>CM061037.1:44480863-45860699 GCA_030763125.1 Hippophae gyantsensis | reverse complement strand
ATCAAAATAGTTTTTAATGTCTATAAAAGAGTTTTTCAATGACACTCTTGAGAGAGACAGTATGTTTTGGAGCATATACTGATGCAAACTCAATGATGAGGAGTAAATTGAGTGAATTAATTCTACAAATTATAATTCCCTTAAGAAACGTCTTGCTAAGACATTAAACTAAGCCTTGAATGGAAGATAACCCATTAAATTTTTTCTTTCATTTTTATTTATTTATTATTTTTACTTGTTAGTTATAGTTGTTTTTATTTTATGTTTATTATGTTTTCTTTGTTTTTAATTTATTTTATTTTATTTTTATTTCCAATTGATGTGAAATGTTTATTTTATTAGGCAATATTAATTTTAAAATTGTTTAATAATATGTTATTTATAAGAAATACACAGTGTTTATGTGATAAAACTGAGTTAGATGATGCATCATGACTTACCACATAACCTACTTGACCACATTAAGCTTATATAAATGGGTAATTTCTCTTTTCTCTTTTCTTCTTTAATTTTGATTTACATTTGATACATCGAAGATAATGTAGATTTTAGGTTAAGGGTGGAATAAAAGTTACATATGAATTTAAGTATTTTTGAATTTTTTATTAAACATATGTTTGCTATTTTTTTAGTTTATTTAGTTGTTTAGGGACATTTTTTGTAAAATTATTATACTTTTAGTTAATTTAAAGTAAATGATGGATTTTTTGCACTGTTTGATTGATGTCTTAATCATTTGCACTATTTGTGTTTCATGCTTGGATATTGAAATTGAGATAAACCCAAAATTAGTGTTTAGAAATCATACAGTGGAAACTACCTTGTGAGAATACTTTTGAGCCTATTGATCGATACATGAATTGTGTTCAATGAATGTGTAAGTATACATATAACAACAAGTAATATAATGATAAGAAAAAATTGTTTCCACAAAGATAATGTTATTAAAAACTAACTTTTAAAACAAAAGAAAAAGAAAAATCAATATTTTTGGTGTTTTATATTTTAAGGAAGCAAAATTAAAAAAACTAAAAATAAATAACAATAATTAATTACCTCAGATATGGAAACAAAGAAAATATATGAGAAAATATCTAAAAATATTCAATCTTCTAATTTTCTAAATATGTGAATCACTAAAATCCTCTCAATATAATTATTAATTAATTAAATAATTAATTAAATCTAGCCTAGCATATATTCCTCTCTAAGTAAACCACACAACATATAGCTATTAGCCTAATCACACTCTCATTTCAATTAAATTGCATAATACTCATAAGTTCATCAATTATGGACCACATACATAAGAATCATATATCTTTTCCTAGAAACTATCTATGTTATTTAATCAAGACAAACAATTAAATAATTCTCTTAAATCTATTTAATTGCCTCTATAATTATTGGCCAAACATATAATAGCAAAATAAATCAGATTAAATAATATAATTAAATTAAAATCATAATTGCGGTAAAATATTAGATCATCACATGGTGAAAATTGGGTTCATAAGATCCCCTAGATTTATAAATTAACTAGACGTAATTTTATTCATAAAGCTCATATTTTTCATAAAGAAAGACATAATAATTGATAAAGAAAGAAGAAGAAGAAGAAATACAATCAATCTCTTGAATTGTAGTACTATTCTCCTATTGAATCTCCACTAAAATTGTATCTCCTTTTGAATTTTTCTATGTTTTTCTCTCTTCTTGGCTCCAAAAACTGATAAAAATTATGTTAATTTTGACTCATTAGAATTTATGGGGAAATTAGGAGGTTTTATTAAGCTCATATAGAATTTGGACCGTCAAATCAGCTTCAAATCAAAGGTTGAGATGAAAAAAGGAAAAATTAACAACGACAACTAATAAGAATGCACCACATGGCATGAAGAAAAGGTAGAACCAATCAGTGTGCAACATATGGAAATGGAGACTAGTCTCGGTCAACAAAAGATGAGTCATCACCACTTGTTGTTTTGTGCTTGGCCTTATCTACTTGCATGTGGTCCACGTGGCTTGCTCTGTTACTTAAGTGGTGTCCACATGGAGATTCTTATTGGTCCTGCGTTAAAAATTCATAAAAATCCCAAACAATTATAAAAATTATGTTTTCATTCTTTTCACTAAAAATTTCATATTTTAATATTTTAACCCTAAAATACTACTTATTATGTAAAATGACCAAATATTAAGGAGAAAAGTGCACTGATGACTTTACTCTTATAGAGTCATCACACCCCCAAACTTAGCTCTTTGCTTGTCTTCAAGTAAATCCAAGTCTAACTAAATAGAATGATATGGGAAGTATATTTATAAATATATATCTATTAATACATCCATATTTAGTGAAACTATCCCACTCAAAAGTTGTACAAATCTATGACAAAGAGGTTCACATATTCATCAATCAACATTTCCATCAATACAAGGATATGCAAGGTTTTTGTTGAATTGATTTGTGTGTGTGTATGACACATGATATGATCCAATGCACTCATGAAATCAACCTATATCAATTCAATCTTAGAACAAGTCTCATAAGTCTATTTTTCACATCCCTTTCAACTAATATACATATGAACTTAGCTAAAGATCAATAAGGAATTTGCATGCTTGTAAAGTAAGGCTTAGGTGGGAGGTCAATATATGAAGACATTTAGGCTCTTTCCATACATTAGCTTTCTTTTTATTCATCAAGCACTTTTTAATTGTAATTTAGCTTTAACTTTACATTTTAATGCACTTTATCTTATCATTCTTTATATATACTTTTATTCCACATCTTTTGTTTTTATAACTTTACAACACCCTCAAACTTATTTTCACTTTTATTTTCATTTTCTTTAGAGGGATAATTATGTTGTGATTTTTTTTAATATAGGGTGAATGGCATTTCACATTACTCTATAGCATAACACATGATTAATTTTTTTCATACAAGCTAAACATGCAAGGGTAAAGGTAACACTTATTGGTTAGGCACAAAATGTGGTTTAAAGATATGAAATTTTATTTGTTAGGCTCAAATGGGTGACTAAAGATATTAGCAATGGTTAGTTCGAAAGGCTCAATCGATCCAAATAAGGCCTAAATAATTTCTCTTGCTAAATACTATTTAGGATTTCTCCTTAAGGGATGATCAAATAGATTCTAAAACATGGTAGATCTAATCAAGCTAAAGAACTCATCACAAATTTTCACTCAATAAGAACACCGAAATCAATCATGAACATATGCATAAAAATTTAGATCAATTCAATCAAAACTAGCAAGCATATCACATAATTAATGTAAGTATCTTAATGAGAATCTTAGCAAATATGAAGGCCCATTTCCTATCCTTGGTAAGGTGTCCTATCGAGTGTAGCTCCCTTCGTGGCTAAGGATTCATCTAGTTTTTCATGTGAGCTTCCATAAATGCCTTGTCATGTCGACCCTGAAGATAAAGCAAGGAATGTGTCGACGTCCACACATGCATAAACACGAATTTTGATAGGTTGGAGGACTGATACTACAAGTAGGACAAATGCCTTAAAAGAGAAATGATTTCCATTTTTCCACTTATCCAAGGCTTTCTTGTGCGTTTCATTAAAAATGATAACACCATCAGGTATAGTATAGTTGTAGAGTAACAATGTGGAACAAGGTCACCACTCCCCGAATACACTACCTCGACGCTTGTTGAACCAGGCACTTGATGTACCCCCAAGTCTTTCGACCCTCTAGATTAATAACAAGCAACCAAAGCCTTCTTGTCTGCATCTTGGAGCTCCCTGGCTTGATCGCTGAATGTGAGCAGTTTGCCGAGAACTAGTTAGTTGTTTGTAGTTTCTCTGATCACTTTTAACATTTCTCTATAATAAACTAGTAGCTATTGTACAAAGTTGTTAGTGTGTAAGTAAGGGGATGGATGGGCCCGACGTAGGAGGGAATAAGGGGGTGGTGGGGGATATCCCCCACATTTGAAATAGAAAAGAGATCTTCCCTTAGCAAAGAGAGAAAAGACAGAGTTTTGTATATGAATGCATGAGTTATACCGAGTACTCAGTAAATTATAGACCACTTCAAATCTTCATTTTTGAGAGGGATAATCAACTCTGCAAATATCGATCAAAAATTTAACCCTTGTATAGGTATGTAATTTGAGAAAGTAGAACAATTGAAATGGGTATTCCGTATTGGTATCACATCTATTCCCAGAACACCAAAATCAATCATGAATATATGCATAAAAATTTAGATCAATTCAATCAAAACTAGCAAGCATATAACATAATTAATGTAATTATCTTAATGAGCATGTTACATTCTTATCCTAGTCATGATAAAAAAAATTTATCATTGAGTTCATACGTTTCCTATCAAGCATGAACACATTAATTTTTCATACATTTATCAATTTTTACTCAAATTATTATTAAAAACAACCTAAAAATAAAACAAATTCCTTAAAATTTAAATTGCATACTAAATATTAAAATAGAAAATGAAGTTCCCTCCCACACACTTATGTTGCATATTGTAACCAATGTGCACATATAAATATGAAAAAGTAAAGGGAAAGAAAACTCTTTTAGTCTTGGCACACCACATCTGTCATTAAAATGCTCAATCTTGTTGCGTCATTTCTCACCACATTTATTCACTGACAAAACAAAAACAATAAAAATATAAGTAAAATAATGTTGGGTTGCATCTCAACTAGTGTCACATTTAAAGTCTTTGACTAGACGTTTGTATCAAGTCCTAAGGTACATCCTTTTATGTCCATTTACTTTTGAGTTTGCCAAAAAATAGTTTGAGTCTTAATTTATTCAATAATACTTTATGTTCAGGTTTATAAACATGATTCTAAATTCTTCTACCATATTTTTGTTTTCTTTTTGTATATTTTGGTATTCTTATAAGCACTCCATCATAACTCATCTAATTTATGTATTTCCAACATCGTTTTCACCTATCTATTGGACTTTTTTGCTTGCCCACTTGATTAGGGATGGTAGGATAAATGTGTGAGGTCTAAACTTGGTAACCCTTCAATATTTGGTTTGAGCCTTGACCTTATCTCAAGGAATTCCACAAATGCATTTGATACACACATGAGAGGTGTGTCCTCCAAAAAGTTCACATATTTCACACTATCAACCTTTGATTCCATACTTTCAAAGTTAAAATATATTGAGTTGTTTTCTGGTGAGTTTATGTGCTTGCTCATAGCATCATATGTTAAGTCTTAAGTGTGGATGACTCAAGAGATTCTTTTAAGTTGTCATCACAATCAGTAACATTTATCCTTAAGCATTCATTAGCATTGTCAATATCAGGGGGTTTAGATGCTTTAAAAACTTTAAATGTCACTTGTTCATCTTGCATTCTCATTGTAAGCTCACCCTTTTGTACATCAATGAATGCTCTATAGTTACTAGCAAGTGAAGACCAAGTATGATATGATTGTTATTGTCCTCTTCCATGTCTAGTATAATGAAATCTGCCAAAAATATAAACTTGGCTACTTTTACTAGCATATCTTCTAACTACCATTTTTAATGTTACTGAAGTGGGTTTGGCTCTACCAACCCCTAATTACTTGAAGATAGATAATGACATAAGGTTAATGCTTGAACCTAAGTAACATAATGCTTTCTCAAAGTGGATGTTCCATATAGTGCAAAGGATGTGAAAACTACCTGGATCTTTTAGTTTTTGGGGTACCTTTCTAGCAAGGATAGCACTACACCTTCAGTTAAGGTTATCATTTCATTATCTCTAAGTCTTCTTTTCTTAGATAAGATGTCCATCAAAAATTTGGCATAAGAAGTCATTTGTATGCAAATGGTATATTTATGTGTAGCTTTTACAAGGCCTCTAGGAATTTTGAAAACTATGCATCTAACTTTTTTTTATAGTATTTGAGGTAAAGGAATAGTGGATTTATATAGGTTTCTCTTCTTTGGTTGAATTATTTCCTTTCCATTACTCTATTTATCCACTAATTCCTTACTCTATTTATCCACTAATTCCTCCTCATCTTTATTAATTTCATGTTCATCCATATCCTTTTTAGTCTCATGGTCCTCCTCATCCTTTTGAGTCTCATCTTCCTCCTCTAGAGTTTACAACTCCTTAAGGCTATAGTGTTGCATTGGTCCTTATCTTCTCTTCTTAGGTTTAAAATTGTGTCACTTGGAAGGTTACCTTCAGGCCTTTGACTTATGGCCTAGGAAAGTTTCCCTATTTGTGTCTCTAAATTTAGAATTGAAGCTTCTTAAGAGGACACTTTTGTATCTACTGACTATATGAAGTCTTTCATCATCCTCATTAAATCATTTTTATTGTCCTTTATAGGTGGCCTCTTCTCTTAGGCTTGTGACTGCTATAATTGTTGAAAACTATATGGTGGAAATGATTGATGGTTGAATTGATTACCACCCTGGTTGTTGTTAATACTCCAAGAGAAATTTGGATGTTGTCTCTATCTTGAGTTATATGTGTTGGAGTATGGATTATCATTTTCATTCACATTACCCACATAGAAAGCTAATTCAAGATTATATGGGCAATTATCTTGGACTTGGTTTATACTCGCTACCGAGTTTTGAACCTTAAAAAGATTAACCAAAGATAACACCTGAGTTGTAAGTGCAGTGATATTATTTACCACATATACTTTGGTTACTCTTCTTGTGGCTGTCATTCTATCCTTGGCCATTGATAATTATTTCTAGCCATTTTCTCAAGTAAGTTATAAGCTTGATTGTATGATTTGGCTAGCAGAGCTCCATTAGTGGATGCATTAACAATGGTTCTTATTTGAGCATTAAGAACATTGTAAAAAGTCTCCATTTGGATCCAATGAAGGATATCATGCTGAGGACATTTCCTTAGCAACTCTTTGAATCTTTCTGATGCTTCATATAAAGATTCTCCTTCATATTGTTTGTAGGAGGTAATTTCATTCCAAAGCTTGGCATTCTTTATTGGTGGGAAATACTTCATTGAGAATTTCTCTACCAAATCATTCCATGTTGTAATGGAGTCTGGTGGCAAAGAGTTTAGCCAAGCTTAAACATGGTCTCGTAAAGAGTAAGGAAACAATCTAAGCCTAAATTCCTCTTTGGTTATACAAAAAAATTTAAATGAATCTCCAACTTCAATAAATAATATGAGATGTAGATGAGGATCCTCTGTTGGTAATGTGTTGAATTTTCCAATTGTATGTAGAATTTAAAGCATCATTGGCTTTAGTTCAAACTGACTAGCTTTAATGTTTGGCCTTGTAATACTTGGATTCAGCTCTTCCAATGTATGTATTTCATATTCATTCATAGCTTTATCCCTATCATTCATTAAAGGTATCTAGTAGTTAAAATTTAGCTCATTAATATTTATTTTTAATGGATTAGCTATTTCTTCCACTTGGGTGACAACTTGTTCTTTTATTAATCTCAAAGTATGCTCAATTTTGGGATCTAAAGGTAAGATTTCTTCCTCACAGCAACGGTGCCAAAAACTTCATCGAACACACGAATTGTGTTCAATGAATGCGAAAGCATGCGTATCATAACAAGTAATATAATGATAAGAAAATATCGTTTCTATGGAGATTATGTTATTAAAAACTAATTTTTAAAACAAAAGAAAAAAAATCCATATTTTTGGGGTTTTTATATTTTAAGGAAGCAAAATCAAAAGAACTAAAAATAAATAGCTATAATTAATTACCTCAAATTTGGAAACTAATAAATTATGTAAAAAAAATATCTTGGAATACTTGTTCTCCCAATTTTCTAAACATGTGAATCCCTAAAATCCCCCCAATATAATTATCAATTAATTACATGATCAATAGAATCTAAATTAGCATGTATTTCTCTCTCAAATAAACTACAGATCATATAATAATTAACATAATCACACTCTCATGTCAATTAAATTACATACTACTTATTAAGTTCATCAATTATAGATCACATACATAAAAATTATACATCTCTTCCTAAAAACTATGCATGTTATTTAATTAAGAAAAACAATTAAATAATTCTCTCGTATCTATTTAATTCTCTATAGATCAATTATTGGTCAAACCATTAATACCATAAAAATTAGTTTAAATAACATAATTAAATTTAAATCATAATTGTGGTAAAATATTAGATCATTACCTAGTAAAAATTGGGTTTATAAGATCCCTAAATTAATAAATTGACTAGACATAATTTTTTTCATAAAGCTCATATTTTTCATAAAGAAAGACATAATAATTAATAAAAAAAGAGAAGAAGAAATACAATAAATCTCTTGAATTGTTGTACCAATTTCCTCTTGAATTTCCAATAAAATTGTATCTCCTTTTGAATTTTTCTGTGTTTTTTTCTCTTCTCCAAAAATTGATAAAAATTATGTTAATTTAGGCTTATATGGTTTACGAGGCATTTTATTATTACATGCATATATCAAATACATGAAATATATATTGTTAATATTATATATATTTTTAATATTATATATATATATATATTATTAATTTATTTTTATGTGTTATTTTAAATATCTTTATATTATTAATATATTGGTATATGTTATTTTTGTGTATGTTATTCATATATTTTATGTGTTTTGTAGGTTGTATATTATATATATTGTTAATATTTTTTTAAATTTATTGTTATTACATGCATTTATATGTATAAATTATTATATATTATATATTGTTAATTTTATAATGAGTATATTAATTGTTTGGATTTTATGTATTTATTTTTATATGATGTTTTATGAATATTCTAATAATTTATAACTTTATATATAATAATAGCTTAAATATGCTGGTGATTAATACATTTACATTTTATTATATACATATTTAATTAATATGTTTAATGTTATCAATAGAAAATGGACAAATCTTGAATGTCAAAGTGGTATTCTTTTGAGTTATAAATGTTGGTATTATCATGGAGAAAATATTGATAATACTCATAGAGAAGAGATAAATAAGGATGTGAGCAGATTATATACATCTTATCAGAATAGGCACTCCATACATAATCTACAGACATAAAATATGTTTCATACTACTGAGGATGAACTACATGAGGATAATCTTGAAACCTTTAAAAAACTTTTAGAACATGATGAAAATCTGTTGTATCCAGAGTGCAAGAAATACACTAAAATGTCGGGATTGGTTCATTTGTATAATATGAAGGAAAAAATGGTTTTTCTGATAAGGGATTCACAGAATTACTAAATGTACTAATATATATGTTTCCTAAGGATAATGAGTTTCCATCTTCAATGTATGAAGTAAAGAGATATCTTAGTTGAATTGGCATGAAATATCATAAGATTTATGCTTGTTCATATGATTTCATTCTTTATAGAAAATAATATGAGACATTAGATGATAACATGCTATAAATGAGATAACACCTAAGAAAGGTGTGCCTGAAAAGGTTCTTTGGTACTTTCCTCTGATTCCTTGCTTTCAAAGGTTGTTCAAAAGTAAAAGGACATCAAAGATGTTGACCTGGCATTCAGAGAATCGATCTAATGATGGGATGCGACACCATCCTTCTGATTCTCCCAACTGGAAAGTAGTAGATAATTTACCCCTTCAATTTACATCTGATCCACGCAATATTCATCCTTCCATTACTACTGATGGAATTAATCCACATAGTTCCCTTAGTAGCAGATATAGTTGTTGGTCAATAATTATGGTAAGATACAACCTTCTTCCCATGTTGTGTATGAAAATAAAATTCATGATGCTAACATTAATAATCTCAAGACCAAAATAACACAGAGTTGATATTGATGTATATTTGCAACCTCTGATAGATGATTTAAAGACGTTGTGGAATGATGGTGTAAATGTTTATGATGCACATAAAGAATAATACTTTAACTTAGGGGGAGGGTCCTTTAATGGACAATTAATGATTTCCCTGCCTATGGGAACTTATCAGAACATGTGACAAAAGGTTATATAGGATGCCTTATTTGTAGTGACGGAACTTCTTCAACTTATCTTGTTCACAAACGAAAGATGTCTTATAGAAAAGGTTATATAGGATGCCATATTAGTTTACCATATCGACACAAATTTTGATACCAAAAGAAACCTTTCAATGGTTAAGAAGATCATGATCCTGTACCAAGACCTTTGCGAGGTGTTAAGATATTAAGAAAATTGAATGGTATGACATTCAAATGATATGGAAAGATTAAAAAAAGAATACTCACTAATGGAGGGAAATGAAAGAGGTAAACTAATAAAAAGGCTAAAAATGAAAATGTTACTCAATCAGTAGATCATGATTGTTGGAATAAAAAATCATTGTTTTTGGGAATTACCTTATTTGAAATGATGGGCACAATATCAAGTCCTCGACAACGGTGCCAAAAACTTGATGAGACAAGACCAACAATGCAATGTCGATCTTACAGATACTTTGGTTTTATAATTTGTAAAACTCTAGCAAGTGCACGAATCATTTTATAGCAAATGATAAACATACTCCCAAGATCTATCTAAGGAATGAATGTATGTGATTTATAATTTATTATTCAAAATCTTAAAAACGAAATTAAATCATAAACATGATGTCATGATATTTTGGTTTATTTGTTTCCTAATCTAAAAAATAAAAGATAAACATCGATATGGATTCAATAAAAAATTATGCAAATTTTGATCATTCATAACAGTGGAGTATTTAAGGATATAATAATTAAGTTTATTATGCTTGCTCATATTATTTAGGTTATTAAATATATAAATTGATATTTATTGATTCTCTCTTTTTTATATGAATACCACCTTTGGTGAGGTTAGATATTCTTTGTTAATTAAACAAATCAATTAACACTTATGGGTGGTGTCAATAACTAATTTGATTAATTAAATTAATTCCTTTTTTCTAATAGATTGAAAATGAACCATTTAAATGCTACCTTTGGTGGGGTTAGATATTTTGAACTTTATTCAAGGTTTTCAAATTAAATCTAAGAATTTAATTATCTGACTACTAACTTTCAAGTTTTAAAATCATTGCTAAAAATATGTTGTCAATACATTTTCAAATAATAGTTCTTATAAAAACTTTTGAAATAGACCTTCACTCTAACTACCGGGCGATTGTACCAACAAATAAAAGAGCACTACTCTAAATCAGACAGGATAATTAAACATTAAAATCCAATTTTCAGATTTATGTTGGAAGGAAAAATAATATATTTCTCTCTAAATACTTAATATAAAATCTTGAATAAAAACAAAATCAGTTTATTTTATAGAAATATTTTACCTATTTAATATTTCACAAGCATAACAACGTTATTATTATATCATATTTACAAAGATCCAATCATGTTAAATTTAATCACAAACAAATTAAATATAACATATAAGAATAAAACATAAAAAATAACTGTAAAGAATCCATTAAAATTATACTTTAAAAGAATCCTTACAGCACTTTGATGCTAAGTCTATTATTGGGAAACCTCCAAACAGATTTGCATTTTTGTTTATTGAATCAAAAACTAAAAATCTATAAAAACATAGCTAGTTCTTCTCAAAAAGAGAAGAACTTTAAAACTATAAACTAAAGAAACTAAGAAAACTTTCTTGAGAGAGAAATCTAGAGAGAGAAAGAGTTGAGAAAATTGTGTGTTTTACAATGGGGGAAAGAGTCCTTTTATAGGTGAGGAAAAGGCCAAAAAAGGTGCAAAAATATTTCAAAATTTGAATTTGAATGCGTTTGGACAGGTTGGCACACATGTGGGGCACAAAAATTGCAGTAAACTAGCAAAAATTACAACAAATAGTGTTTGGTGTGGGTGGGATACGACACAGGCATGTGCTGATGTGATTGGGACACGATGTTGGCATGTGCTGGCGCGTGCGGGATATGGCACAACCATTTGCTGGCATGCCCAAAAATTGGTGCGGCGATTGCTGAACATATGCCAGGAGTGTACTGGCTGCATGCTCTCGTAGCACACTTACGGGCGTGTGCCGACTACGTGAGGGCACATGCTTGACATTTTTGACCGTTTTGACTAATTTTGTCCAATTTTTCCATCTTTTTTACTTTTCATCATTTATTTCCTCAATATATTTGTGATGTATTGCCTCCACAAAAGACTTCTACCATTGTGATGTTATAGAAGATGATGACATGCTTGATACGTTATCCAATATTAGTCATTTCTGAAACAAATTTTCTAATGTATGTGACAATCTAGTTAATGATGATGATTATTTGTTATAGATTTGAAGTGATTGTGAAGGAATATATATATAATCAACAACCTAATTAAACATGATGTATGTTCTATATTATTCTAATAACCCTTGTTTATATGTTTGGACTTAAAATTGTGAATTAATTTCTATTTCATCATTATTTACAAATATATCATGGATCCTAGGGTGTCAGACATTGTAGATCCTAATGATCTATTGGGGAATTTCAAAAGAATGGATTGGGCTAATATACAAGATGCTCCACTTAATCTAGATGATAGAATACCTATTTAATTCTATGAAATTGGTAATCCATTAGGTGAAAAGGGCCAAAAATTGAAATCTTTTATTGGTAGACTTGTGAAGTCAAGTATACCAATCAATATAAATAATTGGACTAAGGTTGAAGATGGTGAAAAGTGCAAGATATGGGAAACAATTTATGTAAGTCTCTTTTGTTTTATAATTAATTACATATTATATCTCATCTAAAATGTATTTTTTACAAAATCATGCATTTTAAAGTCCCCGATAATTGGTTAAAGAAGTGCTACAAGATTGCAAATAAGACATGGAAGAAATAAAAAAAACTTCCAAATTGGGAAAAAATATGTGTTTTCATACTTGGAACCACTTAATGAAGTTGAACTATACAAAATCCCTAAAGATCACTCTTGGATTAAACCCTAAGTATGAAAAGACTTCGTAGATTATAGACATATAGTTGAATTTCAAATCATTAAGGAAGAACATCAAAAGATACAAAATGCAAAATATTCTTCCTAATCGTACTGGGAGATAATCAAATCCTAAAGCTATACACATAATGGTAATATTAAGTTTTCCATTTATTGCATAAGGCTAAAGAAAGGTACTTGCTTCTTATTTTTTCCCGTTCTTCTTCGTATGTCATTTTGTTTTACATTTAATTTAAAGAACAATAAAACAATGACAATCTTTTCAAGATACTACATTCCACTTTTGTGCTTAGTTATTGCAATATGTTCGATTTTTTAATTGATGGTTTATTCTTCGGAATATACGACTTGATAATTTCTCAATTTGGGTCAACCAATGAAAAGAAGAATGAATTGGAAATGAAGTATAAAAACCCTAAATGTCTCCTCTTTTGTTTGTATTAGTTTCTTTGTGAGCTTTTGGGCATTTTATTTTAATATTCTCTGTGCCATTTTTTTTTGTTTTGACCCTAAATACAATTTTTGTTTATGAACCTTTGCATCAACTCTGTGTGGGTGTTGGTGTTTTTCGGATTTAGGCTTTAGTATTCTGTGTCAATGGTGATGCTTTGCTTGTGACAGATAGATAATATGCTTATTAAATTTCAAAAAAACAAACGATGAAGGAAAAAATTGCAATTTTGGTTTGTAGGGTAAAATTCATTTGCATATTGTTGATGGCTTTTACTATTTCGTATCATTTAGTAAATGCTTGAAATTTTTCCAAATAACATATTTGTGAGAATCTATCTGAAACGCAATAAGAAATCCAAGATATTAGAAACTTGTAAAAATTATTATTTATTTTTTAACCTTATTTGTTCGCTCTTATTGTTTCTTTATAATTTTCAATTCTTAAAAAAAAACACCAATAATATTTTGAGTACAAACAAATGTGATCTCATTTCTTGGGGTTTACATTTATCTTGCCATCATCATTCTTATTCCATTTTAATATTTTGAATGTTTTTTTTGGTGAGTCTTGGGTTTGTCTAAGATTAGATTCATAAATCTTTTCATGAGTTATAAACCACCAACTAGCCCCTTGCTTGCTTGGCAACAAGATAAATTTCAAAAAAAAGGTGTACGTTTGGACATCCATACCAACTTGTAGCCCAGTCCTTGTAAACCACCCAAGCCAAGTCACTAGTCCAAGATGGAAGATGAAGTACCCTAGACCTCCTACCCATGGGACAGATAGAGCCCAATGGTAATATGAGCTCGAGCACTGCACGACCTCTAGTACAACATGAGCTCAAGAACAACACAAGTAAAACTTGACCTGTATCTCTGACATATTGTACTTTAGGCCAATTATGTACCCTTGACATATAAATACGTGTACATGTTGTATAACTGACACTTGTGTCCACAAATTTTCTACAAATAGATGGACCCCTCATGAGGATCCACACATTAAACCCACTGTATTAACTTCTCTATAATCTCTCTCTGTAAAGTATTGAGTAGCTGAAGTAGGAAAGGATTTATTTTGCCTTCCGCAGCGCTCGAATCCCAAACCTGGCCCTTTTAGCCTAGGAAGCATGCTACTACCATCGAGACTAGCCCAAATGGTACCATCTTCCTTCCCAAGGTAATAGAGATCAAGGTGCTGATCAAGTTGATATTCCCAAATATTCTTAAGATCCTTTGCAAGGAATTGGCAATCCAATGACTAGGGCAAAGACTAAAAAGATGAAGGAAGCTTTGTAAGGCTTGATCATGAAAGTGCAATACAAAGAGGCTGTGCTAGAAGAATCAAAAACTAAATTGGAAGATTCTAAAGCTTCACAAAGGATGGTCTATTACCTTTTTATGCAAGAGATAGATTTGGAAGATCAAGTTGGGAGCAAAGATTGATTTAGGAAGTAATATTTTTGTTTTAGCTGATCATGGGCTTTTATTTTTAGTCTTATTCTTTTATTTAATTATGGACCTTTTATGTTTAGTAATTTTTATTTTAGTGAATTATGTGATTTTTATGATAAGTCTTTTAGTCTTTTACTTTTAAGGTTGGATTAGGCCCAATCCATAACTAAATAGGCCCATTCCAACTAGGGTTTTTTTCATTTAGGTTTTCTTGCTTATTAAGAATAAGAGTTATGTAATTTGGAGGCAAGATGAATATTCATTAATGAAAAGAAAATTTTAGAAAGCTTATTGCTTTGCCTTCTTGTGTTCTTGATTGAATACTTGAATCCGACTTATCAAAGGGAGTGATCATCCTTTGTGGCGTCTCAAGATTTGCGTTTTAAGGACTTTGTTTCCTTAGAGTTCTAATCTAATCATCTTCAACATGTTCTTATCAAATCAATCGTTTCTATTCCTTTGATTTCGTGGGTTCCTAGGGTATTCACCTAAAAGGATCCGCATCATTTGATATCAAAGTCTTGGTTGCTGAAAACAGGTTATCTATCTTCATCTATCTTTGTTTTAAATTTTAGATTTAAAAAACATTGTCATTTGATTTTTTTTCTACGTTCATGATTGTTTTCTGTGTTCTTGAGTCACAAATCACAAAAAGAAAAGAAAATTTTCATCCTTTTGAGTTTTGTGTTTTCCTTCAATTTTGTTATCGTTGTATTCATATTTGGATTTTGTTTTGTAGTTTTCTTTGAATTCTTCGTATCTTTTTCTTGATTCTTTATTTTGTGTGTTCAATCATCTTTGTTCTTAAAAAACGAAAAAAGGGAAACATGGTTGTTGTTCGCAATTTGAAATTTTGTTTTTGATAAATCAAAGTTGCAACTTTAAATAGCTATATAACTTTTGACTCAAGTAATGAAATGACTCATATAACAAATTGAAGCTCGTTTCAATTCATATACTTACATATATAATTTGCCTGCTTTATGTACCTTTTTTAACCCCAAATTCCATCATTTAGACCACTTACCGAGGGGATAAAGATTTGTCATAGTTTTTTGTGTTATTTTCGATTCTTGCTCATTAGAGTTGAGAATGTTTTTTTGAATATTTTATATTCAGAGAAGAAGGAGTAGCATTAAAATAAAAAAAAGGAAAAAAAGAAGAAAAGAAGAAAAGAAGAAAAGAAGAACATAGCAGTAGATTTTAAAGAATATAATTCTTGTTTTCTCGTTGAGTTTTCTTGTTATTGTTGAAATTAGGTTTCCTTTATTTTGTTCTTGCTGCCCAAGAGTCTTTCTTTAGAGTCCTCTTTGGTCAAGAGTCTTCTTATAGAGTCCTCTTTGGTCAAGAGTCTTCTTATAGAGTCCTCTTTGGTCAAGAGTCTTCTTATAGAGTCCTCTTTGGTCAAGAGTCTTTCTTTATAGTCCTCCTTGGTCAAGAGTCTTTCTTTATAGTCCTCCTTGGTCAAGAGTCTTTCTTTATAGTCCTCCTTGGTCAAGAGTCTTTCTATAGAGTCCTTGTTCAAGAGTCTTTCTTTAAAGTCCTCCTTGTTCAAGAGTCTTTCTTTAGAGTTCTCTTTGGACTTTCCTTTTGTCATACTTTTCCATTAAGTTCTTTCAAAATTCTGAATTTTTAGATTATTACCCATAAAATGGATACTTCTTGAGATTAGTTGAATTCTTTGATTTTGTTAAGAACACAAAGGAGGTTAGCGTGAGCTTTGTGTCGAAAAAAACAAAAAAAATAGTGAAAAAAGAGAGCAAAAAATAGTGTAAAAAAGGAGTATTAACAATCTTATTTGAGAGAAAACACGTGAGGGTGTGCGTGGATTATCTCATTTTATTTTACAAGTTGACAACATGAGTAAGGAAGGAGGGGAACCACAAGAGATTGACTTGAAATTCTTTATCAAATATGTTCATGACCAATTTAAGAGGATGAATGCAAGGTTTGATGATTTAGAATCCTCTTCCGATTCTCAATCACATAGAAGAAGACATAAAAGACATGAGCTCAAGGAAGAAGATGTTGATTTCATAATGGAGGAGAGAGCAAGTTTTAAATGGGACAAAAATTTCATGGTTGTACAAACAAATGGAGAAATCAAAAGTGCCAATTCATGTGATGAAGAGATATATCACTAGTGAAGGATTGTTCTAATTTTGAAATGCAAGAACTTGTGTATAGAGATTCACTTGTCACAAAGAGAGTCCTGAATATTCCGCCTAACGATGAAGAAGATGAAAAGCACCATGATCATATTTTCCACACAAGATGTCATGTGAAGGATAAATTATGGCATTAATTATTGATAGTGCGAGCTGCACTAATGTTGCTAGTACCTTGATGGTAGAAAAGTTAAATTTGAAGTGGCAGAAGCTTCCCAAACTGTACAAGCTACCATGGTTGAATGATTGTGGAGAAGTGGAGGTTAACAAACAAGTTTGGGTTCCTTTTTCAATTGGAAAATATGAAGATGAGGTTCTTTGTGATGTGGCACCAATGTATGATGTTCACATATTGCTTGGTAAACCATGACAGTTTGATAGGAAAGTGTCATATGATGGTTACAAAAATCATTACTCTTTTGAAATGAACAACTAAAAAGTTGTATTAGCCCCTATCAAACCTTTGCAAGCTTATAAAGACCAGATTAGGATAGCAAGAGAGTGCAAGTTGAGAGAAAAACAAAAGTGTGAGCAAGAGGAAACTAAAAAAAGAGTGAGTGAGGTAGAGAATAAAAATGGAGAGAAAAGTGAGAAAAATGGAGAGAAAAGTGAGTATAATGGTGAGAAAAGTGAGCAAAAAAGAGAACAATTTGAGCAAAAAAGAGAAGAAAGTGAGAAAAAAAGAGAAGAAAGTGAGCACAAAGTAGAAGAAAGTACGCAAAATAGAGAGAAAAGTGAGCAAAAAAGAGAGGAAAATAAAAGAATGAGTGCATTTGCTAGAAAAAAAAAGAGATTAAAAGTGTAATAGTAGCAAGGCAACAAGTACTTGTACTTATGTACAAGGATATTTATCTTTCTACTAACGATCTTAATTCATCTTTGTCTAGTGTCGTTGTGTCTTTATTGCAGGAATTTGAGGATCTATTTCTTGAAGAAATTTCCCATGGATTACCTCCTTTGAGAGGAATTGAGCATCAAATGGACTTCACACTCAGATCTGCAATACCAAACCGACCTGCTTACAAAACTAATCTTGAGGAAACAAAGGAGATACAAGGCAAGTGGATGAGTTGCTGCAAAATGGATTTATAAGGGAGAGTCTCAGCCATGTTCGGTTCCTGTCATCTTAGTCCCAAAGAAAGATGGAACATGGCCCATGTGTGTGGATTGTCGCGCTATTAACAAGATAACGGTAAAGTATAGACATCCTATCCCCAGGTTAGATGATATGCTTGATGAATTGCATGGCTCTCATTTTTTTTTCTAAAATTGACTTAAAGAATGGATATTATCATATTCGCATGAAAGAAGGGGATGAAGGGAAAACTACATTTAAGACTAAATATGGATTGTATGAATGGTTAGTAATGCCATTTGATTTAACAAATGCACCTAGTACATTCATGAGGTTAATGAAGCATGTTTTGTGTGCTTTCATGGGAAAATTTGTGGTAGTTTACTTTGATGATATTTTAGTCTATAGCACTTTATGGAATAAACTAGGAACTAAACTGTTATTTTCCACTATTGCACATCCTCAACCGGATGGTAAAACTAAAGTAGTTAATAGGACACTCAGTACTTTGTTGCAAGCTATCATTCAGAAGAATATGAGGCAGTGAGAGAAGTGTTTGCCACACATTGAGTTTGCATATAATAGGACTATTCATTCTACTTCTTCATTTTCTCCTTTTGAAGTTTTTTATGGCTTTAATCCTTTAACACCTATTGATATTTTACCTTTGCCTACTAGTAAGCATGCTACTATTGATGGTAAGAAAAAGGCATATTTTGTGAAGGATTTACATGCTAGAGTTCGGGCCAACATTGAAAGGAAGAATGAGCAATGTGCTAAGTAAGCCAATAAGGGGCGTTTTAAGGTTGTTTTCCAACCTGGTGATTGGGTTTGAGTGCACATGCGTAAGGAAAGTTTTCCCACACAACGGAAATCAAAATTGCAACCTCGAGGAGATAGACCTTTTCAAGTCTTAGAACGGATCAATGATAACACCTACAGGATAGATTTGCCAAGTGACTATCGTAATGTTAGCGCAACTTTTAATGTTGCTGATTTATCTTTGTTTGATGTAGGTGATTCGAGGATGAATATTTTCGAAGAGGGGAATAATGGAGATAAAATTGCTAATCAAGTTGATGTTCCCAAATATTATCAAGATCTTTTGCAAGGAATTGGCAGTGCAATGACTATGGCAAAGACTAAGAAGATGAAGAAAGCATTGCAAGGCTTGATCATGGAAGTACAATACAAAAAGGTTGTGCTAGAAGAATCAAAAACTAAATTCGAAGATTCTAAAGCTTCACAAAGGATGGTCTATTACCTTTTTATGCAATGAATAGATTTGGAAGATCAAGTTGGGAGCAAAGATTGATTTAGGAAGTAATATTTTTGTTTTAGCTGATTATAGGCTTTTATTTTTAGTCTTAGTCTTTTATTTAATTGTTGACCTTTTATGATAAGTCTTTTAGTCTTTTATTTTTAAGGTTGGATTAGGCCCAACCCATAACTAAATAGGCCTATTAAGCCCATTCCAACTAGGGTTTTTTTCTTTTAGGGTTTCTTGCTTATTAAGAAGAAGAGCTATGTAATTTGGAGGCAAGACGAATATTCATTAATGAAAAGCAAATGTCAGAAAGCTTCTTGCTTTGCCTTATTGTGTTCTTAATTGAATACTTGAATCTAACTTATCAAAGGGAGTGATCATCCTTTGTGGTGTCTCAAGATTTGGGTTTTAAAGACTTTGTTTCCTTAGGTTTCTAATCTGATCATCTTCAACACGTTCTTAGCAAATCAATCATTTATATTATTTTGAGTTCATGGGTTCCTAGGTTGTTTGCCTAAAGGGGTCCGCATCACAAGGTTTACTTAAGGGGTAAGTCCTCGGTTCGAGTGCTAGGGAGAGCATAAGAAACACATGTTAGGCTATAGCCACCCTATTGGTCAGGAACTAGTTTAAGCATCAAGGTCATAGTCCTGGGCTCCATGTGGATATCTCGAGATGTCTTATGCCTCCGCTAAGCTTGGCGTGGTCCAAACATCAAAAGGAACCCTTTTTGAAAAATATCTCCCTGGGCCCTTCATCACCACACACCACCACATGTATTCTCGTAGGACATACAGATAGTACTAGGTTGCTTCCTAATAAGGTACTTAAGGGCTAAGTGTTGGGTTCAAAACCTGGGGAGAACGAAAGAAATACATGTCAGGCTATGACCGCCCCACTGTGAACATAGATCGGTGAAGAGCATCAATGCCAAAACCCTAGGCTCCATGTGGATATCCTAAGATGTTTTGTGTTTCTACTAAGCTAGGTGTGGTTCAAATAGTGTAATCTAAAGGTATTAAATTGAATATTTTGGTGTGGGTTGTGCAAGGAAGTTGAGGATTTCTTTTGTTCAAACTATTACACTCATAGAGTAAAGAGCCTAATTTTTGGACTCCAAAATGGCATAGAAAATGCTGAAGTTATTACATTGAAACTAGATGTGGAACTATTTATCATGGTCTTGAAAGTTCTGTGATTGCTTTGCTATATTTTATCTTGTTAAAATCATTCTATATGCTCAATACAATGGATGAAAATATATAGCAACTAATTGGTACAAGTTAAACTCGTGGTTTATAAATCTAGTGCTGTGCGTTTGATTTTTTTTCATTATTAGCTTATCGTACTTTTACGATTTATGATACTATAAAGTGCTTTTATGATGCACTTTCTATGTTAGAAAATAATGACTTCTTTGATGTTGGGGATGTTATATTTCTCCATCAGCGAGAAAATGCAAGTTATTCAATCCAGTGATCCTTCATGAACAATCATGTCCATCATATTTTATTTTCCACTTTATGACAGAAAAGAATGAGTGATGTAGGGGAATAGAATTCTTTGTTTGTTTATTTTAATTAACCCTTGTTCTTGATGCTTTCTTCTATTTTATTCTATTTGTTATTTAGTTGTTTTGCCATTATTAACCTATCCAAGTGTCCTTAGTGGCAAGAAAGTGTGGGTTAGTTATTAGTGGGAAGGTATCATAGGGAGATATTTTGACGATTGAAGTTTGTTACAATTTTGTAATTCCTTTTTGCAAGTTTATAAAAATGGTATCGAATGGATGAGTTCTTTTTGAAAACTTGAAGTGCTTCTTCTTCTTTGAGATTAAACTTAAGCTTTTATGCTAAGTCATATCGAAGCTTAGGCTTTCCCTCGGTGTTTTCAGGGCTCATTCTGGTGAGAAACTGCCTAATGTTGTTAACGAGGAAGATATCTCAAAGACATTAATGGTGTACTTGGATAACCAGGAATAAAACAAGGAAGAATGTTTCCAGTCTTTTCTTTAAGGTGGTGTTTGGTTTGAGGGAATGGAAAGGAATCAGAATTGATTCCTTCCATTTTGTGTGTTTGGTTGGGTGGAATGGGACGACAGAATGAAATCGATTACTAAAGAAGAAGGAATCACAATTCCTTCTCCCCCCTTTAGGAATCATGATTCCATTCCCATCTAAACTTTTTTTTCCAATTTTACCCTCACCCCAAATATAACCTTAAACTCAAATCCCAAATCCCAAATCCCCAAACCCAAATCCCAAAACCCAAAACCCTAAATCCCAAAATCCTAAACCCTAAATCCTAAAACCCAAAACCCTAAACCCTAAACTCTAAACCTCAAATTTCTAAACCCTAAACCCTAAAACCTAAATCCCAAAACCCTAAACGCTAAACCCTAAACCCTAAAACCTAAATCCCAAAACCCTAAATCCTAAACCTAAAATCCCAAAACCCTAAACCTTAAAGCCTAAAACATAAATCGCAAAACCTAAAACCGTAAAGCCTAAACCCTTAAACGTTAAATCCCTAAACTCTAAAACTCAAATTCCTAAATCTTAAACCCTAAACCCTAAACCACAAATTCCAAATCCTAAAACCCTAAACCCTAAATCCAAAATCCCAAATTCTAAAACCATAAACCCTTTTTAGAAAAATAATAATTTTAACCCTAAACCTTAACCCACAAATATAACCCTAAATCCTAAATCCCTAAACCCTAAACTCTAAATCCCAAATCCTAAACCTCAAAAGCCTAAACCCTATTTAGAAAAATAATAATTTTAATAATATATTTATTTTTAATTAAGTAATAATTATTTAGAAAAATAATGATTTCAATAATGTATTTTGTCTGATGAAAAAATAATAATTAAATGACATTATTTGAATTTTACTGAATGTAGGGGTATTAAGGTAATTTATAGCTTTTTTCATTCCATTCCAGTGGCAAACCAAACACTGTAATCCTGATTCCGAGTTTAATTCCAATGGTTAAACCAAACAATATTTTTTCCTTTCCATTCCATTCCACAAACCAAATGCCGCCTAAGAGTTTCGTCAAATTTTGTCACAATTTCGAGTCAAAATTATGGCTATATTAAAACCCACCACTATTAATAAGCCACGACAAAACCTCAGTGAATCATTTCCATTTTAGATTGATTCTTCTCAATCTGAACTCACTACCCATTTCCCTTTTATCGCGAAACCCATTACAAAGAACTACTATCCCAAATGAACATTTTGGATTCTCTAAATTCGGTAGAGCAATTGCTTTATTGATAGGCCACGGCATTCATGAAGAATGCATAAGCCAAACCCCAAATAAATAGATCCTTAGTGGGATGCATGGCTTGGATTGAAGGTTAATGGAGTGGTAGTTATGTTCAACAGTTAGTTATGTATTCTTCTTTCATGTTTTCAGTAATTAGGTGTGAGTTATTTCTAGCAATTCATGTATGCATGTTTTTAACAATCATTCTTGAGTGTGGTAGTTATATAAGAATGGTGTGTAAGTAGAATTGTATTCAGTTTATGTGTAAGGCTTTTGTCTATTTAAGGCAGCCATTAATATCAATGAAAGGAAGCAAAAACTTAGTGAATTCAAATTAGGTACCTTTCTCACCCAAATAGAAACACAAGTTGCATTTGGGACTTATCATTGGTATCATAGCCTTGTTACAATGACCAATAACAAGGAAAGAATCGAGAATTTGGAAGGAGGGTGGGGTGGACTTCAAAATGGCATAAGTAGAATGGAACTTGGCATTAATGACAAGCTATACCAACTAGAAGAAACCATCACCAAAATATTTGAGGCTTTGTTGTCCAACAAGGAATGGTCCAGCATCAACAACAATGATTGAATTGTCCACTCTCGTTTCAACAGGGAGGAGAACAGAGAAGAAGTAGATGGAAGCAGACAGGTTTTTTCGTCCAAAATGGCTAGGTTGGAGTTTCCCAAGTACTCCAGTGATGATCCGACAGAATGGTTTAACAGGGTTGATCAATTCTTCGAGTATCAAGGCACCACGGAGGCTCAAAAAGTTTCCTTAGCATCATTTCATCATTTCACAGGAATGAAGGACGAACGATGACGTGGGTAGCTTTTGAAGAGAACTTTGATGAAGCTTTTGTTAAGAGTTCTACAAGTGGGTTCCTTATAGGACTACCATAAGGAATTTGAGAGGTTAGGCAACTGAGTGCACAAGTAGACACATACGACATTGGTTGGCACCTTTATGGGTGGTCTCAAGCTTGACATCACTAAAGCTATTCAAATGTTCAAGCCAAAAGCACTGAAGGAAGCCATCAGCCTTGCACGTATGAGAGATGACCAAATTCTTCACCAAAGGAAATTTGCAAGACTGCCACAAGCCAACCAAACGTAATTTACCCTATCCGCTTATGCACATACCACACTAGCATCTATAGTGAGGTGCTTAACATGGGACGAAATGGAAAAATGACGTGCTCAGGGTTTATGTTTCAATTGCAATGACAATTTCACTGTAGGACATAAATGTCGAGGTCCATAACTCTTGCTGCTTGAAGGAAGCACTGGCAATTTAATATGTGAAATGGGTACTGATGAAGTAGTAGTAGTGGCAATATCCAACCCTCAAACTGAACAAGAAATATCATTGCATGCCTTAATCGGATGGTCCTTCTCCAAAACCATGCATGTTACAGCTAAGATGGGTCTCTCAAAGTTATTGTGCTTATTGATAGTGGGTCTACCTATAATTTTATAAGAGCAAAAATGGCTAATTTGCTTCACTTACCTATAATTCCCACTGATCCATTCATTGTATGAGTTGCTAATGGATATCGTCTACTATGTCAAGGGAGATACGAGCATGTGTACGTACTTCTCCAAAGAATTCCTTTTTCTCTCACTCTTTATGCTTTTCCACTGACCGGTTTGGATATGGTGTTGGGAATACAATGGTTGGGGCAATTGGGTTTAGCTATTTGTGATTGGAAAAGGTCAACCATGGAATTCATATGGGAAAATCAAACCAAGAGGTTGGTAGGCATTGATGGGCAACACATCCAACCGGTGTTAATAGAAGAAATAACTAAATAGACTCGTCCTAGCCATGCTCTATTTTCTTTATATCTATAGGCTAACCATAGGGAACCACAACAGTGTATTCACCCAAGCATGAGAAAGATATTGCAAGAGTTCACAGATTTGTTCATAAAACCTACCAGTTTACCACCTTTAAGAGAGGTTAACCATGGCATTACCCCTAAAGAAGGTACTGAACCAATTAATGCCCGGCCTTATAGGTATGCACATTATCAAAAAAATGAAATTGAGAAGCAGGTGCAAGATATGCTGCAATCTGGACTTGTGCGACCTAGCACTAGTCCTTTTCTTCAACTATACTACTTGTAAAGAAGAAAGATGGGAATTGGTGCTATTGCACAGATGATCGTGCGCTCAACATTATAACCATTAAAGACCAATTTCCAATACCCACCATAGATGATATGTTGGATGAGCTCTATGGTGCATCTAATTTTACCAAACTTGATCTTAGGGCAGGCTACCACTAGGTATGAGTCAAACCAAGTGATATTCATAAAACTACTTTTTGCACACACAATGGACATTACGAATACTTGGTTATGTCATTCAGCTTATGTAAGGCATCATCCATATTCCAAGTTGTCATGAACTCCATCTTTCGATAGCACCTTCTCAAATTCATTTTGGTCTTCTTTGATGACATCTTAGTCTATAGTCTGGATTGGGATCAACATGTAGTGCATGTAAGATAGACTTTAGCAATATTGAGACAACACAACTTCTTTGTTAAAGCTAGCAAATGTGCATTTGGGCAGCAATATTTAGAGTACTTGGGGCACATCACCATTAGTCAGGGCATGAAAGTGGACCAAAATAAAATTATTGCTATGAAAACCTAGCCTCGTTCTACTACAATTTAAGAATTTTGTGGGATTTAGGTTTGACTGGCTATTATAGGAAGTTTGTCAAGGATTACGGCATTATCGCATGGCCTCTCAACAATCTTCTCACAAAAGGCCAATTCAGGTGGCACAATGTAGCAGAAACAACCTTTCTTACTCTTAAATAGGCCATGACAACTACTCCTATATTAGTCATGCCAAATTTCAATTAGGCCTTCACTATTGAAACAGATGCATCCGGGGAAAGAATTAGGGAAATCTTGTCTCAACAAGGCAAACCAGTAGCTTACATGAGTCACACTTTCGGTGTAACTAAGCAATCCTGGTGAATGTATGAGAAAGAAATGTTGGCTATCATCGAAGCCATACACACTTGGTAGCCTTACCTTCTAGGAAATTTTTTTTACATTCAGACCGATCAATGTAGCCTTAAGTATTTATTAGAGTAGCGTATAGCTACAACAGAACAACAAAAAATGGGTGGCTAAACTATTGGGCTATGAGTACAAAATCTATTACAAACTAAGCCATGAAAACTCTATAGTTGATACTCTCTCTAGAAAACATGGTAGTCCCCTTCATAACCATATTTTCTTTCCATAGGTTAGCTTATAGGAAAATATCAAAAAAGGCTACCGAAGAATACCAATACATCCATTCTAAAGCCCATGAAATCCTAACCCAACCTAGAGGATAATATACATGGCCCCAAGGGCTCTTACTATACAAAGAAAGAGTCATTGTTCCAAACAATGCCACCTTAAGGAGCCAACTATTACACAAAATGCATGACACCAAAATAGGTGGTCACTCAGATGTTCTATGGACGTTCAAGAAGTTTTAACAACAATTTTATTGGCCTAGGATGCATAAATTGGTACAAGACTACATAAAAGGATGTGAGGTCTACCAAAAGGTGAAAACTGAGAAATTAGCTCCAGTGGGCTTCTTTAACCCCTGCCAATACCATGCCAGGTATGGGATGACATCACGTTAGGCTTTATTAAAGGCTTACTGGTTTCTCAAGGAAATGACACCATCATGGTATTGGTCGACAGACTGAGTAAGTCTGTTTATTTCTTTACTTTAAGTCATCCTTTTACTGCACGAACAATAGTAGAAATATTTGTGGAAGGTTTCATTAAGCTGCATGGCATACCTAAATCCATTATCAGTGATCGAGAGCCAATCTTCATCAGTAATTTTTAGAAGGAATTCTTCAAACTATCAAGCACCAAATTATAACTTAGTTCTGCATACCACCCACAAACGGATGGCCAAACAAAAGTCATCAATCGTTGCGTTGAAAAATATCTTCGAGGTTTTGTTCACCAATGGCCAAAATGATGGTGCAACTATTTACCGTAGGTAGAATACTGGTATAATACAACCTACCACATGTCCACAGGGATGACCCCTTTTCAAGCACTATATGGCAGGTTGCCATCCTCCATTCTAACATACAAGGATGGACTATCACCAGTACATGAGGTTGATTAATAGTTCATAACTCGTGATGAGCTACTAAGGTAACTCATAGCCAACTTAGAGAGCTCAATGAACAGAATGAAGTAGATGACCAATGAAAAGAGAAAATACATTTCCTTTGAGGTAGGAAACATGGTACTTTTGAAACTACATCCATACCGCCAGAAAATTGTCTTCAAACGGGTGCATCAGAAACTAGCTCACCATTTTTTGGAGCCTACTAGATTTTAGAGAAGCTCAGCCCAGTGGCATACAAATTATAGTTACCAGAGGGGGCATGAATTCATCTAGTGTTCCATGTATCACTATTAAAATGATACCAGGCCAATAATGAAACTTTAGGAATGTCACAGACCGAGTTACCACCACTTATCAATGAAGGGGTAATTATATTGGAACCTAAAACTATTATAGACAATCGCTAGATCAAACACGAAACACAACTTGTTGAAGAAAGCTTAGTGAAATGGAAGCAACTTAGGAACCAACAGAAAAGCTATAGGACCAATTTCCATAGATGGACCTTGAGAACAAGGATCCAATTAATGAGGGGTATTGATAGGCCACAACGTTCACAAAGAATGCATATGCCAAAACCATAATACATCGGTCCTTAGTGGGATGAATGGCAAGGAATGAAGGCTAGTGGAGTGGTAGTTATGTTCAATAATTAGTTATGTATTTTTCTTTCATGTGTTTCAGTAATTAGGTGTGAGTTATTTCTAACAATTCTTGTATGCATTTTTTAGCAATCATTCTTGTGTGGGGTAGTTATATGAGAGTGGTGTGTAAGTAGAATCGCATTCAGTTTATGTGTAAGACTTTTGCCTATTTAAGGCAGCCACTAATATCAATGAAAGGAAGCAAAAACTTAGTGAATTTAGATTGGATACCTTTCTTACTAGAAGAGAAACACAAGCTGCATTTGGGACTTATCATTCATTCTCTAAAAATCCTAAAACTATAACTAGTACCATGAGCCTTTCTAGGTTGACAACCCAAATCCATCAAATAGACAATAACCACCAAAAGAATTCGAGCCACCTGTGTAGTGGAACACCACGTGATAGAGATGCTATGAATCCCCAAAATTTTGCACCAAAAATGATATCTCAACTTAAGTGGTCGGATGAATATTGTTGAGTTTCTTGATTAGGTTGAGGCAGTGAATAATTTTTTTTGGCTATATGGAAGTTCTAGCTTATAAGTAAGTTAAAATGATAGCATACAAATTAAGTAGGGGAGCTAGTGCTTGGTGGGAAAGAATACAAACAATAAGGAGATATGGAGAACTAGCAATTAAATCAGAAAGAATGAGAAGGCTTATGTATGAACAATACTTACCATTAAATTATCAACAAACTCTCTATAAACAATATCACTACTATCAACATAGGGTATGAAGTGTAGCAAAATACATTGATGAGTTCCAAGAGTTATGAACTCTTAATGACCTAAAGGAGAGTGAAACATAAGAAATTATAAGGTTTTTCACATGTTTGAAGGAGACTCTTACCTACCAAGTATGAGTCTCAACTAACTAGAGTTGTTAAGACACCATTCATGAGGAAATCTTTCATTGAATCAATTCTTGAAAAGTTGGGTGCTACTTCTCCTGTTTTTAACCCTACAAATACAACCATTTGTGAAGGATCCCATATTTAGTTTCCAAACCCAAAGGTTGGAGTACAAAATCCCATTAACTAAAGACCATTGATGAATTTATGAAAGTAGTCATCAATGCACTCTTTTACTTAATATTTACTTATTTTATTCAATAAGTATTTTTTTTAGGGTTAGAAATATTAAAATATAAACTTTCTAGCAAAAAGTGGTAAAAATATAAATTTTGGAATTTTTGGGATATTTCTAGAATTCTTATGGATTTTTTATGAATTTTTAACGCAAGATTAATCAGAAGATGCCACGCAAGTATAAGAGTTGACTGGCCAAGCCACATAGACGCCATGTGTGTAGAGGGATGCAATGCATTGACATGTGTTGGCATTGCGTTCTTTCCGAGTTTGTAGTGCGGTCAAAAGATGATTACACATGTCGTAACACCATTTGTCCATTCTTTCCACCAGTGCGCCACGCCCTCCATAATTGCGAATCATGTTGCACCACGTGGTGCTGATTTAGTACCCGTTGATCGAGTTTGTAGTGCCATGTGTCTCATCTTACTGGTCGACGTTGTTAATTTTCCCTTTTTCATCTCAACCCTTAATCTGAAGCTGATTTGATAATCTAGATTCTACCTGAGCTATATTTAACCCCATAAATCCTAAGGAGTAGAAAAATACAAAAAATCCAAAAGTAGATACAATTTTGATGGAGATTTAAAAGAAGATTGATATCATAATTCAAGAGATTGATTGTATTTTTTTCTTCTTCTCCTTTCTTTGTGAAAAATATGAGCTTTATAAACAAAATTATGTCTAGTTAATTTATTAATCTAGGGATCTTATGAACTCAATTTTCACCATGTGATGATCTAATATTTTACCCCCATTATGATTTTAATTTAATTTAATTATATTATATAATTTAATTTTTATGCTATTAATTGTTTGACCAATAATTGATCTATAGAAGCAATTAAATAAATTTGAGATAATTATTTAATTGTTTGTCTTAATTAAATAACATGTATAGTTTCTAGGTAGAGATGTATGATTCTTATGTATGTGATCTATTGATGAACTTAATGAGTAAAATGTAATTTAATTGACATGATAGTGTGATTAGGTTAATTATTATATTGTGTGTAGTTTATTTGAGAAAGGAATACATATTAGATTAGATTTAATTGATCATGTAATTGATTGATAATTATATTGGGAGGATTTTAATGATTCACATATTTAGAAAATTAGGAGATTAAGTATTCCATGATATTTTCTCATATATCTTATTAGTTACCAAATCTAATTTAATTAATTATTGTTATTTATTTTAAGTTCTTTTAATTTTGCTTCCTTAAAATATAAAAATACAAAAAAAAATTGATTTTTATTTTTTTATTTTTAAAAATTAGTTTCTAATAACATAATGTCCATGTGAATGATATTTTATTATCATTATATTACTTGTTGCGATACGTATATTTGCATATTCATTACACACAAATCGTGTGCCGATGGACCAACTCCGAACACAAACAACCATCAAAACACCAAATCATATGCAGGAATGGGCATAGATAAGTGTTTCAAGTTTAATCAACATGGACATAGATCCAGTGACTACTCACTCAGGAAAATAGTACACCTTGGGAAGTGTTTGGAAGAACAGGATGAAGGGTTTCGAGATGCTGACAATGAGAAGTTTGAAGTGGAATTGAATGAGAAGTGGGAGAAAGGTTTTAAGGAATCATTCAAAGGATTCTGTTGACACCTAAAGAAGTTAAAACAATCAAGGAGGTATATAATCTTAAGGACATGGTGCATTATTTTAAAAAAATGTGTGTGATGTGATTGTAGATAGTGGAAATAGTTAGAATGTGGTGTCTAAGAACTCGGTGAAAGCAATGGATTTAACTACGGATAAACACCCAAAACTATACAAAGTTGGGACATGGGTGACTGAAGTGTGTAAGGTGCAACCATCTATTGGTAAATTCTATCATGATGATATAATTTGTGATGTGCTAGAGATGGATGCATGTCATCTTCTACTAGGTGGGTTATGGTAGTTTGATAGGGATACCATTCACAAACGAAGAAAAAACACTTATTCCTTTGTGTGGAATAACGAGAAGATTCTATTGCTTCCTCAACTTGAGACACCAATTCAAGGGAAAATTGGCAGTCCTAGTACATTGCTACGTAATGTGATAGGGGCAGAAGTACACAGGGAGTTAAAAATTAAGCAACCAGCTTTTGCATTAGTTCTGAAACAAGTCAGTTTATAGTCTACTCAGTTTGCTCCTGAAATTACAGTTTTGTTGCTAGAATTTTGGGATATTACACCTAAAGAGCTTCTTGGAGTTTTACCACCACTAAGAAACTTGCAGCATTAGGGTGATCTCCTATTAGGGGCTCAACTTCCAAATCTGCCTCATCATAGACTAAGCCTTAAAGATCATGATGGCCTACAAAGTTAGAGAAAGTCTAAGCCCTTAAGCAGTTCCATCACTCTTAGTGCCTAAGAAGGATAGGTAGCTAAGCTATTAATAAAATCATTATCAAGTATATGTTTCCAATACCAAGGTTGGAGGACATGCTTGATAAACTGGAGGGAGCAAAGGTTTTTACCAAACTGGACTTGGGAAGTGGTTACCACGAGATAAAAATCAAACCAGGAGATGAGCGACAGATTGCATTAGAACGTAGGAAGGATTGTATGAATGGCAAGTAATGTTATTTGGATTGTGCAAGGCACGTAGTACCTTTATGAGGCTTATGAATTAGGTATTAAAACCCTTCATTGGAAGTTTTGTAGTAGCTTATTTTGATGATATCCTAATTTATTGCAATGGTAGAAGGAAACATGCCAATCTGCTTATTAAAATAAGGGAAGAAAAGCTCTATTTGAATTTGGAAAAAATGTGAGTTTATAACTGATAGTCTTCTTTTCTTGTGTTTTGTCATAAGTTCTCAAGGAATCTCAATTGCTCTAAGAAAATTCAAGCTGTCATCACTTAATGTTAAAGAAGTAAGGAGTTTTCATGGGTTTGTCACCTTCTATAGAAGGTTCATAAAGGGATTTAGGACCATAGTGGGAGCTCACTGACTGCCTCAAGAAAGGAAAATATCAATAGGGTCCAAATCAACAAGCAAGCTTTGAACGGGTTAAACACAGGCTTACTTCAACTCCCATCTTGCCTTTACCCAACTTTGAGTTTTTTTGAAATGGATACAGATGATTTAGGGTCAGGAATTGATGTTGTTATAATGCAAGAAAGGAGAGTCATTGAATATTTCAATGAGAAATTAAGTGAGGCTAGAAGGTGGTGGTCTACTTATGAACAAGAATTCTATGCTATCATCAAGGGCCCTAAAGAATTTGGAACATTATTTAATCCAGAAAGAGTTCGTATTGTTTTGTGATCACCAATCCTTATAGTTTCTTAATTCTCAAAAATTTTTAAGTAGCATGCAAATTAGGTGGGTTTTATTCCTCCAGAAATTTAACTTTCTGTTCCAGCATAGAAAAGGGAAGCAAAACGTTGTGGCAGATGCCCTAAGTAGGAGCATTCACTTACTGTTTGTTGTTAAAGGTGATATAGCTAACTATGATGAACTTAAGGAGTTATATACCACTGATGACGATTTTAAGGAGCATGTTTAGCTTTTGTCAACCATCAAGGGCAGGGAGATTTTCACATTGAAAATGGTTTCTTGTTCAAAGGAAACAAATTGTGTACCTTCCTCAGGTAGTTCCTTGTCTAGGAGTATCATGCTAATAGACTACAAGCTCATTTGGGAAGAGATAAGGCATCTGCAGTTGTGGAATGGAGGTACTTTTGGCCACATTTGAGGAAGGATATTTATAGGTTTGTGCAGAGATGTCCAGTATGCCAGTTTGCTAAAAGGACTGCACAAAACTCTGGATTATACTCGCCTTTCCCAATACCTGCTACAATTTGGGAAGACTTGAGTATGGATTTTTTCCTTGGGCTGCCAAAAACTCCAAGTAACATGGATTCCATTATGGTGGTTGTTGATAGGTTCTAAAAAATAGTGCACTTTGTCCTTGCAAGAAAACATACAATGCATGTAATGTGGCCAATGTGTTTTTCAGGGAGATTGTTAGACTACATGGCATTCTTGAGTCTATTGTGTCAGATATTGATGTCATATTTACAAGTCATTTTTGGAGGGAATTGTGGAAAAGATTTGGAACAGTGCTGAGATTTAGTAGTACTTGCCACCCTCAAATAGATGGGTAGACAAAGGTGGTTAACAGAATCTTGGGCAATATGCTCATATGTTTTCAGGTGATAAACCCAAGTAATGGGAGTTGGCCATTCCTCAGGCAGACTATCCTTTCAATAGCTTGATAAACTGATCAACAAGCTTCTCACCATTTGTTGCGGTCTATACAAATATACCCAACTTTACTACTGACATCTCAGTTCTTAATCTCTCGAAGAGCCATTTAGCAGCCAAGATTGCTGAAGATATAGTGAGACTCATGGTGGAAGTTAAAGATCATTTAGAGGCAGCCAATGTGCAGTATAAGACCACTGCTGATAAGAAGAATAGATTTAAGGAATTTCAAGTAGGTGAATTGGTTATGGTTGATCTTAGCAAAGAAAGAACAGGAAATTTGGTCCTTACCCTATTATCCATAAGATCAGTTCCAATGCTTATGTGCTACAATTTCCACCTAATTTACAAATCTCTTCTTTTAATGTGAAGAATTTGTATGAAAATGACCCTCCTGATGGACAAGTTCTGTGTGAAGATTTGGATGAAGAGAATCATCTCCTCCAAGAGAAGGGCAATGATGCAGGGGTATAGAAGTCTTTGCTTGTTTATTTTAATTAAGCCTTGTTGTTTATGCTTTCTTTTCTTTTATTCTGTTTGTTATTTGGTTATTCTACCTTTATGCTTTTATTGAGCTGTCCACGTGTCCTTTGGGTGAGGAAAGTGAGTTAGTTATTAGTGGGAAGGTAGCAGAGGAACAGATTTTGATGATTGAAGTTTGTTACAATTTTGTAATTCCTTTCTGCAAGTTTATGAATACGGTATAGAACCGACGAGTTCTTTTCCAAATCATGAAGTATTTCTTCTTCTTTGAGATTAAACTTCGAGCCAGCAATGAGTGATGAATTGATTGAGGTTTTTCGAATGAATGATGGGGGAAGGATAAGATTTCTTTTAAACGTCAGGTTGGTGATGAGTGTTACAGATGATCTTCTATAAGGGATTAGGTATTTAAATGGACGAGGAATCATTTAGTAATATTCTATGGTTTTAGGTCTTCCTACAATTCACTATGTTTGAGGCCGTGGTTTTAATAAAAACAAAATATTTAAATTGTCAAGATTATTGGTATATTTGACACCAGGTCAATGATTGGTTTAATTTGCTTTTGAAATCTTTTATGTAATGGTTGATTAAAGGACGTTTGGATATTTATTTTATGAAAAGCTGTGCTGTTTTACACATCCGATGTAATATTAATTTGCTGTAATTGTGTTGTATTAGTGTTAATGAAATGGATCGTCCCTTGGCTTCAATATTCAAAAGTTTGCTTTTGGTTTGATATCATTTTTGTAGAAGCTAGTTTAACTGACGAAGCCTGATAAGAGGTTGCAGTAATCGTGCCTTGTCAAAGCTTTGGGTACAACATTTCCCTAAAAAAAATCTTCGGCTTTCATCAGATAGACTTATTTATTTCTTGTTGCCTTGAAATTTTGTGCTGCGATATATGATTACTCATGACCGAGCCGTGGATTTCAAAATGGTTTGCAGATGACATCATTAAATTACATTATTGACCATCGTTCCTTTATGATATATTAGAACCATTATGTGTCTATGTGTCTTCTTGAGTCAAATAGCATACTACGGTGTTTATAGTGCCCTCGCTGCACATTTTTTCATTATTTGTATTTATATATTTTTTAGAACAGGACACTTGTTGGGAGGATTATTTGGTCTTCAAGTTCTCGTGAGGAATCTTCAATAGCTTTTACTAATGATTGGAATTATTGTTTCAGGAACTCTGCAATCTTTTTTATCATGGCGACAAGGCTCCAATTCGAGAACAACTGCGAGATCGGGGTATCCTCCAAGTTGACAAATGCATACTGCTTGGTTGGAATTGGAGGTTCTGAGAACTTTTATGGTGCTTTTGAGGCAGAATTGGCTGATGTGATTCCAGTGGTCCAGGTCTCTATTGCTGGTACTCGTATCGTTGGTCGCATGTGTGCAGGAAACAAAAATGGCATTGTTTTGCCCCACTCTACCACAGATCAAGAATTGCAGGACCTAAGAAACAGTTTCCCAGATCAAGTTGTTGTCCAGCGCGTTGAAGAGAGACTTTCAGCTTTTGGGAATTGCATAGCTTGCAATGATCATGTTGCTCTAGCACATCCAGATCTTGACAAAGAAATTGAGGAATTGATTGCAGATGTTCTTGGTGTAAAAGTTTTTTTTCAGATTATTTGTAATGATTATAAGTGTTGGTTATTTTCTTGAATAAAATATATACCCGTAAACTTATTTTTAAACTTGTTATTAAGTTTATCGAACAAAGTTGAATAAACGTTAGAATTTTAGATGATCGTACACCAGGTATATCTGTTATAATTATAACACATATGATTGTACTCACGTATTTAATAACAAATATTTTTAAATCTGAAATTATTTTTGTTGCTTAAATATTTATGCTAAAATATAAAATAAGATATATTCTAAAATATTATATAAAATATACTTTAAATTATAGCTTAAATCTTGATTTAAAAGATAACATAAAATATATATTTTAAAAAAACTATTTTTTAAATAAGAATCTTTATGATTAATTAATCTATTTTAAAAAAATTCTTCTTTAAATATGAGTTTTTTTAATTAGTAAGTATTACTAATCTTATTTGTAATAGAAAAAATATTTATCAATTATATATGAGTTTTCTTAATTAATGAGTATTTCTAATTCTATTTGTAATAAAAAATATATTTATCAATTACATAGGATGAAAGGTTTTAATTTTCCTATAAATAAAACTGATTCCTCGTTGTTTCAATTAACCACACAAGATCATTATTCTCCTCTTTCTAATTTCTCTATCTTGTTTGATAAATATAAGATCATAATTATTTAGGCTTCTTTATTTAGTTAATCTATCAAATATTGGTGGTTATGTTTCATTGATTAATAAGCCTAATTAGTTTATAATATTTTGATTATATGTTCTTATAGCTTTTTTTTTATTTTTGTTCTTGAATTGTTAGATCAAATAATTGTATTTATCATATCATAATTATTTAATTTAATTATTAATTTTTAAAGAAGCTATTTTTATTAATCTTGTGCTTAATCTTTTTACTCTAGGATTTACTAGTTGATTTGATTTAAGTGATATATGTTTTGAATCATCACTACTACAATACATGCATTTGGCTTCGGTTATAAGAACTCAGGCCATAGGTACCCTCTATGGCCTCAATTTTCTAATAACCAAGGTCATAGACTTGTAATCAAAATAATATCTATTGTCTCGATTACACTTAAACCGTGACTATATATATCACAATTAAGCCAATTTTTAAATATAAATTGAGAAAATTAAGTCATTATATTAAACTTAAGAGAGATATTACATTAAGAGTTTAATATATACACTAAACATAATAAAATCTTAATATAACTAGCTAATTAAAATGTTCCAAAATATAAAAATATACATGAAAATAATTTACTAATATAACTAATCAAATTGTCTACAATCTAAATCAATTTGAAAATATTTTACATGTTGTAATGTTTTTTTTCAAAATCTTTTTCCTTCACAGCATCTATTATGTGCATTAATTTCCTCATAAAAAAACAACATCTAGTATGAGCATACAAACATCAAGATTCCATGAATATAATCCTGCATATACAACATCCATAACACAAGAGTCCTCTTTACTTATTTATTCTTAATATATAGGTTACACCATGATTATATATAGTGTCATAAAACTGTCTATAATAAATGACACCGGGTGACAGTATATGTGAATATAAGCATCTACTATATATGAGCATACCAACATCTAGATTCCTTTAATATAATCCCGCATATACAATATCCATAATACAAGTGTCATCTCTTATTTATTTTTAATATATATGTTACACCATGAATATAAACAATACCTCAAATTTCCACAATAAGTTCTTCAATCTACATCTATTCTTGCATATACAACAAACGGCCCATAATTAGTTCTTGAACCTATTCAAGAGTAAAAGTTAGAATGCATGTCTAACCTCTAAGTAAATATCAAAATAAAATTCAGTCAGAACTTTATTATTAGCACAAAGCTTCTGTACATAGAGTAGAATGGAAGTAGGTGGAGGAGTATGCAAAAGTGTGTCCATAGAAAGTGAACACTAATCATGTATGTGTAACAAACTTGACTCAACATAAGTAATGTGAATCGTAGCCCCATTACAAACATTAATACCTTCAGAGCCACTATAAGGAACTACTTTAGGAACTTGATTAATATCATAAGTCAAATGATGACTTACACCAGAATCCAATAGCTAAGCCTCTGAACTTGTTGAACTAGAATCCACATCACTTGCTACAAAATTCATGGTTGAAGGTGGAAATCATGAAGTACTCTTTCCTTTAAACACATTTTGAAGCAAAAAAAAAAAAGATGCAGTAACAAGGCCAACCTTGTCACAAATTTGGTAAACTGGTTAGTAAGAGAACACGTTTATGAAGTTCTTGTTGCTATTAGAGTTATTGGAACCCTTAGTCAACACATTTGAGGAAGAGCGAGATTGATTATGCTTTTTTAAGAAAGTCTGGAAATTCCATCATGGCTTGTTACCCCCTGATTATACAGAACCAGGCGATTTCTTAGAGCCATGATGCTCATTAAAACTGACAAGATTTGCATGCATAATTGTTTCTTGATCAGTTCCATCAAAGGCAATTAACATTCTCTCTTAATCTCCAATTGATTATGCAACACTCCCAAATAAGGTCTTCGTTGAGTCATATTAAATATAGTGATAAATAAAAGTCACTCAGTACTACAGATTTAACCTGTCAAAACAAATAAATGGAATTAAGAAAACCAAGAAAAGGAAAATAAAAAACAAGTAAGCATAATTGCATAAATACTCTACTCTGTAGCTTCACATGATCATACCTCTTGGTAAGGGCTCAGAACATACCTACATGAGAAAAGGGCAAATGTGGTAAATATGGATGGATTTCTTTTTGAGATCTGTATGCTCATTCCAGTTCCCAGCTTCCACCAAAATTTAAGATAATGTGAAGTCCTATTTTTGTTGATAAGTCTGCATGGATGCACAAATGCATGCTTTCCAGGCAAGTGAGGATGGTCTTCAATGGTCACCTATTACAAACAGAATAACAAATATTTATTAAGTTTTCCTCTCTCTTCTGGTAACAGTTTTTTTAAATAACAATAAAAATGAAAACCATCTTACTGTTTTGCGAGCATGGTCTTGACTAACATCTTGAAGTACAAGTTCAAGTTGCAAAGCATCCTTGACTGCAATACAAAATCAGTATATGATTTAGGTACGAATATATATCTTATTGAGAGCAACTTTAGTAAAAAAAATCAGAGACATAAAGGCAACTAGAACCTAAAGAATTTTCTATCAGGTCATGTGCTAATTAAGATTTGAGGCCCAAAATAGCAGGTACGTAATTGAATTAACTCCATAATAACATGTGAGCATGTACATATCTAGTTATGCATATTATACATGTAAAACGTATTATTTTGGTGAAAATTTAATCATATAATATTCCATATTAAGTGGCATGTCCCTGCTACTCAAAAATAAAATAAAATAACAAATCCAAGAGGGATGTGCCACAAAGATCAAAGTAACAAAAATGACTAACCCCATAATAGCCTGTAAGCCACACACGAGGAGTTTGATAGAACTTATCATACCTGAAGCACAAGTGGAAGAAAGAACAAATCATAAGTGATACAAACCAGAGTATTTCCATAAGACATACAACTGAAGGCAAAGCAAACACTAAAACATCACCACTTGCAGAAAAGAAACCCTATTATATAAAATTTAGCTTACATAATGCTAACATCATAGGTTAGCGTCCTTAATATGTTGTCTTCATCTGGTTCTTGAGCCACCAAATAAGTAGAGTTTAGAATTACCTGAATTTAATGTTTAGGGAAAGATATCTTTAACAATTAGTTAGATTTGCGATTTCGTCTTGAATTCTTGATGATGTGGTAAAGGTTTAAACTAATAATGAACGAAAATAGGACTTCACATTCTTTTTGAGATCAGTATGCTCATTCTAGTTCCCAACTTCACATTCCCATTTACCAGACCACAGACCACCGACCAGCAAACCAACGACCAGCGATCAGCGAACCAACGACCAGCAGCAGCATACCAACCCCAACGGCTATCCTGCACCTAAAATAATAAGGCCATATACCTGAAATATATGTAGCTTCCAAAACTATGTTACTTAACAGTAACATTTGATTATGCTGAATTTCAATTGCTACAAAGAGTATTTAAATAATAACAACCAGTATTTTCTTCTTGAAATACTATCTAAATAAAGACTGTTAAGTCATAAGCATATGTAGAATATATATTCTGGAATCTTATCATAATTATAATGCTTAGGTATCTCAAAATCAAAATCATTGCTCTGGTCTCCACTCAGTAACCCCACACCAAATGAAAGACTAAGGTACTAACTCTTTCCTCCCCCTAATCAAGTAAGGGAGGAAAATAGACCATTCTCATTAACAACAATCCCAATCGTGTCAGTTAATGTTGGTCCAACTAATGTGGGCCATCCACAAAGAAAAAAAAGGAAGAAGAAAAGAAAGTCTATGGCGCCGAAAGAAAAGAAGAAAAGAAGAAAAGAAGAAAAGAAGAAAAGAAAAAAAGAAAAAAAAAAGTCAAAAATCTCTCCGTGTAATCCGGAGAGAAGGATGAAGTTTTTGGCTATATAAAGCCTTAGCTTCAATCTCAAACAGATTAGAAGCGGAGAAATCAACAGAGAGAGAGAGAGTTTCTGAAAGATTTTTGAGAGAGAAAAATTAAGAGAGCCAATTTGTGAAGTTTTATCCACAAATTGAAGATACATATTTGTTGTATTTTTATGAGAGATCCACCTGAAGGTGAAGTGTGTAATCCCATCTTATTATAGTGGAAGTTTAAGTGGCCTACGGGTCCCGTGGTTGTTACTTTCATTTTGAAAGGTTTTTCCACGCTAAATTCTTGGTGTTATTTTTATTCTATTTTGATTTGGGAAATTATCCTGGGTGTGTGTGAAATTTATTTCTTTACAACCGGTACTATTTTTTTTCCCAACAAAGTGGTATCAAAGCCAAGTTATTTTAGTAAGAGATTATACACATATACAGTACTATTCATATATACTGTATTGTACTATTCACGGATACTATTCACGGATACTATTCACATAGTACTATTCGGAAGATACTATTCATTGATACTATTTGGAGGATACTATTCATTGTCAGAAAAGTATCAAGTTCGGTGAAACCTGGTGACTGACGACTCAAATGGAGGAAAGCACAGGTAATATGATAAAATTAACCGCATTTAATTATGCAATTTGGAAGCCGAAGATGGAGGATCTTTTATACATTAAAGATCTATGGAAGCCAATTATAATGCCAAAGGAGAAAGAAGTAACCGATGGAGACATTGAATGGGCCGTTCTGAACCGAAAGTGTGCTGCTCAAATCAGACAATGGATCGACAAAAGCATTTTTCAAAATTTTGCTAATGAACACGATGCTTACGTTCTTTGGCAAAAGTTGGAGAAAATGTATGCGAGGACAACCGCACAGAATAAAGCAAATCTGATGCGACGATTAGTCAATTTGAAGTATAAAGACGGAAGGAACGTATCGACGTAACATATGAGTGAGTTCCAAGGCATTGTAGATCAACTCAACTCTATGAAGATGATTTGTAGATGACGAAATTACAAGCATTGTTGATGTTGAGTTCTCTACCAAAAAGTTGGGATACTCTAGTTGTGTCAGTTAGCAACTCAGCTCCTGACGGTAAGCTTACCATGGATATGGTAAAAGACAGAATGTTAAACGAAGAGTCTCGACGAAAAGATGAAGGATATACTCCTGACACTGAAGCGCTTGTCATGCAGAAACAAGGCAAGCAAGAATGGCGGGGGAGAAGTAAAAGTAAAAATCCCCGTAACCAAAGTCAACAAAGAGGACGGTCAAAGTCTAGATCAAGGTATGACATGAAGTGTCATCATTGCGATAAGCTGGACACTTCATTCGAGAATGTAGAAGGTTAAAGGCGGAACAATCCGAGAAATCGAAGCGAACCCGAACAAATGACACCACAACCGTCACCGAAGAAGTTGTCATCGTTCGAGATGCTTGATTATGTCAATCTTGCATGCCAAGACACTACCTGGGTAGTTGACTCAGCGCTTCCTATCATGTCACCTCACGACGGAATTCTTCTCAACCTACACTCAAGGTGATCTTGGACGTGTGAGGATGGGAAATGATGATGCATCAAAAATTGTTGGTATTGGCAATATTTATCTAGAGACTAATCTTGGATGCAGATTACTTCTGAAAGATGTGAGGCATGTTCCTGATATCCGCCTCAATTTGATCTCTCTCTTGGTATACTTGATGATGATGGATACAATAATTATTTTGGTGAAGGAAAGTGGAAGCTCACCAAAGGTAATCTGATAATAGCTAAAGGCAAGAAAGATACATCACTCTACATCACAGAAGCCAGACTGTGTAGAGGAGAAGTAAATGCCACAAGGAAAGAAGTTCCTACCGAGCTATGGCATAAGCGACTCGGCCACGTAGTGAAAAAGGTCTCGAAATTCTTTCTAAAAATGAGGTCTTGCCGGGAATGAAAGGTACACCCTTGCAAACTTGTGTTGGTCAGATTATGGGAAAACAACATAGAGTTGCATTTCGTAGTCTCGCACCATCTAGAAAGGAAAATATTCTAGATTTAATACACACAGATGTTTGTACAATGAGTTGTAAGTCATTAGGAGGTGCTCACTATTTTGTGACCTTTATTGATGACCATTCAACAAAAGTATGGACTTTTGGTTTGAAAACTAAAGATCAAGTGCATGAAATTTTCAAGCAGTTCCATGTAAAAGTGAAGAGAGAAACTGGGGCGTACGAAGTGTGTACGTGCGGATAATGGTGGTGAGTATCGTGGACCATTCGAAGAGTCTTCTTGAAGTTTTGGCATCAGGGTGGAAAAACCAGTACCAAAGACCCCTAAACACAACGGTGTGCCAGAGAGAATGAACAGAACCATCTGTGAAAGAGTCAGATGTATGCTCTCAAATCCAAAACTCCCAAACACCTTTTGGGGGGAGGCAATGCGGACAGCAGTCGATTTAATCAACCTTTTTCCATCAGTTCCACTGAACTACGACGTACCGGAAAGAGTTTGGACGGGGAGAGACGTTTCTTACAAACACTTGAAAGTATTCGGCTGTAGAGCATTTGCTCACATCCCAAGAGATGAGCGGTCCAAGTTGGAAGGAAAAGCGAAACAATGTATCTTTATGGGATATGCCCATGAAGAATTTGGCTACAGACTTTGGGATCCTATTAACAAAAGGATTGTCAGAAGTAGAGACGTGGTATTTCTTGAAGACCAAACAATCGAGGACTTTGAGAAATCAGAAACCACGGTCGAGATGAAATTCAGTTAATGCGGACCCGGTCTCTCCACCAATAAATCCTAATGACGGGAGTCACACCGGTCATGCGATGATATCAATCCACCACCGGCGATTCGTAACCGGAACAAGTCTCACGAACAAGTCCAACCAGAAGTACAGACAAGGAGATCTACCCGAGTACGACAACCTAGTCGTATATATTCTCCTAACGAGTATGTGATGCTCACCGAAGAGGAGAACCGAGAGACTTATGACGAAGCTATCACCGATCAACATAAGGCGAGTGGCTTAAAGCCATGCGGGAAGAAATGAAATCTCTGCATGAGAACCACACATTTGACTGATGAAACTACCACGGGAAGAAAAAGCTCTCAAGAACAAGTGGGTGTACAGAATCAAAAGTGAAGAAGGCAGCTTGCAACCACGCTATAAAGCAAGATTGGTTGTGAAAGGATTCGAGCAGAAGAAAGGCGTTGACTTCGATGAAATATTCTCACCAGTGGTTAAAATGTCTTCAATCCGAGTTGTTCTTGGTTTGGCGGTAGTCTTAATCTGGAAGTTGAACAACTTGATGTAAAGGCGCATTCTTACATGGTGATCTTGATGAAGAAATCTATATGGAGCAGCCCGAAGGTTTCCAAGTCAAAAGCAAAGAAACGTTGGTATGCAGACTAAAGAAAAGCTTGTATGGTCTGAAGCAAGCACCAAGGCAGTGGTACAAAAAGTTCGACTCATTCATGGAGAAAAATGAATACAACAGAACGACGGTGATCAACAACGTCTTCATCAAGAAATTCTCTGATGGTGATTTTATTATTCTTTTGCTTTATGTTGATGATATGTTAATTGTGGGTCAAAATATTGACAAGATTAACAAGTTAAAGAAGGAGTTGAGCAAGTCCTTTGCAATGAACGACTTAGGACACCTTAAGCGGATTATTGGCATGGCGATTATCCATGATAGGCAAAAGCAAAAGATCTGGCTTTCCCAAAAACGGTATGTTGAAAAAGTTCTTGAAAGATTCAACATGAGCAAAGCTAAAACTGTTAGTTGTCCACTTGCAAGCCACTTCAAACTTAATGTGAGTCAATGTCCCTCAAGTGAGGAGGATAAATCAGAGATGAGCAAGGTGCCTTATGCATCGGCAGTTGGCAGTCTAATGTACGCTATGGTATGTACTAGACCAGATATTGCACATGCTGTTGGCGTTGTGAGCCGATTCCTATCAAATCCTGGAAAGGAACATTGGGCAGCTGTCAAATGGATACTCAGGTATCTCAGAGGAACCTCCAGTCATTGTTTATGCTTTGGTAATAATAAACCTGTATTAGAAGGATATACAGATTCAGATATGGCTGGCGACGTAGATACGAGGAAATCTATATCCGGGTACCTAATAACATTTGGAGGGGGAGCTGTTTCATGGCAATCACGATTACAAAAGTGTATTGCTTTAAGTACCACAGAAGCAGAGTACATTGCAATCACTGAAGGTTGTAAGGAGATCCTGTGGATGAAAAAGTTCCTACAAGAATTGCATCATAACCAAGAAAATTATGTTCTTTATTGCGACAGTCAGAGTGCAATTCATCTTAGCAAGAACCCAACCTTCCACTCAAGGTCCAAACACATCGACGTAAGGTATCATTGGATTCGTGATGTGTTGGAACATAAACTACTGAAAGTTGAAAAGGTTCATACCAATGATAACGGGGCAGATATGATGACAAAGACCGTGACTAGAGAAAAACTTGTTATCTGTAGAAAGATTGCGGTATGGAAGAGCCATGTCCCACATAAGGTGGAGGAGATTTGTTGGTCCAACTAATGTGGGCCATCCACAAAGAAAAAAAAGGAAGAAGAAAAGAAAGTCTATGGTAATAGAAAGAAAAGAAGAAAAGAAGAAAAGAAGAAAAGAAGAAAAAAAAAAGAAAAAAAAAGTCAAAAATCTCTCCGTGTAATCCGGAGAGAAGGATGAAGTTTTTGGCTATATAAAGCCTTAGCTTCAATCTCAAACAGATCAGAAGCGGAGAAATCAACAGAGAGAGAGAGTTTCTGAAAGATTTTTGAGAGAGAAAAATTAAGAGAGCCAATTTGTGAAGTTTTATCCACAAATTGAAGATACATATTTGTTGTATTTTTATGAGAGATCCACCTGAAGGTGAAGTGTGTAATCCCATCTTATTATAGTGGAAGTTTAAGTGGCCTACGGGTCCCGTGGTTGTTACTTTCATTTTGAAAGGTTTTTCCACGCTAAATTCTTGGTGTTATTTTTATTTTATTTTGATTTGGGAAATTATCCTGGGTGTGTGTGAAATTTATTTCTTTACAACCGGTACTATTTTTTTTCCCAACAGTTAATACTCAATACTAATTTTAATATTACACAGCCATATCTAAAATAAGCCACCCATTGCAATAACCCTCGTTAAAACCAACCTACTAGGATTTGCAGTTTATAATTATTATAAAAGTTATTGAAAATCTCGTAAGGTCATAGATGAATCAAAAGTCATTTAATACACACAAGATAGAAACTGAAAATGAACTAAATTTGCATAGAAAAACACAAGGGAAAACAAAGATTTAGAGCAACATACCCAATTTCAGAAGCACCGTCTCCATTACTATTTTGAAAGACTATGAAGAGCTCTTCTAAAGGTGTCCTGAAATCATCCAATCCTCTATTGAAGAGATAAACCAAGGCACCATACAGTCCATGCTCCCGACATAACTTGAAAACCTGCAACAATATAATAGTAATGATTGGTGGTCAAGTTTAGTAATTATAACCCAAAGAAGGGAGAACACAAAAGAACTACCATAAGAAAAATAAAGCAAATATACAAAGGGTACACACCTGATTGAAATCCAAGGAAGAAATGTCCATATGAAGAACACATTGTTCAACTTGCTGTAACCACCCTTTTGAGCTATAATGCTTAACCAGAGCTTGCATAATCATAGAACAAAAGTTCAAATAATTACACTATTATGCATAACATAAATGGAAATGTGACTAAAACACATAATTATTTAATACCACTAGAGGCAGGGAACCCAGCATATCCCTCAGTATGTATGAGCGATCAGCGACCAACGAACCAATGACAAGCGCACCAGCCCCAACGCAGCAGCGAAAAAAAAACAGCGACCAACGAACCAGTGAACTAGCGAACAACGACCAGCGAACTAGTGACCAGTACCAGCACCAGTAGAGGTGTGCAACAGGGGCAGGAAAGAGGAAAAAGAGAGGGGAAGAGGTAGAAGAGATGGGAAAAACCAATAAATTAAGAAAAAAAAAGCTAGTAAAAAGGAAAAAGGAAAAAAGAAAAAAAAAGAGGGAAAAAGAAAAAAAGAGAGAGAAAAGGAAAAAAGAGAGGGAAAAGGAAAAAGAAAGGAATATTGAAAAAAATTGATATAACTTATGGTCATGGTTATTAATAAAAATCGAGGCCATAGAAATACCTTATAGCCTCGGTTTTTTTAAACCGTGACCAAAACCCTATGGCCTCATTTTTTAAAAAACTGAGGATAAATTTCTGAGACAATATGTATGTATTGTAGTATTGCATCTAGTTAAGATTATTCATTATTAAATCCCTTCTAAAACATACACAGGTACTTGTGTTTTTGTGCTAACTATTTTGCAGTTAATTCAGGAATGTATTTGATTGGTGAGAAGCTTATTGAAACGTTGGTTTAAAAACCGCTCATACTAATATTGGAAACTATGAAAACAGAGCAGGGGCTCGTAGGTAAGGTACATTGAGGTAGTATCCTAGGGAGGATAGCATAAGACGGAGTTTGTACTTAAACATTTTTTTTCATAGTGGAAAGTTAGGTGGTCCGGTGGACAAGTGGTTTTCCTCTTAAGTCATGAGTGTGGCCTAGGTTGTTTCCACCTAAACATATCGTATGTTATTATTTTATTTTCGCACTTTATTCTTATACGTGATTACATGCTTGGCCGCTTTTTTTAGGTTATTAAGTTATAAATTGATAAAAATTAAAAATAACCTCTTCACCCCCTCTAAGTTAATTTGGTTCGTAATTTATAAATTTTTAATTGGTATCAAAGCCAACACTAGACACACTTAGTGAGTTTGATCCTTAGGGATGCACATTCCTACTTATGGACCAAATGAAAGAAGGTGGGTTATCTATTAGGCCCTCACTCTTTGATGGGTATAATTATCCTTACTTAAAAGCTCGCATGCAAGCCTTTCTCAAACAAGATGAAGAGTTTGAGATGCTATTCTTGATGGTTGTGAATCACCTTCGGCAACGAAAGATGGTGTAAAAATCATAAAGCTAAGAAAAGACTGGACCATTGAAGAACGTACCTTTAGTGGGGCAAACCAAAAAGGTCTAAGCTCAATCTTTGTTGCAATATCGATGGATAAGTTTCATCACATCTTCAACTATGGGACTGCTAAAGATGTATGGAATGCACTTTCTTTTACTCATGAGGGAACTTCCTAAGTAAAACAAACAAAATTGAGATTACTAGTATCTGAGTTTGATTCCATTAAAATGATCAACACTAAAAACTTTTGGTCAATTCTATGCTCGCTTTTGTGATATCACGAATGCTTGTTCTAACCTTGGTGAGAAAATTCTTCAACTAATACAATTATGCAAACTCCTAAGCTCTATAACAACAGACTACAAGATGAAAGTTACAATGATTGAGGAAAGTAAGAATGTGGACACACTAAACATTGATTAACTTGTCGAGTCAATCCAAACCTATGAGCTTACTCTTGATCCACCCAAGAAAATCAAGGATGTGGCATTCAAAAGCTCTAAAATAGACATCTTTGATAGTGATGAGGATATGAATGTAGTCTCACAAGCACAAAAATTGAAGAAGGTCCTAAAAAAGAAGGGTCAACAGAATAATCATCTAACAAGGGAAAATCTAGTTGTTCGAGGGACTGGAAGCCAAGGAAAATCAAGCCTCCTTACTCTTATGGTAAGAAAACTAAGCTCGTTAATCCTCAATGCTATAGTTGTGGGATTTGATAATATTTCTATAGAACGTGCAAACAATAAAAATAAATTTGGAAAAGCTTTTTATGCTACACTCAGTGACATGGAAAGTGAGTAGGATAATGCTATTAACTCAGAAGATGATGACACTAACTATCGTGCCTTCATCGCAACTACTAAAGCACACCACAATAAATCTAACTCTAGCTCGGATGAAGAAAATGAGGAAGTATACTCTTCTTTCTTATTCTATAAGTTTAATATACTGAATTATGAGGAACTATTCATGGATTGTCTAGGTGCTAAGGAAGAGAGAGATAAATTACTTGTGGAAGTAACTTAACTTAATGATATCATCAATGTTCACAAAACAAATTCCTCTACCCTAGAGAAAGATAAAAAGGAATTGTCTGAACATATTAATGCCTTAAATCTTAGACTTGTTGAAACTAATGAGGAAAAGAAAAATGTTAGGCAAGAACTAAGTATTGCTAAATAGACTGTGAGAAATTTGACTATAGGTGTTGAAAAATTGACCAAAGTCCTAGACTATGGAAAGCTATATAGAGATAAGAAAGGTCTTGGATACATAGATGAACAATCAACACCTTCAACATCAAAGACCACATTTATATGATCCTTAAACTCTACTCTTACTGTTACTACTTATGCATAAAAAAATATTACACCTGTGGTAGAAAAAGTTGTTAAATTTGTGCATTTCTGTCATCATTGTGGTAGGAAAGGTCATATAAGACCAAAATGTAGATTTTTGATGAATGCTTCTAAATTTAATCATTCTTTCCATGTCTCATGAATTAGAACCTATAAGTATCATCCATTTGTGCATGCTACATCATATTCAAGGATGAATGAAAATTATAATAACTTTTTCAGAAATTCTACTAAGAAGCATGAAGTCTTATATTCAAAGAGGCAAGCAAAATTTAGTACTTTTAATACTAAGACTCGTTATCATCATCCTACTATACATATTGCATCTTCATTTGGGGTGAATGAGAAAAGTATAGCTAAGTTCAAGAACACGCCTATGAAACTTAAGTTAGTTGAGTCCTAACCCAATGATATAGAGAAACCAAAATGCAAGAAAACTTGGGTAAGGAAAGATTGTTTTTTCCCAATCACTTGACCGTCTTTTATTCCTTCATCTAGGTGTTTTTTTTAGAGTGCTTAAATGAACCTAGGTGAGCAATCTTTATTGTCTTTATTAGTTAAAATTAATAAAAAATAGATAGAAAAGTAGAATCCTTATCTGGCCAACACAGTATTGAACTTATTTAATACTTACATATTTATAACCTCATTTTCAGTGACTCGACTCATTTTGATATTTATTGTATCAATTATTCTACAATTTTGACTTATGCACACACATATTCTTGTACATGTTATGATCGATGTTAACTTGAACTTATTCACACACTCACAAACACACATGTATGTTATGCATGAAGTTTATGAATTTTTTCGTAAGACTCTAGGACTTAAACTAATCTTGAGTGTAAAATTATGTTGAGTTCTATTTTTTGCTTACTGAAATTTTACCGTATTGAGGTACCTAGTATTGAGAGGGCTACCTACTGTGATGTGTGAAGTTACCTTAATAAGTGGAAAGGGCTACTCACAACTAGTGTGAAATTAATCATTCTAAGTATATGTCTGGTGCAAGAAAAAAAGAAGGAAAGATTGTGCAAAACGCAACAAAAAGAAAGAGTCAATTGAGGTTAAAAAATATATATATTTTTGCCTAATTTATAAAATAAAAAAAATAAAAAAATTTAAGTCTTCATTTGGTAGATATATTTTATTTTGTGAAATTGAAGACTCGATTATAATTTATATGATAAGTGATATTATTTTCTTTTGAGTCTTTCATGATTGGTCATAAAAACATTAATTGGTATATTTGTAAAGTTTAAACGTATACACTGCTTTTAAGTAAATGTCAATATATCATTATATGTGCGAAATGTGCATCTTCTACTCTACTTGCTTATTTATATGATCAAAATTTGAGTTAAAAAGTAATGAGTTCTCAATTGGTTGTATGCTTATTTGTGATTAAATAAGTCTAATAACTTATGTGGCTATTTATGAAAATTAAAAAAAATAGATTTTTTTTTCATTTACATCTTTTTTTTCTTTATTACATTTTTAATTGGTTTCTAAGTTAGAGAGTCATAGAACTTAGGGAGAGTTTAGAGTGTATTGCACTTCTATATTACTTTAATTTTACATTGTTATATCTTTCGGAAGAGTTTAGCTTCATTGCTTTTTCTAATACTTTGTCTTTATCATATATCAAAAAGGGTGAGAGAATAATGTGTTTTACTTCCATGTTTTTATTTTGTTATGCATATAGGGGGAGAACATAATTAATTAAGCTTGATTGGTATGAATGCACACTACATGGTTATTCTTTACACTTCGCTTATTTTTATGTAAACTAAACTAATGTACAATAAGGTTTTCAAGCCAAATTGTTGTTTGTTTTTCCTATGTCATTTCAGTTACTTACAAGCTTGTTAAACTGTAGTAAAATGGATTCACCGGATCATAGGATAGTTCCAATATGAAGTCTAGGACATCATTCTATTTTATCTTATTCCTATAAGTATCATGTAGTGAGAGAGAGGTTTTGCCACACGAAAATGCCTAAGGGGGAGTTTGTAAGGATTATAAGTACTGGTTATTTTCGTGAATAAAATATTTACTTGTAAACTTATTTTTAAGCTTACTATCAAATCTATCAAGCAAAGTTTAAGAAATATCAGAATTTTAGAATTTTAGATAGTCATACTTCATGTATATTTGTTATAACTATAAGACATAGGATTGCACATATTGGTGGTTATGTTTGATTGATTAATAAGCCTAATATCGTGTGTTATTATTTTATTTTCGTACTTTATTCTTATACGCAATTGCATGTCTTACCACTTTGTTTAAGTTATTAAGTAATAAATTGATAAAAATTAAAAATAATATATTCACCTTTTATAGGTTAATTAGGTTCGTAATTTATAAACTTGTTGTTTAGATTCTTATTGACAACTTCGGTTCCTTTTCCAACTTAGGTTGTTTGGTCCATCCTCGTACATCCATTTAAGACTTGGATGAACTGTCAACACTTCTTCAAGTTCCTTTGGTGTCTGGTATAGTCAATAGAGGGACTGCATTCTGTGGATCAGACACAACTGCAACTGAACTGTCAGTTATAGAGAACGTCTTCAAATTGAGGGAAGCTCAACCAAGTTCTACTGTGGACGAGATGAGGAAATATTTAATAGATAGCTATGTCTAAACATGTCCTGCCTGTAAAGTGTCTAGAACTCTGGTGTGATTTGACAGAGTCTTGTTTTAGGTGTGTACTTTTATGTTTACCATGTTGTTTAAGCATTAATTGGATGGAATTCTTACACTAATATTCAACGTGTGTCCAAAAAGTTTTGTTTTTGTAATATTGGGCAATATTGTTCTAAATTAGTCTGTTCAAGCAGTGTTGAGGTTTTCTTTATATTTTGGTGTCCATTGTTTATGAAGTTATTGTTCTTGAGTGGTGCATTAAAAGTAAAAAAAATTATTTACAAGCAACTCAATATATATAAAATTGAAGCGTGTTTTTGTTCTTTAAAATATTATTATTATTATTTTACTGTTTTTCTCTTTCTCAATCTTTTCTTGAGTTTAGTTTTAAGTTTAATATTCAGGTTTATGATTAGTGTTTAAGATTTAATATTTAAAGTTTATAGTTTAAAAGTTAGAGATTTAGGGGAAAAAAATGAGAATTTTATGGGAAGATAGAGGTGTGAGAAAAGGAGGAAAAGAAAAAATAATAACATAATAGAATTGTTTATTTTTGTGTGCATAGAAAGAAATTTTGACTTAGTAGATACCGTTTTTAAAATATGTTTACTTTTAATGTATTATTAAATATGTACATATGACATCGGTTTTAACCGTGACTGTAGACGTAGGACTATTTTTATAAGAACCGAGGCCTAAGTGAGAGAGATCATAGATTGTTACTTATGACCTCGGTTATTGAAAGATCGAGGCCATATCTATGGCCTCGATCTTTCAATAACCGAGGCCATAGGGTATATATAAATAAAAAACATACAATTTTTATTACAATATTAAAAATCAATATAAATTAAAATAAATTTATTAATTATAATATTAAAAATCATATTATATTAAAATTAAATGTATAATTATGTTTGAGAGTTTATTATATACTAAAACATAATAAAAACTTACTATTACAAACTGACTTTTTACTATTAATTACAAGCATTTACACGTGTACTTCAAATCAACATAGGCGCTGGTGGGTTGGGCTAGCTGGTGCATTGAGGTGTTGCGCTGGGCTTGGTATGTTGGTATGCTGCGCTGGGGCTATGGCTGGTATTGGTGTATAAAAAGCCTCTGGCTATTTTCTTATGGATCAATTGGGCATGGCTATTCTCCAAGATGGGATTTAATAAGAAGTTGTCTGGCAATTGTGTATCAAATCTGTAATAACTGCAGCAAGATTGCACATTTTATATTAAAACAAAATAAACAATTATACATTTGTGCATCTGAGAAGCTCAAACAATTACAAACCATTAGGAATTATGCACCAACATTTATTACAGACCTATTGCTTAGGATCAACACTAACGCATCAAAGATAGCACAAGCAGTAAGACACCAAAGACCAAGACTACACAAGATTAACACCAAAGACTAGCACCAGTACTAGTACCAGCACCAACACCAAGACTACCACTCAAAGACTAAATAAGACCGCACTGCACTCACACCAAGACTAAAGACTCACCACCAGCACCAGCAGCACCACCACCACCAACACCAGCGTAGGGCACCAGGCTTCACATATTGGAAAGACTCCACCTGAAGAATAAATTAAAATAGTCATAAGAATCAGAACGCAGTCAAAAGTTCTCCATAATTTATGTACCTATTATAAGATGCATTTAGATTATATAGCTGAGGATTAAAACAATATTATCAGTATGAAAAATGTATAAATAGAGAAAATAAAGAGTTTGTTCATAAATAACCTATTTTTTGTTCACCTTACACATCCATGTAATGTTAACAAATGTTCACCTTACCATCACTTAACTTATTTTTTGTTCATAAATAATACTCAATGCTTTAAAAGTAGAGATATTTTTCAAAATTCAGAACTCAACTAAAAGGTTCAGTATTAGAACCAATACAAAAGCTAAAAGGGATAAGTTTGCAAAATTTAGTACAAACTTATAGACAATGGGATTAATGGTTGCCCAAAACAAAGGGATTATCTTCTCTGGATCCTTATCAACCAACTAAGCATAACCCAGAAGGAAAACACACAATCAAACAAAATATGAAAGTGAAAAAAAAAGCATAAATATAATTAGCCAAAACAAAGAGTAACGATATGATACCCCAAAAGTTGGGACATTCCCTCTAGCTCAAGTGACAAATGATCATTGGTCCTTTTCCTATCACAAGAAAACATAGTAGTCATAAATAATAGTTACAGAGGAGCAAGCTTTTGCTTACATCCAACATACCTGTGCAAAATCAGAAATAAGTAGCAAAATAAGGTCATTTCCTAAGACGATTTTTCATATATCACCCAGAGTCCCATTCCCTTCATTAAAGCCAGCAGCATGAGCTTTAGAAAAAGAGCGAGAACCATTTCTTAGGCCAATTTGAAAACATAAGTAACCAGAAAAGTATAAACATATAGCTGGAAAAATAACCTATTTAATAGCCAAAGCTTCAATTATAATTACCATAAAAAAATCAAATGATAAAAAATTCAAAAAATATGATTTCACCTTAACCACTATATCATATTTTGCTTCAACAATACAATCTCTTAAATTTTGAGCTTGTGCAAGTCCCTGCACAAATAAATGGCTAAATTTTTTCATCAAGATTTAGCAAAACACAGAGAGCACTAATATACATATAGAAGAAAAAGGTGAATATGAAAATTAAGATGTCTTTTCTGCACACACACACACAGTTAACCTGAGAAGCGAGAACCCAACCGATTACCCCAATCTTCTTGATACCTTTGAAATCATCATGCAACAAAGGGAACAAAGATGTATTTCTGAAGATGAGAGATGGAAGAGCAAGAGACGTAGACAATAGACGCATATGGTAGACGTAGAGACGAGGACAACGAGCTGAGGCGGTGTAGAGTAGTAGAAGATAGAGTGGTAGAGCCGAGACGAGAGCGAATACAAGAGCGAAGATGAGAGCAAAGACTAGAGCGACAGTACATAGAAAACCCTAATTAATTTGTTTATATACCACAGAGAAAATCTTAATTAATAAAATAATATATAATTTAATTTAATTAATATATAAATTAATTAAATAAATATAATTAATAAAAAAGAGAAAAATTAATAAAAAAATTTAATATGTGGTGTAAAAAATTAATAGGGTATATCTATGGTCTTGATTATTTAAAAACCGTGGTTATAGACATACCTTATAACCTCGATTATTTAAAAACCGAGACCATAACCTCGATTTTTAAATAACTGAGACTAAATATCCAAGACTAAATATATGTATTGTAGTAGTGGATAACTTTTACAATAACTATAAAAATAATAATAATAATAAATATTAAAAAGTTATCGCCCCGAGAATTAATTTTGACCAAATGGGTAGGGTTACTAAAAAGTTATCGGCCCCAACTCAAAGTTGTAATATTTAAGACGCGAGAGAACTCTACCGAGAGTGAAGGAAAACATAGAACCAATCTTGGCTTTCTCTCCCGTGCATGAGTAAGAATTTGACTTCAGATCATTGAAATTTTTAGCTTAATTCTTTCCTCTTCTGATCTTTTCTAAAACTTTCATTTGTTGTTCCAAATTTCTTCTAAATTAGAAAGTCCTTTTAGGTCTTATCTACATAACCTCCATGGAAGAGATTTTCAAAGACGAAGAGGAGGATGCAAACTCAAATTTGCTCCTCCTTCATTGACAAAGTTATTATTAATTACGTTTAAATAAAATAAAGAAGTAAAGAAGATTGAGAGGAGGGGTTACTTATAGGGATTGTCGAAGAAAGCAATGTTGGGAAGGATTCGAAGCTTCTTATATAAGTGACAGCAAATGGGTATCATATCTTTATATTTTTTTAAATTGTCAATATATGGATTGATTTGGTTAAATATTAAAATAAAGAATAATATAAAGCTACAATGAAAAGGAAAGGTTCCAAAATATTCTCTTACATGTATGTTGGGTGTATTGATGTTAGCTAATTTTAATCTTCAATTTGATGCTTTGATATACCTGGAAAATAGGGTTGGTTTATTGTATGTTGTTTAAATTGTAATTCTTCACTATTTTCTATAATAATAATAAAGATCGTTTTTTTATTCTGTTCTTACTGCTGCAGCTTTGATAATATGAGCATAAAAATGTTCATAGTTCCGCACCTAAATGATTCGCCAGAAGATTATAACCATCTTGAAAATAAATCTCTCCATCTCTGAACTAGTACTAGTCTAGTCCTAAAGCTCGAGCTTTAATCAATAAAATAAATGTTCCTTTTTAGACCATTTTCTGGGTCATAGTTCCTCTAAGACTTTGAATCATTACAATATTCACAGTTTATAAACATGCAAATATATATGCACAGCTCAAAAGACATTTCTATTTGATGTACTTCTTTGATACAATAAACTTTTACCAACTTGATGCCCAGGAGGTGTTTTAATAGGTAAAGGTGAAATTTAAGCTTTTGCATATCTAGATGAGATAACATTCAATAGTTGTCAATAGCTAGTATAGAGGAGAGGTTAAATTCTAAGAGGATTGATTGGATGGTTTAGGGTTAAAAATATTAAACACATACTTTCTAATGAAAAGAGGTAAAATATAATTTTTTGGATTTTTTATGAAATTTTTATGAATTTTTTTATGAATTTTTAACGCATGACCAATTAGAAGCTACCACCGTAAGCAGTAGAGCTGACGGAGTAAGCCATATGTACCACTCGAAGCGGAGATGGCCAATCAAAAAAATCCACGTGTATAGAGTGATGTAGAGCCTTACCACGTGTTAGCACTACATTCATTTTGAATTCATCGTGCAGTCAACGTCCTTTCACATGTTGTCACACTACTCATCCATTCCTTTCAACTATGTGCCATGCAAGCTATAACTATGAATTAAATTTTTCCAAGTGTCAATGACTTAGTATGCGTTGAGCGAGATCAGTCCTCCCTGCCACACATCACTCTCTGATTCGCCTAGCAAATCCTACATGCCATGTGTTGCATTTCTATTGGTAGTGCTATTAATTTTCCTCTTTTTCATCTTAGTTCTTAATCTAAAGCTGATTTGACGTTCTAGATTCCATCTAAGACATATTTAACCCTTAATTGCCTCATAAACCCTAGGAGCCTGTTTGAGATTAATCCAATGAGTAGAGAGAAGTCAAGAAAATTGGCTAAATGTGTGAATTCCATAAAAGGGTTCATCTACAGATGTCGAAATAACGCACTCTCATGTACAGATGTCGATTATGTAATATATACACAAATGTGTATGTTTGTGAGGGATGCAATTGGTATAAGTTCAACATTTATGAATTGAGGTCAACCCTAGCTCGAATTTTCGATCGACATTACATAGGATATGGCCTACTAAGACCGACCTTATACTTGAGAGTGCGCTAAACGATGTAGTGTTAGGTGCGTTATTTAGCTTGACTTGATTATGTAGACCTCATCTAATATAAAACTTGATGTGATTATGTAGGCTCGTACTGACCTCCGAGTCGGTCCATATGTCCAAACATCTAGTCCCCTTACTATTTCAGCTTGATTTCTTGAGCAGAGGTGGAAGAGTAATTCTGAGGCAATGAATATGAACTATTCCACTCCCCTAATAAATGAATTTTAGTTAATTGGAGAGAGAAAATGAGTGCCTTTATATAAAGAGGTGCTAGGGTTGGGACTTTTCATCATTTCCTGAACAATAAACAAATAGTAAGGAAAAAACGCTCTATCATGTCAACTCGAGTTATCAAAGGTTTTTCAATTCCATTGTAAGAATTTAGCTCAAACTATAGTCTTGTTTGTTTGGGCTTTTAGAGTGCAAACCTCAAGAGTGTAACGATTTTATACTATCTTTTTAGGTCGTTTTTAAAGAATCACTTCCTTTTATTTTCAAACTCAATCCTTCCTCCTCATTCCCTACCCAATTGTTTTTATATCCTAGTGCTAGTGATGATTTAGGGTCTTCTAGGTCAATTTATTCTAGCAAGGTGAGTCACTCTCTACCTCTACCACTATTCCTCAGGTTGCTCCAACAATTAAGTTGAGTGTGCCCCAAACCCAAATATCTATGTCTTGGACATGGAAAAAAAGGATGAGAAATAAGGGATTTGGGGAACCAATAGGTCATACCAGGGGTTGATAGGCCATTGTTAAGACTAGTAGGCTAGTGCCCAAGGATGAAGAAAGGTCAAGGAAAACCTACAACATCCTCTCCTCAGTTCAGATAATGATGGGTTATGGTTGGGAGTGAGGTTCCCCCTATACCCTCTCATAAGGATATTTTTAGTTAGGACTTTGCTCGCTCCCGAATAGTTGATGTCTAATGGGTGAAGGTATCTACTCTGTCTGACATTGATATGCGAAGAACTCAGGATGGATTTAGAGATGCTTGATTTTAATGAGGCTTACGTCCTTAAACAGAACCCCACAAATCTAAGGAGGGTATATATATCTGTGAAGTAGGCTCGAAGTATAAATGTGTCTCTCCCCAAGAATGAGAAAAATTGGAAAGAGTATTTTTTTCTATATTTTAGGCTGGTAGGAGTCTCCTACTAGTGACACTAGATTAATAAAGAGCATTTGGAAGCAACGGTTGGCTGATATCCAAAACTATCTTCCCAAAATAACCCCTTGGAGGTACTTATTGAACACCTCGTGCTTTGTAGCATGCGGGTTTATGAAGCACGATGTGGTGGAGCCCCCTTAAGATCATTCAAAAAACCTGACCTCCTCCTAGACACCAAACCTTGCCCAAGGACTTTGGGGGTCGGTTTGAAGTAGTTACTGATGATGGTGAACTAGCCCTAGGCTATCTTCCCTCTCTTTCTTTATTTGGCATATCATAATGAAAATAACATCGCCTCTCATTTTTGTTTGGTAGATCCATGGAGCCAATTGTTGTCCAGCTTTTATCTCGTTTGCAAAGTAAGATGGCTTCTACTGGGGTGAATTCCTAGAATGGTATATACCTCATATTTTTGGAAGGGGCTTGTCTAAGGGTAAGAAAGGAGTAAATCCTCTAGCCAGGAAGGTCTCTCTACGTCCCTAAAAAAGAAGAAGAAATATCCATGGATGAGCCTACGCTCAACCCAAAGTCGTTGAACATATGCATGCCTTAATCCTCACGGCAAGAGGAATTTGGAACTCTACCTCCCTACTCAAGATCTAAATAGCCTTGACACTCAACTCGGGATACAAGGAAGGGAAAAATAGTTCTTAATAATATCACTATCAATGTAGACATGATTGTGTTAAATCGGGGCTTGGCTCTAGAATAGCTCGACCGTTATCTAAGCCATCTTCTTAATGAATCACTCTACAAGCAGCTCAAGGTGCTTTGTGAGGATGTGTACCCTGACGAGGTCACCTATGGCCAACTATATCAGGTATGCTACCTCACAACATATTTGTTTGACCTTGTACTTTTCCTTTATTTATGTCGGTACTACTCTATGATTTAAATAGGACTCATGGCATAGGGTGTTTAAAGAACAAGTTGACATAAGAAAAATAAGGTCATGCGTTGACTCGGTCTCGATATGTCATGCTATTGGTGAGAGAAAATAACTGGGATGGGGAGGCCATTGATAAGGACGAAAAAATGAAAAAGGGTCGCCACCAAGCTAAATGAATATGCCAAATGTGTTACTGAGCTTGAGGAAACTAGAAGACGAGCTAAAGATGAGACCAAGGAGGCTTGGGAAAGAGTTGAGGAAGAGCGGAAGAGAAATGAGGCTGCTATTGAAGAATCCCACAAGGAAAAGGCTAAGTTTGACGTCCTAGTCAAATAACTCAATTTGAGCCTAGAAAGGGGGTATAAGCTGGCTATGGAGTCTTTTAAGATGATGGCCTAGAAAAAGAACCTAGGCGAGTATTGTTAGCACATTATGAATATCCCAGTCACTCCTCCGTACATGAACACTCCTTCAAGAGGGGGGAAGAGGAGGAATCTGGCTCAAGTGAGGGTAAGTCTCTTTGAAGAGAACAAGGGTGAGCTTTCTTCTTGCAAAGAGCAAATACACCGAACTCAATCTCGAGAAAAGTGGGCCTTTGTTAAAATGGCCAATCTTATAGATAGGGAGTCCTATTGAGTAAGATTCTATATGAAACGATCTAAAAGAGTGTTCCTTAAGGTGATGAAGGTCACTAAAGAGTTGGAGAGAGTAGTGCTTATAATGAAGTCAACTAATCCTGATATGGTAACCCACATATAAAATAAAATCATTGAGATTCAAGATGACTTTTGCCTTTAAAGGAAGAAATCAACTACCGAAACACTGGCTATGTGTCAAAGCGTTTGAAGAATTCATGACTCTTTGTGAGACTGAGCTTTGTATAAATATGCTTTTTCAAAAATTTGTAATTTCAAATAATGAAAATATGCCTAAGGACCTATATTTGTAATGCTCGAGTGTTACGTATTATTATTAATATTTCTTTAATTAAGGCACGAGATTTACTTATAATTACCGAGGAACCTTATCTAGCTCTTAACCGACCTAGGTGCTCATCCTTCCCTTCAATGTCAGTATCTATCTGCTTCCTGATCTAGGTAGACAACTCGTGACCTTTGCATATGTTAAAGTGCTCTACCTAATTCTTAACCAAGGTGATTAGCTCGTGACGTGGAGATGAAGTTTTACCTAGTTCCTGATCAAGGCGCTTATCTCTCCCATTAATTTTAGAGTGTGGACTTGATTCTTGATTTTGATGGACAACTCGTGACTTGCATGTTTTAAGATGCTCTACCTAGTTCTTAACCAAGGCGATCAGCCCGTGACATAGAGATGGAGGTTTACCTAGTTCTTGACCAAGGCACTCATCTCTCCCTTTAATGTTAGAATGTCGAACTAGTTCTTGACCAAGGTGGACAACTCATGACTTACATGTATCAAGGCGCTCTACCTAGTTCTTAATCGAGTTGACCAGCCCATGACATAGAGATTGAGGTTTACCTGGTTACTAATCAAGGCACTTATCTCTCCCTTTAATGTCAAAGTATCGACCCGATTCTTGATCGAGGTGAACAACTCATGACTTATGATGACATGCATAATTTGGCATAATTTATCACTTCTTAACTTTAAACTTTAGTCTAATTTTATTTATTTTTTTATTGATTTTAGACTTCATTATTATTATTTAATTTTTATCACAGATTTGAAGAAAATGAAGATCCAAAATTTTAGAAGCATATCGTCGAACTCACAAATTTAAATAAAGATTTATTGAACTCAAATTTAAATTAAGATTTATTGAAATATAATTTAATTGATTTAAAAAAAATGCGAAAATAGAGGAACGTAGGTGAAACACGATTTGACTCCCTCTATATAAGTGAGGGCTGGAACTAAAATAGGGGGGAGCGAAAAGAAAAAGAAGAACTTGTGGTGCATAAACAGAAAAGAAAAGAAAGGAGAAATAGAAAAGGGAAAAGGGGTGGCGGAAGCAAAAGCAAAAAGAAGAAAAGGAAGCAGAAAAAGAAACAAAATGTTGGTGGAAATAGATTTATGTTGGAGTAGATTTTTGGGTGTTCAATTCTTCTCAAAAATCATGGTGAATTCGTTTATGATAAATTTAATTTTTAGCATGAACTAAATTTTCTTTATTCTAGGAAAAAAGATGTAATTTAATCCTGAGCTATGCTTGATTTTCAATGTTAATTTGAATTATTTCTCTTCATGTACATCTGATTTATTCTGAGTTTACTACTTCTAATTAACCGATCATTAATTAGATGATTTTGGTCTTATGATATACTATCGAAAGAGGGAATTATGGTATACATCTTGAATATTTCAGTATAGGTAAATATAGAGATCAAAAGACTTATATGAACCTATGTAGTATTAAAATCATTGGTCTTAATGTTTTCTTGCTTTGTTAATATTGCATACTCTTGTGTAAATTGTTGAACAAGAATGTTTCAAATTGACTTTTGAAAGAGGCTTTTGGATGTTTTATTGAGAATGCTAACAAATAGAGAGAGTTAAATTCAATTAGCTAGACCACATTGTAGATTTTTTGTGAAATATCCTTATTTTGACAATGCCTTTCATGCTAGATGTTCTAAAATTAATTTTCATCATCCATATATGTATGCTAAATCTCCACCAATGATGAAAAATAAAAATAATAGAGGTAGAAATAAAGATAAACCCAAGGTCATTTAAAAAATAATCAAATCAAACAAATCCAAACCTAAAGATAATACGAAACCAAAATTCCAGGAAAATTGAGTCAGAAAAAATTGCATTTTTTTGGTCAGCTCACCTTATCTCTCCTTCACCTAGGAATTTTTATTGTGTGCTTGTTTGATTTGAGATGAGAATGCGATTTCTATTCATTTAATTATTTTCAATTTTGAATTTAGCAGTTTGATGCTTGATTTTGTTTTAATTTATTTAAAATCAGTTATTTAAGAAATAGAAAACAAAATAAAAATCAATCAAAAAAATTCAAAAAAGGGAATATAATTATTCTAACATTGAAATAAAACTTCAAGTATTATTATGGTTCATGAAAATAAATATTTTGCATAATTTGATTTACTTTGATTTATTTTTCATTGTAGAATTGAGTATCTTATTTTGTGCATTTATATTGTTCCATACATTTGGTGATCAATGTTTAATAAGAACTCACTCACACAGGACATATAAGTATGTCATGCTTGAAGTTTATAATTAATTATGTGCGATTTGAAGGCTTGAGATAACCTTGACTATAAAAATTATGGTTGAACTGTATCTTTCACTATATAAAATGCTACTATAAAGAGACACCTAGTTTTGATAATGATACCTTCTTTGATGTGAGAAAATGCAAAGTTTTACAAAGAGCATACAAAGAGCTGTCACAATAAGAGGCTAATTCGTAAGAGTTTTCTTCTTGGCATGAAAGTTCTTTTATTGAACTCTCATTTGAGATTATTTCTAAGAAAATTATAAACATGGTGGAGTGGACTGTTCATAATTACCCAAGTATTTCTATAAGGAGTAGTAGATGTAAATGGACATCATGTGAAGCCTTATTTAGAAAGAGAACATAACACAGAAGAAATTGATTGCATATGGATATGTAATTTTTAGTACCATGATGATGATGCATCTTGCTAGAACGTTAAATTAGGAGCTCGATAGAAGGCAACCCATCACTGTAGGAAATATTGTATTTGATTTTATTTTATGTTAATTTATTTATTTTATTTCATGTTTTGTGAACATTATTTAGAATTGTTAAATTATATAACCATTTGTTGAAATTTGTGAAAAGAACACAATTTTCCATCTATCTAATTCATATTAAGGAATGCATCTACAATTCATTTGAACATGGTCATTAAATGGGTAACTTTTTTTTCATTAATCTTTATCTTTTATTTATAGTTGTTATATTAAGGGAAATGTAGGCTCTAGGTTGGAGAAGGAAAAGTTACATTATAAAATTATTCTTAAATTGAAATTTTTATATGTTCACAGTTTTATTTTATTTTCATTTTCATTTGTTTTTATTAACATTTTGTTTGCTTTGATTTATTTTTAATGAATTAGGAATTTTTGGTTTATTTTAAATTTGTTTTACAAAATTATCATGTCTTTTTTAGTTAAGTTTAAGATAATGATTGAGTCTTTACATTGTTAGATTAATTTCAAAAGTATTTCATACATAAATGTTATAATTATTTAGTTTTTTTTCATAATTAGTATTTCATTATAAAATGTTGAAATTGCGATGAACCCAAAATCGGTATTTAGAAATAAAATAGTGTAGACTATCTTATGAGAATAAAGTTTGAGCTATTATCTACTCACTCTAAATGATAATATTTTTTCTACTCTTTTAAACACTCTCCTTCTAAATTCTAATTGTTAGATGATCTCTATATGTTTTTGCATTGAATATTAGGATATTTACATCTAATAGAGTGCCATATATTTATTTTTATTACTTAAATTGAATAAGTTAAAGCAAAAATTGAACATATATGCCCTTATCTTCATTCATGCGTGACTTCTAAAAATGGAAACATATATGGGTTAACCTAAATCAATAAAAGAAAAGACAACAAATTAGCCATTTACTTTATCATTTAATATATGTACAATATGTACATGGATCCTTTTTCTAAAAAAATATATATCTCTAAAAAAGAGAGATAAAGATATAAAAAATAAAAATAAAAAGAGAGAGAAAAATGTATAGTATAAACTATATACTATGATATGATATCCTTCAAAGTTGTGAGAATTGATTAACTACAAATATATATATATATATATAGAAAATAATTTCCCAATAAGTCATTTGCATTTTTTTTATCTCTTAAAAATAAAGTATCATTTAAATGTATAGGTGACTGAACACTTCATGAATTAAATGGTATGATTTTTTTTTCCACCATTAGTTTCCTAAATATAATTACCAATTAATGTTGTGATAATCTACATATTAGGTATATTTTATATTAATTTGAAAGTGTACTCAAATGTACGAGGCTATGCTATAAAGAAATGGTGACCAATACATATGGCTTATTTTAATAAATTTAATGAATGTAAGTAATCATCATCAGTATACAATGTAGAGAGATTTCAGTTATAAAGCCCAAGTATGTCTGTACTTCCTTACTTTTAGGGGTCCAAGGGAGTGTACATTCCATGTATCCCTTTCTATCCTCATACAATATAAAATATGCTATGTTGTATAAATCCAATGCATGAAATATATGATTACAATACATATGATGTATGTATTGGTCAAATCAATATCATATGGTCCCTCATCTATAAGAAGTCAACTCCAAAACACAATGGAGGGTCCAACTTCAAGGCCTATGTGCAGTCAAAAGATCCATAATAGACAGCAAACTCCATAAACCATTGGGGGTCCAACTCTTTGGCCTATGTGGGGTAATAATTTGTGGTCAACAATTCAAGACCATAACAATTTGCAGCCAATAATAAGAGGAACTATAGATAGAAAAACTTCAATAATACATGTGTATACGATGCGTATCTGTAATCCATTGAAAATAGTCTATTGTTACTAATAGCTCTTGGGTACCATACTTTGCAAGAAAACATACATGTGTACTCACCGCATATAAAATCATTCTCATGATGCATGAATAAAAGTCTCGGATTCCATATCATATTTTCAATGTTCATTTCATATCAATATTTAATACTTGTTTTATAAACAAAATTTTCCAATGTTTGCACAATATAATATTTATAATGAGTATCTTATTTTTAAGCAATATTTATAATATTTTAACATTGCTAATAAAGTCATAGGGTTTCCACTTTTATTCATATCATATGGTGCATGATATTTCATTTATAAAAACAATACATGAATTTTAAAAGTTAGAGTAAGAACTCCTACCATGAAATTTTGATTTGAACACTTGGATATTTATCTCTAAAATGCCCTCCAAAATATACCGAAAAATTGAAAAACATTAGGGAGGAAAAGCTTTTAGAGAGAGGGAGAGAAGAGGGAAATTTCCTCACCACCATTTGTTAGTTCAAATCATTGAACTAACTTAAATAGATAACTGTTGCAGCGTATGTGTGCCACATTATAATTTTGAGATGAACATAAATTCCACCTAAGTTATAAGTAAGACACATCATCAATCTATTGGAACTATAACATTAGTTCTAAAATATTTTGAAAATAATGTTGGATTTAATTTAACTAGTTATTTGTCATCAAGTTGGAGATTTGTGGACATATGATAACAAATATGTATGAATATGATAACAAGTGCTTGATAGATTATAGTAAAGGCTAGCTTCACGCATGTGTATGTGCACAGGATTGGCAATGCTCAATGTAAAGTGTTCGACATGTCACTAAGGCTATGCACATATTCAGTGCATTAGTCAACAAGGCTATGATCATATGTGGAATGTTGTACCTAAAAGTGGTATGTCTATTGTGAATAAGAGGAAATCACTTTTGTTGTAAAAATAATTGTAACATATGAATATAGGGTGTAAAGTTGAGTTGTATAGGCTATGGAATTCTAGAGAGAAAAAGGCTTGTAAAAAGTGTATTTATTAAGAGTTCATGTTAGTCTTTCTTAGTCGAAGGCATGCAAGATATGGTTATGAAAGGCTGAATTTGTTGTAAGGATTACTCATTGGTCCTGGTGGATTGGAACTGCATTGGTTCTCGTGGATGTAAGCATCACATTGAGGAAGAACCATATAATAAATTCTATGTCTTTCTATGATTTTATATGATTGTTTTCTATCATCAAATTGTGCTGTCACTCAAGGAAAACCTTTAGGCATATGGGTGTGTTGAAGGGATCCATGAACTGGTGATTGTCCTAACACCTAGTATGATGACTTTCACACTATTTGTGAGGTAACCCTCTTCGCTCACTATAGTAGCTTCACACTTCACAATAGGTAACCCTCTTAAAACTAGATGTCTCTATTTAGAAGCATTTCAAAAAGTGAAAGATCTCAAGAGCAACCTTGTAATCAAGGTTCGCTTATTCTCTAGAATCTTACTAAATTGATCATATACTTCAAGCATGAGATACATATGTGTCTGTGAGTGTGTGAATAGGTTCATGTAAACATTGATAACCAGATGTGAAAAATATGTAAATTTTTGTATAATATATATATCTAATAAAAATAAATATGAATGGAGTATGTAATGATCATGTCAATATTAAAGCATGTCTACTTCCCTCCTTTTTTTGAAACTAAAAAACATCAATAAAAATTAAAAATAACAAACAAATTAAAGACGCTCATCTAGGATAAATCAAGCACTCAAATAAAAGTATCTAGGTGAACAATAAATGACAATAAGGTGAACGAAAAGAGACGTTCTTTTCTAACTCAAACTTTCTTGAATTTTGGCTTCTTTATATCTTTGGGCTAGAAATCAACTACTTTGGTTGTCATTGGCTTGTTCTTGGACTTAAATTTAGTTTTTTTATTCATCTTACATGAAGATGCAATATGCATGGTAGGATAATAATAATTAGTCCTAGAATTAAACGCATTGAATTTCAATTGTCTCTTTTAGCCAACAACTTTATGGTTTCCAGTAGGATTTTTAAACACGTTTCCATAATTTCCATTCATCCTAGAATATGCTACGACATGTATAGATGGATGATGGTTATGAGTCATACTATATGAAGCATGAAAAGTATTATTACATTTGGGAGCACTTATAAAAAATATACACTTGGTTCTAATATGACATTTCCTACCAAAATGATGATAGATAGACACAAATTTAATAGATTTTTCAATTACAGGTGCAACTATTATTTGTGGATAATGGGTAACATAAGGAATAGGTTTAGAAGGCCTTATAGATGTGGTTTTTAATGTTGAAGGAGTTTAGCTCTCATCCTTATAACCAATGCCATGTGTTTCATATGAGGAGGACATGTTTGAAGGTTTGAAAAAGTTAGTTGGTTTTGAAGAAGATGACATAGTGTGCTCATCTATATATCCTAGCCTTCTCTTGTCTTCAGTTGGCTTTCCATAATCCAGAACTTTGTTCACCCTTTTAACTCCAATTTTTAACTTCCTCACTGCTTCATAATAAGGTCCTAGGCATATTAAGTGTGGTTCCCTCTTAGGTAACCTCTAAAATATCCCAATCATTTTTTGTACTATCAATATGAGAAATACGATGAAACTTATCAACAAACATAGCACTAAAAATAGCATTGATACCCTTTTGATTAGTTCCTAATAGTTTCATCTTGATTGGTCCATTCATTCCTAAGCTTTGTAGTGATTTCATTATCTTTGTTAACTGTAGGTGATTCTCAACTATAAAGTATAGAGTTCCAAACACTCTCATCTATACACAATAGAATTGCTCTCATATAAACCTTTTAATATGCCTAATTAGATCCATCAAAGTAAGCTGCATGGGTTGTACACGAATCCTCTCTTAAATGATCCATAACAAGGTCCTAGGCATACTAAGTGTATCTAATTACCTTCTAATACAAAATGAAATTTCTTTTATTTAGTTATCTATCTAATTATCTAATTAATAGAATATCAACAAAAGTAAGACAAATTAAAATTCATTGAATAGCCCAACATAAAATCACATGTGTATAAAATAATGAAAAAATATAAAGATTAACACATGAGATTCTTAGATGGAAACAACCTAGGCCACACTAATAACCAAAGTGAAAAATCACCGATCCACTAAACCACCTAACTATCCACTATGAAAAATAAATATCTAATTACAAGGCTAGGACTCAAACTATCCACCAAGGTAATGACCTTAAGTAGTCTACTTATAAGTTGATGCTCTCATCATATTCTCTATAAGAAAGGCATTTGGATCTGGACCAACATCCTGGAAAATTTGAGTCACATGAGTTAATCAAACTTGTATCATTGTCACACGAGAAGTGGGAACATAAACACATGTGCAAGTGTGTGTGTGTTTAAGAAGATTCAATAATTAACAACTCTAAAAAAATGTTTGAGCATAAGTTAAATAATGCTAGCTTTTTTAAAGATTAATAATAAAAAAAATATCGTAAATTAATTAGGCTTATTAATCAATCAAACACAACCACTAGTGTTTGATAAATTAACTAAATAAAAAATCTTAAAGAATTATGATCTTATATTTGCAAACAAGAGGAGAATAAAATATGAAGAGAATATGTACAATTAAGCTCTTGTGTGGTTAGATCCAATTGTGTGCTTAGGTTTATATGTATAGAATATTTTGAAGCATTTTAGGTCCAAGTAAATTTACCATATTGTCTATGAAATCAGTTAAACGAGTTTTAAGAAATATGGACAATATAGTAAAAGTGCTCCAATTTGTATTAAAAATAGGTTTTAAAATCAAAGCTCTAGTCACTCGATCGATCTAATCAATTTCTCAATCGAGTGAACAGAGCTTTAATCTAGTGTATCAATTAATTAATTCTCAACATAATGGATTGATTTAGTCATTAATCTCGATCGAACGAGTATTAGTCCCTAGATTATTCTAGTAATATAAATAATTAATTCAATAGGTAATATAGCTCGATTGATCTAGTCACTACTTTATTTACTCAATCAATTGAGTAGATCATTTTCATATTGTTCTTGTGTGCCTAATATATAATCTAATGTGTCTGAGAATAGAGATATACCTAAGATGTGATTGTTGAGGCTCGATAGTTTCCTCAGCTTGAAAAGTATTCTTCTAAAACATATCTAGAAACTAAAATTACTTTTAGATGTTTTTCTCATGAATATCTCTAACACTCATATAGACCTTACGAAAAACATGAGAATTTTTTTTCTTATTCTTTATCTTCTTACTTTATTTTTAAATTTTTATTTGTTTATGTGTTCTTTGTTTTCTTTTATTTTCAATTTTTGTTTTACTTTTGAAGTTTGTGGGTATTCATATGTGAAAACCCTCATAAGACTTGAATTCTTCCACTAGGGAAACTTAGGGGTCTAAAGGCTTGTTGTATAAGCTAAATACTCTATCTATGAAAATGATTTAGGATAGTTTAATTTCTAGTTTCTGATTTGAGTTTTTGGCCATTTTTGTTGAAAGACTAGCAAGAAGCTGGTTGAGGGTTGTTATAAGTGCTTAAAAACACTTAATATATCATGATTTTATTCATGTTAAGTGATTATATAGATTTGTATTTACTTGTTCTACTATCATTTTATGCAAATCTATCTTTTTGAAATCATTGTATATTTTGTTATTTTTCAAGTATTTCTTGTTTTAAAATAAATCAACTTCAAGAATTATGCTTCAAGCACTCCATTACAACTTGAAAGATTAAAACATGACATATGCTTAAAAATTGAAAAAATAAATTACATAAAAATTAGGGTTCTAAGTGGTGCAATTTAAAATGTGTTGTGGGATGAAATTTTTGTGAGGTACGACGTGAGGCCAAAGGAAATGATTAAACACGTCCCAAATATGTTGCATGCCATAGCTTGAAAACATTGTGTGCCACGACATGAAAAGAGTGGATCATGCTTAAACCATTTATAAGCTATATATGTAACAGAATGAAAAATTTATGTAAAAATCCACTTTCTTTTTTTCCTAACCCTATAAATAGGATCCTGTTTCTTTTGTAAAAATATATCCCTTTCATTCCATTAGCTCTCTTGTAGTTGATGTCTTAGCTTTTCTTAGTTTTGCTTTTAGTATTTTAAAGTTCTTCTCTCATTCAAGAGTTGAACAAATTTAGTTCATGTAATAGCTTTTAGTTTCAATTCAATAAATAGTACAACAATTATGTTTGAAGGTTTTTCAGAAACAATTCTAAGAATTCTATCGAGGTATATATATTTAACTGTATTCTTTTTAGAATATTTCTAAGTGTTGTTTTACATGCTATATGTTTAACTTATTGATAATTTACTAAACTATGCACGTTTGGCTGTAAATAGTATGGGATATTAGCAATGTTGTTATACTTGTGAAATATTAAAGTAAATTAAACATTTTTATAAAATGAATTAAGTTTTATTTCATCATCAAGATTTAAACCAAATTTTGTAAATAAAAAATATTTTGAAGAAGTATTTTTCATAATAAACAAGAGATTTAGATTTAGGATTTAAATTATTTAAATTTGATTTAGAGTTGTGCTTTTAAATCTTTTGGCTTATAAACCATATAGTTAAAGCGAGCTCTAATTCAAATATTTATATAAGAATTATTATTTAAGATATATTGATGATATATCCTTCATAATAGTTTTAATGTCTAAAAGTTTGTTCTAGATACTTAAATCATAAACCAAACTTAGACACCTTGATGAAGTTTAAATTGTCATCCAAACCAAAGGTGACAAGTTAAATGATTTAGTAATTTCTTAGAAAATGATCGCAATTTAATTAAGGCTTAAATTGTCAGGCCGACCAAAGGTGACAAGTTAAAGTTTAATTTACAAAGAAAATTATTAATTAATTCATATACCTATAAGAAATAATCAATAATATTAATTCATATCTTTAATATCCTAATTAATATTGAACAAGTATGATTAATTAACTAATATATCCCATAAATTATCTACAACATGATAAATATTTAATTGGTTAAATTTTTATTGAATCTATCTTTATTTTTATGTTATTAATTTAGAAACTCAACCTAAAACAATCGTGATAGGATGTTTAGATTATTCAACTCTATTTTTAAAGAATTTGTTGAATGATTTTAAAACCACGTGATTTATTTTTAGACCAACCTTAGAAGTATACTTTTCTCAAAGAAAATTATTAATTAATTCATATACCTATAAGAAATAATCAATTATCTTAATTCATATCTTTAATATCCTAATTAATATTTAACAAGTATGATTAATTAACTAATATATCCCATAAATTATCCACGACATGATAAATATTTAATTGGTTAAATTTTATTGAATCTATCTTTATTTTTATGTTATTAATTTAGAAACTCAACCTAAAACAATCGTGATAGGATGTTTAGATTATTCAACTCTATTTTTAAAGAATTTGTTGAATGATTTTAAAACCACATAATTTATTTTTAGACCAACCTTGGAAGTATACTTATCATTTTTATATATGTGATTCGTGCACTTACGTGCTATTTTATAAATTAGACAAAGTTTTTGGGGTAATTGTCAAGTAAATTGGTAATAGTAGTGAAAATTAGTTAACCTTTGTAAGTATCAGAAAACTATTTCGAGCAATCCTAGTAGCGATGATAAGGATCACACTAATATTCTAGCCTTCATTTTCTCTAGTAGTGTCACTGATCCTTCAACTATTGCCTTAGATTTTCAAGAGGTGATAGCTGAAGCTGATAATGATGATGATGAGCAATATGAATTGCTTGACTCTTACAATGCATTCTTATTAGAGCATACCAAGTTTGAAAATGGAAAGAAAAAGGGTTTGTAAAGCCTTGATGAGAAGGAGCATAGGTATATGCATTGAAGAAAAATCTTGAGGAAAATAATTCTTCTATTGATGGTCAACAACATGATCTCACCAAAAAATATGAGGTGATTCAAAAGAGATATTAAGATTTTCTTGAGAAATTTAATTCAAATCATGAAAAGGTGAAGAAGCTTGAGGAACAAATAAAGGTTACCATATCTAGTAATGTTACACAGCTGTTTGTTAGCCTTGATCCCTTCCCTAATCAGAATGCCAATATTGAATGATTGAAGAAGTAGATTATGGTCATTGAGAATGAACAACTCACTCTACCTCTACCTTGTATAAAATGATGACTGGATTTAAGAACCTAAATGAAATCCTCAACAACACAAAGAGATATGGGGATAAGCATGGTATTGGTTATGATGAAGAGGTTTCAACTTCTAAGATGGGTTCTGCTAAGTTTTTTAAAGCTTCTAATCAATATTCAAAGTTCAAGTCTACTACCACCGATCTAAGAGGTAATTCTATTGTGTTTCCTCAGCTAGGTTTCTCTAGTAAGGTGAATCCTTCACCTAATGCTTGCACTTTTTGTCTTTCTAGTGGTGATCTACTACCTCTACCTACTATCATTCCTACTCATCTCCACAATGGTTGAACTCAGACATTTGAGGCCACATTATGGGAAATTAACTACTCATCTTTGTAAAAAAATCAATGTGAGCACTTCTTCCTCTTATCCTCCACACACTACTTTTCGAAGTTAAGGACCCAGATTTTCTTACTCCACTATTCGTTTTTGTTATCTTTGTGGCATTATTGGTTATCATGCTAGGTAGTGTCTTAGATATGTGATAAGTATTAGTCGGAGTTCTCCACCTCATTCACCCTTATCTCTCATGATAAGCTGTAGCTATTATGGCTCATTTTTGTATCTCCGGGTAGGTTGCATTGTGCACTTGAGGCACAATATGGAAACAAATAATTCAGCTTTAAAAAGTCCACCTTGTCTGGTCTATATATGTAACCTAATAGGGTTTTCAAGAAATAATAAACAAATAAAAACCTCGAGTACCATATACTCAGTATGCTCACATAACACAATGACTATTTATTGAATGAGTTCTCCCTTACAAATACTTTAAACAAAGGGATGTTGTTTGATCACTATTTTCGAGTGATCTATACTGGGTTGAATTGTTCATTTATTTTCTCTCTTTTGTTTGTAGTCATTATTTGTGTGTCTTCTGATATTTGTCTACTTGTTTTATCTCCCTTTCTAATACCTTAAAAAATCAATAATATTATCTTTGTTGTATTGGAACTCTCTTTTTCTCCTTTCTCTCTCTACTCGAGATAGTTTGGGAAGTCTCTCAGCCCAGTTATCATATTGCTTAAATGAACCTTTTTAAGAATCCACCGTTGTTTTAGGATTGAGATGATTTTGACTTAAATTTAAGTGTGGCTATTATGACATATGTGTTCCTTGAGCGTTTGTATGGCTAAATTCTTATGCTGAATTTGAAAATAACCTTTTCCTATACACATGCAATGACGTTGTGAATTTTTATCATTATTTTGAGAAGTTTGTTTTGATTTCATTCTCTGATGATTTGTATATCTCTAACAAGCTTTAAAATCCACTTTAGTGTCTGTTGAGGCAAAATCATAGGTGTTGCTCAGATGGAAAGAAGAGTTAGGCATTTTTTGGTTCATTTTGAACCTTTCAAGCCACCAACATCTACTTGTCCTTAGTTTCACCTTTTGAGCCATTATGTTGTCTCTTCATTTCCTTGCACCTACTGGCTTAGCACAAATGATAAATCCTACTTACCTTGCACACTTTTAGTTGAATTTAAATTATACTATATTTTGAGCTTATATGATATGGGATTATTTGATTTACCTCTCTGTCTAAAGAAAAAGAAATGGGAATGTCAATGTATAAAAATTGAGAAGTAAAAGGAAAAGAACCTTACTTAGAAGGTTTATTGCTTGTATTTTCGAGCTCATTTCTTTAGTGTACCTTTTTGTCTACTAAAGGTGTGTTTATGCTTATAATTGTCTCTTTTCACATACCTTCACCTCAAATTATCATTATTGAAAGACCTACTAATTTCATTTAGATCGGCTCCTACATTAGTGTAGAGAGAGAGAGACTAAATGTGGGCATATGAAGTTTGGTTCATCTTGAGTCTATTTTTTTTATTTTCTTGGTTCACATAAACATTTCTTGATGTCATATATAGTAAAAAGTTTAGCATACCACACATAATACATGGCTCAAAAAGTTTAGTTATACCATTAAATGAATGCACTATGGATTTATTGTCGTATCGATGATTACATTGAATGTATCGTTGAATTTGCTAAACTATTAGGTTTTGAAGATCCCACCTTTCCATTCAGCTTACCATATGCCCATCATCACCTTACCAAATAGCTCACCAAACACTCTAGTGAAGGGGTTGGTGAGGTATGCAGCGAGGTACCCTTTTTTATATATAAAAACCCCTAGTGCCTATTTTATTCACACCTCAAAATAATTTCCTTCTCTTATCACTCTACCAATACATTTTCCATCTCTTTTTTTTATCCAATATGGTCCCAAAGCTTATCAAAAGTGATAAAAGATCGTAACTTGAGCTTGCCAATCCCTTTTACATTTCCTCAATTCTTGTTGAGTTTCCTATCAATATTCATAAGTTTCCTGAAACTTAGCAAAGGTTTTCTTAATTTTCCTACCTTTCTTTTTGTTCTTTGAACTATTATTATAATGACGAGTTTCTTAGAAAGTTTTATGTTGTTCTTCCTCATGTTTCTACTATTAATTTCTCTATTTGTCCTTAGAAGACGTAGAGGTACCTTCTCTTAAGATTATATTCATAGGTTATTATATCTTCTTAATGCTTAGTTTATGACATCTCTTGTTATCATATTTGAATTTGAAAATATTTCTACCTCTTACCTCTTAGAATTTAATAGTGTGAATGCTAGCAACACTATTGAAATGGAAAAGTAGTTGGCCAGGCCTAACCGTACGTATGTTGTTAATGCCTTTGTTGTTAACTCTTCTCTCCTTTATGATTCTCTTAATATTGTTGTAAGTGATGTTATTCATCCTTGTTCCCTTCTTCATACTATCCTTTCATGCCAAGGACAGTTCATCTATGTGATTTTGAATGATGATGATATAGATCTTGTTGGTATGATCTATAGAACTATCACTTTTTATACAATTGCTCCACCTTCTTCTGTAGTCTACTATCCATCTTTGACTTCCATGTCGGGTTCCATTACTTTTCATAACATTTCTTTCAACTATTTGGGTAGGCATATTCTTTCTTACACTGTTGTTTCTAATAGTCATGGGTCTCGACATACATCAGCTACCTCTTTTTCCTCATCTTCTATAAATGTTGCTTAGTCTACTCATTGTGAATCCATTATTTTCTCTTCTATTCCATCTACCTCTATCCCTTTCAATAAAGAATCTTATATTCTTTTGAGAAATGTTTTGCTAGAGTTGAATTTTTTTAATTGAAATGTCATAGATATGCATCATTTTTAAGCTTTTACTTAGGGTGTTGCACTATCGGTTTAAGTGTTTTCTTTTCCATTTATTTGAGTTAGGGTTAAATGGTTATGTTGTCTATATCTTTGTACCTTGGTGCTATACCAAGTCATAGACTCTTTCAACAACAAATATGGAAATTAATATACTGCACAAAGCAAAGAAGTATGGAGAAGGAGATACTCATGAATAAGAAAACAAGGAACATGTAAATAATAAAAGTTCATGGAGATTAAAAATTTAACATAGCAACCCTCTTCACTAAAGACAATGAGCATATATATACAAGGTATGTATATGTCAAGATAGAGCTCTAAAATCAAGCACATATGTGGTTACACCTAAACAAAGGTGACCTATTGTGATACCAACTGAAGAATTCCTTATGTAGGTGATGACTCTATGAAAATAGTCATTAGTGCACTTTTCACTTAATATTTACTTGTTTTATTTAATAAATAGTATTTTTGAGGATAAAAAAATTAAAATATAAACTTTTTAGTGAAAAAGGGGTGAAAATATAATTTTTGGAATTTTTTGAGATTTTTCTGGAATTTTTATGGATTTTTTATGAATTTTTAACGCAGGACCAATCAGAAGCTGCCACGTGGCATACCACGCAAGCATAGGAGTTGATTGAGCAAGCCACGTGGATGCCATGCAAGCAAGGAGAGCGAATCACGTTGTGTCGTGTGTGAGGAGGAGAAACACGCGCCACGTGTCAGCACGAATTTTAATCCAAGTTCAGAAATTAGTCTCCCGTGTGCCACGCCATCCGTTCCCGCGAATCACGTCGCGAAATGTGGTGCTGACTCAGCGAAGGTTGACTCTGTGATTGGCTGATTCGCCCCTACCACATGTCTCTATCTGATTCGCCCAATAAACTTCTGATGCCACGTGTGACTCTGTGATTGGCTGAAACTATCAGTTTTGCTTGTTTTGATCGTACCCCATGATTTGAAGCTGATCGGACAGTCCAAATCGCTCCTGAGCTTTATTTAAGCTCCTAATCACTCCATAAACCCTAATTTTCCTCCATTAGCATAATTTTGGTCAGTTTTTAGAGCTAAAAAGGGAGAAAAATACAGAAAAATTCAAGAAACGACACAATTTTGGTGGAGATTCAAGAGGAAATTAATTATACAATTCAAGAGATTGATTGTATTTCTTTTTCTACTCTTTTCTTTATTAATTTGATGTCTTGCTTTATGAAAAATATGAGCTTTATGAACACAATTATGTGTAATTAATTTATTAATCTAGGGATCTTATGAACCCAATTTTCACCATGTGATGATCTAATATTTTTCTCAATTATAATATTAATTTAATTATATTATTTAATCTGATTTTTATGCTAATAATTGTTTGGCCAACAATTTATCTATAGAGGCAATTAAATAGATTTGAGAAAATTATTTAATTGTTTGTCTTGATTAAATAACATGCATAGTTTCTAGGCAGAGATGTATGATTCTTATGTATGTGATCCATAATTGATAAACTTAATGAGTAGTATGCAATTTGATTGACATGAGAGTGTGATTAAATTAATTACTATATGGTGTGTAGTTTACTTGAGAGAGGAATACATGCTAGGTTAGATTCAATTGATCATATAATTAATTGATATTATATTGGGGAGATTTTAGTGATTCGCATGTTTAGAAAATTGGGGGTTTAAGTATTCTTAGATATTTTCTCATAGATCTTTTTAGTCACAAAATCTGATTTAAATAATTATTGCTATTTACTTTTAATTATTTTAATTTTGATTTCTTAAGATATAAAAACACCAAAAAATTGATTTTTATTATTTTTAGTTTTAAAAATTAGTTTCTAAAAAAATAATCTCCGTGGGAACGATTTTTATTTATCATTATATTACTTGTTACGATACGTATATTTGCGTATTTATTGCACACACAATTTGTGTGGCGATCAAGTTTTTTGCGCCGTTGTAGGGGATTATTAATTTTAGAAATTAATATTTTTTTATTATTAAATTTTTTTTTAAAAAAAAATTCTTAATTTATTTTTCTTTACTTTTAACTTTAATCTAAATTTATTTATATTCTTTTAGGGACTTATTTATTTATTTATTCTAGTTAATTTCTTTTATTTATTTTCTTTACTTATTTTTTTTACTTTAATTTATTTATTTAATTGTTAATTTTTTTTAGTTTTTATTTAGACATCTCTTTTAGTATTGTAGTAACATAGTTGAGTCTATTGTATGAGTAGAGTTCGTGAGTCAAAAATCTTACCTTTAGATCTTGAAATTGAGCGTACTTTGAGATTAATTAGAAAACAACAAGTCACCCTGGAGAAAGAAATGGCTAATCCATTAGAAATAAACAATAATGAGCTAAACTTGAATAATAAAATGTTTTTTTATAGATGATAGAGATAGAGCTATGAATGAATATGCAATACCTACATTGGAAGGGCTGAATCCAAGTATTACAAAGCCAAACATCCAAGCTAATAAGTTTGAATTAAAGCCAGTGATGTTTCAAATGCTACAAACAGTTGGACAATTAAGTGGATTACCGACAAAGGATCCTCATCTTCATCTCAGATTGTTTATTGAAGTTGTAGATTCATTTAAGTTCAATTGTGTGACAGAAGAGGCATTTAGGCTTAGATTATTCCCTTACTCTTTGCGAGACCGTGCTCGAGCTTGGCTAAACTCTTTGCCACCTGATTCCATTACAACTTGGAATGGTTTGGCAGAGAAATTCTTGATGAAATACTTCCCACCAACAAAGAATGCCAAGCTTAGGAATGACATCACTTCCTACCAACAACACGAAGGAGAATCTCTATATGAAGCATGGGAAAGATTCAAGGAATTGCTAAGGAAGTGCCCTCATCATGGTATTCCTTCTTGGATTCAAATGGAAACTTTTTACAATGGTCTCAATGCTCAAACAAGGACTATCATTGATGCATCGGCTAATGGAGCTTTGCTAGCCAAATCTTACAATCAAGCTTATGATTTACTTGAGAAAATGTCTAGTAATAATTATCAATGGCCAATGGACAGAATGACAGCCATAAGAAAAGTAGCCAGAATGCATGAGGTGAATGATATCACAACACTTACAGCTCAAATGTCATCTTTGGTTAATCTTTTGAAGGTACAAAACTCGCCAGCGAGTATAAACCAAGTCCAAAATTCAGGAGTGTCATGTGTGTTTTGTGGAGGAGCTCATTTGTTTGATAATTGTCCAAATAATCATGAATCCATTTTCTATGTGGATAATGTGAATCGAAACAATAATCCATACTCAAACACATATAACCCAGGATGAAGACAACATCCAAATTTTTCTTGGAGTTATAACAACATTCAAGGTGGTAGTCAATTCAACCATCAATCATTTCCACCACCTGGTTTTCAACAACCATAACAATCACAAGCCCAAGAGAAGAAGCCATCTACTAAGGACAATACAAGTGCTTTAATGGGGATGATGAAAGAATTCATTCAATCAATGAATACAAAAGTGTCAACTCAAGAGGCTTCAATTCAAAATTTGGAGAACCAAATGGGGCAACTTGCTCAGGCTATAAGTCAAAGGCCTCAAGGGAACCTTCCAAGTGATATAATTGTAAACCCAAGAAGAGAAGGTAAGGACCAATGCAATGCCATAGCCTTGAGGAGTGGTAAAACTTTAGAACAAGAACATAAGATAGAAAAGGATGAGGAGAAACATGTTATTAAAAAGGATAAAGGGGACTATCAAACTAAAAAGGATAAGGAGGAACCAGAAACTAAAAAGGAGGAGGAGGAATTAGTGGATAAAGAGAGTAATGACAATGAAATAATTCAACCAAAAAGAGCAACCTTTACAAGCCCACTATTCCTTTCCCTTAAAGACTGCAAAAGCAAAAGTTAGATACGCAATTTTCAAAATTTCTAGAAGTCTTCAAGAAGCTACACATAAACATACCATTTGCAGAGGCACTTGAACAAATGCCATCTTATGCCAAATTCATGAAGGATATACTATCAAAGAAAAGAAGGCTTGAAGATCATGAAACAATAACCCTGACTGAAGGTTGTAGTGTCATCCTTAATAGAAAACTACCACAAAAACTAAAAGATCCAGGTAGTTTTGATATCCCTTGCACTATTGGGAACATCCGTTTTGGCAAGGCACTATGTGACTTGGGTTCTAGTGTTAATCTCATGCCATTATCGGTCTTCAAGAGATTGGGGATTGGTAAAGCAAAACCTACTTCGGTAACATTACAAATGGAAGATAGATCGATTAAGAGACCTCAAGGTGTGGTAGAAGATTTGTTAGTAAAAGTAGACAAATTCATCTTTTCGACAGACTTCATTGTGCTAGACATGGAAGAGGACCGTGACATTCCTATCATACTTGGTCGTCCATTCTTAGCAATCGGAAGGGCACTCATTGATGTAAAAAAAGGTGAACTTACAATGAGAGTGCAAGATGAACAAGTAATATTTAAAGTTTTTAAAGAATCTGAACCCCCTGATATTGATAATGCTAATGAATATTTAAGGATAAATGTTACTGATTATGGGAATGGCTTAAAAGAATCTGCGGCGTCACCCAAACTTAAGACTTTAACATATGCTACAGTAACCAAGGATATAAACACACCAGAAAATAACTCAACCTATTATAACTTTGAAAGTATGGCATCGAAGCTTGATATTGTAGACTGTGTGAAATTTTTGGAGTACACATCTCTCATGTATGTATCAAAGGCGATAATGAAAAATTTTGAGATAGGATCTAAACTCAAACCATCAATTGAAGAGCCACCAAGTTTAGACCCCAAACTTCTACCCTCCTATCCTTAATCAAGTATGAAAGTGAAAGAGTCCAATGGAGATGTGAAAAAGCTATTAAAAATACATAAATTGGATGAGTTACGATGGATTGCTTATAAGAATGCCAAGAAGTTCAAAAGGAAAACAAAAATATGGCATGAGAAGAGAATTGAGTACCGTGTTTGCGAGCTAAAACATAAAATATTATTGAACAAATCAAGACTAAAGTTGTTTCTAGGCAAACTCAAAAGTAAATGGATACAAAGGGATATGCCTTAGGACTTAATAGGACAGTCTAGTCAAGGATGTTAAACGTGACGCTGGTTGGGAGGCAACCCAACGTTATTTTACTTATATTTTCATTGTTTTTGTTTTGTAGGTGAATAAATGTGGAGAACAATAGCACAACAAGAATGAGCATTTCAGTGACAAATGTGGTGTGCCATAACTAAGGGAGTTTTTTTTCTTTAACCTTTTCATATTTATATGTGCACATTGGGGACAATGCATAATTTAAGTTTGGGGGAGGGAACTTCATTCTCTACATTAGTATTTAGTATGCATTTTAAATTTTTAGAGATGTTTGTTTTTTTAATTTTTAGACTGTTTTTAATCATGATTTGGGTAGAAATTGATAAATATATGGAAACTAAATGCACGCATGCTTGATATGAAACATATGAACTCCATGATAAAAATTGGTTGTCGTGACTAGGATAAGGAATGTAACATATTTGTTAAGATATTTGCATTAATCATGTGATATGCTTGTTAGTTTTGATTGAATTTATTCAACTTTTATGCACATGTTCATGATTGAATTTTGGTGTGCTTATTGAGAGAAAATTTGTAGTGAGTTATGTGAGTTAATTAGATCTACTAAGTTTTAGAATCTATTTGATCATCTCTTGAGGCGAAATCCTAAATAGTATTCAGCAAGAGAAATGATTTAGGCCTTATTTGGATCGATTGAGCCTTTCAAGCTAAGCATTGTTAATACCTTTAGTCGCCCATTTGAGCCTAACAAAGAACCTTTCATATCTATAAGCCACATTTAATGCCTAACTAATAAATATTACCTCTACCCTTACACCTTTAGCTTGTATGAAAAGAAAAAAAAAAGATGTAATCATGTGTATGCTTTAGAGTAAGGTGAAATGTAATGCACCTCGTAAAAAAAGCAAAACTCACAACACAAGTATCCCTCTAAAGAAAAAGAAAATAGAATTGAAAATAAGTTTAGGGGTGTTGTGAAATAACAAAAAATAAGAGAAAAGCGATGTGGAATAAAAAAAATATGAAAAGAATGTTAAAACGAGGTGCACTAAAATATCAAGTAAAAGCTCAATTGTAGTTAAAAAGTGCATGATAAAAAAAAGCTAAGGTGTGGAAAAACCCTAAAATGTCTGCATTTATCAACCCCCCACCTAAGCCTTACATTACAACCATGTAAAGTCCTTATTGATCTTGAGCTAAGTGCATATTTATATTAGTGGAGATGGATGTGAAAAATTGACTTATGAGCCTTGTTCTAAGATTTAATTGATTATCATGCTCATATAAGTTGATTTCATGAGTGCATTGGACGATATCATGTGCAGCACCCACACACGAATTAATTTTTCAAAAACCTTGGATATCCTTGTATTGATGGAACATTATTTGATGAATATGAGAACCTCTTTATCATAGACTTGTATGACTTTTGAGAGGGAATTTTTTTGTGAAATATGCATGTACTAATAGAAATATATTTATGAATATACTACCTAAGTTATTTTATTTAGTTATACTTAGCTTTACTTGAGGACAAGCAAGGATTTAAGTTTGGGGTGTGATGACTCTATGAAAATAGAGTCATTAGTGCACTTTTTCACTTAATATTTACTTGTTTTATTTAATAAATAGTAATTTTGAGGCTAAAAAAATTAAAATATAAACTTTTTAGTGAAAAAGGGGTGAAAATATAATTTTTGGAATTTTTTGAGATTTTTCAAGAATTTTTATGGATTTTTTATGAATTTTTAACGCAAGACCAATCAGAAGCTACCACGTGGCATACCACGCAAGCATATGAGTTGATTGAGCAAGCCACGTGGATGCCATGCAAGCAAGGAGAGCGAATCACGTTGTGCCGTGTGTGAGGAGGAGAAACACGCGCCACGTGTCAGCACGAATTTTAATCCAAGTTCAGAAATTAGTCTCCCGTGTGCCACGACATCCGTTCCCGCGAATCACGTCGCGAAATGTGGTGCTGACTCAGCGAAGGTTGACTCTGTGATTGGCTGATTCGCCCCTACCACATGTCTCTATCTGATTCGCCCAATAAACTTCTGATGCCACGTGTGACTCTGTGATTGGCTGAAACTATCAGTTTTGCTTGTTTTGATCGTACCCCATGATTTGAAGCTGATCGGACAGTCCAAATCGCTCCTGAGCTTTATTTAAGCTCCTAATCACTCCATAAACCCTAATTTTCCTCCATTAGCATAATTTTGGTCAGTTTTTAGAGCTAAAAAGGGAGAAAAATACAGAAAATTCAAGAAACGACACAATTTTGGTGGAGATTCAAGAGGAAATTAATTATACAATTCAAGAGATTGATTGTATTTCTTTTTCTACTCTTTTCTTTATTAATTTGATGTCTTGCTTTATGAAAAATATGAGCTTTATGAACACAATTATGTGTAATTAATTTATTAATCTAGGGATCTTATGAACCCAATTTTCACCATGTGATGATCTAATATTTTTCTCAATTATAATATTAATTTAATTATATTATTTAATCTGATTTTTATGCTATTAATTGTTTGGCCAACAATTTATCTATAGAGGCAATTAAATAGATTTGAGAAAATTATTTAATTGTTTGTCTTGATTAAATAACATGCATAGTTTCTAGGCAGAGATGTATGATTCTTATGTATGTGATCCATAATTGATGAACTTAATGAGTAGTATGCAATTTAATTGGCATGAGAGTGTGATTAAATTAATTACTATATGGTGTGTAGTTTACTTGAGAGAGGAATACATGCTAGGTTAGATTCAATTGATCATATAATTAATTGATATTATATTGGGGAGATTTTAGTGATTCACATGTTTAGAAAATTGGGGGTTTAAGTATTCTTAGATATTTTCTCATAGATCTTTTTAGTCACAAAATCTGATTTAAATAATTATTGCTATTTACTTTTAATTATTTTAATTTTGATTTCTTAAGATATAAAAACACCAAAAAATTGATTTTTATTATTTTTAGTTTTAAAAATTAGTTTCTAAAAAAATAATCTCCGTGGGAACGATTTTTATTTATCATTATATTACTTGTTACGATATGTATACTTGAGTATTTATTGCACACACAATTTGTGTGGCGATCAGTAGGATCAATTGTAGAAAAGTGAATTGTTCCTCTTACTCATATAGGTAAATAGGACCTAGATAAGGGGTGGAGATGCCAACTTATGAAATCTTTTCATGAGCTATATACCTATTTGGCCAAGTTGGTCTAGCAAATGTGAATTAAGCAAATAACATAGTGGAAGTACAAAACTAAATACTCAATTTAATACATAACAAAAACAACCAACAGTAAGAAAGAACATACTACGGTAAATATATGAGTGATAGTGTGTATCATGGCTCCTGTCCTAGCTAGCAGCATGCATAAATATAACATATAACACATAACATGCAAAATAGTCATACACACTAAAAAGCTATAACATACTTCAAATCACTTCAAGACTTCTTATGCGGGAATATTTGCTAAATGATGATTATACTCTCATATCATGCAATCAAGAAAAACATATCTTATCAAGAGAAAAAGTCTAACATTTGGTGCACAACTAGAGTAAAGAGATAGAGTTTCTTTAGAGACTGAGACCCAAATCACCTCCAAAAAAATAGCATAAGCAATATAAATTAATTAAGAAGTATGAAAATTAATTTAAAACTAAGAAGGCAATAAACAGAAAGCTATAGCCATGCTATAACTAAAGTAAGGAAAGCATGCAACTACACCAAACAAATAAGCTTTCTAATCAGAGTCTAAGTTTAGTATGTTTGCACATATATCATAGAAACTTAGATTATATTAACACAACAATCTAATCATGAATAACAACATTAAAGGATTTCAAGGCCCATTACACAATCAAGTTAAGGAGATATCGACTCCTTAAAGAATCTCTCCAAACATGCATACAATAAAAATATAAACACTTAACTGATAATCATAGCAACAGTACAAATAAGCACAAACAAGTAATAAATAAATAGTAGATAAATTATCAGTAATCAAAAAGCAAGTATTAAATATTAAAGGCTTTCAAATCAGAGTTTAAACTCATATTATACTAGCCAAACAATAAAGCATGTAAAACACCAAATATGATGAGATAAGCCCATATAAATCCCCTATCTATATGGTAACATCCTTGAGTTGCTTCTGAAAGCCACTCGGCATCAAGAAAATCTATTAAGAAATAAAACAATTACAATCTTGATAGAAAGGAAACTCCCATTTTCTTTATACTAGAAACACTACCTGAACTACTAATTGCTACCCTTACTTGTTGCCTCTACAATGGCTTGGTTCGACAAACAAACCCGACTTTCCTCAAAAGTTGGCACTACTTGATGTAGTGCGATTAGAAACCATAGATCCGTAATGAGTATAAAAGGAACTAGTAACTTTAAGGAAAAGTTGCATAAAATATGGGAACTAATATTACATAAAAGCAACTACCAATCTACACATGGCTCATAGCTATATTGGCTCCTCACATAAGAAATGTTTTTTATCATGGTAACAACCACTTGGCTCCTCACATAAGAAATGTCTTTTATCATGGTAACAACCAGTTAACGCACAATTCATAGCCAAACTAGTTCCTCACATAAATCTATTTGCCAATAGATAAACTAAATAATCCATCATAAATAAGAAATAGTAGATAAATAAATTTGATTTTTGATGAATAAATGTAAGAAAAGAGCTAAAAACACAAATCTTCTATTTTCTTCTTCAATCTTACTTCAAAAATCCTTAGGAATGGTCCTAGATGAACTTATTCTCATTTTTTTTCTTCTCCATTTTCAATGTTTTACGGCTTCAAAAATTGTGTAAATAGAGTGTTGTTTGGATATTTATATTGAAAAATTAATTTCTTAGGCTCACATTAAATCGGAAACATTGAACGATGGGTAATGGAGGGTGACATGGATATCCACATGGTTCAAAGTGGGTTGGTTAAAGTGAACCAACGTAGGTCAATGCACAAACAATGCTAGAAATGACGACCAAATAATACACCCGCGTTAGGGATGCATTGAAGAAACTACACTCATTGGGTTGTCATATGCACATTGGGTTATAAAAAAAAAAAAACTCATTTGTTGATAATTTTCTACGTACATCCATGGACATGTCTTTACAAAACCACCTAATCTAAAAAATGCCAAACATTCATACAAATTTCAAAACATTCAAGAAAAAATTTCAAAAAATATAGACAATTTAAAAGATAAAATAATTTTAGCAAATGAGAACAACAAAGTAAGTGTAACTGTGAAAGATTAATTGACACCAAAATATTTCTATATATTACCGATTAGCAAACTTCCTAGCAACTACTCTTTGGTAGTCATTGACAAAGCAAAACCCATGATCATAATTTAAGTTCTATAACATTTTATCCAAGCGGCTTAATAACATTATGTTCTCAAATTCCAACTAATATTGGATATTTGCTCTAGGGATCCCTTCTCTCTTGCCACTGTACAATAACCATATTCAAAGTGTTTGTGTGATATAGTATATATTAACAATAGTCATATCATGTAACTGAACAAGTTATAACATTATTCTTCAATATAAAACATCACTGCTCTTTTTAGAGTTGAATTTGAGAGTTTCAAACATTGTAACAATTGCACATATCTGAATTGAACTTCTCACTCATATTGGCACGTGCTTTTTAGAGTTGAATTTGAGAGTTTCAAACATTGTAACAATTGCACATATCTGAATTGAACTTCTCACTCATATTGGCACGTGGGACCTATAAAGGGGCAGAGATGCAAACCCTTAAAATATTCTTGTGAGCTTTATTCGAACTCGATCAAGTGGATGTCACAATATGAACTAAGCAAATAACGCAACAAAAATAAAAATAACGTACTTAATTCAACATACTATAAAAGCATCTAGTAGATAAGAAAGAAAGATCTGTGCTAAACAGACTAGTGACGATATGCCCCACATACACTTGTCTAAGAAAAAAACATGCATTAATATGGAAAATAACATAACATGTGAATCATGCAAACATACTAGAAAAGATATAAAAGATTTCCAATGATTTCAAGACCTTCTATGTGCACACATATTCATTAAATTGTGATTGTACTTTTATAGCATACCTTCTTACAAAACATGGCATGTCATGAGGTAAAACCATGTAAGATCCAATTCTTATATGTAACATCGTTGGGTTTTTGAAGGCAATTATTCAGCAACAAGCAACTAATCATCTATATGATATTAATCAACGGATATTCCGAGACCAATTGAAGACATAAAAAAAAAATATCCCTTCAAGTCTCGTGGAAATCAAATGAATTAAATATTCATCAATTAGGATGTTTACCTTAAGTTCTGTTGGAGGTACTTAAAAATAAAAAATTCCCAAAGAAAGCTAAAGAAAATTGACCCAAAAAAGTTCAAAAAATAATTAGGAATAATGATTATGTAATTGATCTTTTACTAATGTAATTCTGATTTAATATTCATAATATTCACAATATTAATTTTTGATAGAATTCGTTCATATTTCAATTAATATGTAGAAGTCAAAGTGAAAAAATGTCTATTATATTGAATGTATAAGAGTAAGATATGAAATTGTAAATGAACTAGTAAACAAATTCACTTTTATTATTAGAATGATATATTGTAACTCACTACATTATAATGGCATGAGTAGAGGTATATATGCTAGCTGAGAGCCTTAATTAGGGACTTTGAGCAGAAGGGACGCATATGCATCTACCATCAGAGCAAGAGGGTTTAGGTAGTGCAGGATCAGAACATCTATATATGCGTACACAATCACTATCAGTGAAACATTGGGAAGATTCAGGAAGATACTTTTGAGTTTGTTGTGTTGGAGGCCTCACACATAAGCAGTTCCTTCCATTATTAATACAAACAGCGTTGAAGTTACAGTCGATGATTTTTGAGCAATCTTCATTAGTATTGCATAACTTTGTTTTAATACCTTCTCCTGACGTTATTTTCATGCCTGTCAATTTAAAACTAACATTGTTAGTCTTTTTTTTTTTTCAAAAAGAAAAATATTTTATAAATATGGTTTGAAAATGTGATTCTGTTTATTAAAATGGAAAATAAACTATCCACAATATCAAAACACCAACAATACCAATATCTTTGGAAACTTTTATATTTGAAAGAATATATTTTAGATAAGAAAACATTTTTTAAATAAATTATAATTGGGCAAACAGAGATTTTTTTCATCAACCTATCCGATTGTTTGCAATGTCACTATCCACTTTTTATTTCTTAAAAAAATATCCTCAATCTAATCTTCTGTGTTGCATTATTAAAGAGTACTTAAATCTATTTTGTCTGCAAATTTAATTGAAATGAACATGTGACATTGAATTTCAACATGTCATTTTTTGTAAGATTTGTTAACGGAAAGAACAAAACTTGGATGAAGCCCTTGATTAAACAAAATGATTTGATTGGGAAAATATTTTTAACAAATAAAAAACATTGAGGGAAATTTTGCAAACAAGTTAAATGAAATTGGGCACTAAATGAAATAATTGTTAATGTGCGTCGATGCATTCATATATATAAGAGGCCGGGACTTTTCATGAAGCTCGTGAAAATAAGATTTTCCCCAAGTTGTGTGCTAAGTGGCATAAAAGTTTTGTTAATAAAAAGGTTATATAGTTGTTGTGCTAGAACAAATTGAGATAAATAAAAGGTAAAATAAGAAAATAAAAGACAAAGCTCAATAACCATTCATAAGTGAATATATATATATGCATCGTATGTGGTTGTTTGACAGAAAAGAGAAAGCTAGTACAATAATTCAATTGTACGTGTATTGTGTTTCATATAAAGAAATCAAATAAGGATGTGCTTGGATATATGTATGGGTGAGAGAGGAAGGGGTAAATTAAAGACTAACAAGCTCCAACAGCTAATAAGATGATCAACCAAGCAAATTTGAAAGAACCTTTCTCCATATTTTTCTATCTCTAAAAGAAGTTTTGTTGTAACTGATGAGGATTTCTTGCTCTACTTTTTGGATGCAGCTTGTAATATAAAGGTCCTCTTCTTTACTCCTTTTATGGGTGCGCACTAAATTTATGGTTGTATATGTAAAAACATTAATAAAATATCATTTCTTCTTTTATTTGGAATATCATTAAAAGGAAAAAGTCAATTAATATTGTTTGCAAATTTAGCACCTAATAATTAAAATTATGAGACTCTTTGGTACGTGATCACATTCGATGTATTGAAATTAGACGTATATTATTTAATAAAATAGTAATTTTTCCTAACAAAACAATCTTTTTTATGTACACTACAAAGCAATTTAGTTCAAATAAATTAAATATTTGTTTCATTACCAAATATTTTCAATATTTGTTATGAAAATATCCCACTTTAGCATATTAGTTTAGTACATTTTGTTTTTTTGCTTTGGTAACATTCAATTTTGAAAGGGGAGATTTAATTGTTTTTTAATACACTTTATACGCATATACACACATTTTATATTGAAACAAGTTTTGAACCTGCATTTACTTTGATGAAGGGTACTGGAGGTCACGTATAGTTTGAAGAAATAGCACTTTACATCCTTTCTTGTGGTGTGTCTTAGTCCCGTATCTTCAATCTAAACATTATTTGAGTTATGTGTTGACCATTTGAGCATAAACTAGCGGCCGTGGATTAACTTTTTAGGGAACAACTGAAATTTTATTTAAGAATAAATAGATTTAAAAAATAATACATAAAAAAAATCGCAGAAATCCCCAACTCATTATTGTTGTCACACTACTAAATGAGGAGATTTTAAGTCGGTTATTAACTGATTTAAATCAAAGTGACTTTAATTTTTATGTCGATTCACAATTGATTTAAAATTTAAAATCGGTCCTATATGTCAACCGATTTTAAATTTAAAATCGGTCGTATGTGTCAATCAACTTAAATATTAAAGCCGCTTCTATTGGTGAACCGACTTAAATATTAAAGTCGCTTCTACTGGTAAATCGACTTAAAATTTTAAGTCGATTGTGAGATAGAACTGACTTAAAAATGATATAACCCCTACATATATTTTAGTTATTTTCTGTTAGTCTCCATGCATGTTTTAAATCACATAACCGCAAAAAAACCATAATATGTTTAAGAGTTTTTTAAAAACTTTATTCATTTAAAAACTAGATATTAATTAATTACATAAAAATTAAACTTATAACAAAAAATAACTTATATACAATGCATATATACAAATTTAACAATTACAATATCACTAAATATTATAAGTAAATATACATATGCATAGTATATTAGATATAAAATGACATATATTCATTATTTTAGGTAATTTTATAAGATAAGCACATAATAATAAGATACATATACTATTTAATATCATCATATTCTTCTTATGACTTTATAATTTGAAGCATGGGTTCTGCCAATTCTTCTCGTAAATCTTCAAAACTTTGTCTATCATAGCCCATTTTGCTCCACTACTACAAAAAGGTGTAATTAAGTCGGGATTTAAAGTCAGTTTTTGGGAAAAATCAACTTATAATGAATTCAAAGTCGGTACGCTTAAAGACCAACTTAAAAAATTTTAAAAATAGCATCAGTTCTACGTGTCAACCAACTTAAGTCACTATGGCTTAAGTCGATTGACACGTAGAACCGACTTAAAATCCTACGTGTATTGTCTGTCCTACATGTCAACCAATGCTACTATTTTATTTTTCTGTAATTTTTTAAGTCGGTTGACACATAGGATCGAAGCTACACGTAGGATTTTAAGTTGGTTCTATGTGTCAACCGCCTTAAGCCATATGTAGCGTCAGTTGGCACATAGAATCGACTTAAAATCCTATATGTAGCGTCAGTCCTACATGTCAACTGATGCTACACAAGTTTTTTTCTTTTCTCTTCTTTCTCCCCTATTTGACAAAAATTTCAAATTTACCAACCCCGCCATTTCTCCCTCTTCTTTACTCATTTCTCTTTCATATTTACTCACTTCCCCTCTTTCTTTCTTATGCTCAGAGTACTCTTTCTCTCTCTAGAATTTTCTCAGTTTTTTCTTTCTTTTAAAATCTTATTAAGCTGACTTTTTGTCTCATTCAATTTCTTGAGCTTGTACAATCGGGATGATGTCACCTCCATTGGCCTCAATGATGTAGCTTCTAAATTAGGTCTTTATCTGATTTCATTACTATTGTTTTTGTATTTTTCTTAATCTGTTTCTTTTACAAATCTAACAGTTTTTGAATTTTATAGGAATTGATAGACAACAAATCTACGATATTGTTAATGTATTGGAGAGAGTTAGGGTAGGATATTTGTTTTTGTCGTTAAAAGTAATGTTTATTTAACTGGTTGTGAAATTATATTTGTAGAAATTCTTATAACTAGTTTGAATTTTAATTTAGGTTCTTGCAAGAAAAGGAAAGAATCAGTATTCATGGAAAGGATTTGGAGAGGATAATATAAAAAATAATACAAAATTTAAAATTGTTTTACCGTGTGAACCAACTTTAAATTTTAAGTCTCCCAATTTAAAGTCGGTTCAACTAACTGACTCTAATAGTATACTTTGGTGTAGTGCTCCAATCAAAGAACTAGATGTATTTAAATTCAAAATAACAATTTAATATAATGTATTAACAAAAAATAATTTATGTATGTTAAAAGATGAGTATATTGGTTATTTAACAAGTATACATGCAGCATTATTAATATTCTCATGATCTAAAATGAAGAGACATAAAAAACTGACATAGCTTGCTTTTTGAAATATTAAATCTAAAGGTTTTAAGGCTAACAAATTTAAATTATGATTATGAAACAAGTGAACACATCAAATAGCACCTCACAAGTATTACGATTTCAAAAACGTAAATGAACAAAACTTATGTTAAAAGAGTATATTAGTAGGAGAGATTACTACATTTTTAATTGACATGTTGATATTTGAAATGATCTTGCTCATAAATTTCATAACAAAGTAACCATACATAACTCCATCATTTTGTTGGGAAACCTACAAAAAATAAGTGTACATGGTTTATTCTGAACATTTATTTGTGCATACCATAACTTTATCCTATATAAGCTTATGTGATTTTTTAAGGACAATGCCCTTACTCTTATTCCACATCTTCCATGCCCTATCAAAGTAGAAAATAGTTAGGTCTTTATTCATTATTACAAAGAATAATAGAAGAAAAATAGCTAGTTATAACTTTTACATTTCAACAACTATTTTTGTGTCTTTATTCAATTCTATGGAAGCCTAGTCACAATACCAAATATGACTACCATATAAATCAAGGATTACCAATATCCAATGATCTTGACCTTGGTCAAACTATAATGCCCAAAGGATTATCAACTTTTCATTTCTCTGAATTGTTAATGTCCTATCATATAATTGTTTCACTCTTATGCTAACAACATGCTATTGATATTGATTCACATATGATGAATCATAAAACATTACTAAATGTGACAGGTTATTAGCTTCCAGTTGATAATAATATGCCTTATATAAAAAATATATATATAATTAGATAATACAAACATAATTATATGCTCCATATAAATGAAAGTTATTTATTGATTGAGGACTCACATTGTCCACACTTGAATTATACATAAGTCGATCATTTGAAATTCAAATAATTTCAATATTCCCTCGATTGATATATAATATTATTCAATGTCTACTCCAGATATTTCTTTAAGAAGTGGCATAATCCATCCATCATTCATACTATTTTTGCTCGCAATAATAGTCATCAAAGAACTAATATTTTTACTGAAGTTTATAACATACTCATAATTATACTTATTCCATGGCTTCTTCTTGAATGACTTAGTGCATGATGATTTTCCACTATATAAATATTTATAAAGAGATACTTCCTTTGGATCTCTTAAATTTGTGGCACTTACTAATTTCGGTATAATAGATTAAACAAGAGCTATTATATTAGTAACAATAAAAGAATAACAAATTACAAGTAGTAAAAAGGTTTTATCTTAAATAAAAATAAATAATACCATATCAAAATTTAGCACAACATGATTTGACAACCAATCCATGTATTGTCCAACAGTTTTCTATACTTTGGTAGCATCAGAGGGCACTGGTAGTGAACTATTATGGAGCAATGATTAATCAATACTATTTACCAATGATTTGCAAAATATTGATTGTGAATCTTTCAATCATTGCTTAATTGTTGTAAAGTTTCAATAGCAACATAGTCCATAAATGATGGATCTTTTAACAGACATTTCATATTTTGTAAAATATTTAGGCGTTGTATACAATAAATAAAATATATAATGAAAAATAAAAAATAATATACCATCTACATAAGCTTTAAATCTTACCATGAATTATTCATCAAATGGAGGAGGACTCCCATGTGGGATAGAAATTGGAAAAACATTAGCAATTGAAAAAACATTCTCATCAATTTATTCTTGTGATTGATGGTAAGAATGCACAGATTACATTGGAGACATTGAACTACCATATGATTGCATGGTAATTTATGACATACATATGGGTTCAATAGGATGACTATATCCCATAGAAGATATAGATTGGCCATGATATTGCTTAGGTGGCATGCTTAGCATGGATAGTGGCATGCCTTGATTGTAGTATGGTGGCATGCTTGGCAGGGTTTGTGATGCCCTATCTTGGTAACTTTGAAATTACTTTATACTTGCAAGCTCATTTAATATAGTATCCTTAAAGAAGTTCAACTCTTCTTCAACTTTATTTAGCTTATCCTTACAGACTATCTCAGGTCTTTGTTTTAGAATATTGAAAAACTCCATTTAACTATCATATCTGATTCCTCCCCTAACCCAACCAGAATGATCGGATTAAAATGCATAATATATGACATCTTTCCCTAGTTTCTCAATTAAGTCACCCCTATTTATTTGTTCTTGAACTGTTCTCTATAAATAATAAAACAATAAAGAATATTGTTCATTATTACATGAATATGAAAAAATCACAGCAAGGACTTTGTATCAAGTTAAATTACTAACCAACTTATTGAGTTGTTCTTCTCCTCGTTTATTCATTGGTTTTGACTTCTTCATTTTTGATGTCATTGTTTCTATGTACAATTCAGCTTGGGTAATCGGTCTACCAAATTTATCTTCCAATGTAATTAAATTAAATAAATTTATTAAACAATGTATTAACTTAAGTTAGAGGAAAATAAATATAAAAATAGTTATAAATTAAAACTTAATATTACCATTCTTTGTCTAACTTCAGAATTTGATGACCTCTCAGTATAGTTAGGAAGACTATTCTGCATTTGTATATTTTGGTATACTTCCCTAATGATTTGAAATTCATTCGTATGTCTATAATCAACAAACACTTTCCATACTTGGGGTTCTATCCATGGGTGATTTTCAAGTATTTTATACAGTTTTTCTTCATTAAGTGGTTCCAAGTATGAAAACACATAATTTCTAGCCAATTTAGAAGTTTTGTATTTCTTCCATGCCTTATTTACAATTTTGTAGCACATATTAACCCAATTATCGGGGACATCAAAATGATTCTGTAAAAAATACAATTTAGAGGAGATATAATATAAAAAGGATATAATATGTAATTAATTATAAAACAAAAGAGACTTACATAAATGGCTTTTCATATCTTGTACTTTTCACATTCTTTAACTTTACTCCAATAATTTATATTGATTGGTATACTTGACTTGACAAGTAGATTTCAAATGTTGGTCATTTTCTCCAAATGGATTACTAGTTGCATTGAATTCAATAGGTATTATATCATCTAGATTGAGTGGCGTGTCAGGCATATTAGCCCAACCCTTTCCTTTAAAATGTCCCAATGGATCATTTGGATCAATAATCTCTAGTACCTTAGGATCCATGAAATATCTATAAGCAATAATGAAATAATAATTAATTCACAATTTTAACTCCAAACATATAAACAAGATCTATTAGAATAATATAGAACATACATTATGTTTAATTAGGTTGTCAATCGTGTATATATATATATATATATATATATATATATATATATATATTCCTTCACAATCACTTTGAATCCATGACAAATAATCATTGTCATCAACTAGATCATCACATTCATTAGGAAATTTGTTTATGAAATGACTAATATTTGATAATGTATCAAGCATGTCATCATCTTCTATAGCATTTCAATGGTAGAACTCTTTTTGTGAAGGTATTAACACAATAGACCATCTTGTGTCAATTTTATCACTCACGTAAAATACTTGTTTTGCATGAAGTGCTAACATGAAAGGATCATCAGTGTGGCCTATCTTGGATATGTTTACAAGGGTAAATCAAAAATCATCTATTTCCAACATTATAGTGTCTTTAACCCGATCATAAGAGAATACTGTTTCATGGAAGACCTCATAATCGAGTTCCAAAATTTCTTAAATTATACCATAATACATTCTATTAGAAAGTATAGGATTACCATCTTTTGAACTAGAAAATTGCCATATTTGTGCAACCATCTTCACCCTACTATTCTAGTTTACTCGAACTTTGTCCCTTTCTTATGTTGTAAACCTAGAACCATTAATTGTGAAGCTAGAATACGATTTGATATTGAATTTCGGACCATGTGTAAGCCATTCCAATGTTTATGTTATTTTATGATTGAGTTTGTTAAGTTCAACTCGAATCTATGCATATAAAAACATGAAGTGTGTTTAAAACAAAGTTGTAAAACATTATATAGAATGCAATCTTATGAATTCTTATATGTGACACTTACACGGATGCAAAACCAATTAATAAGCTCTTGTTTATGCTCATCATACAACCATTTTTTTTATAACGAGGATCGGTCTTCAGTAAGTTCAAATAAATTCTATGATATTGTGAAAGATATATCAATTATGTGTCATTAATAGTTAAATAAATATTTATTTTATTTTATATGAAAAGGGTGAGCACGACATGCATTGTTATTACTTACACTATGTACGGTTGTGCATCATTGTTATTTAATTACCAAAATGATTAGGTGAACTCTATCCCATTTGTGTGATTAATGAATAATTTTTTACTTCCACCAACATTGGGTTACCTAATTGGATCATGTCACATTCTAAGAACAATTTGTGCGTAAGATTCCCAATTTCTGTGCAACCACAAAAGTATTCAGAACAAAACTAAATTGCCTATTAAGCAATGTAACATTCCACTACACAATTGAATCTCTCAAACTAAATGAACACACAAGTGAATCATTATATTGAAAAAAAGGAGGAAAATATTTCTCAAGAAGACACAAATTCTCCACAAAATCTTTCTGTAAAGAGTTTAACTTGCCAATTGATATTTGTTTCTTGCATATTGTATTGAAGAATGAAAAAGATGAATTACTGATAACTGAACATGTTTTGGAAGAATTAACCTAATAGCAACTGGTAATAAATGTTGCATTAAGATATGTTAGTCATGTGATTTCAATCCATAAATTTTTTTATCGGTCATAGACACAAAATTTCTTAAGGTTGATGAGTAACCATCAGGAACTTTCACACTTGCCAAAAATTTTCAAAACACATCCTTCTATTTTTTTGACATAGGATATGATGCTAGTGGTAAGTAAGTCGATTCTTGTCATTTTCCACCCTTGGTGACAATTCAAGTTGTATGCCTAGTTTCTTCAAATCCAATCTTACTTTAATTACATCCTTTGTTTTTCTAGGTATATTAAGTATTGTACCAATCAAGCTCTCAATATGCATGACATCTAAAGATGTGATGAATGTGTAGGTCATTCCAATAAGGTAATTCCCAAAATATTGATTTTTTATTACAACAATCATGTTCTATTGATTGAGTAATGTTTTTATTTTCACCCTTTTTATTAGTTGACCTCTTTCGTTTCCCTCCATTAGTGAGTATTCTTTTTTTCATCTTTCCATATCATTTGAATGTCATACCATTCAATTTCCTTAATATCTTAACCCTCGTAAAGGTCTCAGTGCAAGATCATGATATCTTTCACCATCAAAAGGTTTCTTTTGGTATCTTAACTTGTGTCCAGATGGAAATAATCTTTTATGTCTTCTATGAGACATCTTTCGTCCATAAACAAGATAAATTGCAGAAGTTTCATTGCTATAAATAGGGCATCCTATATAACTTTTTGTTTCATGCCCTCATAAGTTTCCATAGGTAGGAAAATCATTAATTGTCTATAAAAGGACCCCTTTCAAGTTAAAGTATTCTTCTTTATGTGCATCATAAAAATTTACACCATCATTCCGCAACATCTTTAAGTCATCTATTAAAGGCTGCAAATACACATCAATATCAACTCCAGGTTGTTTCGGCCTAAGATCAATAATGTTAGCATCATGAATTTTCTTTTCATACACAACCATGTAGAAAGGTTGTATGTTACCATAATTACAAGCTAACAACTATATCTACTACTATGAGAACTATATGGATTAATTCCATCAACATCAATGGAAAGATGAAGATTGCATGGATTAGATGCAAATTGAAGGGATAAATTATCTACTACACTCCAATTTGGAGAATTAGAAAGATAACATAGCATCCCATCATTAGATTTATTCTTTGAATTCCAAGTCAACATCTTTGATGTCTATTTACTTTTGAATAACCTTTGAAAGCAAGGAATCGGAGGAAAGTACCAAAGAACCTTTACGGGCACATATTTCTTAGGTGTTGTCTCATTTGTAGCATACTTTCATCTTGATTCTTTACACACCAGACAATCATTTAATGTCTCATATTCTTTCCTATAAAGAATGCAATCATTTGGACAAGTATGAATCTTATGATATTTCATGCCAAATCGACTAAGAGATTTCTTTACTTCCTACATTGAAGATGAAAATTCATTACCCTAAAAAAATATCTATTAGTATATTGAGTAATTCTATGAATCCCTTGTCAGAAAAATCATTTTTTGCCTTCACATTGTATAAATGAACCAATCCCGACATTTTAGTATATTTCTTGCATTCTGGATACAACAACTTTTTGACGTCTTCTAATATATTTTTAAAGGTTTTAGGATTATCCTCATATTGTTCATCTTGCATAACAAGAAATATATCTTATGTTTGTACATTATGTCTGGAGTGCTTATTCTGATAAGATGTATATAATCTACTCACATCCTTAATTATCTCTTCCTTATGAGTATCATTAATATTTTCTCCATGATAATACCAACATTTATAACTCAAAAAAAATACCACTACGGATGATGTGATACTTAATCTCTTCATCATCATAAAATTATCATTTTTACATTTAACACATGGACATCAAATCATATTGATTTCGTTATTACTATTTCTACGGCTGAATTCTAGGAAAGTTTCAACTTTAGAAATATAATTCTGCTCAATTCTACACTTTGACATCTAAGATTTGTCTATTTTCTATTAATGACATTAAACATATTAAATATGTACCCAATAAAAAATAAATGTATTAATCACAAATATATTTCAGAATTTATTATATATGAAGTTTATAATTAAATTATTAAAATATCAATCAAAGCATCATATAAAAATAAATAAACAAAATTCAAAAAATTAATAAATTTATTATAACATTAATTAACAATATATAATATTATTTAATACATATAATAATAAGTTTAAAAAAATTTAAATTCAAAATAAGTTTGTGTGTATAAAACATGATATATATATATATATATATAATACATGAAATTAGTTAAAATAAATAAAAAATAATAAGTTGTCTTCTTTTAATCTTGAATAAAAATAAACAACCTACGTAGAATAAAAATATATACAACTAATCAATAACATATAATATACATAAAAATAAAAAATGATTTTACAAAAATTAAATAAAAATATAAAACATAAATAATAAGTGTAAAATAATTCATAGAAGTACTTACAAGAATAAAACAAGTGAAAAAATGAAGGAAAAATATGTTTGGTAAGTGAAAAAATGAAGAAAAATGGGTAATAAAATATTGAGTGTTATGCTAAAAAAAGCGTAGATCTAGATCAGAAAGTGGAGAGGAACAAAACCCAACTCACGGCACCAGAAATGGGGGTAAAACATTGCCATAAATGGTTAGAGGTAATGCACAGATGTGAGAGAACATAAGGAGGCAGCAACAAAAAATACACGTAGCATTTGTTCTACATGTCAACCGACACTACATGTGGCATGTAGCATCAGTTGCACATGTCTACCGATATTAGTCCACGTGTAGTATTGGTTGACATATAGAACTGACGCTACATGTGACATGTCGGTCCAACATGTCAACCAATGCTAAATGTGGCACTTAGCATCGGTCGTGCACTAGCGTCGATTGACGTGTACTACCGATGCTATGTGCCACGTGTAGCATCAATTGTACACGTCAACCGATGCTTGTTTTTGTATATTTTAGTATTTTTAATTTTAAGTCTATTTGAAGTTGACTTTTTACGTGAACTGACTTGCAATTTTAAGTCAGTTTATAAGTATACTAACTTGTAATGAATTATAAGTCAATTTTTTCTTACAACCGACTTTAAATCCTAACTTAAATACTCTTTGTTGTAGTAGTGATAATACTTCATCCTATTTATAGGAATAAAACGATAAATGAGATAAACACTAAATAACCTATTTAATAATATAAATGATAAATATTTAAAATATAAATAAATCTATTGTAAAGAGAGTTTGGTGGTAGATTTGTACCACTAATAAATAGTTTGTGGTATATTTTTATCATTAATAAGAAATTTGGTGGTAAATTTGAACCAATAATAAGAAGTTTCGTGATAGTCACAACAATAGTAGATTTATACTACTAATAATATTTGAGTATTATTTTTGTCACTCAATAAAGTTAGATAATACGTTTTTAACTTTCACAGTAGCTCAGTGTTATATTTGTTAGTTTTTCCAATAATTTATTATTTAATTGATACTAGTTAATTGATAAAAATAAGTTTTAACATAATTAACTAAAAAAATGATGATTATTTATGTTATTTAAGATAAACAACATTGAATAAAAAATAAATATAATCTTAATAATTATTATTATCTTAGGCAATAATAATTTATTATTTAATTGATAAAAAATAAGAACCCTATTATGAAGACTCTCTTAAACAACAGTAATAGCTAGTATTCTAAAATATGTGGATAATTTTATTCAATATTTTATAAGATATTATTTAGACTATTATTGATAATATAGATATAAATTAACATTACATAATATAACTTTAATTAAAAAAAGAATAAATAAATATACTGGTAAATGTGATAATGAGAATATTGTTTCAAATGTTAGAATTAATGTTTGAGGTAGAATTAGCATTGGTTATTCATATGGCGATGCATGCTACCACCTTTCGATAGCAAAAATTGTAGTTGGATTTGAAGTCTATTTATATTGTAATCATTTTCAATCTTGATCTCTTTTGGTGTCATGAAGATGGTATTCTACTTAGGATAACTACCTAGAGAAAATTGCTTGCATAGAGTTGCACTATATCATATTTATTAACATATAAATTATGATGTAGTTGATAATATAGTCTTCAGGGCTTCTAGTATTTGTATTGTGACTTTGTGGCAGGATCTCCCACTTTTTACTAGCTTTTTTATTTATTTGGATGCAAATAGTAGGCTTAATTATAAGTTTTGTTGAGATTTAATTTTCATATTTTTTATTTATTTAATAATATTTATAATTAAGAGATTAAATGATAAGAGTGTCTTCATATACTTATTGATACATCACATCTATAACATTTCATTACGTATAAACACTATAGGTAGATAATTGAGTGGTAAATTATTTATATAAAAAACATTAAACAAAATAAATTTGTAAAAACTAAAATCCATTTTGTCAATACAATTTCATAATAATATTGATAAGGTATGTGACATTTTGTCCAAAAGTCAATATTTGAATGGCTTTCTTCCCAATTCTTTCATTATAAATCCAAAATAGCCCTAAGAGGACATGATCCCAAGTAGATACTTGACACGTCCCCCATCTTCCAAGTCCATGATAAGGGAAACCAATATTCGCTTTATCTGGTATCAAATGCAAGCTACGAGCAAATAGAATGCCTTTTAGAAGTATCAACACTATTACATGAATCGTAAATACATGAATGTGATCTACCAAAAAATCTGTGGTTCTTGATCGAATAGGTAATAAAGCAACCTTGCTACCTATTGCCACTAAATCTCCACTTTTCCAAATCAAACTAGTGCTTGTTATTGCACCAAGAGCCGTTGCACTGGGTGCTAAATCATGAGTGTTTTGTATCAATTGAGCAAAGATGAGTTGTAATTGTATAGCAGTATCTGAAAACATATCTTGGGGATACCCTAAAGTGCTCGTAGTATCATTATGAATATACAAACCAAAACTGTGAAAGCCTAAAAATATACATATCTAATTGAGATGTGATATGATAGTATCATGATGTCTAAGGACATGGTCTAATAGATCATTGTATCAAGTGGTTGCATCATAGTATCTTAACATAAAAATGGTTGCGTGCACAACAACACCAACTATGAGAATTCCATCAATCCACATGTGATGTGTGAACAATGAAAGTCATATACCATAGTTAGTAGCTAGATATGGAAAAATGGGTATAGTATATATATGGTGAGATATAACAATGGTTAAAGAGCCCAACATAGATAGGTTAATAAATAATTAAGCATGCCATGATTTTGTTAGAATCACATATAGGACTTTATGACTATAGTCAATAAATGGGCCTTTATAAGCCTTTAAAATATCTTTTACACCATGACCAATGCCTTAGTTGTTCCTTTACGGGTGACCTGCTACCAAGAAAAGAATTACAATAGCTAAATGATGGTGTGCTATATCTGTTAGCTGTAGACCTCCAGTTATTGGATATAATCCTCCCCAAAAGGTACAAAATTCTACATATTTGGACCAATTTAAGGTGAAAATGGGGTTTCCATTCAGTAAAATTGGAATAAATGTAGCCAAAAGATCCTTATTCAAGATAAATTCATAAGGAACTGGAATCTGTTTAGAATCTACTCCAGGATTTAGAAATTAGTTAATCGGTAAATATGCATGTACTTGGTGTCCTGTCCAACAAAGAGACACAAGTCCTAATAACCCAGCTAAATGGTGACTCAACATAGATTCTACATCTTGGAACCAAACCAATTTGGGAGTAGCTTTGTGATAATGGAACCAACCAGCAAAAAGCATAAAGGTTGTAAAAATTAATGGACCAATTGTAGTATAACAGAGTTGTAGTTCACTAGTTATTCCAGATGTTTGCCAAAGCTGAAAAAAGTAGAGGCTATTTGTATTCCTCGAAAACCCCCACCTATATCAACATTCAATATTCTTGATCCACTATAGGTGAAACCTTTTCGGGAGCAATTCATCATTCTCGAACACAGCATACAACTCTCCATTGTACTATGCTCTCCAAGTGTGCTAGGAATAGTTAATCCATCTATTTTGATATTACTAATCAAATTTTTGAGAAGGGCCTCTTTCAAAAAAATATGTCATTTGGGGGCTTTATCGGGACTAACTAGTAAAAATCCTAGAGCCAAAAGTGAACTTAGAAACCAATCATGCCCTAGTAAAAAATCTCAACATCCTATTAAATACTCATGAAGAAATAGTCATAGTAAATGCAAAGAAGAGGCATCTTTCACCAATAGCAAAGGGTTTGAATCAATATTTTTGGATGAATAGGGTAATGTATTGATACATTTGATACATAATTTAAATGTGGGAATTTCTCTATAAAAAAGGAAATGTTGAATGGATTGATAGTAAATTTTAAAATTTTACAATTATGTCCCCTTTAAGGAAGAGACTAATATTAGAGAAAATGGAATTTTCATAATGATTACAAATCCCTCTGATATTATTTGAGAATACAACTTCCTGTTATACACCCAAAAAACTTTAGATTTGAATCATTAGCAAAAATAATCAAATAAGTATGGTGATACATTCCATTAATTAAATGTTTTACAATCAAAGAATTTGATTTATTTTCATAACTTACATTTTCCAAAAAACTTGATCTATGTAAAACATTATCCAGAGGAAATGCATAAATATACTTCTGAAAGAAAAATGGGCATAAAAGATCATGTTGCTGAGATTCATCTAGTTCTATATATCATTGAAATTCTTCCATTTGAAATTTTATTGAAACCGAGAATAGGGATTTATTGGGTCATCAAACAATACAAAGTGTGATAGAGTCAAAACAAGGTATAGATATGTCAAAAATAAGACTGGTTAATAAACTCTCTATCATCCCTTTTTTTTATTGAACTGGGTTATCTTCATTCCTAAAATAACAAGATGTTTAGAAATATTTTATTTCTTCAATCCAATCACTCTTTTGTTTTTTTTCAAAAGATCTTTATCAATATATTGCCTTCTTTTACACATTTACAATTGTTGTGTCTTAATGCATTTCGGGGAGAACCAACTAGCTCTAGGTTCGAGTGGCATTTTTCCCTTAACCATAAATCATCCTTTAATTCTTCAACATCAATTGGTTTAGACCTCTACTTAGTTTGTAACAGTTCTAAAGGTTGACCTATTCGGGATCTCTAGATATACGTTTATTTTCAACTCCTTGAAACATTTCATCTCTTATTATGCCTTTCCTCATCTCTATGTGCCTATGTATCCATCGTAAGCCTTTCCTTGTTTAAACCTCACCCTTAACTTTATGGCTATTCCATCCCTAAGGTGCTTCTTAATAGAAGGATCTTATCAACATCCATGAAATCATAGCATAGATATAACTACCGAATTGGGTGCTATCGTATAGCTTTGTATCGGTTAAGTTCACGAGTTTGAGTCGACGGCTCTCCAAGGATCTCAAATAAGGGAACCTTAAAAGAGCTACCAACTCTAACTACCATCCATGTACGATTCATACTAGATAAAACCAACTATCCATCTTACCTTTTCTACGTTCCTGATAACCCATCTTTATCTCAGTGGAGTCTTTTAGTGCCATGTTTCAGTCCTCTTCCTCATTACTTAGAAAAAATGAGCCAAATGTTCAAGTACAAGATACTATCATTATCGCCTAGACAATTAGACATCCAACCCATAATCACAATGACTTAGTTGCAAGAGTGAAGTTCTACCAACTGAGTTATTTCCCTTCAAGCCAAGTGGAGACATGTATGAAAGACTCGAATGCTTATTCTTTTCTTTTCATTGGCATAGTTGGGCCATCCTAAACTTGAACCAGAGACCTCACCCGTGAAGTACATCATTGCACCTACGATCCAACCAATTGGGAGAGAATTAATAGATTCCATTTTAGGAGCGATTCATCATTTTAGAACACACCATATGACTCTTCATTGTACTACGCTTTCCAAGTGTGGTTGTTCCTCCCTTCTTTCTTACCATATCAAGTAGTTGTGAAATAAATCCAATGAGAAAAAATAAGAAGGCATTACATTAAGATACCCTCTTGGCCTAACCCTAGACATTTTAAGATCATTTTTGAAACATGCTCCCATTTTGAGTCAAGAGATAGATAAATAAACACATCCTATTGCATTGATTGGGGGCATTGGTAGGAACTGAGGGGGTTAAGACTAAGAAGTGAGTTATTTATTTTCCAAGCATTCTTCTTACGACTAGATCCAATCTCCTGGTCCCTATGGAAAGGAAAAATAATTTCATGTTATTCGAGAGAGTGAAATTTTAAAAACAAAATTATTCCTCTGTATCTCATATGGGTTTCATAATTAACTCCTATTTATTCACAATCTATGTTACGCAAGATGCTCTATGGATACAAACTTTTAGTTCCATGAATTCAATTTTTTTTTAATATGGCTCCAAGAGTTATTCTTTTAGATTTCTATACTTTACTTGTAATAGCTATTGTATTTATCCAAAATTTGTTTTCTCATTATCCATTGACAAAGTAGAAGTTGTTCTATCTAATAATTTTTGTCGGTAGTTTTCATAAGTAAACCAAAACATCAAACTAAAATTCTATGATTTTCAAATTTAAAATCATTGATTATACAATGAAAAATAAGCATTTCTTCTCTTTTTTGAATATATTTTATTATTTATTTCATTAATTTATTTCTATGTTTTAATGTTTTATAATATTAAAATATCCAATATTCCTTATTTATTGAAATTCTATATATTTTTTCTATACTCATATTCATTCTTCATATTAATAGCCAATATTCTGATAGTTTACTAAATTTCTATATGCGTACAATTTATGTTACACAAGTCTACTTAGCATAGAAGTTAGAGCATCATTTTTGTAATGTGATGATCATCGATTCAATTATGATAGCCGGCTTTTCTCTATTGCTTTTTTTTTATCTTTAAATGAAAATTTGAAATAAAAAAAGATTCAAAAAGTCTCTTCTCCCTTTACCAAGGGCCAGCTTATAAATATGAGTCCAATATCTATAGAACAAATCAATCAAGAAAAGTACTCTTAGTTTTTTTAGTTTCTCTTTTTTTGTTTTTCTATTTTATTGTAAACTTTTAATAGTTTTATTTAATATTTCTTATTTTAATATTATTTTTTTTAGATTTAGATTTTTTTAATATTATTTCATTTTTTATTAAAATTCATTTAATGTTATGTAGTTAATTTGAATCTGTGTATATTTTTATATTCTTAGTATACTACTATATTATTTAAATTATTCAAATTCACATTCTATGTTTATTAATATATTCAAATAAAATTATCTAATAAACTAATCTAATATAGTAATATCTAATATGCTAATATAAGTAAAATAGATAATATTTATTAATATGCATATATAAAATAAAAATATTCAAATATTTATAGATACATATATTAATACATATATATACTCTAATTACATCGACCCTATTCCAGCCACGACATTTGCACATTTAGATGCTACTACTATATAGTCAAATGGATTAGTTGTTATCCAGTAGTAGATCCTTTAGATTCAACATCAATTATGCTCCAATGATTTATTTTCTAATATCGCTCTTATCATATTAGTTGATACTTCAAGGGATTTTACCTAAAATGAAGGAACTTAAGTGGATTCATGATATCTTAATTACTGAATTACTTCCCAATAGTGTGTACTTGATTCATTTGAATAGTCCAAATATGATTCTATGTTCTATTTCTGGAAGGATTCAATATAGTTTTTTTACCTATATTATGAGGAAATAGAATAAAAATTGAAAGAAGATGTTATGATTCAACCGAAAAACATATAAATTATAGATTCTGAAAAAAAATTGAATTATTTGTTTTTCAATTTCAAGATACATTTCAGGGAGATAAATTCAAAGTTGCAAAAAAATTAGTTTCTTCTATTCATAATTAAGGAATGAAAAATATGAAAATAAGAACCACTATTGGTAAAATTTGTGAAAAATGTCGATTGAACCGGAGGTAGGCATGAATTATAGTAATTTGTTCCAATCCAAGGCATAAACAAAGACAAGGATAATCTTTCGAAAAGAGTTTCCATATATCTAAAGGATAAAATGTATAAATAAATAAAAAGAAAAGAAATGATATGTTTTAACATGAAATGGATATATCCATATCTATCTAACATATATTTATGAGATGATAAAACTAAGGAATCCATGGTCTCAAAGGAAACTATATTTAATTCCAATGGATTTTTTTCAATTTCCTTATTTTATGATCTTGTTGGAAATAATAAAAAGATAATTCCAATTTAATATAGCTATTTGTGCAAGTATTTTATGATTAAAAAGCACCTATTGTACAAATTAGGTATTGAATTTCTATAACTATAGTATGCCTTATTGCTTCAAATTATTACATTTATCCGAGTGAACCACAAATGTTAAAAATCTCTCTTTTTTCTACCTCAATCCCAAAGAGCTGAAACTAAAGCTTTTATTTTTGGTTCAATAATAGTTTGAGTAAGTCTTGAATAGGCCCCTTGAAAGCTTGATGCAAATAAATGAATTTTCATTCTCTGTCTTTGATCTATATATCCCCGTTTAATTTTGGTCATTGAATAAATGAAACTTTGATGAATAACTAAATAACCAATTGATTTCTTTTAGTTATTTCCTTCCCTTTTTCTATTCTATTAATAACAAAATGGATTCTTCCAGTGTATAAAATAAATATTCCAATGGCTTTCGCTAATATAACCTTCCCAACCATATTTTTTCTTCTTTTTTTCAAGTCTTTTTACTTCAAAATAAGAAATTAATAATAGGTACAAAAAAAGTACTAAATAGAAATGGGTATAGTGGGTTCCACCATTTCTATTGTTATTTCTTAAATGGTGAGGTCCTTTCTATATACGAGGGTCCTTATTCCTCATTTAATCAATATTATTGTTAACTTATATAGTTCACATTATTTGTCTTTGCCCTTAATTATTATGTAATAGGTCTTTCACAGTTAGACCTACGTATACAATAACGGTATTTAATTACGAATATTGGTTGAGTAGTTAACCCTATTATTCCATTCTTAAAAGGGTTAAGGGTAAGAATATAATCTTTATGCTTTTTAAATGGGATTTTCCTGCTTGATGAATACCATTTGCTACCAATGGGAATTCTTTCTCATTTGAATTTAAAAATGGAAATGATTGGATTTGCACTAATGGAAACCATAAATAGGATACCACAATAGAAAGATAAATCCTTTTTTATTTTTCTTTTTGGATAGGGAGTGGATTTTTTCATTAAATTCTATTCACTGGTATTGCTCACTATATTGGATCAAATTATTTTTTTGCTTTTGTTCTGAAAAAGTCACACATGCATCCTTGTACATGTTTCTCTCCTCTGAGGACATCTCGGAAGAGTGGGAGATTTTGTGACATTTTTTATTAGCTGTCTTGTGTTTCTAATAAGTTGTCGAATCATTGGCATGTTGAATTATATAAATAATGGGCTGGTTTAGATCAATCCTAACCAAAAAATTCTAAATCATTTTCTACATTTCCATAGTAATAGAATAATTAATAGAATACTAAATAAACCTAGTAAGAAGATAAAATAGAAAATTGTAGATTTGGGTGAAGTCCCAATGCTTTTTTGTTATTTGTTACTCAACCGCTACCATATCAACAATTCCAAAAGTTTGGGATTCTATTGCTAACATAAAAACATCTCTTTCCATGTCTTCCAAAACAACCTATAAGGGTTTTCCCATTCTTTGTACATAAACCCTTGTGATGGTTTCGTGTAGTTTCAATATTTCTTCCTCATCTAGGATAAATTCTCCTATATGTGCCTTGTAATAAGAACTAGTAGGTTGATGGATAATTACCTTGTTGGTATAGCATTAGAAATAATTCCTCTATCTCCCATGATCAATGTCAAAGAGATTGAGAAAAATATAAGATAGAATTGAAAAACCGTATGGGCATTTTTTATGCATTTCATACGGTTCTATAATAAAATTCACTTTTCCCATTTTTACTTTCCATCGAAGAAAATGGATATTAAAGTATATTAGATTCACATAGGTAAATGATCCCACAACCACCCTTTTCAGTATAAAAAATACTATGATGGATCCATTGCTTTATATATTTATTTCATCTATTATCTAGCAATCCCAAAGTTTCTTTTTTTTTTTTTAATAAAAATAATATTGATTTTCATATTCTTTCATAACATAAGTTTAGAGATCAAAACAAAAAAAATTGTGACACTTAAATGGATTTCCCAAAAGATTAGATCAAATTTTCCTATATTTCATACTACTCCATAGATACATGATGTAATATTTTTCAGAAACCAAATTCTCATATCAAATTCAAAGTGCCATGTTATTATTACCCTATATTCATATAGCACGAAGACATAGTCCTCTTTTTGTCTCTCAAATTAAAAACGTCATTGGCCCCAAGCATGAGGGAATGCTAGAAGTTTGGTTATTGCCCCTCCAACCAAAATAAAATATCCCATTGAAGCAGCTAATCCTATACATATTGTTTGTATCTCTAGTTGCACAAATTGCATAGTATCATAAATAACTATTCTAGGTATTACCTATCCGTTGGGAGAGTTTATAAATAAATATAAATCTTTGGTATCAAAATACTACATATTTGATTCCATCCATCAATTTTCTTCTCTATGAGTTTAAGTCTTAATAAGAATGCTAGTTCTTACTATTCATATGTTATGATATGAATATACCACATCAATTCATTATATGTGGATGATATGATTTCATATATACAGAGCCAATTCCAATAGATTTATTGAAGGGTCCCATTGGCATGCATCTAGTAGGAATCAAACCTAAGAATTCAAAAATTATGAGTTGGGTGCTTTAACCATTCAGCTATGGATGCTTAGCAAGGGGTACATAGTGAATAAGCAAATTCCAATTGAAATGAAATCTTCATAATAGATCAATACAATTTAGAAGGACTCAATGAAAGGGCATCAATTCAAATCTTGCATTTTTTAATTGAGAGTGATCAAGAATTCTAAATATTTCTTAGATTCATAGACCCTATTCAATTTAATGAAATATTTCATTTTCCATCAAGAATGCTTTATAAGACTTTTGGACTGCCAAATTTGGAGTATCAAACTTTCACGCAATTCACATTTATAGGGTTCAATAAGAAATCAATATTTTATGATCAAAGGTGTAGTACTATTTGTAATAGAGGTCCTTATATATCGTATTACTAATCAAGAGATGGTAAAAATAAAAAAAATCTCTATTTGACAGGGCTTTTTCCTATACATATGAATTTCATTGGACCTAGAAATGATACATTAGAAGAATCTTTTGGGTCTTCCAATTTCAATAGGTTGATTGTCTCGCTCCTATATCTTCCAAAAGGAAGAAAGATCTTAGAGAGCTTTTTCTTGGATACGAAAGAGAGTACTTTGGTTCTATCAATAACTAAAAAGTATATCATGCCTAAATAAAACTGGGCTTCGTAGTGATAGAGGAACTGGATCGAACAAAAGGGATTATAGTTATAAGATACCTAATGAAACCATTGCTACAATTGAGATCTCATTCAAAGAGAAAGATATGAAATATATGAAGTTTCTTTTGTATATTTTATGGATGATCTGAGTCGTAAAGACCCTGATTGCGAATTATTTGATCATCTTTCTTTGAGGAAGAGGCGAAATATAATCAACCTGAATTTAGGACAATTATTCAAAATATTAGTGAAAGTCTATATTTATTATCTCATGTTTGCTTTTCGTGAAAAATACAAATTGAAGTGGAGGGTTTCTTCAAACAACAAGGGGCTAGGTCAACTATTCAATCATATGAAATTGAGTATATTTCCCAAAAATGTATTCTACTTATCGTAGGTTATATAGAGGATGAATTTGGTATTTGGATATTTTTTGTATAAATGAACTATTCAATCATAAATGATTGATTATGTAATCGTGGAACTAGAAATTCTCTTTTAATCATAAAGAGATAACAAAGAAATAAAGTTCTTTCTATCTATTTTGAAAGGTTCATAGAATATAGTAAGATTCAATAAGAATAAGGGTTGATCAACCGAGTATTCCACTTTCTTAAATTTTTGGTCTAGGGTAGGAACTAAATTTGAGATGTATATATAGGGAAATCCATATGCAATGAAAAATGAAATTATTGGTTAGGGAGAGATTTTACCTTTTTTTCTAAGAAGTAAATTATCTACTACATTCGGCTAGTTCCGGGTTTGAGTTATGGGCAACCCATTAATATTATTATATGTAAACCATATGTATAGAAATCAAAAACTTTTAACTCATTAAAACAATTGATGAATCTTGATAGATAAGAGCATATATATATATATATATATATATATATATATATATATATATATATATATATATATATATCTATGAATGCTGCTATTGGTTGACATGGGTATATAAGTCATGTTATACTATTGAATAAAAAGCACTCTATTAGCTATTAGCTAATTTTAGAGAACTCATGTATTTGGGAGTCCCTAATGATTAATGATTAAATAAACCAACATTTTATCATAATTACAATTTTAGAGAAACGTGAAAGTGAAATCCTATTCGGTCACTTTTTTAATTGGATAACTAGTAATGAAAATTATCTTTACATTGGATGGTTTGGTATTTTGATAATCCCTACCTTATTGACTACAACGTATGTATTTATCATTTTTTTCATTGCTGAGGTTTTTCTATTATTGGCTTAAGAATAGAAATTGAGGATCATGTAAAATATGCGAAGAGATTCTTAGTTTCCAATAATTTGTAAAATAGATTATTATATTCTTATGATAATAATTTCATGGCTATTGAGAACGAATCAAATTAGATGTTCTATTTTTCCATTTTTCTGATTACCAATTCACAACCACTGATGAAGGATTCCTCGAAAAGTTACAAATTGGTAATAGTTTTAATTTTATTTCTTACTCCCATTAGACCATTTGTATCTATATGATTTAGGACCCTGATTCATGGATCTATCATATCGAGAAAGAAAAATAAGAGGATCAAATCTTCTAACTCTTTTTCAATTTTGATATTGGGTGTAGTTGGGGTATTCGACAGCTTCTATTCAGTACAATGCGTGGTTCCTTGGTAACATCGAATTTGATCAAGGAAAGCACAGAAAATTAATCTATAAATGAAGGTTACAAATTTGTCAAGAGGAAGAAACTTTCAATATCATAGTAGCTTATGGTTATTTTGGCTGATTGATCTTCCATTATGCTAGTTTCAAAATTTCTCGTTCTTTACACTTCTCTCTCGAAGACCATTTCTGTCATAGTGAGACTACAAAATTATTTCCATGTAAACCCTTCCTTTCAAGTTTTCAATCCAACAAGAAAGAATCATTCTATTACCATCATTCTATTGCAAGTTGGAGGAGCTACGAGATAGATTACCAACTCTCTTTCACCTAGATTCAAGGTCCGGATTCTTTGATAACATTAATCATAAACTAAGAATTTAATTTGTGTTTCCCATACTTATCCACTATTTTAGTAGTTAAAAAAAGGGCTTTTTATTCCACAATAATGAAAGCATTTTTTCACTCTTTCATAAACTAGGGGATTTCACTTGGAAAATAAAATGTTCCACACCAATTCGTTATGTATGGATGATGAGATTTCATTGATACAAATCCAATTCCAGTAGACTTATTGGAGGGTCCCATTGGCATGCATCTAGTAGGAATTGAACATATGAATTCCCCAATTATGAGTTGGGTGTCTAGTTGTATGATGCCTAATGAAATCATAGCTAGAATTGAGATCTCATTCAAGGAGAAAGATATCCAATATCTAGAGTTTTTTTTTGTATATTATATGGATGATCCAAGGAATAAATGCATTCATTTTTCAAATGATTCATATCATCCAGTGTCCCCATTCCAAATTTCATTCAGAATCTATATGCTCCCTGGTAAGAGCCTCTAAGGGCTCCCAATGGTTTATACTTGAGTAGGATAAAAAAAGACATACAAGCTTGGTAATAATGACATTCTATAGAATATACAACTCATGCTGCTTTAGGTTCTTTAAATTTCGTGGGTGGTATAGCTACTAAGATATGTCAAGATTCCATTGATGAGAAGAGGCTAGGGAAAGCTTGAACCATTTTTATTACAATTACGTGGTCTATTTGAATATGAAATCCAATCTTGGAAATACAAAATCACACTTTTGTTTTACTACCCAAGGTTTCGTTAAATTTTGAAAAAAAAGTCCATAATAAAGACCCTTACTATCTACTTGTGATTTAACACACTTCACTATAGTGTTCCATTGGATACTATTAGGGTGTTTTTCAAAAATAAAAATTTGTTGTTCAGCATCTTAGACTATCCATCCTATAGAAGGTATTGTAAAAAGATCATTAATTCCTAATGAAATGAATGTAACAGTGGCTTTTCGGAACCCCAGAGTCTTTACTTAATATACGATGTGTGATGTATATGCCATTCTAAAGTGATCTACTAATCTACTAATATGTCATTTAATGGAAAATCCATCTATCAACGGCCAAATTAGCCCGTTCTTCCACAAGTACCTCCATATTGCGTTGAGTGAGGTTCAATAGTGGGTTTGAGTCAATGATTAGAAAACTTCCTTTTCTCAATCTTGATTCGCCTAGATATTCAGGAGCCAAGGTCTTAGTTAAACCAAAGAGCCCTAAATTCACACTAGTGTTAGAGAATTACTTAGCTTGGATACCATATAATTAGGTGCCTTATGAACAGGCCTGGTAAAAACCTTGTATAACTTCGTTGATTTACTAATAAAGTGTAATATGACCAAATGTGGTTCAAATTTATATACAAAGAAATTCACTTTGGTATCTTATTAAAAAAATGATGATATTATTTCCTAATTCATCAAGAACTTCAATTTTAGGAAGTATCATGATCATCCAATAAGAGGGGTTTCAATTTTTTCAAAGAAACTATTTAAAGGCCTATTGGTTCTAACAATTGATTGCAGAGTAGATCATTTGGACATTTCAATTCGTAGAGATAGATCTCATACCTATGAATAGGGATATTCTCGAAACTCATAAAGAAAAAAGCAAGTGAGTTAGATAAAAAGAGAAGAAACTTAGCTAAAAAAGAAGTAACTTCGACAAAAAGAAAGGAAGTGACATAGACAAATATTTTTTGTCAAAAATCTCAAACTAATCAATAGATTATTTATTAATACATGATGAGTGCTCAAAAAGCACTAAAATTACCATGATTTTATTCACATTAATTGATTAAAAATATATATATTTATATGTTTTATCATATATTTATATAAATTTATCTTTTTCAGAATCACGGGTGTTTTTATTGTTTTTCAAGTATTTTCACTTAAAAACGTAACTTAAAGACTCAAAGAGGAATACTGGAAGTAATACATCACAAATATATTAATAAATAAATGGGGAAAGTTCAACAAATATGGAAAAATTGGACAAAATGGGTCAAAAGGATCAAAAATGTCAAAAAGGAGAAAATCGCACCACCGCTCAAGGCTCGAAGCTCACAATGGGCCCGTATTCGCACAAGGCTGCCCACACTACACCCGCGGGTTAGCGCTCACTGCGGCGTAGCACGCCCCACGTTCGCGCAAGACCCATTCCGGGGCCCCGCACGTATCTCTCCCGCTTCCCACAAGACGCTCCAGACGGCGTGGGGCCGTCTTCCGCGCGCACCTGTGGTTGCCCTAGCTGCCCTCCGTGCGTGCCGCTACCATTTTGCCCTATTTTCGCATGCAGCCGCCCCCATGACATCATGCTAACGTCATCAATGACCTCAGCAATTGCACTCCACGTTTTCATCATTTTTTCACCCACTTTTTTCTCTCCATCCTCACCTATAAATACCTCCCTTCTCTTCACTTCTAATCACACCTCAAAACACATTCTCTTCTCTCTTTCTTTCTCTCTTTTCTTAGATTTTTTAGTTTTTCTTAGTTTTTAGCTTTTCTTAGTTAATTTCTCTTAGTTTTAGAGTTCTTCCCTTTTTGGGAAGAACTAGTTATGTTTTTGTAATTTATTAGCTTTTTGATTCAATAAATGGGAGTGCAAATTCCGCTTGGAGGTTTTCCAAAGAACGGAATAGAATCAAGTTCGTAAGGATTTTATTTTCTTAAAGTTATTTTTTATGCTTTATTCTTACATGTTATATTTAATTTGTCCTGTGATTAAATTTAACTCGTCAGTTTATAAACATGATGTAATAATAACGTTGTTATGCCAAGTAAATATTAAATAGGTAAAGATCTCTAAAATGAATTGATTTTATTTTTATTCAAGATTTTATATTAAGAATGTTAGAGAGAAATATATTATTTTTCATTACAAACTTAAATCAAAATTAGATTTTAAGGTTTAGTTATCCTGCCTAATTTAGAGTAGTGCTTTTTATTTGTTGGTACAATCGCCTCTAAATAGTTAGAGTGAAGCTCTATTTCAAAAGTTTTTATAAGAATTATTATCTCTAAAATGTATTGACAACATGTTTTCAGAGTGGTTTTAAAACTTGAAAGTTAGTACTGATAACTAAATTCTTAGGTTTAATTTGGACACCTTGAATAAAGTTTAAACTGTCTAACCCCACCAAAGGTGGCATTTAAATGATTCATTTTCAATCTCTTAGAAAAAGGAATTAATTTAATTAACCAAATTAGTTATCAACCCCACCCATAGGTGTTAATTGATTTGTTTAGTTAACAAAGAATATCTAACCCCACCAAAGGTGGTATTCATATAAAAAAGAGAGAATCAATAAATATCAATTCATATCTTTAATAACCTAAATAATATGAGCAAGCATAATTAACTTAATTATTATATCCATAAATACTCCGTCATTATAAATGATAAAATTTGCATAAATGTTTATTGAATATATGTTTATTTGTATGTAAGTAGATTAAAAACACAAAACCCCAAAATATCGTGACAGGATGTTTAGGATTTAATTTCGTTTTTAAAAGTTTGAATAATAAATTAAAAACCACATACATTCCTTCCTTAGATCGACCTTGGGAGTATACTTATCATTTTCTACAAAATGATTTGTGCACTTGCGAGAGTTTTATAAATAGATAAAACCAAGTATCGGCAGGATCGGCGATGTTGGTTCTGCCCGATCAAGTTTTTGGCGCCGTTGTCGGGGATGGTATCAAGTTTTTGGCGCCGTTGCCGGGGATGGTATCAATACATAATTTATATAACACTAGTTTAAAATGAAAATGGCTCTTCAACTCAGAAATGAAATGTTCAAAATATTCTTGTAAATTCTTGCTCCCATTAGATCCTTTGTATCCATATGCGCTAGGATCTTAATTCATGGATCTCTAAATTCAAGAAATGAAATGTTGATTGATCATATATTTTGTTCTAGTTCTATGATTCAGAGTATCATTTCCTATTTAATCCCTTTGAATTCCATATTTGAACTTGAGATCAGATCTATTCATTAAAAATAATGGATTCAATACATTTCTTATGTACTCATAGGTACTATATTGGATTTGAATCATATTTTGGATCAATCTATATTGTTGGAATTCCTCCATTATGTTGTTGCTAGAAAATATCACTATTTTTGGTTTTGGATCTTCCAAATGATTCCCATAGGAGGTCACAAATAAGAATCCCTTTCATTACTATCACATGATTTATTCTTCATATAAATAGATATAGGATATATAGAAAAATTACTTAGAAGTGAATTTTATATAAAAGCCCTTCATATCTAGTATAAAAGGATCCCATAGTCTTGAACCGATCTTATTTGTGATCTCAAATCCCAAGTTTTTCTATCAAGAGTAGATCTAGTTATATCAGTGTCTATAATTCATTTATTTTGTGTAATACTAATCGATATGGCCTCATTGGTAAGTACTATAAGAACTCGTACATTGGAACCCATGGTTATGGAGCTTGTGGACCCAAATATATTAGTATGGAAAATTTTCATTTCCAAGTGAAATCCCTTAGTATATGAAAGAGTGAAAAAGTTCTTTCATTGTTGTAGAACAAAAATCCTTCTATTAGTATTATATTAGTATTTGTTAGTGATCTTAGCTCAATGAGTCCTTTCTTCTGTGATAAATGATTGGCACCAATCCTACATTTTGTCTCTATGGACCTAGAAGAAATGGTGCTCGGGGGGGGCAACCTCTTTCAAATATAGCAATACAATGTAGTTAGACTCTCATGTTAATCCGAATTGAAAGTTTATAAATTATGGACCTAATTAACCTAGAGGGGGGTGAATAGGTTATTTTTAATTTTTATCAATTTATAACTTAATAACCTAAACAAAGCGGCCAAGCATGCAATCACATGTAAGAATAAAGTGCGAAAATAAAGTAATAACACCCGATATTTTAGGTGGAAATAACCTAGGCCACAACCATGACTTAAGATGAAAACCACCAGTCCACCAGACCACCTAACTTTCCACTATGAAAATCAAATGTTCAAGTACAAACTCGGTCTTATGCTATCCTCCCTAGGATACTACCCCAATGTACTTTACTTATGAGCCTCTGCTCTATTTTCATAGCTTCTAATGTTAGCGTGATCGATTTCCAAACCAACGTTCCAATAAGCTCTCCTACCAATCATTTATGTTCTCGAGTTAACTACAAAATGATTAGCATAAAAACACAAGTATGAGTGTGTGTTCTAGAATGGATTTAATAATGAATAATTTTAACTAGATGATTTAAAATAAATTTCATTTAAATCAAATCAACTAGCAAATCCTAGAGCAACCAGATTAGGCACAAGTTCCATAAAAATACTTCTTTGAATTTTAATAATTAAATCAAATAATTATGATTACTCATACAATTATTTGATTTAAATATGCAAGATATTAATCACAAAATAAACTATATGAATATGAGAAGTAAAAAATAATAATCATCAATTTATAATTATATTAATTAATATTTCTTCTCATATATATCTTCACTCAAACACCATACACATATATTACCTAAAAGCTACTCCTAATGTGAATTATATATATTACCTATATAACATTCAGCATGAACACAACAAGCCTAAGTAAATATATATAAATTTATATTACCTATATCATTTAGCGTGAAGACAATTAAGCTCCTGTGTAGTTCCTCTGATTTTTTTTTTCTTTTTTATTGTTTTCGGTAGCAGCACAAGATCAGTTTCAAATTCTATTCAACCTACCCCAACTCTAACCCTATGTGTATATATATATATAGATAATGATAACCTACTAGTATTAGGGTTAGAATAATTTGGGCTTTATTATTCAAAGCCCATTCAAAGCCTTAGTAAAAAAAAATTTAAATCACATCTTAAAAATTTTAAGACACATAAAAAATATTTAAGCACCAAAAATAATTTTAGATTTATGAACATGTACTATTAAATGTATAAATGCAATCCTATGTGTCGTAGTTATAAAAGATATACCTAGAATATGATTATCTGAAACTCGAGCATTTGTTCAGCTTTTCTTGATAGACTTAATAGTAGGCCTAAAAACAAATTTACAGGTAAATATTTTGTCCACGAAAATAGCCAACACTTATAGTCCTTACAAATTTCTCCTTTGGTATTTTCATGTGGCAAAAGCTCTCACTCACTACATGACACTTATAAAAATAAGATATAAATATAATGATATCCCAGACTCCATAGTGGAACTATCTTATGGTCCGGTGAATCCATCTTCGTTGCAACTTGACAAGCTTGTAAGTAACTGAAATGAAATTGACAAAGCATAGGATAACTTGACATGAAAGCCTCATTGTAAATTAGTTCAGTTTACATAAAAATAAGCGAAGTGTAATGAATAATCATGTAGTGTGCATTCATACCAATCAAGATTAATTAAATATGTTCTCCCCCTATATGCATAACAAAATAAAAACATGGAAGTAAAACACATTATTCTCTCCTCCTTTTTGACATACGAATAGGACAAAGCATTAGACAAAGTAACGAAGCTAAACACCTCCTAAAGATATAGTAATATAAAATTAGAGTAATGCAAAAGTGTAATGTGTTGTAAACTCCCCCTAAGTTCTATGACTTTCTAACTTAGAAACCAATTAAAAATGTAATAAATGAAAAACAAATCTTATTTTTTTGCATAAATAGCCATATAAGGTATTAAACTCATTTAATCACAAATGAGCACACAACCAATTGAGAACTCATCATTTTTTAACTCAAATTTTGATTATTTATCATATAAATAAATAAGTTGAGTAGAAGAGGTATACAAGCACACTTTGCACATATAATGACATATTGATATTTACTTAAAGTAGTATATATGTTTAAACTCCACAAATATGTCAATTAATTCATTTATGACCTATCAAGAAAGACTCAAAAGAAAAGAAATATCACCTATCATGTAAAATTATAATCGAGTCTTCAATCTCACAAAATAAAATATATCTACTAAAAGAGGACTTAAATTTTTTTCTTTATTTTTTATATGTGGTAAATGATATATTTTTTTTATTATTTTTTTAACCTCTATTGGCTCTTTCTTTTTGTGCATTCAATGTACAAGATTTATAAGTAGTCACATTTTGCATAATCTTTTTTTTCTTTTGCACGAGCCATAAACCTAGCATGATGACTTTCACACTAGTTGTGAGGTAGCCCTCTCCACTCACTGTGGTAGCTTCACACATCAAAATAGGTAGCCCTTTCAATATTAGGTGTCTCCATACATTAAAATGTTTGTAAGCAAAAGTAGAACTCAACACAATTTTACAATCAAGATTATTTGAAGTCCTAGAGTCTTTCCAAAAAAATCATAAACTTCAAGCATAACATATGTGTGTGTTCGTGAGTGTGTGAATAAGTTCATGTCAACATCGATCATCACATGTATAGAAAATGTGTGGGTGCATAAGCCAAAATTATAAAATAATTTATATAATAAATATCAAAATTAGTTAAGTCATTAAAAATAAGGTTATATGTCTATAAGTGTTGAATAAGTCCAATACCCTATTGGCCAAATAAGGATTCTACTTCTCTCTTCTTCTTTTTTAGGTTTAACTAATAAATAAAATAAAGACAACAAAGATTGCTCACCTAGGGTCATTTAAGCACTTTAAAAAAAATACCTAGATGAAGGAATAAAAGGCGATCAAGTGACCAGGAAAAAACAACATTTCCTAACCCATATTTTCTTGCATTCTGGTTTCTCTATATCAAGGGGTTGGGACTCAGCTAACTTAGGTTTCATAGGCATGTTCTTGAACTTAGCTATACTTTTCTCATTCATCCCAAATGAAGATGCAATATGCATAGTAGGATGATGATAATAAGTCCTAGCATTAAACCTAAGACTTCATGCTTCCTAGTAGAATTTCTTAACAAGTTATTACAATTTCCATTCATCCTTGAATATGATGTAGCATGCGTAGATGAATGATGCTTATGGATCTTACTATGTGAAGCATGGAAAGAATGATTACGTTTAGGAGCATTCATCAAAAATCTACATTTTGGTCTTATATGACCTTTACTACCACAATGATGACAGACAGACACAAACTTAACAACTTTTTCTACCATAGGTGTAATAGTTCTTTGTGCATAAGTAGTAAACAGTAGGAGTAGAGTTTAAGGGCCTTACAAATATGAAATTTGATGTTGAAGGTGTTGATTGTTCATCTATGTATCCAAGACCTCTCTTATCTCCATGTAGTTTTCCACAGTCTAGGACTTTGCTCAATTTTTCAACACCTATGGTCAAATTCCTCACCGTATTTTTAGCAATATTAAGTACTTGCCTAAGCTTTTTTTTTCCTCAGTGGATTCTACAAATCTCAGATTCAAGGCATTAATATTTTCAGATAATTTGTTTTAACTTTCTCTAGGCTAAAAGAATTTGTTTTGTGAACTTTGATGATATCATTAAGTTGAGTTACTTCCACATGTAGTTTATCCCTCTCTTCCCTAGAACCTAGACAATCCATGAATAGTTCCTCATAACTCGATACATTAAACTTAGACAATAAGAAAGAAGAGTTTACTTCCTCATTTTCTTCATCTGAGCTAGAGTCAGAGTCATTGTTGTGCGCTTTGGTAGTTGCGGTGAAGGCACGATAGTTAGTGTCATCATCTTCTGAGTTACTAGCATTATCTTGCTCACTTTCCGTGTCACTAAGTGTAGCATTAAATTATTTTCCAAATTTATTTTTATTGTTTGCACAATCTATAGAAATATGACCAAACTGCCCACAAGTAAAGCATTAAGGACTAGTGGGCTTACTTTTCATACCATGAAGGCTAGGAGGCTTGATTTCCCATGAATTTTTCTCATTCAAATGATTGGATTGTCCCTTGTTGGATCGATTATTCTATTGACCCATCTTCTTTATGAACTTCTTAAATTTTCGTGCTAACAAGACTAGGGACTCATCATTCATATCATCATCACTATCAAAGATGTCCTTTTTGGAGCTTTTGAATGCCACATCCTTAATTTTATTGGGTGGATCAAGAGAAAGCTCATAGGTTTGGATTGACCCGACAAGTTCATCAATGTTTAGTGTGTCCACATTCTTGCTTTTCTCTATTGTTGTAACTTTCATCTTATAGTTTGTTGTTAAGGAGCTTAGGAGTTTGCATACTTGTATAGTTTGTGGAATTTTCTCACTAAGGTTAGAGCAAGCATTAGTGATATCACAAAAACAAGCATAGAATTGACCAATAGTTTCAGTGTTGCTCATTTTAATGGAATCAAACTGAGATGTTAGCAATCTCAATTTTGTTTGGTTCACTTGGAAGGTTCCTTTATGAGCAAGAGTAAGTGCATTCCATGCATCTTTAGCAGTCTCATAGTAGGAGATGCGATGGAACTCATTCATCAACACTACAACAAATATTGAGCTCAGACCCTTTTGGTTTGCCCCACTAAGGGTGCGTTCTTTAGTGGTCCAGTCTCTTCTTGGATTTATGATTGTTACACCATCTTTCATTACCGAAGGTGGTTCCCAACCATCAAGAATAACATCCCAGACTTTTTCATCTTCTTAGAGAAAGGATTGCATGTGAGCCTTCCAATAAGGGTAATTAAACCCCACTAACGATTGATGGGCAGAACCGACATTGCCGATCCTACCGTTAATTTGGTTTTATATTTATAAAACTCTCACAAGTGTACGAATCATTTCCTAGAAAATGATAAGTATACTCCCAAGGTCGATCTAAGGAAAGAATGTATGTGGTTTTTAATTTATTATTCAAACTTTTAAAAACGAAATTAAATCCTAAACATCCTGTCACGATATTTTAGGGTTTTGTGTTTTTAATCTAATAACATAAAAATAAACATAGATATAGATTCAATAAACATTTATGCAAATTTTATCTTTTATAATAGTGGAGTATTTATGGATATAATAACTAAGTTAATTATGCTTACTCATATTATTTAGGTTATTAAAGATATAAATTGATATTTATTGATTCTCTCTTTTTTATATGAATACCACCTTTGGTGGGGTTAGATATTCTTTGTTAACTAAACAAATCAATTAACACCTATGGGTAGGGTTGATAACTAATTTGGTTAGTTAAATTAATTCCTTTTTCTAAGAGATTGAAAATGAACCATTTAAATTCCACCTTTGGTGGGGTTAGACAGTTTAAACTTTATTCAAGGTGTCTAAATTAAACCTAAGAATTTAGTTATCCGAGTACTAATTTTCAAGTTTTAAAACCACTACTGAAAATATGTTGTCAATACATTTTTCAGATAATAATTCTTATAAAAACTTTTGAAATAGAGCTTCACTCTAACTACCGGGCGATTGTACCAACAAATAAAAGAGTACTACTCTAAATCAGACCGAATAACTAAACCTTAAAATCTAATTTTCAGATTTAAGTTTGTAATGAAAAATAATATATTTCTCTTTAACATTCTTAATATAAAATCTTGAATAAAAATAAAATCAATTCATTTTAGAGATTTTTACCTATTTAACATTTCGCAAGCATAACAACATTATTATTATATCATGTTTACAAACAGCTAGTAAAGTTAAATTTAATCACAGAACAAATTAAATATAACATATAAGAATAAAGCATAAAAAATAACTGTAAAGAAAATAAAATCCTTACAGTACTTTGATGTTATTCCTATTGCTAGAAAACCTCCAAACGGATTTTACACTCCCATTTATTGAATCAAAAAGCAAATAAATTACAAAAACATAATTATTTCTTCTCAAAAAGAGAAGAACTCTAAAACTAAGAAAAACTAACTAAGGAAAAACTAAAAACTAAGAAAAACTAAAAAAACTAAGAAAGGAGAGAAAGAAAGAAAGAAGAAGATGTGTTTTTAGGTGTGATTTGAAGTGAAGAGAATGGGGGTATTTATAGGTGAGGATAGGAAGAAAAGTGGGTGAAAAAATGGTGGAAATGTGGAGTAGTGAATGATGATGTCATTGTTGACGTGAGGCGCGACGGCGCGTACGGACTGGATGTTGATGGGTGCAGGCGCACGTAGGATGGGCACGGGCACGCGCGGAGTGGAGAGCAGGGCGTGCGCGAACGGAGAGGTCGGCAGCGGTGCTGCCAGCGATTGGGCATCGCGGCCTGCCAATGGCTGTCCAGCCGCGTGGCACACCAACGTTGTTATGCGCGCGTAATTTCCTCCTTTTTAACATTTTTGACCTTTTTGACCCATTTTGTCCAATTTTTCCATATTTGTTGACTTTTCCTCATTTATTTTATGAATATATAAGTGATGTATTGCCTCCAGTATTCCTCTTTGAGTCTTTAAGTTACATTTTTAAGCGAAAATATCTGAAAAATAATAAAAATACCCGTGATTCCAAAAAGACATATTTATATAAATATATATATTTTTAATCAATTAATGTGCATAAAATCATGATAATTTTAGTGTTTTTTTAGCACTCATCAAGGATCAATCTCACTAAGTGTGTCTAGTGTCGGTTCTGATACCAATTGAAAGTTTATAAATTATGGACCTAATTATCTTAGAGGGGGTGAATATGTTATTTTTAATATTTTTCAATTTATAACTTAATAACCTAAATAAAGCGGCCAGACATGCAATCACATGTAAGAATAAAGTGCGGAAATAAAGTAATAACACGCGATATTTTTAGGTGGAAACAACCTAGGCCACAACCATGACCTAAGAGGAAAACCACCGGTTTATTGGATCACCTAACTTTCCACTATGAAAATCAAATGTTCAAGTACAAACTCGGTCTTATGCTACCCTCCCTAGGATACTACCCCAATTTACTTTACTTACCAGCCCCTGCTCTATTTTCACAGTTTCTAATGTTAGCGTGAGCGATTTCCAAACTAACATTCCAATAAGCTCCCTGGTCAATCTGTTATGTTCTCGAGTTAACTGAAAAATGGTTAGCATAAAAACATAACTGCCCGTATGTGTCATTTAAATCAAATAAACTAACAAATCCTAGAGAAACCAAATTAGGCACCACTTCCATAAAAATAGCTTCTTTGAATTTTAATAATTAAATCAAATAATTATGATTACTCATACAATTATTTAATTTAAATATGCAAGATACTAATCACATAATAAACTATACGAATATATGAAGTAAAAAATAATAATCATCAAGTTATAATTATATCAATTAATATCTCTTCTCATATATATCTTCACTCAAACACCATACATATATATTACCTAAAAGCTACTGCTAATCTGAATTATATATATATGTGTGTTACCTATATAACATTACACAGCAAGCCTAAGTCCACTAACTCTAATCTTCACCAATCTTAATTATATACATACATATATATATATATATATATTACCTATATAACATTCAATGTGAACACAGAAAGTCTAAGTAAATATATATAAATGTATATTACCTATATCATTCAGCATGAAGACAATTAAGCTCCTCTGTAGTTCCTCTGATTTTTTTTTCTTTTCTATTGTTTTCGGTAGTAGCACAAGATCAGTTTCAACTTCTATTCAACCTGCCCCAACTCTAACCCTATGTATATATATATATAGGTAATGATAACCTACTAGCATTAGGGTTATAATATTTTGGGCTTTATTATTCAAGGCCCATTCAAAGCCTTAGTAAAAAAAATATTTTTAAATCACATCTTAAAAATTTTAAGACACATAAAAAATATTTAAGCATAAAAAATAATTTAGATTTATGAACATGTACTATTAAATGTACAAATTCAAGTGTCGGAGCTATAAAAGATATACTTGGAGTACGATTATCTAAAACTTGAGCAATTGTTCGACTTTTCTTGATAGACTTAATAGCAGGCCTAAAAACAAATTTACTGGTAAATATTTTGTCCATGAAAATAGCCAACACTCATAGTCTCAAATATAGCAATACAATGTGGTTAGACTCTCATGTTAATCCAAATGAATCATCCTTTCTATGGAGGTCAATCTTTGCCTGCTAGGCAAGAAGATAGCAAGATACAAAATCTATCTTGGTAGGACATATATTTCTATTACTATTAAATTCATAAATGAAGTTGTTAATGATGGAGTTATCATTATCCTCTTTGGAGTGACGAATCTTGTATGTGTTCTAAGAAAAGGAATTTGTCCCTTTCTTGGGGTCTCAAGGGAGCGTGGGAATTAAAAATGGGCAATCTTGCGCCAAATCCATTTTTCTTTTTTCTAAAAAAACAAAAAAGGGTTCAGAAAGTAATACAAAGGATAGGTGCAGAGACTTAATGGAAGTTATTCCAACAAATGGATTTGGTTGCATTGCATTAGTAACAGAACCCTTCCATTGAAACATTGTTTAGAAAGAAAATCTTTTGTCTCATGGTAGCATGCTTTAGTTCCCTTGCAAAACTTTCGTTATTGGGTTAGCCATACAATTCACATGTTTCTACTGATTCACATGGCATCATCAAATGATAAAATTCTAGGATAAGAATCTACAACCGAAAGAGAGGGAATATAACCCTCGGTACGAAAACTTATACAATGGATTACGAATCTGATGCTTTAGCCCACTCAACCATCTCTTCTCCACTTGAAAATGTATAGTTACTTTTTATCATTACAAAAAATAAGGCTTAAAACTTCCTTATTTGTTATATCAATTTTAGATAGAAACTCCATTTTTGAAACAATTTCAATATTATTTATACATATTATTCTATATCTATCAATATTAATGTAGATTCTATATTAAATATGTATATATATAATAAAATAAAAATAAAAACTTTTTGATTTTGTCCCAAGGGACCCTTTCGTTTCCACGGCTTAGCCTGGGTAGGCTCAGTGGGCTTCTTTTGTTCGAATAAATTAGAATAAAAAATGGATTTTCATATCTAAATTTATTATCTAACTTATTTTTTATTATTTAATTGATATTCTATTTACCAATATTTTATTGAAAAAGAAAGATTTTATTTTGGATTTTTGCACAATGTCTTTTTATATTATGATTTAAGTGATTTTACTGAGACATATTTGTCAAATATTTCTAGCAAAAGAAAACAATTCTTATTTTTATTTCATTTTTTAAATGAATCCTTTTTTCCAATCCCATTAGGATCTCTAACAAAACTCACCTCTCATCTTCATAATTCTTTTCTGATTCTATCTTTTGATTACGCCCAAGTTTCTTGTTTGAGAAAAGGTTCATTTATATACAATAATTGGATCGTAGTGGGTATAGTTTAGTGATAAAAGTATGATTCATTCTATTAACCCTTTAATAGTTAAGGATTCCTCTTTTTGATTAATACTGGTCTCCAACCAAAAACTTTAATTCATAAAAGGATTTTATCCTTTACCTTTAAATGAAAAATTCAAGGAGGAATATACATTCTTGTTATTTGTATCCAAAATTCAATTAGAAATTGAAAAAAATTGGACTATAAAATTACAAAACATAATTTTTTTTGAATTGGATCAATTAGTATTTCCAATTGGATGAGTATGAGTAAAGAATCTATGCATAAAGATAGAAAGTTTATTTTGAATCATAACTAAATCTTTGCTATCAAAAACATAGGGGATGAAGGATGGGCAGTTGGTCAGATCTAGTATAGATTGTACATGGATGGTAGTTAGAGTCGGTGACTCTCTTAGGGTTCCCTCATCTGGGAACCCTGGCAAATATGATCAAGTTGGTCCTTGCAAAGAGCTTTATGCACTATCTCCCTTCAAAACTTTAAGCGAAATGCGGTAAAAGGAAGGAAAATCAATAGACTGACCATATTATCTCCATCCCATAGAAATAACAAGATCATCCCAAAGACATCGAAACATGCAACTGAAAGATTTTAATGAGATTGATATGGGATGTTAAGAATGTATAGTAAGTATCGATGAACAATTGGTCAGATCTTGTAGCAAACTATACTAATGAATTATCTAAATTTATTTTCAAAATTTTTAGGATCAATGATTGGACCATGCAAACTTAAAATACCTTTTCTTGGTTAAAGGAAGAGACCGAGATACATGGTAGAATGATTGGGATATCTAGAATGCGATAATAATACTCGCCCAGATCCTTTTACTTCGCCTCCATCTTGAAAGTTTCCTTGGCCAGCTCGTACACCCTCTCCATGATTGACTCGAGCTTTTAAGCCATGGAACCCACATCCGCCTTTTCCTTCTGATGAACCTTTATAGCAAAAGAATTGGCTCTTCTCTGGGATTCCTTAGCTCCCTCCTTAGCATTCCTAAGAGCCTCCTTAACCTCTATAATGCATTGGGCATGTTCATTTATCTCAAAGGTAGCCTATTTTAGCTTCTTATCCTTATTAATATCCTCACCTTCCCACTTAGCTTCTCTCGCTAGCAGCGCGGTGTATTTAGAGCACGTAGACGCATGGCTCTACATCTCTTATACTAGCTCATCTTTCAAAAAACCCACACTCTAAGCCTTGTCAAATTTATAGAGTAACATCAATTGAAACAAGCAAAGGTCAAGCCAATAAGTCTTGAGCTCACACTTTATATATGATAATTATCAAATAAAAACAAAACGCAAGATAGCCAACCTAACACATCTAATGACGGATGACCTCACTAGAGTCCACACCCTTACAAATAGCCTCAAGCTGCTTCTCATATGAGTTAGTAGAAATATTACTCATACAATGATTGAGGTGCTCTAGTACAAAGCCTCGATTCAAGGCTATTCCATCTGCAACAGTAGTGAGGTCATTAAGGATGGCCTTTCCCTTCCTTAAATCCCTTAAAGGATCCTCAGATTCTTTAGAACCTGAGCAAGGAGTTGGAGCCACGTGCTATTCTTGTAAGGGTGATAAGGACGGGAAAACATTCAAGGGCTTGGGGTAGAGGGCAGGCTCATCGACCACTACCATCTTCTTCTTCTTCTTTAGCAAAGAAGGGTGACCTTCACGAGAAGATTTGTCCCTTCTCTTTTCTCTAGAAGAACCCGAAAGAAAATAGGGGTATACCTGTGGAAGAGCTCCCCCCTACAAGTGCGAACTTACTCTTCATATGGGCAAAGAGTTGGGTAGTAGTAAAATTCATGGGATTTTCAAAATGAGAGGGAGTGGATGTCACATTAGTCACTTCATGTTTAACAAAAAAGAGGGAGAAAGGAAAGTCATAAGACTGGTTCACCATCATAGACCACCGCCTCGAACTGGCCCCCCGAAGTTTATATAAGGAGCTTTTCTTTTAGAAGGAGCCCTGGGTATAGGAGGAGCCTAAATTTATGGTTTATTCTAAAGGAAGGCTCTACCGTACCATGCTGCATCAAACCACAAGCGACAAAGCATGGGGTGTTCAATAAGGTCCTTCAGTTGGCCTTTTCAAGATGATAATTTTGGATATCAACCAACCTTTGCTTTGTATCAAGGCTCAAGGTCATGATTAAGGAAGCCATATTCCTTATCACGACCTTAGTTTTCTTTCATATGCTCCTTATCAATCTAGTGTCACTAGTAGGAGACTCCCAATGACCTAAAATATAAAAAGTACTCTTTCCAGTTTTTCTCATTCTTAGGAAGTGACACGTTCATCCCCCGATTTTGCTTCACCGATATATATACCCTCTTAGGATCCATGGGGTTCTACTTTAGGATATAGTCCTCATTAAACTCTGTCATCTCTAAATCCACTACGAGTTCTTGATAGATCAATGTCAGGTAGAGTAGATACCTCAACCCATTAGGCATCAACTGATTTGGCACGAGCTGGATCCTAACCAAGAATCTATTAATGAGAGGGTATAAGGGGAACATTACGCCCCAACCATAAGGCCTTTTCATGAAAGATGGTCCAACCGAATAAAGGTTGATTACTATCATAGGCTCCCTCCCTCTAGAGGAATCATTATATGAACCAAGGATAGGATGTTGTAGGTTTTTCTTAATCTTTCTTCATCTTGAGACACCAACCTATAAGTCTTAGACACAGCCAACCAACCCCTAGTATGACCTATTGGTTCCCCAGATCCTATATTCCTCATTTTATTCCCCCACGTCCTAGCCACTGAGATTTAAGTCTTGGCCATGTTCAATCTAACGGTAGAAGAGGTCTAAGGATGAGAAGTAGAGGTAGAAGGCTAAGACAGAAATCGACTCTCCTCACTAGAAGAGCCTGAGCTAGAATACCTCGATTTTCCACTAGCACTAGAATATTTGGGGCTCTCCCAAGAGCTCAAGTCGGAGGCTGAGGTCTCTTTTCTGTGCATTCTATAAAAAGAAAAAAAACATAAAAACAAAAGGAAACCCGACGGGTAAGGTACGAGAAGAAAAGGTTATCTTGGGTTGAGTTTTAAAATAAAAGCAAATGATCCTTTAAAAACATACCTGAAAAGAAAGTAGAAAATCATTATGTTTTTGATGCTTGACCTCTAAAAACCAAACAAAAAAAACTATCATCCAAGTTGAATACTTACCACTAAACTAAAATCCTTTTCAAACTCGAGGTGATGCAATAAAGTGTTTTTCTTCACTATTTATCAATTGTGTAGGTAATAATGATAAGTCCCACCCCAAGCATCCCTTTATATAGAGGGACTTGGTTTCTCTCTATAATAAACCAACACACATTTATTAGGGAAGATGAATGATTCGTATTCTATGCCCAGTAATTACTCTTCCACCTCAGACTAGAGCCTAAGCTTAAAGAGTAAAAGGACTAGATTTTTGAATATCCTGACCGATCCAGTGCCTGACCCAAGCAAGCCACTAAATCCAAGTCACCAACTCGAGATGGAAGGTGAAGCACCCCAGATGTCCTACCTGTAGATTAGGCCAAGCTCAATGGTTAGCCTGAGCTCAATGATAAACTCGTGCTCAATGATCAACCTAGGCTAGGTGATCAGTCCAAGCTAGGGTCAACCTCAACTCATGATTTGTTATACTTTATTCCAATTATACCCCATATCATGTAAATATATGTACTCATTATGTAATTGACACCTGTATAGGTAATTTTATATAAATAGACGGACCTCCTATAAGATAGATACATTCAACCAATTGACTTAACTTTTCTCTAAGTTCTCTCTTTGAAATCAAGTCAAATCTTAACAGTGTGAATTCTTGATCTCTCTTAATTTGAAAATCCAGGATTTGAATTGATGTCCTTTTTTTAAGTCCTCCTATATTGCATGGATTTATCCTAAATATTTCATTTCAATTGGAATTTGGTTAATCACTATGTACGAGGATCCTTGGTAAGCATCCATGGCTGAATATTTAAAGCACCCAACTCATATTTGGCAAATTTGTAGGTTTAATTCCTACTGGATACACGCCAATGGGACCCTTGAATAAGTCTATTGGAATTGGCTTTGTATCAATGAAATCTCATCATTCATACATAAAATGGGCTTTCTAGAGACCCCCAATGACCAATCCCTATATAAATTGCTAAGGACCCAATAAGTCCAACATTGATTCATTCAGATGCGTCCTAAGTAGTTTCTTGAAAAATCACTTCGGATATGAAACTTTGAGAATTTAACGGTTCTTTTGTTATTCCCAGTAATTCGGCTCGCTAACAAATCACTTCCTCCTCTATAGATGAACCTTACGAAGGAACCATTAGGTTTTTGGGGCATTGGATTCTCACCAATGTTTGTGTTACTCAAGCCAACATTCTTGCTTCTGCTTCTTTTGTCGCCGCTTGAATGGGTGCTTCTCCCTCGACATAATGCCTCTCTACTGATGTATTTTTACATCCTACAACTTTGACAGATCGTTTAGCCCCATTCATCTTTGGTGTAAGAACACTCAATCACTGAGCGATCATTTAGGGGCCTTAGTTGGTGATCCAGGATGTTTCCCTATCAATGATGAAGTTTATCCCCCATTGTATTACTTAGATTGGTTTCTAAGATCACTTCCACCTCTAGGCTTTTTACTAGTTAGTCACGGTAAAGACCCCGACAACATATTTTTTTGAAACGAGGCCCTATGTAATGAAACATAAAGACTCCTTATTTTATTGAAATTTCATAAACCTAAATTCAAACTAACAAATTAAAAGTAAACTAAATAAGAAATAATGAAAATTAAAGAATGATTAGATAAATTCTATGAATATTTGGTCTTTATTATTCTTATATGTATCTATTAGAGTATCTATATTTATCAATATATCTATCTATAAATATTTGAATATTTTTATTGTATATATACACATTAATAAATATTATCTAATTTATTTATATTAGTATATTAGATATTATTATATTAGATTAATCTATTAGATAAATTTATTTGAATATTCTAATAAACATGGAATGTGAATTTGAATAATATAGTAATATACTAAGAATATAATAATATATATAGATTCAAATTAATTACATGACATTAAACGAATTTCAATAAAAAAATAAAATAATATTTAAAAAAAGATCAAAATCTAATATAAATAATATTAAAATAATAAATTTTAAATAAAACTATTAAAAGCAAAAAAAATAGAGAAACTAAAAAACAAAGAGTTCTTTTCTTGATTGATTTATTCCCCCGAGATCAAACTCATATTTATAAGTTGGCCCTTGGTAAAGGGGGAAGAGACTTTTTCAATCTTCTTTGATTTCACATTCTCATTTAAAGATTAAAAATCTAAAAGTGATGGAGAAAAGCCAGCTATTGGAATCAAACTGATGATCATCGCATTACAAATGTGATGCTCTAACCTTTGAACTAAGCGGGCTTGTGTAACATAAATTGTATGCATAGAGGAATTTAGTTAACTATTAGGATATTGGCTATTATCTATGAAGAATGATTATGAGTATAGAAAAAAATATAGAATTTCAAATAAATAAGGAATATTGGATATTTTCATATTATACAACGTAACAACATAGAAATAAATTAACGAAATAAATAATGGCTAATCTAACAAACAATAGAATTAAATAATACTTGTTATTTCTTTTTTTACTATTAAAAGGTCTCCTCTAAAAAGGATAAGAAAATGAAATGAGAAAGAAAAGTGTAATTCATAGAAATGCAATCCAAATCATGATTAAACATCCCTTTGTTTTCATTCAAAAAGGTGAAAAATAAAATGAAAAAGAAAATTGATCATTCAAGTATATATATAAAGAAAGGGTAAGTATAATAATAACTATATATTCATATATATAGATGGATTCTATTCATCTTTCATCCCGCCTTGCTATGTTATATAAACTTATATGTCATTATTGAGCGTGAAGATCTTCTACATAACATAACTATTCTATCCCAAAGTTTTATTTTAGTTCAAAATGATCAATATGAAGAATCAAAGCAAATAATTGTTGAGATTTGCACGGGAACATCTACTTCAATGAATGAATAAAAAAATATCGATCAATCCCAATTTTAGTAAAATTATTTCAATAAATAGCATAATCATAGATAGCAAATCATACTAGTAACTTATCTAATTTTATTGTCAAAAGTTTTGACATCAATGATTGGGCTATGCAAAGTCAAAATACCTTTTCTTGGATAAAGGAAGAGATTACTCAATCCATTTGCTTACGTAATCTTTCTCCCAATGTATGTGAAAAAGTGTCACGAACCCATTTTTGTTCGGTCAAAGGTTGGTCCAAAGAATGAGAGTCAGCTTCCTTAATATATTGTTCCTCAGTAGCTCAATGGTAGAGTAGTCGATTGTTAACTAACTAGTTGTAGGTTCAAATCCTACTAGAATATATAACATATTTGTAATCAATCATTTATCACTTAGGGTAGGGACAATAGTATTTCATTGCTACAAATATGGATTATTGAAAATAATAAAACATGTATTTGGATATTTATCTTCCACTAAAAAAATGTACTAGATGTATTATTTGTTTATATTATTTACAAAACAATTCTTAGATATTAGATAATAAAAAAACATAGATTAAAAAAATAGAGATGAAAGTCAAAATTTTATTTATTGAAAGTCAAAATTATATATAGAATACCCGTTATCGACTGTGTTATCCATTATTAATATTTGATTCATTTTAATCCAAAACAAAAAAAATATTCTTATGTCACAATGAACCCAATGAACTCTTTATTAAAATGAAATAAAATCTATTGGTTGAAGAAAAATCGATTCATTTATCTATGGATGGATTATATTTATTTGATACACTATTGTCAATATGAATGGAAATATTGAGAATAGATTGGAGAAATAGAAAATAAATAAAAAGAAAAAATAATGATAATGAAATTCATAAAGGCTTATGTTGGATTGGCACAATATAGAAAAATCAATATATATACAAAGTAGTTTTTAAAATTTTTGAATTTTCTAATGGAATAAATTTCAATAGAATTCTATGAAAAAAGATTTGAAGATTTAAGCTTGTTTATTTTATTTTTATTTATTGACTAACCTCGAGATTTTTCTACTTCTTATTTAATTGAAATGTATAATTTTTCCCCTTTTTTTCTACCTTTAGTAAGCTTACTATTTTCAGCAATTGGAATGGTTTTTTATCTCTCCATATTCAAGAAAACAAAATTATTTAGGTGCATTCATCGTAGTTTGAAGAAAAGCTCTGTATAAATGCCACGGTCGATATTCTCACTAGCATCAATAAGAAAACCCTTGTTATCCAAGAACTAGTTCAAAAATACTGTAATGAAAGGAACATAGAAGTTTGTCACAAGGTATTTGACCAAATAGAATCATCCAGTTCTTATACAACCTATCATTAAAATATCCTTAAAGAAGGAAAGGACTAAGCAGAGTAAAAAAGGTCATTTCTTTTCTTTCTATTTATTTGTAAATTTGGTCCTTTAGATTTATGGAGACTCTTTACTAAAGATTATCCTTGTCTTTGTTTGAGGTGAAATTCTAGCTTCTCTGTTTTGGTTAATTGAATCTCCTACTCTAGGTATTATTTTGAGACGACATCTCTTTCTCAAAGAGGTAGTGGTGATTTGACTTCTCCTAGGGGTAGGGTGCTATAAAAGGAAGTTAATCAAATATTATCTATAAGCCCAAAATTGATTCTTCCTAGGTCAATGCACGGGCAATTAATGGGGACGAACTGATTTCTTATAGATATCCACACATATATATAGATATATTGACTTTACATTTTGGAAATTCACCCATATACTTATTGTATAAGGAAATGTTTTGCTTATCATCTTTATCAAGATTAAAAAACCAATCTTAATTCAAAATAATGATAAAAATATAAAAACATTATATAAATGATTAAAAAAATTATTTTATATTCTAATTATAAAATAAAAAATATATTCAAAAAATTAGATAATATATATTAATATGTATATATTTAATAAAAATATTCAAATATTTATAGATACATATATTAATAAATATGCATATTCTAATAGATACGTATAAGAATAATAAGGTCCAAATATTAATAGAATTCATCTAATTATTCTTTGTAGTACAATACTTTAGAAAATTTCGTTTTCTTTAATTTCTCATATTTCTTATTAACTTAGTTTTAATTTAGGTTTATGAAAATTCAATAAAATAAAGAGACTTTATGTCGAATTATAGAGGACCTCATTTTAAAAAAATTGTCACATGGGGGCTTTATCAAGACTAACTAATAAAAAGCCTAAAACATGATTAGATCTTAGAAGCCAATCACGCCCCAATAAAAAATCTCAATATCGTATTAGAATACTTATGAAGAAATAGTCCTAGTAAATGAAAAGAAGGTGCATCTTTCACCAGTAACGAAGGGTTTGAACCAAGATTTCCACACGAATAGGATATGGTATTGATACATTTGATATATAACTTAAATGTGAAAATTTTTCCTCTAAAAAAAGAAATACTTAATGGATTGGTTTTAAATTATAAAATTTTATGATTTCTATCCCCTATAATGAAGAGACTAATCATAAGGAAAATGGAATTTTCATAATGACTACAAATCAATATGATATTATTTGAGATTAAAAAGTCCTATTATACTCCCCAAAAAAATTTAGATTTGAATCATTAGCAAAAATAATCAAACGATTATGGTGATACATTCAATTTTACAATTAAAAAACTAGATTTATTGTCATAACTCACATTTTCCAACAAACTCGGTCTATACTCAATTATCTTTTAACCTAGCTATGTTGGGCTCTTTAACCATTGTTGTAGCTCACCATATGTATGCAATGCCCCTTTATGTATATCTAAATATTCGAGCCATATAATTTCTCAATTCTGTCACATGGTACTTATTGGATCTAATGTGTCTTTCTCCTAAGACTAAGAACGGTAAAAGCAATTATTGAAATAAATCTACCCTTCTTGAAGGTGAAGTTTTGTTTGTAAATAAAACAAGCAAGCTCTTCTGTCATGTATCCTCCATTAATGTAACCTCAAATTCTTTTGACCATCAAATGAAATGTGAATAACCCGTCATGCTCTCTTTGAAACAAAATGTGCTTCTGGTTCTATCGGTATTTGAAACAATTTTTTCTAATGTAATTTATCCCAATGAATTTACAGATGAAATCTTTATCATCTCTATGGGATCAAATCTTGAGTTATTACGAATTAAAGAAAAATGAAATGATACTATTATGGAAGTAAATATTCTCACATTTATTGCTACTACATTATTCATTCTAGTCCCCTATTTCTTTTTTACTGATAATATACATAAAAAAAGTCTGTCAAAGTCAAAGTCAAAATGATTAATTTGGATTAAACTTAACCGTTTGGTTCTTATCAATGAAATGAGTTAACCATAATTAGTAGTATTTTATAAGAGTAGTATTTAACCATTCTCTTAAAGCCCACCCTCTTCATCATAAACTATCTACCTACCTCGAAATGACCTAGTCCAATAGGGAAATCCCAATTCATTGGGCCTTTTGATCCAATCAAATAGAAAGCCTAAAGGGTGCCATATTCTAGGAACCCAAACTATTTAATTGAATAAATCCTCCTCTATCCATTGTAGTTTAACACTACTTCACACCCAAAAAGAAACGAACTACATCTGAGTTAAACTTAGAGATGGACATCTATTCACCTGTTGTCTATCAACTGTGCCTTTTGGCTTGATCTTAGGCCTTGAATCACACTTCGTGGATGAACCTAGTAGAGGAACCCTTAGGTTTTTAGGTAATTGGATTCTTACCAATGTTTGTGTTACTCAATCCAACATTCTCGCTTTCGCTTCATTCACTGCCGCTCACGTGGGTTCTTTCCCCTCAAAAAAATTCTCCCTTAACAATGCATTTTTACATCCCACACCTTCAACAAAATGTTTAACCCCATTCATCTTTGGTGAAATATCGCTCAATTAGTGAGCTATTATGCATTCTTTTAAGGGTGACTACTTCTAGGCAAAACTCATGCTTGTCTTTGCACCCATAATGCTAGTTCTTTTTGGCTTTCCTAATTGCTTTTTATTAATGCCATGTGACTTACCTTCCATTCCTAGTTAAGATAGACCAAAATAGATACAAGAGTCACTTTGTATTCCTTTCAATCCTTTTAGTAATTCAGCTCAATCCTTTTACCAATTTCTTTTTACTCTAAACGGAGTCTGGATACTTCATTTTATTGATCTAACCAAGTCAACCATAAATTATTCTAATTAATAATAGTAATCTACATACCTCTTTAAAAATAAATTTAATTGCACTTTATTTCATGCTCCAAATTTTTAGTGGTTCAATCAATTTTCCTTGGGCGAAAGAGAGGATATCTCGATCAAGGAAAATACCATATGACCCAATATATCTAATAAGTTGCACTATATGTCAACCCATAATGCATCATCTCCTCCAAGACTTTGAAAAGGTACTTTTGGAACACTAATAGGCATTATATGAAAAAACAATTAAATATTCTATCCCACTTTGATGTGAAAGAGTAACAATGGGTTTATTTTCTTAATATTATGACTATTACCTTTTATTATATTAGACCTATTGATTGAATAATTTCATGAGAAAAGAAAATTATTACAAGTAGGCTCTTTGAATGAGGAACAAATACAACTCTAGTCACTCATATAAAACAATATCAACACCTTACCATCGCGTATTGGTACTTATCGAATGTAAAATAGGTCTGCTTCTTTTTGTTCTTACTAACAAAATTGTTCCATTATTACTAATTATTAAAAGACATTATTACTAAAGGAATAGAGCAAATATTTATCCTTTCTCCAAAATAATCCACTAAAGGGGAAAGTACCTAATATATTTTCGGTGTAGTAAAGTTACACAGTGTCTATTTTTCATCAATAAAGAGGTATTTCATGGGTTTGCCTTAGTCTCGTGTTCATACTGTAGTATTAAATCCAACTAATTGTGTAAATTTTGCAGTAGTAATGGAACTAGGGAAAGTATACACAAAAGATATCTCTTTTCTATTATATTTGCATTTTATATTCTACAAATTAAATCTCCCCAAGTAGGTTTTGAACCTACGACCATTTACTTAACAACCAACCGATATACCACTGAGCTACTAAGGAACAACATGAGATTAGGCATCAATTCAAATCCTAGATCTTTGAATTGAGAGAGATCAAGAATTCTTACTATTTCTTTTATTCATGGACCCAATTCAATTTAGTGGGATTATTCATTCACTAGAACAACTCAATTTTTGTTAGAAGCTTGTGACTTAGTTTTTAATGCAACAACTAGAGGAAACAATTCTTATTTATTATACCAAAAGTAAAGTAGTTGATTCAGTAGCTCCAGCTAAAATAAAGGCTTGATGTCATTATGTTAATAAAAAATGGCTAATCAAAAAAAGCATATAAATCCAAATCCAACTACTAAGGTTTTTAAATAAGAACAAGTGCAAAAAGAAAAATAATTATCTTTTACGAAAATCTGGAGTATCACCTCGCTATATATCCTAAAATAGGATGTAACCCCTTTTCAATTAGAAATTTGAATATAAATAATTTTTTTTAATAGTAGGTCCCTATGTTATGTCAAATTCACATTGAAAAAAGAAAGAATCATTCTTTCCTATTCCTATTTTTATCCAATTTTTATATTATTTATGCATATTATTTGATAACTCTATGTTTTAGAGTTATTTTGACAAATTTATTAATATATTTGTTATGTTCTTAAGTTTTTTATTTAATTTTAAGTTTCTAAATTATTATTCAGTATTAGTTTTGTAAGAAATTATATTTTGAGAGAAAATGAAATAATTTGAATTAAAAAAGGACTTAAATGCAAATAAAAAAAGTTGAAAATTTAAACCTCTTTTGCATAGAAAATGAGTCTCACACTCGGATGGAACAACACTTGTCATCCACCATCAGACCAAACGATGAATGGTCCAGATCGCACGTGTTCTCCACGCGAGAGAGTCATGGAGTGGAGTCCAGTTGTTCTGCATAGCCCAGCGTGCGGAACTCCCTACAATGTGGTCCCTCGAAGCTCTGTGCTCCCTCACGTCTTGCCCAGCCTGCATACACCATGTGTTTGATTCTCTTGAAAGTGAATCAAAGCTTACCACACGTCATGCGTAGTGTGAAAAAAATCAAAAAATTGCTCCAGCAGACCAGCTTATTTTGCACGCGTCTTTTGTACAAATTTGGTGTGTATTTTATAGATAACGCACAAAGTGCAAAGAAGAAATGGAAAGAGGTCATTGTTTGGAGATTGAGGAATCATAAGAGAAGGCCATTGCTTGGAGATCGAGGAATCATCAAAGAGTTTTCTCTAATCCCTTTGTCTTTTAATTTAATTTTTCTTAAACGTCTAAATATTCTTGGATTGTGATTTCAATATTTGTTATGAAATAAATTTTTTGTTCTAGGGTTGCAATGTAGCTTACATTATGAAGCTTGAATTAATTATTTATGAATGATTTATGGGATGTTGCTTTTAATTTGTTTATTCTATTTGTGCTTAGTGCCTTTGATTGTTGGAAGATTAATCAATTGATTTGTGAACACTAATGAACATGGAAAAGGAATTTTTGTGTTTTTCTCTTGGATAGAATAACAATATATATATATATAGGAATATACCTTTATTATATGTGTAGCTATTGAGAACTTTGAGCTTAATGAATTTTTGGTAAATTTAATTCTCATAGGAATATAGTGAATTAATTTAGTGAGATATGTCTATTTGTTATCGGAAGAGAAATGTGGATAAATTAGGAGTTCTTGGTTGACAAATTAAATGCGAGAACATAAATCAAGAGAAAATTATATGATTCAATTGGATTAATTTGGTGAAATTGCAATCCTAGAGTTTTCTTCAAGTGTTAATCTCATATATTGTTATTTAGAATTAGTTTAGTTTAACTCTATCCAAATATCGATTGTTTGGATAAAATTAGGTTGAGATAATTTTAGTACTTAACAAAGATTAGTAACAAGTCTCCATGGGAACAATATTGTATTTATCACTTACTACTTGTGACCGTATATACTTGCATGTTGATGTTCTTTTAAGATACCAACAAGTTTTTGGCGCCGTTACTAGGGATTTGATTTATTATTTTTGTTGATATTAATACCAATCAATCTAATTTTAGTTCAAACCTTTCATTTATTTTTTTATTTTTATTTTTACTTTATTAGATTTATTTTTTCCTATTTTTAGGTGAATTGGGACTTTGTATGCAACGCACAAGAAGTCTTGACATTGCTCTGTTTGATCTAGAAATTGAGAGAACTCTTTTGAAATTAAAGAAGAACAAGTAAGAAGCTTCGCAACATCGTATCATGGATGAGGAGATTCCTAAAGTGGAAGAACCAAGATCTTTAAAAGACTATGCAGTGCCTCTTGTTGGTAGGATTCATTCAAGCATTAGAAAACTTGCGATTCAAGCCAACAATTTTAAGATTAAGCCTGCAATCATTTAGATGATTCAAACTTCAATTCAATTTAGTGGCTTACCCAATGATGACCTAAACTCTCACATAGCCAATTTTTTAGAGATTTGTGACATTTTTAGGCATAATGGAGTCACTGATGATGCTATCAGGCTGAGACTTTTTTCCTTTTTCACTCTGGGATAAGGCAAAGAGTTGGTTGAGTTCATTTCCATCTGGTTCTATCACTACTTGGGATGATTTGGCTCAAAAAGTTTTAGACAATTTTTTTCCACCAGCAAAGACTGCAAATATAAGGAATGATATCACTACCTTTATGCAGTTTGACTCAGAATCATTATATGAGGCTTGGGAAAGGTATAAGGATCTACTTAGAAGATTCCCTCACCATGGTTTACCAAAGTGGCTTCAAGTTCAAATAATTTATAATAGTTTGATGGGTCCAACTAGAAACATGATTGATGTTGTAATAAGTGGTGCTCTTATGGGAAAATCTATTAATGAAGCCTATGACTTAATAGAAGAAATGGCTTCCAATAGCTACCAGTAGCCATCAGAGAGGATAGTGCTTAAGAGAGCGGCTGGAATTCATGAGATTGATGCTATATCTACTTTAACTACTCAAGTGTCATCTTTGGCAAAGAAGATTGATACTCTATGTGTCCATTCTATTCAGAGTCCTTTGTTGCATGTGAAAATTGCAATGGAAGCCATGCCAGTGAGAGATGTCCTTACAACTCTAAATTTTTCAATTTTTTTGCCAACTATAATAGGCATCAAAATCAACCCTTATGCCAACACTTACAATCCAGGTTGGAAGAATCATCCTAATTTTTCTTAGAGTAATAATCAAGGCCCGTCATCTTATATGAAGCCTATATATCCTCTGGGTTTTCATAATCAAGCTCCACCACAAGAGAAGAATCCATCACTGGAAGATATGTTTGCTCAATACATGGCTAAGAATGAGACTATCCTTCAGAATCAAGTGCCATCTATCAGAAATATTGAAGTTCAATTAGGTCAACTTGCTACTGTTGTCAACAACCGCCCTCAAGGAGCTTTGCCTAGTGATACTAAAACTAATCCAAAAGGGGAAGGATAATAGCATTGTAAGATAGTCACACTAATAAATGGAAAAGAGTTTAAGGAAATGCAAAAGCACATTTGTCCTTCAACTCTTATTGTTGAAGCTATTGGTCCAAAAAAACAAGATCATGGAGAAGAGAAAGTCAAAGAGAATGAAGCAACAAAAAAGCTAGTGATAAAGCCTAGTTCAGATAGTCCCAAGCCTTACACCCCACCAATTATGTTTCCTCAGTGTTTCCATAAGAAAAAGCTTGATAAGTAGTTCTCCAAGTTTCTTAAGGTATTTAAAAAGCTTCATATTAACATTCATTTTACTGATACTTTGGAGAAAATTCCTAGCTATGTCAAATTTATGAAGGATATCTTGTCCAAAAAGAGGAGGTTAGGTGATTTTGAGACAGTTGCTCTTACAGAGGAGTGTAGCACCATCCTTCAGAAAAAGCTACAGCCTAAGCTTAAAGATCCAGGAAGTTTCACCATTCCTTGTACTATTGGTGAGAAATTCTTTGGCAGAGCTCTATATGATCTGGGTGCCAACATTAATTTGATGTCATTTTCCATCTATTAGAGACTTGGATTAGGATAAGTACATCCAACCATTGTCACTCTTCAGCTTGCAGATAGGTCTTTGAAGCACCCAAGACACATTATAAAGGATGTTCTTGTGAAGGTAGATAAGTTTATCTTTCCTATAGATTTCATAATTCTCGATATGGAGGAAGACAAAGAGATCCTTATTATTCTCAAAAGGCCATTTTTAGCAATAGGTAGGACTTTGATTAATGTTCAGAAAAGGGTGCTCATCATGACATTTCAAGACCAATAGGTAACTTTTAATGTTTTTAAAGCTATGAAATTTCTAGGTGAATCTAATGATTGTTTTATAATTGATGCGGTGAATGAGTTAGTTGAAAGCAGGTTCACGGAAAACTTTACTACTGATTCTTTGGATGTTTCTCTTATGAAGGCTAATGTTATTGATAACCTAGAATCTCTTGAGTATCTTAAGCTACTTGAAGCATCTCCACAACTCTATAGTTCTTCTCAGACTAAAGTTGATGCATCATAAGTTGTGTCACCTTCTAAATCTATGGAAGAACAACCATCATTAGAGCATAAGCCATTGCTTAATCATCTATGGTATGCTTATTTGAGTGATATGTCTACTCTACCCATGATTATTTCATCCTTTTTTGATGAAGATCAAGAAAACAAGTTGTTAAGAGTTGAGAAATTATAAGACAGCTTTGGGGTGGTCTATAGTTCATATTAAAGGGATCAGCCCTTCATTATGCATGCACAAGATCTTGTTTGAGGAAGATTGCAAGCCTACTGATAACTGTATTTTATATAGTTATTTTCACCTATTTTATTAATTATAATTGCTATGTTCTTCATGTGTTTAGTTAATTTTAGTTTAATAAATTAGTATTTACTGTTTTTTATATATTTTAATAAAAGTAAATAATTTGTATCGAAAATGTACTTAATGCCACATTTATGTCCACAAATATAATTTCAAATAATATAGGTCTTAATTACAATTTTTAAAAATCAAAAATATAATTTAAATTAAATTTGGGCTTCATTTTAATTATTAAAAGTTTAAAAATTTAATTTAAAATTAAGCAAGGAGCTTAAGCAGTAATTAAAGAAAGTTTAAAATGTAATTTGAATTAAATTTGTGGGTAAAAATGGAATTAATAAAGTTTATTTTTTACGCGAGGCTGAGACGCCACGCGCCTCATCAGCGCCCAACGTGGGCCGTCAGGTCGAAAAGGCAACGGCCCGGATTTGCGCGTTATTAGCACACCCGACCAAAGAGAGTGGGTGCGGTCACTATTTTTCACGCGGCTCGGCGTGTCGGTGGGCCACATGCGTACGCGCGGCCGGCGTGCGAAGTGGGACCCACGTGTCGATCGCACGTACGCCAAGGGCGTTGTTACGTGCGGGCCGAACCACGTGCACGATCTTCCCCTAAGCCAATCAAAGTCTTCCACGTGTCCCAATTTTCCCTTGAACGAATCATCGGAGGACGCGTGGGACATATCGGTGAACGCAAAAGCACAGAATCTCACACGCGTTATAGCCGTTGCGCAACGTTGCGCGCGCCCCAATCCCGTGCGACAAGTCTGCGTGCACCCATTCCATTCAACGAATGAGATGCTGCCACTAGTCCCACTAATTGTGTCCGCGAATCAGAACGCGACACGTGGCAGCGTGGAAGAAAATTAAAACAGAACGCGCAGCGTTCCACCCACTTTTTCGATCCCATTTTCGATACAATTTTTGTCCCCCCACGCGTTTAATTTATTATTTTCGCCACACATTTTTGTCCCCCCGCGTAGATTTAAATTTAATATTTTATTGATGTATTTTTTTGCTATAAATAGGAGATAGTTTTTAGTTGTAAAAAAAGTTTGGTTGGAGTAGAGTTTTTGGAGTAGAGTTTTAGTTTTAATTTTCGAAAGTTTTTAGAGTGTTTTAGTTTTTTCAGTTTGTAATTTTTATTGTATTTGTGTGTTGGACGGCAAAACACGCAGAAGCCATTTTTGGCTTTTGTTGTGTTTTGCGTGTGCCAAATATTTGTTTTAAGTTATGTTTTAATTTTATTTCTGCTTCTTCTAATTTTTCTGTAGTTGTTATAATTTTTATTTTAATTTTATGAAGTAATTTAATTTTTCTAGGGTTGCATTTAATCTAAATTTATGAAGCTTTAATTTTAATTATTTTTGTTAGATTTATAAGACGTTCGATTTGTTCGTTCTATTTTGTTCTTAATGCTTTTTGATTATTTACGAATCTTATCAAAACGATCCGTATGCTTGTGAATAAACTTGAGAAAGGCATTTGTGTGTGTATTGCTCGTAAATAGAATGACATGTATGATGAAGGATAGAGATATACCCTAATTGTATGTGTGGCCATTTGAAAACTTAGAACGTAATGAATCTCGGTAAATTTAATTTTCATAGAGATATAGTAAATTAATTTAACGAGGTGTGTTTATACGGAGCTCGAAAGAGATGTATGAATAATTAAAAAATAAGTTTTCGGTTGACAAATTAAATGTACTAAAAAATATAAATCAAAAGAAAATAACACGATTTGAGTGGATTAATTTGGTGAAAAATTGCAATCCTAGATTTCTTTTATTTTCTTATTTTACTTTTTTATTAATCAACGAATCTTTTGGATAAAATCAGAGAGATATAATTTTAGTACTCGACAAACTATGGTAACAAATCCTCGTGGGATCGATCTTTACTTACAAATCTTTATTACTTGTGACCGTGTATGCTTGCACGAGTTCGTGTGTTGAAAAACACCCAACATCTACTATTGAGCCTCAACATCGTTTGAGTCCAATCATGAAGGATGTAGTGAAAACCGAGATCATTAAGTGGTTAGATTTAGGTATTATCTATCCCATTTCAGATAGCTCTTGGGTTAGCTTAATTCATTGTGTGCCAAATAAAGCAGGAATTACAATGGAGGCTAATAGCAACAATGAGCTTATTCCCACAAGAAAAATGACAGGTTGGTGGGTCTATAAGGATTATAGAAAGCTCAATAAGGCTACTCGTAAGGTTCTTCAATCAGGTTTTTACTAGCTAACTCTATTTAAAGATACACATTTCTTTGTCTCACCCTATGATAGGTGCCAAGGAGTTGGAAAAATTTCAAAGAGACACGAGATGCCTCTCAACAACATTCTTGAGGTGGAAATATTTGATGTTTGGGGTATTGATTTCATGGAAACTTTTATCTCTTCCTACAATAACCTCTACATTCTTGGTGTTGTGGATTATGTTTCTAAATGGGTAGAAGTAGTTGCCTTGCCTACCAATGACTCCAAGGTGGTGTTGAATTTCTTAAAGAAAAACATTTTTACTCGTTTTGGCACCCCAAGGGCAATCATCAACGATGTGGGAACTCATTTTTGCAACAAATATTTTGAAGCCCTCCTTGCCAAATATGGGGTCACTCATAAGATATATGGAATGTTACTTCAATTCCATAGCGCTTGGAACTTGAATATTGGCTTGAGGAATTTTATCTACCCCTTCTTACCTTGAAAAAATATAGGCACCTTACGTCCTAGATCCGAGAACCATCTTTCAACTAACCTAACCTCCTCCATCACTTAGGACCAATAAGGGTAGTACAAGATTGTTCATTTGTTGTCCATCTACTAATCTATAATACAAAATATAACTCCATGAGCAAAATCTCTTGTCATGATGAATCCTGCAACTAGACCTAGTATCTATAATATAATATGAATTAGCGATCATACCGTATATGGATAGAACTTATAACAAGGTCTTGAAAAATGAGTAATTTCTACTGGGCCTTTATTCCTTTTTTAGGTTTATTGGGATTTTTATTGGTTGCAACTTCCAATTATCTTGCGAGGAATTCGATATCTCTTTATTTCTCTCTCAACGAATAATTTTTTTCCACAAGGGTGTAGTACTATTTGTAGTAGCGGTCCTTATATAGCATATTAATAATCGAAAGATGGTTTATCATGCACTTCTTGGGAATCTTGACGAATCTTTTCCATTTTTTGGTCATGTTTAGAAAGATAGAAATAAAATGACAACAATTTTGGGTATTCACTTAATCTTGTTAGGAATAGGTGCTTTTCTTCTAGTGTTCAAGGCTCTTTATTTTGAGGGTGTATATGATACATGGGCTTCGGGAGGGGGAGATGTAAGAAAAATTACCAACTTGACCCTTAGCCCAAGTATTATATTTGGTTATTTACTAAAATCCCCCTTTGAAGGAGAAGGGTGAATTGTTAGTGTAGACAACTTAGAAGATATAATCGAAAGGGATGTATGGTTAGGTTATATTTGTATACTTGATGGAATTTGGCATATCTTAACCAAAGACTTTGCATTGGCTCACTGTGCACTTGTATGGTCTAAAGAGGCCTACTTATCTTATAGTTTAGTTGCTTTATCTATTTTTTGCTTTATTACTTGTTGCTTTTTTTTTCAATAATACTGCTTATCCTAGTGAGTTTTACCGGCCTACTAGATTAGAATATTTTCAAGCTCAAGCATTTACTTTTCTAGTTAGAAATCAACATCTTTGACTAACATGGGATCCATTCAAGGACCTACCGATTTAGGTAAATATTTAATGTGTTCCCCTACTGGCGAAGTTATTTTTAGAGGAGAAGCTATGCATTTTGGGGATCTATACACTCCTAGGTTAGAGCCTCTGAGGGGTCCCAATGGTTTAAACTTAAGTAGGATGAAAAAAGACATACATCCTTGGCAAGAACAGAATTCTACAGAATATATGACTCATGCCCCTTTAGGTTCTTTAAATTTTATGGGCAGCGTAGCTACCGAGATCAATGTAGTCAATTATGTCTCTTCTAGAAAAGAATGAGAGGTAGGTAGCCAACTTCTAGGAGAGAAATAATTGACTACATTGATCTTGGTAGCTACGCCACCCATGGAATTTAAAGAACCTAAAGGGGCATGAGTCATATATTCTGCACAATGTCGTTCTTGCCAAGGTTATATGTCTATTTTTAGCCTACTCAAGTCTAAACCATTGGGACCCCTTAGAGGCTCTAACCAAGGAGCACATAGATCCCAAAAATGCATAGTTTCTCTTCCAAAAATAGCTTCTCTAGTTGGGGAACGCATTAAATATTTAGCTAAATCGGTAGGTCCTTAAGCGGATATGATGAACAAAATCGGCAATGTTGATCTTGCATGTACTTTAGTTTTATATTTGTAAAATCTCACAAGTTCACGAATCATTTTATAGAAAATGAAAAATATACTCTCAAGGTCGATCTAAGGAAAAAATATATGTGGTTTTTAATTTATTATTCAAACTTTTAAAAACGAAATTAAATCCTAAGAATCCTCTCACGATATTTTGATTTTTGTGTTTCCTAATCTAATAACATAAATATATATATATATATATATATATGGATTCAATAAACAATTATACAAATTTTTATCATCCACAATAGTGAAGTATTTATGGATATAATAATTAAGTTAATTATGTTTTCTCATATTATTTAGGTTATTAAATATATAAAGTGATACTTATTGATTCCCTCTTTTTTATATAAATATCATCTTTGTTGGTGTTAGATATTTTTTGTTAATTAAAACAATCAATTAACACCTATTGATGGGGTCAATAATTAATTTAGTTAATTAAATTAATTCATTTTTCTAAAAGATTGAAAATAAATTATTTAAATGCCACATTTGATGGGGTTAGATAGTTTAAACTTTATTCAATGTGTCCAAATTAAACCTAAGAATTTAATTATTCGAGTACTAACTTTCAAATTTTAGAATCATTACTCAAAATATTTTGTTAATACATTTTCGAATAATAGTTCTTATAAAAACTTTTGAAATAAAGTTTCACTTTCACTACTGGCAGTTGTAACAACAAATAAAAGAGTACTACTCTAAATCAGACGGGATAATTAAACCTTAATTAGTTTGTAATGAAAAATAATATATTTCTCTCTAACAACCTTAATATAAAATCTTGAATAAAAACAAAATCAATTTATTTTATAGAAATGTTTTACCTATTTAATATTTTGCAAGCATAACAACGTTATTATTATATCATATTTACAAACAACCAACCACGTTAAATTTAATCACAGACAAATTAAATATAATATATGAGAATAAAACATAAAAATAACTGTAAAGAATTCATTTTAAAATTATATCTTAAAAGAATTCTTATAGAACTTTGGTGCTGATTTTGTTGCTAAAAAACCTCCAAATGAATTTGCATTTTTATTTATTGAATAAAAAACTAGAAATCCATAAAAGCATAACTAGTTCTTCTTAAAAAGAAAAGAACTTTAAAACTAAAACAACCTTAAAAAAAAGAAAGCTTTCTAGATGAGGAAAAGGCCAAAAAAAGAAGGGAAAATATCTAAAAAATTTATTTTGGACGCGTTTGGATAGGCTAGCATGCGTGTAGGGGATGAGATTTGGGCAGATAGGCATTTGGCATGCGTAGTCGTGCACGAGACAGGCATAAACGTGTGTTGGTGTGCGAAACTTGGCACGAGCGCATACTGGGCATGTGATGGCTTCCCACGAGAGTGTGTTAGGTGTGTGCTAGGTGTGCGCACAGGCGCTTGTTAGGGTGCACAGGACTCAGCAAGAGCGTATGCTAGCACGTGCGAGACTCGACATTTTTGACATTTTTTACCATTTTGACCCATTTTGTCCAATTTTTCTATTTTTTTGATTTTTTCTCATTTTTTCTCAACATATTTGTGATAGCCTCTACTATTTTTCTCTAAGTCTTTGAGTTATTTTTGAACAAAAATACCTGCAAAATAATAAAAATACTTCCAATTTCGAAAAGATAAATTTATATAAAAATATGATAAAATCATAAAATATAAATCTATTTAATCAATTAAAATACATCAAATCATGATAATTTTAGTATTTTTTAAGCACTCATCAGGATCCCACGTTAACCCCTAGACGGTGATCTCTAACTAGAAAAGTAAATTCTTGAGCTTGAGAAGCTTTTGGTCCAATGGGCCACTAAAACTTACTAAGATAAGTGATATTATTTAACCAAACAAAGCAACAAGTAATGAAGCCAAAAATAGATAAAGCGGTTAAATTACAAGACAAATAGGCTCTCTAGATCATACAAGTGTACGGTGAACCCACGAAAAAGGTTTGATTAAGATATGCTATAGAACATCATATAAGTTATCATGCTTTCATATACCATATTTGAGTCTCCAATATATAAAATAAGAACACACATACAAGAACCGGTCCTAATGAAAAGGTAGAATAAATGATTACTTTATTCATCCATTTACTTCAATTATGTTAATGTTGATCACTATTGTTAGAATTATGATTCACCAGGACTTCGATCATTGATTTCCCTATCATCAGGTTACCAACTTCTTTGACCGACCTTCTAACATTATACAGGCGTTAGCACCCATACACAATCTTACGATTTTACAGATCAAACAAATACAACCAATTATCAACATACTTTTTTTGATCAAAATCTCATAAAATATTTTTAAAAAATAATTAAAATAATACTTTTGAGATCTTAAAAAATTATAAAAAAAAATAATATCATTGAAATATATAATAAAATAATATCATCTTAATGACTTAAAATATTAAACATTAAATAAATTTTAATTTAAATAATATTTAATTAAATTATATTTAAAATAAAATAATATATCAAATTTATTTTATTAATAAAAATATTCTAATGATACTTGTTACCAAAAAACCTTTTATTAATATATAAAATATGATTTAATGCATACAGAAATTTAATAGTTAATTTTCATCCTTCCTTTTAAATGTAACGTTGGTTTAAAAATAAAAAAGTGCGGCGTGTTCAATTCCTGTGCATTAGATCACCATATACGTAGTTCCCATTCATTACGTCACGATATACGTCACTAAAGCTACAAAACCTTTGTACAGCTCACTTTACAAATGTTTATATATATATATATATATATATTAAATTAGTAAAGCAATTCCTCCTCACCGTCTCCACGTATTTCTCTGACTGTATTATTACTTTATTATTTTTATTTATTAAAAATAATATTAAATTTGATAGTAACAATAATATGAGTTTAATTTAAAAAAAATTAATGAAATATGACTTTTTCCTACAATTAATTAAAAATAATATTAAATTTATTATTTAAAATAAGAGTTACTTAATTTAAAAAAAATTAATGAAATATTGTTTCTCATGTTATAAAAAATGAAAGTGTTTGACCTTTTTTAAATGAATAAATGTTTAACATATAAAGTAAAAACTTGAAGATTATAAATATGTCTTAACTTCTTCATTGGTAATCATTCTAAAAAAAAATTTGTATGAGAAGTTTTTGAATGAGAGAATTTTATAGAAAAATTCTCTTAAATTTGTAATTGTTTTTGTCTTTTGGATGTGTGAGAAAATTACTGAAAATGTGATTGTCTTTTGAAAACGAAAGTGATTTTTCTTCAATTTGAAGTTTTCACTCTAATTTTTATATCGTGTATTTTTTATTTTTTTATTCCTTGATATTATATTAAGAAAGATTTTAGGTGGGAGAAATTATGATTATATTATTTTATCTAAAATTTTTAACATTCTCACATATTTCCTTCAAAATCAAATAACTTTTGAGATTTGTTTGATAAAAAAAATGGTGGCGCGCTACAACCAGAAGAAGAACATCCAAAAAAGGCTTTTGGATGGGCTGCCAGAAACTCTTCTGGTGTTTTCTTCCCCTTCAATTTCTCCGTATTGTTTGTTTCTTTCTATCATTTTCTCTTTCTTTTTTAAAATTTTTTTTATGGGGGAAAAATTATTGAGATTATATTGAAATGCATTACTATTTTTTATTTTTATTTGTCATTTCTAAGGATCATAATTTCTGATTGATTAAATATGAAATGATGTGTTATAGGGAAACAGGAGAGAAGGATTTGACATTCAAGGTGTTGTATTGTAGAATTAAGTGGTATAAATACTTTCAATTTTATAAAATATTTGTTAGTTTATAATTTGTTTTGGATTAAAAATAGTAAATGTGAACTAATTCATTAATTGTCTCATTAGGTATTTCACTGACGAATTATACAGTGTTGTGTAATTATTTAAAAAATTAAAACCACTCACTCTATTTTTTTAAGAATTTTTTCTATTATGTCTTGCATAAGATAACATAGATTTAAAAAAAAACAATAACATAGATTTAAACACATAATTAACTCGGCATAAATTAGTGACATAACAATTAAAATACTATGAAAACTTTGTTTCATATCATTTTTCTAACATTTTTTTAATATAAATATCATCAAAATTTTAATTTTTCAATACACGTACCCATGATGTATTCAATACACACGACGCATACATTAATTTTTAAATATAAATTATCTCTATTAATAAGGAATCTTATAATTATTTTATCATTTTAACTTCACATTTTAACATTAAATTTAAAATTATCATGTGTCACATGCAAGTTACTTTTTTTACAATTATAAATACAAATTTAATAATATTTTTATACTACGTTAATAGATAATGTTAAAAAAAAGTATTGAACTTATTCTGTACTTTTAATTAATTTATTATTTATTGAGAGCGTTGTGTCTATTTTCTGTTACATGAACCTGATATTGGCTACTTTTTGTTACATGAACCAAATAATAGTGTATGGTGAAATTAGTTAAGAGAAAGGGGATGAAGACCTATAAAGCAGTATTGTTATTTTATTATTTTCTTTGCACATGAAAAATTGACTGTCTTGCTTGCTTTTGAAGTTGGTATCAGAAATAAGCATTATTTTAACCCCCCCTTGCTGAATAATAGTGTATGGTGAAATTAGTTAAGAGGAAGGGGATGAAGAACTCTAAAGCAGTATTGTTATTTTATTATTTTCTTTGCACATGAAAAATTGACTGTCTTGCTTCCTTTTGAAATAAGCATTATTTTAAAGTTGGAGGCTCCCCCCTTGCTGATATAACCATATCCTTTAGCTCATCTTGAATTGATAAAACTGAATAAAATTTTATAATACAGGCATGAGATTGTTGGTGTGGTAACAGAAGTTGGAAGCAAAGTGGAAATTGCCGACGAGCACTTCTTTATATATTCTAATTCCCAACAACCTACCTCTTGATTCTAGTGCTCCTCTTTTATGTGCTGGGATCACAGTCTACAGCCCTTTGAAATACTTTGAATTAGATAAGCCTGGACTCCATCTTGGTGTTGTTGGGAGCTAAGGTTACAGTGATTAGTACTTCACCAAATAAGAAGAAGGAAGCTACTGAACATCTTGGTGCTGATTCATTCTTAGTTAGTCGTGATCAAGATCAAATGAATGCTGTAATGGGCACAATGGATGGTATTATTGATACCGTTTCTGCCATTCACCCTCTTTTTCCTCTGATTGGCCTCTTGAAGTCTCATGGAAAGCTTGTTATGGTTGGTGCACCAGAGAAACCACTCGAGCTTCCGTCTTTTTCTTTGATTACAGATAAGTGGTATGTTACACTTTATAAATGAGCTAGCAAGTCAGCAGTTCAGCCCAACTTTTTTAAATGTGATATTAACTAAACTCAACTCACTAAAAATTTAAGTAACATTAGTTCACCTACACTCAGCTGAGCTGAGACACAAATGTAACATCAAAATGGTACAACGTAACGGTAAACGGTAGTGACGGTTCGATTTTTTAACCGTACATCGGTTACGAAACCATACGAGGTTCTTGATGGAAAAATCTTTATAAAGGCATCAGGTTCTCTCACTACTCACTGAATTATTCATATACACTATCAAAACACAGAAAGAAAGTGTAAAAAACTAGTGAGAGCATCAAATCAAAAATCTATTAGAATTTTCGGGTAAGTGCTGAAATTTGATCAATGGCATGAGGTGTGTTTTCAATCCATTTTTACTTCCACTGTATTTAAATTTTGTGTTCATATGGTTTTCTGAACATTTATAGATCAAATTATGATTTATATTTGGTATCAGAGCCATTTTGAAAACATCCATGTTTTGCTCTGTTTTACGAGGAGTTGAGAATTTTGGTTTTTTATTTTGCTTGTTTTTGATACATATGAAAATTATAAATTATTTTAATATTGATTTTAGAATGATTCTGTGAATTAAAAGTTGAAAAACAATGAAGAAAATAAATCCAATTTATTGTGGGTATTCATTTGAATCATTAATTAACATTTGATTTAAAATGACGTTTTTGATTCAAACTGAGACCATGAATCACTTGAAAATCAAATTCTGAGAATTTTGATAAAAATAACGTCGGATTTTATCGTTGAAATCGTTAGAAAAGTTGAGTATCGGTATTGACCCGATTGAAGGTTGAAGATAAGTTCTTCAAGGGAAAAATGATTTTCGAATTAAAAAAAATACTATAGTTGAGAATCGAATCCAGAATAGATTGCTACTCCTGTCCACTAAACCACGAGACATTATACATTATTATATGTAACATGTTTTTATATAGATTCAAATTTTAGTTTTATTAGAAAATAGATATTTCCAGTTGGGACTCAAACCTTGATCTCACGGCCGAGTGCCCAACATTATGACCGCTAGACTACATCAAATTTTAAGTTATTTTGTATACAAAGTTTTATGTATTCATTAGTTAATTGTTATAAATAATAAATAAAACAATTTCGAATATAATTATAATGTGATTAATTATTTAACTTAGGTGTGTCATGTGAAATATTTATTATACATGTGACATTTATTTAAATAATTTTTGGACACATTAAAATTTATTTAAATATATTACGCTTAAATTATTTGTGTTTGGTATTTTTATTCATAAATTTTGTAATTAATTATACATATGAAAATTTGGTTAAATAATTTATGCATAATAGAATTAATTGTTATTGGCTTTTTATGAATTTAATTAGTGCTTATATTATTTATTTTTGCTTGTATAATTTATTGTCATACATGCAATCTTAAAGATAAATAATATTTGTACATTTGGAATTAAATTAATAAGTTTTATGTAATAATTGAGTCTAAAGATTTAACTAATGTTTAAGTAATTCATATAGTTTAATTAATTAAGGAGTAGTCACAATATCTTTAATTAATTAAAACTATAATAAGGTTTATTTAGGATCACATTTATAAAATAAATATTAATTGTAATGAATCATATATGATATAATAAATCTTATCCTACATGAATTTTTATTATATTTTTGTATGATTAATTATGATAAAATATCAAATTATATTTTTTAATTTATCCACAGGGATTAGAAAAATGAACATAATCTGATAGTTTTATCGTAAAGTTAAGATGAATCTAATAGAATTAGAATTTCGTCCACATACAAGTTTTATGTCACTAGATTCATATTTTTCATGATTTGCATTGGTAAATAATGACTTTAATTTAGGTCTCAAATTTTAATAAGCATATAATATTTAATTATAGTTTCTCAACTTGAAAATTTCTCTGATATCCGTTGTGACATTCTCGATCTGAAAGGGGATAATTATAAAATATGGAAAGAAAGAATTCTCCTTCATCTAGGGTGGATGGATATTGATTATGCTATTAGGAAAAAAGAACCACCTAAAATTACTCAAACCAACACTCTAGAGAATATCATGCTTTATGAACAATGGGAGCGATCTAATCGCCTTAGTGTGATTCTCATTAAGACTAAGATCTCTATTGATATTCATGGTTATATTGATCAGATAACAATGTTCAGGACTTGCTAAAGGCAATTGATGATCAGTTCATCACTTTAGATAAGGCTTTATCAAGCACCCTTATTATGAAGTTCTATTCCTTAACACTCACCAGTGTGAAAGTGTGTATGAGGACATTATGCAAATGAGGGACATTGCCGCTCAACTTAAGAATCTCTAGGTTGAGATGTCAGAATCCTTCATAGTGCACTATATCCTTAACACTCTCCTACATCAGTACGGGAAAGGATAATGGTCAATCAATGAACTAATGATCATATGTGTTCAAGAGGAAGGGAGGCTTGTTATAGAATTTGGTGAAAATGTAATGTTGGCTACAACATACGGGAAAGGAAAATATCAATACAAGTATAAAGGAAAATGGATAATTCCAACTCAGCTTGATATTAAGAAAGAAGCCAAGTGTTTCTTCTATAAAAAGAAGGGACACATGAATAAGGAATGTATCAAATTCCTGAAATGGCTTGAGAATAAAGGTAATCCAACCTCGTTTGTTTGATATGAATCTAATATGGTTAATGTTAATATTAACACCTGGTGGATTGATTCTGGATCTACAATCCATGTTGCAAACTCCTTACAGGGTATGCAAAATCTAAGGAAGCGAGTAGGAAGTGAGAAATACATCTTATCCTGTAACAAGATTGATGAGAATCATCGAGCTTTATAAATTCCAAGTGGACCAATCACAAGGTTTAGGAAGGCATAACTTGAAAAGGCTTTAAATGGGCTCATTCAAGAGGTCATGCATAACCAAGGGGACCTAAATTAGGAGTGCAAGGATTGGGACAATCTTAGGATGGAAATTAGGGCAAAATTGGGAAAATAAAACTAGGCACATTGTTGTGCCATTTGGACTTTTTTGGGCAGCTTCATTTTCAGCCCTTAGATGGAAACAAGGGTTAAGATGTAATATTTTATAGGGTTTCTTTTGTTCTTAGTTGCTCCATATTTTGCTCCAATTTTGGAGTGCCATTTGGACTGATTTTGGGCAGCTTTCTTTTCAGCCCTTGGATGAAATCAAGGGTTAAGATGTAATATTTTATAGGATTCCTTTGTGGTCAGCTGCCCCATTTTTTTTCCATGTTTTGGTCAATGTTTTCTGCTACCTTTTGTGCTTTTTGGCTGTGTTTATTTTCAACCATTAGATGAGATCAAGGGCTATGATATAGTAGAGCTTAGGGTTGGTTTGTATCCTATTAAGAGCAGCTCAACTGTAGTAAAAATACAATTTGAATGAAGTTAGAATTTTTAGATCATTTGAGAGCTCATTCAAGCTCTTTGTTCCTCTTTAAGCAACTTATCAAGGGATTGGAAACCTTTGTGGCGTTGTTTAGCATCCAATAATTTGTGGTGAGTAATATCTATACTTGTTAGGATGTCATTTATGTTAGACTTATCAAGCAAATAGTAGCTTCTTGTGGCGTCTTTTCTCCTCAGAAAAATGGTAAGTAATATCCATTGATTTGTGGAGAAACGCTTTGCTATATAATTTGAAATTAGTTAAGTCCTAACCCCTTGGATCATATCATTTGGTATCAGAGCTTTTGGTGCTAAGTTTTAGATTCCTATCCTTTATATTTGTTCTTGTTCTTGTGTTCTTGTTGTATTTCTGACACATAAAAACACAAAAAAAATATCATTCTGCTGTGTTCTTGCTAAAATTTATTCTACAGACCCTAAAAATATTGCTCTTCTTTGTTCCAACATTTTTTCTGCATTTTCCTTTCAAACTCTATTGTGTCTAAAGTTTTTCAGTAGTAACCTTGCATATCCTGCTGTTTTTGAAAGTATTTTGAATTTTCCTTTTATATTCTGCATTTTCCTTGCAAATTCTAATATTTTTTAATCTATTCTGCATTTTTCCTTGCTTATTCTGCAATATCTGATATATTCTACAGTTTTTGGTTGTTTTCTAGTATTTCTGTGGTAGTTCCTACGGAAATTTCATTTTCTCTTTATATTGTAATTTATGTGCTATTTTACCTATCTTAAAAATTCCTTAAACTCATATTGAAAGTATTGTATTAATTTACTCTTGAGTTATTAGCATATTTGTTCCAAAAAAAACAGAAAAAAAGTGGCCAGAATTAATTCAAAAAAAAAAGATAGAAAAAAAGAGAGGTCAAATTGCATTTGCAAATTTCTAGTGAGTATTAGAACTCATAGTTTCAAGGATTTTACACTTTGATTATAAATATTCCATTGTGTGCTTAGTTCCTTTGGGGAAATTGTTGTTTTCAAATCGTATTGATCTATTGTTTTTCCTTGTGCTTACTACTCTAAACACTTTGATTAGTTTTCTTTGTGCTTTAACAAGTGGGATATTGTGAACTATTTTTTTTCTGGTGTTTGATAATTCTACAAATTGGTTGGAATTCCTAGATTTGGTTGCTTTGATTAGGAACTAAGATGGTTTGAACCATCAATCTGAGCGCTAAACATGTGAGTTATTGTGTGAATTTACATTAGTTCTATTTTATTACACTAATCTCTTGTTGTGTAGAATTGCAAAAAAAAATGTCAAATAGTAGTCCCGAAGGAAGACCGGATATGATGTTCATGATGAGGGCGCTGCAACAATATTTTGAGAGGATGAACAACTTGGTGGTTGATATGAATGAAATATTGGAAAGGAAAGAAAACTCCTTAGCAGCTTTACAACGAGAAACACCTCCACCCAATGTTAGGAGGGTTAGTAGGCAAGCTCATGTTGGGAATGATATAGAGGAAGAAGATTGGGAAGAAGAATTGGAGGAAGAAGGGGGAAGAATGCCTAGAGGAGGAAGAAATGGGAATAGAGGAGGAAGAAATGGTAGAGGAGGTATGTGGAGACCCCCACCTAGAGCTCAAGATGGAGTTGATAGAGATCTAAGTAGTATAAAAATGAATATACCATAATTCCAAGGAAAGAATGAACTGGAGTTGTATTTGGAATGAGAGAAGAAAGTGGAGCATATTTTTGAATGCCACAACTACTCCACGAAGAAAAAAGTAAAACTTGCTGTAATTGAGTTTTCTGACTATGCATTGAATTGGTGGGATCAATTGATCATTAGTAGGAGGAGAAACTGTGAAAGGCCCATAGATAATTGGGAGGACATGAAGGCCATCATGAGAAAGAGGTTTGTGCCTAGCTACTACTATAGAGAGTTGCACCAACGCTTACAAAGATTGACTCAAGGATATAAATGTGTTGATGAGTACTATAAGGAAATGGAAGTGGCTATGGCAAGAGCTAATGTCGAGGAAGATAGAGAGGCAACCATGGCTAGGTTTCTTAGTGGGTTGAATCCAGACATTGCTAACATTGTGGAATTTCATCATTATATGGAGATGGAAGACATGGTCCACATGGAAATCAAGGTGGAAAGGCAATTAAAGAAACAGAGTTTTCGATCCCAACCATTAAGGTCTAGTCTCGTTACTCCAAAACCAAACCTTACTACTCCTTGGAAGTCCAATGAGAAAAAAGATGAAATAGCTACATCCAAACCAATATTTGAGCCTTATAAAGCCAAAGAGATGGAGGCTAGTAAGGACAAAGGTAAAATTGACACCCCAATTCGTAATCGTGACTTAAGGTGTTTTCGGTGTCTTGGTAATGGTCATATAGCCTCTCAATGTCCCAACAAGAAGGAAATGATCACCTTAGCAAGTGGTGAGGTTGGAACCAATAATGAAAGTGAAGAAGATCATATGCCATCTGCAGGGGAAGCTAGTGAAGAGAAGATAGGACCCGTGGATGGGGAAGCACTTGTAATAAGGCGATCTTTGAGCACTCAAGTCAAGGAGGATGACTGATGAGTGCTCAAAAAACACTAAAATTACCATGAATTTATTCACATTAATTGATTAAAAATATATATATATTTATATGTTTTATCATATACTTATATAAATTTGTCTTTTTCGGAATCACGGGTATTTTTATTATTTTTTAGGTATTTTCGTTTAAAAACGTAACTTAAAGACTCAAAGAGGAATACTGGGAGCAATACATCACAAATATATTAATAAATAAATGAGGAAAGGTCAACAAATATGGAAAAATTGGACAAAATGGGTCAAAAAGGTCAAAAATGTCAAAAAGGAGGAAAACGCGCACGGAGCCGCCCAGCCTACGCACACCAGCACCCAGCTGCATGCAGCACGCCTAGTCTCACACGCGCACCATGCTCCAGTCTCGCGCGTACGTTTCTCCCATTCCGCACGTGCCCCTGCTACTGTCAGCGCTCACCACTGCCATCTCATGCCATTTTCACACGTAGTCGCCCCCACGTCATGCTGATGTCATCAAATGACATCATCAATCACTACTCCACGTTTTCACCATTTTTTAACATTTTTCACCCACTTTTTCTCTCCATCCTCACCTATAAATACCCCCCTTCTCTTCACTTCTAAAGACACCTCAAAACACACTTCTCTCCTCCTTCTTTCTCTCTATTTCTTATTTTTTAGTTTTTTAGTTTTTAGTTAGTTTTTCTTAGTTTTAGAGTTCTTCTCTTTTTGAGAAGAACTAGCTATGCTTTTGTAATTTATTTGCTTTTCGATTCAATAAATGGGAGTGCAAATTCTGCTTGGAGGTTTTCTAGCAACGGGAATAGCATCGAAGTTCTGTAAGGATTTTATTTTCTTTACAATTATTTTTTATGCTTTATTCTTACATGTTATATTTAATTTGTCTGTGATTAAATTTAACTGTACTGGCTATTTGTAAACATGATATAATAATAACGTTGTTATGCTTGTGAAATATTAAATAGGTAAAAATCTCTAAAATGAATTGATTTTATTTTTATTCAAGATTTTATATTAAGAATGTTAGAGAGAAATATATTATTTTTCATTACAAACTTAAATCTGAAAATTAGATTTTAAGGTTTAGTTATCCGGTCTAATTTAGAGTAGTGCTCTTTTATTTGTTGGTACAATCGCCCGGTAGTTCGAGTAAAACTCTATTTCAAAATGTTTTTTATAAGAAATATTATTCAAAAATGTATTAATGACATATTTTGAGTAATAGTTTTGATTCTTGAAAATTATTACTCAGATAATTAAATTCTTAGGTTTAATTTGAACACCTTGAATAAAGTTTAAACTGTCTAACCCCACCAAAGGTGGCATTTAAATGGTCCATTTTCAATCTCTTAGAAAAAGGAATTAATTTAATTAATCAAATTAGTTACCAACCCCACCCATAGGTGTTAATTGATTTGTTTAGTTAACAAAGAATATCTAATCCCACCAAAGGTGGTATTCATATAAAAAAAGAGAGAATCAATAAATATCAATTCATATCTTTAATAACCTAAATAATATGAGCAAGCATAATTAACTTAATTATTATATCCATAAATACTCCACCATTATAAATGATAAAATTTGCATAAATGTTTGTTGAATCTATGTTTATTTTTATGTAAGTAGATTAAAAACATAAAACCCCAAAATATCGTGACCGGATGTTTAGGATTTAATTTAGTTTTTAAAAGTTTGAATAATAAATTAAAAACCACATACATTCCTTCCTTAGATCGACTTTGGGAGTATACTTATCATTTTCTACGAAATGATTCGTACACTTGCGAGAGTTTTATAAATAGATAAAACCAAATGAACGGCAGGATCGACGATGTTGGTTCTACCCTATCAATGACCTTGAACAACAAAGAGATAACATCTTTCACACAAGATGTCATGTGAGTAACAAAGTGTGTAGTGTTATAATAGATGGGGGAAGTTGCACTAATGTGCCTAGTACTACCTTAGTTGAGAAATTAGGGTTGCTTACATTTGAACACCCTAAGCCTTACAAGTTGCAATGGTTAAATAATAGTGGGGAAGTGAAGGTTAATAAGCAAGTATTAATGAGCTTCTTGATGAGTGCTCAAAAAGCACTAAAATTACCATGATTTTATACACATTAATTGATTAAAAATATATATATTTATATGTTTTATCATATATTTATATAAATTTGTCTTTTTCGGAATCACGAGTGTTTTTATTGTTTTTTAGGTATTTTCACTTAAAAACCTAACTTAAAGACTCAAAGAGGAATACTGGAAGCAATACATCACAAATATATTAATAAATAAATGGGGAAAGGTCAACAAATATATTAATAAATAAAACCAAAGTATTGGCAAGAATCGGCGATGCCGGTTTTTTCTCATCACTTCTCCATTGGAAAGTACAAGTATGAGGTGATGTGTGATGTGGTACCCATGCAAGCTGGACACATCTTGCTAGGTAGGTCTTGGCTTATTTTTTTGATCGTATTAAATTTTTACATAATTATAATTTTTTTACACTATATGATATGATTTTATTTTACAATTAAATGTATAATTGTATGAAAATTATAAAAGAGAGAATAAAAAAAAAATAATAATTTACAAAATTATGTGAAATTTTTGACCCTCAGGATCATGTCCTTCATCTTGCATGAGATTTAATTCATGGTTTGATATTTTAGGTTTTGACATATTTGAATTCGGTTTATCTTCATCTTCGATCTTATATTTCCTATAATCTCTATCAAGTATATATATATATATATAATAGTGAAGACGACACTACAATTTGTGGCTTTATATGGAAATTTTGCCACCATTAAAAAAAAACTATGACAGTAAGATATAACTCGGTTATCTTGAGATCTTGAGAGAAACACACACACACACACATATATATATATATATATATATATATATAATATAATATAATATAATATTAGCACATAAAAAATCAACATAAAAAGAAAAAAAAGTTATTTACATTAATTTAAGTGCTTAGTGTTATAATTATTGCATTTAATATCAAAAGTTTTATAATTTTTTTAAAAATATCATACTAATTTGTATAAATAAGAAATTTAATTTAATAATTTTTAAATTAAGTACTTACAGTTTTATAATTTACGAAAATTGAACATTATAAATATTTATTTTTAATATTTTTAGTAGATCAAAATTATTCACTTTAATGAATCGTAATATTAAAAATATTTACTTAATATATAATAGAGTTAGCAATAATTAATTTATAAATTATAAAATTAAACTATTTATTTTAAAAAAACTATAGAATCTTTATTAACTAATTTAATAATTATCATATTTATACATGTATTGCAAAAATTAAGAAATCACCAAACACCTTTTAACAAAAAAAAATTATTTGTTCTTTTCTCTCTCTCCCAAGAGCGTATGTGACTAGCTCAGTCTAAAGTCGACCTTGATACATAAAATATTGAATTTTTATACCAATTGTGTCCCTTTGATACTCATATATATATACCCATTGTATAGTTAACACCTATATGAATAATGTACTATAAATAGAGGAGTCTTTCATGAAATCTATACATTCAGTCAAATATCTTAAACTCATTCTAAGTTCTATCTCTATAAATTGGATCAACCCCAAACATTTTGGCGTCTACCGTGGGGCTCAGATTTTTAGGCCAAGCTTAAGTTTATAACCCCGTACTTCTTGGGATTTACTCTAAGTCTTGAGAGAAGCTTGGAAAATCTATCGTGCTCTATTCAAAGATTGCACATAAGCCATTGCCACATATCAAAATGGTAGGAACTCGCACTAGTAGACATTCAAAGTTAGCTAACAAGGAAACAAGAGCAGCTAAAAAAGACGTAGCACCATTCCTCGATGAGGTTTAGGAAAAAAAGATAGCCTATATCACCATGAAATGGTTGCCTAACTCCTAGAATTGAGAAGAGAGCTTGAGGTAACCAAAAAATAAAATAGAGCACTATGGTCCCAGTTAGGAGGAAGGGCTCTTGATGACCAAGCAGTAGACCCAATTAAAAGAATATAGCAAGACAGGGTCAACCCGAGCCACACCATACCACTTAGAGTAGGAGGATGAAAGGAATCCCATTTCTAGCTCGACGAGACTTGGTAAAGACAAATGGGTTCTAGAAAGAAAGAGCTAAAAGGCACGATTTTCAAGCGTTGGAGGAAGCCAATAAAAAGCAAGACTGTTGTCTCTTTTAGGAGAACATAAAAACGTGCAAGTATACACGATCACAAGTAATAAAATTTGATAAGTAAATCATCGTTCCCATGGAGATTTGTCACTACAGTTTGTGTAGTACTAAAATTATTTCAATATGATTTTATCCAAAACAAGCGAAAGTTTATGAAAGTTTAACAACTAATTAAGAGTTTTATAACAAAATATAAAAAAACATTCTAGGATTGCAATTTCACCAAATTAATCCACTCAAATCATGTTATTCCCTCTTGATTTATTTTTTTGTAAATTTAATTTGTCAACCAAGAACTTCTAATTTTATCCATACATCTCTTCTGAGCTCCGTATAGACACATCTCGCTAAATTAATTTACTATATTCCTAGGAGAATTAAATTCACCAAGATTCATTACGTTCTAAGTTCTCGAATGATCACACATATGATAAAGGTATATTCCTATCCTTCATATATACATGTTATTATATCCACGAGCAATACACAAAAATGCCTTTTCCAAGTTTATTTAAGTGCCACTGATCAATTGATAAATTTTCCAATAATCAAAAGCATTAAACACAAATAGAATAAACAAATTAAAAATCTAATAAATCGTTAAAAAATAATTAAATCCAAGCTTCATAAATTTAGATAAAATGCAACCCTAGAAAAATTAAATTATTTCATAACAAAAATTTAAATTATAGAATTTAAGGAATATCAGTTAAAGAACACAAAGAAAATTAAAAAATTTCTGCTCTTAATTTTATGGCTCACGTAGAACACAACAAAAGCTAAAAATGGCTTCTATGTGTTCCACAATCCAACACTCTCCTTCTCCAACCTCTCATTATTTCGCAATAATCTCCTATTTATAACTCCAACACTCTAAAAAAAATACATCATAAAATACATTTTTTTATACACGTGGGAGATATTTTATCTCGAAAATAATAATTAAAACTCGTGTGTCAAACAAAACGGTACATCAAAAATAATATTAAAATTTGCGTGGGAGACAACAAATATTCTTCAATAGACGCGTGTAAAAAGTAAGAAACATCGTGAAAATAACCGTGCACAGCGCGCCGTTTCTAGATTTATTTTTAATTCAAAAATGTTTGCCACATGTCAGCATATGATTGACTAAAAGAATAATATAGACACATGGCAGCCTTTCATTGGTGGTGGAGAAAGATTGCACGTGGTTGGTGCCGCATAGGATTATTGCACGCGAGACACGTGGGTCCCACATAAACAGTTGGAAACGCGTGCACTGATTCTGCATTTTTGTGTTAACAACACGTGGCACATGTCCGCTTCGGATTAGCTACAGGATTAGCCTACGCAGCAGACACGTGGGTCCCACTCAATGCCGAGCAACGTGCCAGTTGGGAATCGTGTCCACACACCTGTGTCACGCGTGTATCGCACACGCCTGATCATCACTGTTGATTTTTGATGTAACGATGTGTGATGCGCGTGGTCCTCCTTACCTGCGCAGAAAAACAAATACTTTTATTTTCATTTTAGCCATCCAATTTAATTTAAATTAACTTTTAAATTATTATTAATTATAATTAAGCCCTATTTTAATTCAAATTATATTTTAGACTTTTGTTAATTGTAATTAAGCACTCTTTTAATTTAAATTATATTTTGAGACTTCATTATTTGCAATTAAGTCTTTTTTCGATTCATATTCTTTAATTTTCTTAAAAATATATTCCTTAAGAAACTAACAATAAATAATAATTTATTCCATTAAAATTAACTAAAAATGTCACGAACATAGCAATTATAATTAATAAAATAGATAAAAATAACTGTGTGAAATACATTTATCAAAGACCAAGCTTTGAAGGTAGCTAATGAGAAAAACAAGAAGTGTAAAACTCTTAATGATGTGGACAAGGATTGTGAACAATTGTGTATCTCTCCATTTTTCTGATGATATAGAAAATGACAAGCCCCAACCATGTTCAAAGCTCCCAAATGCCCTGACTATTTTGGGACAAAGGACCCAATCACGCACGTGCAACACTTCAAGACAACCATGTGATGAGTGCTCAAAAAGCACTAAAATTACCATGATTTTATGCACCTTAATTGATTAAATATATATATATATATTTATATGATTTTATCATATATTTATATAAATCTGTCTTTTCGGATCACGGATATTTTTATTGTTTTTCAAGTATTTTTGCTTAAAAACGTAACTTAAAGACTCAAAGAGGAATAATGGAGGCAATACATCACTTATATATTCATAAAATAAATGAGGAAAAGTCAAAAAATATGGAAAAATTGGACAAAATGAGTCAAAAATGTCAAAAAGAAGGAAATCGTGCACGCAGCCGCCCAACCGCGCCCAGCAACACGCTTGCCACGCCAGCATCTGCCCCAGCAGTGCCTAGCAACGTGCACGCCTGCCCCATCTGTGCGCGCTGCTGCGCCCACACCAGTATGACGTCATTATTCACTACTCCGTGTTTTCTCAATTTTTAATCATTTTTTCACCTACTTTTTCTACTTCTCCTCACCTATAAATACCCCCATTCTATTCACTTCAAATCACACCTAAAAAAACACATCTTCTCTTCTCTTTCTTTCTCTCAAGTTCTTAGTTCCGTTTGGAGGTTTTTCAGCAACAAGAATAACATCAAAGTACTGTAAGGATTTTATTTTCTTTACAGTTATTTTTTATGCTTTATTCTTACATGTTATATTTAATTTGTATGTGATTAAATTTAACTTTGTTGGCTGTTTATAAACATGATATAATAATAACGTTGTTATGCTTGCGAAATATTAAATAGGTAAAAATCTCTAAAATGAATTGATTTTATTTTTATTCAAGATTTTATATTAAGAATGTTAGAGAGAAATATATTATTTTTCATTACAAACTTAAATCTAAAAATTAGATTTTAAGGTTTAGTTATCTGGTCTAATTTAGAGTAACTCTTTTATTTGTTGGTATAATCGCCCGGTAGTTAGAGTGAAGCTCTATTTCAAAAATTTTTATAAGAATTATTATCTGAAAATGTATTGACAATATGTTTTCAGTAGTGGTTTTAAAACTTGAAAGTTAGTACTCGGATAATTAAATTCTTAGGTTTAATCTGGACACCTTGAATAAAGTTTAAACTGTCAAACCCCACCAAAAGTGGCATTTAAATGGTTCATTTTCAATCTCTTAGAAAAAGGAATTAATTTAATTAACCAAATTTGTTATCAACCTCACCCATAGGTATTAATTGATTTGTTTAGTTAACAAAGAATTTCTAACCCCACCAAAGGTGGTATTCATATAAAAAACAAAGAATCAATAAATATAAATTTATATCTTTAATAACCTAAATAATATGAGCAAGCATAATTAACTTAATTATTATATCCATAAATACTCCACTATTATAAAAGATAAAGTTTGTATAAATGTTTATTGAATCTATATCTATGTTTATTTTTACGTTATTAGATTAAAAACACAAAACCCCAAAATATCGTGACAGGATGTTTAGGATTTAATTTTGTTTTTAAAAGTTTGAATAATAAATTAAAAATTACATATATTCCTTCCTTAGATCGACCTTGGGAGTATACTTATCATTTTCTACCAAATGATTCGTGCACTTGCAAGAATTTTATAAATATAAAACCAAATTATCGACACGATCGACGATATCGGTTCTACCCATCAAGTTTTTGGTGCCGTTGCAGGTAAAGGAATAACGTTTTTAAATTATTTATCAAAATTTTAAAAACTTTTTGTGTTGTAAATAATTGTGATTTTTTTATTTAAAAAAACTAAAAAATAAAAAAATTTGTTGTTTATGAATAGTAAAAAAAAAAATTAAATTAATATATATTTTTTTCATTAAAAAAAATAAATAAATAAATAAACTTACCGTTCATGAATAGTAAAAAAATACTTCAAATTTCAAATTTCATAATAAAAAAAAATTATAGCGTGAATAATAAAATAATTTTGAATTTTGAAATTTGAAGTAAAAAAAACTTAAATAAATTTTAAATAAAAAAATAAAAAAAACAAAAAAAAACAAAAGAATTAAAAATAAAAAAAAATAAAAAATTTATTTTATTTAAAAAAATCAAAAACTTTATTTTCAATATTTTTTATTTTTTTTCTTTCATCTTTTTCATTTATTATTTTTTTTTTTTGAATTTTTAATTTAATTTTTTTTTGAATTTATTTTATTTTATTTTTATTTTATTTTTGGCTTAATTTTTAATTTAATTTTTTTTCCTTTTCCTTTTTTTTATTTTTCTTTTACCTTTTTCAATTTATTTTATTTTTTGCTTAATTTTTAATTAAATTTGTTTTATCTTAATTTTTGTTTAACTTAATTAACTTAGGTTTTTAGTAACTTAATTAACTTATATTTTCATTTAACTTAATTAACTTACATTTTTATTAACTTAATTAACTTAAATTTTTACTTAACGTGAACTTAATTAACTTAATTTTAATAGCATGAAAAGTAAATATCTAAGAGAGTTCTGTCTAGGAGACTAGTTCTTAGAAGCCTTTGTGCCACTAGTCTTTCCTAGGAACGTTACTCTGTGTAGGAGGATAGTTTTTAAGGAGCCTTTGCCCCACCATTCTTTCCTGGGAACACTCTTGGTTAATATTGAAGTTGTTTTTTTATTATTTCTTTTAATTTTTACATTTAGTTCAATGTTTGTGGGTATCATTACTGAAAACCCTCATGAAACTTAAACTCGTCCACTAGGGCAATCTAGGGGTTTAAAGGCTTATTGCATAGGCTAAATGCAACCGTGTCAATCCACAGAAGTTATTTAGGATAGTTTAATTTTTAGTTTCTATCGCTTCTCTTGCTAAGGAACTAGCAAGAAGCTGGTTGGAGGTTGTGATGAGTGCTCAAAAAGCACTAAAATTACCATGATTTTATGCACATTAATTGATTAAATATATATATATATATATATATATATATATATTTATATAATTTTATCATATATTTATATAAATCTGTCTTTTCGGAATCACGGGTATTTTTATTATTTTTCAGGTATTTTCGCTTAAAACATAACTTAAAGACACAAAGAGGAATACTAGAGGCAATACATCACTTATATATTCATAAAATAAGTAAGGAAAAGTCAAAAAATATGAAAAAATTGGACAAAATGGGTCAAAAAGGTCAAAAATGTCAAAAAAGAGGAAATCGCACAAGCAGCCGCCTAACTGCGTCTAACCGCGCCCAGTAATGTGCACGTCACGCCAACATCTGCCCCAACAACGTGCGCACCTGCTCTATTCTGTGCGCGCCATTGCGCTCATCTACCTCATCTCCATGCGCTGCCGCACCCACACCAGCATGATGTCATCATTCACTACTCCACGTTTTCTCAAATTTTAATCATTTTTTCACCCACTTTTTCTTCTTCTCCTCACCTATTGTCTTCACTTCAAATCACACCTAAAAAAACACATCTTCTCTTCTCTTTCTTTCTCTCAAGTTCTTAGTTCTTAGTTTTTCTTAGTTTTTATTTCTTCCTTAGTTAGTTTTTCTTAGTTTTAGATTTCTTCTCTTTTTGAGAAGAACTAGTTATGTTTTGTAATTTATTTGTTTTTCGATTCAATAAATAAGAGTGCAAATTCCGTTTGGAGGTTTTCCAGCAACAGGAATAACATCAAAGTACTATGAGGATTTTATTTTCTTTACAATTATTTTTTATGCTTTATTCTTACATGTTATATTTAATTTGTGTGTGATTAAATTTAACTTTGCTGGCTGTTTGTAAACATGATATAATAATAACGTTGTTATGCTTGTGAAATATTAAATAGGTAAAAATATCTAAAATGAATTGGTTTTATTTTTATTCAAGATTTTATATTAAGAATGTTAGAGAGAAATATATTATTTTTCATTGCAAACTTAAATCTGAAAATTAGATTTTAAGATTTAGTTATCCGGTCTGATTTAGAGTAGTGCTCTTTTATTTGTTGGTACAATCGCCCGATAGTTAGAGTGAAGCTTTATTTCAAAAGTTTTTATAAGAATTATTATTTGAAAATGTATTGACAACATGTTTTGAGTAGTGGTTTTAAAACTTGAAAGTTAGTACTCGGATAATTAAATTCTTAATAAAGTTTAAACTGTCTAACCCCACCAAAGGTGGCATTTAAATGGTTCATTTTCAATCTCTTAGAAAAAGGAATTAATTTAATTAACCAAATTAGTTATCAACTCCACCCATAGGTGTTAATTGATTTGTTTAGTTAACAAAAAATATTTAACCCCACCAAAGGTGGTATTCATATAAAAAATAGAGAATCAATAAATATCAATTTATATCTTTAATAACCTAAATAATATGAGCAAGTATAATTAACTTAGTTATTATATCCATAAATACTCCATTATTATAAAAGATAAATTTTGCATAAATGTTTATTGAATCTGTATCTATGTTTATTTTTACGTTATTAGATTAAAAACAAAAAACCCCAAAATATCGTGACAGAATATTTAGGATTTAATTTGGTTTTTAAAAGTTTGAATAATAAATTAAAAACCACATATATTCCTTCCTTAGATCGACCTTGGGAGTATACTTATCATTTTCTACGAAATGATTCGTGCACTTACGAGAGTTTTATAAATATAAAACCAAATTATCGATAGGATCGGCTATGTCGTTTCTACCCATCACCATGGCTCCTATGAGCCTAACCAAAGGAAAAATATATTCCATGATGTGCAAGCTGTTTGTAGCTACTCTATGTGAGGGCACCCAAAAATGGTTCAAAAACTTGGTTCCCTGATCCATAACCTCTTTTCCACAGTTCGCCATGATCTTTATCACAAACTACGCCTGAAACAAACCTTTGAGAAAAGAATCACACCATATTTTCTCAATAATTTTGTAGGGGGAGAATCCATTGAGGAGTACGTGAAACGATTCAGGGAGGGAAAATTGGAAATATCTGATTGTCCTAACTCTATAGCAATAGAGGCCTTCCAGAGTGGTCTTCCAAAGAAATTTGATATATTTGTAGAATTAACCAAAATAGTGCCTCTTACTTTAGAGGAAGCTTATTGAGAGGTAAGAAAGTATGTCAACCTAGAGAAAGAGCTAGGTCGATCAAAGGCTAGTGAATTAACATAGAGGTGGTGCTAGACAAAGAAAAAGGGAGAATAAGCTCAGATATGGCACATCAAAACAACAGAAGTAAATGCTTCACACCAAATAACAAGGGGACCGGACAATGGTCAAGAAATAGTAGATTCTGGGGAAGGTCATTTTCTCCCTTTAGAAAGCCTCCCTTGAGAGTAAATCTAACCCAAGTTGTAATGAGAATGGAGAATAAGCCTATTGTTAGGTGTCTACCGAAAATGAAATCCTTGCTTTGGAACGCATCCAAATGGTCTGCCTTCCATAAGGACGTAGTCCATGAGACAAAATATTGCAAATACCTCAAAAAAAAGAGGAGTTATTAGCAAGGGGATATCTGAAGGATCTCGTCACAGAAAATAGAGATCGAATATATTACCAAATCAGGAAAGAGGTGCCAAAAACAACAAACCTAACAAGCAATGAAAGGGAGTCCTATAAAGAAACCAATATTAGGACCATAAACACCATACATGGAGGGCAAGGGATTAACGAAATTTCAAATAACTCACGCAAAAGGTTTGCCATAGAATTGCGCAGTGACCCTTATATTATACCTTGGACAAAGAAAGACCTACCACTAACATTATTTTCAATGAGAAGGATGAGACCTCGTCTCATCATAAGGACCCTCTAGTGATCACTTTGAGGATTGGATCTTGTGATGCTTATAGAATAATGATTGACACAGGGAGTTCGGTAGACCTCATTTTTTATGACCATTGTAAGAGGTCTAGGTATAAAAGACGTCGATATTGTCAAGATGAAGCTCCCCCTCATAGGGTTTAACAGTACTACCACCTATGCCAAAGGAATAGTAGTACTGTCTGTTATGGCATAAAGAGTGATAGTTATGACTACTTTCATAATCATCGATGTTCCACCTCATTACAACACCATCTTGGGAATACCTTGGATAAATAAAATGAGGGCAGTTCCATCCACCCTCCACCAAGTAATCAAATTTCCCACTAATGGAGGTTGAGAGGAGAATATAGGAGATTAGGAGAAGGCTAGAACCTACTATGATGCTACTATGAAGGAAATGGCATATAAATAGCAGTTATCGAAAGGCCTCCCTTAAAGGAAGCCATGGAGCAAAGGCCTTACAAAATTTATAAACTTAAATAAAGTAAGAGATATATTTTTGTTCTTATGCACTTTAGATTTCAAATAGACATATAGGAACATTTAGTATAGAGGTTTCTCATTAATCGTGTAGATCAATCGAGTATCAATCGTTGAGGTAGATCGATCAAGTATCAATCATTGAGGTAGATCGATCGAGTATCAATCGTTGAGGTAGATCAATCGAGTAACTAGGATTTCAATTTAAAATATTTATTTAAACTTGAGTCAATTTATGAAATTAGCACTTTGTCTATTCTTTAATGTGCTTCATTGTTTTATGAAATATGTCCTAAATTTTAGGCTAAGATAAAGGATAAGATATATGTTAAAATTTTGGATAAAATATAGCCTAAATTATAGGCTAAATCTTGGTTTAAGAGAGCCTAAAATCTACTTTTTTCCTCTTGACCTCAGTTGCTCTCCTTTTATTTTCTTCTTACTCACAATTTTTTCCCATATTTTGCACTCTCCTACAATCCTAATTTTGTCCTCATAAGATTTCAAAGGTTTGAGAGGGGCTAATATAACTTTTTTCTTATTCATTTCAAAAGAATAGTGATTTTTGTACCCATCATGTGACACCCTCCTATCAAACTGCCATGGTTGGCCAAGCATTATGTGAGCATCATACATTGGTGTCACATCACAAAGAACCTCATCTTCATATTTTCCAATTGAAAAAGAAACCCAAACTTGTTTGTTAACCTCCACTTCACCACAATTATTCAGTTATGGTAGCTTGTACGAATTGAGATGCTTCTACCACTTCAAATTTAACTTTTCTACCAACAAAGTACTCGCAACATTAGTGTAGCTCTCACTGTCAATAATTAACATACATGCCTTATCCTTCACGTGGCATCTTATGTGGAAAATATGACCATGGTGCTTCTCATCTTCTTGATCCTTAGGTAGTATATTCAGGACTATTGTTATGACAAGTGAGTCTTCAGGCACAGGTCCTTACACTTCAACATCAGAACTCGCACTTTTGATTTCTCCATTTATCTGTACAGCCATAAATTTTTTGTCCCATTTATAACTTTCTCTCTTTTCCACATTGGAATTAGTTTCTTCTTTGTCTAACCCATGTCTTCTATGTCTTCTTCTATGTGATTCAGAATCATAAGAGGATTCTAATTCATTCAACCTTGCATTCATCCTCTTAAATTGGTTATGAACATATTTGATGAAAAATTTCAAGTCAACCTCTTATGGTTCTCCTCCTTCCTTACTCATGTTGTTAACCTATAAAATAAAATGAAATAACTTACGCACTCCCTCACGTGTATTCTCTCAAATAAAATTTTTATCACTCTCATTTTTTACACTATTTTTGCTCTTTTTTTTATCACTCAAAGCTCACGCCAACTTTCTTTATGTTCTTAACAAAATCAAAAAAATTAAACTAATATGAAGAAGTAACCATTTTATTGGTGACAATATCAAATTCATAATTCTAAAAACTTAATGGCAAAGTATGACAAAAAGAAAGTCCAAAAAGGACTCTAAAGAAAGGCTCTTGACCAAAGAGGACTCTAAAGAAAGGCTCTTGACCAAAGAGGACTCTAAAGAAAGGCTCTTGACCAAAGAGGACTCTAAAGAAAGGCTCTTGACCAAAGAGGACTCTAAAGAAAGACTCTTGACCAAAGAGGACACTAAAGAAAGGCTATTGACCAATGAGGCCCTAAAGAAAGACTCTTGACCAAAAAGGACTCTAAAGAAAGACTCTTGACCAAAGAGGCCCTAAAGAAAGACTCTTGACCAAAGAGGACTCTAAAAATGACTTTTGACCAAAGATGACTCTAAAAAATGACTTTTGACAAAAGAGGACTCTAAAGAAATACTCTTGATAAACTATGATTCCCCTTCTTTCTTTTAAATCAATCTTGGGAAGCAAGAACAAAATAAAGGGAAAACCAATTTTAACAAGAACAAAAAAACTCAACAAGAAAACAAGAATTAGATTCTTGAACAATCTACTACTTTGTTCTCCTTTTCTTCTTTATTTTTATTTTTTATTTTTTAACTACTCATGCTGCTACTGTTAATAGAAAATTCACAAAATCAAATTCGCAACCCTAATGAACAAGAATTTAAAACAACGCAAAAAGGTACAAAAAAACTTTAACCTCTTGGTAAGTGGGGTAAACGGTGGGATTCAGGCTCAAAAATTGCAAGAACGATAACTTGTAGGATTCAAAATGAGCTTCGATTTGATATATTATATAGTCATTTCGTTAGCCGAGTCAAAAGTTATGGTCGTTTAAAATTACAACTCAGATTTATTAAATAACAATTTTTAGATATAACCTTGATTGTAAAAATTATGGTTGAACTCTGTCTTTTAGTTTATAAAATGTTGTTATAAATATATACCTAGTTTGAAGAATGCTACCTGTTATGATATGTGAAAGCTACCCAGTGAGCAAAAAAGGCTATCTACAACTAGTATGAAAGTCATTATACTAAGTATATTGACTAGTGAATATTTCATTCAAAAAATATAATATGATAAGGGAAATATATATATTCAAAAAAATTAAGAAAGAGCCACAAATGGTTATATAAAAAGAAAATATATAACTATTTTCTCATAAAAAATAATAAAATAAAATAAATATTGAGAGGAATACACAAGAAATTTAATTAAAGTTATCTCTTAGTAAGAAATTTTTTATTATGTATAAGTATGAATTCAATTGAGATTTTTGCATGATCAATGATGTTCTTTTATTCAAATCTTTCATAACTAATCATAAATAGACTACTTGACATACTGTTATAGCTCAATATTTATCCTACTTTGAGAAACTATCAATATGTCACCATATGTGTTGAAGAATATATGTGTGTGCTTTATGAGAATACTTATGAATATTGTGAATAATTTACTTTTGTTAAAGAATGATTTTTATTCCAATATTCCAAATTGATTATTTTAGTGATGTCATGTTTGAATAAATCTACTACCTTTATTCATATATATATATATATATATTTATCTTTTTCTATTTTATTTTGGGAGTCATAGAATTTAGTGGAAGTTCATTCATAGCATATATCTTATTCTTTCTCATATTGAATTTAAGCTTCAATGTTATATCGGTTATTCATATGACAAAAATAGAAAGAAAAAATAAAAACCTTATTCCATATTTGAAAAATTAGAACTTTATTTGAAATATATAAAAAAGAGAACTAATTTAAGGGAAGAAAAAATAATTACTTTGAGAATTAACTTTAAAAAATTATTTTTTGAAAATATTACATATAGATTGAGTAATGTTTTTAATTTCTATCAAATGATTATTCACTTATGAATATTTTTCGCCTTTTCTATTAGTATATACACTGAACTAGGGTGTTTAAAAACCGGACTGAATCAAATCAAACTGGAAAATTAGACCAGATCGGACCGATCCAAACAGTTTTATTAATCAAAAGGTTCAATCTGGTTTATATTAATTAAAACCATTTTTCATACAATTTGGTCCGGTTATATTAATTTTTAAATCCGTCGGATCGGACCAGATCGATTTTAATAATATATTAAATTTCTCATATCACTTCTCATAAACCGTTGATTAAATTTTCCATATTTTAATCAAAGGTTTAGCATTAGGTGTATCATATTTATGTATTATTCACAATATTTGGTTAAAACATTTTTTAATAACCAAAAGGTCCTATTTGGTCAGGTTAAATTTGTTTTACTCAAAACCGGACCGAACCTGACCATAGACACCCCTACAATGAACTAATGAATAATTAGTCTTTTCGAGGCAAGTTGTTTGGGTGCTTATATTTTTTGTTTTTTATTGTACACATAAGCTTTTGAGATTCAAGCATAGATTGTTTCACCAGATCATAGGATAGTTCCATTATGTAAACGTTTTTTTCCTATGAATGTTATGTAGTAAGAAAGAGGTTTTGTCACACAAATATGCCAAAGGAGGTGATTTTAAGGTTTATGTGAGTGTTGGTGATATTCGTGAACAAAACATACAAATGTAATTTTAGTTTCTAGATGTGTCTTTCAAGAATATTTTCAAGCGGAAGAAACTATCAAGCTTCAATGAACATCAAGTATATCTATGCTCTTATACACGTTATATTTATAATTAGACACATAGGAACATTTAGTATATAGATTTCTCGATCGATCGAGGAGGTAGAACAATCGTGTTCGATCGACTTGGTTTCGAGTTTATTTGAACCATTGTTGGATCTATCAAAAAGGGTTTCAATCGATCGACATTACTAGTTCAATCGATTGAACCTAAACTAGATCAATCAAATGGCTAGGATTTCAATTTAAATATTTATTTAAAATCGAGTCAATTTATGAAATTACCACTTAGTTTATTCTTTAATATGCTTCATTTTTTAAAAAATATATCCTAAATTATAGGCTAAGATAAATGATAAGATACAGGCTAAAATATATGATAAAATATATGCTAAAATATTAGATAAGATATAGCCTAAATTATTAACTAAATCTTAACTTACGAGATAGCCTAAAATCTACTTTAAAAATAAATCTTTTTTAAATATGAGTTTTCTTGATTAATGAGTCTATTTTGAAATGAACTCTTCTTTAAATAGAAGTCTTCTTGATTAATAAATATAATTTTAAAATAACTATTCTTTAAATACGAGTCTTCTTGATTAATGAGTATTACTAATCATATTTGTAATAAAAATATATATTTATTAGTTACATAAGATTAAAGGTTTTAATTCGTTTTATAATAAAACTCATTGCTCATTATTTCAATCAATGACACAAGAGTATTGTTCTGCTCATCTTAATCTCTTTCTTGTTTTACAATATAAGATAATAATTCTTTAGGTTTTTTATTTAGTTAATCTATTAAACATTGATGGGTGTGTTTAATTGATTAATAAGCATAATTGGTTTATGATATTTTGGTCATATGTTCTTATAGTTTCTTCTTTATTTTCATTCTTGAATTGTTTGATCAAATAATTGCGTATGTCACTTCATGATTATTTGGCTTGATTATTAATCTTAAAATAAGTTATCTTTATTGAACATGTACTTAAACTAATTGTTCTAGGATTACTATTTGATTTTGATTTATCTGATATATTTATTAAACCATCTAAGTTAGGGTTATTCATTATTGAATTTTCTCTAGGACACATATTTGCACTTATGTTATTGTGATAACGTTAGAGGTACTAGTAGAATGGGTTTGATTTCTTGTGTGACTTAAGATATCAAAACATTGGTCTAGATCCGAATATCTTTTCTTATAGGGGCTAAGATGAAAACAACACTTGTAAGTAGATTATTTGGAGGCTTTATATTGTTGGGTAGTATAAAACCTAACGTTGTAATTGAAAATTATTTTTATAGTGGATAATTAGGTTGTCTAGTAGAGTAATAGTTTTCCTCTTAGGTCATTAGTGTTACTTGGATTTTTTACACCTAAAATTCTATTGTGTCATCTTTATATTTCAACATCATTTTATTTATATGCGATTTCATGCCTAGTCGACTATGAAAATTTTAATTTATCATATTTTTATTGATTATCTATTCCCTTCTAACTAATTACTTTTTTCTTGATCAATTGATTCATTTTTGTAAGGAAGGTTGGGCTTATGCCCCCAGTTGTTATTGCTTCGTTCGGGGTATTGTCCCCTTACTCAACATAAAGTTGATTGCGATGGCATGTTTCACAATGCCCTCTGTAGGAGTGGATCTTTGGCCACCATAGGTGTGTCTTGTCTTACCGCGAGGAATAAAAAAATATTTTCTTTTCTATCCATTCTTGATGCATGCATCCCAATCCAAGGAAAGGAGAAATGAGCTCAACGAGAACTAGAAGGAATCCTTGTGATAGAATAACAAGTAGGGTCACTTATCTATCTTACAAATAGAAGGCAGGGTTCTTGAACCAAATGAGAGGGTTATGAGACAGCTAGGGCAAGCCTTAGGTCCATAACCAAAAAAGAAAAAGAAACTTTCACCAATAAATCCTCAAATATTCCATTGACATATTTAATATACCTATCAGGAAAAAACATAGTTGTTGATTTAAACTCTTACTATATCAAATATACTGAATATGGTATGAATACTACTACCATACTAATTTACCAGTTTTTTTTTGCCCTTTTTATAACTGGCCTATTAAGTGGTGACAAAAAAAATTTCATCTATTTTTAAAAATAGTAAATATATTTTTATTTTTTCTCTTGTTTAAAACCGAATTTTTTTTACTGCTTGAGAATCTGACAAAATTTCTTATTTTTTGCCAATTTGAAATTTCTTAATTTTCGAGGGTCTAAAAACTGAAGAAATTTCTTTATCAAAACAAAAGTCATCTTCACTATCCACTCTATCCATTCTAATTAAAAATAAATAATAATTCTCATTCAATCATCAAAAGTAAAAATATTCCCATAGAGAAGTGCTTGCAATTACATCATTGATATTGCATTGTCATGAAGTTGTTCTTTCTGGTGCACATTTATTGCTTAATCAGCAATATACGTAGAACATCTAAGAATATGGTAAATACACACAAACGACCTCCATTACTCTATTAAAAGAAATCCTTTCAAACTTTCAAATCATTACAGCTAGTAAAAATAAAAGTTGCTATACCTCATGAGCAAGTAAATCACCCAAAGGGGTAATTTACACCTTTAGCACCTAGCAAAGTCGGAAAATGTGATACGGATGCACATGTAAATAATAATAGAACACTTTTATCTATTCCTCCAAATTCTAATACAAGATTTATCCCAGCAACTAATACAATGAATACGTACGCACGATGTCGTAGAACTCAACCAAGCCTGACCTGTCTCGAAAAGTATTTTTTTTCACCTTGGCTATTCAGATCCAAATTTCGTAAACCATTTCTCATGTTGTTCTATTTCAATTGTAGAAACACTTCATTGGACCTTCTCCATAGCTTCATCAAAATCACACATGGCATCAGGGTCCCTTTATCTCTCGTCCTTAGGCATGTTCTTAATCTCATCATGTGTCTTTCCAGCTATATTTTGTGCCTCATCCCATTTAAGTATTGTGATTTATTAAAAATAATATTAGGTTTGTAGTTCAAATTAAGAGGTGATTAATTTATAAGAAAATTCATGGAAAGTGACTTCACATATTGTCAAAGATGGAGGTACCTAACCTTATTTGAATGAAAAATGAGAAAGTTAGGTAGTCTAATTTTGATACATGAAGAAATGTTTGTCATATGAAATGAGAACTTGAAGGATATAAATATGGCTTCATTTCTTCATTGTTAATCATCCTAAAAATAGAGAGAAAAAAATTTGTATGAGAAGTTTTTGAGGGAGAAAATTTTGTAGGAAAATTCTCTTGGGCTTGTAATTGCTTTTGTCTTTTGGATGTGTGAGAAAATTACTGAGAGTATAGTTGTAACAATTTTCCACATAGTGAATTTTTCTCAGGTTTTCTTTTGACAACAAAAATGATTTTTCTCTAATTTGGAGTTTCCATTATAATTCTTGTGTTGTGTATTTTCTATTTCTGTGTTCTTTGATATTCTGTTAAGAAGAATCTTGAAAAGAAGAATTTATGATTATACCATTTGATCCAAATATACTAACATTAAGGAAGCATCTCAACATACATTTTTCAGATCATGACCACTATATCCCTCAGTATGGCGAGGTACTCATCAGGCGTAACCTAAAGATTAGACACAATCGATGAGAACTAGAACCAAACTAATTGAAAAATAAAAATAAAATATCTCTCAATCTCTATAAGTACTATTACTATTGTATTAATGAGATAAAATATGACTAAGAAAAACATAAATCAGCAGCATCAGATGCATAGGGAAGACAAACAACTCAATATTTTAGTTATATAAAACAAGTTTTTTTTTCTTGCCTTTAAGCTTTAAATTACAAGGCTACTTAGATTTAGGGGTATATTATAGGTACATAAGATGAATAGAGTCCAAGTCTCATATGCTCATATATTCGTTTATCTAGTCTCCTCCTGAATCACATTAAAACCATTAACACGTGAATTTTAAAAATATACAACTCGGATATGGTATGAATTCAGAATTTTTATAATAGTATAAGGATAACATATTTTTGATCAATAATTTCCTATGCTTTTAAGCATTGGTTTTATGTTTTATTTTGAAATTATGTTGTTTTGGAATGTATTTGCATGTTTTGTAGGTTAATGTGCTTTTGGAATAATCTTGGACTAAAACGAGCAAAAAAAAAAGTGAAAATGGGGTGGGAAATGGTAACTCAAACAAGTTGGAATGAATAAAATGTCAAGCCACTAGGAAATAAATGTGTACCACGACCCAAAAATTCACATGCCGCAATGAGGGGCTCTCCAGTGGCATTTGGTGATTTAAGGATTTCAATGTGTATCGAGACGCAAAAATTTGCATGCCATAGTAGGGTATTCTTTGGTTGCAACTAGGGGATTTGATTTTTGTATCGCACCATGGCGTACAATAAACCCTAGTATGCGTATGTGATGTGTTTTACTCACTTTTACCCAAAACTTAACATATAAATACACTCTAAAACCCTCTTAAAAAAATCCAACCACTGTAGTCGAATTTACCATTCCACAAAATAGAAATTAGAGAAAAAAGCTCCCATTTGGGAAGTCTTTCTAAGGATTTTAATAAGGAGATCAAACAATTCAAGGATTTGAAGATCACAAATCAAGTTGAGATATTTTAATTGTTAGATCTTCACTCTGAATTCTGAATGTCTTTTGTAATTGAATTAATTTTAATTAATTTAATTATATTAGACTAAATTTTATGTATGGTTGATAAGAGTCAAATTATTGCATTTTTGTTATGATTTAAATGTTGATATTTGTGTGAAAATTGCGTTTATTTGAAAAGTACAATTTCAGGAAAAATCATAATTTTGGAGAAGTTTGGGACAAATTTCAATGATCGGGATTGAGTGCAAATAAAAAGAAAACAAAATTTCAAAATTTGGAATTTTGCCGCCGGCGAGAATATTCTCGCCGTCGGTGAAAACCTTACAGAGAATACGTTAAAAATCATGCAGGGAGCACGGGTTTTGGCAAATCTGTTATTGTTATATGAGTTCATTGTTTTCAAGTTGAGTATTTATTTCCATGCTTAATGCTTTTAAATTTCTGGCCAAGATTTAGATGATTAGTTGCATTATATTGAGACCGAGAGGAGATATGTAATGAATGCTTCTTGTGATAAATACCGTATGTTGAATGCGAGTGTGAGAACTAATGCATGATGTATGTGGTTATTCTAGAAATTCCATAAATCGTAATGTGCTTTTTTGTGATTAAATCTTCATAGAAATATAGTTGGTTTTCATAGATAAGTAATTCTAATATAACTCGAGAGAGAGTATTAGGTAAATTTGGGTTTTTCAACCATCACTTTTAGCTTTGATTCTCATATAACATGATTTGAAATCGGATTGAATTGATTTAGCGAAATCAAATGCCTTAGCGTTTTTAATCATTTGTGAACAACATTAAATTTTGTTATTTGCCTTTAGTTTTATGTTAATTTTCTTTTTAAACAATTTCAACAATTCGGTTTTCAAATAAAATTAGGATTAGTCAATTTCGGTACTTAGTAACGCCATTCCTTGTGGGTTCGATATCCGTACTTTTGTACACTTTATTACTTGAACGATTCGTACACTTGCGAAAATAAGCATCAATGGTATTTTAGTTTTAGTTTCATGAGTGAAAGAATAATTTTATAAGTTAATTTAATAAAAATTGTTTTATTTCTAAATATCACTAGCTATGAATAAATGATGTATCAAATCTTAATTTATGGTTAAAAAGAATATTTTAAAACTAAACATTAAACACATCATCTGTATTTGATTGTGCATTGATGACTCTATAAAAATAAAGTCATTAGCGTACTTTTTTACTTAATATTTACATGTTTTATTTAATAAATAGTATTTTTATGGCCAAAAAAATTAAAATATAAACTTTTTAGTGAAAAGGGGTAAAAATATAATTTTTGAAATGTTTTAGGATTTTTCTAGGATTTTTTTTTATAAATTTTTAACACCGGACCAATCAAAAGCTGCCATATGGCATGCCACGCAAGTAGAAGAGCTGACTGGGCAAGCCACGTAGACGCCAAGCAACCACGGAGAGCGAATCACATTATGCCTTATGTGAGGAAGACAAACACATGCCACGTGTCAACACGGTGTTCAATTCGAGTTTGGAAATCGGTCAACGCGCCATGCCATGTGTCACGACGCCATTGCTTTGCGCCTTCCACAAGTGCACCATGCCATCCGTTCCCAATGAATTATGTCACATCATGTGTTGCTAACTCGACGAGCGTTGACTCTGACCGGTCTCCCCTACCATGCATCGCTCCCTGATTCGCCCAATAAATTTTTGATGTCACGTGTCGTGCTATTATTGGCTAAAATTGTCAATTTTTCTTATTTTGATCGTAGCCCTTGATCTGAATTTATTATTTTATTTTAGTGACTTATTTATTTATTCTAGTTAATTTCTTTTATTTATTTTCTTTACTTATTTATTTATTTATTTACTTTATTTATTTAGTTGTTAATTTATTTATTTTATTTCGACATCTCCTTTAGTATTGTAGAAACATAGTTGAGTCTATTGTATGAGCAAAGTTTGTAAGGGAAAAATCTTAATTTTAGATCTTGAAATTGAGCGTACTTTGAGATCAATTGGAAAAAAAGTCACCCAAGAGGAAAAAATGGCTAATCCATTAGAAATAAACAATAATGAGCTAAACTTGAACAATCAAATGCTTTTGATGGATGATAGAGATAGAGCTATGAATGAATATGCAATACCTACGTTAGAAGGGCTGAATCCAAGTATTACAAGGCCAAATATTCAAGCTAATCAGTTTGAACTAAAACCAATGATGTTTCAAATGCTACAAATAGTTGGACAATTCAGCGGATTACCAATAGAAGATCCTCATCTTCATCTCAGATTGTTTATTGAAGTTATAGATTCATTTAAGTTCAATGGTGTGACAAATGAGACATTTAGGCTTAGATTATTCCCTTACTCTTTGCGAGACCATGCTCGAGCTTGGCTAAACTCTTTTCCACCTAATTCCATTACAACTTCGAATGGTTTGGCGGAGAAATTCTTGATGAAATACTTTCCACCAACAAATAATGCCAAGCTTAGAAATGACATTATTTCCTACCAACAACACAAAGGAGAATCTCTATATGAAGCATGGGAAAGATTCAAGAAATTGCTAAGGAAGTGTCCTCATTATGGTATTCCTTCTTGGATTCAAAAAGAGACTTTTGATAATGGTCTTAATACTCACACAAGAACTGTTGTTGATGCATCTGCTAATGTAGCTTTGCTAGCCAAATCTTACAATTAAGCTTACGTTTTACTTGAGAAAATGGCTAGCAATAATTATCAATGACCAATGGACAGAATGACTGCCAAAAAAAAATTAGCTAGAATGTATGAGGTAAATGATATCACAATACTTGAAACTTAAGTTTCATCTTTGGTTAATCTTTTGAAGGTACAAAACTTGCCAGCAAGTATAAACCAAGTCGAAAATTCAGGAGTGTCATGTGTGTTTTGTGAAGGAGCTCATTTGTTTCATAATTTTCCAAATAATCCTAAATCCATTTGCTATGTGGGTAATGTGAATCGAAACAATAATCCATACTCAAACACATATAACCTAGGATGGAGACAACATCCAAATTTCTCTTTGAGCAATAACAACAGTCAAGGTGGTAATCAATTCAACCATCAATCATTTTCACCACCTGGTTTTCAACAACCACAACAATTACAAGCCCAAGAAAAGAAGCCATCTACTATGAATAATACAAATGCTTTAATGGGGATGATGAAAGACTTCATCCAATTAGTAAATACAAAAGTGTCCACTCAAGAGGCTTCAATTTGAAATTTGGAGAACCAAATGGGGCAACTTGCTCAGGCAATAAGCCAAAGGCCTCAAGGTAGCCTTCAAAGTGAAACAATTGTAAACCCAAGAAGAGAAGGTAAGGACCAATGCAACGCCATAGCCTTAAGGAGTGGTAAAACTTTAGAACAAGAACATAAGATAGAAAAGGATGAGGAGAAACAGGAAATTAAAAAGGATAAAGAGGATTATAAAACAAAAAAAGATAAAGAGGAACCAAAAACTAAAAAGAAGGAGGACGAATTAATGGATAAAGAGATTAATGGAAAGGAAATAATTCAGCCAAAAAAGAGCAACCTCTACAAACCCATTATTCCTTTCCCTCAAAGACTACAAAAGCAAAATTCAGATATGCAATTTTCAAAATTTCTAGAAGTTTTCAAGAAGTTACACATAAATATACCATTTGTAGAGGCACTTGAACAAATGCCATCTTATGCCAAATTCATGAAGGATATAGTATCACATAAAAGGAGGCTTAGAGATTATGAAACAATAACCTTGATTGAAGGTTGTAGTGCCATCCTTAACAGAAAACTACCACAAAAATTGAAAGATCCAGGTAGTTTTGACATCCCTTGCACTATTGGTAACATCCGTTTTGGCAAGGCACTATATGACTTGGGTTTTAGCATTAACCTCATGCCATTATCGATCTTCAAGTGATTGGTGGTTGGTAAAGAAAAACCCATTTTAGTAACATTAAAAATGGTAGAAATTAAGAAACCTCAGGATGTGGCAAAATATTTGTTTGTAAAAGTAGACAAATTCATATTTTCGGCGGACTTCATTGTGCTAGACATGGAAGAAGACCGTGACATTCCTATCATACTGGGTCATCCATTCTTAGCAATTGGAAGGGCACTCATTGATGTACAAAAAGGTGAACTTACAATGAGAGTGCAAGATGAACAAGTAATATTTAAAGTTTTTAAAGAATCTGAACCCCCTGATATTGGTAATGCTAATAAATGTTTAAGTATAAATGTTACTGATTGTGGGAATAGCTTAAAAGAATCTATTGAGTCACCCAAACTTAAGACTTTAACACATGATGCTGTAAACAAGGACATAAACTCACCAAAAAACAGCTCAACCTATTATAACTTTGAAAGTATGGCATCAAAGGTTAATATTATGGATTGTGTGAACTTTTTGGAGGATTCATCTCTCATGTATGTTTCAAAGGCGATAATGGAAATTTTTGAGATAGGATCTAAACTCAAACCATCAATTGAAGAGCCACAAAGTTTATACCCCGCACTTCTACCCTCCTATCCTCAATCATGTATGAAAGTGAAAGAGTCCGACGGAGAGGTGAAAAAGCTATTACAAATACATGAATTGGATGAGTTATGGTGGAATGCTTATAAAAATGCCAAGAAGTTCAAAAGGAAAACAAAAATATGGCATGAGAAGAGAATTGAGAACCGTGTTTGCGAGCCAAAACGTAAAGTATTATTGAACAAATCAAAACCTAAGCTATTTTCAGGCAAACTCAAAAGAAAATGGTTACAAAGGGATATGCCTTAGGACTTAATAGGACTGTCTAGTTAAGGACGTTAAACATGACACTGACACAACAAGAATGAGCATTTCAATGACAGATGTGGTGTGCCATGACTAAGGGAGTTTTCTTTCCTTTTACTTTTTTCATATTTATATGTGCACATTGGGGACAATGTGTAATTTAAGTTTGGGGAAGGAAACTTCATTCTCTACATTAGTATTTAGTATGCATTTTAAATTTTTAGGGAATTGTTTTTTTAATTTTTAGGTTGTTTTTAATCATAATTTGGATAGAAATTGATAAATATATGAAAACTAAATGCATGCATGCTTGTTATAAAACATATGAACTCAATGATAAAAATTGGTTGTCATGACTAGGATAAATAATGTATCATATATGTTAAGATATTTACATTAATCATGTGATATGCTTGCTAGTTTTGATTGAATTGATTCAACTTTTATGCACATGTTCATGATTGATTTTGGCGTGCTTATTGAGAGAAAATTTGTAGTGAGTTATGTGAGTCAATTAGATCTACCAAGTTTTAGAATCTATCTGATCATCTCTTGAGGCCAAATCTTAAATAGTATTTAGCAAGAGAAATGATTTAGGCCTTATTTGGATCGACTGAGCCTTTCAAGCTAACCATTGCTAATATCTTTAGTCACCCATTTGAGCCTAACAAAGAACCTTTCATATATGTAAGCCATATTTAATGCCTAACTAATAAGTATTACCTTTACCCTTGCACCTTTAGCTTGTATGAAAAGAAAAAAAAGATGCAATCATGTGTTATGCTTTAGAGTAAGGTGAAATGTAATGCACCTATCTAAAGAAGAAGCAAAAATCACAACACAATATCTCTCTAAAGAAAAAGAAAATAGAATTGAAAATAAGTTTGGGGGTGTTGTGAAGTTACAAAATAAAAACAGAGAGAAAATAGATGTGGAATAAAAAAAATGAAAAGAATGTCAAAAGAGGATGCACTAAAATATCAATTAAAAGCTCAATTGCAGTTAAAAGTACATGATGAAAAAAAACTAAGGTGTGGAAAGACACTAAAATTTCTTCATTTATCGACTCCCCAACTAAGCCTTACATTACAACCATGTAAAGTCCTTATTGATCTTAAGCTAAGTACATATTTATATTAGTGGAAAGGGATGTGAAAAATTGACTTATGAGACTTGTTCTAAGATTAAATTGATTAGCATGATCATATAGGTTGATTTCATGAATGCATTGGATGATATCATATGCAGCACACACACACAAATCAATTTTTCAAAAACCTTGCATATTCTTGTATTGATGGAACGTTGATTGATGAATATGTGAACCTCTTTATCATAGACTTGTACGACTTTTGAGAGGGATATTTTTCGTAAAATATACATGTACTAATAGAAGTATATTTATGAATATACTACCCAAGTTATTTTATTTAGTTATACTTAGTTTTACTTGAGGACAAGCAAAGATTTAAGTTTGGAGGTGTGATGCTTCTATGAAAATAGAGTCATTAGGACATTTTTTTACTTAATATTTACTTGTTTTATTTAATAAATAGTATTTTTATGGCAAAAAAAAATCAAAATATAAATATTTTAGTGAAAAGGGGTGAAAATATAATTTTTTGAATTTTTTTGATATTTTTCATAAATTTTTAACACATGAGCAATCAGAAGTTGCCATGTGGCATGCCATGCAAGTAGAGAAGTTGACTGGGCAAGCCACACGGACGCCAACCAACCACGGAAAGTGAATAATGTTGTGTCGCGTGTGAGGAGAATAAACACGTGCCATGTGTCAACATGATGTTCAATCCGAGTTCAGAAATCGGTGAACACGCCATGCCATATGTCACCACGCCATTGCTCCATGCGTTCGACTAGTGTGCCACGCCATCCATTCCTACGAATTACGTTGTGCCATGTGTTTCTAACTCAACAAACATTGACTCTGACCGGTCTCCCCTACCACGCATCGCTCCCTGATTCTCCCAATAAATTTCTGATGCCATGTGTCCCGTTGTGATTGGCTGAAACTGTCAATGTTGCTTGTTTTGATCGTAGCCCTTGACCTGAAGTTGATCGAACGATCCAGATTGCACTTGAGCTTTATTTAAGCCCCTAATCACTCCATAAACCCTAATTAGCCTCCATTAGCATAATTTTGGTCAATTGTTAGAGCTAAAGAGAGAGAAAAATACAAAAAATATTCAAGAGATGACATAATTTTGGTGGAGATTCAAGAAGAAATTAATTCTACAATTCAAGAGATTGATTATATTTCTTTTTATACTCTTTTCTTTATCAATTTTAAGTCTTTCTTTATGAAAAATATGAGCTTTATGAACACAATTATGTATAATTAATTTACTAATCTAGGGATCTTATGAACCCAATTTTCACCATGTGATGATCTAATATATTTTTTTTCAATTATAATATTAATTTAATTATATTATTTAATATGATTTTTATGCTATTAATTGTTTGGACAACAATTTATATATAGAGGCAATTAAATAGATTTGAGAGAATTATTTAATTGTTTGTCTTGATTAAATAACATGCATAGTTTCTAGGCAGAGATGTATAATTCTTATGTATGTGATCCATAATTGATGAACTTAATGAGTAATATGCAATTTAATTGACATGAGAGTTTGATTAAATTAATTACTATATGGTGTGTATTTTACTTGAGAGAGGAATACATGCTAGGTTAGATTCAATTGATTATGTAATTAATTGATATTATATTGGAGGGATGTTAGCGAATCACATGTTTAAAAAATTGGGGGATTAAGTATTCTTAGATATTTTCTCATATATCTTTTTAGTCAAAAAAATTGATTTAATTAATTATTTCTATTTACTTTTAGTTATTTTAATTTTACTTCCTTAAAATATATAAACACCAACAAAAATTGATTTTTATTATTTTTAGTTTTATTGAAAATTAATTTCTAATAAACTAATCTTCGTGGAAATGATATTTACTTATTATTATATTACTTATTATGATACATATATTTGCGTATTCATTGCACACACAATTTGTGTGGCGATCATGCATTTATGAATAAAAGTCTAATTTGATTACATTGATTAGTGTTAAATTAGATGGTTTATTTATTTCCTTTAAGTTCGTTAATTAACTGATTTTAAGCAAGATTAAGGAAGTTATTAGTTGATTGAGAATTCTAGGGGCTTAGAGATTCTCTTATTTAAAAAAAAGTCAATAATTTTAACTTTATTGTGAAAATGATTTAATTTGTTCCTTCCATGAATTCATAGCTAGCTAATTTCACATGCTCGTTCATCCATATTAATTTGGTTATAATTTATATATTTTAGTTTAGTTATTTAATCATTTTAGAATTTACAATCTTTTTTTCAACTTATAATTGCTAGAATATTTAAGATTATTTATTGAGCTAATTAAAAAAATAAATAACGTTAACACCTATTGATTTTTTTAGAGACCGGGGTAATTTTATCATTAATCAATTAGTGATTTGTGCACCTACTAGCAACTAAAATTTATGCATCATATAATACCAAAGAATGGTAAGCATTTTCCATAAATAAGTAAGCAAGCCATCATCATGAGAGCCTCGTCTATGTCCCATGATAAGCATTTTTCATATTTCATTATTGTTAAAGAAGATATTAGTTTGCATTTTTCCTTAATGTTCAAATAATATATGAAAATCCCATGAGACCTATGAAGACCATTACCATACCAACATGATGAGCTACGTCAGCCCAATTGTTCCGGTTCCACATCATATATCAAACACTAAAGTATCAAGAAATATGATATGTGTTAGTTTAGTTCTCTAATTTATAAAAATATGATATTTTAGTACAAAAAATATACTTTATTTTTAGAACAGTATATAATTTTGAGTAATTATGGAATTAAAATATTTATTTATAATAATTATATGATTAAATGTAATCACTTTTAAAATAATAGGACTTTAGTGCCTACTCTAATAATAATATGATTAAATTGAACCATTTTACAAAAAAAAAAAAGAAATGGACCATTGCTATCCCTTACACTTTACTTAAACCATGGAAACTTTTTAAAAAAATTGTGCTGATTAGTTAAACCGATTAAATTTAAAAAATAGAATTGGTTAGTTTATTTAAACGAACTAAAGTTTAAAAATATGGGTCGGTTTTACAAAATCTAACAAAAATTTAATTTTTTTTTTGCCTATATTCCCAAAACTAGTGAAATATTTTGTGATGGTTTTCCAAAAGTCGATGATTTTCAATTTTTTTCTCTAGATTTTAATTAACCAGTAAAAAAAAAAGTAGTGAAATAGGACAGTTTTGTAGCAGTGGAGATTGATACTTTCTTTTAAGTCTAGTATAGTAGCAGACATGTTTGCGTTTCTTAGAGTGATATTGATATCTAAACTTTCTGGATCTTTCAATTTGGGAGGAAAATCTTCGTTGTACCACTACATTATTAGCAAGTTCTCACAATATTAATTTCTCATCCTACTCGTATATCCTCTTTTTGAAAATCAGATCCTTAAACAATTTAACACATGATGAAATATTACTAATAACATACAAAAGAGGCATATTAATATTAACTTTTGAAAAGAAAATTAAAAATGTTAGAAATATATATAGTGTTGAAAAGGAATTAAGGGCCTCCAAGGCTCCGATGCTTAATGTTGTGAATGAGGTAAAGATTATTTTTTTTGTCCTCCTCACAAGGTTGTAAAATTTTACAATCCTTAGCGTGATGGATCTTGGTATTTGATTGCTCCCCATATTCATTTCCTACATCAAGTGATAAATTATTATTAATTTCAAAAAAAAATTTATTAAGAACTTTACAACTTTGAAGGAATCTATAAGGAGTCCAATATCTTGTTATGTCTCTCATGGTTTTTGATACTGACATGAATAAAAGTGTTCAAGTTGTTTTCCAAGGTTGGTTTTTTAGGTTGATTAGGTGGTATTATTTGATTATGATGTGAGTTAGGCATGGTGTTTTTGGGTATATGTTGGGTTGTTGTTAGTCTTCTAAGAGAAATTGAGATAATTCCTCCACTTAGGGGTATATGTAGCACTACACTGGGCCTATATTTGTAGCACTACATCTAGTGCATGCGCACTTCCTCCTGTTGGTTACCTGCATAAGAAATAAAAGCTGAAGAATAAGTATTAGCACCAAGTCCAAAAATATTAGAAACTCCATATACCTCTTGATTAAGCATGTTTTTGGTAGTAAAGAGTTTGACTTCAATAGTTAGTTCATCAAGTTGCATATCTATCTCATTATTGGAAGCCTAGTTCATTGACTTTAACTATCCTTCCCCTTGCAATTTTTTTATTGAGAATTAGCACCCAAATTTTTATACAGCTCGTATGTTTCCTCAACTGTCTTTTCTCTCATTGCTCTTCCCACAGCAGTATCAACTGTGTATTGATATTCTTGAGTCAATCCATCATAAAAGAATTGATTTTGTAACCACAGTGAGAAGTGGTGATATAGGCAATAGATTAGAAACAACTTGAACATATCCCTAACTTCGTGGAATGTTTCTCCCTACATTTGAAAAAAACGTGAAAATTTTGGTCATGAAGTTTGTAGTACTCTTTTGGTAAAAGCTTCCCCATAAACTTGTTATAGATCACATCCCATCACTACTAAAAAAAACGGGTATTTAAGTCTCTATGTAAAGTCGATTTTTATAAAAAACCGACTTATAATTAATTTAATGTCGGTTCGATATAGAACCGACGCTATCCACGTAAGACATAGCATCGGTTGACGTGGTATCCACACGTGTAGCGTTGATTCGTCACGTCAACCGATTGTACGTCCTACGTGTATTTTTTAAATTAAAAAATGCATGCAGTTTACAATTGAAATTTTTTTTAGGTACAATGTTTTTTTAGGTCAATTATTATTTTATTTGACTCTTTAAAATTTAAGTTAGATATATATATATATATATAGTATAATTTTTTCTTTTTCATTTTAGACAATTGGTTTTTATAATTATATAATTTTGGATGTTTAAATTTATATACATACGTATAGTATATCTTTATTTAATTTTGAATATTTGTTTTGGATATTATTTTAAAATTATTATTTTTTCCTTTTCTATAGTACATATATATATAAGAGTTTAAATAAAATAATAATTGACAAAAAAAATCAATTTTAAATTACGTGGATAGCGTCAGTTGATGTGGCGAATTGACGCTACACACGTAGCTAGCGTCGGTTTTTCACGTCAATTGACACTATCCACGTGTGTAGCGTTGGTTCTCCATATGAACCGACGCTATCCACATGTGTAGCGTTGGTTTGCCATATGAACCAACGCTATCCATGTGGAAGTAGCGTCGGTTGACGTGGTGAACCGACACTAGCCACGTGGGTAGAGTCGGTTGACCACGTCAACCGACGCTACTTCCACATGGATAGCGTTGTTTCATATGGCAAACCAACGCTACACATGTGGATAGCGTCGGTTCTCCATATGAACCGACGCTATCCACATGTGTAGCGTTGGTTTGCCATATGAACCAACGCTATCCATGTGGAAGTAGCGTCGGTTGACGTGGTGAACCGACACTAGCCACGTGGGTAGAGTCGGTTGAAGGGGCGAACCGACACCACACACGTGGCTAGCTTCGGTTCGCCACATCAACTGTCACTATTCATTTCTCTTCCCTTTCTCCCAAAATTGAGCTCATCTACACTCTTTCTCAATTTCCAGCCACCTCCGACCACCATTTCCAACGTCGTTTTGTGGGTTATATTCCTCTTCTCATTATCTTTCAGATCCACTATTTTTTTGAGTTTTTTTGAGTGAAATACTCAAATTTTTTATACTCATTTTTTCACTTATTCTCACTTACAAAACACCCATTTCTTCTTCATTTCCTTCATTTAGTCACTTCATTTACTCTTGTAAGTATTTCTATTAATTATTTTACTTATTATTTAGTTTGCTTTATTTTTTGTATAAATTTTTTATTTATGTATGTTTTGTATTATGCTTGTTATTATATGTTTGGCTTATTTTATGTGAAAATAATATCTGCATGTTGTGGGTTTGAAGGACTATAATATTTATCGTACGTGGATAAATTTATTTACATATAAATAATTATATTTCATTAAGTAAAAGTAATACATTTGTTAAATGATTAAAATGATAAATTTTTTATATTATGTATGTTTTGGTATATATTTTAACAATTAGGGAATTTATATATAATAATACTTGAAATATGTTCATTGGATACATAATTAATTAATATGCTTAATTAATGTCATTAATAGAAAATTGACAAATCTTGGATGTCAAAATGTAGAATTGAACAGGACTACATTTCTGGAGTTGAAAATTTCATGGAATTTGCTTGTAGAAATAGTAATACTGGAACTAGTGTGATTCGATGCCCATGTGTTAAATGTAAAAATGAGTGATTTCATGAATTTGACGAGGTTAAGTATCACTTTATCTGTAGTGGTATTCTTTTGAGCTATAAATGTTGGTATTATCATGGAGAAAATATTGATAATACTCATGGGGAAAAGATAAATAAGAATGTGAGTGGATTATATACATCTTATCATAATTTACAGACAAAAAATATGTTTTATGGTGTTGAAGATGAACTACGTGAGGATGATCCTGAAATATTTAAAGAACTTCTAGAAGATGTCGAAAAACTATTGTATCCAAAATGCAAAAAATACACTAAAATGTCGTGATTGGTTCATTTGTACAATGTGAAGGTAAAACATGATTTTTCTGACAAGTGATTCACAAAATTACTAAATCTACTAGTCGATATGTTTCCTGAGGGTATTGAATTGCTATCTTCAATGTATGAAGTGAAGAAATCTCTTAGTCGATTTGGCATGGAATATCATAAGATTCATGCTTGTCCAAATGATTACATTCTTTATAGAAAAGAATATGAGACATTAGATGATTATTCGATGTGTAAAGAATCGAGATGGAAGCATGGTACATATCGACTAGTAGATTTAGTAATTCGATATGTAAAGAAACATCAAAGATGTTGACTTGGCATTTAGATAATCGATCTGATGATAGGGTGCTACATCATCCTTGTCATTCTCCAAATTGGAAATTAGTAGATAATTTATCTCCTCAATTTTCATCTAATCTGTGCAATCTTCATCTTGCATTGCTGCTAATGGAATTAATCCATATAGTTCCCTTAGTTGTAGATATAGTTATTGGCCAATAATTATGGTAACATACAACCTTCCTCAATGTTAAATGAGATTTCCACTATAAAAGAATATCAATCATTACACATGTCTAACATGACATCATTCTACAACTAGGGCATACCATATTGGCCAAGCATGCAACCATCTATGCCAGGCATGCCACCATCCATGCCAGACATGCCACACATGCCACACATGCAATCTCATTGCGCTGAAACTATATCCAGTATGGGATATAGTCATCCTATTGGTCCTCCCTATATGCCAGGAATGCATATGCAATCAAGTAGTGGTTCATTTTCTCCAATGCAATCTGCGCATTCTTACCATCAATCAAACCAGGATGAACATTTTAGTGAGAATGTACATCCAATAACTACCCCACATTGGAGTCCTTCTCTATTTGATGAATCATATGTGGTAAGATTTTAATTTCTGGTGTATATAATCTATTATTTTAATTTCTTATTATATGTTTTACTTTTTAAATATAACACTTAAATTTTTTACAGAATATGAAATTTTTTGTTGAAACATCAGAAAGTTTACAATGGCTTGCACATGGGTCAAAATTTGATGTCAAATCATTTTCTAGTTTCACAATAAATGGATCGAGGTTTACGAATCAAGCTACGGACAAAGTTTGAGTAAATTAGAATAGTGGTGTGAAGATGGTTGCACAAACTATGCAATTTGCCAGTTCAAAAGATGGTAATCTTGTACCTTCTGATAGAACATATTATGGTATAATACAAGAGATTTGGGAATTGGATTTTGAGGTCTTCCATGAAACAATTTTCTTGTGTGATTGGGTCGAAGAGGTTATCAATGTTGGATATAAAATAGATGATTTTGGAATTACCCTTATAAAATTATCCAAAATAAGTCACATTGATGATCCTTGCATGTTAGCACTTCATACAAAACAAGTATTTTATGTGAGCGATCAAATTGACACAAGATGGTCTGTTGTGTTAACGCCTCCACAAAAAGAGTTTTACCATTATGATGCTTTAGAAGATGACTACCCTATGCTTGTTACATTAACCAATATTAGTAATTTCTCAAATAAATTACCTAATGTATGTGATGATCTAGTTGATGACGATGATTCTTCATCATGGGCTCAAAGTGATTGTGAAGGAATGTATGTATATGATCAACAACCTAATTAAACATAACGTATGTTCTATATTGTTGTAATAACTCTTATATATATATATATATATATGTTCCTAAAATTGTCAATTAATTTATATTTCTTCATTGTTTGCAGATATTTCATGGATCCTCGGGTAACAGAGCTTGTAGATCCAAATGATCCATTGGGGTATTTGAAAAGAAGGGGTTGTGCGAATATACTTGATGCTCCACTTAACTCAGACGATAGAATACCTGTTCTATTTGATGCTACTAGTAATCCAATAGGGGAAAATGGCCAACAATTGAAATCCTCTATTGGTTGACTTGTGAAGTCCAGTATTCCAATTAATATAAATGATTAGTCTCAGGTTGGCGATGCAAAAAAGTTCAAAATATGGATAACCATTTGTGTAAGTCTCTTATATTTTATAATCAATTACGTACATATATTATATCTTTTTTGTATTATATCTAATTTTTTGTAGTGTGTTTTTACAAAATCGTTACAAAGTCGATGACAATTGGAAGAGCAAGTGTTATAAGATTGCAAATAAGGCATGGAAGGAATACAAGACTTCCAAATTGGCAAGAAATTATGTGTTTCCATATTTGGAACCACTTGATGAGGTAGAGCTATACAAAATCCATGAAGGAGACCCTTGGATTACACCTCAAGTTTGGAAAGATTTCGTGGATTATAGACATTCGGATGAATTTCAAATTATTAGGGAACATCAGAATATACAAATCTATAACATTCTTCCTAACCGTACTGGGAGGTCTTCAAATCCTGAAGTAAGATATATAATGGAATTATTAATTTGTGTTAATTTATAAATATTTTTATATTTATTTTCCTCAATTTAATTTCATGTCATGGTTAATAAATTTTTCATAATTTATGTAGGAAGCTTAATTGGGTAGACTTGTTACCCGAACTAAATTGTACATAGAAACAAAGACTCCCAAAATGAAAAAGTCAAGACCGATGTCTAAGGGAGGAGAAGAACAATTAAATAAGTTGGTTAGTAATTTTGGTTGATACAAAGTCTTAATGATTTTTAATAATTGATGTTATAATGCATGATATGTTTGTGTGCTTTATTATTTGTAGATAGATATTCAAGAACAAATATCCAAGGGTGAAATAATCGAAGCGCCTGGGAGAGATGCTCTATATCATGCATTCAGATGCGACATTCCTGGTCGTGTTAGGGGAGGCAGCCAATATGATGCTTATATGGAGTATTTTAACATACCAAAACAAAAGTCTGAGACGGTCAGTAAGGAGAAGTACACTAAAATTGAAGAAGAACTCAACTCCTTTAAGGCCTCAATGTTAAGTGAGATTTCCACTATAAAAGAATATCAATCACAACACATGTCAGGCATGGCATCATTCTATAACCAGGGAAATCCATATTGGCCAAACATGCAACCATCCATGCTAGGCATGCCACCACCCACGCAATCTCATGGTGCTCAAACTTTATCCAGTATGGGATATAGTCATCTTATTGATCCTCCCTATATTCCAGGAATGCATATGCAATCAAGTAGTGGTTGTGGTTCATTTTCTCCAATGCAATCTGTGCATTCTTACAATCAATCAAACCACTATGAACGTTTTGGTGAGAATGTACATCCAATAGCTACCCCACATTGGAGTCCTCCTTTATTTGATGAATCAAGTGTGGTAAGATTTTAATTTCTGGTGTATATAATCATTTATTTTTATTTTGCATTTTATGTTTTATTTTTTATATATAACACTTAAATTTTTTTTACAGAATATGAAATTTTTGTTGAAGCATCCTTCGTTGACGGACTTTGTTGCTATTGGAATGGTACATCAATTGAGTGATGATCGGATGATTCATAATCAATATTTGCCTAATCATTTACAAATAGTAATTGATCAATCATTGCTTCATGATTGTCCACTACTTGTGCCTTTTGATGCTACCACAGTCCAAGAGGCGGTTGGACAGTATGTGCCTTCGCCATCGATTCAAGTTGTTCTAAATTTTGACGTGGTACTATTTTTTAACTTAAAAGATAACACTTGTTTACCACTATTATTTTATTATATCTTTTATTGTTACTAACATACATAATACTTTTTTTTAGTCATTATACCAGAACTCTTAAATGCAACACATTTAAGAGAGACGAAACAAGTATCTCGTGCTAAATCTATGTCTAGTGGCCAATCATTGCACACCAAGTCATTCAAGAAGAAGCCTTGGAAAAAGTATACTTATGATTATGCTTTAAACTTCAGCAGAAATCTTGCCACTTTAATGACTATTGTTGGGAGGGCATCTAGCATAAATGATTGATGGATTGTGCCACTTTCTATAGAAATTTCTGGTGTAGACCTCGGCCAAACTTATTTATCGATCGAGTGCATATTGCAACTATTTGAATATCAAATGATTGATTTAAGTATAATTTAAGTGTGGACAAGGTGAGTCCTTAATCTATTTATCTTTCTTTCATTTATGTAGAACATATATAATTATATTTATATTATCTAATTACTTATTGGAATCCTCTTTTATATAGGGCTTGTTATTATCGACTTCAACATAATCACTCATCACATTTAGCAATGTTATATGATTCTTCATATGTCAATCAATATCAAGAGAAGGATGTTAGTATCAGAGCTAAACAATTACGTGTAGGGCATTAACGCTTAATAGAAATCAAAAGTTAATAATCCCTTGGCCACTAGGGTTTGAACAAGGCCAAGATCATTAGATGTTGGTAATCATTGATCTGTTCAATAATCATGCTTGGTACTGTGACTCAACTTCCATAGAACTGAGTAAAGATACAAAAACAGTTGTTGAAATGTAAGAGTTATAGCTAGCTATTGGTTTCTTCTATTATTTTTTGTAATATTTAATAAAAAAATAACCATTTTAAACCTTGATAGGGCATGGAAGTTGTGGAACAAGTTTAGGGGCATTTCCTTTAAAAAATCTCACAAGCTTATATGAACAAAAGTTATGGTATGTACAAGCAAATATTAATAATTTTATTAATTTTACAATTGAATAATAAAGATGTTCAAATATGAAAAATTATGTACACTTGTTTTTTGTAGGTTCCATGACAAAATAATGGAGTCATGTGTGGTTATTATGTCATGAAGTTTATGAGCAAAATCATCAGAAATATCAAAATTCCAATTGATGATGTAGTAATATCTTTTACCTATGCACAAAATTTTTTATAACATATTTGAGTTATTTTTTGTAAATACATGAAATTACATTTTTTTTATTTTAAGTACATGTAGTTCTTTGGTTAGAACAAGATGGGATATATTCGGCAAATTTTTGATGATTTACGAGAGGAATGGGCAGAACACATGGTTCAAATTATATCATCACAAGAAGAATCAGGAGAAGATTCTGATGATCTTGAATAGCATATGACAACATAACGGTAATTTTTTTAATGATTTAATTTCTCTATTCCTATGTCTGAAGTCCCTTGTTTGATGGATGTTTTGTTTGATGGATGGTTATGTGCTCATGTATTTAGGAGAATGCATTGTTTAATGAACTTGTTTTTGGCTCAAACTTCATCTCATCTCTCTTGCCTCCTTTCCTTATGACAACATCATGGTAGCACTTTATTAATCATTTTTCTATAAATATGAAGTTATCTGGAATCTTTGTTGGTATTTTTAATGCTATAATGATTTCTAATATGAAGTCAGGTGTAACTCATATTTTGTTACATGGCTTGTATGAGTTTTGGTGCCCATGAACGTATTACAAAATTGTTTCGTACGTTTAAGGGCACCAAAACTCATACAAGCCAAGTAACAAAATATGAGTAACACTTGATTTCATATTTAGAGTTCATTATAGCATTAAAAATACTAGTAGAGATTCCATATAACTTCATATTTATAAACAAATGATTAATAAAGTGCTAATATGAGTTTGAAGGGTTATATCACTCGGATGTCGCTGTGATAATCTCTTTTTGATGGTAATATTTATAATGATTTAATTTCTCCATTTGTATGTCTCTAAAACTTAGACTGCTTGTTTGATGGATGTTTACATGCTCATGTATGTAGGGGAATAAATTGTTATATGAACCCGGTGTTTTTTTGTCCAGTTTCCTTGTCACAATGTTAGTGATTCTAAGCCAACCAAGCTTGCTCGCACAATCCAATTATACTTTGACGACATTATTTTATTTGTAATTTAAGTTAACTATATAAGTATGTATTGTATATACATTATTTGTTTTTGTAATAAATTTAATTATTAAGTAATTAATTATATTTAAATTTTTAATTATTTGTATTATTATTTGTATTTTGGTTTTTTAATGCTATATATATTGAATATAATGTGGAGTGAAAAATGAGAATAAAAAAAATCATAAAATGTAAAGTCGGTTAACCGGATGAGCCGACTTTACATTTTGTAATAGTGCATGTAGTAAGAGAATTAGCTAAAAGAGTTAACAACCATGCTTTAGCTCTATCCTTAAGTGTATAGGAAAAGCATCTCATCTTGACTTGAGCTTCATTAAGCATCTACGGAGGAAAAGTTTATACAATATCATAGAAATTTTTAATAAAAGTTAGTAAGCCCTCGTTAAGAATTCCATAAAAAAAATGAAGCATAAAATAATGAATATTTTTAAGCTCATAAATTTCTTACAACCTCCTTCAGTTATATGGAAGAAGTATTAGTATCAATGACAAATTTTGCATACTCTTTCATTACTTTCTATCTCTTAGTATTATCTACCATGCCTATTGTTTGATGCAACTAACAAACAAGAAAACCATACACCAAAGAACAAAAAGCAATTAAAGAGAAAAAGAAAAATAAATAAACAAAATAAGAATAAAAGAACAAGAATAAAATAAAGCAAACAAAGAAAACAAAAATAGAAAGACCTTAGTGATAATAAATAAATTATAAGCATCTAATAAATAACTTAAAAGTTTGCTTCACAACAGACTTTTTTTTTTCCCTTCCTCAAAAAAGTAATGGATAATAATAATAATTGGAAAAAATATAAAACACAATATACAAATAAATATGAAAAACACAAAAAAAAATAAACAAATCAACTAATAAGAAAATAGACATGAAGTTAAAACGTCAATTCGAAAGCAATTGCACCGTTAAAACGTCAATTCGAAAGCAATTGCACCGTAGACTTGATAATGTAAATTATAAATAACCATAAGTATATAAATCACTATTAACCTAGCGGTAAGTTTATCTTGATGTCGATATCTTGTAGAATTGTAATGTTTAAATTTTTTATGTATTTTCATAGAAAAATATTAAACTAATAAAATAAGATAAAAATTCCTAAACAATCGAAACAAATTATTGAAAACGTTGAAACAAATAAAATAAGTAATTAAAAAATTGAGTTAACAAAAAATAGTATAGAAATTTAGTTAAAAAGATGAGAACTCTGTTAGTAATTTTAGCTAACTAATCAATCAAATTTTGAATTATTTAAGTTAATTTAATAATTGTTACTAAGTTGAGATTATTGATTTTTCTACTAAAACTAAAAATTTCAACTATCCTCACAATGCTATCTCATAATTAATTAATTAATTAATTTCTCTAATCTAAATAATTAATTAATTAATTTGAATAAATACAAATAAATTATAAAATCATCTAAATTAAATAATCATGTAATTAATTTATATTCTTGTCCAAAAGAGCATAATTAGACTTAAATTATTCTTCTAACAACCGAATCCACATTATTCTCTTTAATCAAAAATATAGATTTCATCCATCAATAATTCATAATTGAAGATATCAAAAAACAAAAAAAGAAATAATTTCAATATTTATTAAAAAATAATTAACCTACCAATCCAAAATAATCTTAGTAGCATAAATTAAAATTCCATAGAATATTTAAACTCAAAATCATGAATAAAATTATTAAAGACATTATCTTTATATCCCAAATCAAAATAGAAGTAGAGAAGAAAATATCCTTGATGAAATGGATACCCAAATCCTTCAATTGATTGATCTTTCTTTTCCAAAAGTTTGAAATAATTTCCTAATAATTATGGATCCTTTCTCTCAGATTTTACTGCAGTTTGAGTGTTTTTTTCTAAAATATTCATGAATAATTTTGTTCAAATGAGGCTTAAAATGATATAAATAAGCCAAAAATTAACCTAGAAACATTCTGAATCGTTTATCTGATCTGGCGGTTGAAAAATACTAAAAAAATCTCGTTGGGCCATATTTTTGAAAACACTTATGCCTTCGGTGTACATGTCACACCTCTCCTCTACACATCTACGCCAGATGGCATCTTTTGAGGGAAAAAGGGACGCATGCATGGCTTCATAAAATAAATCCATTTTAAGGCTTTTTTGAGTAAATCCTGACTCGTTCTATGTGGATTCACATAGTCCGTTTCACCATGTTTGGTCAAACATTACATGTAAATCCACAAAAATACTATGCACATCCACTTGGGTTGTTTTTAATATTTTCTAGGCCATTTTTTAAGATGCAACCACAAATAATTTTAGATAAAGCCATTAGCTTTCACAAATTGATAAAAAAAATCCAAAAAAGTTGCAAAATAATTCCAAAAATTGTAGAAACTCCCTCGAATGTTTATTCACCTACAAAATAATAAAATTGTCCTTAAAGTAGCCAAATTTTTAAATAATTGTAAAGATAATGCCTAAAAATATATATAAAAAATATACTAGGATAATTATTGGTGATGTTATATGTAAAAAAGTAGCTAAGTAAGTAAGTTCTAGATATAGGATCTAGGAGTGGCAAGCTATGTTATGGTTCTACAGAACATTTGTGATATTCAAAACAAGTTCTTAGACCTATCTTAAGCATCATATATAGACAATGTGTTGTCTAAATTCTCGATGCAAAATTAAAAAAGGTACCTTAACTACTAAACATGGGATCATCATATCTAAGGAGAAGTGTCTGAAGACACCTCAAGGGATAGAGGATATGATAGGAGTACCATATGCATAAGAAATTGAAAGTTTGATGTGCACCATGTTGTGTATTAGACATAACATCTTTTATGGAATTGATATAGTTAGTCGATATCAATCTCACCCTAGATAGGATCATTGGGTTGCAATCAAATGTGTCGTCATATATCTTAAGTGAATGAGGAATTATGTACTATTTTAATAGAGATTTCCCACAAGATACACAGACTCTGAATTTCAAGCACACAAAGATTCTCAGATATCTATGTCTAGGTCTATATTTACCCTTGATGGAGAAGCCATAGTTTAGAGGAGCATGAAGCAAGGATGTATAGCCAATTTCACAATGGAGACTGATTATGTTATCACTTGTGAAGCAACAAAAGAAGGCATATGGCTCTATTATAGACCAATTCTATTGTGGTAACAGTGGAGCAGTAGCTTACTCAAAAGAATCAAGAAGCCAAAAAGGAGAAAAGCATATAGAATGCAAGTATCATTTGATCCAAGAGATTGTGTTGACCTATTCATGAAGATATTATCTACCAAGAGTTTTGAGGGTCACTTGGAAGAGATGGGGCTAAAATTGCTTAAGGTCTAGTGCGTGATTGTTAGAGCCATTATAAAGAAAAATACTTTTAGATACAATTGTTGCCTATACTCAAAATGTTTTATGCATAATTATTTTTGAAAATCCAACCATACCCGTAGCTATTGTACCTCACTTTTAGATATAGTGATTGATTGTAGCTCAAAGTGTCAATACTATCAATGAAAAATTGACATATTTCTCTTGCCAAACATTAAGATCTTTTCTTTTGTATGTATATAATTTATTAGAAAATATTTTAGTTTTCTTTGTTAGTTATGTATTATTCTTCATTTTGATACTTACATGAATAAATTGATATATCATTATTTACGACTAATTTCATTTATTTGTTATTTATGTCTTTAACGATAATATTGTTACCAAAGGATATCAAAACTGCCTTCAACAAATAACAAAATTGTCTTTCCTCCGTTATCTTGTCGTAGTCATCATCTTCTTCAACAATTGATAGCTTTCATTACAAAGTTCAAACTGAACAACATAAAATATACGTGTTTTGGCTAATAAATATGTGAACGAAATAACTATATACTAATAAAACAAAAATATTTTAAAGATCCGGATAATTTAAGCTTTCATACAAGCCTTTAATATTTTAGCCATGGTAGAGGCTTTCTCAACTTCTGCAAATTTCTCTACTCTCTCTCTTTCTTTTTCTCTTTCTTTTTTTTTTCCCTTCTTTTTCGTATGTAATGTTGATAAAAAATAAGAAATTGCGGCGTGTTCAGTTTCTGTGCATTAGATCACCATATACGTCGTTCATATTCATTACCTCACGAGATACGTCACTAGAGCTACAAATCCTCTTTACAACTTTCACTTTCAAAGTGTTTCAAAACAATTCCTCAATCTTCTATATATACCAAATTAGAAAAGCAATCCCTTCTCACCATTTCCACGTGTTTTTCTTCGCTGTTTAACCAATAATATACCACTAGCCATTCAAAATCAAATAATTTTTTTTTCATCATAAAATTTATTTATTATTTTCTACAAGTTACTTATTATTATTTTTAGATTATCTTAAATTTTATTTATTATATCAATAAATACTAATAATTGTAGAAGATGATTTAGTAAGAGTTAATTATCCGGTTCAATCTTCTAGCTAGTTCAGTCGTTAGTCAGTTCAGTCTTCCAACCATCAGATCAATCATTTCAAATGTCGATTCATCCATTTTTTGACTAGTTTTTGAACTGAAATTTCTGGTTCTGAAATCCTTGATCCATTTTCTATCAAATACAGCCTATTTTAGTTCATTATTTTTCCATAAATTGTGATTATCGTCTAAAACACACTAAATCTTATCCCATTTTTTATTTTCTCACTCAAAAATCATGTCTGAAACTACCAATACCAGCTCCACTGTACCAAAAAGGTATGATGATCCTAGCCACTTGTACCACTCAGACCATCCGGGCATGGTTCTAATGGTTCAATCCTTAAATCAGGAAAACTATTATATTTGGAGTTATGCGATGCTCATGATTCTCACCACCAAAAACAAAGAAGGATTTATTGACGGCACAATCATGAGGCCACTAGCAAATTCTAAGGTAGAAACCAAGCAATGGACTCGCTGCAGCATTCTTAACAAAGAATGGATTCTCAATACCATATCGCCTAAAACGGGCTTGTGTGAGTTTTTCACACACCAATAGCGTGCACCTATTTTAAATCGACACTACTACAAAAACGGGCTTTAAAGTCGGTTAAAAACCAACTTTAAATTGAGTGACTTAAAATGTAAAGTCGATTAACCGTGTAAATCGACTTTAAATTTTATGATTTTTTCTTATTCTCATTTTCACTCCACCTTGTATTCAATAAATATAACATAAAAAACCAAAATATAAATAATAATACAAATAATTAAAAATTTAAATATAATTAATTACTTGATAATTAAATTTATTACAAAAACAAATAATGTATATACAATACATATATAATTAACTTAAATTACAAATAAAATAATATCATCAAAGTGTAATTGGATTGTGCGAGCAAGCTTGGTTGGCTTAGAATCACCAGCATTGTGACAAGGAAACTGGACAAAAAACACCGGGTTCATATAACAATTCATTCTCCTATATACATGAGCACGTAAACATCCATCAAACAAACAGTCTAAGCTTCAGAGACATACAAATGGAGAAATTAAATCATTATAAATATTACCATAAAAAAGATATTACTACAGCAACATCTGAGTGATATAACCCTACGAACTCATATTACCACTTTATTAATCATTTGTCTATAAATATGAAGTTATCTGAAATATCTGCTGGTATTTTTAATGCTATAATGAGCTCTAAATATGAAATCAAGTGTAACTCATATTTTGTTACTTGGCTTGTGTGAGTTTTGGTGCCCTTAAACGTATGGAACAATTTTGTAATACGTTCATGGGCACCAAAATTCATACAAGCCAAGTAACAAAATATGAGTTACACCTGCCTTCATATTAGAGCTCATTATAGCATTAAAAATACCAACATAGATTCCAGATAACTTCATATTTATAGACAAATGATTAATAAAGTGCTAATATGATGTTTTCATAAGGAAAGCAGGCAAGAGAGATGAGATGAAGTTTAAGCCAAAAACAGGTCCATCAAACAATGCATTCCCCTAAATACATGAGCACATAATCATCCATCAAACAAGGGACTTCAGACATAGGAATAAAGAAATTAAATCATTAAAAAAATTACCATTATGTTGTCATATGCTATTCAAGATCATCAGAATCTTCTCCTGATTCTTCTTGTGATGATATAATTTGAACCATGTGTTCTTCCCATTCCTCTCGTAAATAATCAAAAATTTGCTAGTCGTATCCCGTCTTGTTCCAACCAAAGAACTACATGTATTTAAAATCAAAATAAGAATGTAATTTCATGTATTTACAAAAAATAACTCAAATATGTTAAAAAATATTATGTATATAGGTAAAAGATATTACCACATCATCAATTGGAATTTTGATATTTTTGATGATTTTTCTCATAAACTTCATGACATAATAACCACACATGACTCTATTATTTTTTTATGGAACCTACAAAAAACAAGTGTACATGATTTTTCATATTCGAACATCTTTATTATTCAATTGTAAAATTAATAAAATTATTAATATTCGCTTGTCCATACCATAACTTTTGTCCATATAAGCTTATGAGATTTTTTAAGGGCAATGCCCCTAAACTTGTTCCACAACTTCTATGCCCTATCAAGGTTTAAAACATTTAGTTTTTTATTAAATATTATAAAAAATAATAGAAGAAACCAATAGCTAGCTATAACTCTTACATTTTAACAACTATTTTTATATCTTTACTCAGTTCTATGGAAGCTGAGTCATGGTACCAAGCATGATTATTGAACAAATCAATGATTACCAACATCCAATGATCTTGGCCTTGTCCAACCTTAGTGGCCAAGGGATTATCAACTTTTGATTTCTGTTAAGCATTAATGCCCTATCACGTAATGTTTTAGCACTGATGCTAACATCGTTCTCTTGATATTGATCGACATATGAAGAATCATAGAACATTGCTAAATGTGATGAGTGATTATGTTGAAGTCGATAATAACAAGCCCTATATAAAAAATGATTTCAATAAGTAATTAGATAATATAAATATAATTATATATGTTCTACATAAATGAAAGAAAATTAAATAGATTGAGGACTCACCTTGTCCACACTTGAATTATACTTAAATCAATCATTTGATATTCAAATAGTTGCAATATGCACTCCATCGATAAATAAGTTTGGCCGAGGTCTACACCAGAAATTTCTATAGAAAGTGGCACAATCCATCAATCATTTATGCTAGATACCCTCCCAACAATAGTCATCAAAGTGGCAAGATTTCTGCTGAAGTTTAAAGCATAATCATAAGTATACTTTTTCCAAGGCTTCTTCTTGAATAACTTGGTGCGCAATGATTGGCCACTAGACATAGATTTAGCACGAGATACTTGTTTCATCTCTCTTAAATGTGCCGCATTTAAGAGTTATGGTATAATAGACTAAAAAAAGTATTATGTATGTTAGTAACAATAAAAGATATAATAAAATAATAGTAGTAAACAAGTGTTATCTTTTAAGTTAAAAAATAGTACCACATCAAAATTTAGAACAACTTGAATCGATGGCCAAGCCACATACTGTCCAACCGCCTCTTGGACTATGGTAACATCAAAAGGCATAAGTAGTGGACAATCATGAAGCAATGATTGATCAATTACTATTCATAAATGATTAGGCAAATATTGATTATGAATCATCAGATCATCACTCAATTGATGTACCGTTCCAATAGCAACAAAGTCCGTCAATGAAGGATGTTTCAACAAACATTTCATATTCTGTAAAAAAATTTAAGTGTTATATATAAAAAATAAAACATAAAATGCGAAATAAAAATAAATGATTATATACACCAGAAATTAAAATCTTACCACACTTGATTCATCAAATAGAGGAGGACTCTAATGTGGGGTAGCTATTGGATGTACATTCTCACCAAAACGTTCATAGTAGTTTGATTGATGGTAAGAATGCACAGATTGCATTGGAGAAAATGAACCACAGCCACTACTTGATTGCATATGCATTCCTGGCATATATGGAGGACCAATAGGATGACTATATCACATACTGGATAAAGTTTGAGTACCATGAGATTGCGTGGGTGGTGGCATTCTTGGCATAGATGGTTGCATGTTTGGCCAATATGGATATCCCTGGTTGTAGAATGATGCCATTCCTGACATGTGTTGTGATTGATATTCTTTTATAGTGGAAATCTCACTTAACATTGAGGCCTTAAAGGAGTTGAGTTCTTCTTCAATTTTAGTGTACTTCTCCTTATTGACTGTCTAAGACTTTTGTTTTGGTATGTTAAAATACTCCATATAAGCATCATATTGGCTACCTCCCCTAACATGACTAGGAATGTCGCATCCGAATGCATGATATAGAGCATCTCTCCCAGGCTCTTCAATTATTTCACCCTTGGATATTTGTTCTTGAATAGCTATCTACAAATAATAAAGCACACAAACATATCATGCATTATTACATCAATTATTAAAAATCATTAAGACTTTGTATCGACCAAAATTACTAACCAACTTATTTAATTGTTCTTCTCCTCCCTTAGACATCGGTCTTGACTTTTTCATTTTGGGAGTCTTTGTTTCTATGTACAATTTAGTTCGGGTAACAAGTCTACCCAATTCAGTTTCCAACATAAATTATGAAAAATGTATTAACCATGACATGAAATTAAATTGAGGAAAATAAATATAAAAATATTTATAAATTAACACAAATTAATAATTCCATTATATATCTAACTTCAAGATTTGAAGACCTCCCAGTACGGTTAGGAAGAATGTTATAGATTTGTATATTCTGATGTTCCCTAATAATTTGAAATTCATCCGAATGTCTATAATCCATGAAATATTTCCAAACTTGAGGTGTAATCCAAGAGTGTCCTTCAGGGATTTTGTAGAGCTCTACCTCATCAAGTGGTTCCAAATATGGAAACACATAATTTCTTGCCAATCTGGAAGTCTTGTATTCCTTCCATGCCCTATTTGCAATCTTATAACAATTGCTCTTCCAATTGTCATCGACTTTGTAACGATTTTGTAAAAACACACTACAAAAAATTAGATATAATACAAAAATGATATAATATATGTATGTAATTGATTATAAAATATAAGAGACTTACACAAATGGTTATCCATATTTTGAACTTTTTTGCATCGCCAACCTGAGACCAATCATTTATATTGATTGGTATACTGGACTTCACAAGTCAACCAATAGAGAATTTCAATTGTTAGCCATTTTTCCCTATTGGATTACTAGTAGCATCAAATAGAACAGGTATTCTATCATCTGGGTTAAGTGGATCATCAAGTATATTCGCCCAATCCATTCTTTTCAAATACCCCAATGGATCATTTGGATCTACAAGCTCTGTTACCCGAGGATCCATGAAATATTATCCAACATTGATAACATCTTCGACCCAATCACACAAGAAAACTGTTTCATGGAAGACCTCAAAATCCAATTCCAAAATCTCTTGTATTATACCATAATATGTTCTATCAGAAAGTACAAGATTACCATCTTTTGAACTGGCAAATTGCATAGTTTATGCAACCATCTTCACACCACTATTCTGATTTACTTGAACTTTGTCCGTAGCTTGAGTCGTAAACCTCGATCCATTTATTGTGGAACTAGAAAATGATTTGACATCAAATTTTGGCCCATATGCAAGCCATTGTAAACTTTCTGGTATTTTATGATTGGGTTTCTTGAGTTCATCTCGAATCTATGTATAAAAAAACATGAAATGTGTTTAGAGCAAAGTTTTAAAACATTGCATAGATCTAGGAACATACATGCATGAGTTTTTTTTTGTGACACTTACATGGTTGCGAAACCAATTAATAAGCTCTCACTTGTGTTCATCATACAACCATTTTTCTCCTCCTTTTTTTTATAACGAGGATCTATCTTCAATAAGTTTAAATGCATCCTGTAATGTTATTAAATATATATGAAGTATATATCATCATTAATAGTTAAATAAAAAATGATTTTTGCATAAATGGAAAGGTTGAACATCACTTACTCTATGTACCGTTGTGCCTCATTATTATTTACCAAAATGATTCGGTGTGCTTTTTCCCATCGAGTGTGATCAATAAACAATTTCTTACTTCCACCAAGCATATGGTTACCTACTTGGATCATGTGACATTCTAAAAACAACTTGTGCGTAGGATTCCCAATTTCAGTGCAACTACTAAAGTATTCAGAACAAAACTCAATGGCCTCTTTAGCAATGTAGCGTTCCACCATGCATCATTCAGGTCAATTTCTATTATTTACATATCCTTTAAGAACTTGCATATATCTCTCAAAAGGATACATCCACTTTAAGTAAGTAAGACCACACAATTGAACCTTTCGAACTAAATGAACACACAAGTGAATCATTATATCGAAGAAAGAAGGAGGAAAATATTTTTCAATTAGACACAAAGTCTCTACAACATCTTTCTATAAAGAATTTAACTCGCCAATTGATATAGATTTCTTGCATATTGTATTGAAGAATGAAAAAAGCCAAATTATTGATAATCGAGCATGTTTTGGAAGAATAGATCGAATATCAACTGGTAATAACTGTTGCATTAAGATATGACAGTCATGTGATTTCAATCCATAAAGTTTCTTATCGGTGATAGACACAAAATTTCTTAAGTTGGATGAGTAACCATCAGGAACTTTCACACCCTCCAAACATTTACAAAACACATCCTTCTCTTTTGTTGACATTGTATATGATGTTGGTGGCAAGTATGTTCGATTCTTATCATTTTCCACCCTTGGTGCCAATTCAAGTCGTATGCCTAGTTTCTTTAAATCCAGTCTTGCTTTAATTCCATCCTTTGTTTTTCCAAGTATATTAAGTAAAGTACCAATCAAGCTCTCATATACATTTTTCTCAATATGCATGACATCTAAGATGTGACGAATGTGTGGGTCTTTCTAATAAGGTAATTCCCAAAATATTGATTTTTATTCCAATAACTATGGTAAGTCGGTTCAAACTCTTTTTCATTTTCATCCATTTCATTAGTTGACCTCTTTCGTTTCCCTACCTTAGTGATTTTGTTTTCATCTTTCCATATCTTTTGAATGTCATACCATTCAATTTCCTTAATATCTCAACACCTCGCAAAGGTCAAGTTGCATGATCATGATCTTCTTCACCATCGAATGGTTTCTTTTGGTATCTAAACTTGTGTCCAGATGGCAAAAATCTTCTATGTCTTCTATAAGACATCTTTCGTCCGTGAACAAGATAAGTTGTAGAAGTTCCATCACTACATATAGGGCATCCCATGTAACCTTTTGTTGCATGTCCTGATAAGTTTCCATAGGCAGGAAAATCATTAATTGTCCATAAAAGGACCCCCTTCAAGTTAAAGTGTTCTTCTTTATGTGCATCATAAAAAATTATATCATCATTCCACAACGTTTTTAAATCATCTATCAGAGGCTACAAATATACATCAATATCAACACCGAGTTGTTTCAGTCCTGAGATCAATAATGTTAACATCATGAATTTTCTTTTCATACACAACCAGGGAGGAAGGTTGTATGTTACCATAATTTTTGGCCAACATCTATATCTACTACTAAGGGAACTATGTGGATTAATTTCATCAGTAGCAATGGCAAGACGAAGATTGTGTGGATTAGATGAAAATTGAGGAGATAAATTATCTACTACTTTCCAATTTGGAGAATCACAAGGATGACGTAGCACCCCATCATCAGATCGATTATCTGAATGCCAAGTCAACATATTTGATGTCTCTTTACTTTTGAACAACCTTTGAAAGCGAGGAATCGGAGGAAAGTATCATAGATCCTTTGTAGGCACGCCTTTCTTATGTGTTGTCTCATTTGTACCATGCTTCCATCTCAATTCTTTACACATCGGAAAATCATCTAATGTCTCATATTCTTTTCTATAAAGAATGTAATCATTTGGACAAGCATGAATCTTATGATATTCCATGCCAAATCGACTAAGAGATTTCTTCACTTCATACATTGAAGATGGCAATTCAATACCCTCAGGAAACATATCGACTAGTAGATTTAGTAATTTTGTGAATCCCTTGTTAGAAAAACCATGTTTTGCCTTCACATTGTACAAATGAACCAATCCCGACATTTTAGTGTATTTTTTTCATTTTGGATACAATAGTTTTTCGGCATCTTCTAGAAGTTTTTTAAAGATTTCAAGATCATCCTCACGTAGTTCATCTTCAACACCATGAACCATATTTTATGTCTGTATATTATGATAAGATGTATGTAAATCCACTCACATTCTTATTTATCTCTTCCCTATGAGTATTATCAATATTTTCTCCATGATAATACCAACATTTATAGCTCAAAAGAATACCACTATGGATAAGGTGATACTTAACCTCGTCAAATTCATAAAATCACTCATTTTTACATTTAACACATGGGCATCGAATCATAATAGTTCCAGTATTACTATTTCTACAAGAAAATTTCATGAAACTTTCAACTCCAGAAATATAGTACTCTTCAATTCTACACTTTGACATCCAAAATTTGTCCATTTTCTATTAATGATATTAATTAATTATGTATCCAATGAATATATTTCAAGTATTATTATATATAAATTAAGAGATGCTATAATTAAGAGATATCTTTTTTATAAAAATAATATATATATTGTTTTAATAATCCTTAAAAAATAGGTATTCAATAAATAAATAGTTAAAAATTATAAAACAAACTTATAAATCATAATTTTTTAATATTTATTTATTATCACTATTTTTATTTGAACATTTTATTATTTTTATTTTTAAATAAATAATATATTTAAATAATTTTATGTTAAAATTTATTATTAAAATTTTATTTTATATCATATTTTATCCATTTCAATTATTTAATTTAATAAATATATTATTTAAATAATAATAATTTAATTTATTTTATAAAAAATTAGAAAACTACTCTTTAAACACAACTCATAGTTTTTTATAAAATTAATTCTTTAATTATGTTATTTTTAACTAAAACATTCCAACCCCGACCATGACTAAAAAATTATAAAATTAAATCTTAAAAATTCAAAAATAATAAGTATTACTTTAAAAGTTTAAAATTAAATATATCTTTTTTAAAACTAAAACACAATTATTTTAAATTATAAAAATAAAATACTTCAATCGCTATACTAGTACCCATTATTCCTTTAAAGTTGCAATATAGTAATAGAGAAGCTCATAATAATATTGCAATTTTCATAGAACAATTGAACGGTCATTCGTTTAAATGTATATATTATTTTCACAGAAAATAAGCCAAACATATAATAACAAGCATAATACAAAACATACATAAATAAAAAAATTATATAAAAAATAAAACAAACTGAATAATGAGTAAAATAATTAATAGAAATACTTATAAGAGTAAATGAAGTGACTAAATGAAAGAAATGAAGAAGAAATGGGTGTTTTGTAAGTGAAAATAGGTGAGAAAATGGGTATAAAAAATTTGAGTATTTCACTCAAAAAATAAGGGATCTGAAAGATAATGAGAAGATGAACATAACCCACAAAACGGCGTTGGAAATGGTGGTCGGATATGGCCAAAAATTGAGAAAGAATGTGGGTGAGCTCGATTTTAGGAGAAGGGGGGAAGATAAAGGAATTTTTTTGATATTCTTCAGTGAAGAAGATAGCAAAACAGTAATATTATGTGGCTAGCGTCAGCTGACATGGCGAACCGATGCTATCCACGTAGAGGTAGCATCGGTTGACGAGGAAACTGATGCTACACACGTGACTAGCGTCGGTTGAAGTGGCCAACCGACGCTAGCCATGCAATTTAAAATTGATTTTTTTTGTCAATTATTATTTTATTTATATGTACTATAGAAAAAGAAAAATAATAATTTTAAAATAATATCCAAAACAAATACACACAATTAAATAAAGATATACTGTACGTACGTATATAAAATCCAAACAAATACACAAAATTATATAATTGTAAAAACTAATTGTCTAAAAAAAAAGAAAAAATTATACTATATATATATACCCAACTTAAATTTTAAAGAGTCAAATAAAATGATAATTGACCTAAAAAAACATTGAACCTAAAAAATAATTTCAATTGTAAACTGCATATATTTTTTAATTTAAAAAATACACGTAAGACGTAGAGTCGGTTGACGTGGCGACCCGACACTACACACGTGGATAGCATCGGTTCGCCATGTCAACCGACGCTATGTCCTACGTGGGTAGCGTTGGTTCTACACCTTTTTGTAGTAGTGCGAGCAAGAGATCTATGACTGCATACAAGAAGGTATGAGAATTAGACAATACTACACCAAGTTGAAAAGCCTATGGGATACTCGAGATGCACTATGTCCCCTTTCCACATTCTGGAGGAAACGTCGGAAAGGAACTACAGAAATACCAACAAAAGTAGTGAACCATAAAGTTCTTCATGGGGCTTAACGTAATTTACACAACAACATGAGGATAAATCTTTCTCATATTACATACAATAAATAAGATATACTCACTCATTGTTCAAGATGAAAAGCAGAGAGTTGTCTCTATACAAACTGTAGGAAGGATGCCAGAAGCTTCCACACTTATTGCCAAGGATATTCGTCCACAATATCCTTACAAGAATTACCCACAATGGAATTCACATCTCAAGTGCAATCGATGCAACAATATCGGCCATAATTCTGAAAGCTATCGAAATTGCCTCAAATGTGATTTCTATGGTCTTAATAGACACAATTATGAAAGTTACCTAAATCACCTTAAATGTGATTTCTATGGTCTCAACATACATACCATCAACATGCGTTGAAAGAAAAAGGTGATTGAAGACAAGAGAAATTCATGTTATGGCTTCCCTTTCAAAGCTCACTAGACTGACTTTTAGGAAAGCAGCTCAGACATAAGAACAACATCCTACAACCTTACATCCATCCAATGTCATGAGCTTCTTACATTTATTAATCAAGCCAAATCAGGTAGTATGGAAAGTCAAGTGACTACTCATTCATGTAACACATCATGTGCGAGTGTTTTCTATTCAAAAACCCATTGGATTTTTGATATAGGGGCAACTGATCAGATGGTCTATTCCCAAAGCCTTATGAGCTCCATCATTCTAGTCATTAATCGGCATATGCATTTACCTAATCATTGATGACTACTCAAGATGCACATGGTTCAATCTCTTAAACACTAAATCTGATACATGTATATTTCTTACCACCTTTATTAATCTTGTTGAAACTTGAGTTAAAATCATTCATAGCAATAATGAGCCAGAACTTTCTATGACCTAGTTATTTTCTACTAAAGGAATTTTGCATCACACCAGCTGTGTCTCTACCCCTCAACAAAATGGTGTTGCCGAACACAAACACCGTCACATTATCAATGTAGCTCATGCATTTCTCTTCCAAGCTAACCTCCTTAAACAATTCTAGGGAGATTCCATTATTATAGCCATATACCTCATAAATCGTACTCCAACACTTGTTCTCAAGGGTAAAACGCCATTTGAAATCTGTTTTCATAAAGTCCCTAGGTACGAACATCTTGGTGTCTTTGGTTCTCTTTACTTTGCATGTGCACATCATGATCGACCCACCAAGTTTGATGCTAGATCACATTGATGTATATTCATTAGGTATCCATCTAGGATAAAATTTTACTGAGTCTACAATCTAGAAACAGGCAAAACTTTCATGTATTGTGATGTTATCTTTCATGAACATGTGTTTCCTTATTCCACTTTCATTGTCAACACTCTAACTATATTCTTTCCATCATAAAATACTATTTATGATGACATTTCTAACATTCGCCAATCAACCACTCCAAATACATGACTTAATCATACACCATCTATCCTTCCAACAATCGACTCATACACCCCTAATATTCAAGATACATTTCCTGAAACACCATCATCAACTTTGACATCGCATGTGACTCTTTCAACACCAGTTACACATAGACTCCACCAATCAACTCATATTCCTAGCTACCTTCAAAAGTATCATGTAGAAGCTTCCTTGCCTTCTTTGTTCTTCCCTTCATCTAACTCAGCATGGTCCGATAACAAAGATACTTCTTATTCTCTATCTCATGTACTTACCTATGAATAATTATCACTTGCACATCATGCCTTTGCTACTTCTATTTTCCATTCTTAGGGAACCAACCACCTTTGCTAAAGCTTTCAATGATCCAAAATGGCGGCTTGCTATGAAACAAGAATTGTTACTCTCGAAACTAATTACACTTGGAAGCTCCAACAACTTCCTCCAAACAAGAACCAGTTGATTGTAAATGAGTCTACAAAATCAAGTATAATCCTGATGGCTCTATGGAACGATACAAGGCTTGGTTAGTGGCCAAAGGATACAGTCAGATTAAAGGTTTTGACTACTAAGAAACTTTTGCACCAGTAGCCAAAACCGTCACCGTTCGTCTTCTTCTTGTCATTGCTACTGTTCAAAATTAGCATCTTTTGTAGCTCGATGTCAACAATGCCTTTCTCTATGGTGATCTTCACTAAGATGTCTACATGTCTTTTCCACCTAGATTCGGACGAAAGGGGGAAACACAAGTATGTAAACTACATAAATCTTTGTATGGACTCAAACAAGCCTCACAACAATAGTTTATCAAGCTATCAACAATACTTAAGCTAGCCAGTTTTAACCAATCCAAGTATGATCATTTACTATTCATCTGAACCCGTGGTAATTCCTTCTCTACTCTTCTTGTCTATGTAGACGATATAATCATAATAGGAAATAATCTACAAGACATTGAAGAAACTAAGAATCATCTCATTTGACAATTTAAGCTAAATAATCTCGGTGAATTAAAGTATTTTTTTGGGCATAGAAGCTTCATGATCCAAGAAGGAAATTGTTCTGTAACAACGCAAGTACGCACTTGAAATATTGGAAGATATGGGTTATCTTGGTGCCAAACCTGCCAATTCACCTATGGAACATAATTTATCCCTCAACAAGGATGAAGGAAAATTCATCAGTGACCCTACATCCTATCGAAGACATGTTGGGAGATTAATATACTTGACCATCATATAGCCCGACTTGGTGTATGGTGTGCACATTCTCAATCAATACACGGACAAACCACAACAACCACATTTGGAAGCAGCTCAACGAGTGCTAAAATATGTCAAGAACACACCAGGACAATGTCTTTTTTTCTCAACAGCTAGTTCACTACAACTAAATGCTTTCTGTGACACAGATTGGGTTAGATGCATAGACACACGACTATCAACCACGGAATGTTGTATGTTTCTTAGAAACTCAGTAATTTCTTGGAAGACTAAAAAGTAAAACACAGTCTCACGATCGAGTGCAGAAGTAGAATTCCATTCTATGGTGGCAGCCTATTGTGAAGTAACTTGGTTATGATACATTTTGGATGATTTGGGTATCAAACACTCCCAACCGGTCAAGTTATATTGCGACAATCAAGTTGTTCTTCACATTGCATCAAAACCAGTGTTTCATGAATGAACCAAGCACATAGAGATCGATTGCCATCTAGTGAAAGAAAAGATTCAAGCTAGAATGATCAAGACTTATCTCTACATCAGAGCAACTAGCAGATATCTTTACCAAATCCCTAAGTTTTTTACAGTTCTCGAGCTTACTTAGCAAGTTAGAAATAATTAACATATATTCTAACCTGAGGAGGAATGTTGAAGAGCTCGAGAACCAGTTGGAGGCAACCAACACACCAGCTGGAAGTAATCAACAACAAAAGCTAGGGATCGATAAGGATCCAAGAACATTTTCACCATAATTATGTTTATTTTTAATTATTACAATTTTTCTTTTGTTATGTATAAACATTCATTTATTAATTAAATTAAGACTATTTCTTACATTATCTAAAGATGTGCGAAAATCTTGGTTCCATTTATCTGTCACAAATTAGCTTACTAACATTTGGAACCAACTATTATGAAACTTTGAAAGTGCAGGGATTAATTTGGGCTATGAAACATTGGAATATTCTAACAGTAGATTCCAAGCTTGAGAGCTTTTTTCAATACTACTTTGAATTGTTCCCGAACATAGAATGGTATTCATCTTAATCTATATGAAGATTTTCTTTTTCTTTTTTACCTCTATTGTAAGTTTATTTGAAGATCAAAAGTAGTCATCGGCGCTTTTGTTTGTGCAATAGAATGTTTTTGGTTTCTTAATTTTATCTTCTGATGCGTTGTTTTTGGTTTCTTAATTTTATCTTCTGATGCGTAGTTCCTTGAATTCTTTAATCCAATGGAACTTGAAGTGTACGCTTTAGTTTGGGAATGGAACAGATGATTCCAGACTTTTGGTTTTATTAATTATATACGTTACTATGCTTGTTCTAATTTCTCTCAAATTAAGTATAATAACAACTTTAGTTTTTATTGAAAAAGGTTTGTTTATATGTGAGCTAAATTTATTGATTTGGAAAAATAGCAAAGTTTTTAAGGGATTGTTTGACTATATGACTTGAAAACTAAAAAAAATTAATTTCAAAAATAATTTAATATGTTTTGTCATATTTTTAAGTTATAAATTTTAAAATTTATGTGAAATAAAAAACAAAAATTGGAAAACACCTCTCACATGTTTTTACTGTTTTAAAAAACATACTAAAGCACGAAAAATAGGTTTTAGTTAATGAACCAAGCCTAATAAGCACCTAAACATTAGATAAGCATAAATTTGTTTGCCTAAATAGCATCTACTTTGATAATTAATCAATTTTACTCTTACTAATAACAATTAATCTCAGAACTCAGAATTTTAAACCAAACTAATTAATGAATAGATCAAAATACCTTTATTTCGTAATATCAATAAAATAGGACAAAAGTAAGACTCCACCATTTCTCCGGTGGCCATCACCAAATGACCTAACAAGAGCTCTGGCCACCAAATGATGACCTCACCGAAGTTATGACCAACGTTTGACAACCTCATCTGAGTTTCGATATATGTAACATGTTATATACAAAGACAAAAATATATGTGACATGTTATATATGTGACATGTTACATATAAAGACATAGGTATATGTAACATGTTACATCTAAAGATAAATATAGATGTAAAATATTACATATAAAGATACATGTAGAGGTAACATGTTACATATAAAGACAGAGGTAGATGTAACATATTACATACAAAAGTTGAGACAAATATAACTTATTCAATACAAAAATAAGGTATATGTAATGCATTCAATACAAATATAGATATGGAAGTAACATTCTATATATGTTAGATCACAAAAATGAAAAAATTTAAATTATATTAAAAAAAGATCCAATGATCATTGTATATACAGAGATAGAGAACATGTAATATGTTTCTTCTAAAGATAAAGGTATATATAATGTGTTATAAACAAAACTATCCACCTGTTCTATGAGAGCACTTACGTTGTTTGCTTGGTCATCCACCATTATATTCTCCTTAGTGATGCCATCATCCTCCACCATGTTAGCCCCACCACAAATAAAAAAAAGCAGAAAAATACAAAATGACCTGATGTGTAAATTTTAAATGCTGGAAAGTGAAAGAATCATTAATAGATTAGTGATAAATTAACTTTGAGGTAAAACTCTAAAGGAATTTATAGTGACTTTAAACTTAATTTGTTGTCTTAATAAAGTAATGAAACAATCGTAAACACTCTAATAATGTTAATTGAAAAATCGATTGTAAAATCTAAAATGCTTAAACAAACTAAAATTAAGTTAATAAATTGTTGAATTGAATAACGAGTATGGAAAATTAGTTAGTTGACCACTCATGGGTAGAGCTATTTAAATGATTTTTTACAACTAGCTTCAAAAGTTAGATTTATATCTTTTTCCTTTTTAAATAGACGAAACCCTAATGATTATGGTGATTCCAAACAATATAAATTAACTAATTAATTCCTTGACCAGATTTTAATTAATCAATTTGGAATCTTAAGGGAAATAATTTAACCATCTTGAAAGTTTGTTTAGTTATAGATCTAGATATTTAGTCAGTAGATGGATGGTAAATTAAAATTTCATAAATGGCCAAATAACCAATCACATGTACGTAAAGTGAGGTAGAAATAAAAATATCAACACATGATATTTTTAGGTGGAAACAACCTAGGCCACACTAATGACTTTAGAGGAAAACCATCGATCCACCGGATCATCTAACTATCTACTATGAAAAATAAGTATCCAATTATAAGACTAGGACTCAAACTACCAAACTAAGTAATTCCCTTAAAACTACTCACAAGCCATTTCTTTCATTATAGTCTGTACATGAAAGGCATTTGGATTCGGACTAGCGTTCATACAAACTTGAGTCCCATGAGTTAATGAAACTTGCATCGATATCCCCTGAAAAGTTAGTATCTAAACACAAGTGCTAGTGTGTGTCCTAGAGCATATTCAATAATGAGCAACCCTAACTAGTTAATTTAAACAATATATCAGATAAAAAAAACTAGCAACTCTAGAACAATCAATTATAATCACAATTACACAATTATTATTATAGGTTTGTTAATTCATCAAACACAACTGCAAATATTTGATAAATTAACTTAATGAAAAATCCTACTTGAAAAATTTAGCAAAACAAGAGAGAATAAAAGATGAAGAGAATAAGAAAAATTAAGCTCTTATGTGGTTAGTTTCAAATGTGTGCTTAAGTTTGTATTTATAGAATATTTTGAAGCACATTAGGTTAAAGTTGAATTACCATATTTTTCATAACACTTTTAAGAAATAAGAACAATACAGTAAAAACCAATCCAAATCGTAATAGAATTAGATATTAAAATCAGATAACTGGCTACTCAATCGATCTAACTTAGTGCTCGATCAATCAGATACATTTCTCAATTGATCGAACATCTTCTCGATTGATCTAGTGATCATTTAATTAATATTCAAAAAGTGATCAATATAGTGATTTAACTTGATTGATCTAGTCCTTGATTGAGAGAGTAAATCCCTCGATCGATCTAGTCATGTGTTAAAATTAATTTAATCATGTTATATTGATCAATTGATCCAGTCATTACTCGATCGATCAAGTGGCCTAATTTCATATTGTTCCTATTGTGTCTAATATGCAATCTAACGTGGATTGGAATAGAAAAATACCTGATATGTGACATTAGACACATACCTTATAATCTCCCATTTTGGCATATTTATGTGACAAATCCTCTCTCTCACTACATAATGCTCATAGGAAAAATAATTTTTTGCATAATATACATGGGAGGGAGTAATATGTGATATTTCCATAAACATTCAATGTTGAAGTTTTCCTTTGTTTATATTATCATGTTATCAATTTTTAGCTATATTTTTAATTCGAATATACCAAATTTATTACACCACATTTCTCCCCTTTTTTATCATACGAATATAGCAAAATAAAATGTTGCAATAAACATTAAATACAGTAAGAAAAAGAGGAAGTATAAACATTCAAACAGTTAGAGTAGTGTATTGATTAATAATGGTCAAGTACATCCTAATCAAAATCATTTACACTATAAAACAACATAAAAAAACTAAACACACTAATCATAAAATCGTAAGAGAAAAAAATACACAAACAAAATAACCAAAATTAATCATTGCCCTATTGGGGGAAGTTTGAGGTGTGTATGGATAATGGCATGCATCTTGAAAATTATTTCTTATTGTGCTTTAGTAATGTGTATCATTATTTGATCCATTTCACTAACCTTCTATTCCAAGTTCCTCAATCGCATCCTTACTTCATTTTCAAATATTTCCTGGTGAGAAGGCTCAAGATTGAATAAACTCTCCACATCTTTATCCCCAAAGAAATCATTTGTAGCTCCTCTTCCATTAGTACCAACTCTAGTGACTCCTTCTCTATTGGTATCAACCCCAGTGGGCATCTATCTCTTTACAGTCTGAGCAAATGGTCTAGAGATTATTGACTTTCCAAAGTCACTCATTAACCTTACAGTGTTAGAGTCACCTATTTGTTATACCCTAGCAGCCAAAATTAGCTAGGTTATATGGCATACATAAGGGTGTCCAATCCTTGGGCTTGTAATATGAGATTGGTTAATAATCTCATCCTAAATTAATGATCCTACATCAAAAGAAATTTTTTTCCCAATGCAGTATTTAATTTTTCCATGTACGAGACCAATCTTAGAAGAGTGTTTGGAAGGTAAGAAGGTGGTACAAACCATTCTTTCAACACCCGATAGAAGGGTGTAAACTCATTAGGGATAAACAGTAGCTTTGCACTAAAGCTGACATTCAGTGAACTAGATAGTTCAGTAATTAGATCTTCAATGAAAACAATAAATCGATCTATCTTAAATTCTGGGTCACCTATGTTTATGATAGATAAAAAATTGTTGATTCTCTAGGTCGAGATATCAACTATTTATTCCTAACAAAAACTTTGTAATTCATCACCTCAAGGTTACAGATGTTAAAGTCAATGTTGGCATATAGTTCTTGTACTAGGTTCGAGCAATATAGTTTAACATGTATGAACTTGGATACCCAACCTAAAGCCCTAATGGCTCGAGTTATACCAACTTCATGGAATTCACTCCATGTAATCCTCCGTTCATATAAAGCATGGCCTATAGAGAAGGATGTATTATACCTCGATTCAGATTCCTTATCCCATCTTTGATTTGAGAAAGTAGGGGGAGAACCTGGAGAAAGTTACCTCATAACCATTGTAAAAACTAAGCAAAATCCAAAATTATCAAAGTACCCCTATTATTGAAAATGTACCAAATAGATGAAATTTTCCAAAAACAATTGTAGAAATAGAATGAGTGCTACAATGTTGGAAGAAATTATTATAGAGAAGAATATCAAAATGGGTGTTTGTTTGGTGGAAAAATGGAAATTAGGGTTTTTATAATTTTTGCACAAATCAACTTTTTTTTTTATCGATTGATGCTAGGGAAGTATTTAGCTATCAATTCTAAGTGATTTTGGAACAAAAATGAGTGATTTATGTGAGGATTTAAGTAAGAAAAAAGTTTCATAAAGAGGTTAGGGTTGTGTTAAGGAGAAGAGGAAAAATAAGAAGTATATTTGAATGGATAACTCTCGATTGATCAATAATAGTGTCGATTGATCGACATTCAAGTATAAGTATCGATCGATCTAGTTCATACTCAATCGATCGACCTTCAAAAAACCTAAAATTTTCAAAAAGTCCCCTTAAGTCCTATAATTACCCAAAAATCCCAAATAAACACACAAAATTAATTTTTTTATATGTTTTTGAATAAAGCTAGTAGGTTTATTCAAATATGAATATTACTCAAATAATCAATTTTGAAATATGAAATAAAGATTATGTTTTAACAAAATTAGATTATTCACAACAACCATAAGTACTATTATATAACACATATATATTTCTCATCAGATATGGTGACATATCGGTAATTACTCAAAGTGAAATAAATGTTGAATTATAATAATATGTCTATTTGTCCATTAATGATTGCTTATGAAAAATTTAAAGTAAAGAGTATCATCAGTCATGCAAAAATTTTAGTTGAAATCAACTTACACATAATGAAATTTTTCTTTACTATGAGAGAGCTTTAATTTTTTTATATTCCCTCTCATATTTATCACACTTATTTTCATTTATTCTTTTTGATTGAAGGAATGGCTATATAATTTCTCTTTGTACAACCATTTGTAGCTCTTTCTTTTTGTGCATCAATTATATATATATATTATATTTATTTCCTTTATGACTTTATTTTTTTATTGGAAATATGCACGAGCCAATAAAGCTAGTACGACGACTTTCACATTAGTTGTGAGGTAAATCTCTCTGTTCACTACGGTAGATTCCACACATCACAGTAGATAGCCCTCTCAAAACTAGATATCTCTTTATAGTGGTATTTTATATAGTGAAAGAGTTCATGCGTAGTTTTTACAATCAAGGTTATCTCAAATCTTAAAAACTCACATAATTAATTATAAATTTCAAGCATGATATACTTTTGTATTCAATGGGCGTGTGAGTTAGTTCTTGTTAACATTGATCACCACACGTAACAAAAAACATAGATGCATATAATAAGATTCTCATTTACACAATTAATAATTAATCGTAATAAATCTGATTTTATAACACATTTATTATTTTATTCCAAAATAGTATTTGAGTTTATTTCATTATTAGAACAATTCTACTACCTTTTATTTTTTTAATCTTTTTTTGAATTTTTATTTTATTTTTTAATTTTAATGACAAAATTTAAATAACCTAAAATAAAAATTAATAATTAAACAACTAAATTCAAAATTCAAAATAGTATTTTAATTAATTAGACTAAAAGACTCACCTAGGATCAAACAAGCACATAATTATAATTCCTAGGTGAAACAAAGACGGTGAGATGACCAGAAACATACTATCTTTCCTAACTCAAATTTTCTTAGATTTTGGGTTCTTTATATTTTTGGGTTTGGAATTAATAGAGTTAGTTTTTTTTTACTTTTTCTTAAGTTCATCCTTATTTTTGATTTTATTGTAATTCTCTTTCGTCATTGGTAGAGATGTAGCATAATGCATGAATGATGAAAATTATTTCTATAATATCTAGCACTAAAGACATTACTATAATATGGATAGGTCCTAATGAATTTACAATAAGTTCTAATATCTCATTTCCTACCATAGTCATGATAAACATGCACAAATTTAACATGCTTTTCCATAAAAGGGGCAACTGTTCTTTGAGTATAATGTGCAATAGTAGGAGAAGGGTTAGAAGGCCTTATAGATGTGGTTTTTGATGTTAAAGGAATGTAGCTCTCATCCTTATAACCAATTTTATGAGTATTATGTAAGGATTACATGTTTGAAGGTTTGACAAATTCAGTTGATTTTGATGAAGATTGCGTAGTATGCTTGTCTACATATCCTAGCCCTCTTTTGTCTCCAGTTGGCTTTCCATAGTCCAGAATTTTGTTTAATATTTTAGTTCCAATTGTTAACCTCCTCACTGCTTCCTTTGATTGTTCAAGTGCCTATCGCAAAAAAAAAAAATTCTTGTTCTAAACCTACAACACTCAATTCTAGGCATTAGAATGTTCAGATAGATGAATATTAGATTGCTTGAGTAGTAATGAGTTTGCTTCAAAGGATTTTTGTTTGTCATTAAATTTAGTTACTTCTACAAGAAACTTTTCTTTATCTCTTTTACATATTATGAACTCTCTAAACACATCGATAATATTAGTGACATTAAATTATTTAAGTAAAACTTTAGTTTCACTTTCCTTGTCAAAATCAATGTGTGGCCTACTAGAGCATCCATCAGCTTTTGCATCAAATACTAGGAAGTTTGTGTCATTCTTATTTGGTTCAATTGGATTGTCGTTGTCGCTTTTAGAGTAAGTAAATGTGGTAAAGCTCTTCGATGTAGCTCTTAGTATTTGCACAATTTGCAAGAAAGTGACCAAAACCTATACATTCAAGACATTATGGTCCAATGGGTTTAGGTTTCTTATTATCAGAAGTCACAGGCCTGAGTTCTCTCTTATTCTAATCCTTTTTACCACTTGGTTGAGCTTTTTTTAAGGGTTCTTTCTGTTTAAGATTATGTTAAGCCTTTTGGTTAAGAATGCTAGTTTTGTATCTTTATTGTCACCTTCTTTAGTCATAGTAGTTTTAAAAGTGATTGTTCTTTAGATGTTTTTAAAAGCTCACTCAAAGGTTTGAAGTGAGCTAACGAGTTCCTCTATTTTGATGGTGTTCTTATCCTTGCTTTCATCAATGGTAGTGACTTTTGCATAAAACTAATCTTCTAATAAGTAGAAAATCTTTCGAACTATCCTAAAATCATCAATTTTCTCTCCAAGATTGGTAGAGGTGTTAGTAATATCACATAATCTAGTATAGAATTTAGAAAAAAGTCTCATCTTCTTTCATCATAATATTCTCAAACTGGGTATTAAGCATGAAAAGTTTTGTTTCAACATTACAACGAAAGTCATTAGCAGATACAACATTGAAAATAACATTAATACACTTTTGATTCCAGTTACTACCAATTTTATGTTTAGTGTTCCAGTATTTCCAAGGTTTAGGAGTTACAATATTATCTTTGGTAACTATAGGTGGTTCCTAACCATTAAGCATAAAGTTCCAGACACTTTTATTTGTAGACCGTAGAAAGGCTCTCATACAAGCCTTCCGATATGGGTAATTAGACCCATCAAAGTAACGTGCACATGTTATAAACAAGCCCTATCTTAAATGATCCATAACAAGGCCCTAGTTTTACTAAGTGTATCTAGTGATGTATTTGATACCAAATGAAAATTCATTTAGTTATGGATCTAAATACCTAGTCAATAGAACTATAGTAAATTAAAATTTCATGAATAGCCAAACAACCAATCACATGTACATAAAGTAACATAGAAATAGAAATATCAATACACGAGATTTTTAGGTGGAAAATACCTAGGCCACAGCAATAACTTAAGAGAAAAACCACTGATCCAACAAATCATCTAACTATCAAATATGAAAAATAAGTATCTAGTTACAAGGCTAGGACTCAAACTACCACCCAAGTAATGCCCCTAATTAACCTACTTACAAGCCGTTGTTTTTATCGAAGTCTCTACAAGAAAGGCATTCGGATTTGGACTAGTATTTTGACAAAATTGAGTCCTACTAGTTAATCAAGCCTCTATCATTATCACCTAAAAATTTAGAATATAAATACAAGTGCAAGTGGGTTTCCTAAAGCAAATTAAATAATGAACAACCATAACTAATTGATTTAAACAATATATCATATAAAACAAAAAAAATTAGCAACTCTGGAACAATCAGTTAAAAGCATAATAACACAATTATTATTGTACGTTTATTAATCCATCATAAGCAACCACAAATATTTTATAAATTTTTTTAGTGAAAAATCCTATTTTAAAACTTATAGCAAACCAAGAGAGAATAAAAGATGAAGAGAATAAGCATAATTAAGCTCTTGTGTGGTTAGTTTCAAATGTGTGCTTAAGTTTGTATTTATAGAATATTTTGAAGCAAATTAGGCTAAAGTGGAATTACCATATCATTCCTAAAATCAGTTAAAACACTTTTGAGAAATAAGGACACAACTTGTAATAGAGATAGTTATTAAAATCAAATGACTAGTTGCTCGATCGATCTAACCAAGTGCTCCATTGATCAATAAATTGAACATCCTCTCGATTGATCCAGTGATCATTTAATTAATATTCAAAAAGTGGATTGATCTAGTGATTTAGCTCTATCGATCTAGTCTTCGATTAATCTAGTAAATCCCTTGATTGATCTATTCATGTGCTGAAATTAATCTAATCAAGTTATATTGCTTGGTTGATCTAGTCATTACTCGATCTATTGTGTGGCCTAATTTCACACTATCTCTATTATGTCTAATATGCTATCTAGCATGCATCAGAATAGAAAAATGCCTTATATGTAACCGTTGAGGTTCGATAGTTTATTTGGCTTCAAAAATATTCTTCTAAGATGCACCTAGAAACTAAAATTATAATTATACGTTTTGTTCATCAATATCGCCAACACAAACAAAAACCTTACACATCTAATTTGACACAAATCAATGCTATTAAATTAGACTTTTGTGCATAATTACTTAACTAAAACACAAACGATACATCTAATGTCTAGTTCTAGAATAGTCATTTTGTTCTCGAATTAAAATGGCCAATAATAAGTAATAAAAAAGGTAAGAAAAACTATGAACAAGAAATAATTCAACTATGATTAAATACAATATTCAAATATTCATCCATTCATGGGAGAAAAACCAAAATTATACAAAAAAAATCTAGCTTAATATAATCAAATTAATCATAATTAATTTAATTACAAAAACCATTATCAAAATATAGAGAGATGAAATTTAAAAATTAAAATACCCCATTTTGATCTCCTATCTCTATATCTTTGAAGTTGGTTGATGCCCTTCTTCAAATCCTCATAAAAGCTTCATAAGTGGGTGTTTTCTCTCAAATTTTGTGTAAGAATTAGTGGAAATTGGCTTATGCCTATTTAGAATTATTTGTGAGGTATTTATAGGTTACGTTTAAGAAAATAAATAGGAAGGTACATCACTATACATGAAGGGATTTGTAGCAAGAAAATGAAGGTGGGCCATAACATAGATTTAATGGTGCCGTTGTGCAAGATGAAATCAAAATCCCAAAAACAACATGAGAGCATCTCACTGTAGTATGCAATTTGTGGTGCTACAGCCAGAGATGAAATTTATGGATGCTTGATTCTTTTTCATCTTGACTTGTTTGAGTTTTCATGTCTCATTCCATTTTCACTCTTCTTGCTCGTTTTAATCTTAGATTCCTCCAAATTTTCATGAACTTAGTCAACACAAAAATACCTTCCAAAATAACAAAATTTGTAGAATGAAATATAAAATTAATGCTTAAAACATAATAAACTATAGGTCAAAAACATGTTTATCAAATTCCTCTAAGCCTAACTTTTGCTAGTCCTTGAGCAAAACAAAAACTAAAAAGACAAGTAACAATTCTAAAAGGAAAACTATAAACTTAAATCAACAAAATTCCTTATGCCTTAGTTTCATTTTAGTTCGTAAATAAGGCTCATGCACAAGGTCATCCACAATCTCAACATGTTATGGCTTATCCTGCAAATTAGCTTTGCATCACCAATATCAATCCTCCAAATCTAATGTCAAGAATCTTAATTTTCTTTAACTTAGACTTCTCAAGATACACTTTTAATATCACACTGATCATAGGGGTACAACTAATGCACAAATTTTAATGACTCATAAGTGCATGAATCACTAGCAAACTAATAATAAGTTACCTCGAGGCTAGTCTCTACAAGATTTGGCCTGTCGTTTTAAAAAGTCAATTGTTTCCTAAATTTGTTAAGGAAAAAAATCTTAAACATTCTATCAGGTGTGTGTTAGTAGAAATGAACTATAAATTCTAAATTACTTTAATAACTAAATATTGCAAGTAAACTATTTTTTCCTAAATAAATATGATGCATGAATATGAAAAATTAGTCGATATGTGCCTTCATTGAAAGAAAAAAATAAATGATTTTATTACAAGTTAGATGTATTGATTTTCCTTTTCAAATAAAATAACCCCATGATCATGGTGAGTCTTTACAATTCTCAATTAATCAATAACCTCTTGGGTCGGGCTTGAAATTGACTAATAGACAAACTCAGGAAAACATATAAACCAAGATTCTCAAATAACTAATAACTTCTTTGTTCTGGCTTGAAATTAATTAATTAGTAAACCTAAGGTAAATTTATTCTTTAATTATAAATCAATATTTGGTTCATCATTAATTTATAATTAAAAATATTTTAACCATCTAATTTAATCTCAATTAATCAAAAATTTCTTGGTCAGGCTTGAAATTGATCAATGAAATCAAATTAAACTCTCATTTACTAATGCACCACCAAGCACAAATGATGGATCTAATGCTTAGTTTTAAAATATTTTCCTTAATTATAAATTAAGACTTGGTCCATCAATAATTTATAATTAAAGATTTTAAGAACATGAATATGAACTAAATAAAATTATTTATTCAAGCCATAAAATTGTTCTTACAATCACTAAAAGTAATCCTAAATATTACAAAAATTAGTTAGTCATAGTTAAATTAACAAAATTTCTAGATATCTATCTTGATATACTCTTTCTTGATAAAGATGATTCTAGATCTTTGAATTAGCTTTCACTACCTTCTTCAAATCCTTGGATCTTCTTCACAACTGGGAGGTTTCCTTTCTGCATATCTATATGGAAGGTGGAATAATGGCTATGGTAGTTGGAGGATGATATATGTCTTGATTGATAATTAAGAGGGATTATGGTTGTATTTATAATATAAAATTAGTGTTGAACATATTTGGAATGTGTACTTGGATTTCTTGCAAATTTTACTGTTAGGCCGCAGCATGATTTATTGTACACCATAATGCACCTTGATTTTTGATTCTTTAGTTGCAACCCAAGAGTGTTGTGCCATGGTATGGGATAACTCAGGCTATAGTGCACATAGAACTTTAAAAAACACAACTGGATCTAAGAACACCTCGTTGTAACATGAATAATGTCTCGTCATGTAGTTCATAGAATTTCTAGTATATGATATACTTGTTCAATCCAACTTGTGTGAATTGCAATTAAGTACGTGATTTTTACTCTTTTTACTTATGTTTGTCTAGAATTCTTCTAAAAGTACTTACAAAACACAATAATACCTCCAAAACAAGGTAAAAGAAAACTAAAACATAAAAGTAAATACTTAAAAATATAACAAATAATAGGTCAAAATAATGTTCATCACAAGCACTCAATAAGATATATATGAACAAAAATTATATAACGAAGTTTTCAAATAGGTTTGCATATATTCATAAACAAGAAAAAGGCTCAAATGTGCACAAAATAAATCTCATAAAAAGAATCATATGTTAAGATTATGAAGGCACCATATTACCCATATTGTACTCCAATAAAATTCCTTAAACAAGCAATATCAAGTATGTGCTTATAGATGAATGAAAATACATTTGACTTCAAAAGTTATTTTTACTATCTTGCAACAACCACCTTGCTACTTTCAAGGTCATAGTATTTATTTATATCATTTTTCTCTTGTCTTTTTCTATTTTTTGTTTTTGTTTTTTATGTATAAGAAATAAGGAACAGACCCATTTATATATGTTGTACTTTTGGGAAATGGTTATTATGGCTTTTGTTTAATAAAGGAACTCCATATATACCATTATGCATGAGAAGTCAAGTATAAAATGAAAAATAGGTACACACTTTCAATTCCTATATGAGTTATTCAATTAAAGTAATGAAAATAAGCAACTTGAAGCTTCATTTGATTGTTTAAAATCCTACCATCCAATACAAAAACTATAGAGATCTCCAAACAATTTGCATCATAAGGAAAGTGTTCAAAAGAGTAGAAGGTAAATTATCTCTCATAAAAGAGCACTATAGGCTAAAAAATAATCTCATAATGTAGTCTCTACTATTTGACTCTTAGACACCGAATTCAGGTTAATCTCACTTTTAAAATTCAAAGCATGAAACATAGACCATGAATAAAAACTAACTTATACAATAACTCTTGAACGTGTTTATGAAATCGCATAAAAAGTGCATAAATACTTAATTAATCACCAAAAATTAATTATATGCATGGTAATTTTGTATCAAAAAGTTTGTGTAAATATATATATATATATTGGACCTATTTGTACCCAAAATAACTAAACCTACCATAAATAAAAATGTTCAAAAATTGGAAACAAATGTTTGAAAAAATTCATAACTCATAATTTTTAAAGATCTTTTCCCTCACCCCAACCTAAAATCTACATCATTCCCAATGTTCAAATGTATTTGAAGGAAAAAGAGTAAAAGGAAAGAAAAGTTACCCTTCTTGTAATAGCACAGTGTGATTAATCATGGTGATCTGGTTACTACTCTTGCTACATCCATCATCTAAATCAAGTTCTATGACACATAGAGAGTTAGGGTGTACCTCATATATATCACATTACTAAAACATTATGAAATTAAGGGTTCCAAAAGATGATACAAAATTTAGCTAGTTTTTGTTGTTATTACGAGTATCCCTGGCAACAACACCAAAAACTTGATCAACCAAAACTTGTTGTATAAATTTCGTATATTTATAAATTATTTGCAAGTGTATGAATAGCTTATAGAAAATGATAAGTATATTTCTAAGTTCGGTTTAAAGAGGAATAGTGTGGTTTTTGAATAATTCGGCAAATTCTTAAAAATGAAAATAAACCTAAAACATTATGTCACAAAGTTTTAGGTTTTTGAAAGATCTAAGCTAATGACATAAAAATAATATAGATTCAACAAATATTAAGAAAATGACATTTATACTCAGTGGAGAATTTATGGGATATATTAGCTAGTTAATTATGATCGCTTATATTGATTAGGTTATTTAAAGATATGAATTAAGATTATTGATTATCTCTTGTATATACAAATAGCACCTTCTATTGAGTCTACTATTTGTTATTCATCAAAATCATTTATCGCTTTTAGTTGGGTCTAGTAGTTAATTTTAATTAAATTATGCTTCTTTTTCTAAGAGATTAATAAATTGTTTAACTACCATCTTTAGTCGGGTCTAACAATTTAAACTTCATTCAAGGTGTCAAAGTTAGATTTAAGAATTTAAATATCTGAGAACTAACTTTCAGATTTAAAAACTACTATGAAAAATGTCTTTAATATATTTTTTAATAGTAATTCTCATTAAAGTCTTTGAAATAGAGTTTACACTCCAAGTATAAATTTTAACCAAATCTGAAGATAATAGAGAAATACTCTACATTAGATCCAAATAATCAAATCTTAAATTCAACTTTCACTTTTAAGTTTATTACGAAAATTCTGACATCATTATATTTTCTGTAATAACCTTTGTAGAATTCCTGAATAGAAAATAATACTTAACTTTGTAAATTTTTTTACCTATTTTAATATTTTACAAGCATAGCAATTTTACTAATATCCCATAGTAATTTTAGCCAAACATGCTTAATTTAACAATACGACCAATATTTTAAATATAGCATTCAAAATAACACATAAATTAATCTGAAAATAAAATAATACATTTAAATTATACCTCAAGTGTATCATATCAAATATAGAGTTTCAATATTTTTTCTATAACTAAAAAACCTTTAAAAAGAATTTCCAATTACTATTTATTGAATTTAGACTAAACTATTACATAAAACTATAACTATGTTCAACTCTCAATTGAGAGAAGAAGTTTAAACTAAGAAAAGAAAAAAGAAAAAGATTAGAGAGAAGTGGAGAAGGATGGGAGAAATGGATGAAACGGGGTCCCATTTATAGGTACAAAAAAGGAGAAAATGTTGATCAAAAGAATGGTACCACGACACAATTCTTTCCACATCATGGCATGATACAACCTGTAATTTGTTGGAACTTGATCCATTACACACTTTTCATGACACAACATTTCCATGCCATAACTCGCATCAATTTTGGGTAACTAATGGTTAATCAATCGAGCATTAGATCGATAAATTAATTACCAAGATTGATCTAACCTAGTTAGAATTAATTATTTATTTCACTAGATTGATTGAGAATTGAATGAATTGATTGAACATGCTTTAATCATAGTATTGGATAGATCAATAAGGGTTTTGATTGATTGCACTACGTGCTCGATTGATCGAGCATATGTTAGTTCAATCGAAAAGCCAAAACTTCAACTTTAAAACCTATTTCTAACTCGAATTGAATTAGTTCATTACTATATTGTACTCTTTCTTTAAAACTCTTTTAACTGATTTTATGGACAAAATATTAATATTACTTTGAGCTAGTGCTTCAAAATATTCTATTTAAGTAAAAAAACCCACATAAATTTATCATAAACATAAGAGCTTTATTCTCTTTATCTTAATCTATCTCTCTTGTTGTAAAAACTATTCAAGTAAGATTTTTCATTTAGTTATTTTTTCAAAACTTTTGTGGTTGTTTTTGATTGATTAACAAGCCCACGATATTTGTGATATTGTGCTTAAACTGATTGTTCTAGGATTGGTAGTTGATTTTAAGTTATCTATTATATTATTAAATCATATGGTTAGGGTTATTTATTATTAAATCCACTCTAGGACATATATTTGTACTTGTGTTATTGTGGTAACGTTTCAAGTACTGGTTGAGCGGGTTTGATTGCTTGTGTGGCTAAATTTGAAACGATAGTCCCAAACACCTTATTTGTGGAGACCGTGAAATAAATTAGAGGCTTATAAGTAGATTACTTGGGGAATTAAATTTGAGTCTAGCCTTGTAATTGAACATTATTTTCATAGTGGATAGCTAGGTGGTCTAGTGGACCAATGGTTTTCCTCTTAAGTCATTAGTATGGCCTAGGTTGTTTCCAATTAAAAAACTCATGTATTGATTTATATTTTCACTTACTTCATTTACACATGATTGTATGCCTAGTTGTTTGTGAAAATTCAATTTTTCATAATTTCATTGATTATTATTGACCCATCTAGATAATTAATCCATATAAACGGAATCTTTCATTTAGTATCAAAGCAAGTCATTAGATACATTTAGTAGTCCTAGGATCTTGTTATGGATTATCTTATTGAGGGTGATAGCTTAGATATTGTGGAAATTAAGTCTTTTGTTAATATTTTTAAGGAATTGTTTTCTAAATGTGTTGGAGACATAAAAATGAATATTAGTTTAAAAGTAAAAATAGAAAATTTAAATGAATAACTAGAGACACATGAAAACCTTTCAACTAAACTAAAAGAGGAGAAAAATATTTTGTATGAACAAAATAATGCCTTAAATTTAAGTTTTGTAGGTTTCAAAGAAGAAAGTAACAGGTTAGCTACAAATAAAGGAAAATTGGTGGAAGAGATCAAACAATCCATGGCAGTTGTAAAAAAGTTAATAATTAGAGTTGAAACGTTGAATAAGGTTCTGGATTATAGAAAGCCTTTTGGAGACAAGAAAGGGATAGGATATGTAGATGAGCACACTACACCAACCTCTTCAAAATCAATTGTATTTTTTTAACTTTTTGATCCCTAAACTTCGCACACAACACAAACATCTCGTGCGTCTGATTCTAAATTTATTCCTATATGCTATAAATATGGTAGAAAATGACATATTAGACCTAGATGTAGATTATTGATGACCTATAACTATATTGATAATCTACATGCATCTTATTCAAAAATTAACAGTCATGTTTTCAAAAACAAGCACATGATTCAAAAACTGGAAAACTTTGGATTAAAAAATATGATTTAATTTGCTCTAGAAATATGACTATTGATCATTCTCTTCTCAAAAAATTTGAAAAATATAATGAAGGAATAGTTACTTTTGTTGATGGAAATAAATCAAGAATTATTGGTAAATGTACAATTTAGAAGAACTAGGTCTTATTATATAGGTCCTTGTACTTCTATTTGCAATTTATCTAATGATCATGTTATTTCTTTGTGGCATCAAAAGATAGGACATATCAATTTTAAAGATCTTGTTAACTTGAGTAAAAAAATTGTGCATGTTCTACTTACGCTTTTTGAAATTGAAAATACCTTTTGTGGACCATGCCAAGTTGGTAAAAAATATCACTCTTCTCATAAGAAAATTAAAAGAGTTAACACATGCATAACACTTGAGTTAATTCATGTCGACCTAATAGGTTATATGAGAACTGAGAGTTTGGGGGCAAGAAATATATCATTATTATTGTTGATGATTTTTCTCACTCTATATGGGTGTTTAAAAATAAATTTGATAAACATGATGTTGTAATTAGAAACAAGGCTAGAAGTTTTTCCGAGGGATATAAATAAGTTGAAGGAATTGATTTTGATAAAACTTTTTCTCCAATAGCTAGGTTAGAATCAATTAGGATTTTTCTTTACAATGGATGTTTTATGAAATTTAAACTCTATCAAGTGGATGTAAAGTATAATTTTCTAAATGGGTTACTTAATAAAGAAGTCTAAATTTAACAACCAAAAGGTATTTTTTAGACAAAATTTTCCTAATATGTTTATAAACTCAATAAGGCTCTTTATGATTTGAAACAAGCTCCTAGAGCTTGATATGAGACATTTATAGCTTATCTCTTAAACAAGAGATTTATTTGAGGGGGAGTTTATAAGACTCTCCTTATTAAAAGGACCAAAAAGGATATATTCATAGCTCACATATATGTCGATAACATAGTTTTCGAGTCAACATTCAATTCTCATGTTAATGATTTTTTGAACATAATGACTAATGAATTTGAAATGTCTATGATGGATGAGCTCACACATTTTCTTGGCTTGCAAATTAAAAAATTAAATAATGGCATCGTTATTTCTAAAACTAAGATTCTTGTAATTTAATTAAGATTTTTGGACTTGAAACGAGTAGGCATTTGAGTTTTCCCATAAACACTAGTGTCAAGATTTTAATGGATGAGTCAGGCAAGAGTGTTGATCAAATGCTATATAGAAGTTTGATAGGAAGCTTGTTCTACCTTAAATTAAGTAGACTTGATATTTGTTTTAGTGTTGGTATTTTTTCTTGTTATTGTAAGGTTTGTGAAAGTGGACAATATTCATAAACAAAACATTTGTATGTAATATTAGTTTCTAGGCGTGCCTTTCAAGAATATTTTCAAGTCGAAGAAACTATCGAGCCTCAACAATCACAATTCAGGTATATCTCTGTTCCTATACAAGTTAGATTTCATATTTGACATGTAGGAACATTGTTCAAATAGGTCACTTGATTGCTCAAGTGATGACTAGATCAAGCAAGCTTAATTAAAATTGGCTAAACTAATTTTTAATATGATTATATCAATTGAAGCATTACATCGATCGAGATTAATGACAAGATCGATCCACTTATTTCTAAATTAATTTATTTTTCACTATATCGATTGAACTATTCATAGTTGATTGATCGAGCTTGACTAGATCGATTGAGTGGCCATTCTCGATCAATCAATCTAAGTCTAAAATGATCGAGTGGTCAAGTTTTTTAATTTAAACTAATTTTTACTCAAGTCATGTAGTATTTTTACTATATTGTCCTCATATTTTTAAGCTCTTCTAAATACTTTTAAGAATAGTTTTTTAATTAACTTTTGACCTAGGGTTTCAACTTATGCTATTTAATCATACCATTGGCTCCTAATTTTGTCAACCACACAAGAACATTATTCTATTCATCTTAATCTCTTTGTTCTTCTACAAAAATAAGATCATAATTCTTTATTTTTCTTTATTTAGTTAATTTATCAAATACCAGTGGTTATGTTCATCTAATTAATAAGCCTAATTGATTAATGATATATTGGTACTATGTTTTTATAACTTTTTCTTTATTTTTGTTCTTGATCAAATAATGGTGTGTGTAATATCATAATTATTTGATTTGATTATTAATCTTTAAAAAATCTATCTTTTTGAACTTGTGCTTAAACCGATTGTTCTTGGGTTGCTATTTGATTTTTATTTATTTGATATATTTATTAAATCATCTAGTTAGGATTGTTTTTTATTGTATCTACTCTAGGTCACACATTTTCGCTTGTGTTAGGTGCCAACCATACATGTTCGATTAACTCATATGACTTAAGTTTATCCAAACATTGGTTCGGATCAAAAAATCTTTCTTGTAGGGACAATAATGAAAGCAGTGGCTTGTAAGTAGATTATTTGGGGGCATTACCTTTGTGGGTAGTTTGAGTCTTAGCCTTGTATTTTGACCTTATTTTTCACAGTGGATAGTTAGGTGGTCTGATAGATTGGTGGTTTTCCTCTTAGCTTATTGGTGTGGCTTAGGTTATTTCCACCTAAAACTCTCATATGTCAATATTTATATTTATGCATTACTTTATTTACACGTGATATCATATCTAGCCATTCTGTGAATTTTTAATTTGTTATACTTTCATTGATTATCTTTTCACAACCCTCTTTTCGTAACACGATATATAACTAAAAAAGAATATTTATCAGAGTAGGTAACTACATACACTTAGTGTTCCTATGACCTTGTTATGGATCATTTAAGAGATGGTTCCTTTATAACTCGTGAACCTTACTTTGATGGGTCTAATTATCCATATTATAAGGCTCGTATAGAAGCCTTTCTATATTATATAGATGAGAATGTTTGGAACTCTGTACATTATGGTTAGGAACCACCTATGCCTATCAAAGATAATATAGTCACTCCTAAGCCTATGAACGAATGGACCAATCAAGATAAAACTGCTAGCAACTAGAATCAAAAGGGTATTAATAATATTTTTAGTGTTGCGTGTACTAATGAGTTTTGTCGTATTTTTCATATTGATATTGTTAAGCATACTTGGGATATTTTAAAGGTTGCCTTTCAAAGAACCACACTAGTTAAATGAACTAAAATTTGTATACTTGGTTATTAATTTAGAAATCTTAGGATGAAAGAATATGAAACTTTCTCTAAATTTTATACTACATTATGTGATATTAATAACAATTATACCAATCTTGGATAGCAAATTGATGATTTGAAGATAGTTCAAAAGATTCTCTGCTCATTGCCAAATCACTTCCATGCAAAGGTCACTGTCATTGATGAAAGCAAGGATATGGACATCGTCAAAATTAAGGAACTTGTTAGCTTACTTTAAAACCTTTGAGATAACTTTCAAAAACCTTTAAAGAACAAAACTGCTATGATTGAAGACAAAGACAATAATGATGAAGACCTGGTACTCTTAATTAGAAGATTTGACAAAGTCCTCAACAAAAAGAATCCTCAAAACAAAGGACAACCAAGTTGTCAAAAGGATAAGAATCTGAGAGACTCAAATCTGTGATGTTGACTATGCAAACATCAAGAACCAAACTGGAAGTTCTTTCAATGCTACACTTACTGACTATGAAAGTTATAATGAAAAACTAGTTGAATTATAAAATTATGGCACCAACTACCAAGTATTTACTGCAACTACTGGTGGACACTCTAATAAGCTAGATGTTGATTTAGATGATGAGGAAAGTGATGCTGAATTTCTACTCAATAAATTTAATGTCACTAGTATGGAAGATGTATCCATAGATTATGTAAGATGCAAAAGAGAAAAATATAATTTGCCTATAGAAGTAACAAAAAATAATGATAAATTAAAATCCTATGAAATAAATTCCTTGGTATTGGAAAAATAAAAATTTAACTATTTGAACATGCAAACATTTTGAATTTAAGTATTGTAGATGTTAAATAGTAAAAAAAGAATCTTATGTAAAAACTTGAACAATCAATGGTAGTAAGAAGGTTAACAATTGGAGCTGAAAGGTTGAACAAAGTTTTCAATTATGGAAAGCCAGTTGGAGACAAGAGATGGTGAGGATATGTAGACAAGCACACTATGCCATCTTCTTTAAAATCAACTAAATTTGTAAAACCTTCAAACATGTCCTCCTCATATGATATACATGACATTGATTATAAGGATGAAGCTCCACTTCTTAAACATCAAAAACCACATTTGTAAGGCCTTATAACCCTACTCCTTATATTGCCCATTGTACACAAAGAACAATTGCACATGTGATTGAAAAATCTGTTAAGTTTGTACCTATCTACCATCATTGTAGTAGGAAAAGTTATATTAGGCCATAATGTAGAATTTTGATAAATACTCCTAAATGTAATATTAATTTCCATGCTTCATATAGTAAGACTTGTAAGAATCATTTTATCTATGCATGTTGCATCATATTCTAGGATGAATAAAAATTATGGTAACATGTTCAAAAATCATACTATAAAGCATGAAGTTATTGGCTCTAAGGGGAGAGTAAAATTCATTGCATTTAATTCTATGTCTAATTATAACTATCCTAACATGCACGTTGCATCTTTATTTAGGATGAATGGAAAATCTAAAGATAAGTCCAAGAATATGCCAACAAAAATTAAGGTAGTTGATTTGCAACCCAAAGATATAAAGAAATCAAAATTCAAGAAAGTTTAGGTTAGAAAAAATTGTCTCTTTTTGGTCACTTGACTGTCATTCTTTATTGTTTTACCTAGATACTTTTATTTGAGTGCTTAATTGACCCTATTTGAACATCTTTATTTTGTTCGTTTGCTTGTTTTTATTTTTATTGATGTTTCTTTAGTTAAAAAGGACAAAAATAATAAAAAAAGAGGGAAGTAGATTGCTTTAACACTAACATGAACCTTACATATCACCCTTATTCTTTTGACTACGTCTTTAACAATTGGATAATGTGACTTATGCATGTACATGTCTTATGCATCTAGTGATCGTTGTCAACAAAATCCTATTCATACACTCACTGAACATATATTGTCATGCATAAAATTTATGATTGATTATGTGAGTATTTAGGGACTTAGATAACCTTCATTGCTAGAATTGTGTTTGAGCTCTTTCTTACACATTATAAAATGTTGTTATAGAGAGAAAACTAGTTTTGAGAGGGCTACCTATTGTGATGTGTGAAGCCACCGTAATGAGTAGAGATGACTACCTCACAACTAGTGTAAAAGTCATTATTCTAGTTTTTTTGCTCGTGCATATTTCCTTAAAAATAATAATATTAAAGAAAATAGAAAAATGATACAAAATAATTACATTCACAAAAAGAAAGAGACACAATTGGTTATGCAAAAAATAAATAACCAATCCCTTATACAAATATATTTATAATAAGGAGAGGGAATTTAAAAATATATAAATAATTCATTGTACTAAGCTCTCTCATAGTTAATAAAACTTTATTTTGTGCAAGTTTGAATTCAACTGCAATTCTTTCATGATTGGTGATACTATTTCTTTAAATTTTTCATCACAAATCATGAATGAACTAATTGACATACTAGTGTTGTTCCAAAACTCAACTCACTTGTGGTGACTATGAAAATGTTACTATATGTGTGATCATGTTTGTGTGTATTGCTTACATATGTTTATGTTGTTAATGACTAGCTACATTTTGAACAAAAATTAATTTTTCCTATGTGTGTGTAATGTTGTATTCCTGTTTGGATTAATCTACTATCCTATGCTAAAAAGAAATCTTGTCATCTTTGATTTATGTTTGATTCATCTATCCGTTTTTATCTATGGTCTATGTTTGTTTATTCATTTGAAAAAAAGGGCATAAAGTTGGTATCAAAATTTTTGACCTTTAATTGAAACATAAAAAAAGGGATAGTTAATTCGGGGGAGATTTTTATTTTTGGGATATTTCATATAGGGATAGTTTCTATCATTTGTTTAATCCTCTTTTTAACATTCTTCACTTTTCTATTATTAGATACAATAGACTATTGTAAACAATGAGCAATTCGAGACAAGTTGTCTATTTGTTGGTGTTTTTGTTTTTTGGTGTAAACAAAAGCTGTTAAGATTCATACGAAAATGGTTTACCAAATCATATGATAGTTTCACAATGTGAATTTTTTTCCTATGAGCATTATGTAGTGAAGAGAGAGGTTTTGTCACACGAATAGGCCAAAGAAGGAGATTGTAAGGTTTATGAGCATTGGCGATATTCATCAAAAAAGTATTTGTATCTAACATTAGTTTCTAGGTATGTCTTCCAAGAATATTTTCAAGTCAAATAAACTATCGAGCCTCAATGGTCACATCTAAAGTATATATCTATTTTTGTGCACGTTAGATTTCATACGAGACACATAGGAATATTGTTCAAATAGGTCACTTGATTAATTGAGTGGTACCTAGATTGATCTAGTTTACTTAAAACTAGTTGAATTAATTTTTAATACTACTAGATTGATTGAAGCATTAATATGATCGATCAAGCCCTAGATCGATTGAGATTAATGATTAGATCAATCCACTTATGTCTAAATTAATTAATTTTTTGCTAGATCGATCAAGATTTATCTGTATCGATTGAACTATTCATAGTCGATCAATCGAGCGACCATACTCAATGGATGGAGCTAAGTCTTGATGGATCAAGTAGTCCAGTTTTCAAATTTAACCTAATTTTTTTCTTGAGCTATTAGTATTTTTACTATATTGTCCTTATGTTTTTAAGTTCTTCTATGTACTTTTAAGGATAGTTTTTTGATTAACCTTCGACCTAAGGTTTCAACTCATTCTATTTAATCATACCAAAGGTTCACAATTTTGTCAACCACACAAGAGCATTATTTTGTTCGTCATAATCTTGCTCTTATTTTGCAAATATAAGATCATAATTCTTTAGGCTTCTTTATTTAGTTAATCTACTAAATATTAGTGGTAGCGTTTGATTGATTAACAATCCTAATTGGTTTATAATATTTTGGTCATATATCCTTATACCTTCTTTCTTTATTTTCATTCTTGATCAATTAATATATATATCATATCATTGTTATTTGGTTTAATTATTAATCTTTAAAGAAGCTATCTTGGTTGAAATTGTGCTTAAATTTATTATTCTAGGATTGCTAGTTGATTCCGATATATTTGATATATTTATTAAATCAAATTAGGATTGTTTGTTATTGAATCTATTCTAGGATTCATATTTGCACTTGGGTTATTCTACTAACTTTTTAGGTACTACTATATGGGTTTGATTAACTGATATGACTCGGGTTCATAGGAACATTGGTCTAGATTCAAACACCTTTCTTGTAGAAACTATGATGAAACAAATAATTGTAAGTAGATTACTTGGGACCATTATGTTGGTGGGTAGTTTGAGTCCTACCCTTGTAATTAGACTTTATTTTTCATAGTAGATAGTTAGGTGGTCCAATCGACTGGTGGTTTTCCTCTTAAATCATTGGTATGGCCTAGGTTATTTCCACCTAAAAAACTCATGTGTCAATCTTTATATATATTTCTACGTTACTTTATTTATACGTGATTACTTGTCTAGCCATTCTATGAATTTTTAATTTGTTATACTTCTACTGATTATCTTTTCACAACTCTCTGTAGCTACCATGATCCGTAACTAAAAAATATCCTTTCAATTATAATCAGATCCTAAGGAATCACACATTGAACATATCAAAAGGATCATTAGGTATGTATCTAGACCAAAAAGCTTTGGTATTTGGTTTACTAATGATACTACATATGAAATTAGTGGATACACAGATAAAAATTGAGCAAGAAATCACGATGTATAGTGATTGAGTAACAAAACTTAAGAAATTCCGATGGTAGAAGAAGGAAAGCAGCTGATATTGAAGCCCTTAAATTGACTGAGTTGACCTTTTCAAGATCCAAATGAACTAGAAGCATGTGAACCTAAACAAAATCAAATCAAATTAATTTGAGGTTTTATGTTATTCTAAACATTATATGGGACATTGTGTACAAAGAGAACAAAATTATCTAGCAAGAGTAGCCAAATGGAGCTAAATTTGAAAATGACATAATTATTAAATCATACACACTTTCTCTTACAAAAGAATAGGGGATAGTAATTATAAATCTTACACTATGTTCTATAAATAAAACATGCTTCCATGTGCAGGGGAAGAGGATACACAGGCATTGACAGAAGTTACTTAAAGGGTTTTGTAGTCGACCACTCAAGTAGAATTTCTCCCTATTTAAGATGTCCTAAACCAAGTCATGCATGCAAACAACTCCATATTTTAACTTCTTCCAAGAAAGTGTTGAAGTTGAGGGACTAAAAGATAATATAGATGGATAAATTGAAAGAATGTGGAATAAAACGTAAATTCTTTAATTGTATGATACATACCAAGTAATATCCCTATCAAGGCCATATTTTTGATCAAGTATGTGCTTAAGAAATGGAATTCAAATTAACAAGAAAATTAAATTGTTGTCGTTGAGACTAAATCTTCCATACCTTGTCATTCCATCTAACATAAGGACTAAAGTGTATTCTCATACCAATTTTATCAGCAACTTTAGTTATCTAACACAAATAAAGATATAGTTTAAAAATAGTGAAGGTAAAAATCAAGCAGGATTGAAGACCTAGCCCCAAATAATTGTATGCATGAGAGAGAGAGAAGAATATTACCAATTGTACCCCACCAAGATGCACCATCCTAGAGGCATAATATGCATAACATTAGATTCTTGGTTGTACCATCAGGAATTATGAAGCAATTTTTGGCATCTTCTATCAGATAATACAATATATAAGCTGTAATATAAAAGAATGAAGTTAGGTATCCTCCATAAGGAAACACAAATGAAGTTAAAGAAACAAAAATGAATATATAATATAAAACATTATACATTGAAGTTAAAGAAATACAAAGGAATCTGTAACATAAATTACAGTAAGAAATATAACTAGAGTTGGGTTGCAAGAATAGAAATTACAATAAGAAATATAATAGTAATGAATCTGTAATAGAAATTACAATATCATACATAACAGGAGTTAAGTTGCGAGCGACAAAGAAGAAGAGATCAATTGGGTTGAGCGAGTGAGCGAGCTTGGGAAAAGGAAAAGAAAAAATAGAGAGAAAAGGAAGAAGAGAGGGGAAAGGAAGGAGATCAGCTGGGTCGAGCAAGTTGTTGGGGAAAAGGAAAAGAAAAGAAAAAGAGAAAGGGAAAAATGCAAGGGATAGAGCTGTTGGAGAAGGAAAAGATAAGAAAAAAGAGATGAAAAGACGTGAGGATGGAGTTGTTGGTGGGAAAAGGAAAAGAAAAGAAAAAAGAGAGGGAAAAAGAAAGAAAAAAAAAGAGAAGAGAAAAAAAGAAAAAAAATGGAAAAGAAAAAGAAAAGTATTTTATATAAAAAATTTGGTGTGTTGTATAAAAGAGATAAAATACATGAAAAAAAATTAATAGAAAAATGAAAAAAAATTTAAAGTAATTTTTGTATTTTTTAAAATGAATAACACAATATTTTCTTTGATTTCGATTTAAAAAAATGAGAAACTCTATTATTTTAATTATAGTCACGGTCATTTAATAATCATGACTATATAACCGAGGTTGTATGTATACACTATAGCCTTGGTTTTTATAAAACTGTGATCAAAACCCTATGACATCGGTTTTTAAAAAAAAACTGAAACTAATTTTCGAAACCAAAGATTACTATTTTAGTAGTGATCGTGCTTAAAGTTTATAATTAATTATATGAGACTTTAGGGATTCAAATAACCTTGACTAGAAAATTATGGTTGAATTGTATCTTTCACTATATAAAATATTGCCACATAGAGACAACTAGTTTAGAGAAGGCTATCTATTATGATATATGAAAGCTATCACAGTGAGCGGAGAGAGCTACCTCACAACTAGTATGGAAGTCATCATACTAGGTATATTGGCTCATGTATATTTCTTTCACAAAAGAAAAAATGATGATAAAGGAAATGGATATGTACAAAAATAATTGAATGCATAAAAAAAAAGAACCACAAATGGTTATACAAAAAAATATAATAACCATTCACTCATACAAAAAATAAAATAAAACAATAATAACATATAATGACAGAGAATACCAAAAAAAAAAATTATTAAAGTTTTCTCTTAGTAAGGAAAATTTTAATATGTACAAGTATAAATTAAATTAAAAATTTTGCTTGATAGGTGATGCTTTTTTTAAATCTTTTATAATTAATCATGAATGAACTAATTGACACACTATTAAAGTTTTAATATTTATCTTACTTTAGATGACTATCACTATATTACTATAAATGTTAGTATATTTGTGTGTCTTACCTACATATGTTTATGTATAATGAATAGTCACACTTTTAACACAAATTAAGTTTCATATTTGTGTGTAATATTGTAGTTATGTTTTGCTCTGTAAGGACTATGAGTGTTGGCTATTTTTGTGGATAAAATATTTACCTATAAACTTATTTTTAAGCTCACTATCAAATCTATCAAATAAAGTTGAAGAAATGTCAGAATTTTAGATAGTCATACTTCAAGTATATCTGTTATAACTATAACACATAGGATTGTACTCACACATTTAACATATATTTATAAATCTGGAGTTATTTTTCTTCCTAAAATATGGAGCTCAATCTACTACCCTCTACTAAAAATAATTTTTTTTATCTTGTTTTTGAGTTGTTTATTCGTATGACAAAAAGTGAGAAAAATCAAAACATTGAAAACATTATATTTTAAAAAAAAGTTGGAACATTAATTGAAAATCTATAAAAAAAAGTGATATCTAATTTAGTGGGAGAATTATTTTGAGAATTTAACTTTAAATGATATTTTTTTGGAAATATTACACATAGGAGAGTTATGTTTTTAATTTCTATCTAATGATTACTCACTCTTATGAATATTCTTGACTCTTCTATTGTTATATACACTGAACTAATGAACAATGAGTCTTTTGAGATAAGTTATTTGGTTGTTTATGTTTTTAGTGTATACATGAGCTTTAGAGATTACAGCAAAAGATGCTTCACTTGATCATAGGATAGTTCCACTTAGTACAAATTTTATTTCTCCTATGAGCGTTATGTAGTGAGAGAGAGGTTTTTTCACACGAATATGTCAAAGGGGGAGATTGTAAGGTTTATGAGAGTGTTGGCAATATTTGTGAAAAAAACATGTAAATCTAATTTTAGTTTCTATGTGTATTTTTAGAATATTTTAAGCCAAAGAAAGTATTGAGCTCCAATGAACACATATAAGGTATATCTCTATTCTTATGCAATTTAGAATCTATATTAGACAATAGAAACAATTTGAACTTAAGCTACTCTATCATTCAAGACATGGCTAGATCGATCAAGGTATGTAGATCGATGGAGAATTGATCTACTCAGTCTAAAATGTCTTGAATTGATTTTTTATATAACTAGATCGATCGAGTAATTAATGGTTGATCAATCAAGCACTAGATCGATTAATTAATTACCTAGATTGATCTAACCTAGTCACAATTAATTATTTATTACATTAGATAGATTGAGAATTGATTAGAGTCTAAAAAGTCTTAAATTAATTTTTTAATTCACAAGATCGATTTAATAATTAATGGAATTAAAAAATTAATGGTCGATCAATCAAGCGCTAGATCGATCTAACCTGGTCAGAATTAATTATTTATTATATTAGATAGATCGAGAATTGATTGGATAGATCGAGTATGTTTTGATCATAGTATTATGTGTTTGATTGATCGAGCAACATGGCTTCAATTTTTAAACCTATTTTAAAATCTAATAGAATTGGTTTATTACTATATTGTCCTCATTATTTAAATCTCTCTTAATTGATTTTATGGACAAAATAGTAATATTTCTTTGACCTAATGCTTCAAAATATTATATTTAAACAAACCAAAACACACAAATTTATCAAACACACAAGTGCATTATTTCCTTCATCTTAATCTTTCTCTCTCTTATTTTGTAAAAAACTATTTAAATTGGATTTTTTATTTAATTAATTTTCAAACATTTTGTGATTGTTTTTTATTAATTAACAAACCTACAATATTTGTGATATTGTGCTTAAACTGATTGTTCTAGGATTGCTAGTTAATTTTGATTTATCTGATATATTATTAGATCTAGTTAGTGTTATTCATGATTAAAACTACTCTAGGACAAATATTTGCACTTGTTTAATTGTGCTTAAGTTTTAGGTACTGATTGAACCAGTTCGATTGCTTGTGTGACTTAAGTTGTTAAAACATTGATCCAGATTTGAACACCTTGCTTAAGGAGACTATGAAAGAAAGCGAAGGCTTGTAAGTAGATTACTTGGAGGCATTATCTTGGTAGATGGGTTGAGTTGTAGCCTTATAAAGGAACATTATTTTCCTAGGGAATAGTTTAGTGGTTTGGTGACTAGTGGTTTTTCTTTTAAGTCATTGGTGTGGCCTAGGTTTTTTCCAACTAAAAATATCATGTGTTGATTTATATTTCTACGTTACTTTATTTACATATTATTTCATGTCTGGTTATTTGAGAAAATTTTGTTTTGTCATAGTTCCACTAATTATCTATTCACCCACTCTAGCGAATTGGATTCATAACTAAATAAAATCTTTCATGATAGATTAAATTATGTTTTATTTATAAGGAAATAGAAAATCATTTAAATCATTACTTTAAGTGGAGCACATAATTTAAACTTTTATTGAAGGTGTCAAAATTTGATTTAGATGGCGTTTATGAAACCTAACTTTTATATTTTAAATCTGTTACGAAAATATATCGTTAGTATATTAATCAATAATAAATTTTGTAGAAATCTTAAGTAAAGAAATAACCTCAATTTATTTTATAAAAATGTTCTCCCAAATTAATCTTCACAAACAAGGCAACAAAACTAAATTCCTAGAGTAATAATAAGCAAGACATGCTCAGATTTAATAAATGATCAATATATTAAAAATAGCATTTAGAAAATACAAAAAGATTAATATATATATAAATTAATAAACACAAATAATATCCACAATACTAATTAAAGATAGATGGGCATGTCCTTCTTCGTAATTGTTATCTAGAGCCTCAATGTATTCTTGAATATATAAATATCTTCTGTATTTTCCTTGATCTAAAAAATCTCTAAAAGATTTTCCTGTTATTGTTTATGGGTCTAACATATTGTAAAAACTTTAAAAATATAAGATTAAAATAGAAACAAAAATAGCTCTAATGGATGTGTAATTCTACGTATAAAACTGATATTTGATATATCTGACCTAGTAAAACAAAAGGTTTTATTTATAGGCTGAGGCTGGTGCTACAACTTCGGGCCAAATTAAAATAGGTGCATTGTGACCCAGTACTTCCGCCATCGTGTCCTGAGATATGTAAAAATTCGTGCAAGTCATCTTGAACATGTCATGTCATGTACACTTAATCCATGCCATGACATATAAAGTGTAGTGCCTAGTCAATTTATGTAAAAAAGAGTGCATTGTGGCATATTAAATCTTCACTGTGACACAAAATGTTTGACTTGAATTCTTGTTTTGAACCCCTTACAAATTGGTTGGTTCCTCATGTAAGGCTTGCAAGCCTTATTTTTCTAAGATTTTAAGGTGCAATTTGAGAACTTCTAATGCTCTTCTTAATGTGTTGATCAATTTATATATTTGAAGCAAAAAATACCAAAATAATTTTAAAAATAACCCTAAGGTTTATAATATCTTTAGAAATATCCCTATGGTTTGAATAATGTCATAAATTCCCTCCAACATAATGGCATTATATTATTGTCTATTCGTAGGGGCAAAAAAGGTAAAATCCCACCAATGTATTATCACTCCTACATAATCACTCAGAACCCTCACACAAGCTACATTATCTTTCTCATACTAACTTAGGATCTCGTTTCACCAGCCTCACCAGACGAATCTCTATCACCAACTCCCTCACCTTCATGCCTCTATCTTGTGAATCCATCATTCCAGAATCACCCTTACCCTTACACCTTTGTCACGGTAACCAAAACCCATCATTTCACTATATCCTTAATGTGACCCATTATTCCAAAACCTTTCCTGGCAATAAAATATATAACATGACTTATTTCTTAGTATTAAGGTATGTGATGATAGTCTTCATTTTTTAACCTTGTATTTCAAACATATTTTGGTTTTATCTGTATTTGGTTCTTTTGGCTGGTATATTAATAACCTTATCTATAATATGGTATGTGTATATTATCTCAACACCCAATATCTATAAACATAGACCTATTTGACTTCATTTTTAATATGGATTTTACAGACCTATACTAGTTCACAATATCTATAAACAGACAATACCTTAACACACAATATTTGTAAACACAAACCTATCTATAAAAATAATATCTAGTACTCTGGTCTATATGTATTTAGCATTTTTTCCTTTTTATCTGGTTCTGAGATTCATTTTTATCTATGTTATGCATGTATCTACTTATTGTTTTCTCATTTAGGAATAATATCAAAAATAACCTTAAGGTTTACAATATCTTCTGAAATACTCCTGTGGTTTGAATAATGTCATAAATGGAGGACTCATAAAATTCAAAAAGAGAATTTTTTTTTCAAATTAATTGTTGAAAAATATTGTGTTCTTCAAATTTATTTAGTTTAATTGTTTATAATTCAATATTGAATTGTATATCATTTTAGTATTACTTTCTTTAAACATTCTTCTAATATTGTGTGTTTTGTATGAGTATAATATTGTGTGCTTTGTTCATGTTGAATTTCATGATCATATGTTTGATATTGTATGATAATGTTGATGAGTAATGCATTTTTTTTGAAAATATTCTTGATTGTTATAGAGGTCGATAAAAATGAGTGAATGGACCAGTGCGTATGTCCATCTATTTGGTGAAGTTAGATGGGCTGGTCATATATACCTGCTGATGAATATAGCCTTATTTGTTGCTTTTATGATGCTAAGAGGGATATTATGAAATATGGATTGACGCTAAAAAAAGAAGACTTTAGGGTTGAAGCGAAGAAAGTTGGTAGTGAGGAACAAAATGTATTAAAAATGGATAAGGAATTACAAGAATTGATGAAGGATTATAGGGATAATAAAGATATAATGCTAGACTTGTTTATGGAATTAAATCCTTTGGAAGTGGTTTTTTGTGCCCCCATGTTAGATTATTAGCCTTTCAAGAAACCACCAACTATTTTACCAAACCAATCATAAAATGAATCACCTTTCAAACTAATAAATGAACCAGCTTTTGATGATTACTGTCCCACTTTTAATGATTTGAATGAGTCACCCCTAAGCTCAAATGATAACCAAATTCCTCACTTTGGCATTGATGACCTTAACCTTGATTCATTTAATCCATTCCCAACTACTAATAGACAATCACATGATGATGTAGTATACATGAACCCAATTCATAGCCAAAATGAACAACAACATCCAAGGAATTGTGAAAGCTTGAAAAAATATAAAGGAGGGACAATTATTGAAATTGAAGATGAAAATTATGATGGAGATGAAAATGTTTTTTGGAGCAGTGATGAGGAGGATCCTGATTGGAACCCCTTGATTTGTCTATTACTCACCTTAACCTGATTGGAGGTTTATGAATGGTATGGAGTTGCTACCTTGTGTGTGATGTTATACTTCTTTAGTAGCCCTTCAAAGAGCTTATTGCACAAGTGGCTCCCTATATCACTAATTATGGCCCTCGGTGTCCCAAACAACATAGTTAGCACCATTAGTTCTAGTGGGTATAGCTTTAACCCATTTGGACATATAATCAACGACTACTAAAATATACTCAAAACGAAAAGAAGGGGAAAAAGAGCCCATAAAATAATCCCTCAAACATCAAACAGTTCAATTACTAATTTGTATGTCCAATACATCTCATTTCTCTTTCCTATGTTACTAGTCCCATGACATTTACACAATAGATGCAAAACAATATAAGCATATTTAATTAAAGTTGGCCAAAAAAAACAAGATTGTAATACCTTAAATTCCATTTTCTTACCATCATAATGGCCCCTATTATGAAGCTCATGGAAAAAAGGTCAAAATGCACTCATGTTCCTCCTCAGGCACACATTTCTAGATTACTTGATCTTGGTAAAGCTTGAATAAATAGAGAGTATCCAAAAAATAGTAATGCAAGAATATAAAAATCTCTTATTTTCTTGAAAAAAAATGTCAAGCCTCAAAACATCACTATCAAGATAGTTAACTATATTAGCATACCACGAGTTTTGATCTACAGTAAACAATTGTTTATCAGGAAAATTCTCTACAATGTCTTTTCCATTCTCATCCTCAACAGTGTCAAAGTCAAACATTAACCTAGATAGATGATCAACTGCTACATTCATAGTTCCTTTCTTATCTCAAATTTCTATGTCAAATTCCTATAAAAGCAAAACAACATTGGCTTAGCATTCGATTTACTTAGTAAAGAATGATCATAATTCACAATACTTTAGACCCTACCAAGTAATATCTGAATTTATCCAAACAAATAAAATACCCAAAAATTCTTTTTTGGTGGTAGAATAATTTAGTTGGGCATTATTGAGCGTCTTAATAGCATAACAAATAACATGCAAATGCTTTTCATTCTCTTTCCCAAAATAGCCCCTATAACATAACTAGATGCAGATGTCAATTTCTCTTTTAGGGTATTAAAAGCAATAAGACAATCATTATCAAACACAAAGGTGCATCCTTGGCCAACAAATTACATAAAGGTTAACTTTTTTAAAAAAATATCTTTAATAAGTCTCATATAATAACCTATATGTTCTAAGAATCTCCTTATACCCTTAACAAATGTAGGCTTGATAGTTAAGCAATCAATTCAATTTTTGTTTTGTCCTAATACAATGCCTTGTTTGACAATAAAATGATTTTTTTTCCAACTAAGGGTTAAATTGCATTCAATGCATCTTTTTAAAACATAAGTCCATTTATGCAAGAAATCATCAAATGAGGTTCCAAAAATAGAAAATTCAACCATAAATACCTCAATGAATTTCTCCACCATATTTAAAAAGATAGACATCATGTATATCTGGAATTTGGTGGATGCATTACATAAGTCAAACAACATCCTTTTGAAAGAAATGTCCCAAAATGAATAAGTAAATATGGTATTCTCTTGATTCTCTAGTGTAATTATTAGCTAGTAATAGCATAAAAAACCATCAATAAAACAAGAAAAGTCATTCCCTATTAATCTTTCCAACATTTGGTTAATAAAAGGAAGTGGGAAGTAATATTTTTTAGTGTATAGATTTAGCTTCCTAAAATCAATACACATTCTCCATCTTGTAATCATAGTAGTAGGCAATAACTCATTTTTGTCATTTTTTACCATTACTATGCCTTATTTCTTGGGTACAACATATATTGGACTAATCCATTTGCTATTAGAAGTAGAGTAAATAAATTCTACCTCTAAGATTTTTAAAATTTCTTTCTTTACTTCTTTTTGCATAACAGGGTTTAGTATCATCTGAGCTTCTCTTACTGATATGGTATTGTCCTCTAAAATTTTCTTATGCATGCACATAGTTGGACTAATACCTCTAATGTCTCCAATACTCCAACCTATAGCTTTCTTAAATTTTCTAAGCTCTCTTACAAGTTTTTCTTCTTGGGTTGGGGTTAATGTAGATGAAATAATAACTAGCCCCTTCTCCTCAAAACATATATTTAAGATGCTTAGGTAACTATATAAGCTCTAGCTTATGTGGAGTAGTCTCTTCCCTAGGTGTGATCTTATGTAAGTCTAAGTGTATACTAGACTTGTCTATAGGTTTAGCACTATCTAGTATCTCATTATACCCCTTAATCTCCTCATTTAAATTTTCCTCTACCATATCAATAGTCAAAGCAATAATCAAGTTTGTCCTCTATGTTTTCTTGTAAAAAATATGAGGCGCAAATAAGTCTATACAATAAATATAAGAACACTCATCTATAGTAAAGATAGAAGGAATATTTGAGGAATCAAAAATATTAAAGTCTATAGTCTCTTCTAAGATTGTGATGGTTAATCTACCATTATGGACATCAATAGTTATCTTGGTTGTGGCCATGAATAGCCTACCAGAAGAATAGTGTGCTCCTTGTCCATAGATAGGGTCTCTTAATTGTCCAAAACAACAAAATCAATAGGTACGTTTGGCTTATATACTTGTATAATTAAATCTTTTATCATGCCCTTTAGTATTTAACATATCTATTAGCTAATTAAAAGGACATAGTTATGGGCTTAAGCTCCTTCAAACCTAATTGCAGTATATTGAGTAAGGTATGAAGTTGATACTTGCACCTAAATCTAGCATAGCCTTAGCAACATTCTTATCACCCATGGTGATATTGATATTAATTCTCCCTGGATCTTTCAAATTTGGTTGTAGACTATGTTGAAGTACTGCACTTGTAATTTCTAATACAATTACTTTTTCATTAACTTCACATCCCTTTTTCTTAGTGTTAAACTTCTTGAAAAGCTTTACATAAGATGGCACATTCCTAATGACATCCAAGAGAGGTAAGTTAATGTTAACTTTTGAAAGCATGTTAAATAAGTCAAAAAATTGCTTATTATATTTATTATCCTTCAAATGGTGTGGAAATTATATGGGTGGTCGGTATGACTTAGGTGACTTGTGTAATATAGGAGGATCATATGACTATCTGAGACTTTCTTCAGAAGGCTTCACAGTTTTAGCATTTCACTTGTGTTTCCTACATTATTAGGTAAATCATTAAAAATTCCAAGAATATCTTTATTTAGAACCTTACCACTTTGAAGGACTGTAACAGCCTTGCTTATTCAGGTTGACTAGGAAGCTTCCCCCTCTCTTACTTTTTCATATGCTCAGCCAGTTTCCCAACTTGAACTTTCACTCTCTTAATGGATGCCTCTAGAGAATCCAACCTTTGGTTATTTTTCACTTGGTTGTCTTTTCTCATGTGAATAAAGTCATTCAAGTTGTATTCCAAGATTGGCTTATTAGGTGGGTTATATGGCATGTTTTTGATGAATTTTTGGCCTTGCATATTGTTTTGGTTTTGAGCATAGGTATAGTTGTTGCATTCCAAGAGAAATTGGCATGATTTCTCCATCTTGGATTAGTGTTTGTATAGGGTCATTTTTAAGTATAGGTTTGTAACCCTATATTACATTCACTTGTTTATGACTATGACTTACATAAGAATCACTTTTAAAAGGATAAGTATTAGCACCATGCTCATAAGTAGTACAAACTCCACATATCACTTGGTTTAGCGTGTTTTTAGTGGTGAGAAGTACAGCTTTCTTGGTCAATTTTGTAAGTTGCATGGGCATCTCATTAGTGAAGCCCATCTCATTTACTCTAGTTCTTCTAACTCTAGCATTTTTATGTTAGGAATTAGCACCCAAATTCTTATGGAGCTTATAATTTTCTCTAGCTATTTTCTCTCCCAAAACTCTACCAACATCATTATCAACTATAAATTGACAATATTGTGTCAACCCATCATAGAAAAATTGGTTTTGTAGAAATAGTGGGAAATGATGGTGTGTTCACTTGATAAGAAGTAGCTTAAACCTATCACAAGTTTCATGGAGTGGCTCTCCCTCCATTTGTGAGAATGTGGCAATCTTAGTGCTTAAAGTTGCAGTCTTTTAGTGGGAATAGAATTTTTCCATGAATTTTTCGTAGACTGGCTCTTAAGTTATTAGAGAGCCTAATAGAAGAGTTATAAGCCAAGCCTTTTCTTTATCATTTTTAACAGTCTCCCCAAATATATACAGGAAGTAGAAATGTCAATGATTGGCCTTGCATACTCCTTCATAACCATTTCCCTTTGTAATATGTCCATCATTTCTACTAGCTCTTGAAGTAATTCTTCTTCCTCCTAGATATCAAAAGTTGTGTTGAGTGCTCTTTTGTCTTGTTAATGTTTTGTATGAAAGGTGCAAGTTCATTCCCTTGGGACCTCCTCCCTAGCATAAACTAACAAAAATAACAAGAAATATCAAGGAAATAAAGAAGCACAAATGAAGATTGGTAATAGAAAAGATAAAAATAATTGTAATAACTAACAAAAACAAAAACTAACAAAATCACATAAACAAGAAAATCAAGAAAATAAATAGACAATTTAAAATGCCAAATTCCATGACAATGTTTCCAAAAGCTTGTGCAAATTTATATGCTCACAAGTGTATAAATCACTAATATATTAGTGATAAGCTTACCCCAATTTCGAACTCTAAAGGAATTTGCAATGGTTTGAAACTTAACTTGTTCTCTTAATAAACTAATGAAACAATCCTAAACAAATTAACATGTCGGTTGAAAGAACAATTGTGAAATGTAAAATGCTTGAAAAAACTAAAACTAAGTGGATAAATTGTTGAACTGAATTAAAATGACTAGACGAGTATGGAAAATTAGTTAGCTAACCATTCATGGATAGAAATATTTACATCATTTTTTACAATTGGCTTCAAAAGTTGAAATTAATGATTTTCCCTTTTTAATTAAAAGAACACTCAATAATCATGGTGAGTCCCAACAATATAAATTGACCAATTAGTTCATCAATTAGGTTTTAATTAATTAATTTGTACTCGTAAGGGAAATAATTTAAGAATCTAATTTAGCACAAATCAATTCTATTAAGTTCTTGTTCATATTTGCATAACTAAAATATAGACGATGTATCTAATGTCTAATTCTAAAATAGTCAGTTCGTTCACAAATTAAAATGATCAATAATAATTAATAAACAAAGGTAAGAGAAACTATGAAGAAGAAATAATTCAACTTTAATTAAATAAAATCATTCAAATATTCATCCATTCATGGAAGCAAAACTAAAATCCCACATAAATATATGGCAACATAATCAAATTAATCATAACCAGTTTAATTAAAAAAGCTATAATAAAAGTATAGAAAGATGAAATTTAACAATTAGAATACCCCATTTTGATCTCCTATCTCTAAATCCTTGAAATTGGTTGATCCCCTTCATCAAATCCTTGGAAAAGCTTCACGAAAGGGAGTTTTCTCTCTAATTTTTATGTAAGAACCGGTGGAATTTGGTTGGCCCCTATTCAGAATTATTTGTGATGTATTTACAGTTTAGGTTTAAGAAAATAAATAAGAAAATGCGTCACTATTTGAGAGAGGATTGATAGCCAGAAAATAAAAGCATGCTGTGGCATGGATTTAATGGCATCGTGGCATAAGATGAAATTGAAATACCACAAAACAACCTAAGAGCAGGCCATCGTGGTATGAAATTTGTTATGCCATGGCCTGAGATAAAATTTATGGAGGCTTGATTCTTGTACTTCTAGACTTGTTCGAGTTTCCATTTCCCTCCTCATTTTCACTCTTTTTGCTAGTTTTAATCCTAGATTCCTCCAAGAGCTTATGAATCTACACAACACAGAATTACCATCCAAAATTACAAAATTTCTAGAATAAAGTATAAAATTAAAGCTTAAAAACATAGCAAACTAAATAATAAAAATATGTTTATCATGAACCTAGAAAAACTTCTGGCTAAAAAAATGATAATAAGTCCTTACATCCAGCTTAAAAAATGTAAGATCTTACTTTGGCAACAGATGGAAAACTTTAGATGTTATATACAAACATAGAGGTGGATGCAACATGTTACATACAAAGATATAGTTGGATGTAAGATATTACATATAAAGATAGAGTTAAATGTAACATATTGCATACATCAAATATGAAGTTGACTTAGAATAGATTAGAAGCCTTTGAATAATAAAAAATTTGAAAAAAATAGAAAATATTTAGAAAAATAGTAAGAGATGGAGATGACCAATTCATAGCTTTTGTAAGTCTTGTTTTCCTTTGGGCCTTATTGGCATTCCCGTGTGTAAAATATAGAGTCTATTTATTTTACTTAGTATTTATATCTTCCTTTATGTAACGATTGTTACTATTGATCAGTAATGTACACACACATATTTAGTCATACTTTATATGTAACCATGTTATACACACACCATAGGGTTTGTTTTCTTAGTATGCATGCTAGATTATGAGTTATGGTTTTTGTTTGGTTTTGTATGCAGGTATTTATGAAAATTACTTGATTATTTTTTGAATAAAAAATAGATTTTTTTCTCCTCGACAAGGCCTTCATTGAACACCCAGTGAGATGGTTGGCAAGGACACCATTGAGGCCTTAATGAGGGTGGCACACAGCTTAGGTGATGTTTGTAAATATCCCTTCTTAATTAGAATATACTAGTAAAGCTCTACCAATTTTCTCCAAAAATTCTAATTCTATTTTAACTATGAAATCTTGAGTATATTTTGGTGATTGTGATATGTTACCCTAAGAGTGACAAGTTTTCTTAGACTATGAATGGCTAAGAATATTTTGCTATATGGTTTGAGCAATACTATTCTCTTGGGTTGTTAAGTGTTCCCAAGATATTAATTACGGGTGTTTGTGATTAAGTGAATTTCCCATGTATTTTTGTTATGGTTACTGATCAGTAGTGACCAATCATACTATTTAGTGTGGCTTTGGCTTTAGAAGATAGTCAAATATATGTGCCGGATTGAGTAGTTTTGAAGTGAGTGAGTACAGGAAACAATAGGTAGTTAAGATAGTGTGGTCCCTACTAATAGAGGTATTTGAGTTTTTATTTTTGTTAACTTGTATCTATTTTATTGCTTAGTGGATTTGTTTACTCTCGAGTGGTGACTACCTGAGGATTTTACCATTTAGATAGGGACTCTATATGGGTTTACCTTATTATATGAGTATGAGTGTATGATCTGCTCTGTTGTGAGTATAATTTAAGTCACAATCATGTATATTTTTACACATAGGCTTTGGACTCATATTGGAAAGTTATTTACTTTCAGTATAATATGTTTTATTTATTGACTGAATAGCCTAGTTATTGCTTCCTATTTGTGGTTTGTTGCTTTTCTATTCTTGTGTACTAGGTCTCAGACTCTTTCATCTGGTATCAAAATGGGTACACCTTTCTTGGATTGAACCACTTTGGTATTGATCCTTTCCCCTTTTCTCTGTGTTTAATTTCATTAATCTTTTATTGTGAATGATGTTCGAGGCTTAGTTAGTGGGCTACCTCAGTTAAATGGTTGTTTTTGTTTTTATTGGAGATCTCAAATGTGTTCTTATTTGAGATCATCAAATAATGATGTTTGGTCCCTAATTGAGAATGGTTGGAAATGCCCTACTTACATCTCTAAATCTAAGGTTTTTGAACCCAAACCCATTGTTGACTAGAACAAAACAAGTGTTATGTCTTAGAAATCTCTTTTGTGAAGGGTTTCACTTACTTGTTAGTTCGATTATTGCTAGAGATACAAGTAAGATTTCTAAGTTTACTACCTCCAATGAATACTTATTTTGATTGCCTATATATTATACAAATGAATATTTTGACTTATGCATTTACATATTTTTCACATTTGGTGATCAATGTTGATTTGTACCTATTCACACACTCACTGGACAAATATGTATATTATGCTTAAAATTTATGATTGATTTTATGAAATTCTAGGGAATGAGATAATCTTAATGGTAACGTTATTTGTAAGATATATATTTCACTTTCTAAAATGATACAATAGAGTGATACCTAGTTTTGAGAGGGCTATCTCACAATTAGTGTGTAAGTCATCATACTTGGCATATTAACTGGTGCATATTTCCTTAAAAAATAATAATAATATTAAAAGAAAGAAGAAAAATACAATTTTTTTTGCATGCACAAGAATAAAGAGCCATAATTGGTTATACAAAAAATAAATAAACAACCAATCTCTCACAAAAAAATTAACACAAGAGGGGAATACAAAAAAAATATATCTAAGTTTTCTCTTGGTAAGTAAATTTTATTTTGAAAAAGTATGAATTCAACTGCAATTTGTTTGTGATAGATGATACTCATTTTGAATCTTTCATAACTAATCATAAATGAACAAATTGACATCCTACTGTAGTTCCAGCATATATTTTATTTTTGGTAATTGTCGATATGTCACCATATGTGCTTGTGTGCCTTGTCTACATATATTTATGTTGTCAATGAATAGTTACACTTTGAAAAAAAATTGATTTCATCATTTGTGTATATTGTTGTAGTCATGTTAAGTTAAGTCAACTACCCTTAATTCAAAAAAAATATATACCATTTTTTATAAATTCCTCTTTAGTCTAATTTATTTAGAAGAGTCATAAAACTTAGGAGGAGTATATTAATATTTTTAAAAAATATTGTTTTTAGCTCTCTGTTTTGATTGTTCTGACCTTTTTAAAATGTGTACTCTTTTTTTCAGTCATTAAGTACATTGTTTGTTTACTCAACCTATTATCATTGCTTCATGATTATATTTCTTATTCATATGAAAAAAGGGAGAAAAATTGGAACATTAATTAAAATTCTACAGAAAGAGGAGAGCTACCTTAGAGGGAGAATTATTTTGAAACCCCTTTTTAGAGATACTACACAAAGGGAGAGTCATCTTTTTAATTTCTATTTATTAATTAGTCATTCTTATAAATATTCTTCACTTTTCCATTGTTATATACACTAAATTAATGAACAATGAGTCTTTTAGGACAAGTTTTTTAATTTTTTATGTTTTTTTAGTGTTCATATGAGCTTTCGAGAATCAAGAGGAGATGGTTTCATTGGATTATAGGATAGCACCACTATGTAAAAATTTACTTTTCCTATGAGCGTTATGTAGTGATAGAAAGGTTTTATTACACGAATATGACAAAGGGAGGGATTGTAAGGTTTATGTTAGTATTTGTAATATTCATGAAATAAAATATATAATTGTAATTTTAGTTTCTGGATGTGTCTTAGAAGAAATTTTGAAGCTTAAGAAGCTATCATGCCTCAACGGTCACATGTCAAGTATTTTTCTATTCTTGTGCATGTTAGATTACATATTAGACACAATATGGATAATGTGAAATTAGGCCACTCGATTGATTGAGTAATGACTGGATCAATTGAGCAATATAACATGAATAAATTAATTTTAATACATGACTAGATCGGTTGAGGTATTTCCTCTATTGATCAAAGATTAGATCGATCAAGTTTACTCGTTGGATCAATCCACCTTTTTTTAATATTAATTAAATGATCACTGGATATATCGAGACTACATTCAATCAATCAACAAATGTACTTGTTCGATCGAGTCATTAGGTTTTTGAATTTAATATTTATTTCTTATACGAGTTGGATTGACTTTTTACAATATTGTCCTTATTTCTTAAAAGTGCTTTAATTGATTTTATGGACGATATGGTAACTCTATTTTAACCTAATGCGCTTCAAAATATTCTATAAATATAGACTTAAGCACACATTTGAAACCAACCACACAAGAGCTATTGTGCTTATTCTCTCTCGTTTTGTTAAAAGTTTTCAAGTACGCTTTTTCACTAAGTTAATTTATCAAACATTTGTGGTTGTGTTTGATGGATTAACAAGACTACAATAATAATTGTGTTTTTGCATTTTTAACTGATTGTTTTAGAGTTGTTAGTTGTTTTAAATTTATCTGATATATTATTTAAATCAACTAGTTAGGGTTGTTCATTATTGAATCTATCTTATAACACACACTTGCACTTGTGTTTATGTGCTAACGTTTTAGGAAATAATGGTGTAGGTTTGATTAACTCGTGGGACTCAACTTTTTCAGAATGTTGGTCTAGATTTGAATTCCTTTCTTAAAGAGACCGATGAAAGCAACAACTTGTAAGTCGGTTACTTAGGGGAATTACCTAGGTGGATAGTTTGAGTCCTAGACTTATAACTAGATACTTATTTTTCACAGTGAATAGTTAGGTGATCTAGTGCACTTTTGGTTTTCTTCTTAAGTCATTGGTATGGCCTAGTTTGTTTCCAACTAAAAATATCGTTTATTGATTTTTATTTCCGTATTACTTTACGTACACATGATTAATTTTTTTATCGCTTACAAAATTTTAATTGGTCATAATTTTATCGATCTTTTATTCATCCACCCTCTAACTAGATATTTCAATATATAACTAAATCAACTTTCAATATCAATGTTAATTTGCTTAATTTTAGTGAATGAAATCCGAACTTGCTTAGACTCTAACCACATAAGGCATACTTTCAATAACACTGATCATATTGGATCAATCACTCATTTAAAGGTATATGCGAATAAATTTTATTTAAAGGAATTAACTAATGAGTTTGCATATATTTAAAGAATAAAAAAGGCTCATAATAGTGCATAATATTGATCTCATGAAAAAAATCAAATGAAAGAATTTTATAAAGAAATCAAATACTATCTCCATATATCAGTCAAATTCATCAAATAAAAAATTTCAAGAATATGCTTGTTAGAGATTGATGGCTCTATGAAAGTAGAGTTATCAATACACTTTTTTGGTTAATATTTTCTCATTTTTTCAATAAGTACTATTTTGGGATAAAAATATTAAAATATAAAGTTTATAATGAAAAAGGGGTGAAAATATAATATTTATGAAACTTTTTGGACTTTTTATGAATTTTTTAATGCAAGACCAATCAAAAGAGGCCATGTGCACACTACGCAAGTAGGGAGCTAACCAAGCACGCCATGTGGATGCCACACAAGCGAAGAGGCCCAATCACACAACATCACATATATCGTGTGGCATAGAGCCATAGCATGTGTCAATACAACATTCATTCCTAGTTTCACTTCCTGGTCATAGAACTATAAACCCTACTGAGACAAAATTAACATTTTTTATCAGTTTTTGGAGCCAAAAAGAGAGAAAAATATCAAAAAATTCAAAGGAAATACAATTTTGGTGGAGATTCAAAAGAAGATTGATGCTACAATTCAAGAAATTGATTATATTTCTTCTTCTTCTCTTTTCTTTATCAATTTTTATATCTTTCTTTATGAAAAATATGAGCTTTATAAACAAAATTATGTATAGCTAATTTATTAATCTAGGAGTCTTATAAACTCAATTTTTACCATGTGATGATATAATATTTTACCCCAATTATGATTTCAATTTAATTATATTATTTAATTTGATTTTTAAGCTATTAATTGTTGGGCCAATAATTTATCTATAATGACAATTAAATAGATTTGAGAGAATTAATTAATGGTTTGTTTTGATTAAATAACATGCATAGTTTCTAGGTAGAGATGTATGATTCTTATGCATGTGATCCATAATTAATGAACTTAATTAATATTATGCAACTTAATTGACATGAGAGTATAATTAGGTTAATTGCTATATGGTTTGTAATTTACTTGAGAGAGAAATACATGCTAAGTTAGATTCAATTGATCATGTAATTGATCGATAATTATATTGGGGGATTTTAGTGATTTATTGCTTTGGAAAATTAGGGGAATAAGTATTTTTAGATATTTTCTCATATATCGTCTTAGCTACAAAATCTTATTTAAGTAATTATTACTATTAATTTTTAGTTCTTTTAATTTTGCTCTCTTAAAACATAAAAACACAAGAAAATTGATTTTTATTTTTAAAAAAATTACTTTTTAATAACATGATCTCTGTGGGAACGATATTTTCTTATCATTATATTACTTATTACGATACGTATACTTTCATATTCATTGAACGTAACTTGTGTCGATTAGAGATGAAGAAAATCCAATGACTTTTGGGAATTCATATCCTATCTTGCTTTTGTATTTAGCCATTTCTCACAACTTTTGTAGGATATTTAGATCATAGTATTTAGTTTATATTATTTTCCTTTTTTTGATTATTTTCGTTCTCTTTTTTAAGAGAGGATTCATGTACAATTTATACAAATTTTTGTGTCGATTAGAGATGAAGAATTGTGCATCCATCAATCCAAACATTTAAATTTACATAGATAGAATACTGTATACTTCTCACAAATTTCAACAAATAGTTATAAAATAAACAATTCTAAACAATATTCACATAATAGGAAACAAAATAAAATATAATAATTAACATAAAACAAAAAAAATATAATATCATAAAAAAATAATACAAAAGTTCTCAAAATAAAATAAAACAAAATAAAACAAAACAAAACAAAAAAACTCATAAATCTCTGGATCAAATGTAGAGCTTATTCTCTATGTTGTCCAGATCTTGTGCTTCAGGTTCTTGTTGTGATCTCTTTGGAGATGTAAAGGTGAAATCATAATAATGTTACTCGGGTATTATCAAATGGCTTGTATCCACCCTGAGATGACTTAGTTTCAATCGGTTCATTTCATACATCAACTAATTATAATTCACCTTATCACAATTCTGTTGATTCAGAAATGCAGCTCATTAGGCAATGTAGGCTTCCTTGTACATTTCCAAATAGCTCATTCTTTCACCAAAATTTTGAATTTCTTCTTTCATAGTCAATTTTGATGAAGGAATGACATTTTTTCTTTGAATAATGTTCATACTAGGAATGAGTTCATCATAATATGTCAGGTTCTATAATTCTATATGTTGTAAAATAACTTCAACTTTTAAGTGAGTTGCTTTCTTACATAAACAGTGATTAAATGGGGAAAAGAAACTCAAATAGCAACTATTAGTAGATAACTTTATCTTATGGTGAACTATATTCCTCATTTTTATAGGCATCTTGGATGTGATAGCATACAATAAAATTACCCTATCCCTATCAATACAACTATAATGTATCATAGGTATTAATGTATTGGTAAATACTAGCACTCTTATCCAAATACTTTACCTTAAATTCTTTATATTAACCACCAATATAAACCCATTCAACCCCTTATATAGTTAAGGTCTCAAGTACTGTAGTATAATCGACATTACTTAAATAATTTTCATACTTGCCCTACCTAAAATGAAGTAAATAAAAATGTACATTTATATCCTTTGGTCAAATGGGACTAGTACATCCCATATTTTTACTACATTATCAACAACATCGCAAACGTTAGCATAAAATTCTTGAACAATAGATTCAATAGCAGGATCAGGTTCTTTTACCAACTTTTTTCATCCTAAAACTACTAACATCTGTAATTCCCACAAGTCTAGAGTCAAATTCTATCACAATTTCATGTATAAAACCTTTATTCACTTTTGCAACTTTTATAAAATGTAATTTAGCCTCAAAACTTGAAAATTTGGCCATATTATAATCTTTAGAAGTTAAAACCACTTTTCGATTCTTGATTCTACCTCTTTTAGGTGCCATTTCAAAAATTTAATAATATCTAAATTCAAAGAGGTTCTTAGATAATCTAGATAATAATACCAAATTATACTAAAATATTTTCCTTACCTCTCTTAGTCCTAATTAAGGTTTGAAACTCTTAAAAATTCACAAATAATCCATAAATTTTAGAGAATTTAACTTTAAGACTTAAATTCTTATAAATTTATAAATGGTTACTTATGTTGTTGTGGATTGAAGAAAATAAAGAACACCATTTTTTGAAGATAAGGATTTCTTAATGTTGTTCATAGTTTTCAAAAAATATTTATGGAATTGGTAGGCAAGTGAATTTTGTGAAATATTTTGAAAAGTTATTGAAGAAAGATGGGATTTTTGAGGGTTTTGTTAGGTTTGGTGGAAGAAAAAGTTTAGGATTTGTGAGGTTTTTGAGATAAAATTAGTGTGTTTTTGCGTAGGGGAGGTATTTATGGCCAGAATTAGTACATTGATTACGGCACAGAATAAAAGCATGCCGCGACACAAGCCTTTGAATTTCAATCCATGTTTGATCAAAAACACCTATGTTGTGATGCAAAAAAAAGTATGTTGTGATGTGAAACAATCTGTTCTTTACAATAAGTTTTACGTTACTCACCTTTTTTAATATTATAATAATAATAAAATAACCACATAAAAAATCTATACTTTAAATAAAATAATAAAATAACAAATAAAATTAATTATCTATAAAATAAAAAATTAAAGAAATAATAAAATAAGATAATGGGATACCTCCCATCAAGGACTATATTTATCGTTTTTAGTGAGACATTGCTTGGGGGTTTCATCGTTTTGCAAACTCAATATCTCCATGTTATTGATTTTTGTTATCTTTCTGCAAATGCTCATTTAGTTGTTCCAACCTTTGATTTGTTCATGATTGGGTGTCTCTGCTCACTTGAATGAATGCATTCAAGTTATCCTTCAAAGTATAGTTTATTGGTAGGATTATTGAGCACTTGTTGATGGAATTGCTGGTCATGTTGGTTTGAGCTCCAGACGAAGATAAGATTGTTTTGCCTCTAGGAGAAATTTGGATGATTCCTACACCCTGGGTTGTAGGTAATTACGATCATACCTTAGTCTTGGTCAATATCACCCTAATACATTGACATACTCAGGTCCAATACTTGTTTCTCATTGATAGGGACATGCATCAACACTATGTCCGAAGTACTACATAAGCCACGTTGTTCTTTATTTATTGTGGCATGTGTTATAAGAAGTGAAACTTGCTTGGTCTATTGAGGAAGCTGCATTTGAACTTTAGTACCAAAGTCTGTTTCATGGACTCCAGCTCTGCTCACTCGGGTGCTTTTATGTTGGAAATTAATACCCAACCTCTCAAAGAGATTGTACGTCTTAAAGGTAGTCTTTTCTCCCATCGCTCATCTAGTAGTGTTGTCAATGATAAACTAACATTTTTGTGTCAATTCATCATAAAAAACTACTTTTGCAACTATAGAGGATAGTTGTGATGGGGGTATTGAGTAAGAAAGAGTTTGAACCTATTTCATACTTCATGGAAAGATTCTCCCTCCATTTGAGAGAAATGAGAGAAAGTAGAAATTTTTGCTCTCAGCTCTAATATTTTTTTATGGGAATAAAATTTTCCCATGAACTTATGGTAAACATCCTCCAAATTCATTAGAGAACCTGGGGGAGTAACATTAGCCATGTCTTGGTCCTATCTTTTAGCGTGTAGAGGAAACACTAAATTATGAGTTGGTCCTTGATGAGTGCATTAGGGGTGTTTGAACTATTAAGTAGAATCCTCTAATAAAATATGATGAGTCTTCGTTAGGTAGTCCATTAAAGGAAGGTAACATGAAAAAATAATTGTTTTATAATTCATAATTTCGAGCAACCTCACTCACTTGGATTGAGGCAGTTATAGTGCCAATTATTGACCTTGTATACTCTTTCATAGTTGTTTCCTTAAGTGATGGATTTCCCCCATATTTGTTGATTCGGGTGTAGAGTCATGCCTGTTTTAAAAATTTATTAAACTAAAGACCGTGGGACCTTAAAGTCAAGCCTTTTTGACAATCTAATATGTTAATTTATATTATTTTTGTAAAGTGTGTGATGATATCCTAAAAACCTCCTATCTAGCATAAACTTATAAAGAAATTTAAAAAATCACCAATTAAGTAGAAAATAAAAAGATAAAATAAATATAAATAGATATAAAATATTATATGTTTGTACACAGAATTACTAAATACATAGTAATTAAAATAATATAACGATACACAAGTTAGTAAACAAAAACAAATTATACAAGAATTAATTTAGTATACAAAAATACTAAACATAAAGTAAAAGAAATAAAAATAATAATAAAAGAGTTAGTAAATAAATAAAAGAAAAGAAAATTAAAAATTAAAATAAAGAAAAAGATTTGTTACAAATAAAAAAAATTAAATTTTTTAAATTAATAAAATATTTAATTTTTCAACTATTTTAATATTTAAAAATATTATTTTTATTAAATAAAATAAGATCACTTTTTTAATAAATAAAATATAAAATATTTTTTTTATTTTAAAAATAAAAAATTTGAAATTAAAATATCTAAAATTAATTGATAACTTAAATATTCTAAGATTTTAAGTAAAAATCACAATATTTACAATAAATGTTTTTAAAAATTTTGGTAATAAAAATTTAAAAACGGTATTTCTCTCCAAAAATATGGCTAAAAACTTAATGACGAAAAATTTATCTAGTTTTTGATACTATTATCAGTTTTCTGACAACGATGCCAAAAACTTGATGTGTCAAAACTTAGTGTACAAATTTTGTATATTTTTAAATAGCTTACAAGTGCACGAATCACTTAAGAAATGATAAGTATACTTTTAAGGTTGATCTAAAGAAGAATGATGTGATTTTTAAATAATTCAATGAATTCTTAAAAACGAAAATAAAAACCTAAACATCATATCCCGATTATTTGATTTAATAAATTCTAAACTAATAACATAAAATTAAGAATAGATTTAATAAATTGGAAAATAAATATTTACATTCAGTAGGGAATTTATAGGATATATTAGTAAGTTAATTATGTTTTTTTAATACTAATTCATTTATGAAAGATATAAAATAAGATTATTGATTATCTCTTTTTAATAAAAAATATCCTTAGACAGGGGTCAAATTATTTATTAATAAGAAACCAATTAATATCCTAAGATTGAGATTACCAATTGATAATTATTAAATTATGACTTATTTATAAAAAATTAACAAACCTTCTAATTATTGCTTAAGGTCGATACTACTACAATAAATGCATATGACTTCGTTTTTAACTGTGACCGTAGGTCTATGACCACGATTATAAGAACCGAGACCTAAGTGAGAGAGACCATAGACTGTTACCTATGACCTCATTTTTTTAACTGAGGCCATAGACATACCCTATGGCCTCAGTTTTTAAATAACAAAGGTCATAAGACATATCTATGATCTCGGTTTTTATCAATTAGTAATTAGAAAAGAGGAAATTTCTACAACATTATAGAAGTTCAGTCCTACAAGTATGAATTAAAAGAACTCCATAAACAGAGACCATAAAGATTGTTTAGCACAACAATAAAGGATAGAGATGACCTATTTTAAAAGGCACAAATATTTTTTAAAAATAAAACACTCAAAGCAATGTGACAAATGCAAGTCTTTTAAAAGATATCACTCCCTTAAAACAATCCTCTATTCCAAGTCTTTTAAGTGCTCGAACTACATGGTTCTTGTTTGAATTCATAAAAACCTATAGAAAAAATTAAATATGATCTGATTCTTAGCAAGCCACCCAACAACACTAACTAATATGAGCAAGAAGAAGTTGATTACAATAAAACATACAACTTTTTGATTAGGCAAGCTAAGTAAGAGACTCCTCAAAATAGGATCAAGTTTAAGCATATCATAAGGTAGCCTTCCATGAACAAAGTTGTATGGCAAAAAAGAGGTCATAATCACATGCTTTAAATATAATTTTAAATATACCACCTTTATTAAAAGATAAATCAATATTTGTGGAAGTCATCATACTCAAAGTCATAACCAATAGCCTGGAAATAACATTGTTATCAATCGATTGTAAACTCTTTCGACGGTAAAATAGAAAAAAAGAAGGTAAATTGGATATCACATACCTTAAGACCCGCTATTGTAGTCTCAAAGTAATGCACAATTCAAGGATTTTAGTCCATGAGCTATGAGAGTGATATCACATACCTTAGCTTATATGGAATGTAATTCTACACGTGTTAATTAGAAATGAAATAGATGTTATATATAAAAAAAATAAAATAAAAAATTACAAAAGAATAACTGTTTATTCAATCAATAGCCCAATAGTGTTACTAGTTGGCTAACTCAATAAAGTAGTTTTCTGCATCAATAAAAAAAATAAAAAAAACCAAAATAATTATAGGCCTTGTAACATGAGCAATAACTTCAACATGCGCAGATACCTAATTTCACTAATAATCAATACATACATGAAATTATATGGTAAAAAAGAGGGTATCACACATACCTAGAGCTGGGTCGCAAGCGACAACGAAAACAAATGGTCAGCCGGCAAGGTGCGAGCTGGGGAAAAGGAAAAGAAAATGATAAAAAATTTGGTCTAATTTGGTGTAAAAGAGAGAAAATTAATAGGGTATGTCTATGGCCTCGGTTTTTATAAAAATCGAGGCTAAATTACCGAGACCAAAGACATGTATTGTAGTAGTGCGAACATGTAATTAGCCTTTCATTAAAGGTGTCAAAGTGAGGCTTTTATGTATCTAGAAACTAACTTTAAGATTTTAATACTACTAGTAAAAATATGTTGTCAATATATTTTTAAATAGTAATTCTTATAAAAATATTTAAAATATTGTATTCACTCTAACTATATAATTGATATAGATTAAAGATTTAAGAGTACTACTCTAAATTAGATCTAGATAATTAAATCTTAAAGATAACACTCTTGTTTATTATGAAAAATATTAACCTATATATTTTTCTTTAATGAACTTTTGTATAATTCATGGTGAAGAAATAAAAATTAATTCATTTTATAAAAATGTTATATCTACTTGAATATTTCACAATTATAACAACATTACTAATATCTTATAGTATTTTCGATAAGACATGCTTAATTTAATAAATGATCAGTGAATTAAACATAGCAGATAAAAGAACAAATAAAGTTAATCTAAAAAGAATACATGTAAATTATACCTCAATTTTATATTTACAAAAGTTTAGTATTATTTCTATTTTTGAAAAACCTCTAAACAGAATTACCAACATTGTTTATTAAATCGAAAGTAAAACTATTACATAAATTATAATTGTTTATTTCTTAATTTGAAAGATGAACATTAAAATTATTAAAAGAAAAGAAAAGATAAAAGAAACTAAGAATTTAGCCTCGAATTGAGTCGTGGGATTAAGGATACTTTATATTGAGAATTTAGAGTATAATTTATAGGTGAAGATAAAAAAAAAATGTGGATCAGATAGGTAGATGCAACGGCACACAATATTTCTATACCATGACATGGGATAGGCTATATATGGTTTGAAACTTGATCATGCACGTTATTTTTACGCATCGATCACGTTCCTCTGAACAATTAAAATCCTTATTTTCTTTGTATATTTAAATCTTTTAATACTTGGTAATATTTAATATTTATTAAATAATTATCTCATCAAAATAATATATTTTAAATATATATATTTTTGCTTAAATTCAATTTTATATTACACTCTAATAGTAACTTATCTTTATCTTTTTGATTAATTAAAAATAATATCAAAATAATTAAAAGATGTCACGGTAAAATTATTTTTCATAATAATTCTATTTATCTCTAGTAGTATATTAAATATTTATTAATTTATAGATATAAATATTAAATTATGTGGGATCATAAATATTTATAAATTATTTAATTTATTTTTAAAACAGAATATAATAGAGATGGTTGGAGCTAGAGATTTCCTTCCTCCCCCAAGTACGTCACTTGCATTGTTATTAGCTGTGTCAATGTAGAATCCCGAAATACAGGACCAGCGACAGCTAAAGCGGAAAGTGAAAGAATAAAATAGTCACTAAATCTCTGAGTTTGATTTGTTGGTCGTCAACCCTCTCCGATGGCTAGGTATGTTCTTCATTTTGGGGAAAAACTTGCTATTTCGGTGCTTGGATTGGTGTTTTTGTGTGAAAAGATCATGTTTTACTTTGATCTCAAAGCCATTATTCAATATTGACAAAAAGTTGCTATGTCGTGGTGATTGAGCTTCTCAGTTTGTATTCCTTGTTTCACACGAAGATCATTTCGCTAATGAGTTTTCCTAGTTGGTTATTTGGATTGACTGTTGAAAGTTTAGCCTTTTGCTTGTATTTTATACTATTTGTTAAGGTAATGGTTGTTCTTCGTTCAAATTTACCATAATACACATTATGGGTTGTTCTTGTGAAATCTGTGACGAAGATTAAATTATTATTGAATTGAAAAGCTAAATCAGCTTTTAAAGAGCTACATGAATGAAGAAAGACACTTACGCACGTCTACCAATCCTATCATCATGGTAGAGAGCAAATCAAAAACAGAAAAATGAAATCTCTAAACACTCGGGATTTATTCAAAGCAATCCTAAGACTAAATCAAACTAATCGAAAACTTAACTTTAACATCCTCCCTTAAACTATATTGCAAAGCAATTAGTTTATACATGTAATTGAAAATACCTTCATTAACTAACGCATCTTTGAAAAAGTGTCTAACTTGAGTGGTTTGGTCATGATATCTGCAACCTGCTCTTGACTAGGACAGTGAATCAGTTCCACTACTTCTTGCTTTGTGAGTTTACGCAGAAAATAGAATCGCACATCAATGTGTTTGTTGCGACCGTGCATCACAGGATTCTTAAAGAGCTTAATTGCTGAACTATTGTCTAAATTCACTCTTGTCGGACCTTGTTAAGCATGTGAAAGTACTTCTAATACCTTTCTTAACCATATAGCTTGACAGGCGCAAGAGGATCCTGCAATGAATTCTACCTCAATAGTGGATAAGGTGACCACTGGTTGCTTCTTAGAGGACCATGATACATCACCTGAGCTTAACATGAATAGATAACCAGACGTGCTTTTCCTATCATTAAGATCTCCAACATAGTCACTATCTGTGTAAGTAATTAGTTCCTTGTTTCCTCCCTTCCTATAGAATATCTCAAAATCCAAAGTTCCTTTCAAATATCTTAACACCTTTTTTGCAGCTGCCAAAGAATTTCTATAGGTGACTCCATGTACCTGCTAATGAGATTCACTACGAACATAATATCAGGTCAAGTTGAAGTCAAATACATAAGACTCCCTATAATTTGTTTGTACAATGTGTTATCCACTTTCATTCCTTGTTCATTCTTCATAAGTTTGAAGCCAGGGACAATTGGATTGTGAACCGGATTGTATTCTCTCATTTTAAATCTTTCTAGTACTTCCTGAGCATATTTTCTTTGTCCAATAAAAATTCCTTTTGGTCCTTGTACTACCTCAATACCTAAACAATATCTCATCTTGTCAAGATCTGTCATCTCAAATTCATCCATCATAGATTTCTTAAATCTAACAAACATTAACTCATCATTTTCAGTAAACACCAGATCATCCACATAAAGACAGATTATAAGAATTTTACTTTCTCCAGATACCTTGGTAAACAGAGTATGTTCATAAGGATACTTTTGGAAACCTTCACTTATAAAGTAGCTTTCTATGCGACTGTACCATGCTCGAGGTGCCTGTTTAAGTCCATAAAGGGCCTTCTTAAGTTTATATACCTTGTGTTCTTTTCCTTTAGTGACATAGCCTAAAGGCTGCTCTACAAACACATCCTCACTTAGCTCACCATGTAAGAAGGTTGATTTCACATCCAATTGGTAGAGTGTCCATTCCTTCTGGGCAGCAAGAGAGATTACCATTCGAACAGTGTCTAATCGAGCTACTGGTACAAAAAACCCCAGCATAGTCTACACCATGTTGTTGACTGTACCCCTTTGCAACTAACCTGGCCTTGTACTTGTCAACCTCTCCATTCTCATTTAACTTTGTTTTGTAGACCCATTTCACCCCAATCCTTTTCCCTCCTCTAGGTAGGTCTGTTAATTCCCAAGTATCATTTCTTTCAATAGCTTTGATTTTTGAGTCCATGGCTTTCCTCCATCTAGCACTTTTGATTGCATCAATATACAATAGTGGATCACTATCCACAAACATAGCTAAATGACCTACATCTTCCTCAGAAGAAAGACCTTCTCCACTGACATAATTCCTCGTACATATTGGAGGCTTTCTAGTTCTTTTTTCATTTGAACCATTTGGGCTTTCTTTTGAGTCAGATGAAACATTATGTTCTACTCCTTCTGCTGATGTTCCACTAAGAACATCAGTACCTTCTGAGTTGTTTCCATGTGGTTCAGTTTCTGTAGCAGTTGATTCGTCTTCTCCCCATTCCAGTTAGCTAAAATCTCCTCTTTATGTTTCTCATCCCAGTCCTAGCTCTTATCCTCCTCAAATACCACGTCCTTGCTTATCAGAATCCTTTTTGAGATTGGATCATACAGTTTGTATGCTTTAGATTTTTCACTGACTCCTAGTAAAACACAGTGCAAACTCTTGTCTTCCAACTTGGTTCTCTTCTTGTCTGGGATATGGGCATAGGAAACGCACCCAAATACCCTAAAGTGATCCACAAAAGGTTTTGATCCGCTCCATGCCTCTTCAGGAGTCATATGTTTCACTAAAATTGTTGGACTTCTATTTAGAACATGAATAGTCCAATTTATTGCTTCAGGCCAGAAGGTTTTAGGAATCCTTTTTTCTGACAGCATACTTTTAACTAAGTTCATGATCGTTCTGTTTTTTGTTTCTGCTACACCGTTTTGCTATGGTGTGTATGCTGCTGTCAATTGTCTACGAATTCCATTTTCATTGTAGAATTTCTCAAAATCTAGTGAGGTGAATTCTTCACCCTTGTTTGTACGAAGACACTTAATGTATACTCCTGTTTCCTTTTCAACTATACTTTTGTAAATTTTGAAAAACTGTAGAGTTTTTGTTTTTTCAGCTAGGAAGAATACCCAAGTTTTTCGACTGAAATCATCAATAAAATTGAGCAGATACCTTTTTTTGCTGTTGGAAACGGGAGTGATTGGTCCACAAATATCAGCATGTATTAGCTGAAGATTTTGAGAAGCCCTCCATGCGACCCCTTTTGGAAACTGATCTCTATGATGTTTGCCCACCACATAATGCTCACACAGTTTTGCAAACTCTGTGATATGTGGTAGTCCCTTCACCATCCCTTTTTGTTGAAGAAGTTTCAAACCATTGTAGCTTAGATGTCCATAACGATAATGCCATAGTTGAGACAAATCTTCTGTAAGTGAGTTGAAGTATGTCTGCTCTGCTGGTTATGTTTCCACTGGTGTAGTTTGTCTGATGTATGTCTGTTCTGCAGTTTGTGTTTCCACTTCTATAAGTGAGTTGAAGTATGTTTGCTCTGTTGGTTGTGTTTCCACTGGTGTAATTTTTCTGAAGCATGTTTGTTTTGTAGTTTGTGCTTTCACTGGTGTAGTTTGTCCCGTCATAGCAAACATTCTGTTTTTGGTCATTTGAATGTTCATGATAAGTCCCTTCTCAGGATGAAACAGTTTGCATGTTCCACGTTTGATAATAATATCTATTCCTTTTTCCTGCAATTGGCCGATGCTCAACAAGTTGCTCTTCAGTTCTGGAACATAAAATACTTCAGTTACTACTTGTGTAAACCCATTTACCATCATCCGTATGTTGCCTTTTCCCATTACTGTCATTTGAGAATTGTTTCCCAACTTTATTGAATTCTTCATTTATACTAGAGAATAATTCCTTCTTACCACACATGTGATTGCTGTATCCTAAATCAAGAAACCATGTTTCTTCTTTGCTTGGTTTCTGCATATTCACATAGGCCATTAGCAGGACCTCTTCACTAATTTCTGCATAGTTGACTCTAGTTTGTTTCTCCTTCCTTGGGCACTCATACTGAAAGTGTCCAAGCTCGTGGTAGTGATAACATTCCACATAAGACTTATCAAATGTTGATCTACCTCTTCCTGCTCTACCTCGTCCTCTATAGCCTCATCTCTGCCCTCCAGATTGGTCATTATGAACAGCCTTCAGAACTTGCTCCTCCACAGTATGCCTATTCATGCGTTGTTCGTGATAAGTAAACTGCTTTGCAATTCATCAATGGACATAATGTCTAAATCGTGTGATTCCTCAATGAAGCAGACAACATAGTCGAAATTAGGGTTCATAGAGCGCAAAATCTTCTCGATGATAGTGATATCTTCCATCTTCTCTCCATGAATTCGCATTTTGTTGGCTATAGTGAGAGTACGAGAGAAGTATCGTTCACTGATTCTCCTATTTTCATATGAAGAATCTCAAATTCCTTTCGAAAAGCTTGAAGCTGGACATGTTTCACTCACGCCGTTCCCTGATACTTTTACTTGAGAATCCCAAATATCTTTGACTGTTTCTTTATTCAGAATTTTCTCCAGAATTGAGCGATCAATAGCCCAAAATAGATAATTTTTTGCCTTCAGATCTTTCAGTCTTAAATCGTCAATTATCTTCTTCTTTCCTTCTGTGGGTTCAATGCCTTCTGCTACTACAGGAACCCCAATTTCAATTAAACTCTAAAATTCTTTTTATCGCAGAAAATTTTCCATGAGCATGCTCCAATGATCGTAGTGACCATCAAACCTTGGGATTGCGGGTTGAACAAAACCTTCAACTGCCATTTGACAAAGAAATCACGCAATCAGAAAGCTACTGCTTCAAATAGTGTTTAGATCTCGCGAGAGAGCTATGATACCAAATGTGAAATCTGTGATGAAGATTAAATTATTATTGAATTGAAAAGCTAAATCAACTTTTAAAGAGCTACATGAATGAAGAAAAACACTTACGCACGTCTACCACTCCTATCATCGTGGTAGAGAGGAAACCGAAAACAGAAAAATGAAATCCTAAACACTCGGGATTTATTCAAAGCAATCCTAAGACTAAATCAAACTAATTGAAAACTTAACTTTAACAGTTCTTAAATTGGCTGAATCATTGTTTTCTGAACTAGTTTTTGGGCAACCCAGCTTATTACTTTTGCCGATTAATTAATTGGTCAATCTACACTGGTAATAGTCACGGATTTGGTTTTTCTTCCTTCGCCAAGACTCAGTGCTGATCTTTATCTCCCCTTTAACTAGAAAAAAAATAGCACATTGCCTATCATCTTCGGATATGATAGTTCTCTTGACTGTGTAGGGTTTCTAGAAAGTTATAGTTTTCAATATTTCTGTATAATGAAAAGGTTGTGAAGAAATCCTGAGATCATGTCTAATATTTATTCTAAGAGATAGATCACTAGAACTCTGTATGGTGGGCTTGGCCTTTGTACACAAACAGCAGTTAAATGAAATCTGGTTTAGTATGTCTTCTATTTGTTCCCTTTAGTTTTCACTGTAGTTTTTTTGAAGTATTCTAGGTCAATGATTGTTTCATTTGCTTCATGTTCTGATTTTTGCATCAGTAGTGTTTCCTTTGTGAAGGAAAATTCTCTCCAGTTAAGCTCTTTTCATCCATTGGACTTTTTAATTTGCTTTTGGGGGATGAATATTGAGATTCGTTGAGGCTTACTTGTTTATTCTTGTATACGTTTTTCATTAGGGGCAAATAATGATCATGCTTTTTTTGTTTTAACCAAAGCGATTAGCACCCATTGAGTGTGACCTAATTAACTTTTCAAGTGGGGATGGGGAGACTCGAACCTTTTCACCTGTGAGGAGGAACACCCACTTAGCCTCTAGAGGGCGTGTGCAATGATCATGCATTTATACTGGGTTATTTGTATGTATATTCAATTTAAAATGACTAGCTTCTTATGATGACCATGTCTGGCGAAAAAGAATTTTGCAGTTTTGGATATACTGTTTGACTGCTCTAGGTAATTTCAAGCATCAACTACATTTCTTGAGGGTTCTGTTTTTCATAAGTTGCTTCACATATTTTGTATTGGCCTCATCCTTATTATCTTTACTGTATTTGTAATTGAATCAAGGGAACTCTGAATCATTTAATTATGGGTTTACAAGAGCTACCTATTTTAAGTATTTAACTTATGGTACGATTGGGAAGAAGTAGAACTGATGGTTTTCTTGAGCTGTCTTGAAGTTTCCTTCAGTTCGTGACTTATCTGTGTGACTTAAAAAGTCTGACTTTTGGGTATTTTCAACATTTTTCTACATCAAACAGTCAGAACAGCGTAGCCCTCCCCCCTGAAAATAAAATAATAAAAAACAATTCTTTGAAGGTATATCTAGTCAAGAGTGGTACCATGGTATAATTTGGGGTCTAAGGTTGTTTGCTAGGGATAGATTGCAACTTATTAGCTTAAAGGTCCTTTTCTTTATGACTCAAGGGAACTATCTTAATTCCTTTTACTTCATTGTTGGCCAAAAGTCAGAATTACTTGAATACATTTTAGTTTTGGTGCTCGTTAATTGAGTTATTTGTTGGGTTGTATGAAAGGGGTTCTCACTGCTTGTATTTTCTCAAATATATACAGACCATCATGGTTAGTAGACAGCAACAGAATTGCGACAAAAATCAAGAGTGCATCAAGTATTTCTGAGCCCAAAAGAATTAAATGGAACAGCAACCCAACTAGAGCTTGTCCAAGCTGCCAACATGTCGTTGACAACAGTGATGTGAGATTTCTTATTTCCCTATGTCTACAATAAACTAAATTATGCAATTTTGTGCTTTTCAGTTGTTAACCTCTTTATGAATATAGTTCATGATATTAGTGACTTACCAAATAAGTAAATAATGTGTGCTGGCTGATTCTCTTTTTTTTCCTTGATTGATCCGTCCGATTAAATTCTAGATAATGTTACTTGTTATTAGGCATTTTGTTTTGGTACTGTACATTTTCTCACATGGCATGTTAACATTTTCCTTTGTAAGTGTCTCTACCCTTTGCACCTTTTTCTTCTGTTTCTTGTTTGAGTGGTACAGACTATAGTTTAGGTTTTGACTAGAGTTAAAAATTAAAATACAGTACGACACAGTTTTCTTAGCTGTTTTTTTTATAAATTTCTGTGTATTTAATAGTTCCTTTTTTTTTTGGGACAAATGACAGAATAATAACTGCATTATACCAGAACCAATTCATTACAATCCTAAATTTAACCAAAACTAGATCAAAACAAAGATAAGCAATCCCTAGACTCCTAAACCAGAGTATTGATTCCATCTTTGCTACCCAAGGAATCACTTTCTACCAATATCTAGGTATTCAAGAAAGAAATCCAAATGTTCACTAGCGATATCCAGCTAGGCAAGAGCAAACAAAGAACATTCAAGGACACAACAAACAAGCAATCAACATGACATCATTAGACCAAAACCAAAACAGAAACCATCCAAGCAAACACAACAATAAAGCACATAGTCTTATCCATATCAGCATTTTCCTCATCCTCAGGTGGGACCTCCATTGCAAATCGATATGAAACATTTTGCAAATCTTCCATCACCAAGCCAACACATCCTGGTAGTGTACTTTGCATTGCCATTAGGCAATTATCAAAGCTTCACGGAGCTTTCTTAAGCAGAAGCTCGAGTTCTGTTGCCTTTTCAAAATAGAAAACACACGTACACCGATCTACAGCCTTCAAGTTTAAGCCACCATTCTTCATCTAATTCTTATGCTAGACACGTAATAGAACCTCTACATCCACCACGTAATAGAACCTCTACATCCACCACGTAATAGAACCTCTACATCCACAGGTTTCATAGAGACGATTCATGCTCCTATTGCAACCGCAAAAACACCCTTCTCACGCTTCAATATCAATGGTTAGATCAATTTGGTCAACACAATTACTTAGATCCTCCATCATGAATTGAATCCTCAAAGATTAAGTCACAAACAAAGAAATTAGGAAATTAGGGTTAAGTAGAACTGAAAAAAAAAACTGAGACACGAGAAGCAAATTAAAATCAATTAGGAAATGAGGGACTAAGAAACGAGAGATTGAAGCGAATTTGGAAAAAGAGCAAGAAATTGCAAAAAACACAAATAAAAAACAGGGTGGGGAGGGGAAGCCCAAAGAGATGCCTCTCGGGAAAAGTGGTATATTCCCGTGTATTTAATAGTTGCTAAAAGGGGAAAATGATGGATATATTATGAGATTTATCACCATAGTGTGAAACCCTGTTACAACTTTCTTCAATGTTAAGTTCTTCGTGACAGTGCTTTGAGGTGTATCTGTATGTTCTTTACACGAGACCTAGACTTTGTTATAAATTATGTGATGTAAAATAAAGATATAATAATTATTTAAATTAGGCTTTATCTAAACTAGGACTATTATCCCTTAATTTGAATATTATTTGTTTATCTTTAAATTTCGTATTTTGATTTATCATTTAGTTATTTCAATTATATTTAGGATTATTATTTGTTATTTAATATTTATCTAGTTTGCTATTTTAACAGGACATAATATTATATTTATTTCTCAGACTTGAATGATGAATTAAAATATCGGTTTCTCTCTTACCGTTTATGTTCTATCTTCCTCTAATTTTTATTTTTGAAATCCCTAAATCCTAATTCGTATGAAATTTTCCCCTTTCATTTAGATTCTCACCCCTTTCGTCTATCTTCTTATTGGTTCAACATCAGTTTAGTATCAGAGCAACCAAATTTTGTTTATTGAACAAAATCATATCCTTTATCATTTGAAAAATCCTATTCTAAAAAAAAAAAAATAAATGAAAACACAAAATTGCCAAAAACCTCTCCTCTTCCACTTTTTTGGTTCAGCTCGATTCTGCGTACAATTTTATCCCAAATATTTTGGTAATGTATTTCTACCCCATCTTTAAATATGAACCAACATCATTACCAACCATCCTTCCTTTTTATGATCGGTACCAACCTTCATATCCTTATTATGATAATTATCACAACTATCATAATAGTTATGCAAGTAATGGTGCAAATCCTCATAATCAGCAAATTTGTACTTTGTAGTAAACTTATAATGATGGATGATTTTTATATATAGATTCCCAAGTGTATTGAGATGCAAGAAGTTTTGACTAAATCACAACAACTTATAGAACAATGTGGACAATTTTGGGAAAAAAGTTAAGATAGAAATTGATCACATTTTTGATAAAACACTAACCAAAGTGAAGCAAAGGAACAAGTTTGTCCCAACATACAAAAAGAAAAGACAATTGCTTAACAAATACCACGATTGACATATTTTCAAGTTACAAACCTCATGCTAAAATTCGAAGATCTAAAAGGGTTGCTTTAGTACACATATCTACATGTGATGACTGATGTTATAGAATTACAAGTATTGGTAGTGTTTTTTCTCTCACATTACTAATGGCTATTGGTATCTCTTGGGTTTTGTTCAGTTATTCCAGCATTGATAATTTTTTACCCAATTATTGATCATCTATACGTCAGGAATTCAAAGAAGAAATTATTGTGTTATTTCTTAAATTCATATTATTCCTTTATGGATCTAACTCCTCAGGAGTTGAGTTTTCGTTACTTAAGGAGAATAATGTAAAATAAAGATATAATAATTATTTAAATTAGGTTTTATCTAGATTAGGATTATTATCCCTTAAATTCAGTATTATTTATTTATCTTTAAATTTCATATTTAGAGTTTTTATCATTTAGTTATTTAGACCATTATTAGTTATTTTATATTTATCTAGTTTTTTATTTAAGCTCTATAAATATGACATAGTATTATATTTCTCATACTTGAATTATGAATTAAAATATCAAATTTTTCCTTATTGTTTATGTTTTATCTTTTCCTAATTTCTATTTTTCAAATCCTAAATCGTAGTTCATCTAAAATTTCTCCCCATTCATCTATCTTCCTATATGTTCTGTATCAGTATGATTGTGTTTTCTTAAGATTTGTGTGATTCTTAGTCTAGATAAGATTATAATTATCAACTCTGATTGGTTTTGTTTCTGACCTTTAAGCATGCTTTGAAATGTAACTGTGATAAATATGTCAATCAGCAAAATCTTAAACAAAACTTATAGAAAAACTGCAAAATTCTTGCTTTTGGGGGGCTTAATCTTTCTTATATTATTTGGGAAGAACACGTTTTCATTTTGTTTAATACAGTTTTCATCCTACTACTAGGATCTTTGAATTCACTAGTATCAGTACGTGTGTTGCACGTCAAAATTTACACTTGTAAATTAAAATAGGAATTATTTTTATTTATAGTAATTCATTTGTATTATAATATTTTAAATAAATCATGAAAATAATATTAATTTATAAACACATATCATGCACTTTATTTTTATTATTGATATTTTATTACTCTAATTGAATACATGAGTTTCATGTTTTTGTATAACATAAAGTAACATTGTAAAAAGTCAAATACAATAATAAAATAAAATAATTTTCTTGATTAATGCTTTATGAAAAGGCATATAAAAAATATAGCATGCATATAAAGAAAATTAAGAGGTACTCATAAGTTTTACAATTACAAAAATTTTATAGATTAATAATTCAATACAGAGTTTAAGAGAATTGACATGACATCCATGAACATAAAGATTCAATAAATGCAATTGTTTTTTGAGGAATTTTATTAGATAGTTATTATAGGATGTATTGTCATTTTAGTCATATAACTATGTAATTTATACACTTTAGTCTTATAATTTTTGAGGTGAGTTCCATTGATCATATAATTTAAAAGTATGATTAATGAAGTCAAAATATTTAAAAATAGGGATTTTGTCAGGGGCAAAATGGGAATTATATAATATATTAATAAAAAAATTAAAAAGAAAAACAACGCAGACAGTCCCTCCATTCTCCCTCTGTTTCTCTATCCTTTCCTCTCCCTTTATCTCTTCCTCTCATTTTCTCTCATTCTTTCTCTCTCTTTCCCTTTTCTAATCATTATTTTATTAATGAAAAATAAAAAAAATTGAGAGAGAGAAAAGAGTGAATGAGAGGGAGAGGGAGAGGGGGAGGGGGAAGGGGTTGTTTGCTTTTTTTTTTAATTTTTTTATTAATAAAATATATAATTCCCATTTTACTCCTGAAAAATTCATATTTTGAAAATTTTGATTTAATTGATCATACTTTTAAATTACAGGACTACTGGAACACATTTAAAAAATTACAGAAATAAATTGTATAAATCACATAATTATAGGACCAATTCAATATCCGTTATTATAAATATTCTGAAACAAATGAAATTTTAAATATAACTAGTTTGATAACTTTCTTGTTTTTCATAGCAATAAAAGATATATTTTAAAGCAAATGAAAAAGATAAATAATAACATAATAAAAAAGTTGGCCTAAAACTTGCTTTTGTTGCTTTTTCACCTTGTATTCTAAATAATTAAAGAACCTCCCGGTCTCTTGTTTGATGTCATAGGTTTGAATCATATAAAGTATCATTTGATTTTAAAATAAATCAAATAATCTCACAACAAATTTGAGAAAAACATAAAATCATGTTAATATTGTCTAGTAAGCTAAATATATACTAACCATTGGAGTTGGGTTAGGAGCATCAAAGATGCATCAAAATAATTATATGGTATCTTTAGCTATTTTAATTTTATTAAGAAAGTTACAAAAAGAATAAATAATGAGAACTTAAAGACTTTTTGAATTCTAATTTTTTATATTTTTTATTTTTAACTAAGTTATTATTTTTGTTACTTAATATTATACAAATAATTAATTTTAATTAAAAACATTAAAATTTAGAAGAATTTTTACCAAAATAGCATTATTATGTGACTATTTTAATTTTATATAAAAGAAAGCTATGAAGTTGTGATTAAATAATTCAAATTGATGTCTTTTAGAATTTAGTTTTTAATTTATAATTAAATTATTATTTATTATACAAAGAATTAATTTTAATTAAAAAAATTAAAATTTTGAATATGTATGACCAAAATAATTATAGATAATCTATAATTTTTTAATTATGTAAGAAATAAAATTATTAAAGAGTGATTAAATAATTATAACTAAAGTCTTTTGAAATTTTAGTTTTTAATTCATAATTAAGTCATTAAATTTTTTATTTTTTATTCTAAAAATAATTAAGTTTAATTAAAACCATTAACTTTTTGAAGAAGTATGGCGAAAATACTTATGACAAAAATGCTTATATGCAATCTATAATTTTTTGAATCTATAGAAAGAAAATTAAGAAATGGTATTTGTATAATCCTAGTGGACATCGTTTGGAACTTTATTTTTTAATTCATAATTAAGCTATTATGTCTATTATTTATTATTTTAAAAATAATAGTTTCGAAGAAGTACGACCAAATAATTATATGCAATCTATAACTTTTTTAATTCTATAAAAAAGTAAATTATGAAAAGGTGATTAAATAATCGTAACTAAATTATTTTGAAATTTTATTTTTTAATTCTCAATTAAGTCATTATGTCTATTATTTATTATCTTAAAGAATTGATTTTAAATAAAATATATTAGAGAAGAAAGTTATGAATGGATGAATAAATAATTCTAATTGAAATATTTTGGAACTCTAGTCTTAATGTTAAAGAATTAATTTTAATTAAAACATTAAAAAATAAATATACGAAGGAGTGATTAAATAATTAAATTGAATTCTTCTAGAATTTTAGTTTTTAATTTCTAACTTAGTCACTATCTTATTTATTATTTCACAAATAATAATTTGTTATTAAAACATAAAAGTTTAGATGAACAATGACCAATCAAATACACAAATAAAAATAAAAAATCACAAATCATGTTGTGATATATCATTGTTTTAGGGTTATGAAAGTTAAATAAAAAATATTAAGGGTATTAAAATATTTTCCTAATGAATATGAAAATACATTTAGAATAGTTATAAGATCAATACCAATAGGTGTTTTGAAGTATAACTATCTTTATAATAAAAGAGAGAAATAATATAATTTTGTGAAATAAATTATGAGATGAAAATGCACCTCAAAAATAAATTGGGTAACAAACGCAAAAAAAATTATATTATTGAATTTAATTCTTTTGAGAAGCAAAACTTGAATTTTTCAACATTGAATAGAGAGTTAATTTCAATAGAGTGTGCTTAATTTAATTGATGAAAGGAGAGACAAATATTGGTATAGAAGGCCTAAAGTCTTTCAAATCCTAGATGGAGACCAAAAACATTAGATGTTAGGAGACTTTATTAAGTTTAACAAATTGATTAGAATTTCTTTGAAAGAACTATGATAGTTTTTTTTTTAGTTTTCCAATCAAATGTGCATTTTCAAAAAAAATTATAACTATAATTAAATAAGAATTAAACAAATAAAAATATATTTCTTTTAATTAAACTAATATGTAAAAAGAATCGAAACTAATTATCTTATGACATGTCAATTTTTAAGGATAAAATTGTCATATGAGAACTATTAAGGGTATAATAGTAATCTTCTTCAGAAAGTGCATATTCATTCACGTTTTATAAATTTTTGGACAAAATTGCCCATATATTTTAGAGTAATGACTACTAATATCCTTAATTATTGTATAATTTAATGAATATTCATATTTTTTATTAATTAAGTAATAAATTATTAATAGTTAAAATATTGATAATTATCTAAATTAAATTTTTATTTTTTTATACAATGTTTTTTTATCTGAAGTAACATAAAAAATTATCATTTTTTTCAAGTTAATTATCTTAAGTCTTATTTCTTTTATCAACTGAGTAATTTAAATCAAGTAATAAATTATTATTAGTTAAAATATTGATAAATATCGAAATTACAATTATTTATCTTAAGTAATAAAAATAATTACCATGTTTTCTTGTTAATTATCTTAAGTTATTTTTTTATCAATTAAGTAATAAATTATTAGTAGTTAAGTTATTTTCAATTTTCTAGATCGTACAATTACTTGTATTTTTTTATACAAAGTTGTTTATCTCAAAAAAATTATCAATTTTTTTGGTTAATTATCACAAGTCTTTTTTTTTATCAATTAAGTTAAATAAATTAATTAATAAATTATTAATTGTTAAAATATTGATAATTATCTAAATTAATTTTTTTAATACAAGGTTATTTATCTTAATCTTAAGTAACATAAACAATTCTCTTTTTTTCCTTTTAATTATCTAAATACTTGGTTTTTAGCAATTAAGTAATTTAAATTAATTAATAAATTATTAGTAGTTAAAAGTACTTATCTTTTTTATAGAAGATTGTTTCTTTTAAGTAAAATAAACAAAAAAATTTCCCATTTATTATCTTTAAGTTTTATTTTTTATCAATTAAGTAATAGATTAATAGGAATTAATACGTGCAAAAGAAGTGAGCTTGACTAGTAATAGTTGTAAGTTGAATCGGCCAAGATATTCTTCACTTAGTTCAAGCAGTGAATTTGGTAGGTCTATGCTTTAGGGGACTTGATATTATACCCTTTTCGAAGATATCAAGTCTATGATTTATATAGTTGAATTTTTTTCAAGTGTTCTGCTAAATGTTTCTAATACTAACTGAAATGGGAGCACTTTTGAATATTTAAGGTAATGGAAATGTCCGCTTTCAGGTTGCCCAAGAGTGGCCAGGATTGCCCAAGGGTGTGAAGTTTGATCCATCTGATCAAGAGATTATATGGCACTTGCTTGCAAAAGTGGGTGAAGACGATTTAAAAGCCCATCCTTTTATTGATGAGTTCATCCCAACTGTTGATGATAATAATGGCATCTGTTATGTTCATCCACGTAAACTTCCCGGTCAGTTGTAAGAGTTTGTGGCTACTTTTCATGTATACTCTACTGTTAGTTAATTGATTATGTAAATAAAAATTTCAGGGGTTAAGCAAGATGGGAGTGTATCCCACTTCTTTCATAGAGCAATAAAGGCTTACAATACTGGAACACGAAAGCGTCGAAAAATACACGATGATGATTGTGATGTCCGCTGGCATAAAACTGGTCACACTAAGCCCGTTGTTTTAGATGGGGTTCAGAGGGGGTTCAAGAAGATTATGGTTCTTTACATGAGTATGGTAAGAGGAAGTAAACCTCAGAAAACTAATTGGGTTATGCATCAGTATCGCATAGGAACCCAGGAGGATGAGAAGGATGGAGAGTATGTCATTTCCAAAATATTCTACCAGCAGAATCAAGTCAAGCAAGGTGATAGAACTGATCAAGATATTTCTGAAAGCACTGATGTGATGCCTGCAAAAGTAGACCCTGTTACTCCCATGTCAGTAACTCCCGACCCTCCTCGTAGTGATAGGCAATATCCCGATTTTGACCTGGTACAAGACACTGCTTTTACTTGTACGGAATCGTTTCTGCAGGTTGATCTCCTTCCCCACTCTTATTTGCTGTTGATGCTATATCCTGTCTAGGATGTATGAGATTAGATCTTTTCTTTGCCACTAGCACATCCTCAGCTAAATAAGTTTGGATGCAAGATTTAAAAGAAATTCTTCCTGTCTTTGGCATCGAAAAGTGAATGCACTTTTAAGTGCTATGGCAACCACTTATCTAGCACTTTTAGTGTTTTTTTGAGAAGTAAGCCCCCATCTTGAAAAAAAACTTCTAATTACTGGGACCACATTTAATAATAAAACCGTTTTCTGTTTTGCCGTAACTGCTTATGCAGTAGAGATACTAACATTTGGTTTTACTGCCTGCTGCATTTTACAGAAAAATCCTGAGATTGAATGTATGGAAGATGAGGTTCAACCTGATCGTGAAAAGCCCATTCAGGATGATCAAGTCAAGATTTCAAATCAATCTAATGAGTTGTTAAGTGCTGATGAAACAGAAGAAAACAAATGGTGGGATGGTGAGTCGCAGATTTTGTTGAATTCTCAGCAACTTGTGGAAGGTCTTTCTCTATGTGACGATCTCCTTCAAAGCCAGTCTCCAAATAGGGATGCACATGCAAATGTTGCTCCTCTGTTGGGCAACAAACCCAAGCTTTCTGACTATGCCCATTTAGGACCAGAGGATTTGAAGAAGGATTTAGAGGAATGCCAAAATCTTGTCCTTGATCCAGCAAACATTGATCTTGATACACCTCCAGAGTTCCGACTTAGCCAGCTGGTTCATCTACTTTATTCTTATTTTATTTTATTTTTTTGTGTTACACAGAATTAATCAAATTTTCATTGCCTTTCAAGTCTATGTTGATAATAATGCATTTTTCAAATGGTGTTTTAGGAATTCGGTTCGCAAGACAGTTTTCTTGCCTGGGGTGGTAGGATATCTGACTGATTATGATCGGGCTTGCAACTTTCAAGGACTGACTAATGTTCAATCATGTTGATATCTTGGCAATGGAGACGTCGTGATGTCTTGAACGTTGGCCAAAGAAAGTGCTATATCTTTTTTGTAAAATCTGTAATATATGGACATGTTAGGTTAGAATATGTCAAAACCATATATTTTGCTATCATTTAAGCCGTAATGAGTACTCCATGTGCCTGTGTTTTATTGCACTTAGGATCTGTAAGCGCTTTCAGGCTAAGAAAGTGCATTTTGTTCTTCATGAGAGCACGTATTCTTGATTTTGTTTTTTCCTGAAATCGTTTTGTTTGAAATCATTTTTAACATAAGAAAAAATAACATGCAATGTCAAAAGAGTGATTCGACAGGCTAGGTTCTCTCTCAATTTATGAATTTTCTATCGGCTCGATCTTCAAAAATAACCTTGTTGTGAAAGTTATACCAACCTCACATGCTCATGTTAATCAGAAACAAAGCCGAAAAATTGGTATTAAGTATATGGGTAAATTTAATTTATGCAAATATCAAAGTAACAGGTTCTGAAGCTTTGCCGGTGATTCAATGAACTTGTAAGAATTTTTTTCCTTCCAAAATTACTTATGTTATGTCTTACACATTCAATATTAATATAAATATATTCCTTTATTATAGAGTCATGAGCGGAGCTCCTATGATCATTGTCGACCTTTGGTGAATTTTTTAGCAAGTATGAGAAGGCATTGGCCCAATGTGAGATGACATTGAAAAAGCATGGTATTTAATATTGTGGTAAAGTTTATCACGACAAGATAACGCCTTAATATAATAGTGGTAAATCTTCACTTTAAATGATTTTGATGAAAAAAGAATATGTGAGAAGACATTAGCTTAGTGTGAGTAGCAATTGCTAAGGATAGGAAGGCATTTAAAAATCATGCTACCTGTATCAATGACGTGATAAGACTTATCACGTCAAGACAAATGCCTTATTACAACAATGACATTGTAGCTTTATATTATCCAAAATTAACTAGTAGTAAACTTCAATTACCTCATATAGAAATCATCGATGCATGAATCATAGCAGTTATGATCTTTGTGCAAAACCTTCATTTTATGAATTAAAATGCATGATAGTAATGCATGAGTGTTTTATGGACAATATAATAATTTTATGAATAACTTCCAATAAGTTATTCAAGTCCAATTTTATTATCCCAATGGATACTAAACATGTGAAACTTAACGTGCACAAAGTACATCATATTTATTTTCTAAGATCATAGATTTGTATAAATGAAAAGCCCAAAAAAAGATCAAACTTAAAATAACTAACAAATCCTATATGATTCACGTGATCTTTATATTGTTTTGTAGGTAATCCTTTAATAACAAGATCTGCAAGCATTAAGTTAGTGCTTATATGTGGAATAATAATCTCAAGAATAACTTTCAATAAGCTATTCAAGTCCAATTTTATATGGATATTAAACATGTGAAACTTAATGTGCACAAAGTATAACATATTTATTTTCTAAGATCATAGATTTGTATAAATGAAAAGCCTAAAAAAGATCAAACTTAAAATAACTAAAAAATCCTATATGATTCACATTATCTTTATATTGTTTTGTAAGTAATCCTTTAGTAACAAGATCTACAAGTATTAAGTTAATGCTTATATGTCGAATAACAATCTCAAGAATAACTTTCAATAAGCTATTCAAGTCCAATTTTATATGGATATTAAACATGTGAAACTTAATGTGCACAAAGTATAACATATTTATTTTCTAAGATCATAGATTTGTATAAATGAAAAGCCCAAAAAAAGATCAAACTTAAAATAACTAAAAAATCCTATATGATTCACATTATCTTTATATTGTTTTGTAAGTAATCCTTTAGTAACAAGATCTACAAGCATTAAGTTAGTGCTTATATGTCAAATAACAATTTCATGATTTTTAATATGATCTCTCATAATACAATACTTTATGTGGGTATTCTTGTTGCCGGTGCTGTTTTTTATTCTTAGGGAATAAAACTACGGCAAATTTATCACAATACATTCTCAAAGGACATTCTATATAATTGACAATCTTCATCCCCATAATAAAACTCTTTAACTATAAAGACTGTGAACTAGCTTTATAGTAAGAAATAAATTGCAAGTAAGATATCATGTGCATATATCAATAAAGATGAATTTTCTCCCACTAACCTTAAAGTATATACATTGATTCACAATGTTCTTTGTAAAATCATATGGAGTAATCATACTATGGAATTTGAAATATCATTGTCGAGAGACTTGCTTTAAGCTATACATATATATTTTCTAAACTTATAAATCAAATGACTTCTCTTACAATTGTAAAAATCTTTCGATTTCTTAATGTATACCTCTTTCTCAAGATGCACATATGAATCATTCTTAAAAATTGGAGAGATAGTTTATAGTTTCATGATAATCGATGCCTTTCTTTATGACATCTTACCAAAGTGAATAATTTTCCACACTTATGGCCTCGAAAAACGTAGTTGGATATTTCCTTTGTTCAACATCAATGTTAGACTCTTGACTCTTGAAGGTATATGAGAGTCTTGAGAAATTGCTTACTTTACTGTCCTTGAGGATCTTCTTAATCCTACCACTTCATTTGTACCTTGTGGTTCTTGAATGATGGTATATTCAAAATCTATATGCCCATCATTAAATGGTTGTGCTTGATTCGATTGTTCTATTGAATTTTATTAATGAACAAGCGCATCTTCATCTTGCCTTGTAAACAAGGGGAAAATTATTGGAATAACTTCCCTTCCTTCCTGAAGTTAAATATTTTGAAAAATTTCACTCTCACTTAAATCAAGATTCTTCAATAAATTTTTCATTTTTGCCCTCAACAATTCAAAAAGTATGTAAGAAAAGATAATGTTATGTAACATAAACTTTAATTTAAATTAATCAATATTAAATTCAAATATAATAAATTCTTTTTTTTTCTTGACGAAATGAGATTTTTGTGTTATTCAAAGTAGTGACTTAAAACAAAAGAAAGATAAGTTTTACCGCTAAACTACTAGACAAATTACAAATATAATAAATTCATATCTTCTTGTTGATAGAGGTTGCATCACACGTTAAATTTACTTATACTTTATATTAAAGACTAATGATCATAGGAATAAAGAAAGAAAACAATTTTGTACATATAGGTATAGGACTCTAAACATATTTTACTTTTATACTTAATTCATTATCTTATTTCAATTAATTCTATAAATTAATTAGACTGATACGTTATCTTATATAATTAATTCTACAAAATTAATTACATGAAGTGGGTCGAGTAATTATTTAAACGAATTAATTGCAATTTATTTAAATTAAATATGCCATAAAAGTAGACTTACTGCACACACAAAATCCTAAGATGATGTGGCCACTCTCGGAGATTGTTATAATATACTCTATGCATTTAATTTGATATATATTATTAACTATTCTTATGTTAATAAACCAATTACTTATAAAATTGTAACATTTAATAAATCCAAATGCAAATTGGTTAAAGCATTTAATATATAATTGTATTTCAGCAAGTATACTCATATCTACAATGCATAAGAAAACAAGTACAAGCAAAATCGTACAATGTGTCCAGCTTCATTACAAATGTATGGCCCAAAAATCAAAGTTGGCATGATTAATTTTATAAAAATATAGATCTCAAAATTCATGCCTTATACATCCCTATTCACTTGCTTGCAAAAGCAATAAGCCACATATCTAGAAGCTGCATAACCACATGTATATATACATGCAAATAAAGAATATTGCTTATTAACCTAAAATTATAACCATCTTATATATACACGATCAGAATATGTCTACAAGTATACAGGTAAAGCTTTAATATATACATTTGGAAATTTAGTACATCTGACATGCCCAAATAGTTCTGAATAACAAAGCCAAATAATTAACACATTAATTTTAATAAAAATCAAAACATGGGAGAATTGAGCTTTTGCCCAAGATTGGATAAACAAATCAAAAGAATGAAAACAATCATACACTAATCTAATATGCATAAAAAAGAGTCTCCATATATTACAAATTTACAACGTATACATATATTATTAGAGCCCAAAATTCAAAACTTTAACATGACAAAACAATATAAACACGATTTAAAGGCAAACCTCATGCTTTCCATGTGTTTCGGTGAGCCAGCAAATAATCTTAATTAATAGCGGAATACCAAATATGTCATTTATCTCGGTACTTTTCAATATCAACAAAAAATAATTCAAGATGTCGTGGCAAATCTAGGCATATTTCATGTAACCTAAAGTTATCAGCAAATCCTTATGTTGATAATCACTTAATTATTAGTGTTGTCCAATCTAAATGCAAACTCATTCATGTAAATATAATCTAAGAATATATCAAGAAGAATAATGATGTTAATTTTTTTCTTTTGGTAAAACAATGATGCTAATTGAATATCAAGAATATTATTATACATAAAACTTCAAAATGAATATATATATATATATATATAAGTGCACCAAAGATATGAAAAGTTAATCAAAGAGGTAATACTAAAGAATAAGAATACAAGGTTAATGAACAAGCATATTATATTGATAAGTTAGATGACTTAGCCGATTATAAGTATTACAAATATAATATAAATAAATAAAAATAAAATAAAATAAAATAAAATAAAACTTATTTACTTCAATTATTAAATGTTGAAGGTTATGTATAGATTAGAAAAGGAAAGGGAGTATTAGGGAGGATGCTTGAGTATGAGAGATGTTGTGTGTTTTTCAACACACGGACTCGTGCAAGTATACACGGTCACAAGTAATAAGATTAGTAAGTAAAGATCGATCCCACGAGGATTTGTTACTATAGTTTGTCGAGTACTAAAATTGTATCTTTTTGATTTTATCCAAAATAATCGTTGATTAATAAAAAGTAATAAGAAAATAAAAGAAATCTAGGATTGCAATTTTTCACTAAACTAATCCACTCAAACCATTTATTTTCTTTCGATTTATATTTTTTAGTATATTTAATTTGTCAACCGAAAACTTCTTTTTTTATTATTCATACATCTCTTCCGAGCTCCGTATAAACACACCTCGTTAAATTAATTCACTATATCTCTATGAGAATTAAATTCACCAAGATTCATTACGTTTTAAGTTTTCAAATGGCCACACATACAATTAGGGTATATTTCTATCCTTCATCATACATGTCATTCTATTTACGAGAAATACACACACAAATGCCTTTCTCAAGTTTATTTATGTGCCACGGATCGTTTTGATAAGATTCGTAAATAATCAAAAAGCATTAAGCACAAAATATAACGAACAAATCGAACGTCTTATAAATCTATCAAAAATAATTAAAATCAAAGCTTCATAAATTTAGATCAAATGCAACCCTAGAAAAATTAAATTACTTCATAAAATTAAAAATAAAAATTACAACAACTACAGAAAAATTAGAAGAAGTAGAAATAAAATTTAAACATCACTTAAAACAAATATTTGGCACACGCAAAACACAACAAAAGCCAAAAATGGCTTCTGCGTGTTTTCCCGTCCAAAACCGAGCAACACAAAATAATTTCCAAAACTAAACTCTCCAAAAAACCTTTTTACAACTAAAAACTATCTCCTATTTATAGCAAAAAAATACATCTAAAATATTACATTTCTTTTTTTTTTCTTTTCGGAAACGCGTAAAAAATATTCCCTCGAAAATAAAATCGACGCGTTTCGAATTCGATATCGAAAAACGGAAATTTAATATCACGCATAGACAAGGAGCCGTTCTGACTTTTTTTAATTTCAAAGTGCATGCCACGTGTCAGCGTCTGATTCGCTGCAAGAAATGGTGGGACACATGGCAGCATATAACAGGATAGAAAGGACGGGCTCACGGAGAATTGCCGCACCGAATTACCGCGCGAGAAACGTGGGAGACAGCTCCTGAGACGTGCCCGGGATTCCGCGCTTTTGCGTTCACCGAAACATGCCACGTGTCCTAACATGATTGGATGATAGATTAAGTGGGAAACGTGGCGGTGCGGTTGGTGGAATAACCGGGCTCACGTGGAGATCAGCGCACGGGATCATAGGCGCGCGTAAGCGGGGGACAGGGGCTGCAACGTGTCAGACACGTGGGTCCCACTTGCACGCCAGCCTGCGCGGCAGGTGGGCCCCACTCGACGTACCGAGCCGCGTGAAAAATTGAGACCTGCACCCACTCTCTTTGGTCAGGTGTGATAAGGACGCGCGAATCTCAATCGTTTCTTATCTGATCGGACGGTCCACGATTCGCGCGTGTATATTGGCGCGTATATTCTTCTCACCTGCGCAGAAAATTAAACTTTATTAATTCCATTTTGACCCACAAATATATTTCAAATTACATTTTAAACTTTCTTTAATTACAGTTAAGCCCTTTGCTAATTTTAAATTAAATTTTTAAACTTTTAATAATTAAAATGAAGCCCAAATTTAATTTAAATTAAATTTTCGATTTTTATAAATTGTAATTAAGAACTATATTATTTGAAATTACATTTGTGGGCATAAATTTGACATTAAGTACATTTTCGATACAAATTATTTACTTTTATTAAAATATATAAAAAAACAGTAAATACTAATTTATTAATCGAAAATTAACTAAAAACATCAAGAACATAGCAATTATAATTAATAAAATAGGTGAAAATAACTATATAAAATACAGTTATCAAGAGAGCTTGAGAGTAATTCTGGAAACTACATCTTGGATTGGTTCTCCATGATGATTAAGTATGGGTTCTCCGTACTCTCTAATCATAATGGCATTGAAGATGTCTAACTATTATTGTTTTGTTAGGTGGTGATCCCACCATCCTTTTAGTTGTCATGCAAAGCCAGCTATCAGGAGTTTTGCAACAGTTTTGTCTGATATATCAGATTGGATTTTGTAAGAATTTGACGCCATTATCATTTGTTGTAATGTATTTAATATTTGATATTCTGTCATTCCATCTATGTTCCATTCATACACAGATGAAGCGTTATATTTTGGCTAAATAACCTAGTTTGGTTAGGTCCTTACATCCATTTGAGGGTTCGTAACGGGTATAGGTTGTTGCCAAATAAGTTTTTGAATTTGAGGAGTTGGTTCAGAAAATAGGTCCTGAAAGGCTTCCTCATCAGAGGTAGTTAGGTCTTGAAAGGTTAAAACACCAACACTTTGAGTTGGGCTTTGTGGGGTCTTAGGTTTTTGAGGTGACTCAAGGACAACTGGACCTATTTTAGAGTTTGAGTTATCTACTTCTACTTGTACCTTGTGAAGGTCTCTAAGTGCTTGGAGTAGCTTGGTTTTAGATGATATTTCTTCCTGGGCTTTTTTGGAGATCGAGAAGGGTTTGAAGATGGGGTTTTGAACTTTATTATCTACAACTTTATAGGAAGTAGAGGGGATATCAGTCTTTTGATTCTTCTCTATCTTGGTAAAGTTATTTTGTAAACAAATTTTTTTAAGGTTGGCAGCTTGGTCTTCTTGGGGGTTCTTAAGAGGATAGGTTTCAACCTTGTTTTGACCATAAGGGAAGGTGATTGGTCTTAATGGATGATTTTTAGCCTCGATTATACCATGTTGGGTTTCCCATATAGGTGTTTTCTTTTTTGTGTTGACCATGTCAATTATTTTTACTAATTCAATGTTATAAGTTTTCTTGAAAGGGATTTCCCAATTTTTGGTAGAACAATATAGATCTAGCCAGTCAAGAAATAATGTATTGTTTTAGTTTTGCTGAACATACCTTTGGTGTTTTTTGAAAAAAGGCTTTTTTTCCCTTATTAGAGAAGAATGTAAGGTACCATTCTTTAATGTTAGTATTGTGTTTTTGATATAAGTCTAGACACAGTATTTTTATAACTATCGGGACTAGTTCCCTATACAATCCATTTAAATCATATTCTTAGGCCACATTTTCTGTTATGGCCGAAGTAGTTAGTGATAATAGAGGTGAATCACTTATCTCTTGGGGTTGTTCACTAGTGTTGACTAGGTGAGGTACGAATGTACTAAAGTCTACACTTTTGAGGTTTTGTCTAGGTAATTCTGAAGTGGAATGCCTAGGTTTGGTTTTAAGTGGTAGGCTGATAGAGGATAGGTCTGAGATATCTGTTGATGAAGCAGAGGAATATCTAGAACTAGTGGCTCTATTAGAGCTAAGCTTGACACTACCATATTTATATTGGGTTATGTTCCTAAGCTAGGTATGTTGCTCAGGTTCTTGTAATTTTGACTCTGGTTGAGTCATACTTTCAAAGAGCCATTTATTTGGTAAAGTGATTTGGTTCCATGAAATGAGTTTTGGAATAATCTTGTTGGATCTTGTGAGATCTATTTGTAGGAGTGTTTTTCCCTTTTTGGAATGGTGAATGTATCTAGTGTTGAACGTAGATACCATTGCTTTATAATGCTCTCTGAATATTAATGCAACTATGATAGATCATGGGATCATGACATTGTTATGTGTTTGGATTTGTAATGTAAGTGATTTCATGATATTTCAGTCACTTAAAGAGATTGTAAAGTTAGGAAAATAGTCAAATGATATATGTCCTTTGTAGAGACTCGACTCAACTATTCCCAATAGAGAATCCTAGAAATTTTTGAATCTAGCATCTCGAAGAGCTTCTAGGATTGATGTATTCAGACCTTTTTTGGTCAAGGGTTTTAATCCAACTTGGACTAACCCGATATGAACATAATTGAAGTGTTTATCAATATATTTTTGTAATGAGGTTTTTGAAAACAATTCAATGGTTTCAAAAGGTGAAGAGAGAGTTGGATATTTCTCTCCATAGTTTTGATTGTGTAATCGGTTTTGAAAAGATTCATCATCTTTGTTTTATAAATTTGAACCTTTTGAATCCTATGGGTCCTCCAATTATCAATTTGTTTTGAAAAATTTCCAATAGTAAGTTCTTCATTATTAATAATATTTTTATTCTTTGAAGATGAAGATGATGATGTTGATGAAGATAAAGGAAAATTAAAAATATATATTTTTTTAATTTTAAATCAAACTAAGATTTAAAACTAAAATTTAAACTTGTAAAACTTATGAAGAAACTAACCATCAATATAATATCCTTAGTCGTTAATAATGAATTCTTAAACTTTAATATTACTTTCTTTAATCAACTATAAAGATGCTTGAAATCAAGTCAAGGAAATATCTTAAATTGTTATATAGAAAATAGTTCTTATTTTAATATTATTTTAGCTTCCACTAGCCTTTATCTAGCTCCTATATTTTTAACTACTACCACCGGAGCTTCTAGGTTTTATTGCCCTACCAGGATTCTTACCCTTCTTATGGATCCATGGCTAAAAGTTTGCTACAAATATAGTCACATACAAGGTTCCAAGAGTCATATAAAGTAAGTACTACAGTTTGTAATGAAAAACTTAAAACATCCCTTTGGTTTTGATACCATAAGTGCACCAAGGATCTAGGGAGTTAATCAAAGAGGTAATACTAAAGAATAAGAATACAAGACTAATGAATAAGCATATTATATTGATAAGTTAGGCAGTTTAGCCGACCATAAGTATTACAAATAAAATATAAATATAAAAAATAAAATAAAATACAAACTTACTTAAATTATTAAAAGTTGAAGGTTATGTATAGATTACAAAAAGAAAGGGAATATCATAGAGGATTCATGAGTATGAGAGAGCTTGAGAGTAATTATGGGTAGTGAAAGCGGTGTATTTGAAATGAAATGAGCTTCCCTTTTATAACTGAAGTTATACTGTGCGTAGATGTTTATATTGTTCAATGAATAGTACTTTGTTTGCTCCTTTATACGGTCGAAGATGCCAAAAAATTTGTAAATTGTGCTTTGTTGGCACCTTTTTACTATTTGGTGAATAGTTCTATTTGTCACCTTTTTACTATTCGTCTTCTTCTACTGATGCTACAGTGACTTGCTATAGTACTTTTACATAGGCTGAAGATTTTGATGGTCATTTTAATAGGCCTTTTTACAAATAAAATGAGCTTTTGGTCCCATAATGATTTTGGTCTGTTAACCTTGATAAAATAAATTTGGGCTTTTAACCCTTATACATCATAAGGCCTATGGGCCAGTTTACAAAGGTTTTATTTTCCCTTTGTCTCGTAGCAAATATATTCACTGTCAGCAAATATGTTGATAAAAAGTTTTGATGAAGCTTGGGAGTCTAGTGATGATGTTTTGCTCTTGGAGTCTTCCATTTGGCTGGATGCTCTAGTATAGGGTTCTGGTGTTTGTTGTGATAATTGTTGTATGATTTCCAAGAGTTCTTCTAGGGTTTTTGCACCACCAATCAATGCATTGGTCTGGGATCTTTGGGCTAAGAACAATTGTTGATCTTGAATGTTTTCTAGTTTGGCTGTTCTGTGGCCGGTTTTGATCAACCATTGTTTAATGGATGATTTGAGCAATATTTTGGGGAAGTTGAAAGATGACCACCATTTTACCTGGAATAGATGTTTTATGTTGATTACCTTAGATACAACAAGTTTTAAGACCCATTGTCATACCGAGGGAAGGAAGAATGCTTTTAAAAAATACACAAAGGTTGGAATCTTTTTTCAGCCTCTTTGGATTTTTAATGGGTTATACAATGTTGGTAACTTTCGTGTACCGGTGGGGTGAGGATTTCTAGAATGGAACTAAAAAGTTTCCACCAGTGGTTAAATTAGGAAGAAAATTTTGTTGGGTTAATGGTTTTTTGGTAGAAGAAAAATAACCATGAGTGTTGATTCTTCTTATTTTGGATAAGAAAGGTATTGTACCAAGCTTGTTGGTAGTATCAATAATTGTAGGCTCTACAATATGGTTGGGTGGTTGTAAGACTGATAGGGAAAGTCAGGAGTTTGGATAGTTCATTGCCCCATTCAAATGGAGACAATATTTTGAAGATTTTGGGTGTGGAGTATTGGGGATTGGTTTGGTTATGATGGAGGAAATGTTTGAACTATGCACTACCTATGACTTCTAAAATACTTTGATAGTATTATGGAGTTTTGGTGATATCCCAAGGTTTGAAGAACCTATTTTTTCCAAAATATTTTTGAATTGTTAAATAAAGATTCTTGTCATGGAACCCTTGATTAATTATCATAACCATATGAGTTTCTAGTTTTAAAAAGTACTCAGATGAAGGTTTTGAAATAATTTGTTTTTGGGAAATAGTTTCCCTTTTCCCTTGTGCAGGGATTATTTTAGTATAGGACGTTGCCCCTACTTCTTAAGAGGAAAGTTTTCTTACTGTAGGTTTTGAAATAAGAGTTTTGGAAGATGATTATTCCTTTTTTATCTTACCTATGGAGACTGGAGTCTCTACATTGGTTGATGATGGGTTTGCAAGGTATCAGAGAGTATATTGTAGATGGGTTTGCAAGGTACTGAGATTAAAGACCCATTCTTGGATCTCCTTTTGTTTCTCGATAGATGATAAGTCGTCCAAGAATTTTGATGAAGATGCATCTGTTGGGGGTTTTGTTTAGCCACCTGGGATCATGTGATAATTGGTTTTGATGAGGAATGTATTTTTTGGTGAAGGATTGGGAGGAGGCCTTCTGCCTCTTTGGCCTTTTCTTTTTGGCCATTAGTTACCTGTTTTGAAGAAATTCCCTAGTTAGGAAATCTGGTAATTAATTGGTTTCTCCTTTTATAAATTCAATATCAAAATCAAAATAACTTAATGTAGCTTTCCATCTAGCAAAAATTTGTTTTGAAGCTATGTTTTGAACATCTTTTTGCAAAATTTCTTTTGTAGATTTACAATCAATCCTTAATAAGAATTTTTGATTTAATAGCTCAGATTGAAATTTTTAAATGCATAGTACAATTGATAATACTTCTTTTTTGACAGTGGAATACTTTTTATGACAATCATTCGAATGACCAAAGACAAATTGAACAATTAGTTCTTTATCATTTTGGACTTGTTTCAAAATTCCTCCATAGCCAACTTCACTAGCATATGTTTCTACAATCTTAGAAAGATTGGGATCCACAAGATGTAAACAAGGAATTTTTTGGATTTGTTGTTTAATATGTTGCACAATTTTAGTATGTTCTTCTATCCACAGCTAAGGAGTTTTCTTAAGCCTATTATGAAGTTGTTTTGCAAGTCTGTTTATATTTGGACAAAAGTTGAGGACATAATTTAAGTTACCAAGAAATCTTTGGAGCTGGGTTTTATCTGATCTTTGAATTGGAATAATGGTTCCTGGAGACATGTTGTATCCAAGAAACCTTATGTTGGTTTGGAATAGTCATATTTTTGATTAATGTGGCCATACCACTTTGCTTGACTTTATAGAAGAAGGTTTTGAGATGTCGAATGTGTTGATCAACAAATTTTTAGAATATGAGTATATCGTCAATGTACACAATGAATTTTTTTGAATAAGGATTAAAACTATCACTCATAATCCTCTGGAATTTAAAGGGTACATTTTTAAGCCCAAAGCGAATGACATTCCATTCATACTGGCCAAAAGAGACAGTAAATGCCAGAAACCTAATTTCATATCAAATTTTGAGAATAATGATGAAGAGTGGAGTTTTTGAATAAGATGTTTTTTATTAGGAATAGGGTACCTAATCTAATTTAAGGCCTTGTTGAGAGGTTTATAATTGATTAGCAGTCGAGGGGTTCCTCTCTTGATCTCAGTTGGTTTATTGATATAGGAGGCCACACAATTAATAATTAAATTATTTTATCATGCTAAGGTTTTCATCTTTGGAGTTCTAATGCATATATTTATACACATTAAATATCATTTTTTGTGACTTGGTGGTAGAATGTCCAACTATTTGTTAGCCATTTTGTTCATTTGGATGCTAATAGCAAGTCGAATTATAAGTTTTGCTGAGATTTAGTTTGTGTGTCTTTTTTTCTCTATTTAATAATACTCATAATTAAAGGACTAGATGAGGAGGATATTACGAAAGTGCCAACCTTAATGAGATGTCTCGGTGCACTTACTGAGGCCGATCACATACTAGCCTTCATGTAACACCAAAAGAAGCATGCCTATATAAGGAAGTATGTATTTTCAAATATAAAGAAACTTAATATCAGCCTATATATCATTGAGGGAAAATATTCCATAAATGTAATAAAAATAAATATATGCATTAAAACTCCGAAGATGAAAACCTTAGCATGATAAAATAATTTAATCATTAATCGTGACATAATGTTTATTTATATCTAGAAACCAAACCATTAATATAAGAGGGAATAAAGACATCTACTATGCATCTCCATATTAAACTAAGCAATATGAACTTAAAGTGACTCCAATACCAAGATGTAATATATACTTTTGCTTTGGGATTTGGTATTAATTGGTACCTTACATTTAGGAAAGGTAAACAAAAGTATTATATTTTTTTTTGGGTACACCAAAAGTTATTTTCTTTTGAAAAAAGCTATAATTTAATCTAAAATGATAAGTTTGATCAAGTTTAATCAATGTAAAATAGTAATGAATATATTTTTTAAAAAATGGTCAACTTACTATTTTATTTTGTCAACTTTTACGTGCATTTTATTACACATTTTTTCAATATTTGTTTTCAAAAAAAGACCACTTGTGTACCTTTCATTAAAGCAATGTACTAATGATGTACCCATTATTTATAAATGACATATATGTCTAGATACCTTTGTGCATAGAAAAAAAGTCTTAGCACCTTTGTATAAAATTGAAGAAATTTTGGGTACATAGGACACAGAAGATTCTTGTGTAATGGGAAAAATATATATATATCAAAAGAAAGCTTTTGATTAATGTGAATCACAGATATTGGATGAAATTCGAGGTATCACATTTAAGATACAGGGAAGAAAAAGGTTGCAAAAAATTTCAAGGGTCATACATAAGTTATAAAAACGTCCCTAAAGACAAAGATGTAGACCCTGTATGCAACACCAATAAAGGTAAGAGGAAAAGATAAATTATGAAAGTTGTAAGGGAGAAAAATTGGAACGAGAAAATTATGAATGAGAAGATGATGAGTGCTTAAAAAATACTAGTATTTTGTGATTTATTTACACTTTAATTTTATAAATAAATAAAAATATGCATAAATTTATCATTATTTAAGTGAACCTTTGTTTTCGGAATCACTCGTATGCTTTATTATTTTAAGTATTTTTAGTTTCAATTTGATCAAATTGATAACACTTGAAGAATCATGATTAAAAGTACTTATTTACAACTTAGAAGACAGAGATTAATACATGAAAGACTTACATGTGATCCAACAAGTTGTAAGGTAGTAAAACTAATGAGTGGAAACAAGTAACACAGGCTGCGACATGAAGCATAGTGGGGGACAGCATACTCTATGTTGTTTAACATCAAATTCATGCAGTTTGTCTGGTGCTGCAGCATGGAAACATTAGGCTATGGAATGACCTATTTGAGATAAACCGAGGTGTAACTTTATGAGACTCAGACTGCGATGTGGATAAAGGTTGGCCACTGTGTATAAATGTTTTCATTTCACGAATCCTTCTGGCCAATCTTAGCTATAAAAGGGACATATATTTTAGGTTTTATATATTAGTTTTTCAGTAGCCGTACGTAGATTTATAATTTTATTCTCTGCAAATTTTGTTTACTAGTTTAACAATAGTTTTCATTTAATAACTGTATATGCAAAAAAAATTGGACCTTTTTCAGATCATAGATCATTAAAGAAGTTATGTGTATATTGAAGAATACATTAAGGATTTTAATTGTATTCAATTATTTATATATTCAATTTTATGCATCTTTTTAAATGATATTTTTAATTTACTCATTATTTATTAAATTTGAGCATATTTGGGTGATTAATACTATGATATATTAGTTATGTTGTCATATTTGTAAAATATCAACTTTACTGAATATGTTTATAAAATAAATAGAGTTTATTTCTTTATTCAAAATTTTTACAAAATTTATTAGTGATAAATATATTGAGACCTATTTTTTTTTGCAATAGATTAAAAATCTAAAAGTTAAGTTTTAAGATCTAATCTTGACATCTTGAATAAGAGTCTAACTATGTGCTTCGCCTAAAGTAATGATTTAGATGGTTTTTTATTTTCTTATAAACAAATCATAATCTAGTCTAATCAATTGATGATCTGTGCCAAAGGATATTAATTAGTTTTATTAATAAAGAATATAATACCCGCTCAAGGATATTTTCATACAAAAAAGAAAAAAATCAACAACCTTAATTTATATCTTTAACGACCTAATTTATTTTAAGCAAACATAGTGAATAAGCTCATAATTTATATCTTTAACAACCTAATTACCCTTCTTTGGGCCTCTGTATTAATCATTCTTTCCATTTCACCCTTTTAAACCTTGCCTAAGTGATTTATCTTACTTACCCTGTACACCCTACGTTGAGCATGTGTGTTATGAGTTTGCATGTTTTATCCTATTGGTTTCATTTAAAAAAAGGAAGAGAGAAGAAAGAAGAAGAAGATTGAAAAATGAATGAAAAATAAAAAAAAGAGAGGGAAAGAAATGATAGTAAAAAGAGGTGTATGAATATTTAAATTTGTTGTGTAGTCCTCACAACAACAATGTTAGTGAATGAAATTTTGAGAAGTAAAGAGAAAAGAACCCATGTTTGAGGGTACAATGTTATGGACTTAACCTCATTAATTAATTCATTTTTGGATTGCCAAAGGTGTGTTTAAGCCTAAATATCATGTCTCTTATCCATACATTAGCCTATCATTTCAAGCTTTGAAAGACCTATTGATTCCATCTAAGTTTGCACTTACATTAGTGAAGAGTGAAACTTCATTTGATTATGGATCTAAATATCTAGTCAGCGAAAGTATGGTAAATTAAAATTCATAAGCTGCCAAAAAATCAATCACGTGTAGATAAATTAATGTGGAAATAAAAAGATCAATAAATGAGATTTTTACCAATGACCTAAGAGGAAAATATGTATTCAGTTACAAGGCTAGGACTCAAACTACCTACCCAAGTAACTACAAGCCACTACTTTGATCATAGTCTCGACAAGATAGGCGTTTGGATTCGAACTAGCATTCTGAAAAACTCGAGTCCCACGAGTTAATCGAATCTGCACTGATGTAACTTGAAAAGTTAGCACATAAACACAAGTATAGTGTATGTCCAATAGCAGATTCATTAATTAACAGCCCTAACTAGTTGATTTAAACAATATATTAGATAAAATGAAAACAAGTAGCAACTATATAGCAATTAGTTAAAAGCAAAATAACATAGTTATTATTATAGATTTGTTAATCCATCAAAAACAACCACAAAGTTTTAATAAATTAACTTAATGAAAAAGCCTACTTGAAAACTTTTAGCAAGATAAGAGAGAAAATAAAAGATGAAGAGAATAAGCATTTGTGTGATTAGTTTTAAATGTGTGCTTAGGTTGTATTTATAGATCTTTTGAAGAACATTAGGTTAAAATGGAATTACCATATTCTCCATAAAATTAGTTAAAATACTTTTAAGAAATTAGGATAATACTATAAAAATACAATCCAAATCATACTAGAAATACATTTTAAAATCAGATAACTAACTGCTCGATCAATCTAACAAAGTACATTGTTTGATCAATTGAACATCCCCTCGATTGATCCATATATCATTTAATTAATATTCCATAAAATGGATTGATCCAGTGATTTAACTCGATCAATCTAGTTCTTGGTAGGTCGAGTAAATCTCTCGCTTGGTATAGTCCTGCATTAAAATTAATTCAATTAGGTTATATTGCTTGATCGATTTAGTCACTACTCGATCGATCGAGTAGCTTATTTTCATATTGCTCTTATTGTGTCTAATATATAATGTAATGTATATAGGAATAGAAATATACCTGATATATAATCTTTAAGGCTTGATAATTTCTTCGGCTTGAAAATATTCTTCTAAGAAACACCTACAAACTAAAATAAGAACTATACATTTTGTTCATGAATATTTCCAACACTAAAATAAACCTTGGAGAGAGGCTAAATGTGGACTTATGAAGTTTGGTTATACTTGAGTCTATATTTCTAATTGTTGGTTTCTTATAAGCATATCTTAATGGCATATAGAGTAAACAAGTTTAGTATATCACATGTAGTACATATCATCAAAAATTTAGTCATACTCTTACATGATTGCATTATATATTGATAGCCTTATGGATATTTTCATTGAATTTTTTGGTTCATCTTAAAAGGCCCTTCGGCTTATATCCTACCCTACTTCCTATTTTTTTCACTAGTTTCTCTACCTCACTTGTGCTTAGAGAATGTAGAGTTACCTTCTCTCGAGATGATATTAGTACTTCATGATCTCTTCTCATTGTTTGATTTCCTTCTTTTCCAATTATTCTTTTTAAGTTTGAAAATATCTTAGATATGCATCAATTTCAAGATTTTGCTCAAGGTGTTGTGGCTTTTATTATCCTATTGTAACTCTTGTTAATAACTAACCTTTATCCCCTACCCTAGCTAGGCCTCCTCTGGTGCTTATTCTATTGGGTCTTTATTATCCCTTTTTACATTATTTGGTAGAGATGAATACATTGTTCCCTTTGAGCTTGACTACTCCTTTGGCCAGTTTACTGCTAATGTTCTCCATCCTCAATCTACTACACCTCCTTGGGAACGATGATGCAAAAGAAGAAGATGGAGAGTGTTGAACTTCTTTTAATTTCCTTTTTTCTTTAGTTTGTTTCAATTCTATTCTTTAAAGTTTGTAAAATAATGTTTACTTAATGAGACCAAGTTTATTGTGTTCCTTACTTTCTATTTGTTTGTCCTCACCTATTTTGTGTAGTTTGTTTGCTTCCTTTTTTTATATATTCTTATTTTCTAATGTGTGTAGATACTTCCGTTTAGGAGGAGAGGTGTATGTTGTGAGTGGAAGTGTTGTGTTTGTTTAACTTCTTGCAATTTGTCCTATTTATGAGTTTATATTATTTTGTTTTGTTCATATGATGCTTCCTTCCTCTTCACATCACTTTATATGAATTATGCATAAATAGGGCTCTTAGTATGACATGTTGCATGCATAGTTTGCATTCTCTTGATTCACATGCCTTCCTATGTATTTACCTACTCCCATGATGTAGTGAGTTAATTACTTATTTCTTGCATGTAGTTGATAGTTTTTTTATTTATTGTTGGAATGCATGACATATTTTTTCTTTGGTAGACTAAGAGGTCCTTCCGTATATGTGTGCATAGTATGGGATGAGGTTGGAGGATTGAATACATGATGATTCTATGAAAGTAGAGTTATTAGCACACTTTTATTTACTTAATATTTGCTTATTTTATTTAATAAATAGTATTTTTGAGGTTAAAAATATTAAAATATAAATTTTTTAGCGAAAAGTCGTGAAAATGCAATTTATGGAATTTTTTTGGATTTTTGGGATTTTATGGATTTTTATGAATTTTTAATACAGGACCAATTAGGAGCTGCCATGTGGCTCCACGTATGTAAAGGAGATAACTGGGCAAGCGACACAGATGCCATGCCAACAGAGACGATGAACCATAGATCGTCGCATGTGTAGTGTGATAGAACACCTTGCCACATGTCAGCACAACTTTCATTTTGAGTTTAGAGAGTGGTTAAACAACCTTGCCATGTGTCATCACTCTATTCATCACCACTTTCCACTAGCGTACAACACCATCTTTTTCTACTTTCTTTATGAAAAATATGAGCTTTATGAACAAAATTACGAGTAGTTAATTTATTAATCTAGGTATCTTACAACGCCATCTTTTTCTACTTTCTTTATGAAAAATATGAGCTTTATGAACAAAATTATGAGTAGTTAATTTATTAATCTAGGTATCTTATGAGCCCAAATTTCACCATGTGATAATCTAATATTTTACGCTAACAATGAATTTAATTTAATTATATTATTTAATCTGATTCTTATGCTATTAATTGTTTGGCCAACAATTTATCTATAGAAACAATTAAATATATTTGAGAGACTTATTCAATTGTTTGTCTAGATTAAATAACATGTATAGTTTCTAGGTAGAGATGTATAATTCTTATATATGTGATCTATAATTGATGAACTTAATAAGTAGTGTGCTATTTAATTGACATGAGAGTGTGATTAAATTAATTACTATAGGATGTATAGTTTACTTGAGAGAGGAACACATGCTAAGTTAGATTTAATTGATAATGTAATTAATTGATAATTATATTGGTGGGATTTTAGTTATTCAAATGTTTAAAAAATTGGGGGATTAAATATTCTTATATATTTTCTCATATATCTTCTTAGTTACCAAATCTAATTTAATTAAGTTTTGTTATTTATTTTTAGTTCTTTTAATTTTTCTTCCTTAAAATATAAAAGTACAAAAAAATGATTTTTATTTTTTTTGTTTCAATAATTAGTTTCTAATAAAATAATTTATGTGGGAATTATCTTTTCTTATCATCATATTACTTGTTACTATATATATACTTGCATATTCATTGCACAGAACTCATGTGTCCGATCAAGTTTTTGGCATCGTAGTTGGGAATTATAAATATTGAAAATTAATTATTTTATTTTAGTTATTTTTCTTTATTTTATATTTATTTTTTTCATTTACTTATTTTTTTATTTTTTTTAATAAAATTTCCTTTATTTAATATTTTTAAATTTTAATTAATTAATTAATTTATTTATTTTTAATTTAGACATATCCTTTAGTGTTAATAAAAGCATACTTGAGAAAATGATTAGCAATAATTATCAATGGCCAATGGACAAAATGATTTCCATACGAAGAGTAGCTGGAATGAATGAGGTAAATGATATCACGACAATTACAACTCAAGTGATATAATTGATAAATATTTTGAAGGTTCAAAACTAGCCAAGGAGTATAAACCAAGTCTAAGTTTTAAGGGTGTCTTGTGTATTTTTTGGTAGAGCCCATTCGTTTGATAATTGTGCAAATAATCATGAATCAACATTTTATATGGATAATGTGATCCGAAAAAATAATCCATACTCAACACATATAACCCAAGATGGATACAACATCCAAATTTCTCTCGAAGTAATAACAACAATCAAGGTGGTAATCAATTCAACCATCAATCATTTCCACCACCAAATTTCCAACAGCCATAACAATCACAAGCCCAAGAAAAGAAGCCACCTACTGAGGACAATACAAATACTTTAATGGGCATGATGAAAGACTTCATCCAATCATTTAATATAAAAGTGTCAACTCAAAATGCCTCAATTCGAAATTTAGAGACTTAAATGGGATGTTGTAAATCATTAGCCTTGAGGAGTGGTAAGACTTTAGAGTAGGAAAGTAAGACTCAAAAGGATGAGAAAAGATAGGAAATTAGTATGGTTGAGGAGGAACTAGTGGATAAAGAGTGCAGTGAAAAGGAAATAATTCAACAAAAAAAAACCTATACAAACCCACGATAACCTTTACTAGAGGTTGTAGTGCCATCCTTCTTAGAAAACTACCCCAAAAATTAAAGATCCAGGTAGTTTTGACATTCCTTGGACAATTGGGAACATCCACTTTGAGAAAGCATTATGTGATTTGGGTTCTAGCATTAACCTCATACCATTATCGATCTTCCAGAGATTAGGGGTTGGTAAAGCCAAACCCATTTCAGTAACATTACAAATGACAGATAGATCAATTAAGAGACCACAGGGTGTGGTAGAAGATGTGCTAGTAAAAGTAGACAAATTCATCTTTTTGATAGACTTCATTATGCTACACATGGAAGATGACCATAACATTCCTATCATACATGGTCATCCATTCTTAGCAACTAAAAAAGCACTCATCGATGTACAAAAGGGTGAGCTTGCAATGAGAGTGCAAGATGAATGAGTGAAATTTAAAATTTTTTAAAGCATCTAAACCCCTTGGCATTGATAGTGCTATTGAATGCTTAAGGTTAAAGGTTAACATATGATCCTATGAACAAGGACATAAACACACTAGAAAACTAATGACACTAGAAACTAGAGTTATTAGTGCACTTTTTTACTTAATATTTACTTGTTTTATCCAATAAATAGTATTTTGGGGTTACAAATATTAAAATATAATCTTTTTAGTGAAAAAAGGGTGAACATATAATTTATGGATTTTTTTGGGATATTTTTTGGAATTTTTAACGCATGACCAATCAGAAGCTCCCACGTGACCTTCCACACAATAAGAGGAGATGATTGGGTAAGCCATATGGATGCCATGCAAGCAGGGATAATGAATCACATTGTGCCACGTGTGAGGAGTGAGGAACCACGTGCCATATGTCAGTACAATGTTGAATCCGAGTTTAGAGCTCGGTCAAACCTTCATGACACGTGTTGACATGCGATTGCTCCTTGCATCCCACCCATGTACCATGCCATCTACTACCGCAAATCATGTTGGGCCACATGGCACTGACTCAGCATGTGTTGACTCGAACCAGTCTCCCTTTCCATGTGTTGCGCTGTGATTGGTTGCCATTGTTGATTTTTCTTGCTTTGATCTCAACCCTTGATCTGAAGTTGATCTGTAGGTCTGGATTGCACCTAAGCTATATTTAAGTTCCTAATCACTCCATAAACCATAATGAGCCACCATTAGCATAATTTTGGTAAGTTTTTGAAGCTAAAGAGAGAAAAATATAAAAAAATTCAAAAGAAGATACAATTTTGGTGGAGATTCAAGAGAAAATTAATGCTACAATTCAAGAGATTGATTGTATTTCTTCTTCTACTCTTTTCTTTATCAATTTTTATATCTTTCTTTATTAAAAATATGAGCTTTATGGACAAAGTTATGTCTAGTTAATTTATTAATCTAGGAATCTTATGATTTCAATTTTCACCATGTGATGATATAATATTTTAATCTAATTATATTTATAATGTAATTATATTATTTAATTTGATTTTTTTGCTATTAATTTTTTGGCCAACAATTTATCTCTAGAGGAAATTAAATAGATTTGAGAGAATTATTTAATTTTTTGTCTTAATTAAATAATACACATAGTTTCTAGGCAGAAATGTATAATTTTTATGTATGTGATCCATAATTGATGAACTTAATGAGTAGTTTGCAATTTAATTGGCATGAGAGTGTGATTAAATTAATTACTATATGGTGTGTAGTTTACTTGAGAGAAGAATATATGATAAGTTAGATTCAATTGATTATGTAATTAATTGATAATTATATTAGGGGAATTTCAGCTATTCACATATTAAGAAAATTGGAGGATTATGTATTTCTATATATTTTCTCATATATCTTCTGAGTGACCAAATCTCATTTAATTTATTTTTTCTATTTACTTTTAGTTATTTTAATTTTTTTCCTTAAAATATAAAAAAAATTAATTTTTATATTTTTAGTTTTAAAAATTATTTTATAATAAAATGATCTTTGTAGGAATGGTTTTTTCTTATCATTATATTACTTGATGCGATACGCATACTTGCATATTCATTGCACACACAATTTATGTGGCGATCAAGTTTTTGGCGTCATTATCGAGGATTATAAATATTAGAAATTAATTATTTTTATTTTTATTTATTTATTTACTCTTTATTTTAATTTTTATTTAGACATCTCCTTTAGTATTATAGAAATATAGTTGAGTCTATTGCATAAGTAGAGTTCGTGAGGGAGAAATCTTACCTTTAGATCTTGAAATTGAGCGTACTTTGAGATCAATTAGAAAACAAGGTTTCACCCAAGAGGAATAAAATGCCTAATCCATTAGAAATAAATAATAATGACCTAAACTTGAACAATCAGATACTTTTGATGGATGATAAGGATAGAGCTATGAATGAATATGAAATACCTACGTTGGAAGGGCTAAATCCAAGTATTACAAGGACAAACATTCAAGCTAATCAGTTTGAACTAAAGCCAATGATGTTTCAAATGCTACAAATAGTTGGAAAATTCAGTGGATTACCAATAGAGGATCCTCTTCTTCATTTTAGATTATTTATTAATGTTGTAGATTCATTTAAGTATAGTGGTGTGACTGAGGAGGTATTTAGGATTAGATTGTTCCCTTACTCTTTACGACACCATGCTCGAGCTTGGCTAAACTCTTTATCACCTAATTCCATTACAACTTGGAATTTTTTGGCGGAGAAATTCTTGATGAAGTACATCCCACTGACAAAGAATGCCAAGCTTAGGAAAGACATTACTTCCTACCAACAATACAAAGGAAAATCTTTATATGAATCATGGAAAAGATTCAAGGAATGGCTACAAAAGTGTCCTCATCATGGTATTCCTTCTTGGATTCAAATAGAGATTTTAACAATGGTCTCAATGATCAAACAAGAACTATTGTTGATACATTTGGTAATGGAGCTTTGCTAGCCAAATCTTACAATAAAGCTTATGATTTACTTAAGAAAATGGCTAGCAATAATTATCAATGGCCAATGGACAGAATGACAGCCACAAGAAGAGTAGCCGAAGTGCATGAGGTAAATGATATCACAGCAATTATAGCTCAAGTGTCATCTTTGGTTAATATTTTGAAGGCTCAAAACTCGACAGTGAATATAAACCAAGTCCAAAATTCAAGAGTGTCGTGTGTATTTTGTGAAAGAGATCATTTGTTGGATAATAGTCCAAATAATCCTAAATCAGTATATTATGTGGGTAATGTGAATCAAAACAATGATCCATACTCGAACACATATAACCCAAGATGGAGACAAAATCCAAATTTCTCTTGGAGTAATAACAATAGTAAATGTGGTAATCAATTCAACCATCGATCATTTCCACCACCTAGTTTTTAATAACCACAGTAATCATAAGCCCAAGAGAAGAAGCCAACCACTGAGGAAAATACAAATGCTTTAATGGGGATGATGAAAGACTTCATCCAATCAATAAATAAAAGAAGTGTCCACTCAAGAGGCTTCAATTCAAAATTTGGAGAACCAAATGGGGCAACTCGCTCAGGCTATAAGTTAAAGGCCTCAAGGTAACCTTCCAAGTGACACGATTGTAAACCCACTAAGAGAAGGTAAGGACCAGTGCAATGTTGTAGCCTTGAGAAGTGGTAAAACTTTAGAATAGGAACATAAGTCAGAAAATGATGAGGAGAAATATGAAATTAACAAGGATGAGGAGGAACTAGTGGATAAAGAGAGCACTGAGAAGGAAATAATTCAACCAAAGAAAAAAAAACTTTTACAACCCCACTTTTCCTTTCCCTTAAAGACAGCAAAAGCAAAAGTTAAATACATAGTTTTCAAAATTTATGGAAGTCTTCAAGAAGCTACACATAAATATACCATTTGTAGAGGCACTCGAACAAATGCCGTCTTATGCCAAATTCATGAAGGATATACTATCGAAGAAAAGAAGGCTTGGAGATCATGAAACAATAACCTTGACAGAAGGTTATAGCATCATCCTTGATAGAAAACTACCACAAAAACTAAATGATCTCGATAGTTTTGACATCCCTTGCACTATTGGGAACATCCATTTTGGCAAGGCACTAAGTGATTTGGATTCTATAATTAACCTCATGCCATTATCAATCTTCTAAAGATTGGGGTTGGTAAAGCTAAATCCACTTTAGTAACATTGTAGAAGGTAGACATGTCAATTAAAATACCACGGGGTATGGTAGAAGATGTGCTAATAAAAGTAGACAACTTCATCTTTCCAACAGACTTCATTATGCTAGACATGGAGAAGGACCATGATATTACTATCATACTTGGTCGTCCTTTCTTAGCAACCAAAAAAGAACTCATTGATGTACAAAAAGGTGAGCTTACAATAAGAGTGCAAGATGAGAAATTGACATTTAATGTGCTTAAAGAAATTAAATTTTCTAATGCTGACAATGGTAGTGATTGCTTTCTAGTAGATAGTATTGATGATTTAATCATTAATATGCTTTATGACGTATGCCCTATTGATGCTTTAGATTCTGTTTGTTAATTCTATAAACACACATACTAATGAATACCATGACACTCATGTAGGAACACAAATTCATGTCGGTAGCTTAAAAAAACTTGTTGAATCACCCCCATTTATGACTTTAACACATGATGCTATGAACAAGGACATTAACTCAACAGAAAACAACTCAACCTATTTTAATTTTGAAAATAAGGAATCAAATGTTGATATTGTGAACTACATGAAAGTTTTGGAGGACACGCCTCTCATGTGTGTATCAAATGAATTTGTGGAATATCTTGAAATAAGCTCACGGTTGAAACCATCTATTGAGGTGCCACCTAAATTAGAGCATAAAACTTTACCTTCTCATCTTTGCTATACATTTTGGTTGATAATAAGACATTTTGCTATAGGTTGGTCTACTACCGAAATCAAAGGCATAATCCCATCTATATGTATGCAAAAAATCTAGCTAGAGGATGGGGTTAAACCCACCAGGGATGCACAATGCCACTTAAATCCCATTATGAAAGAAGTGTTGAAGAAGGAAATTTTCAAGTGGCTAGACATGGGCATTATTTACCCAATATCAGATAATGAATGGATAAGTCCAGTACAATACATACTAAAGAAAGGAGGAATCACTGTGGTGGAAAATGAGTCCAATGAGTTGATACCTACTAGGACTGTCATAGGATGGAGAGTATGTATGTATTTTTATAAAGTAAATAAAGCTACAAGGAAGGATCATTTTCCTTTCCCATTGATGGATCAAATGCTTGACCGATTAGCTAGGCATTCTTTCTTTTACCTTCTAGATGGATACTATAGTTATAACCAAATTGCTATGGCACTTGAAGTCCAAGAAAAGACCACCTTCACATGTCCTTATGAAAATACACTACTACAAAAAAGGGCATTAAAGTCGGTTCGCTGAACCAACTTTAATTTTTTTTTAATTTACTCATTTTCTATTATACTCAAATAAAAACTTGTATTCGAGCAGAAAAAAAACCAAAATCAGTTTAGCAAATAGTTTAAATAATACAAATAATTGAAAAATCAAATATTAATTAATACTAGAAAAAATACCATGGTGTATTCTTCTCCTGATGTTTATAATACAAACCTACATATATAATACAAAAATTTATACACATAAATAACAACACATAATAACAGAAAAAATATGAATAATAAAAATACTTACAAGAGTAAAATGAAGTGACAAAATGAAGAAAATGAAGAAAAAATGGTGTTCTATAAGTGAAAAATGGGTGTAAAAAATTTGAGTATTTCGCTTAAAAAAATAGGGGATCTAAAAGATTAGTTAGAGGGGAAGAAAACCCACTAACCGGTGCTAGAAATGGTGGTTATAGGTGGCCATAAAATGAGAAAGAGTGGAGGATAAGTGGAGGAGGTTTTGGGTTTTTGAGAGTTATGCAACGTTTGGAATAGTTTTTGTCTGGAGAAGAAAGAAAAGAAAAGAATTTATCCACGTGTGTAGCATCAGTTCTACGTGTCAACCGATGCTATCCACGTGTGTAGCGTCAGTTCCAGGTGTCAACCTACGCTACACTACATGGATAGCATCGGTTGACGTGGTGAACCGATGCTACGCTACGTGGATAGCGTCGGTTGACGTGATGAACCGACGCTATGCTATGTGGATAGCGTCATTTCACCACGTCAACCGACGCTATGTCCTATATGGATAGCATCGGTTCTACACCGAACCAACTTTAAATTCATTATAAGTCAGTTTTTTCCAAAAACCGACTTTACATATCGACTTATATACCTCTTTTTGTAGTAGTGATATTTCTTTCAGGAGAATTCCCTTTGAATTATGCAATGCATCTACTACATTTCAATATTGCATGATGGCCATTTTCTCAGACATGGTGGAGAAGCATCTAGAAATATTCATGGATGATTTTTTGGTTTTTTGAAATTCATTTGATGAATGTCTACACTATCTCTCCCTAGTGTTACAAAGATGTGAAGAAACAAATTTGGTTTTAAATAAGGAGAAATTTCATTTCATGGTATGTGAAGGTATAATCTTGGGCCACAAAATCTAAACTAATGGTATTGAGATGGATAAAGCTAAGATAGAAGTGATTGAGAAACTACCACCACCTACCAATGTACGAAGAGTAAGGAGTTTTCTTAGGCATGTAGGTTTTTATGGTAGATTCATAAAATATTTTTCCCAAATATCCAAATGCTTGTGTAATGTTTTGGAAAAGGACATGCCTTTCAATTATGATGATAAATATTAACAGCATTTCAATTGCTTAAAGAGAGACTAGTGATAGCACCAGTTAGACTCACACTAGATTGGAACAAGCCCTTTCAGTTGATGTCTGACACAAGTCATTTTTCTATTGGAGTTGTTATTGGACATTGAAGAGATAAAAATGTTCCGTTCCATATACTATGCAAGCAAGACACTCAATGAGGCTCAAATGAATTATGCTACTACAGAAAAAAGCTTCTTGCCATTATGTATGCCTTTGAGAAATTTAGATCTTATTTGGTTGGCACCAAGGAAATTGTCTACATGGATCATTCTGCTATAAAGTATCTCATGGAAAAGAAGGATGCCAAACTAAGATTGGTAAGATAGGTGCTCTTTCTACAAGAATTTGACTTGGAAATTCACAATAAAAAAAGAATAGAAAATCAGGTAGCATACTATCTGTCTAACTAGAGGGGGAAGCAAAAATGTATGATAATATAGTGATTAGGAAATCTTTTCCAATTAAGAAACTATTTTTTGTAGCTCAAATAGAAGTCCTATGGTATAGAGACATTGTAAATTTCCTCACTACCAAAATTCTTCCATCGAACCTCACATGGAAACAAAAGAAGAAGTTCTATGACATTAAACAGTATTTTTGGGATGACCCTTACTTCTATAAAGAATGTGGTGATGGTATTTTGAGACGGTGTGTCCCTAATGATGAAGTTGAAAGTATTCTTTACCATTTCCATAGCGCAGACTATGGAGGTTACTTTAGGAGCATAAAAACAACAGCTAAGGTACTTTAATTTGGTTATTTTTGACCCACACTATTTAAAGATGCTTACAATTATGTAAAGATATGCGACATATATCAAAGGATAGGTAATAATTCAAAACGATATGAGATGCCTCTGAATATTATACTTTAAGTGGAACTATTTGAAGTCTAGGGCATCAAATTTATGGGACTATCCCTTCATCCTTTAGTAACCAATACATACATGTAGGAGTGGATTATGTGTCAAAATGGGTAGAAGCCATTGCTAGCAACAAATGTGATGACAAATGTTTCATGAATGTTTTGAAGAAAAACATTTTCACTAGGTTTGGAACTCCTAGGATCATTATTAGTGATGGAGGAAGTCACTTTTACAATAAATCATTTAATTCCTTATTGTATAAGTATTAGATTGAGCATAAAGTGTCTAACCCCTACCATCCCCAAACAAGTGGGCAAGTAGAGGTATCCAATAGAGAAGTGAAAAGAATTTTGGAGAAAACTGTGAACATCTCTAGGAAGGATTGGTCATCTTAGTTGGATGATGCTTTATGGGTGTACATAACTGCATTTAAAACACCAATTGGTACCACCCTGTATCTTTACAAAGAAAATACAAAAGATAAAGAGCGATTTATGGTTAATGGGCATAGGGCGAAGCACTATTTTGAAGATCAAGTATAATGTGAAACATCTGTGATAAACTTAATGGATGTACCTTGGGAGTTTATATGATCGTCTAGTCAAGGACGTTAAACGTGATGTTGGTTGGGAAGCAACCCAATCTTATTCTACTTATAATTTCATTGTTTTTGTTTTGTAGGTGAATAAATATGGTGAGAAATGGCACAGTAGGAATGAGTACTTCAACGCTAGATGTCATGTGCCATGATTAAAGGAGTTTTATTTTCTTTTACCTTTCATATTTATATGTGCACATTAGGGAAAATGTGCAATTTAAGTTTCGGGGAGGGAACTTTATTCTCTACTTTAGTATTCAGTATGCATTTTAATTTTTTTTAAATTTTTATGATGTTTTTAATCATGATTTGGGTAGAAATTAATGAATATATGGAGAGTAAATGCATGCATGCTTGATATGAAACAATTGAAATCAATGATAAAAATTGGTTGTCATGACTAGGATAAATAATGTAACATATTTGTTAAGATATTTACATTAATCATGTGATATGCTAGCTAGTTTTGATTGGATTGATTCAAATTCTTATGCACATATTCATGATTGATTTTGGTGTTCTTATTGAGAGAAAATTTGTAGTGAGTTATATGCGTCGATGAGATCTACCAAGTTTTAGAATATATTTGATCATCCCTTGAGGCAAAATCCTAAATAGTATTTAGCAAGAGAAATGATTTAGACCTTATTTGGATCGATTGATCCTTTCAAGCTAACCATTGTTAATATCCTTAGTCACCCATTGAGCCTAACAAAAAACCTTTCATATCTTTAGGACACATTTTATGCCTAACTAATAAGCATTACCTTTATCCTGGCACCTTTAGCTTGTATGAAAAGAAAAAAAATGCAATCATGTATTATGCTATAGAGTAAGATGAAATGTAATGCACCTTATAAAAAAAGAGAGAGAAAAAAGAAGCAAAACTCACAACACAATTATCCCTCTAAATAAAAAGAAAATATATAATTGAAAATAAGTTTAAAAAAACGGAGAAAAGAGGTAGAATGAAAGAATATGAAAAGAATGACAAAATGGGGTGCACTGAAATATCAAGTTAAAGTTCAATTGCAGTTAAAAAGTGTATGATGAACAAAAAGAAAGCTAAGGTGTGGAAAGAGCTTAAATGTCTTCATTTATCACCCTCACCACCCACCTAAGCTTTACACTACAACCATGAAAGTTCTCATTGATCTTTAGGTAAGTGCATATTTATATTAGTGGAGAGGGATGTAAAAAATAGATTTATGAGACTTGTTCTAAGATTGAATTGATTAACATGCTTATATAGGTTGATTTCATGTGTACATTGGATGATATCATGTTCAGTACACACACATGAATCAATTTGTCAAAAACATTTCATATCCTTGTATTGATGGAACGTTGATTAATGAATATGTGAACTTTCTTGTAATAGAATTGTACGAATTTTGAGAGGGATAGTTATTACTAAATATGCATGTATTAATAGATATATATATATATATATATATATGAATATATTACCCATATCATTTTATTTAGTTAGACTTGGATTTACTTGAGGACAAGTAAAGAGTTTAGTTTGGAGGTGTGATGACTGTATAAAAGTAGAGTCATTAGCGCACTTTTTTACTTAATATTTACTTGTTTTATTTAATAAATAGTATTTTTGGGGCTAAAAAATATTAAAATGTAAACTTTTTAGTGAAAAGGGGTGAAAATATAATTTTTTGGGATTTTTTTGGAAGTTTTATGCATTTTTAATGCATGACCAATCAAAAGCTACCACGTGGCCTGCCATGCAACCAGAGGAGCTGATTGGGCAAGCCATATAAATGCCACAAATTCAAGGACAATGAATCATGTTGTGCCACGGGTAAGGAGCGACAAACCACATACCACTTCTTAGCACGGTGTTTAATATGAGTTTGGAGCTAGGTCAAATCTTCACGATACGTGTCGTCATGAAATTTCTTCCTGTGTTCCACCCATGTGCCATGTTATCCATTATTGTGAATCATATTGCACTATGTGGTGTTGACTCTAACCTATCTCCCCTACCACACGTTACACTCTGATTCGTCCAGTGAATTCTATGTGCCACATATCGCGCTGTGATTAGCTTGTGCTATTGATTTTCCTTGTTTTTATCTCAACCCTTGATCTAAAGTCGATCTAATGGTCTAGATTGTACCTGAGCTATATTTAAGCCCATAATCACCCTATAAATCCTAATGAGCTACCATTAGCATAATTTTGGTCAGCTTTTGGAGTTAGAAATAGAGAAAAATATAGAAAATTCAAAAGGAGATAAAATTTTGGTAGAGATTCAAGAGAAAATTAATACTACAATTTAAGAGATTGATTGTATTTTTCTTCAACTCTATCAAATTTTATGTTTTTCTTTATGAAAAATATGAGCTTTATGCACAAAATTATGTCTAGTTAATTTATTAATCTAGAGATCTTATGAACCCAATTTTCACCATATGATGATCTAATATTCTAGCCCAATTATAATTATAATTTAATTATATTATTTAATCTGATTTTTATACTTTAAATTGTTTGGCCAACAATTTATCTATACAGGCAATTAAATAGATTTGAGAGAATTATTTAATTATTTGTCTTGATTAAATAACATGCATAGTTTCTAGGCAAAGATGTATGATTCTTATGTATGTAATTTATAATTGATGAACTTAATGAGTTGTATGCAATTTAATTGGCATTAGAGTGTGATTAAATTAATTACTATATGGTATGTAGTTTACTTAAGAGAGGAATACATGCTAGGTTAGATTCAATTGATCATGTAATTAATGGACAAGTATATTGGAGGGATTTTTGTTATTCACCTGTTTATAAAATTAGGGGATTAAGTATTCTTAGATATTTTCTCATATATCTTCTTAGTTACTAAATCTGATTTAATTAATTATTGTTATTTACTTTTAGATATTTTAATTTTTCTTCCTTAAAATATAAAAACATAGAAAAATTGATTTTTATTTTTTTTAGTTTTAAAAATTAGTTTCTAATAAAATAATCTCCATTGGAACGATCTTTTCTTATCATTATATTATTTGTTACGATACGTATACTTTCATATTCATTGCACACACAATTTATGTGGCAGTGAAAAATAACTCAACATATTTTAACTTTGAAAGTATGGAATCAAAGGTTGATATTGTTAACTATGTGAACCTTTTGGAGGACGCACCTCTCATTTGTCTATCAAAGGCATTTATGGAAAATTTTGAGATAAGATCTAAGCTCAAGCCATCAATTGAAGGGCCACTTAGTTTAGACCTCACACTTTTACCATCCCACCCCCAATCAAGTCGGTAATAAAAAGAGCCGAATAAAGAGGTGAAAAAGATGTTGGAAATACATAAATTGGATGAGTTACAGTGGAGTGCTTAAAAAATGCGAAAAAGTTTAAAAATAAAAAAAAACATAGCATGAGAAGATAATTGAGCACTGTGTTTGCGAGCCCAAACATAAAGTATTATAGAATAAATCAAAACTTAAACCGTTTCAAGGAAAACTCAAAAGTAAATGAACACAAAGGGATGTGCCTTAAGGCTTGATATGACCGTCTAGTCAAGGACGTTAAATGTGATGCTGGTTGGGAGGCAACCCAATGTTATTTTACTTATATTTTCATTGTTTTTGTTTTGTAGGTGAATAAATATGGAGAGCAATGGCGCAACAAGATTGAGAATTTTAGCGGCAGATGTGGTGTGCTAAGGCTAAGGGAGTTTTCTTTCCTTTTTACTTTTTCATATTTATATATTCACATTGGGGACAATGTGCAATTTAAGTTTAGGGGAGGAAAATTCATTCTCTGCTTTAGTATTTAGTATGAATTTTTAATTTTTAAGGAATCGTTTTTTATTTTTAAGATGTTTATAATTATGATATGGGAAGAAATTGATAAATATATGGAAACTAAATTCAAACATGCTTTATGTGAAACATATGAACTCATAATAAAAATTGGTTGTCATGACTAGGATAAGGAATGTAACATATTTTTTAAGATACTTACATTAATCATGTCATATGCTTGCTATATTTGATTAGATTAATTCAAATTTTTATGCGCATGTTTATGATTGAATTTGGTGTTCTTATTGAGAGAAATTTTGTTATGAGTTATGTGAGTCGATGAGATCTACCAAGTTTTAGAATCTATTTGATTATCCCTTGAGGTGAAATTCTAAATAGTATTTAGCAAGAAAGATGGTTTAGGCCTTATTTTAGATCGATTGAGCTTTTGAAGCTAACCATTATTATATATGTAGTCACCCATTTGAGTCTAATAAAGAACCACTCATATCTTTAAGCCACATTTGTTTCCTAACCAATAAGCATTACCATTACCCTTGCACCTTTAGCTTGTATGAAAAGAAAAAAAAATGCAATCATGTGTTATGCTAAAGAGTGGGGGAAATGTAATGCACCCTAGAATAAAAAAAGAGAAAAAAGGAGCAAAACTCACAACACAATTATCCCTCCAAAGAAGAGGAAAATAAAATTGAAAATAAGTTTCAGGGTGTTGTGAATTTACAAAAAAAGAAAAAATGTGGAATAAAAAAATGAAAAGAATGATAAGAGAGGGTACAATAAAATATCAAGATAAAGCTTAATTATAGTGAAAAAATGCATGATGAACAAAAAGAAAGCTAAGGTGTAGAAAGAGCCTAAATGTCTTCATTTATCGACCCTCACCTAAGCTTTACATTACAAGCATGTAATGTTCTCATTGATCTTTAGCTAAGTGCATATTTATATTAGTGGAGAGGGATGTGAAAAATAGACTTATGAGACTTGTTCTAAGATTGAATTGATTAGCATGCTCAGATAGGTTGATTTCATGAGTGCATTGGATTATATCATGTGCAACACACACATACAAATCAATTTGTCAAAAATCTTGCATATCCTTGTATTGATGGAACATTGATTGATGAATATGTGAACCTCCTTGTCATAGAATTGTACAAATTTTTAGAAGGACAATTTTTACTAAATATGCATGTATTAATATATATATATGTATATATATATATTAATGAATATATTACCCATCATTTTATTTAGTTAGACTTGGATTTACTTGAGGAAAAGGAAAGAGCTTAGTTTTGGGTGTGATGACTCTATGAAAAGTAGAGTCATTAGCGCACTTTTATTACTTAATATTTGCTTGTTTTATTTAATAAATAATATTTATGAGATTGAAAATATTAAAATATAAAATATTTTAGTGAAAATGTGTGAAAATATAATTTGTGGAATTTTTTGGGATTTTTCAGAATTTTTATGGATTTTTTATAATTTTTTAATGTAGGACTAATCACAAGATACCATATTGCACCACATATGCAAAGAGCTAACTGGGAAAACCATGCAGATGTCACACCGGTAGAGACAAAAAATTGTAGATCGCTGCATGTGTAGTGTGAAACAACACCTTGCCACGTGTCAACACATCATACATTTTGAGTTTACATCGCAATCAAACCTCCTTGCCATGTGTCTTTACTCTATTCATCACCATTTTCCACTAGCGTGCCAAGCCATCTATGAGTGTTAAGATTATTGCATGTTGTTCTTATTGCTGTGTTTGCTTTAAGCTTTTCTGATGTATTGAATGAGTGTTAGGATTATTGCATTTCTGTCTAACTTCTTTCCTTCATAAAGAAGTGTGGTATGTTGCATACTATATGTGTCTTTGCATTGAATTTCCATGTCAAAAGGAAGAGAAAAGTGTTACATAACTTTTATTTGTTTGTGCATTGTGTTTACTTGTTAACATACTATTTGTTTGCATGCGATGGTAAGTGTAGTTTTCACTGCATCATGATTATCTAACATGTATACACTTAAGGGGAATGTTTGTTATGTTCAAGAGGAGTTTGCATATTTGTATTGTATATAGATTGTGTGTGTTTGTGCTACATTTAAATATTCTTAGCCTATCAGTGTATACTTATGCAGGGATAACACGATAGTATTTGAATAGACTACACGCAATTTATGCATGATATGTTAATGGATATGTGTTTGTTTCATGTGTGTACGTCATAGGTGTAGATTGCTTCAGGTGTGTTGTGTATAGTGGTGTTTAGATACTGGTGTTTCAACAGTGGCAAAGGTTGGATGAGTTGATATATGAAGATGGATGGAGTGCATAAGATGGATGCACTTGGACTTGATGTGTCTTTGGGTTTTGGTATGTGTCGTGTGTTTATAGTGAAAGTTTGTTTATTTAGATGTGGATCTAATTATTTAATTAGTGCAATATCAATGAAAGTATGACAAATTAAAAATTCGCATAACAGCCAAACATGCAATCATGTCTAAATAAAATAATGCAGAAAATAAAGATCAACACATGAGAATTTTAGGTGGAAACAACCTATGGCACATCAATGACCTAAGAGGAAAACTGCTGGTCCACCTGACCACCTAACTATCCTCTATAAAAAGATAAGTATCTAGTTACAAGGTTGGGACTCAAACTACCTGATAACTGTATTTTATATAGTTATTTTCATCAATTTTATTAATGATAATTGCCATGTTCTTGATATTTTTGTTTAATTTTAGTTAAATAAATTAATATTTACCTTTTATGTGTTAAGAAATACATTTTTAATAAAATTAAATAATTTGTATCAAAATCGTACTTAATTTCAAATTTATGTTCACAAATATAATTTCAAATAAAAAAAATATTTAATTGCAATTTATAAAAGTTGAAAATATAATTTAAATTAAAATCGGGCTTAATTTCAATTACTAAAAGTTTAAAATTTAATTTAAATTACATAAAGGGCTATATTGCAATTAAATAACGTTTAGAATGTAATTTCAAATATATTTGTGGGTGAAAATTAAATTAATAAAAGTATTTTGTTGCGTAGGTTAGAAGACTCCACGCGCCCTAATCCAAGCGTCCAACGTGGACCGTCCGATCAAAAAGGCAACGGCCAGATTTGCGCGTCATTAGCACACCCGACCAAAGAGAGTGGGTGCACGTCTCTATTTTTCACGCGGCTCGGTGCCCTAGTGGGGCCTACCTACCGCGCAGGCCGGCGTGCAGGTGGGACCCACATGTCTGACGCATCCAGTCGTTGTCCCCCACGTTCGTGCGCCTCTGATCCCGTGCGCTGATCTCTGCGTGCAACCGGATTTTCCTCCAATAAAGAGCTGACACGTGTCCCACTCTATTTTTCAGCCAATCATGTGATGACACGTGGTATGTTACGATGAGCGCGAAAGCACAGGATCAAACCCGTGTGTAGCCGTTGTCTCCCATGTTCGGCGTACCATTTTCCCGTGCGCCGTGCCTGCGTGTAGTCGGTTTGTCAAGCAAATGAAATGCCGCCACCTGTCTCTATTAATTATTCAGCCAATCAAAGATTGACACGTGGCGTGAGCATTAAATTTAAAACAAAGCAGCACGGCGCCCTCTGTTTTTGTCGTGCACGCGTAAAAAAAATACAATATTCCAATTCGTACGCGTGTACGTGGAATTTAAGAAAAATGTCTGGTTTTAATTTTGATACAAATATTTTACGCGTGTTTAAAAAATGTATTATTGTGGATGTATTTTTTAGCTATAAATAGGAGATAGTTTTTAGTTTTTAGCCAGGTTTTGAAGTTTTTGGAGAGTTTAGTTTTGGAAATTATTTTGTGTTGTTCGGTTTTGGACTGCAGAACACGCAGAAGCCATTTTTTGGCTTTTGTTGTGTTCTGCGTGTGCCAAATATTTGTTCTAAGTGATGTTTTAATTTTCCTTCTTCTTCATCTTATTTTTCTGAATCTGTTGTAATTTTTATTTTAATTTTATGAAGTAATTTAATTTTTCTAGGGTTGCATTTGATCTAAATTTATGAAGCTTTGATTTTAATTATTTTTGATAGATTTATAAGACGTTCAATTTGTTCGTTCTATTTTGTGCTTAATGATTTTTGATTATTTACGAATCTTATCAAAACGATCTGTGGCACATGAATAAACTTGAGAAAGGCATTTGTGTGTGTATTGCTCGTAAATAGAATGACATGTATGATGAAGGATAGGAATATACCCTAATTGTATGTGTGGCCATTTGAAAACTTAGAACTTAATGAATCTTATTAAATTTAATTCTCATAGAGATATAGTGAATTAATTTAACGAGGTGTGTTTATACGGAGCTCGGAAGAGATGTATGAATAATAAAAAAGAAGTTTTCGGTTGACAAATTAAATGTACTAAAAAATATAAATCAAAAGAAAATAACATTATTTGAGTGAATTAGTTTGGTGAAAAATTGCAATCCTAGATTTCTTTTATTTTCTTATGTTACTTTTTTCTTAATCAACGATTGTTTTGGATAAAATCAGAGAGATACAATTTTAGTACTCGACAAACCATAGTAACAAATCTCCGTGGGAACGAATTTTACTTACAAATCTTTATTACTTGTGACCGTGTATACTTGCACGTTTTTGTGTGTTGTAAAACACACAACACTACCCACCCAAGTAATACCCTTGAGTAACCTACTTACAAGTTGCTTCTCTCATCATAGTCTCTAAAAGAAAGGCATTTAGATTTGGACTAGCATTCTAATAAACTCAAGTCCCACGACTTAATAACCCACACCACTATCACCAGAAAAGTTAGTACATAAACACAAGTGCAAGTGTGTGTCCTAAAGAAAATTCAATAATGGATAAACCTAACTATGATGATTTATATAATATATCAAATAAATCGAAAATAATTAGTAACTCTAGAATAATCAGTTAAAAACACAATAACACAATTATTATTGTAGGGTTGATAATCCATCAAATACAACCACAAATATTTAATAAAATAACATAACGAAAAAGCCTACTTGAAAACTTTTAGCAAGACAAGAGAGAGTAAAAGATGAAGATAATAAGTACAATTAAGCTCTTGTGTGGTTGGTTTAAAAGGTGTACTTAGTTTGTATTTATAGAAATTTTGAAGCACATTATGTTAAAGTGGAATTACCATTTTGTCCACAAAATTAGTTAAAATACTTTTAAGAAATAAAGACTACATTGTAAAAAGCCAATCCAAGTTGCAATAGAAATACATTTTAAAATCAAATAACCAGCTACGTAATCAATATAACCCAATACTAGATCGACCGATCGAGTACTTTGGGCAATCAATTGATTGAGTACATTGGATTATCGATCGAATATCCTCTCGATCGATCCAATTATAATTTCATTAATATTCAAAAAAGGTGGATCGATCTAGTGATTAAACTCTATCAATCTTGTCCTCGATTGATCGAGTAAATCCCTTAATCGATCTAGTAATGTATGAAAATCAATTTTTTCACATAATATTTCTTGATCAATCCAATCACTACTCGATCAATCGAGTAACCTATTTTCACATTGTTCCCATTATGTCTAATATGCAATATAATAGGTATGGGAATAGAAATATACTTGATATGTAATCGTTGAAGCTGGATAGTTTCTTCAATTTTAAAATATTCTTCTAAGACACATCTAGAAACTAAAATTACCATTATATGTTTTGTTCACTATTTGAACTGGAGTTCTCCGATCTAGGGATATCCACATGGGGCTCAGGGTTCTGGCATTGATGCTCTGCACCGATCTATGTTCACAGTGGGGAGGCCATAACCTAACACATGTTTCTTTCACTCTTTCCAGGTTTTGAAGCCCGGTCTTGACCCTTAAGACCTTATTTGGGAGTAACCTGGTACCATCTGAGCTATTAAAAATGTTAAGATTCAATGTTTTATAGAGAGAGATTAGAGAAAATTTAATGCAATAGACTGAATGTGTGGATCCTCATGAGGGGTCCATCTATTTATAGACCATTTATGGATACAGGTGTTAGTTATACAATGTATACATGTATCTACATGTCAGGGGGCATAATTGGCCTAAAGTACAATATGTCAAAGATACAGGTCAAGTTTTACTTATGCTGTTCTTGAGCTCGTTCTATGCTCGAGCTTGTATTATGCTTGAGCTCGTTCTATGCTCGAGCTTGTATTATGCTTGAGCTCGTGCTACCACTAGGCTCGGTCTGACCTATGGGTAGGATGTCTGGGGTACTTCATCATCCATCTTGGACTGGTGACTTGGCTTGGGTGGTTTACAATGGATGGGCTTCGAGTCGGTCTAGATGCAAGGCCCGGGCTTCGGGTCAATCTAGATATGAGGGTCGGGCTTGTGGTTGGTCTAGATGTTCAAACATCAAGTCCCTCTACTCTTTTAGCTTGAGATTCAATCTAAGGTGGAAGAGTAAATACTGGGCATAGGATACAAACTATTTGTCTCTTATAATAAATGCATGTTAGTTGATTAGAGAGAGAAATCCAATGCCTCTATATACAAGGGTGCTTGGGTTGGGACTTTATCATTGTTTACCTACAAAATTAAGAAATAGTGAAGAAAAATGCTCTTTCATTTCACCTCAAGCTTATAAAAGATTTTAAGTTCAGTGGTAAGAATTCAGCTCACACTATAATATTCTCTATTCGGGTGTTTTAGAACTCAAGCATTGAGAACCTAAAGATTTTCTACTTTCTTTTTAGGTCAGTTTTAAAAGGAACATTTTCTTTTATTTTCAACTCATCTCTAAGTAATATCTTTTTCTCGTGCCTTACCACCTTCTATTGTTTTGTCTTGATCTTTTTGTAGCTTCTAATAGAATGCAAAGAGAAGAGACATTAGCTTCTGGTTCGAGCCATAGGAGAGTCCCCAATATTCTAGTACCAGTGGGAACTCAGGGTCTTCTAGCTCAAGCTCTTCTAGTGAAGTGAGTTGGTCTTTACCTTAGCCATCTACCCCTACCCCCCATGCCCAAACCATTACCACTATGAGACTAAGCATGTCTCAGACTCAAATTTTAGTGGCCAAGATGTGGAGGAAAAAGAATAGGAATATAGGATCTGGGGAACCAACAGGTCACATTAAAGGTTGGGCAACGATACCTAAAACTTATGGGTTGCTATTCTAGGATGAAGAGAGAATAAGAAGAACCTATGACATCCCTCCCTCAATTCAAATAATGATTCCTTCTAAGAGTGCTTGCGATAGTGATGCACCTCCCCCTAGGTGGACTATTTTTCATGAGAAAGCTTTATGGATAGGGTTAAGGTTCCGTCTGTATCCTCTTATTAGGAAGTTCTTGGTTAGGATGCAGCTTGCACTAGGGAAATTGATGCCTAACGGGTGGAGATATCTGCTCTACCTAATGCTAATATGTCAACAACTCGAAGTGGATTTACAGATGGCTGAGTTTAAAGAGGCGTACATTCTAAAACAAAACCACATAGATCTGAAAAAGGTGTATATGTTGGTAAATCAGAATTGGGAGATGAACGTGTCCTTTCCTAAAAATGCAAAAAAACTAGAAAGAGTACTTTTTCTATGTTTCAGGTTGGTGAGAGTCTCAAAAAAATGACACGAGGTTGGTAAGGAGCATCTGGATTGACACTAAAGTCATGATTAGAAATATGGCTTCTCTAATTATGACCTTGAGTCTTGATGCGAAGCAAAGGTTTGTTGATATCGAAAACTATCTTCTTGAGAAGACAAATTGGAGGACTCTATTGAACACTTTGCATTTTGTTATGTGTGGGTTAATGAGGAACGATGTTGTGGTGCCTCCCCTTAGAGTGAATCGTAAAGCCCGAGCTCCTCCGAAGCCCTGGGCTCCTGTGAAATGTAGAACTCCTCCTATAGATTTTTGGGGTCGGTTTGAGATGGTGCTTGATGATGGTGACCATAGCCCCACTCTTTGTTATTACCTCATAATATTTTCCCCTTTTTATTTTTTTATTTTTCGTGGTGATTAACATGTATTCTCTTGTGTTTAACTTGTAGATCAGATGGACTTGACCGCTGCCCAACTTGTTACTCATATGAAGAGCCAAGTTACATTAGGAGGAAGGAGTTCCCCTACGGATGCACCTCCTGCTCCTAACAGGGTCATGGTGGGAAAAAATGAGGGGAAAATCCTCTTATAAAGGTCGCACTTATTCTCTTAAGAAGAAGAAGAAGGTCGGTATTGATGAGTCTACTCATGACACTGATCCTCTGAATGTTTGCCTTTCCTTATCACCCTTACAAGATAAGCATAGGTATTCAAATCCCCACATGGATTTCAAAGAATTTGGAAATCCTTTAAGGGATTTGAGGAAGGGGAAAGCTGTTATTAAGGACCTTACTACTGATGCTGACGGGGTTGTCCTGAATCAAGGTTTGGCATCAGAGTACCTCAATCATTGTATGAGCCACATTTCCATTTATGTATGTAAGGAACAGCTCACAGCTATTTGCAAGGGGGCAGATTCTAGTGAGGTCATTCTCCATCAGATGTATCAGGTGTGTTATACTTTTTTGTTTGTGTTATTCAACACAAGTGTGAGTTCGAGTTTTATTTGTTTGACCTAATTTTTTTTGTAATGATGCTTCTTTATGATTTTGACCAAGCTCACAATGTAGGCTTTTCAAAAGCCAAGCTGGTGAAGGAGAAGCAAGGTCATGCGTCGACATGCTCAAAATACACTATGTTACTGGCCAGAACGGTAAAGTGGGAAAGCGATGCAATTGATAAGGAGGAGAAGCTAAAGAGGGTCACGTTTGAGCTTAATGTGTATGCCTACCACATTACTGAGCTTGATGAGGCATTAGTACGAGCTGAAGAAGGGACTAAAGAGGTGTAGAGACAAATTAAGGCCTTTATCGAAGAGGTGTGCCATCAAGCAAAGGCCAATGGGGATGCTATGGCTCAGAAGCTTGAGTATAGTATTGAGTGAGCATATGAGATGACGATGGAAAGCTTCAATACAGAGGCCATAAAAAGGGGTTTGGGTGAGTGCTATTATCACATTTTGGATATTACTGGTATACCCCTCTATACGCAAGCTCCTTCTGTTGGGGAAGAGGGAGAAGGATTGGGCTCCTCTGGTGGTAAGGACGGCCTTGAGGTTCCCAGGGAAAGGGTAGTTAATCATTGATTTTTTTGTTTTTTATTGAAGCTTGATGCCAGTTTTATTTGTATAGTCACAAGGTATTACTTCATAGAACGATAGGAGTAAAAATCCACTTTATTTAAAAATGAATTAATTTTCCTCTTTATTGTGTATTTACGATGTTGACCTACCCATTGTCATTTATTCAATTTTTTTTAGTTTTCATCCTCTATTAAAGGGTTTGAGAACACTGGTTTGATTCATGTATTTAAGAACCTTTTTCAATTATTCCAACTTTTTTGCTCATGTGGTATGGATTATGATTGAACCAATAGACACTTAGTTTAAGCTTTTCATGTTGCAAATGGTAGGATTAAGGACGAGGTTAGGTTACTTAAAGCCGAGGTTGTTAAACTTGAATGTAATGCTAAATAGACAAAGTATGAGCTCACTGCTTGTAAGGATCAATTAATCCAAATGCAATCATGAGAAAAGAGGATCATGAAGAAGTCTTTTTTCAGGTTATGGAGGTTATTGAAGATCTGTAGTGGGGGTTGCTTTCAATGATAAAGATGCACCTTAAGCTTGTGGCTTATGTATGTGAAAAATTTATCGAGCTTTAGGCCGAGCAATTGCCTTTGGTTGAAGAAACTAATGATCCAGACACTGGCCGTCTATCCGATTGTTTGAAGAGTTTTTAAATTTTTGTGCTAGTTGATTCTTGTATTAGTAACTTTGAAAAGCACGATGAATAATTGGTTAAATAATGAACATTCTGAGTAGCCCATGTTTATCTATAAAGACTATTTGGTATATTGTTATATGTATTTTTTGTGTCCGAGTGCTGACTTGGTTCTTGACCGAGGTGAATTACTTGAATTCTTTAAATGCCAGGGTGATTGTCTTGATTTGTTTAATCTGGGCGATCGACCCTTTGTTTTGATTTATGGGAGAGAGCTTAACCTGGTTCCTAACCAAGGTGTTCATCTTTTTTAATGTCAAAAATAGGTAAGTTAATACATATGTTTTTAGAAGTGGTATCTTTTCAAGTGCCCAACATTCCAGCTTGTACCTTCCTCAATGCCTTTGATATTTTTCAATACGTAGGCCACTCCTAGTTTTATTTCAACTATTTGATAAGGTACTTCCCATTCCAGGGGTGATTGGGTTCTTAGGAAGGTTTTCCCTAATAAAAAGGAGTGGATGAATGGTAAAATGGGTGCCAATTGGGGTTTGGTCAGTGCTCCCGCAAGGGCTTGTCCTGACAGCCCATAACATACCTGATAGCTCCTCCACCCATCATCCTTTGGTGCTTTCTAACCTTTTCTTTGAAAAGTGGATTATTATTTTATTGGAAGACTCTGCTTGACCATTCACCTGAGGATAGTAGGGTGTTGAGTGGCTCATCTTAATATTGTATTTGAGAGCGAACGCTTTCATTTTTTGATTGGTGAAGTGCTTCCTATTATCTATAACGAGCTCCTTGGGGAGGCTAAATTGAAAAAAATATGGATTTCCATATGAACCTAATTACCTCTTCCTTTTGTATTCTTCCTAGGGGCTCTACTTTGATCCATTTTGAAATATAAGCAGTGGAAACAAGGAGAAACTTTTTCTGACCCATGCCTATGGGCAAGGGTCCTACCATATCCAGTCCCCACTTGTAGAAAGGCTGAGGACTTACTACTCCCACCATGGTATTCGAGGGTATGTGGGTTAGCAGGGCAAATCTTTGGCATTTGTTGCACTTTTGAGCGTGTTTAATGCAATCTGTCAACATGATAGGCCAATAATAACCCTATCTCATGATTCACTAGGATAATCTTCTACCCCTAGAATCCAAACCACAATCTCCTTTGTGTGCTTCATACATTATTATTTTAGCTCCTTCTCTAGCTATGCATAAGAGGTCGGGGCCAAGTATGTTTTTGCAGTATAGTTTTCCTGCCTCAATCATATACCGGCTTGCCTTGGCATCAATTTCCTTCGTGGCCATCGATCTTCGAATAGGTCCCCTTTATCCAAGAAATTATAGATCGGGATGAACCATGTGATAGAAGGAGTGTCCACGCATCCAATCCTTCTTTCAACCTCTTTTAGAGACACCTTTACCAGCATCGTTACTGATACCACCTGGTCTTACTTGGTCTCCCTTATTGATGCCAAGGTTGCTAAGGCATTGACATCACTTTTTTCGTTTCGTGTTATCTACTTGATCTTGAACTTGGAAAATTTTAAGCATTCTCGTTTTAATCTCTCTAAGTACTTGAGCTCATGTTGTGCTTGAGCTCGTGCTGCCACTTGGCTTGGTCTGTCCCATGTGTAGGACGTATGGGGTACTTCATCTTCCATCTTGGACTGGTGCCTTAGCTTGGGTGGTTTACAATGGTCGGGCTTCGGGTCAGTCCGGATACAAGGGTCGGGCTTATAGTCGATCCAGATACAAGGGTCGGGCTTGTGGTCAGTCCAGATGTCCAAACATTCACTAATATTTCCAAAACTCTTATAAACCCTATAGTATCTCCCTTTGGTATATTCTTTTGATAAAACCTCTCTCTCATTATATAACACTCATAGGAAAATTAAATTTTTACATAGTGGTATTATCCTATGATCTGGTGTAACCATCTTTGCTTGAATCTCGAAAGCTTATGTTTACACTGAATGTCAATAACATAAATACCTAAACAACTTGTCCTAAAAGACTCATTATTCATTAGTTCAGTGTATATAACAATAGAAAAAGAAAAGAATATTCATAAGAGTGAGCAATCATAAAATAGAAATTGAAAACATAACTCTCCCTATGAGTAATATCTCCAAAAAAATATTTTCAAAGTAATTCTCTCCCTAAATTAGCTCTCTCCTTATTGTAGATATTTCAATTAATGTTCCAATTTTTTATTCCCCTTTTTGTCATACAAATAAACAATATTGTCATGAAGCAATGACAACAGGTTGAGCAAGCAAATAATGTACTTAATGATTGAAAAAAAGAGTACGCATTCTAAAAAGTTCAGAGTGGTTAAAATAGAGAGCAAATAATGATTTGTTTTTCAAAAATGAATAAAATCCTTCTAAGTTCTATGACTCCTTTAAAATTACAAAAATTGATATATATAATATTTTTTGAATTGAAGATAATAAACTTAGCTTAAGATGACTATAACAATACACACAAATGACGAAATTAATTTTGTTCAAAGTGTGACTCTTCATTGACAACATAAACATATGTAAGTAATACACACAAACATGATCACACGTATAGTGACATATCCACAGTCACCACAAGTGAGTTGAGTTTTGGAATAACACTAGTGTGTCAATTATTCCATTCATTATTAGTAATGAGAAATTTACATAAAAAGTATTACCAATCATGAAAGAATTACAGTTGAATTCAAATTTGAACAAAATAAAATTTCACTAACTAAGAAAAAACTTTAATCAATATTTTTTTAATTTTGTATCCCCTTCTTTTATTATTACTTTTTATTATTTTTGGTGAGGGATTGGTTATTTATTTTCTTTTTGTTTAACCATTTGTGGCTTTTTTTTGCATGCAAAAGCTTTGATTATTTTAAAAACTATTTCCTTTATCATATTATTTTTCTTTTGCAAAGAATATATGTTTGAGCCAATATATCTAGTATAATGACTTTCACACTAGTTGTGAAGTAGCCCTCTCCGCTCACTACATAGCTTTCACACATTATAATAAGTAGCCCTTTTAAAGCTAGGTGTCTCTCTAGAGCCACATTTTATATCGTAAAAGATAGAGTTCAACATAATTTTCACAGTTAAGGTTATCTCATGCCCTAAAATCTCACATAATTAATTATAAACTTCTAGCATGACATACTTATGTGTCCAGTGAGTGTATGAGTAGTTCATGTCAACATTGATCACTAGATGTGAAAAATATGTAAATTCATAAGTCAAAGTATCCATTTGTATAATGTATAGCCAACCAAAATAAATTTGAATGGAGTATGTAATGATCATGTCAATGTTTAAGTATGTCTACTTTCCTTCTTTTTTATTTTTTATTTTATCTTTTTTTTAACTAAAGAAACATCAATAAAAATAAAAACCAATATAAAAAACTAAATATGCTCACCTAGGGTCAATGAAGCACTCAAACAAAGGTATATAGGTGAACAAAAAATCACGATTAATGACTAGAAAAATATAATCTTTCTTAACCTAAACTTTCATGAATTTTTTGTTTTTTTTACGTCTTTGGGTTGGAAATCAACTACCTTAGTTATCATTGGCATATTCTTGGAATCGCCTTTAGATTTCCCATTCATTATATATGAAGATGAAGTATGCATGATAGGATGATGGTAATAAACCCTATAATTACAAATGTTGAATTTAATATGCCTTTTTGAACTAACAAATTCATTCTTTCTAGTAGAACTTTTGAACATGTTATTATAATTTTCATTCATCCTAGAATATGATGTAGCATGCATATATTGATGATGGTTATAAGTCCTATTATATGGAGTATGGAATGTGGTTTTTTTATGATAGATGATGGCGTAGAATCCTTATCTACATAGCCTAGTCCACTCTTTCTCTAACCAATTTTTCATAATCTAGAATTTTGTGTAGTCTTTTAGCTTCAATGGTTATCCTCTTCATAGTTTCTTTGGATTGTTCAATTTCTTGCACCAATTTTAATTTATGTGTAGGAAGCTTGTTATTTTCTTCTTTCAAACTTACAAGACTCAAATTCAAAGCATTTTTTGTTCTTGCAAAATATTTTTTTCTTCCATTAATTTATTTGAAAAGCATATATATGTCTCAAGTTATTCATCTAACTTTTATATTTTTCCTTTTAAACTAGTATTCCTTTTTATGGCTCTAGCACCTTTACAAAATAATTCTTGAAAACTTTTAACATTATAATAAGAAAGAAAAGAGAATTTAATTTCCTCAAGAACTAAGTAATCACCCTCGATACAATAATCCATAATAGGGTCCTAGGCACTTAAGTGTATCTAATTGTCTAATTAGAAAAATATTAGTAAAAATATGACAAATTTAAAACTCATAAAATGGCTAAATATGCAATCATGTGTAAACAAAATAATGTGAAAAATAATGATCAACATGATATTTTTTGGAAGAAACAACCTAGGTCATACTAATGATTTAAGAGAAAAACCATTTATCGATGGGATCACCTAACTATCCACTATGAAAAAATAAGTATCTAGTTAATAACTCAAGTCCAATTGAGAAATCAAATCCGCACGGTTGTGACAATAAAAGTTAATACATAAACACAAATGCAAGTGTGTTTTCTTGAACATATTCAATAACAAACAAGCATAACTAGTTGATTTAAACAATTAGTTAAAAGCATGATAGCATAATTATTTGATTGACTTGTTAATTTGTCAAACATAACTACAAATGTTTGATAAATTAACTTAATGAAAAAGGCTACTTGAAAATTTTTTGTAAGACAAAAGAGAGAATAAAAGATTAAGAGAATAAGTATGATTAAGCTCTTGTGTGGTTGGTTTCAAATGTGTGCTTATGTTTGTATTTATAGAATATTGTGAAGCACATTAGGTTAAAGTGGAATTACCATGTTGTCCATAAAATCAGTTAAAACACTTTTAAAAAATAGGGACAATACTTTAAAAAGCCAATCCAACTTGTAATAAAAATAGATATTAAATTCAAAGCCCTAACAGCTCGAATGCTCTAATCAAGTGCTCAATAGATCTAGTACATTAGTCGATCAATTGAATATCCTCTCAATCAATCCAGTGATCATTTAATTAATATTCAAAAAAGGTAGATTGATCTAGTGATTAAAATTGATCAATCTAGTAATGTATAAAATCAATTTATTCAGGTAATAATGCTTTATCGATCCAGCCACTACTCTATCAGTTGAGTAGCTTGTTTTTACATTATTCCTATTATGTCTAATTTTCAATCTAATGTGTACAGAAATAGAAACATACCTGATATGTTATCATAAAGGATATATACATTCTTTTGCTTGAAAATATTCTTCTAAAACACACCTAGAAAATAAAATTACAATTATATGTTTTATTCAAAAATATAGCTAACACTCACAAAAACCTTACACATGGAACAAACAACTTTAGGTCATCTTTATGATCATCACATATTTGATGCATATGTGTCTAGTTGTGCAATGTTTTGGCATGAAAAGCCAAAGGGGGAGAATGTAAGTCATATTTTACTCTGTATCTGTATGTTGGCTTCCCCTGTGTAAAACACAATGTCTATTTAGTTTACTTAGTGTATTTGTCTTCCAATATATAAGGTTGGTTACTATGAATCAATAATGCACACATACATATATATTTAGGTACACTTTATATGAAATCATGTTTACACACACCATGGGGTTGAATTTCATAGTATGCATGCAAGGTTGAGTTTTCTAGTTTTCAACATTCAAGTGTATGGGTGAGCCAATATTGTCACTCATGTTTTTTATTTTGGGTGCGGGTATTTATGAAAATTACTTGCCAATTTTGGGAAAAAATGTGATTTTAGCACCTCACTACCACCCTCGCCACCACCCTTGGCAAGGTGGTTGGCAAGGTCCATGTTGAGGTGGTTGACCGAGTTCTATAAATACCTCTCTTTCCCTTGTTTTTTTTTTCAAAACAATGCAGTATAGCTATGTCCAATTGAACAAGATTGTGCTTGTGAGTTATGAATACTCAAGACGGTGTTTACTAGTTAGAGTAAAATAGCATTCTTAAGCTATGAGTGCTTAAGATTATTTTATCAATGTTATGAGAACTTCTTTTTAAGAGTGAGCTAAATTAAATGCTTTGAGTTCTCATATCTCTTGCTTTGTGTAAATAGAGATAGGGTGTTAGAGTTTGAGGATGGTCCTCAAGAGTGTGAGTTGTTACACTTATGGTTACTAATCTGTGATTATTGATCACATCATATTGTATGGTATGTGCTTTATGGGAGAGTTGGGTTTATTAGTCAAACCAAGACATTACAAAATTAGAAAGCAAAATCAACCATAGACAGTTCGGACAGAAGTCTCAACTGATAGAGGTAATAGTAATTTTATTTCCTTTAGAGTTGTAACTATTTTATTATTTAGTGAATTGTTTGTTACCATATAGATGGGGTCTCAATGTGTGTTTACCTTATTATATCTAGTGTTGTGTATGCTTTGATGTGTAGTTAGTATAATCAAAGTTTAAATGTTGTATGTTTCTATATACTGAAGTTTAAACTCTGGTTAGAAATTTTTTATTATTTATTGATAGCTTTCTAACTATTGAATATTAATTTTGCTTATATTTTTTGTATGTGATTATTTTTACTGTAGTTGTGATTATGTTTCAGGAATTTACCTCTTTGTTGTTTGCATGTTTGGATTTAGTCCTTAAGGAGTTAGTATTTTCTTAACCTGATAATGTATCACCTCTTGGACTCCTTCTTTGTAGTCATGCATGATTGTGTGTTAGTATAATCTACCTTTTATCTATATGCGGGTTTGGTGTAAGTATTTAAGGAGTTTGGATATGGATCTTGGAAGTGTAACAGGTATAAGACTCTTTATTAGGGTTTTCTATGTATGTTTGATTACATGCTATGAAAGTACAATCATCATTTACTAAATATGCTCCCACATACAAGGTCTTGAAGTGATTGGAAATCCTTTTAGCTTTTCGGTATGTATGCCTATATAACAAGCTAGTTGTTTTTGTTGTATGTTTAATTGAGCATATTTTTTTGTACTTCCACTGTACTAATTGCTTTGAAAGTTTTTTAGTTGTAGATCTAATTAGATAAAGAGGGGTGAGTAGATAATTAGTAGAAATATGATAAATTAAAATTTTCCTAGACGGCCAGAGATGCAATCATGTGTAAATAAAATAATGTAAAAAATTAAAATAGCACATGATATTTTTATGTTGAAATAACCAAGGTCATAACAATGACCTAAGAGAAAAACCACCAATCCATCGAACCACCTAACTATCCAATATGAAAATAATGTTTGATTACTAGGCTAGGACTCAAACTATCCTCCAAGGTAATACCTCTAAGTAACCTACTTGTAAGCCTCTACTTTCTTTCAAAGTCTCCACAAGCAAGGTGTTTAGATCTAGACCAGAATTTTAATAAACTCGAATCACACGAGTAATCGAACCCGTTCAGATAGCACCTGAAACTTTAACAAAAAAACACAAGTGCAAGGTATCTCCTAGAGCATATTAAACATTGAAAAACCCTAGCTAAAAGATTCAAGAATATATCAATTAATATTAAATAATCTAGCAACCCTAGAATATGAAGATTAATCACAAGTTTAATAAAGATATCTTCTTTAATGATAAATAATCAAACAAAAAATTATGATATTATGCACAATTATTTGATCCAATAATTGAAGAATGAAATAAAGATCAACTATATGAACATTTAATCAAAATATCAAAAACTAATTATGCTTATTAACAAATAAAACACAACCCTCAATATTTCATAGATTAATTAAAGAAAGAAGCCAAAATAAATATTTAAAAGTTTATGTGAGTGTTGGGGATATTTGTAAACAAAACATAAAAATGTAATTTTTGTTTCTAGGTATGCTTTGCTAGAATATTTCAAGCCAAAGAAACATTCAAGCTCTAGTGAACACTATATCTCTATTCTTATACACATTAGATTTAATATTAGACATATAGGAACATTTTGAATTTAGGCTACTCGATTCATCAAGACATGTCTAAATCGATCTACTCAGTTTAAAAAGTCATGAATTAATTCTTTAACTATTTAGATTGATCGAGTAATTAATGGATGATCGATCAAGCACTAGATCAATCGATTATATTGATCTAACATGGTCATAATTAATTATTTATTACACTAGACCGATCGTGCATGTTTTGATCGTAGTATTGGATTGATCGAGAAGGGTTTCGATCGATCAAACTATATGTTCGATCGATCAAGCATATCATAGATCGAACGAGTGGTTAGGGCTTCAATTTTAAAACCTATTTCTAATTCAAATTGAATTAGATTATTACTATATTGCTCTCATTCTTTGAAACTCTTTTAACTAATTTTTTAGATAGAATAGTAATATTGCTTAGACCTAGTGCTTCAAAATATTCTATTTAGACAAACCTAAACACATGAATTTATTAACCACGTAGAGCATTATCCTCTTCATCTTAGTCTCTCTCTTTTGTTTTACAAAAAATATTAAAGTAAGCTTTTCATTTAGTTAATTTATTAAATATTTTGTGGTTATGTTTGATTCATTAACAGACTTGTAGTATTTGTGATATTGTGCTTAAACATCTATTCTAGGGTTGCTAGTTGATTTTGATTTATGTAATATATTATTAAATCATCTAGTTAGGGTAATTCATTATTGAATCTACTTTAGGACACATATTTACTCTTGTGTTGTTGTTTTAATGTATGAAGGGCTGGTTGAACGGGTTCAATTACTTGTGTGACTCAAGTTGTCAGAACTTTGGTTTGGATTTGAATACCTTGCTGGTAGAGATTGGGAAAAAATGGAGCATTTTAAGTAGATTACTTTGGGGCAATACCTTCTTTGTGGGTAATTTGAATCCTAGTCTTGTAATTGAAAATTATTTTTATAGAGGATAGTTAGGTGGTTCAATAGACCAATGGTTTTCCTCTTAAGGCATTAGTATGGCCTAGGTTGTTTCCACTTAAAAATATCATGTGTTGATTTATACATCTGTATTGCTTTATTTACATATGTTACAACTGTGGTAAAAAGGGACATATTAGAGCTTGATGTAGGTTTTTGATGATCAATAATTATGTTGATAATCTGCATGCATCCTATTCAAGAAAGAACAATCATGCTTTAAGAAATAAGCATATCATTCAAAAAACTAGAAAAGGTTTGATTAAAAAAATATTTTTTAAATTGTTTTGTGACCCATACTACATTTAAAGCTAAATCTTCTACTACTTGGTATTTTGATGGCAGTTGTTCTAGACATATGATAGGTGATAATTCTCTTTTCATAAATTTTGAAAAATATAATGAAGGAATAGTTACTTTTTGTGAGGGAAACAAATCAAGGATTATTAGTAAAGGTACAAATCAGAGGCCAATATGTACTGCCAAAAACCACCCAACTAAAAACATCATTAGTGATCCAAATGCAAGTGTGGAAACTAGAAGGAAATAGGTAAGTGAGATAACTCATGTCTGTTATGTTTCTCAAATAGAACCAAAAAATGGTAATGAAGCTTTAAAAGATGAATTTTGGATAAATCACATGCAAGATGAGCTAGATCAATTCACTAGGAATGATGTGTGGACTTTAGTACCTAGACCTAAATATTAAAAAGTCATAGCAAATAAATGGGTGTTTAATCTGATGAACATGATATTGTGATTAGAAACAAGGCTAGACTATTTACACAAGGATATAGACAAGTTGAAGGAATAGATTTTGATGAAACATTTACTCCTGTAGCTAGGTTAGAATCAATTAGGATTTTACTTGCCATATCATGCTTTATAAAATTCAAACTCGTTCAAATGGATGCAAAGTCTACATTCTTAACTAGCTTGCTTAGTAAAGAAGTCCATGTTGAACAACCTAAAGGTTTCATTGACCCAAAATTTCCAAAATATGTTTATAAACTCAACAAAGCTCTTTTATGGTTTGAAATAATCCCTAGAGCTTGGTATGAGAGACTTATAGCTTATCTTTTGAATAATTGATTTGTTGGAGTGGGAGTTGATAAGACTCTTTTTATTAAAAAGACAAAAAAATATATATTCATAGCTCAAATATATATTGATGACATAGTCTATGGGTGATTTTTTAAACATAATGACCATTGAATTTGAAATGTCTATGATGGGTGAGCTCACATATTTTCTTAGTTTGTAAATTAAGAAATTAAAAATGGAATCTTTATTTCTCAAACCAAGTATGCTTGTAATTTAATTAAGAAATTTGGACTTGAAACAATAAGCATTTAAGAACAGTTATAAGTACCAGTGCTAAGATTTCAATAGATGAGTCAGGAAACAATATTGATCAAACGTTATATAAAAGTATAATATGAGGCTTGTTGTAACTCACAGTAAGTAGACCTGATATTTATTTTAGTGTTGGAGTTTATGCATGTTGTCAATCATATCCTAAAAAATTACACATTGACGATGTCAAAAGGATCGTAAGGTACATCTCTGGAATAAAACTTTGGTTTTTGGTTTACTAATGATACTACATGTGAAATTAGTGGATACATAGAGGTAGATTGAGTAGTAAATCAAAATGTAAGAAAAAAGCACTTCATTTGGATGCTTCTATATTGGGAACAATCTTTTATCATGGCATAGTAAGAAACAAAACTTCATCTCATTATCTACTGCAGAAGCATAATACATTACTACTAGAAGCTCTAGCACATAGCTTCTATGGATGAAGAATATGCTTAAGGAATATGGCTTTGAGCAAGATACAATTCCCCTTTACCGTGATAACACTAATGCTATATGTATCTCTTAAGATCCAATTTCACATTCTCGAACAAAACATATAGACATTAGACATCGTTTTGTTAGGGAAATAGTATAAGATAAAGCTTTAGCCCTTGAGTTTGTGCCTATGAGAGACAATTAGTAGATTTATTCACTAAGGTAGTTAATACCCAAAGATTGAAATCTCTAAAGTGCCTTAGGAATCTACACTAATGATTAAAATTATTTTGTATTTTTTTGTTATTTTTTAGAATATATATAAAATAATAAAATAATAGAAAAAGGAAGTAGAGTTGCTTTAACTTTACATAAACATTACATGTTACTCTCATACTTTTGACTACGTCTTTAACAACTGGATACTATGACTTATGCATTTACATATCTTATGCATCTAGTGATTGATGTGAACATGATTCTATTCACACACTCACTAGACACATATGTATGTCATACATGAAATTTATTATGTGAGCATTTAGGGACTTAAATAACCTTGACTGCTAGAATTGTGCTTGAGCTCTCTCTTACACTTTATAAAATGCTATTCTAGAGAGACACCTAGTTTTGAGAGGGCTATCTACTATGATGTATGAAGATACCATAGTGAGCGAAGAGGGCCTACCTCACAACTAATGTGAAAGTCATTATTCTAGGTTTTTGGCTCGTACATATTTTCTTAAAAAATATTATTGAAGGAAAAGAAAAATAATACAAAAGTAGTTGTTTACACAAAAAAGAAAGAGCCACAAATGGTTATACAAAAAGAAAATAGTAACCAATTACTAACCAAAAAAACATATTGATTAAAGTTCTCTCTTAGTTAGTAAAATTTTATTTTGTGTAAGTTTGAATTCAATTGTAATTCTTTCATGATGGTGATACTTTTTCTGTAAATTTTTCATAACTAATCATGAATGGACTAATTGACATACTAGTGTTCCAAAACACAACTCACTTGTGGTGATTGTAGATATATCACTATATGTGTGATCATGTTTGTGTGTATTACTTAACTATGTTTATGTTGCTAATTACTAGTCACACCTTGAACACAAATTAAATTTTCTTATATGTGTAATGCTGTAGTCATATTTGGACTAATCTACTGTCCTTTGCTAAAAAGAAATCTTCTAATCTATACATTATATTTGTTTCATTTTTTTGTTTTATCTTTTATTTATGTTTGTTTATTCATATGACAGAAAGGTTGAGAAAAATTGATATAAAAAATGTCAAACTTTAATTCAAACCTAAAAAGTGAGATAATTTAGGGAAAGATCTTTATTTTTGAATTACATTAAAAAAATGGGATAATTAACATAGGGGGAGTTATTTTAAATTTCCATCATTTGTTTAATCCACTTTTGAACATTCCTTGCTTTTCAATTATTAGATAGAATGAACTATTATAAACAATGAGTCCTTTGGGACAAGTTGTTTGCTTGTTGATGTTTTTTTTTCTAGTGTAAACTAGAGCTATCAAGATACAAGTGAAGATGGTTCACTAGATCATAGGATAGTTCCACTATGTAAATTTTTTTCTATGAGCATTATGTAGTGAGAGAGAAGTTTTGTCATACGAATATTCCAAAGGGGGAGATTGTAAGGTTAATGAGTCTTGGCAATATTTGTGAACAAAGAATTACATGTAATATTAGTTTATAGATGTGTCTTTCAAGATTATTTTCAAGCCATAGAAACTATCGAGCCTCAACAATCACATCTCAAGTACATTTTATTCTTGTACACAATAGAATTCATATTAGACATATACGAACAGTGTTCAAATAGGTCACTTAACCAATCAAGTGGTCATTAGATCGATCGAGCCTAGTGAAAACTAGATGAATTAATTATTAATATATCTACATCGATTGAAGCATTAACTCCATTGATCGAGCACTAGATCGATCAAACTATTCATTATTGATAGATCAAGCTTGATTACATTAATCGAGCAAATATACTCGATTGGTCGAGCTAAGTGTTGATCGATCGAGCGGCCAAGTTTTTAAATTCAACCTAATCTTTACTAGAGACAATTAGTATTTTTAACTATAATGTCCTTACGTTTTTAAGCTCTTCTAAATAATTTTAAGGACAATTTTGTAATTAACCTTTGACCTAAGGTTTCAATTCGTTCTATTTAGTTATACCATTGGCTCATAATTTTATTAACCATATTTAAGCATTCTTTTCTACATCTTAATATCTCTCTATTTGTTTTGCAAAATATTTTCAAGTAGGCTTTTTCATTAAGTTAATTTATCAAACATTTATGGTTGTGCTTGATGAGTTAACAAGCCTACTTCATTTGTGATATTTATCAAACATTTATGCTTGTTTTGACTATGCATTATGCAAACAGATATTCTAACTTGTTCATTTACATATTTCTCATATATGGTGATCGATATCAGTATGAACCTACTCACACACACACTTTACATATAAGTATGTCATACTAGAAGTTTATAATTAATATGTGAGATTTTAGGGCATAAGATAACCTTGACTGAAAATTATGGTTGAACACTATTTTTCATTGTATATAAAATATAGAGATACAACTAGTTTTTAGAGGGCTACCTACTATGATGTGTAACAATTACCACATTGAGCAGAGAGACCTATCTCAGAACTAGTGTGAAAGTCATCATGCTAGGTATATTAGCTCGTACTATTTCCTTTGCAAAAAAAAAGTAATATGATAAAGAAAATAGCTATAAAGAATAAAAAATAATTGAATGTACAAAAAGAAAGTGTCACAAATGGTTATATAAAAAAATAACTATTTCCTTATACAAAATAAAACTAAAAAATAAAATTTTAAATATTTAGAGGGAATATTGATGCTTATTTTCGCAAGTGTATGAATCGTCCAAGTAATAAAGTGTACAAAAGTACAGATATCGAACCCACAAGGAATGGCGTTACTAAGTACCGAAATTTACTAACCCTAATTTTATTTGAAAACCGAATTATTAAAATTGTTTTAAAAGCAAATTAACATAAAACTAAACGCAAATAACAAAATTTAATGTTGTTCACAAATGATTAAAAACGCTAAGGCATTTGATTTCGCTAAATCAATTCAATCCGATTTCAAGTCATGTTATATGAGAATCAAAGCTAAAAGTGATGGTTGAAAAACCCAAATTTACCTAATACTCTCTCTCGAGTTATATTAGAATTACTTATCTATGAAAATCAACTATATTTCTATGAAGATTTAATCACAAACAAGCACATTAAGATTTATGGAATTTCTAGATTAACCACATACATCATGCATTAGTTCTCACACTCGCATTCAACATACGGTATTTATCACAAGAAGCATTCATTACATATCTCCTCTCGGTCTCAATATAATGCAACTAATCATCTAAATCTTGGCCAAAAATTTAAAAGCATTAAGCATGGAAATAAACACTCAACTTGAAAACAATGAACTCATATAACAATAACAAAAGAAATCAGATTTCCTTGATTCAACTACATCATAGCCTTAGCAAAAACAAATTAGTTCATAACGGAAATAAGAACAACCATTATTTCAATTGAATTCATGAATAACAAATATGAATAAAATACAGAACATGAAGGCTAAGGAGAAGAGATTGAAAACTCTTGAAGATGAAGACTTGGTAGCAACAATTGTGATGATCCTTCAAACTTCTCCAAACTTTCTCTCCAAAATTGCCTTTTCTCCTCCAAAAATAACTCAAATCTATTCTCTCTACCGTCCCTCTCTTTCTCCATCATATTGTATATATAGATCTATGGTTTGGGGGGCAATTTTCGAACAAAATACAATAAAAAATTTGTTTTCGGACGAGACTCACCGGCGGCGACATTGTTCTCGCCACGGTGAGATTTCTAGAAAGTTACGATTTTTGATCCGCTAAATCTCGCCGGCGGCTAGATTACTCTGGCCGGCGGCGAGATGCACTTGGCCGGTGGCGAGATTGCTTTGGCCAGCGGCGAGATTGCTTTGCCAAAATCCGTGCTCCCTGCATGATTTTGAACGTATTCTCCATAAGGTTTTCGCCGGCGGCGAAATTCTAAATTTTGAAATTTTGTTTTCTTTTTATTTGCACTCAATCCCGTTCATAGAAATTTGACCCAAACTTCTCCAAAATTATGATTTTACTTGAAATTTCACTTTAAACACGAAATACCTGTGAAATGACATTTGTGGATTAAATAATCAAATAAGCGTAATTTTCACACAAATATCAACATTTAAATCATAACAAAAATGCAATAATTTGACTCTTATCAACAACCCCCAACCAGCTTCTTGGTAGTCTCTAGCAAGAAAAGCGATCTATGAATAATTTCAAAGGAGACATTAAAAGAAAAATTCAAAGGAAATTTATTCTATTTACAACATTACATTAAGCGTATGCAATAAGCCTTTAAACCCCTAGGTGGCCCTAGTAGGACGAGTTGTAGTCTCATGAGGGCTTCCAGTGATGATACCCACAAACATCTTACCTATAACTATCCTAACTTAAAACAATAAAATCACATAACAAATAACTTGCACAAATGTATCAAAAATTGTAAATAACACCCAACATATAGAATAATTAAATGTCATCTATGCTTTAAGAAATCTCAAATGCCAATTCCACTTTTGTTATTGACTCTTAAACATCCATCAAACCACAAACCAATAGCCATAATGGCCGGATAATATTATGCATAACATCCACAAACAAAAAGGTGAAATCTCAAACTCCATAGGCTCACTTTTCAAACCTCTCTCCACTAATGAAGGAAAATACACCACTTCGGATCAATAGGACTTTATGAGGCTTGTAATGTTAGGCTTAGGTATTTGGTTAAGAAAGAACGGGAAGTGTCAAAATACAAATAAGGGCACTTATTAGATTAAACACAACCAATTAAGTAAAAGAGTAACACCATTCAACCCAAATTGTTTCTTCCGATCATAACCCATTTTTCTAAAGATAAACAAAATTCTTCCTCAATCTTTCACCTCAGTACATCCATCACTAACACTCTTTTATTTACTAGAATGTGAAGGCTTTTTCTTCTTCTTCTTATTCTTTTTTTTTTTTGCATCATTACTCCAATTGCTCTTGAAAAGACAAAACCCCCAACCAATTTCTTCCAATATATGTGGATTTTTTTTCTTTTTTTCTTTTTTTGCATCCTTACTCCAATTGCTCTTGAAAAGACATAATCCCCAACCAATTTCTTCCAATATATGTGGAAGATTTCTCCAATTCCTCTTGAAAAGTTTGTGTTCAAAATTAAGTGCTCTTAACAAATAAGGTAGGAATTATATATATATATTTTTGGCTCAATAGAAGGTAGGTTATATAAGGCAAAAAGAAAGAAAAGTAAGGCTACCAATATATTTAAATAGGCTCAAAGAGGTTACTAGTGATATAAGAATAACAAGGTAGGCTTAAAATGGCACAATCGATCCAAAAATGGCCTACATCATATCCTAAACAGTGCAATTCTAAATTATTTTTCCTCAAGAGGTTTTCAAATGAGTTCTAGAGTTTGTTGAGATTACAAAAATGTCCATGAAAAATTCGCACATAAGACTTCTCTAAGCATTTAGACTAATCAACCAAATCATACCACATACCAAAAGAGTCGCCAACTAAGTAAAATCAACATTTGAAATTATCTTTAAACATAAGCAAAATTTAATGTCTTCTAAAAGCTACTTGTTATCACAATCACATTATTATCATCAACGTGCAAATTAAAATAAGTAAAATGCAAATGAAATAAAATAAAAATAAAAATAGAGATAAGACAATAAACAAATAAAAGAAATTAAATCAAAATGCAGAAAAATAAATGGAAAATCAAAATTAAACACAAATAAACACACAAACAAAACTACTAAAAATGAAGGGAAGAAAAGATTTACCGTTTACCGCACCCCCAACCAAAACCTTACATTGTCCTCAATGTAAGAAAGGAAAGAGAGATCTCCTTTCCGCCGGCTGTGAAACTGCCCTCGCCGGCGGTGAATTGTAAGATTTTTTTTTTCTTAGATGGGATGGCATTGGCTTTAGCTCAATCTTGTTGGCTCCATTCTTTACCACTGAGGTTGGAGTTTCATTTGTTCCCAACTCCTTAAATGTTTCATCACTGCATAAATATTCATTAGGTGCTGCCAGTAATTCAGAACATTGTCTCGTCCCCTCATCTTCCTCCTCAATTGTTGCAGATTTCACAAGGCAAGCTTCTAGTGGTAGCAATGGAGTTCTCTCCTCAAAAGTTTCCGAGATTAACCCGTCAAGAGTGTTAATTTGAAAACAAGAATGTACATCACTTGGAAATTTTATTTCTTCAAAAACATCAAAAGTTACTTGTTCATCTTGCACCCGTAGAATGAGCTTTCCTTGCTGAACATCAATCAATGTTCTTCCAGTTGCAAGGAACGGTCTCCCCAATATCAACGGTATCTCTCTATCTTCCTCCATGTCAAGCACCACGAAATCTACAGGGAAAATAAATTTTTTGACTTTAATTAAAATATCCTCAATTACCCCTAGAGGATATTTCACTGATCGATCCGCTAATTGTAAAGAGATTGAAGTGGGCTTCACTTCTCCCAGGCCTAGTTTCCTGAAAACAGAAAGTGGCATCAAATTAATGTTTGCTCCTAAATCACATAGGACTTTATCAAAATTGCAACTTCCTATAGTACAAGGTATAGTAAAACTCCCTGGGTCTTTCAATTTATGTGGCAGTTTTCTTTGAAGAACTGCACTGCACTCCTCATTTAGCATGACAGTTTCATAATCTCCCAACTTCCTCTTCTTTGATAGAATTTCCTTCATGAATTTTGCATACTTGGGCATTTGTTCCAACATCTCTGCAAAAGGAATGTTAATATGCAATTTCTTAAAAATATCCAAAAATTTATCAAATTGATTATCAAGCTTTTTCTTATTCAATCTTTGAGGATATGGGATAGGAGGCTCATATTTCGCATATGGGGAAGGTTGAATATCTTAGGATCTTAATGGATTTTCTTTAGATTCTTCCATCTTTTTCTCCGATTTCCTCTGCCATTCAAGTTCTTTACCACTTCTCAATGTGATAGCCTTTGCATGCTCTGTGGGATTTATTGTGTCACTAGGCAGCGATCCTTGAGACCTTTCTGCAATCTGCTTTGAAAGCTGCCCCAGTTGGTTTTGGATGTCCCTGTTGATTGCCTCTTGATTTCTGAAATTTGCTCTTGTCTCCTCAATGAACTTTCCCAAAATTTCTTCCAAATTTGTTTGTTTTTTCTCCTGGGGTTGGTAGGAAGATGATGACGGTTTGAATCCCCCTTGGTTATTTCCCCATGACAAATTTGGATGATTTTTCCAACCTGGATTGTAGGTGTTCGAGTATGGGTTATGTTGAGGTTTTTGGAAATTTGAAACATAATTTGCTTGCTTAGCATTTGGTGAAGCAAATGGATTTCCAACTTGGCACTCGATACTAGCATGATTTCCACCACATAAATCACATTGTGCAGTTGGTTTGGATTCGAATTTGGATGACAAAGAATCCATCTTTCTTGAAAGAACATCAACTTGAGCTGACAAAGCATTCACTGAATCAATTTCATGCACTACTGTTGGTCTTTTTGCAATTACCCGCTCTGAATGCCACTGATTGTTGTTTTCTGCCATAATCTCTAACAACTCATGAGCATCCTCCGGTGTTTTTCCCATTAAAGACCCTCCAGTTGTAGTATCAATCATTGCCCGATAGTTTGAAACCAACCCATTATAAAATGTAGAGACTTGCAGCCAAATTGGTATACCATGATGTGGGCATTTCCTCAACATCTCTTTGAATCTTTCCCAAGCTTCATACAATGATTCTTGGTCATACTGTATAAAAGATGTGATTTCATTCCTTAATTTTGCTGTCTTAGCAGGAGGAAAGAACTTGGATAAGAATTTCTGAACCAATTCATTCCATGTTGTAATTGATCCTGGTGGTAATGACTTTAGCCACTCCTTGGCTTTATCCCGAAGTGAAAAAGGAAAAACCCTCAATCTTACAGCATCTTCGGACACACCATTTATCTTGTAAAGATCACACACCTCCAGAAAGTAAGCAATATGTGCATTTGGATCATCCTTTGACATTCCCCCAAACTAATTTGATTGAACCATTTGGATAAAGGATGGTTTTATCTCAAAGTTATTGGCTTGAATAGTTGGCCTCATTACACCCGAAGTAGTTCCAGCAACATTAGGCGCAGCATAATCCCTCAAAGCTCTACAATTTCCACCTTCCTCAACAAATGGTGGATCCATGGCTAATTATCTATTAGGAGCTAAAGTTGAACGTCTTTTCTCTCGGTTTAGATGCCTATATGTTCTATCAATCTCCGGATCAAATGGAAGAAGGTTAAGGCTTCTTGTACGTCTCATACAAAAATCCTACAACCAGAAAATCAACTAAGACAAAACAACACAAAGTTACTTTTTGTTTTTGATAAATAAAATAAAACAGCAAAATAAACAAAATTAAAAATGAAACAATGAGAACGCAAATTAACTTCAAATTAAAACTAAGATCAGGTAGCATCAATATTAATAAAATCAAACCATTCCCCGGCAACGGTGCCAAAAACTTGATGCTTTTTTTCGTAAGTGTACGAATCGTCCAAGTAATAAAGTATACAAAAGTACAAATATCGAACCCACAAGGAATGGCGTTACTAAGTACCGAAATTTACTAACCCTAATTTTATTTGAAAACCGAATTGTTGAAATTGTTTTAAAAGCAAATTAACGTAAAACTAAATGCAAATAACAAAATTTAATGTTGTTCACAAATGATTAAAAACGCTAAGGCATTTGATTTCGCTAAATCAATTCAATCCGATTTCAAGTCATGTTATATGAGAATCAAAGCTAAAAGTGATGGTTGAAAAACCCAAATTTACCTAATACTCTCTCTCAAGTTATATTAGAATTACTTATCTATGAAAATCAACTATATTTCTATGAAGATTTAATCACAAACAAGCACATTAAGATTTATGGAATTTCTAGATTAACCACATACATCATGCATTAGTTCTCACACTCGCATTCAACATACGGTATTTATCACAAGAAGCATTCATTACATATCTCCTCTCGGTCTCAATATAATGCAACTAATCATCTAAATCTTGGCCAAAAATTTAAAAGCATTAAGCATGGAAATAAACACTCAACTTGAAAACAATGAACTCATATAACAATAACAAAAGAAATCAGATTTCCTTGATTCAACTACATCATATCCTTAGCAAAAACAAATTAGTTCATAACGGAAATAAGAACAACCATTATTTCAATTGAATTCATGAATAACAAATCTGAATAAAATGCAGAATATGAAGGCTAAGGAGAAGAGATGAAAAACTCTTGAAGATGAAGACTTAGTAGCAACAATGGTGATGATCCTTCAAGCTTCTCCAAACTTTCTCTCCAAAATTGCCTTTTCTCCTCCAAAAATAACTCAGATTTGTTCTCTCTACCATCCCCCTCTTTCTCCATCATATTGTATATATAGATCTATGGTTTGGGGGGCAATTTTGGAACAAAACACAATAAAAAAAAAATTTTGGACGAGACTCGCCGGCGACGACATTGTTCTCGCCGCGGCGAGATTTCTGGAAAGTTACGATTTTTGATCCGCTAAATCTCGCCGGCGGCTAGATTACTCTGGCCGGCGGCGAGATGCACTTGGCCGACGGCGAGGTTAGGTTGGCCGACAGCGAGATTGCTTTGGCCGGCGGTGAGATTTCTTTGGCCGGCGACGAGATTGCTTTGCCAAAATCCGTGCTCCCTGCATGATTTTGAACGTATTCTCTATAAGGTTCTCACCGGCGGTGAGAATATTCTCGCAGGTAGCGAAATTCCAAATTTTGAAATTTTGTTTTCTTTTTATTTGCACTCAATCCCGTTTATAGAAATTTGTCCCAAACTTCTCCAAAATTATGATTTTACCTGAAATTGCACTTTAAACACGAATTACCCGTGAAATGACATTTGTGGATTAAATAATCAAATAAACGTAATTTTCACACAAATATCAACATTTAAATCATAACAAAAATGCAATAATTTGACTCTTATCAAATACAAGTATGAATTCAATGAAATTCTTACATGATTGATAATGTTATTTTCTTTAAATCTTTCATAACTAATCATAAATACATTGATTGATATACTACTATAGTTCAATACTTATCTCACTTTAGGTGATTGTCGTTAAGTCACTATATGTGTTAGTATATTTGTGTATCTTGATTATATATATTTATGTTCTTAATAAATAATCACACAAATTAATTTTTGTATTTATGTGTAATATTTGAATCATGTTTAGCTCTATCAACAAAAAAAATTATATTTATCAAATTTTATAATTTTTTGTCCTTTTTACTTTACTTTATTTTGAGAATTCGTAGAATTTAGAGGGAGTTCATTCATAGCCCATATCTACTTCTTCCTCATATTGGATTTAAGCTTCAATATTGTATTGTTTATTCATAGGACAAAATGGAAAGAAAAATTAGAATATTAAATTTAGGGGGAGAATCAACTTTGAATTTTTTTTTTAAATATTACACATAGTAGCTTTTAATTTCTATTTTATGATTACTCACTCTTATGAATATCCTTTTATTTTTATATTGTTATAAATAATGAACTAATGAACAATGAGTCTTTCTTGACAAGTTGTTTGGGTATATATGCTTTTGACTTTTTGTGTAAACATAAGCTTTTATGATTCAAGTGAAGATGGTTTCACAGGATCATAGGATAATACCACTATGTAAAACTTTATTTTCCTACAAGTGTTATGTTGTGAGAAAGATGTTTTGTCACACAAATACGCCAAATAGGGAGATTGTAAGGTCTATGTGAGTGTTGATGATATTTGTGAATAAAACATACAAATGTAATTTTAGTTTTTAGGTGTATCTATCATGAATATTTTCAAGCCAAAGAAACTATAGAGCTCCAACAATCACAATTCAAGTATATCTCTTTTCTTATGCATGTTAGATTTCATGTCAAACATATAGGAACATTTTTAGATTAGGCTACTCGATTGATCGAGATATGTATAGATTGATTGAGAATCGATCTACTCAGTTTAAGAAGTCTTGAATTAATTTTTTAACTGACTAGATTGATTGAGTAATTAATAGTCAAATGATTAAGCACTAGATCAATCGATTTATTAGTTAGATCGATCGATCTTGGTTCAGAATTAATTATTTATTACACTAGAATGATTGAGAATTGATGGATCAATCAATCGATCTACAATATGTTAAAGTGATCGAGTGGAAAGAACTTTGATTTTAAAACCTATTTCTAAATCAAATTGAATTGGTTTTTTACTATATTTTCTTTTTTCATTAAAACTTTTTTAACTCATGTTATGGATAACCTAGTAATTTTACTTTGACTTAGTGCTTCAAAATATTCTATATAAACAAACCTAAGCACACAACTTTAATCAACCACACAAGAGCATTTTTCTCTTCATCTTAATCTCTCTCTTATTGTTTTGCAAAAACTATTCAAGTAGGTTTTTTCATTAAGTTAATTTATCATATATTTGTGGTTGTGTTTGATAGATTAACAAGCCTATAATTTGTGATATTGTACTTTAAACTTGTTGTTCTATGGTTGCTATATGATTTCAATTTATCTGATGTATTTATTAAATCATCTAGCTAAGTTTATTTATTATTTAATCTGCTCTAGGACACACATTTGCACTTGTGTTATTGTGCTAACATTTCAAGTATTGGTTGAACAGTTTGATTGCTTGTATGACTTAATTTGTCAGAACGTTGGTCTGGATCTAAATACCTTTCTTGTAGAGGCTATGATGAGACCAACAGCTTATAAGTAGATTACTTGGGGGCTTTATCTTGGTAATTGGGCCTCATTTTTCCTAGTGGATAGTTAAATGATCTGGTGGATCGGTGGTTTTTATTTTAGGTCATTGGTGTGGCCTAGGTTGTTGTCACCTAAAAATATCGTGTGTTAATTTATAGTTTTGCATTACTTTATTTACACTTGATTAGATGTTTGGCCATCTGTAAAAAATTTAATTTTTCATAATTTTCTTGATTATCTATTCACCCCCTCTTACTAATTAAATCCATGACTAAAAAAGTAAACTTTCAACAACCTAGGGAAAAAACAATAAAGGAGTTTACAAGGCCATTCATTGGCATTATTGATGACTCTAAGAAAGTATAGTCATTAGTGTATTTTTTTACTTAATATTTACTTGTTTCATTCAATAAATAGTATTTTTTGGGCTAAAAATTTTAAAATATAAAGTTTTTAGTGAAATTATAATTTTTGGAATTTTTTGGGATATTTTTGGAATTTTTATGGATTTTTCCTGAATTTTTAACGCAACACCAATTAGGAACTGCCACGTGGCCTTCCATACAAGCATATGAGTTGATAGGGCAAGCCACACAGATGTCACGCAAGTAAGGAAAGAAAATCATGTTACACCACGTGTGAGGAGGATGAACCGTGTGCCATATGTCAACACGGCGTTCAATTTGAGTTCAGAGATAGGTCAAACTGCCTTGCCAAGCGTCGCCACGCCATTAATATCTACAATCCACTCGTATGCCACACCATCCGTTTCCACAAATCACATTGCACCGTGTGGCTCTAACTCAGTGGGCGTTGACTTTGACCAGTCTCCCCTGCCACATGTCATGCTCTCATTCGCCTAGTGAATTCTATGTGCCATATGTCGCTCCATGATTGGTTGGTACTATCACTTTTGCTTGTTGTCAAGAGATTGATTGTATTTCTTCTACTATTTTCTTTATCAATTTTTATGTCTTTTTTTATGAAAAATATGAGCTTTATGGACACAATTATATGTAGTTAGTTTATTAATCTAGGGATGTTGTGAACTTAATTTTCACCATGTGATGATCTAATATTTTACCGCAATCATAATTTTAATTTAATTATATTATTTGATCTGGTTTTTATGCTATTAATTGTTTGGCCAATAATTTTTCTATAGAGACAATTAAATAGATTTAAGAAAATTATATAATTGTTTGTCTTGATTAAATAACATGCATATTTTCTAGGTAGAGATGTATGATTCTTATGTATGTGATCCGTAATTGATGAACTTAATGAGTAGTATGAAAATTAATTGGAACGAGAATGTGATTAAATTAATTACTATATGGTGCGTAGTTTACTTGAGAGAGGATTACATGCTTGGTTAGATTCAATTGATCATGTAATTAATTGATAATTATATTGCGAAGATTTTAGCGATTCGCATGTTTAGAAAATTGGGGGATTAAGTATTCCTAGATATTTTCTCATATATCTTCTTAGTTACCAAATCTGATTTAATTAATTATTGCTATTTATTTTTAGTTATTTTAATTTACTTCCTTAAAATATAAAAACACAAAAAAAAAAAAATTATTCTTTTAATTTTAAAAATTAGTTTCTACTAAAATAATCTTCATTAGAATGATCTTTTCTTATCATTATATTACTTGTTATGAAACGTATAGTTGCATATTCATTACACAAACAATTTATTTTATCTTATTTATTTACATTTAACTATGATTTATTTATTTAGTTGTTTATTTATTTTTTAATTTTTATTTATTTTTAATTTAAGCATCCTTGGGTGCTATTAGAAGTATAGAGTAGAAAATGGGTAGCAATAATTATCAATGTTCAATGGATAGAATGATAGACACAAGAAGAGTAGGTGATATGTATGAGGTAAATGATATCATGGCACTTACAACTCAAGTGTCATCTTTGGTAAATCTTTTGAAGGTTCAAAACTCGTCAACGAGTATAAATCAGGTCCAAGATTCAAAGGTATCGTGTGTGTTTTGTGATGGAGCCCATTTGTTTGATAATTGTCCAGATAATCCTGAATCAGTATTTTATGCAAATAATGTTAATCAAAACAATAATCTATACTCAAACACATATAACCCAAGATGAAGATAACATCCAAATTTTTCTTGGAATAACAACAATCAGGGTGGTAATCAATTCAACCTTCAATCATTTCCACCACCTACTTTCCAATAATCACAACAATTACAAGCCCAAGAAAAGAAGTCATCTACTGCGGACAATGCAAATGCCTTAATAGGGATGATGAAAGATTTCATCCAAAAATTTAATACAGAAGTGTCAACTCAAGAGACATCAATTCAAAATTTGGAAAACCAAATGGGGAAACTTACTCATGCTATAAGTCAAAGGCCTCAAGGTAACCTTCCAAGTGATACAATTGTAAACCCAAGAAGAGAATGTAAAGACCATTGCAATGCTATAGTCTTGAGGAGTGGAAAAAATTTAGAGGATGAAAATTGGACCTAATAGGATAAGGAAGAACTAGAAACTGAAAAGGATGAGGAGGAATTAAAGGACAAAGAGAGCACTGAAAAGGAAATAATTCAGCCAAAGAGCAACCTCTACAAACCCACTATTCTTTTTCCTCAAAGACTGCAAAAGAAAAAGTCAGATACATAGTTTTCAAAAAATTTGGAAGTCTTCAAGAAGTTGCACATAAACATATCATTGGCAGATGCACTTGAACATATGCCTTCTTATGCCAAATTTTTGAAGGACATCTTGTCTAAGAAAAGAAGGCTTGGAGATAATGAAATAATAACCTTAATTGAAGGTTGTAGTGCCATCCTTGCTAGAAAAATACCCCAAAATTTGAAAGATCTAGGTAGTTTTGGCATTCCTTGTACTATTGGAAACATACATTTTGGCAAGGCACTATGTGACTTGGGTTCTAGCATTAACCTCAGGTCATTATCGGTCTTCTAGAGATTGGGGGTTGGTAAAGCCAAACCCACTTCAATAACATTACAAATAGTAGATAGATCAATTAAGAGACCTTGGGGTGTGGTACAAGATGTGCTACTAAAAGTAGACAAATTCATCTTTTTGGTAGAGTTCATTAAGCTAGACATAGAGGAGGACCGTGACGTTCCTATCATATTTGTCTATCCATTATTAGCAACCAAAAGAGCACTAATTGATGTAAAAAAAGGTGAACTTACAATGAGAGTGCAAGATGAATAAGTAATGCTTAAAGATTTTAAAGCATCTAAATCCCTTGACATTGATAGTGCTAATGAATGCTTAAGGGTAAATGTTACTGAATGTGAGGACAACTTAAAAGAATATGTTGAGTCGCCCACACTTAATACCATTACGCATGATGCTATGAATAAGAACATAAACTCACCAGAAAATAGCTCAACCTATTTTAACATTGAAAGCATGGAATCGAAGGTTGATATTGTGTATTGTGTGGACTTTTTGGAGGACACGCCTCTCATGTGTGTATCAAAAGCGATTATGGAAAATTTTGAAATAGTATATAAGCTTGATCCATCAATTGAAAGGCCACTTAGTTTATATCTCACACTCTTACCCTTCCATCTCCAATCAAGTAGGCAAGCAAAAGAGTCCAATGTAGAGGTGAAAAAGATGTTGGAAATACTTAAATTGGATGAGTTACAGTGGGGTGCTTATAAGATTGCAAAAAAATTCAAAAAGAAAACAAAAATATGGTATGAGAAGAGAATTGAGCACCATGTTTGCAAACTAGAACATAAGGTATTATTGAACAAATCAAGACTCAAATTGTTTCCAAGCAAACTCAAAAGTAAATGGACAGAAAGGGATATGCCTTAGAACATGATATGACCGCCTAGTCAAGGAAGTTAAATGTGACGCTGGTTGAGAGGCAACCCAATGTTATTTTACTTATATTTTTCATTTTTTTTGTTTAGTAGCTGAATAAATGTGGAGAGAAATGGTGTACCAAGAATGAGCATTTCAGCGAAAGATGTGGTATGCCATGATTAAGGGAGTTTTTTTTTACCTTTTCATATTTATATATGCATATTGGGAACAATGTGTAATTTAAGTTTGGAGGAGGGAACTTCATTCTCTACATTAGTTTAAATTTTTTAGGAATTTTTTTAGTTCTTAGGATGTTTTTAATCATGATTTGGGTAAAATTTGATAAATGTATGGAAACTAAATGCATGCATGCATGCTTGATATGAAACATATGAACTCAATGATAAAAATTTGTTGTCATGACTAGGATAAGGAATGTAACATATTTGTTAAGATATTTACATTAATCATGTGATATGCTTACTAGTTTTGATTGGATTGATTCAAATTCTTATGCACATGTTCATGTTGATTTTGGTGTTCTTATTGAGAGAAAATTTGTAGTAAGTTATGCGAGTTGATAAGATTTACCAAGTTTTAGAATCTATTTGATCATCCCTTGAGGCGAAATCTTAAATAGTATTTAGCAAGAGAAATGATTTAGGCCTTATTTTGATTGATTAAGTCTTTCAAGCTAACCATTGTTAATATCGTTAGTCTCCCATTTGAGCCTAACAAAAAACCTTTCATATCTTTAAGCCACATTTAATACCTAATCAATAAGCATTACATTTATCCTTGCACCTTTAGCTTGTATGAAAAGAAAAAAATGCAATCATGTGTTATGCTATAGAGTAAGGTGAAATGTAATGCACCCTATAAAAAAAGGAAAAAAAGAATAAGAAAAACTCACAACACAATTATCCCTCTAAAGAAAAAGAAAATAGAATTGAAAATAAGTTTGGGGGTGTTGTGAAGTTACAAAAATAAAAAGGAGAAAAGAGATGTGAAATACAAGAATATGAAAAGAATGACAAAAGTGGGTGTACTAAAATATCAAGTTAAAGCTCAATTGTAGTTAAAAAGTGCATGATGAATAGAAAGAAAGCTAAGGTGTGGAAAGAGCCTAAAATGTCTTCATTTATAGACCTCCCACCTAAGCCTTACATTACAACCATGTAAAGTCCTTATTGATCTTGAGCTAAATGCATATTAATATTAGTGGAGAGGGATGTGAAAAATAAACTTATGAGACTTGTTCTAAGAGTGAATTTATTAACATGCTCATATAGGTTGATTTCATGTGTACATTGGATGATATCATGTGCAGTACACACACACAAATCAATTTGTCAAAAACCTTGCATATCCTTGTATTGATGGAACATTCATTGATGAATATGTGAACCTCTTTATCATAGGATTGTACCACTTTTGATAGGGGTAATTTTAGTGATATATGCATGTACTAATAGAAGTATATTTATGAATATACTACCCATGTTATTTTATTTAGTTATACTTGTCAAAAACCTTACCACATGTCAGCATGGCACTCAATCCAAGTTCAAAGATCGATCAAACGGCCCTACCACATGTTGCCATTCCATTGATCTCTGCATTCGACCCGTGCACCACGCCATCCATTTCATCAAATCACATTGCGCCGCATGATGCTAACTCAGCTAGTGTTGGTTCTGACCTATCTCCTTTGCCACGTGTCATGCTTTGATTGGCTGGCGATGTCAATTTTGCTTGTTTTGATCTCATCCCTTGATCTGAAGCTAATCTGATGATCCAAATCACCCCTAAGCCATATTTAAGCCTCTAATCACCCCATAAATCCTAAAGGGCCCATCATTAGCATAACTTTGGTCAGTTTTTGGAGCTAAAAAGAGAGAAAAATATAGAAAAATTCAAGAGGAGACATAATTTTGGTGGAGATTCAAGAGAAGATTAACACTACAATTCAAGAGATTGATTGTGTTTCTTTTTCTACTATTTTTTTTATGAAAAATATGAGCTAAATGGACACAATTATATGTAGTTAGTTTATTAATTTAGGGATCTTGTGAACCCAATTTTTACCATGTGATGATCATGTAATTAATTGATAATTATATTACTAGGATTTTAGTGATTTGTATGTTTAGAAAATTGGGGGATTAAGTATTCCTAGATATTTTCTCATATATCTTCTTAGTTATCAAATCTAATTTAATTAATTATTGCTATTTATTTTTAGTTATTTTAATTTTGCTTCCTTAAAATATAAAAACAAAAAAAAAATTTATTCTTTTAATTTTAAAAATTAGTTTCTACTAAAATAATCTTCATGAGAATGATCTTTTCTTATTATTATATTACTTGTTGCGAAACGTATACTTGCATATTCATTTCACACATAATTTGTATAACGATTAATTGCTATTGCTTCAATTCAACTAAATGAGGCGGTATTGAATTATTAATTGAGAAATATTCATTTTTTCATGCTACCCTCTTTTCAAGGACTGGCTAATGAAGACTTCTTTCCTTTCATTAGAGATTTCTACTCAACAGTCCAAACCTTTCCTCTTGATGTAATAATTGAAGACTAGCTAAGAATGAGGTGTTTTTCCTACACCCTCAAAGATAGGGGCCAGGCTTGGCTAATGTCTCTCCCTCCAAGTTCCCTAATGACCTAGAGTGAGGTCTATAACAAATTTGTGGAAAAATTTTGTTCACATAAAAAACTTATGATCAGAGAGCTAAGATTGTTACTTTCTCTCAAATGGAAGGAGAACCATTTTATGAGGTTTGGGATAGATTCAAATTATTCTTCACTCAATGTCCTCGTCATAGCTACTCATTGTAGCTACATAATCAATTTTTCTATAATGGGTTGACACAACAATGTTAGTTCATCCTTAACAATGTTGTGGGTGGAGCTGTGGATGAGAAAACTACCAAAGAGACTTATAGTCTCTTTGACATGTTAGGTGCTAATTCCCAACAAAAGCGCTTGAGAGTGAGAAGGGTTGGAGTCTATAAAATAAACTCTGGTAATAAAGTATCTATACAACTTGCACAGCTAACCAAGTAAGTTGCACTTCTCGCTACACAATCCACTCCTAGCAAAAAATAATGTGGAGTGTGTAGTACATTGAGACATGGTGCTGATACTTGTCCCTACCAAAGAGAAGATGTTACAAGACTTTAACAAGTTATTGCAATGGAGGGGTACCAACCAAGACACAATTATGACCTCCATGCAAACATCTTATAATCTAGGGTTAACAAATCATCCTAATTTCTCTTGGAGGCAAAACAATCCTCCATTTTCCTAAAAATCCAATCATCAAACCCAGTAACACCATCAACAAGTGCCACAGAATCCTCCCAATAGACAAAACCTGAAGTATAACTTGAATGCTTTCATTCAAGTTAGCAAGGACAACCAATCTAAAAACATTCGAAGGTTAGATTCCTTGGAAGCATTCGTTAAGAGGGTGGAGATGTAGGTTAAGTAACTAGCTGAACACTTTCAAAAGTAAGGGAAATAGTAGTTGCTTGGTCAAAACAACAAGTGAACTCAATGACTTTGGGACATGAGTCTATTAAAAATAAAAGTCTACCAAGCAACGTCTTGCTAAAATGATAAAATAAGTCCTTGATGGAAGGTAACTCATTTTTCTTTTTGTTTTATTTTTATTTATTTTTATTTTTATAATTGTTTTGATTGAAATTATTTATTGTTTAGTGTAATAGTTATATTTATAATTGTTTTTATTATTATTTTATTTTATTTTATTTTATTATAATTGTTTAAGTACTTATATTTTATTTAGTATTAGTTTAGTTATAATATTATTATAATTATAATAAAATCTTTCTAAGTAGTAGCAACCTTTTTCTGATCATGGGACTCTCAAGTTGAAAATTAGGGTACGAAGAATTTAAGTTCATGTTATGGTATGATCTTCACTATGTGTGGGCTAAGGTATTCTGAACATTTGGTCCTAATCAAGACTCTAATTGAGACATGGAAATAGGTGTTGGGAAGCTTATGAACCTAAGATTACCTAGTATAGAAAAAATTGGAATACCAGTTGCATAGCATAGTCGGGACATCTCAAGACTAGATGATGTTGCACTACTATACCAAGTGATGAACTAGACCACCTATCTTGCCAGAGACAACTTAGAAGGTCTAAAGAGCAAGTGTTTAATAGAGAAATCACTTGGTACATGTAATCTCATTTGATTGGTCCATGTCATTATTCAAAAGTTAATTGGATACAATCAAAACACAATCAGCTTAGAATTTATTCAGAACAAGTTGTCTACAGTCAGTTTCTTAAAGTTATTTCATATAGTATATATTAATTACTCAAATCTATATGTATAGAAGGCCATTAATGTAATAAATAATTTACATTAATTATTTAATATTTAAATTATTATAATAATTTAAATATTAATTAATTACAAAAATTATCAACTTAAGTCTATAAATAGATAATCTCTACCTCAACAAAATGCATAAAATGCAATCAAATATTTTTAAAACTAACTCAAGTATCAAAGTACATACGATACCCCAGACATAATAATGTTTTCTAGTGACTTACAAAATTGATGGGACAATGACGTGATAAATACAAAATCAACTTCAACATATGATAACAACGCTAGAGAGACATTAATTATTCAATTATCTTTTAGCTTACATCTTCCACTTTATTTTTGAATAATTTTGGTTATACCTGTTAATCGTCCATTAGAAGGTTATTCACCTGAACAGTGAATTATATATATATATATATATTTTAACTGCCTAATAAACAAAAGGACTGAGCCCAATATCAATGAAGCAATTTTATAATTTGACAGTAGAAATAAGGCAAAAATTAACTTAACAACACAAACGATACAAACTCAATAATTCGAAAGTACATTTTTACGTTTACCCAATTAATATTAGCAAAAATTTTAAAGGATGGTGCAATACTCTTGTCGTCTTTACATCGAGCATTCCCCGTTTCTCACTTAGCCGCTTTGCACTCTTTTTTTTTGGGTTCCATATTTAAGAAGGCAAGATGTGTTCAACAACATGAAACCAATTGAATATGATGAAGATATGATGTTCGGGTCCTAATTACGGGTTTGTGAATTGTGTTGTATTAAAAAAAATAAAAAATAAAAGCCAAGAGTTGTATAGACTGCTGTACACTATCAACAATCTATAACTTCTATAGCTTAAAAAATCTAAAATTTATAGCTTACAGGTTACGAATCAAAACTATAGTTACAATTATTGAATGCTTGGGGGTACAGGAATTTGAAGTGCTACTCCAGGAGTAGGTTCTAGTACCTTTGCATCTGGTAATTCCTTTGACAAGAGTTCCTGCACGAGTTCATTGCAGATGCATTTTCAGTTATAATAAAGGAAATTTACCTAAATATTTTAACCAAATATAACTTGGTAAATAACCAAGAAATAAACACAATTGAGAACAAATGTGATTGAATGACAGGATCATTCTGACAAAAGATGCAATATACATCCTGTAACTTTGAGCCATTAGATTTTTTTCAAGTTAATCTCAGCCATAAAAATTCAATTTGAGAAAAAAAATTAAATTTAATAACCACCCAACAATACATGGTGATAATTGATGTAAGATACAGAATCTGCATATTAGAATTTTCTTTGAATGATATAACTTCAAAATAAAAATATTTGGGCTCATGGTGATTCCAATCGAACGATAGAATGGGTAGATCTTGAATGAAATAGTTAGAATAAAATATTCACATGCCCAACATTACTGTTTCAGACCTTGAAAGATTGTATTGTACCCTCTGCCCGAATTATGCTAGCCAAAAACCCTTTGCTATCCAGATCCCCATTTTTCATTGGAACAACAAACCTGCAAGGTACCCAAACAGTAGCAATTATGATTACATAATTTATTCAGTCGATTTAGCTTTACCTCCAAAAATCAAGGTAAAAGGATTGCATACTTGGCATGAAGCAGCTTTGCAAGTTGAACTGCATCTTCTTGTCCGGATACAATCCTAAATTTAGGCAAACTCAGTTTTATGACTGGTGTAATGATAATATCAGCCTTTTCTTTCTCCAGCAAACTTTTGTTGTATACACAATGTGGTTCATAGTAAAGAGTATATTGGCCTTGCGAAGAGCTAACAAGATACCTGGATAAACATTACCCGTAAAGGACTAATAATGAATATATTGTACTGACAAATAAATACTAGCAACCTCCTCAAAATGTAATTCAATAAATCACAATGATAAGTGCTAGAAAAACACTAATATTTTGTGGCTTATTTGTACTTAAATGTAATATATAGCTTTGAATATGCATGATTTTTATCATTATTTATGTAAAAATATATGTTTGGAATCACATGTATTTTTTGTTGTATTTAAAACATTTTTAGCTACAATTTAATAAATTGATCAACATATGAAGATTCATGTCTAAAGCACTTATTTGCACCTTAGAAAATTAAATGAACAATACATGTAAGGATTGCATGTAAATCCAACCAGTTTGCAAGAGGTGAAAACAAGAAGTGAAGTTAATCATCGCGGGCCACGGCGCACACGGTATAAAATCAATATTCATGTAATCTAGGCTGTGCTACGGCGAGGAATAGTTGGGCCGCAAAGCAACCAATTCGGGTTAAACACGAGGCATACCATTATGAGACTCAGGCTACTGTAGTGGAAACGTTGGGTCGTAGTGCATGAATGTTTTTCTCAACCGAAACCCTTTCTGGCCAACCTCAACTATAAATAAACATTTTATGTTTTAGTTTTTAGAGATAGAAGAAGTGCAACCGTATTTTTAGAGTTTATAATTTTATTTTCATAGCTGTAATTTTATTTTCTTAGTTTATTACTACATAGTAGATTCAATAACAATATAGGTAGATCATATAGAGGTTTTCCAAATACAGATAACTATAGAAGATATATGTATATCAAAGAATTCATTTAGGTATTTTTTTATTTGTATTCAATTATATACAGATTTAATCTTTATGTATAATTCTGAATGCTATATTTAATTTGCTAATTATTTATTAAATCTAAGCATGTCTAGTATATTATTACTATGAGATATTAGTTTTGTTGCCGTGTTTGTAAAAATTAATTTAAGTGAATATTTTTACAAAATAAATTAAAATTATTTCTTTATTCAAGATTTCTACAAAATTTATAATTAATTAATATGTTAACCACATATTTTTCATAATAGATTTAAAATCTAAAAGTTAGGTTTTATGATCAGATTTTGACACATTGAATAAGAGTTCAAATTAATAGCCCCGCCAAAAACATTTCTTTAAATGGTTTGCTATTTACTTAGAAATAAAACATAATTTAATCTAACCAGCTACTGATCCTCGTCAAAAGACTCCTTCATACATAAAAAAAATCAATAATCTAAATTTATATCTTTAATAACCTAATTAATTCTAAGTAAAATCAATAATCTGAATTAATATTTTTAATAACCTAATTAATTTTAAGCAAACATGGTTAACTAGCTAATTATTCCCAAAATTTCTCAATTGAGTGTTAATTGTTTATCTTCTTATAATTGTTTGAATCAATCTTATTTTTATCTTTTATTATATGTTATTAGATTAATATTTTCAAAACTCAAATATTGTGACAGAATGTTTAAGTTTACTTTTCGTATTTGCTTTTAAAAAGAGTAGTTGAATACTTGTAGAAGTAAGGAAAAGAGTAGTTGCCTGATCAGAACGACAAGTGAATTAAATGACTTGAGGACATTGAGTTTATCATAAATGAAGTCCCCCAAGTGACATCTTGCTAAGACGATATACGAAATCCTAAATGGGAGATAACACATCATTTTTTGTTTTGTTTTAATTTATTTTTATAGTTATAGTAGTTTTTATTTTTTACTTTTACTATTATCATATTTACTTTTATTTTAATTATAATTATTTCTTTAGTTTTTAATGCTTATTAGTATAATAAATATATTTATAATTGTTTTTGTTATTTTTTATTTTATTATAATAATAGTTAGTACTTAGAAGGTATTTATTATTTAATATTAGATTAGTTATAGTATTTATTAGAAAAAAAATTGACACGCAGAATGGCTTTTTTCTGACTGCAGTATGGAGCTCTCAAGATAAAAATGGAATGTGAAGATTTCAACTTTGCGCCATGGCATGAACTTTAGTGCGCCATGGTCCTTGGATTACTGAAAATTAGGTCTAGAATTATATCTGTTGGTGCAGCAGCATGAATAAACCTGCACCACGGACTGTGTTTAATTCTCACTAAAATGTCAAACCCTACACATTCAAACCCACTTTTCTCACATTTTCTCTTCTCTCAAACCCTAATCTCTCTCCCCTAAACACACCAATCCCCAAAAATCACATTTTTTCCCTTCAATCCTTCCAATTTCTTTACAATATTCTTATTCCTATTTGCTTTCTAGCCACCTTTTGCGAGATTTTCTCAAATCTCTATTAAGAATCTTCAAGTCTTCATCTTCTACAAGGAGTGTTCTTTGAATCAACATCTTCTTCACAACAACACAAGTGACCGAAGATTTTAGAATAAATTCTTGAATTAATTTTTCTGATTTGTATGAATTAATTCTAGAATTTTTGGATTAAAAGACTACCAAACCCTAATTGGACTAAGTGAGGGTGAGAAATGTTTTTTTGATTAATTGATAGTATTGTGTTGTCTAAATTTCTGAAATTTCTATGAACTGAATTTTTATGATTAACTTGATTCAATGGCCTGTAAAAGTAATAGAAGTGAAAAAGGACAGACAAAGAGGTCCCTGTAAACTACAATAATGCTAAGTTTGCAAGTACAGAAGCCAAACTTAGGTTTGATAAGGTCGTTAAAATCAATAAGAACTTTACCGTAGAAAGGGGATTAGAATTTGAGATTTAGATAGAATTGCCATTTTGAGAGGATAACGGAAGTCATAGTGACATTAGGATAGAGACGGTTCATAAAAGAACCAAAGGCCATGGTTGAGTCAATCGTTCGGGAATAATATGCTAATGTTCACGACGTTGTCGATCATAGGGTAAAAGTACGGGGTGTAATAGTCCATGATATAAATTCTTACTATAGTTTGTTAGATATGGGCCAGGAAATGTAGACTATATTGAGATAATAAAAAGCCTAGTACTAGAGGGGACTAAGTGGGAATATTCCATTGAAAAACCAAAGGGTTTTGATGTCAAGGTTTCCCGCACATGGCAATATTTCATTTGCCCCAGACTTATGCCCACCACTTACTACAGCTCTGTGGATAGAGAACAAGCTATACTATTCTTTACTATAACATCCACAATGATCATGGATGTTGGAGTCATAATTCATCAACGGATAACATTGTCTACAAACAATCACTGTTTAAGTTATTTCTTCCCCTCAACTCGTTACAGCTTTATATGCTAAAACGGAGATGAATTATCCAAACAATAAGGTGTTATTACAATCGGGTGACTTATTGACTCAAGCATACATGAATGAACTCACCTTGGGCAATAAAAGAACCTAAAGGGACAAAAGGGTATCTCTTTCTTAAAAGATGTCAATGAGAGATGAAATTCATCACTTAAGCAAAGAAGTGAGTTATATGAAAAAATATGTCCAAGACTACACTACCCAACATGCTGAGTATACAAGTTGGCTGCATTGTGTTTACGGTGAATATAACTATAATACCCATGAGATGCAATAGTTAACTCTCTCATCTCAGAGTTGATACTAGTCATTTAAGAGAACTCGAGAATCAAGGATATGATTTCATTTTACACCACCAGAGCACCCATATAATGATGATCAAAGACCGGACGACATGGAGGATTGATCTCCAACCTTGCTTCGGAGTTTAATTATTTTTATGTATTTTATTTCAGTTTGTTTTAATGAACTTCTAATTTAATTGCTTTTATTTTTAATTTTTATTTTGTTTTTTCATTTTATATTTAATTTATTTTGTTTTACTTTATTTTAATTTTAATTTTCTTATTAGTGTGAACCCATGATTATTTTATTTAGAATTGTTAAATTTATAATTGTTTATTGAGATGTGATGTATGAGAAGTACACAATATTCTATCTGTGTGATTAAATTGAATTGGATGATGGATGCACCTAACTTACCACGTCATTACTTGATCACATTGAGCTAAAACAAATAGATAACTTTTATTTTCTTTTTCTTTATCTTTAATTTATATTTGATACATTGAGGACTGTTAAAGATGATTAGTTGTGTATTAGGTGTCTAACACTAGGTGAATATATTAGTTGTGTATTAGGTGTCTTAGTTGTGTATTAGGTGTATGTCACCTAAGATTGTCTTTAACTTTGTATATAAATAGGTAGTGTCTTTGAATGAAAATATGTGAGTGAATTCTGAGTTTTACATGGTATCAGAGCATTTGGGTTACAAAATTTGAGAATTTTTTTTTTCCGTTCAAATTAGGGGCTAATTTTGGGTAAACACAAATTAAGATTTGGTGTATTTTTGAGTTCCAACTCGAAACACCCTTTTGGAGTGCACATTTTTTCTCACCGCCGGCACAGGGAGGAAGGTCAACCGCCTACCAGCCAAACCCCGAAGTCCGGTCACCAGACGAGCCGCGAGTGAGCCACACATGCCACCGCGACTTTCTGTCAAATTTCCATGCGTCTCACCGCCGGCACACAAAGGAAGACCAGATGCCGACCGGCCAAACTCCGAAGTCCGGTCACCAAACGAGCCGCGAGTGAGCCACACGCACCACTGCGACTTTCTGTCATCTTTCCACGCGCCGGCGCGTGACAGCGCGTTCGTGCAGAATTCTTCTCCGATCGACCTCGTGTCGCTCTCCACCGTTCCCCTGCGTCATCTGTGGTGGTTTGGCACTCACCGCTTGTGATTGTTCAGGTTTGGGTTCTTCCAATTTTGTGTTCTTGTTCGTTGCGTGTTTGGTCGCTGTTGTTGTTGGATTTTGTTTGTTTGTTTGCTCGCTGCGTTGTCGTTTGTAAGAGTTATGACTGAAAAAAAATATAATGTTGTAACGGATATGGTGCCTGTGATGTCTAAAATCACAAACCATAAGCTCAATGGCTCGAATTATTTGGCTTGGAGTAAGACCATTCGAATTTATTTGAGAAATATCGACAAAGATACTCATTTGACTAATGATCCTCCTAAAGATGATTCACAGCAGACATGGCTTAGAAAAGATGCTCGCTTATTTCTACAGATTCGGAATTCTATTGAAAGCAATGTAATTGACTTAATCAATCATTGTGAATTCGTTAAGGAATTGATGGATTATTTGAATTTCTTATATTCTGGTAAAGGAAATCTTTCTCGCATATATGAGATATGCAAAGCATTTTACCGTGCAGACAAACAAGATTAGTCACTTATAAATTATTTTATGAAATTTAAAAGGACTTATGAGGAGCTCAATAATTTGATGCCTTTTAGCCCTGATGTAAAGGTTCAACAAAGCCAACGGGAACAAATGGCGGTCATGAGTTTTCTTGTCGGTCTTCCCTCTACTTTTGAGACTGCTAAGTCCCAGGTTCTTTCTGGTTCTGAGATCTCCTCTTTACAAGAGGTGTTTAGTCGAGTACTTCGTACAGAAGACACTCTACCTCTACCTGCTCAATTAAATGGTACTTTGGTCAGTCGAAGTAATCATTATGAGCATGGACGGTCAACTTATATGAACAGAAACAAAGGAGGCGGCCCGCACGGGTTTGAAACTCGACCACAGGACCTAGGAGGTATTGTATGTTACTATTATCACAAACCAGGACATACGAAACATGACTGTAGAAAACTTCAGTACAAGCATCAGAAAGGTCACTCGGCTCATATTGCATCCACTTCTGATACTTCTGAAAAATCGGTTCTTATCTCTACAAATGAATTTACCAAGTTCTCACAATATCAAGAATCACTAAGGTCTTCATCACCTTCTGTCACTGCTATTGTTGATTCAGGTAAATCAAATGCGTGTCTCATTTCCTCATCTTCCAAATGGGTTATTAATTCTGGTACCACAGATCATATGATAGGTAATTCTAGTCTCTTTTCTACTCTTCAGTCACACACTTCTACCTCTACTGTTACCTTAGCCGATGGGTCACCATCTCGTGTTCTTGGGTCTGACACAATTACTCTCATTCCTTTGCTTCCTTTGTCGTATGTCTTACATTTACCTAGCTTATCCTTTAATTTGATCTCTGTAAGTCAGCTTACTCGCAATCTTAACTGTTGCATCTCATTTTTTTCTGATCGTTGCTTATTTCAGGATCTTATGACAAAGAAGACTATTGGTAAAGGACATGAGTCTGAAGGCCTCTATATTCTTGACACACCAATACCGAAATCTGTCGCTTACTCTAGTGTAACCCCTCCCTTCGAGACACATTGTAAACTGGGTCATCCATCTCTTCCTTTACTGAATAAACTTTGTCCTCAGTTTAGTAAAGTGTCTTCATTAGATTGTGAGTCTTGTCAATTTGCAAAACATCATCGTCTTAGTTCAAATCCAAGAGTTAATAAACGTGCTAGTGTTCCTTTTGAATTAGTTCATTCTGATGTTTGGGGTCCTTGTTCTATTTTATCTAAACCTGGATTTAAGTATTTTGTTACTTTTGTGGATGATTATTCTCGTGTAACTTGGTTATATTTAATGAAGAGTCGTTCTGAATTGTTTTATATTTTTTGTGCATTTTGTGTTGAGATTAAAACCCAATTTAATGTTTCAATTCGTACTTTGCAAAGTGATAATGCCAAAGAATATACATCAGCTTTGTTTCAATCTTATATGGTTCAAAATGGCATGCTTCATGAAACTTCGTGTGTTTATACTCCATCTCAATATGGAGTGGCCGAACGTAAGAACAGACATCTTTTTGAAACTGCACGTGCCTTATTATTTCAAATAAATGTTTCTAAACCTTTTTGGGCCGATGCAGTTTCCACAGCATGTTTTCTTATTAACCGTATGCCTTCATCTGTTCTCCATGGTGAGATTCCTTACAAAATTTTGTTTCCTAATAAGTCACTATTTCCGGTTGACCCTAGGATATTTGGTAGCACTTGTTTTGTTCAGGATGTTTGTCCGCATGTTATTAAATTAGATCCCAAGTCTTTGAAATGTATCTTCCTTGGTTATTCTCATCTCCAAAAAGATTATAGATGTTATTGTCCTAGTCTTAACAAATATCTTGTCTCAATTGATGTTACCTTCATGGAAGACACACCCTATTTTTTGTCTTCTCCTCCTCCTGCATGTCAGGGGGAGGATGATGATTTGTTAGTCTATTCTATCACATCATCTGAACCTGTCTCTGATCCAGTTCCTGTTAGGCCTCCTATAACTCAAGTTTACTCCAAACATAGACCTTCTGATTCATGTCTTGCACCTACTCCTTCGTCATCAGATCCAGTCCTGAACGATGATCTTCCTATTGCATTACGCAAAGGTAAACGTCAATGTACTTATCCTATTTCTTCTTTTGTTTCGTATAATTGCTTGTCGTCTTCCTTTTGCTCTTTTATTGTCTCTCTTGATTCTATTTCTATCCCTAAAACTGTTCACGAAGCCATATGTCATCCTAGTTGGCATCATGCAATGATCGAGGAAATGAATGTGTTGGATGACAATGGTACTTGGGACTTGGTTGATTTACCGTCGGGGAAACGGGTAATCGGATGCAAATGGGTGTTCACAGTTAAGGTTAATCCAGATGGATCAGTTGCTCGATTAAAGGCCCGTCTTGTTGCTAAAGGATATGCTCAAACCTATGGAGTGGACTATTCTAACACTTTCTCTCCTGTTGCTAAATTGACATCTGTTCGGTTGTTTATTTCTATGGTAGCTACTCACCATTGGCCTTTGCATCAACTAAATATCAAAAATGTTTTTCTTCATAGTGATCTTCAAGAGGAGGTGTTTATGAAGCAGCCTCCTGGTTTTGTTACTCAGGGAGAGTCTAGGCAAGTTTGTCGTCTCCGCAAATCTTTGTATGGTTTGAAACAGAGTCCTCGTGCTTGGTTTGGAAAATTTAGTCAAGCTATAGAAACGTTTGGTATGATGAAAAGCAAGTCTGACCATTCTGTGTTCTACAAATAATCAGAAGTTGGTATCATTCTTTTAGTTGTGTATGTAGATGACATTGTTATTACTGGAAGTGATACTATGAGAATTTCATCTCTTAAGTCTTTCCTACATACTCAGTTTCACACGAAGGATTTGGGGATGCTAAAGTATTTCTTGGGTGTTGAATGCACAAGGAGTAAAAAAGGTATCTTTCTATCTCAGAGAAAATATATCCTGGACTTATTGACTAAGACAGGAAAATTAGGAGCAAAACCTTGTAGTGCTCCAATGACTCCGAACATCCACCTTACAGGAGATGGAGAACTCTTTAAAGATTCTGAGAGATATCGAAGGGTGGGTGGAAAGCTGAATTACCTTACCGTGACTCGTCCAAATATTGCATATTCGGTCAGTGTTGTTAGCCAATTTAGTCATCCCCAACAGTTCATCATTGGGCAACGTTAGAGCAAATTTTGTGTTACTTGAAAGGAGCACCTGGACGTGGTAGTATGCAAATCATGGACACACTCATATTGAATGTTTTTCAGATGCAGATTGGGCAGGTTCCAAAGTGGATAGAAGATCCACATCAGGATATTGTATTTTCATTGGAGGAAATTTGGTCTCATGGAAAAGTAAGAAGCAGAATGTTGTGTCACGATCGAGTGTAGAGTCAGAATATAGGACTATGGCACAATCTGCGTCTGAGATAATATGGATATATCAGCTCTTGGATGAAATAGGTCTTAAAACTTCAGTACTAGCAAAATTGTGGTGTGATAACCAAGCTGCTCTTCATATTGCTTCTAATCCTGTGTTTCATGAGCGAACTAAACACATTGAAATTGATTGTTATTTTGTTCGCGAGAAAATTCAACAAGGTTTGATTTCTACAGGATATATGAAGACTGGAGAACAACTAGGAGATATCTTCACGAAAACTTTAAGCGGGATTCGGGTTGATTATCTTTGTAACAAGTTAGGCATGATTAATATCTATATGCTCCAACTTGAGGGAGAGTGTTAAAGATGATTAGTTGTGTATTAGGTGTCTTAGTTGTGTATTAGGTGTATGTCACCTAAGATTGTCTCTAACTTTGTATATAAATAGGTAGTGTCTTTGAATGAAAATATGTGAGTGAATTCTGAGTTTTACAAGGACAATATAGATTTTAAGTTAGGAGTAGAGAAAAAGTCACACATAAATTTAGGCATTTTTGAAATATTTTATTAAACACGTGCTTACATTTATTTGCTTTTATTTTAGGTTCATTTATAGTTGTTTAAGGTATTTAAGTTTAATTTTAAATTTTTTGCCAAATTATCATTCGTTTGGTTGATTTAAAGCAAATGATCAGAGTCTTTTGCACTGTTGGATTGATGTCTTAAACAAGTCCATGGAAAATTGTGATAATTAGTTTTTTTATCATAATTTGTATTTCATGCTTGAATATTGAGATTGAGACAAACCTGAAATTGGTGTTTAAAAACTAAACAGTGGAGACTAACTTATGAGAGTATTTGAGTTTATATCGTTTATCTTAAGTAATAATTTTTTCTCTCCTACTTTAAACACTCTTCTCTATTTTATATTGTTAGATGCCTTTATAGGTTTTGCACTTAATATTATAATTTTTAACATTTGATGAAAAATTGTATATACTTATTTTTATTGCTTAGATTAAATTATTTGAATAAAATTAAAAACGTATGCTTATTTCATTCAGCTTAACTTCCAAAAAAGATATATATATATATTGTTTCCTTAAACCAACAAAAAGAGTCATAAATTAGTCACTCACCAAAATCATACATATATATATGAGTCATCTCTATTAAAAAAAAAGAACATATAAAAAAAGAGTATAATTAAATACTATGATCCTAATGTTCTTTAAAAAGTCAGTTATTACAAAAAAAAATAGGAAATAAATCCCCTTGAGCCATTGCATATTCATTCCAAGGCATATATTTGACATTTTCTTCTTAATGATTTTAATTAATGCATGAGAATAGTAGTGTGATTTCTTCATAAATTCTAATTTTTAGTTGTTATTTTTACTTTTAGTTTTCATTTTGTTAAGTAGTAGTTTATTTTCATCCTAGTCATTTCTTTTAAGTTTTAATTTTTGTTATTCTAATTTTTAGTTATTATTTTTACTTTTAATTTTCATTTTGTTTAGTAGTTTATTTTCATATTTGTTATATCTTTTTAGTTTTAATTTTGTAATTAGGATGTTTGTGAGTATCATCACTGAAAGCCCTCATGAGACTTAAACTCGTTCACTAAGCAAGCTCGAGGTTTAAAAGCTTATTATATATATTAAATACAACCATGTCAATATACGGAAATGATTTAGGTTAATTTAATTTAGTTTATTTTTGTTTTTAGTTTTTTATCGCTTTCCTTACTAGAGACTAGCAAGAAATTGGTTGGGGGTTGTAATGAACGCTTGAAAAATACTAATATTTCGTGGTTTATTTGCACTTAAATATAATAAATAGATTTGAATATGCATGATTTTATCATTATTTATACAAAAATACGTGTTCAAAATCACAGGTATTAGCTGTTGTGTTTTAGGTATTTTTAGCTTCAATTTGATAAATTTATCAATACGTGAAGATTCATACTTAAAACACTCATTTGCACCTTAGAAGATTAAAAGAACAATACATGTAAGGATTACATGTAAATCCAGCCAATTTGTAAGGGGTGAAAACAAGAAGTAAAGTTAACCATCGTGGGCTGCGACATGAAATACAGTGAATCGTGGCACACTCATTGTTTAAAATCAATATTCATGCAGTTTGTGCTGTACCGTAACGAGGAATAATTTGACCGCGACACGACCACTTCGAGGTAAACACAAGGCGTGCTATTACGAGACTCAGGCTGCGACAGTGGAAAGGTAAGGTTGCGATGCGTGAATGTTTCTCTTAGTTGAAGCCCTTTCTGGCCAACCTCAACTATAAATAAACGTTTTATATTTTAGGTTTTAGAGATAAATAGAAGTAGTGCAACTAGAGTCTAGGATCTTATTTTCAGAGATGCAATTTTATTTTCTTAGTTTGTTATAATAGGGTAGATTCAATAACAATATAGGCCAATCATCTAGAGGTTTTTCTGATCACAAATAATAACAGAAGATATTTGTATATCGAAAAATATATTGAGGTATTTATTTTATTTGTATTCAATTATATACAGATTTAATCTTTATGTATTTTTTTTAATGTAATATTTAATTTATTGATCATTTATTAAATTATGTTATTTCCATAAGAATAAAGCATAATTTAATCTAATCAGTTATTGATCCCCGTCAAAAGACTTTAATTGATTTTGTTAACAAAGAAACTGATCCCTACCAAAGGATTTTTTCATGTATAAAAGGAAAAATCAATAATCTAAATTTATATCTTTAATAATCTAATTAATTCTAAACAAACATTGATAACTAGCTAATTATTTTCATAAATTCTCCATTGAGTATTAATTGTTTATCTACTTAGAATTCTTTGAATCAATCCTATTTCTATCTATTATTATATGTTATTATATTAATATTTTCAAACCCCAAATATTATAACAGAATGCTTAGATTAACTTTTTGTGTTTGTTCTTAAGAAGTTGAATTATTTAAAACTACGTAGTTCCTCTTTATACCGGCCTTGAAAATATACTTAATCGATTGTTACAAGTGATTCGTGCACCTGAAAGCTTATTATAAATTTATAAAATCTGACTATCAAGTTTTTGTACATCACACAACTTGCAAGTCATTTCAGTAAAACAAACAAAACTAGAATAAGAGATAATTTACCCATTTTCAGGACGCTGCCAAGGAGGACCGAGAACTGGCCCTGAAGTAGCTTTAATTCCAACTTTGAAACCATTTCTGACTTCAATGACAGAACTCTGACCAGGTTCTAGATATGTGATCTGGAATATGTGTAATTTTAAGTATACCATAGAACAAGGAAATGTGTTGTTTATGAGCAGAAATTATAAGCCATCTTATTTAAACGTGATTTAGGAGATTTAGCAAGGGTATCAAACTTTGTATGAGACGGAAAAAAAAAGTGGCAGAAGAACAATGCATAAAATCCGAATTTAGTTCTTAGTTTGTACACTTCATCAAGATTACACAAGCAGTCTCAAATGATGTCTGGCTGCTCCACTTGTCCATGAATCATGTATTAGTTTATAAGTGAAAACGGAATCTATTTTGGTCTTTCACCATATATGTTGGTCGGTAAGATGATTCACTCATGTTCCTCAAGGTAGACATTTTTGGTTTGAAAATAGGAAAAAGAAAAATGGCCTCACAGTTTTATTACATTGAATAGTAAATAAACAGTAGATGTTAATATCATCTGCAATATGTGATAAACAGTGATATATTAACTCATATTTCATTTTGAGAATTTAGAACATGCATAACAATATTACTGTGGACATGGGCATATGTGAATGCAATGATAAAGAGCATAATTGCCTAAGGCTAGAAGTTAAAGAATGGAATCAATAGATGTAGCACTAAATGATATTGAATGTTGAATAAGGACACAAATGTTGGACTCAGAATGGTTGACGTCAAAGATCTACTTGCAAAGCATGGTAAAATTGCTTATTTAGAGTTCTTTGCCAAACTATTGTTTCTAAGGTAGTAATGAACACTTATCAGCTCATGTCATTAAGGTACTTTTTTCAAGATGTGCTACATAACATAGCAAAATCCAATAAATTCCAAGGAAACCGAATGATTATATAATGGTACCGTACTGTAAGTTTACTACAAACAATAAAACCAATCTGTCAACATAACTAGAATGATACCACCAAGGGTCTGTTTCTGCCTTAGAACCCTGTAAAAGCGCTTTAAGGAAAAAGTAAGGGTTAGCAAATGCTTTTAGGGCTAAAAAAACATTTTTTTTCCTTACCAACAGAAATCACGTTTTTTTTTTTTTTTGAAACTGCTTATATCTGAAAACATTTAACAGAAACCTAAGCAAACGGACACCAAGTATGTCATGCATCAATCAACCATCTATCTTAGATATGCTACAAACAATTCAGGATAAAAAAATTTAAAGAGGAAAATAGAAGTTCCCATTCTGCATACTTACATTACTGAAAAGGGGATCCAACAAATTCTGAGCATTGGGAGTAGCTAACACTCTAAGATTGGGGTACTTTTGAGAGAGTGGCTTTAAAGTCTTCAAATGGCAGTGGTCATCAATACTTTGTGTAATTAGTACACAATCGATTTCAGGAAGATCACTTAACTGAATTGAAGCCTTATAATAAATGCATTAATATTCACAATACTTTTTTTATTAAGTACGAAGAAGAGACACATAATTTCATAAAAGAGTAGAGAAGGCAAAACGAAGGTAATGAATTGTTTCTATAAAACGGGGAAAATGAACCTGGAAATTCTTCAAAAACTTCTTGGCAGCATCATAAAGCAAGGGGATCCCAAAATCTAAGTTACCCACCAAGATTGGATCAACCAAAATTCTGAAACCACCCACATCCCACAGCCAACTATTTCCCTAAAAAAAATTATGTATGTAAATTTAAAAAATTTTAAAATAGAAACCCAAATTCAAAAAAAAATAGAAACCCAAAAGAAAAGGTAGAAACCCACCTCCAAATAAGTGAGATTGAATTTATCAGTGCCAGAAATAGTTGAGCCAATTATGTTCTCTTCAGAAGTCAAGGCAGAAACAACGCCTCCAAACCTGGAAATGAGAATAACTAATAATTCAACTCAAAATTTCATCTTTAAAACAAAATGAAAAACGTGTTTACGTACGTGAGAGAAAGACCTGGACGCTGAGAGCTTCAAAGCAATGGAACCTGACCCAATGGGTTTGTTGTTGAGAAATGATAACGAAGGGGAAGGCAAAAATGGGGATAAGAATCTAATATTGCTCCTGTTTGGTTTGGAGGAAAAGAGGAGAAAGTTGCTCGTAACAACAGACATGGTTGTGGTTCTTCAGTTTCGGATTTCTACTTTCACTGGCTAATATCAACGACTGTCTGCTCATGAAGTCAGTACGAAACAAAGCTTTAGCTCCGAATTTCATACTTGGTTCTGAATTCTGAAAAACAAATGGAGCTGATTCTGCCACTTGCCATGTCTTACCCATTACTTTCTTAAGTTTTGTCGATCTCTTTTCTTTCTTTCTTTCTTTCTTTTCTCCCCTTTTTCTTAAAAAACATTTTAGATAATGTATATATTATACTCACAAATATGCTTAACATATTAAAAATATTCATAAACTAATAAATATATATCATCAAATTAATATAAAAATTATAAATATATTATCTACTTTTATTATAAGACAAAAATAATTCTCAACTATAATTAAATATACAAATATATGACTGTGTTATTTTTTAATAATTACTTTATATTTTTATAGTAGATTTGTACAATTAATAAGAAGTTTAAAGATAAATTTATATTGTTAATAAAAAAATTGATAATAAATTTGTATCAATAATAAAGAGTTTGATAATATATTTGTAACCATAACGGTAGATTTATAATACTAAAAATATTTAAATGTTATTTTTATAGTTCGATAAATCTATATAATATATATGTAACTTTTACGTTAATTTTGTGATATATTTATTAATTTATTAGAAAATAAAAGATATTTGATAAAAAAATTAGAGTTAAATTTATACGTTTAATAAAAAGTTTGATAATAAATTTGTATCAATAATAAAGAGTTTAATGATAAATGTATCACAATAGTAATAGATTTATAATATCGTCGTTTGATAAAATTAAATAATATTTATGTGATTTTTACGATAATTTTATGATATATTTATTAATTTATCAAAAAAATTAAAAGATATTTGTCTTAAGATCGGTGGTTTTTATTAAAAAATAACTCTTATTAAATTATGTAACCACTTCTTATAATCAATGCAAGTTCAATTAAAGTCGAGGTGGTAAAATATTAAAATAGATAAAAAATCAAAATAATCTATATTTAATTAATGATCTAATGACTAGATATTATCGAGCTCCTTCTTAATAAAAACTATTATAAAATGTTAAGTGATGTTTTCTACGACTTTTTACCCCTTCGTAGCAACTATCTTAAAATAAACTACAATACCTTCAAAGTTTAATAAATCATCAAGATACCTCTAAAATATAACGTTAAAAGTAAAAATATAATTATATTAAAGGAAAATATTTAAAAGTTTAATTCAATAAAAATTTCCGAAGGTTCTCTGTCTTATCTCTCATGTTTGTTCTCTCTCCTTTTGCAAATTTACGGGGAAGGGACTTTCTTTTCCCCAAGGAAAATCTATTCAATAATTCGCAATAAATGAAATCCATTTTTATAATTAAGCATATTAGCTACTAGGGGTGAGCAAAATATCCTATCAATCCGAAAAATCCGATTAATTTGATCCGATCCGAAAAAATTGAGTGGTTTCGATCCGAAGTCGGATCGGATTCGGATTGGATTTTATCAATCCGCTCGAATTCGGATTCGGTTTCGGATTGAAAATATTCAAATCCGATAAAATCCAATCGGATCCGATACATTTATATATTATTTTAAAATATATATATAATAATATATTATAATTAAATCTAAAAATTTGGAGCCGAGATGCGCGAAAACCCTAAACTCATTTGTCTCTGAAATCCCATCTCTCTCTGTCTCTCATACTCGCCGCTCTCTCCTTCCTTCGTCGCCGCTATCGTCAATTCCAGTCGCTGTTCGTCAGTTCCGACTCCAACCACCGTTCATCGGTCCCCCTTATACATGTGTTCGCTTCTGATCTGGTGATGAGCTATTACTCTTCGACTTTTCTGGGTTATATAATAGCAAGGTAGAACCAAACCAGGAATTTCGGGAGCTGGTTTGTGAAGGAGCAAATGTTCTTCCAGTGAAGTCACTACTACCCCCATTTCTCCGTTGGTCATGACTCATTAGCTTCAACATTGACTAGTAGTTTTCCTTTGTCTTTTATTTGCTAATTGTAAGTTATATTTCGTTTTAATAAATTCACAGAATATTAATGAGTTCTTATGTCTTATTTTTCAGTTTTTCACAAACCAACCTTATGCCTGTGACCCTTCTAGTCTTCCAAAATATCCTCCCAGTAAAGAGATGGATGCAAAACTTCGGGATGAAGAAGCCAACAAGTATATTACTGCTATTGAACATTTCTTATCTTGATTTGATCATTTCTTTGTCTATTTGCCATGCACCTCTCTGTAATATGACAATTCTTACTTTTCTTCTCTGCACTTTAAAGCATAAAGGGGATTACAAACAGTCTTGATAGTCCTAACCTGGGTGACTTTTATGGCCGTAGATTGAGAGCTGCAAGCAAATCTAATGATGGTGGTGTCAAGAAATCTCGTGCTCGGGATCGAACTGTCAGGGCAATGCCTGCTCCAGAAGCCAATGCTAAGCTTCAAGCCAATCTTGATGTATGCCACATAAGCTTCTTGTTTTAGCAACAATCTTTGTCTCTCATAATATTTGGAACTTACGACATTAAATAACAGTTAAGTTGTTTTCATACATGAGTTTATTTTTTGACAGGGCGTTTCTGTGGTTTTGTCTGTCATTTAGTCAAATGAATAATACAATTTTTTTTAATATTTTTGGTTGCTCCAATGGGTTGATTAGATGCAGACAAAGCTCTCCTATTATTTAACTGGTTTCTGACTCTTTTCATGTTGTAGGATTTTTGCTTGAGGCAAAATGAGAGTCCTAGTGTTGCATATCTGAATAATGAATAATTAACATGTATCAAATTTTGTTCTCTTGGAGAGGTTGCATTTTGGTTTTGCTGGTTGGAATTCAGATAACATCTGTTGCTATCCTAGTGAGGGAATAGCACTGACAGGTTGATGAGTTGTTGAAGCTGAAGCTAGTTGTTATTAAAGAGTTGGATGTTGGTAGTCATCAACAAATTTTTGTAGGCATTTTTGCTTAAGTGAGTGGCCTCTGCATACCAGACATAATTATGAATTTACCGGTTGTGTTGTTCATCTTATTTTAAGTTGATCAATTTTGGATCTAACTGAATATTTTCCTCCAACTTTTCATGTGATTAATTAGGGCTCGTTTTGTGATGAGTTCTGTTTTCTTATATTTGGAAATTGTTTTTGTTTTTTTAATTCAGTTGTAAAAAAAATGTTCGACAACAAGTTCTATTTCAGTTTTCTAAATGAACACATAAACATGTATAACAAGTTCTGTAGTGTAGGATTGTTTATATGCGTATAGAAACTAAAAGAATGTTTGATTTCCTGTGCGTATTCGGTTTTGGTTTTGATTATTCTAAAATTAATCATGGTTAGCTTTTGAGATTGGTGTTTTATGAATTCTGTAAAAACCCACAGATTTAATTTTAATCTCTAATATATTGCTCCTATTTATTTTTCTTTCAGCTTGTTCTAGAGAACTTCAGTTTTTTTTTTTAATTTTATTTATTTGTTTGGAAAATTATTTCAGATAATTTGAGCAAGGAGGGTGAAAAATGCAGAGTCCAGAAGAGGCGCAGCACGACATAGATAAAGTGGATCATCTAATGAGGTTGTAGGTCACAATGTAAGAGCTGTCTTATAGTTTCCAAAGAACATACTTGTATATTTATATATCATGACATTTAGGCTCATGGTAAATTAAAATTTGTATTGCAGTCCTTTTTATGGACAAAGATATCCAGTGCTTCAAAGTGGTGCGAAACTCTTGTGCGATAATGACCTGTTTTTATTAGGAAAGAGCAACCATTGAAGAAGCTCGTAGTCTTTTATATTGGCTAGACAATGAAGGTTATGCATTGGCTAGACAATGAACAAGGATAGCATTCATGATCTCCATGCTTCTGCCGTTTTGGGATTTGGAAGCTCTATTAAATGAATCATCTCAAAATCAATCCATATTGAAGATTTGTAGTGAACAACACTTTAAAAGTTTTTGTGTTTATTTTGATGTAATTTGAATTTAATATTTTTAAATTTTATGTTAAAACTATGGATATTTTGAGTTAAATTATGTAGTTTGTATTGAATATTTTTCTTTTGGATCATTTTTGTTGAATTATTTTTAATCAGTCATTTATTGTTGAATTTGTACGGGAAATATTTTTATTTTAAATTTTTCTTTGATTTTTTGTAATTTTGTATTTTATAGGTTGAAATTATGATTTTGCCTTTATTTGGTAGGATGAGATTCATATTTGTTTTAACATTTAAAGTAGATTTAGATTAAATAATTTTTACATTAAATAGTTTTCGGATTGGATCGGTTTCGGATTGTCTTAAAATTAGCGGATTTAGATTTGTTCGGATTGGTATTTAAAGCGGATTCGGATCGAATAATTTTCGCATTAAATAATTTTCGGATCGGATTGGTTTCAGATTGCATTAAAATTGGTGGATTCAGATTTGTTTGGATTGGTATTTAAATCGGATTCGGATTGAATAATTTTTATATAAATAGTTTTCGGATCGGATCGGATCGGTTTCGGATTAGCTTAAAATTGGCGGATTTAGATTTGTTCGGATTGGCATATACAGTGGATCGGATTCGGATTGAATAATTCATAATTTGTTTCGGATCGGATCGGATTCGGATTGACCTAAAATTTGCGGTTTCGAACCGATGCTCAGCCCTATTAGCTACCATTACAACCTTTATTCATAAATCACCACCACCACATTTATTATCTGAAAGCTTCCCCACTTAAATAAAAGAAAACAAATAAATAAAGCCCACATCATCAACAACCAAGATTTACAATTATGGATGTAAATTTAGCTAGGCTCGATCAAAAGCTCAATGACCCGATATGATTGAACCTAACTTAAAGCTCAATTAGGTACGAGTAAGTACAATCCTATCCTATCTGAATAATTTTAGGATCGAGTTTAGGGACAAATATCTATACTAAGAGATCAGCTCGAAAATATGAATCGAGTTCAAAGATTTATAAAATATATATATCTTTAATATTACATATTGATATTTTATAATATATTGTATAATTTAAACTTGGTATAAACTTAATTTGAAAAATCTAATTTACCTTAGTGAAATAATATACATGATCCAATAATACTTAACTTGAATTCGAAATTTTTGGCTTGACCCACCCGACCCACACGAGTTTATATCCCTATTCACAATACTGTTAGCCTTCTTTCTTTCGAGTACCACAAACTTTATTGTATTCTCATTGAACTGTTTTTCAACAATAAAAAATATTCCAACATCATCAACTCTCATCCCTTTCATCCTTAATGTAAACTTTGTCACTTTGGTGTTGGCATTTTCATATATAAAATATAGAGTCTGTAGTTTACTTAGTGTATTTTTCATCCTCTATGTACGATTGATACTGTAGTTCAACATTTCACACACTCATATATATTACACTTTATATGTTTTGATGATATGCACACCACTTTTGGGGGTTTGAGCACGTAGTTGGCATGTTTAGGGTGTATGTTTGTATTTTTTTAATATTTGTGAAAAATTACTCAACATTTTTCAAAACTAAAAATTGAATTTTTTTTATTATCCTTGTCAAGGTCTCGTTAAGGTGTCAACAAGTCTCATCGAGCTAACCAGAGAGCATAAATGGCTTATTGATGTTAGGTCAGCAAGGAGTCCTTTTGTTTACTATCCTCGTTGAGTGATCGATGAGGCTTGTCACAAGGTTGGTGAGGGTAATTAACGAGCATTTCAGAAGCTAAAGAATTTCCTATAAATCCCCCTCTTTTTATTTATTTATTAATTAGAAAAAATCATGAGAAACTCTTACACTTAGAAAACTTGAGTTTTTGCAAAATTGATTTTTTTTTTGTTTTGTATGAATGATACGTTGAGTGGCTTTGTATCGGTGATAAATTGAGTGATTTTATGAAACATATGCTTTTTGGTGAGATTTAATTAAAATCAATTAAATATTAAGATATAGTTTTATATCGGATTCATATGTATGAGAGTTTCTATAACCTACATTGTTTCATTTATATGAGACTTTGATGATTATACTACATCATGTAGTGGTAGAGCTTTGGAGGATGGGTAAATATACATAGATAACATTTCTTGTGCAGGCATTAGTGGAGGAAGCTTAAGCACAAATACGATAAGTTTCCTAAGTGGTAGAGGTATATGAGTTTATATCCATATCGAATTGCATATTGTTGATATACTTTTAATGGATTGCTTCTTTCCAGTGGTTTCCCTAAAAACCCATGAATGTTACCACATGGGAGTTGGTTCCTATATGAGTTTACCACATCATATCGTTGTGTTATACATGATTATATGTGCAATTAGTACATTTAGAATGTTTACCAAATATGTTCACACGTATGGGGTATTGATTGTGATCATAAATCATTTCTTTCTTTATTGTTTTCTTGCCATATTATTTGTCAGTTTTTATCTAGATGTGTACTACTTTCCATTATTTGGTAAATTGTTATTTATTTTTTTGTTTTCACTATGAGCAAGATTGTTTAGTACTTGAGGTGTCTGTATCATCTCCTTCTTGGTTGTGTATCAAGTACGAACTTTTAGTTGGTATAAAAGTGAGTACAACCTATTGAGATTAATCGCTTCAATGTTGATCTTTTTCTCTCACTTTTGTGTTTCTCTCCTTCTAATTTGGAATGACTTACTAGTACATATATCATTAGAAAACCTCTTCAGTTCAAATGCATTGAGTATCCTTTTTGGATAGCTCATATCTGCTCTTATCTGAGATCATATGATGGGAGTGTTTAGAGATTGATCAAGAATAGATATAAATTTCCTTCTCAAACTCTTAAAGATGGAGTTGTCTATACAAAGTCTTTTGAAGAATTAACCTAGGAGGAGCTTTTAAAAAGTGATCAAAATTACAATAGTTTGTATGCAATTTTAGGTGTCATTCTATTATCTAAAGCAGATAGCGTGTTTGGTCTTTTAAGTTATAAAAAAGCTTGGAATCTTTTGGAAAGAAAGTACACCAATGACTACTACAATGGTATTGAAGAAAGGTCTTAAAATTGTGAGTTTGATACATTTGCTTATAATGCTTTAATGGCTTCTTGCACGAGTGAAGTTTTTACCAAATCTACTCGATTGGTTGATATAGAAAATGAAAAGGATCATGTGATACTGACAAAGATGTTTCTAAGTTGATTTCAACCCATCGAGTTGATTTGGTAGATAGCAAAATGGATACTTACAATCCTTGAAATAAAAATGGATATTGCTAAGTTGGATCATGTGATTAACATCCTTGAAAGCAAAAAAGCTTTCCTTGAATTCATGTTGGATTACAGGGAAGATGAAATTAGTGCTCTCAAAGAAAAGATTGAAATTGAGGATAATGTAGTCACTCTTCTTGAATCTTGATTAGCAGGAAAAAGACAAAGATGGTTGAACCTCTTTCAATCAATAAACTAGATATTAAAAAAAGTACAGCCAAAACTAGAGTAACTATTTAAAAATTGTTTCTTAAAGCTCAACATCTTGATGAAATATTGAAGATTGAAAAATATTATGGTGATGTCAAATGTGACTCTTGGCTATATGGATGAGCTAGCAATACCTTCTATTTTCTCTACTCAATCCATTTGTGTAATTACCAATGAAGATGATGATTATTAGGAATATTCTTCCTAAGAGGACATGGATCGATGTTATTTGTGTGTTGTCATCTCCTTTTTCTAATGGTGATTATTATGACTTTCACACTTTTATTCTGCAAGTGGAAAGTCTAAAGTTACTAAAGAACTATTGTCACATCTTAAAGATTTATTGAAATGGTTATTGTGCCTTACAAATGAAGCATTGTTGTTTCAAAGTCAAGTGGTTAAGTGCTTGAAGGAGTCTAAGACTAGTTTTGGTGGTATGCTGAATCTTCAAGTATGCTAGTGAGACTATAAAGTTTAGCATTTTGTTTTCGCCTGATATTGCACTTATATTGGTTGAGTATTCTAATGTTGGTTAGGCTAGCTATAGTGATGATAGTTTGTGTTATTCCCAACTTCTCTAGATGAAACAGATGTTAAATAATTGTGAGATTGTGATTAAGGATTTAACCATACTTTTTGACAATACCAGTAACATCTATATTTAAAAAAAATCCAATTCAACATTTAAGAACCAAGCACATCGATATATGACACCACTTCATTCAAGACTTAGAGAAGTCAAACACCTTGTCTTTGTAGTATATCAACACTGATCTTCAACTTTTGGATTTGTTCATTAAACAATTAGATTCTCTCAGGTTTGAAAGCTATTAGTGTTTGCATCTCTCATTGAGTTTGTAGTATTTGTGTTACTAGGCCTGTGTGGTTGCTTGTAGTGAATTATTTGTTTTTGTTTTTATGTAACATGTTTATTTACTTTGTTTTGTTATATGATGCATGTTTTATTCTGTTTATTTGTTGGATGCATGATTTTTACAATTGTTGCATCATTATCTATCTTTCCTCTCCCTCATATATGGTGTTTTCTTTGACTTTCTATTTCATATGAGGGAGAAGTTTGTCTGCACAATATGTTTTTAGTTGCATTGGGTTGGTAATGCATCTATATGATAACATTATGGAAGTAGAGTTATTTAGCCACTTCAAGCTAGTTATTTGCCTTATTTTAGGATAAATATTGTTAAAAAGGTCCATTTTATGTTTAATTATGTTGATATAGGTGAAATGACATCAAATGGAGCCAAAAAGAGCAAAATGTGAACAAGTTAGGATAAAATAATGCTCGATAAATCAAGTCATATCTTGATAGATTGAAACAAGACTTGATCGATTGAGGAAGCAAGGCACCGATGCTAATGAGCATTACGTAGAGTTAGATCAATCGAAAGGGGTTTTGATTGATCGAGCTTTGATCAAATGCTCTTAAGTTGAACAAAGGTATAGTTATATCGATTGAGAAAAATCTCGATCTATCAAGCAAAGTGTTACTTGACACATCAATCCTATTTTTAAGTCCAACCTTCAATCTCAACCATTGGATCAAAGCTATTACGATTCTTAAACTAATTAAGACCTATTTTTGCCTATTTAAATAATGCTAGAGGCAATAATTCAAGACACATTTACAAGAGAAATACATAATTTAGAGAGAAACATAGTCCTTATAGCAAAGAGAATAGTTACACATCAAAAGTAAACAGAGCAAGGAAATTGGAAGAGATTGAAGATAAAGTGAATACAAGTCAAGAGATTGATTGTATTGTTTTTTTCTTCATCTTTTATTAATTTTCATGATCTTCTACATTGAACTTATGAATTTGACCAAGATGTGTAGAGCCTAGAATTTATTAGCTATGGGTTATGTGAACCTAATTTTTTACTATGAGAATTAATTATTTTAAATTCATTATGATTTTTATTTATTTAATATTATTTAATCTAATTTTTATTCTTCAATTGTTTGCCTAACAATTAATTTATAGAGATATTTGGGTAGATTTAAGAGAGTTATTTAATTACTTGTCATAATTAAATAATATGCATAATATTTCTAAACAAATATGTATGATTTATATGCACGAGATGAATAATTGCAAGATTAAAGAGTAATATGTAATTTGATTAGCATGAGACTAATTCCATTATTTAATATAAGGAATGCAGTTTGTTTAAGAGAGAAATTAAGTGTTACTTTAGATACAATTGATTTATTATTATTATTATTATTATAGTTATTAATAGGAGATTTTTAGTCATTTACATGTGTAGGAAATTGAAATATGAAGATTCCTAGATCATTTTTAAATATTTGTTTACTTGTTAATTTAGTAATTTTAGTCATTAATTTAATAATTTTCTACAACTCATATTTCCATTGTCCACGTAGCATTAGTAATATTTAAAATTATACTCAATTATAATAATTAAACTCTTTTTGAGATCGATATCTGTACTTAAGATACATTATATTACTTGCACGACCTATGTAATTAAGGTTAATGTGTCATTATGTTACCTATAACATGAGTTCAAAGGGTAGTTATATTTTCTCTATTCCATGTTCCATGTTTGATTATGCTTAACCTAACATAGTTTATTATGTAGGGATAACTTGATAATATTTGGTCAGATTGGACGTAGTTCTGCATGATGCTTCTCTATGGTATGTGTTACTACTGGAGTGCATATTACAAGTAGTTATAGACTATACAACTCTATTAGAGTACATACATGCAACATCGAGTGGACTATCAAGATGGATGAGTTGATACATCAAAATATATGAAACACAACAAGACGGATGCACTACTTGGGGGTGTGTTGGGGGTGTTTGGGTTGTGTTGTCCAATTTCGTTCATGAGTATGAACTCTTTAAGTATATATTACATAATGTATTTAGATGCTTTGTATGTTTTTTAGCTGTGCAGTGTTTAGATTGTAAGTCCCATCATTTTGGTATTGGCATTATCGTGTGAAAAGACAAGGTTTGTATTTTGACTTTGTGTATTTTCCATCCTTTATGTATGGTTGATTAATGATGGTTTAGTATTTTACACACTTACATAGATAATAATTCTTATGTTTTCATGATACATACAATTTTGAGGGTTTTGAGCATGTAATTAGCATGTTTAGGTTGTGTGTTTACAATGTTATTTTTTTGAGTATTTTGTGAAATTACTCATCATATTTCAAAACTAAAAATTAAACTTTCATTATCCTTTCTTAATCTCGTTGAGGTGTAAACAAGCCTCGTTGATCTAGTTGAGCTAACCAAAGTGCACCATGTGGCTTATCGAGTCCCACTCGACGAGGCCAGTAAGGAGTCTTAACACCTATTATCCTCATTGAGTAGTCGGCAAGGGTAGCCTTTGAACACTACAAAAGCTGAATTTTTTCTATAAATACCCCTCATATTATATATATTTTTTAAGATTAATGCATCGGAGAACTAACTTTCAAATTTTAAATCTATTATGAGAAATATATTCTCAATATATTCCTTAATAACAAATTGTTGTAAAAAAATCTTTGAAATAGAATAATGATCATGAATGTAATTACTCAAGTGGTGTGATGTATCATCATCTCACACAATTTGACCACACAAATAAATTGACATGTACTTCTTATACATCATATCTCAATAAATAATTATAAATATAACAATTCTATATAAAATAAACATTGGATCATAAAAATGGAATGAAATAAACTAAAATAAATTACATAAAATACAAAATAACATAACATAAAATAAAATATATTAAATCTAAAATTACAGAAAACATAAAAAAAAATAAAAAAGTACATAAAATAAAGTTAAAACAAAGATCAGAGCTCAATTATCTATGTCATCTGCTTCGTTTTCAAAATAGTATTTAAGGTAAGAGAAAATTAAGATTAAGGAAAAAGAAGATAAAATTTGTACGAGTTTAATTTAAAACCCATATTTTGGGATTTTTAGTTTAAAAATTATGCAGAACAAAAATAAAACCTAGCTTATTGAAATAGGAACCCATATACATATATGTTTTTTTAATCCAATTATATCCCAAGAATCCTATGCTACGCCGAGCATAAAAATCATGTCACGTTTAAGATTTTTTTCATTTTTTTAATGAATAACACATATAAATAAATTAAGATAAATAACAAAAATAAAAAAAAATAAAATCAAAATATAAATAAAAAATATAAGAAAAGAATAAAAAGAAACAATAAAAATAAAATAAAGGAAACAAAATGAGTAAACATACTATAAATAATATAAATATAATTAATGGGATAAAAAATAACTTATTATACAATAATAAAAGTTAAATAAATAATTATAGAAGTTAATAAAATATATTATATAAGAGTTAAGTTAGTACACTGAAATACTAAAAATGGTTAACAAAAAAGAAATAAAAATAAAAATTTAAATTTAAAATAAAAATTAATACACAAAAATACTGAAAAAAAATTCTAAACAAAATTAAGTTAATAAATAAATTAAAATCTACGTTAACTAAATAAAAAAATAGTTAGCTAAAATAAATTTAAAAACTTTTTTAAAGATCTTAATATTTTTCATATGTTTTAAGATCTATTTAGATATATTTTAATTTTTTATTTAAAAACCTTTATGTTTTATTCAAAAGTTATTTTTAAATTATTTATTTCTATTTTAAAATTTCAATTTTTTATTTTAAGAATATTTAAAGTCAATTAATAATCTAAATTTTTTTAAAAATTTTGATTTTCAAAATTTTTTGAATTTTTTTAATATCTAAGTTAATTAATAACCTATATATTTGGTTTTCAAAAAATTTTAATTTTTTTGATAGTCAACTAATAACTGAGACGCATATATTTTTAAGTATAAATAAATCATAAATATATTTAGCAACGGTGCCAAAAACTTAATAATACACAAATTTTATATTTGAGAAATAGTTCACAAATGGACGATTTTTTTTATAAGAAATGGTAATTATACTTCCATAGTTAGTTTAAAGTGTAAGTACATGGTTTCTGCATTATTAAGTATCTAAATAAATCTAAACATCTTGTCAAAATTGTTTGGGTTTTAAAATATCTAAATTGGTAACATAAATTTAAAAATGCATTCAATAAACATTTAATATTTAATAAAGAATTTATTGGATAGATTAGTTTGTTAATTATGTTTACTCAATATTAATTAGGTTATTAAATATATAAATTGTAATTACTAATTTTCTCTTTTCTGTATGAAAATATTCTAGTTGGAATCAAATTCGTGGTTAATAAAAATCAATTAATATCCTAAGGTTAGGATCTGTAATAGATTATTATTAAATTATGATTTATTTCTAAAGAAATAACAAACCATTTAAATCACTACTTAGGACCGAGCACATAATTTATACTCATTCAAGGTGTTGAAATTGGTTTTAAGATTAATGCATCTGGGAACTAACAATCAGATTCTAAATCTATTATCTAACTTTCATATTTTAAACTTATTATGAAAAATATGTGTCAAATATATTTTTCTGTAACGAGCTTTGTAAAATTCTTGAATGAAGAAATAAAAATCAATTTGTTTTATAAAATATTTATCTAATTTAATATTTCACAAACATAACAATATAACTAATATCCTATAGTAATATTCAGCCATACATGCTCAAATTTAATAATTGATCAGAATATTAAAAATAACATTCAAAATAGCACATAAAATTAATCTAAAAATAGAATAATATATTTAAAATTTATACCTCAAGCATATCCTTCAAAGTACAGACTTTCAATACTGATCTGTATTTGGAAAACCTCCAAACAAATCTCTTAATACTATTTATTGGATTGAAAACTACTACACTAAATTAAGAAAACTATAAACCTAAAACTATAACAATATTCTCAAAGAGAATTTGTTTTCAAAACTAAGAAAATGTTCTTGGGTTGGTGTGTATTTCTAAGGGGCTGAGGGGTATTATAGATGAGAAAATGCTACAAAAGGAGAGAAAAATAGATTGTATGGTTGAGGGCTACAACATACTTTTTCCACCATTGCGACCTGCGTCAATCTCATACTCATTTTTATTACAATCTGAGGCACTTGCATCATGACACATATTAATAACCGTCATGGAATGCTTTAAACTACATTTCTTCAACTTCCATTGTATTTCACCCCTTACATTTAGTTGGGACATATGTAAGGCTTACCATATGTTATTCTTTTATTATTCATGGATACAAATGAGTACTTTTAGATATGATTTCACATGTATTGATATTTTTAATCAATTTGAAGATATAAATACTTGAAAAATAACAAATTATACCTGTGATTTTGAAAATATAGATTTAGATAAAATTATGTAAATATGAATATATTTTTAACATTACATTTCAAATAAATCATGTAGTATTGAGTACTTTTAACCACTCATCACCAAGTCAACATCTTCGATGTTTATTTGCATTTAAACATTCTTTGAAATCAAGTTGTCGGGGGAAGTACCATAAGACCTTGGCAAGGGCTCCTTAACTTTTGTTTCATCATAGTTCCACTTCCACCTTGACTTACATATTGGACATCCAACTACAATCTCTTATTCCTTTCAATAAAATATGCAATCATTTTGGCATGCATGTATCTTTACATAATCCATTATACATGGACAAAGGCAACTCATTACAAGGAAGGAGCATTTGTCCAATAAACTCAAATATTTGGTTGAATAATTCATTAGACAATGCATTTGTCACTTTTAAGTTATATAAACTTATTATCATAGATATTCTAATAAAGTTTGTACAACCATCCTAAAGCCACTTATGTACATATTCTAAAAAAAAACTTTTGTATTCATTAGCATCTTCATTGAATTTATCTTCTATTGGATGAGCCATCTACATAACCTCATCCATGTGATTAGTACTTATGAATCTTTCCTGAAACATAGTCTTCGAGGGACTTACATTCTCCTTATCAATTGACTCCCTATCAAATACCCTATTTTTATAGCCTTGTTCAATCTCACTTTTAAGAACATATTCTCTTATGACATCTCATTAGTGTTTATGAATGTTGTTGCATTTTATCCAAGGACATGAAACATCATTTAGATTAATTTCACTTTTTGAGCTACATTTAAGGAACTATCTAACCCACTTAAAAATTCATTTGAACCTCTACATTTATGTATCTAAGACATCCATTTCTATGTGTATATGAAAGTAAAAAATTACTACATTATAAAAACATGTTCAAATTATAGAAATTTTAACATAAACTTGAAGCATAAACCAATATTTGACGAATTTCATCTAAATCTAACATATAACATATGAAAGATTCCACGACCCATTATGCTACCAGGATAAGGAGATGCTGACCCCTTAAAGACTTAGCCCTAACTCGCATAGATAGGAAAGTAAACACTTAAGTAGTTCACACAATAGAAGCACAAAAATATAATATCAAAAAGTAGATAACTTATAACAATAGATATTATATATCAAACCAAAAGCATGTAAATAATAAATAATTTCTAATTAGAGTTTATACTTCAATATGTTGAGACATACACATATTAAGCTCAGATTATACCAACCCAACAAATAATCATGCAAAATAGTTGATATAACAAGATAAACTCACATAGAGACTATATTTATGTGGAAACATTCTTGGGTTACTTAAAACAACCACTCAATAGCAAATAATTCACTAAATAATAAAACAGTTATAAATCTGATAGATAATAAAAAACTATTACCTCTATCAGCTAGGACCTCCGTCCAAACTACCTACTATTGCTCTTTACTTGTTGCTTCCACAACAATCTTGATTCGACACCCGAACTCGACTATCCTCCACTACCTACACTAACCAATGTACTATGATTGAAGAATCAAGATTAGTAACAAGAAGTGTAATTTCTCACTTTCATGGGACACACAGTTCACCATTAATATCAAATTGTGTATAGGAGACACGCAGTCAAACCACGTATCCATACAACTTATGATTTGATTACTAAACTCACTAAACGACCCATACTCAAAAGTAAGCTTTCCAAAAACTATTTCAAAAACATATATAATAATCAATGTGAATTTTGGTAGAGTTTTGCAATATAAATCATGGGTAAGGAACAAGAAAAATGAGAGGGTATTTATACAACTTGTATTGCCACCTAACAAGCCACCTCATCAAAGGTGGTGGCTAGCTTGTCGGTGTTAAAAATCAAAAATATAATTTACAATGTCTGCTCGCTCGTCAAAAACCAACACTACACCTAGCATGCTTGTGTATAAAGTATACCTAACTATATTCATATGTCAATTACAAATTCGCAGTAACCAACCTTACATAAAGGATAACAAATACATTAAGTAAAAAAATATTCATCGTGGTTTATAAATGGTAAGCCAACTTTAAGATACATAATACTACAAGATTTACAACATATATTTTTAATTTGGTGACATCTAAACTATATTAAGATGATATAGTCTTTTTCTCACATATTTCTCACATAGTCTTTTTCATAAATTATATTTTCCACATCTATATTAACTAAATTATAACTAATTAACATATAATTAATTATAATAAAATATATATATAATAAACATATACAACATAAACAAATAAAATTAAATATTTAATAAACAAATAATATGTTTTTTTATTAGATGAGTAAAATACAAAAACAAAATGACAAAAGTCATATGAATCATATAAAAATTATATTAAAAAACATATACAAATGATGCACAAATTTTAATTTCTCGCAAGTGCACGAATTATTTATAATAAGCGACAAGTATACTTCCTAAGTCAGTCTTCCAATGAATTGCGACGGTTTTAAAAAGTTGAATTATTTTCAAATAGATTTAAGAAAAATAAGTCCTAAACACTCTAGTAATTATTAGTTGGCAAAATAGAACTATAAATTGTAAATTATTTTATATCTAAAGGAAAGCGAGTAAATGAAAGTGAGTAAACTAAAGCAATAAATTAAAGCAAGTAAATTAAATTATTGTCTAACTTAGGATGATGGATGAATATGAGATTTTAGAGAGCATAATTTTTCATGTAAAGAATAAATTAAATAACTCAAATAACAAGTTATATTTACAATTTTTCCCTTTTTTTAGATAAGCAAATCGTCATAGTTATGGTACATTCACACAATTTTCAATTAATCAATGACTTTATAGATCGGGCTTAAAATTGATTAATTAGAAAACTGAGAAAAATATGTAAATCAAGGTCCCCAATTAATTAATAACTTCATTTATGAGGCCTAAAATTAATTAATTAATTGGTAGCCTAAAGAAAATATATTCTTTAAATATAAATCAAGATTTGATTCGTCATTAATTTATAATTAAGTATATTTTTAACCACTAAATTTAATTTCATTTAATCAATAAATTCCTTAGTTGGATTGAAATTAATGAATTAAATCAAGTTAAACTCTTATTCATTTATACACAATTAAGCACAGATGGTGTTTTTAATGCCTAAGTCTAAAATATTTTCTTTAATTATAAATCAAGATTTTGTTTATCATTAATTTATAATTAAAGATTTTAAGAACATGAACAAGAAATAAATAAAATTCTTATTTATTCAAATCATAAATATGTTTTTTTAATCATTAGAAGTAAAACAACTAAAATCTCATATTACAGAATTAGTCAACCATAGCTAAATTTAAAAAAGTTAATTCAACTATGAAAGATATTAGCTTACATAAATAAATAAAAGATATAACAATTAAAAATACCCCTTCTTGTAGAAAATGATTCCAGATCTCTGAACAAGTTGTTATTGGCTTATTCAAATCCTTGAATCTTCTTCGCGATATGGAGGTTTTCTTTTTTGTATATGTATATGATTATTTGGCTTTGAAAATTTGATCTAAATTCCACAACTATGACTACCGTTACAATATCAAAAATGGAAAACTTAATGAGAATGTATGTATATTTATATGAAGAGACACTGAATAGAAATCGAGATAAAAAGATAACATTGCACACTACATTACGAGTTTTTCCCTACTATGGCACAAAGCTAAATAGCACATGCACAATTCAACTTCATAGGGCCACCCCACAACACACATTATTTCCATGTGTTGCGTCTTCATGTGTTGACATTATTTATCTCTATAGAAGTTAAAAACACCTAAAACACAACCAAACATACTTGTGATTCCAAATAGATAGATTTAAATAAATAATAAAATAAAACACTATAATCAAATCTATTTATTTCAATTTAGCATAGTAAAATCGTGGGATACAAGTGCTTTTCCATTACTTATCACAACTCCCAACCAGCTTCTTACAAGTCTCTAACAAGTCAAGCGATTTAAAAACCTAAAACGAAAATAAATAAACTAAACTATACTAACCTGAATCATTTTCATAGATTAATACACTTACAATAAGCATATACAACAAGCCTTTAAACCCATAGGTGGATGAATTAAAGTCTTGTGAGGGTTTTCAATGATGATACCTACAAACATCCTAACATATGAAAACTAAAACTAAAAATAATTCACATGAAAAGCATAAAAAGTAAAACTAAAAATAACAAAATAAAAACTAAAATCAACAAAAAGTATAATGCTTTAGTTTCTTTTCAATTTATAATTTCAGATTCAAGCACAAGTTTATTCAACATCTTAAAAGATCAAAGTTTATCATGGAAATCAGTTACACATCATAAATTCATGTCTCATTACTAGGACATATCAACAGTGAATCATACCATCCTAGTGTTAGGAATCCAAATTTTCTTAGACTATAATCCTCACAAGATATAATCTCGATTCCACATTAATCATATGGGTTGAAGCACTTATCAAAGTATATGCAAATAAAAGTTATGTAGAGAATAAAGAAAAAAAGGTTTGCATATGTTTATAACAAAAAATACCTAAATGTGTATAATATTGATCTTATGAAAGGAATTAAATGCTAGAATTATAAAAATATGATGCTTAAGTTTTGTATTTATAAAATAGCTTGCAAGTACATGAATCACTTTGTAAGAAATGGTAAGTATACTTTCAAGGTCGGTCTAAAGAGGAATCATGTGATTTTTAAATAATTCAACAAATTCTTAAAAATGAAAATTAAACCTAAACATTTTGTCACAAATTTTTTTTAAAGATCTAAACTAATGACATAAAATTAAAGATAAATTCCACAAACATCAGGAAAATAAACATTTAAACTTATTCTTAATATTAATTAGGTTAATAAAGATATGAATAAAGATTATTCATTCTCTCTTATATATACAAATAAGAAATTAATTAGATATAGTATTTGTTAAATTAAATTATGCTTCTTTTCTAAGAAATTTTACAAACCATTTAGTTGCCGCCTTTGGTCGGGTCTAACAAGTTAAACTTCTATTCAAGCCTTTTAAATTGGATTATAGATCGATGAATCTAAAGTTTAACTTTTGTGTTTTAAATTTATTTCAAAAAAATGTCGTCAATATATTTTATAATAATAAATCTTATAAAAACTTTGAAATAGAATGTTACTCTAAACCAGATTCAGATAATCAAATCCTTAATTAGTGTGACTTTAAATCAAATCTAGATTCATATTTCAAAATTCCAATTTCATATAAATTTTGTAAAATTCTTAAATTGATAATAATACTTAATTTTATACAAAATTTACCTATATTTCACAATATATCCCATAGTATTTTTAGCCAGACATACTTATAATTAATAATTGATCAGAATATTAGAAATATAATTTAGAACAACACATAAAATTAATCTAAATATAGAAGAATATATTTAAAATTATACCTCAAGCATATCCTTCCAAATACAGAATTTTAATATTGTTTCTGTGACTAGAAAACCTCCAACAGATTTTCCAACTCTGTTTATTAAATTGAAAGATAACTACAACATAAACTAAACTATGTTCAACTCTTAATTGAGAGAAGACCTAAAATAAATTTAAGAACTAAAGAAAAGATTAAGAAAACTTAAGAGAAAGAGAAGAGCTAAAGGATGATGGATTATTTACAATAGGGTGAAATAGTTTTTATAGGTGCGGAAAATGCAGTAAAAAAGAGAATTTTATGGATAAAAAAATCGGGCACCGTGGCATGCTTTTCTTGGCATGGAAACATGAGCCAACTTGTACACATTTTTAATTAGGATTTGGTTGCCTCGGGCCATTTCATGGTAAAAGTGCACTACAACAAGCATGTTACTACTTATAGAATTTCACCTCTTTACATTGGTTAGAACATATGTTATATGCTTACACTTCATAGTTGAAATGGAATGCTTCCGAGTACTTTTCTTCAAGTGTTGATTAGTTAAATCATTTTGAAGATAAAAGTACCTGAAAAGAACAAAACATACTTGTGATTTTGAAAAGATAGATTTAGTAAAAAAATGATAAAACTAATGCAAATATAAATCTATTTTGACATTTATAGTGCATAAACTCACGTTATATTTAGTGCTTTTAATAACTCATTACGACCCCCAACCAGCTTCTTGCTAGTGTCTTAGTAAAGAAAAAAACACTAAAAAAGCTAAAATAAAACATAAACTATCCTAAATTATTTTCATAGATTGACACGATTGCATTTAGCATATACAACAAGCCTTTAAATACCTAGCTTTCCCTAGTGGATTAGTTTAAGTATGGTGAGAGCTTTCAATAATGATACTGATGAGACCAAACTAGCATCGGGTTAGAAATACTGATTTTGCAGATATTTTGTTTTATATTTATAAAACTCTTGTAAGTGCACGAATTATTTTATAGAAAATGATAAGTATACTCCCAAGGTTGATCTAAGGAAGGAATATATATGGTTTTTAATTTATTATTCAAACTCTTAAAAACGAAATTAAATCCTATACATCATGTCATGATATTTTTGATTTTTATGTTTACTAATTTAATAACATAAAAAAAATAAACATAGATATGTATTCAATAAGCAATTATGCAAAATTTTGTCATTTATAATAGTAAAGTATTTATGGATATAATAATTAAGTTAATTATTCTTATTCATACTTTTTAGATTATTAAAGATATAAATTAATATTTATTTATTTTTTCCTTTTTGGTATGAAAGTGTCTATAGGCGAGGCCCAAATTCTTTTGTTTAATATTAATTAACTAATATCCTTAAATGTGACATATTAATTAATTAAATATTAAATTTTAGCTTTATTCCTAATAAAATTGTAAACAATCTAATCACATTTTTAGGCGAAGTGAGTTAATTAGATTTTTTATTCATGGTGTCCAAATTAAACCTAAGAATTTAATTATCCGAGTACTAACTTTCAAGTTTTAAAACCATTATTGAAAATATGTTATCAATACATTTTCAAATAATAATTCTTATAAAAACTTTTGAAATAGAGCTTCACTCTAACTACCGGACGATTGTAGCAACAAATAAAAGGGTACTACTCTAAATCAGATCGGATAATTAAACCTTAAAATCTAAATTTTAGATTTAAGTTTGTAATGAAAAATAATATATTTCTCTCTAGCATATTTAATATAAAATCTTGAATAAAAATAATATCAATTTATTTTATAAAAATGTTTTACCTATTTAATAATTCACAAGCATAACAACGTTATTATTATATAATAGTTATAAACAATAAAAAGTTCATTTTAAAATTATACCTAAAATGAATCCTTATATAACTTTGATGCTAATTCTATTTCTTGAAAAATTCCAAACGGATTTGCATTTCCGTTTATTGAATAAACTAGAAATTTACAAGAGTATAACTAGTTATTCTAAAAAAGAGAAGAACTTTAAAATAAAAAAAATTAATAAATCTTACTAGAGAGAGAGAGAAGAGTTGAGAAATTGAGTGTTTTTAGATTGGGGGAGAGGGTCCTTGTATAGGTGAGAAAAGGCTAAAAAAGTGGAAAAATATCTCAAAAATTGGTTTTGGATGCGTTTGGATAAGTTGGCACACATGTGAGGCGAGATTTGCAACTGTGCGGGCGTTGGTGCATGTAGGACTCTTTGTAACATGCACATGGAGTACCTGGGCATGCGCGAGCATAGGTTGGCTGTGCACAGGCTCGACATTTTTGGCCTTTTTGACCGTTTTGACCCATTTGGCCAATTTTTTTCATTTGTTTTTACTTTTTCTCATTTTTTTCTCAACATATTTGTGATGTATTGTCTCGAGTATTTTTCTTAGGATCTTTAAATTATTTTTGAACAAAAATACTTGAAAAATAATAAAAATACATGTGATTCTAAAAAGAAAAAATTTATATAAAAATATGATAAAATCATACAAATATAAATATATTTAATCAATTAAAATATATTAAATCATGGTAATTTTAGTACTTTTTAAGCACTCATCAAATACCCACAAGCATTAAACTAGATGCAAAAATAAGCAAAGGAATAAACAAATATCATACAAAAAAATAACAAAACATTTTAAACAAAAGTAAAAAATGAAAATTAAGTTCATGACTAAAATACAAAGCTTAAGTTATTTTAATATCTTAAACATTCATAGTTTTGGTAATAATTAGTTGAAAATCATATTCATTTTCACATAAAAATATATCAATATTAATTTACCTAATTTGAGTGTATAAAATTCGAATTCACTTTGACTCTTTACTAACAAATCATACTCTCAATATCACACTGATCATATTGGATCAAACACTTATTCAAAAAGTATATGCGAATAGTGGTTGTGTAAAGTAATAAACTAAAAGTTTTTGCATATGTTTAAAGAATAAAAAGGTTCAAAGTAATACATTAACATTGATCTCATGAAAGAGACCAAATGAAAGGATTTATAAAGAAATCAAATACTATTCTCATACATCATTCAAAATCATAAAATAAAAATTTCAAGTTATATGCCTTTTAGAGATGAAGAAAATGCAATGACTTCATAGGAATTTATTTCCTATCTTTCTTTTGTTTAAGCCATTTCTCAAAACTTTGTAGAATTTTTTGGATCACAAAATTAAGTTTATGCTATTTATTTTTCTCTTTTTTTTAGAGATATTCTTTTTTCAAAGAGAGGATCCATGTATAATTTGTACATAATTTTTGTATGATTTGGTGAGTGGTTAATTTTTAGCTTTACTTTTGTATTGGCTTAGATAACCCCATATATGTTTTTTTAAAGTCATGCATAAATGAAGAAGGGCATATAGTTTCAATTTCTACTTAAGTTTTTAAATTAAGCAATAAAAGTAAATATATGATAATTTATTAGATGTAAAAACCCTAGCATTCATACAAAAATCTATAGATATCATCTAATAATTTGAAATTGATAAGAAAAGTGTTTAAGGAATAAGAAAATATTATCACTTAGAATAGAAAGTTAATGGCTCAAAATATTATCACAAGGTAGTTTCTTCTATTTGATTCTTAAATACTAATTTTAGATTTATTACAATTTTAACATTTTATTGTGATATATAAATTATAAAAAAACTAACTAATTATTATATTACTCCATGATAAGTTTCAAAAATTAATTTAACATTACAAAGACTTAATCATTTGCTTAAAATTGATTAAATTAAAGATATGATGATTTTGCAAGAAAATTTTAAAATTAACCTAAAATTCCTAAACCCATAAAAACAAATAAAATCAAACAAATGGAAATAAATTAATGAAAATGTAAACAATGTTTAATAAAAAAATTAAAAATTGCTCAAATTTATATAGATGTAACTTTTACAACCCCCAATCTAGAACTTACATTGCCCTTAATGTGAAAAATGAAAATTAAAGATAATAGAGGAAAGAGATGAAAAGTTAACCATTTGTTGAACGTATTCAATAATTGATGTGAAAATGCATGTGCATCCATCATTTCAATCATCTTAATCACACAGATAGAGCATTGTGTTCTTCTTATACATCTCAACAAATAATTATAAAATTTAACAATTTTAAATATAATTAACATGGTTCATATGACAGAAACAAAATAAAAAAACAACTAAACTAAAGTTCTCAAAATAAAATAAAACAAAATACATAAAAAAACAAAAATTCATAGAACTTTGGAATAAATTTGGAGCTTCATGCCCTCCGAATCTTGTTCTTTAGGTTATTGTTATGATTTTTAAAGAGATATATAGGTAAAATCATAATATTGATATTGGGTACTACTAAATGGTGTGTATCCATCCTGCAATGGTTAAGTTGTAACCAATTTATTTCATACATCAAACAGTTATGATCCATCTGATCACAATGCTATCGATTAAAGAGTGTAGTTGATGAAGAAGTGGCTCTTCTATCCCTTTGAGTAATGTTTATACCATAAGTGAGCATTGAAATAGGCTATATTTAATAATTCACCAAGTTTATTTGTAACTTCACCTTTTGAGCGAGTTACCTAGGCTCTTTTACGTAAAACAATAACTAGTTGTGGGAGAAGTAACTTAGTTGGTGACAGTTAGCTTAATATTGTGATGAATTGTATTACCTACATCCATAGAAAATTTGGATGTTATTAAGTCCGATCTCGATCCACGGATCTATAATGCCTAGTGAGCATTGGTCTTGAACAAACAAAGTATTATCAAATACTTGGCTTCAAAGCCCTTAGGTTTTCCACTAGCATAACTCCATTAAGTCCCTTCTATTTCATGGCTTTCTATTACAGTAGCATAATTTACATTTTTCAAATATACCTCATGTTCACCCTTGCCAATATTTATTAAATTATGAAAGTTTCTTTTTTAGTTATGGATCTAATTGGTTAGAGGGTGAGTGAATAAAAGATCAATAGAAGTATGAAAAATTAAAATTTCGCAGAACGGCCAGATATATAATCATGTGTAAATAAAGTAATACATAAATATAAATATTAACACAAGAAATTTTTAGGTGAAAACAATCTAGGTCACACCAATAACCTAGGAGGAAAACTATTAGTCCATCGGACCACCTAATTATCCATTATGAAAAAAAAAGCTCCAATTACAATGCTAGGACTCAAAATACCTACGAAGGTAATGCCCCCAGCTAATATACTTACAAACCACTACTTTCATCATAGTCTTCACAAGAAAGGATTTCAAATTTGAACCAATGTTCCAATGAACTCTAGTCATACAACTTAATCGAACCCGTATACTTGGCACCTGAAAAGTTAGCATAATAACATAAGTGTAAATGTGTGTCCTAGAGCAGATTCAATAATAATCTTAACTAGATGTAACAAATATATCAGATAAATCAAAATCAATTAACAACCCTAGAATAATTAGTTTAAAGCAATAATATCACAAATTTTGAGGACTTGTTAATTCATCAAACACAACCACAATTATTTGATAAATTAACTTAATGATAAAAGCCTAATTGAATAGTTTTTTTCAAAACAAGAGAATGATATTAAGATGAAGAAAATAATGCTCTTATGTGGTTAACAAAATTGTGAGCCAAGGTATGATTAGTAGCACGAGTAGAAACCCTAGATCAAAGGTTTTTTAAACATCTTTCCTTGAAAATATTTAAAAGAGCTTTAAAGCATAAGGAAAATATAGTAATAAAACAAATTAGCTTGAGTAAAAATTTGGTTAAACTTGAAAACTTGATTGTTTGATCGATCTAGAACTAGCTCAATCGATCTAGTCAATCTCGATCAATTTAGCAAAATAATTGATTCATTTTGAAATAAGTGGATCGATCTACTTTTTAATCTTGATCGATTTGGTGCTCGTTCAATCGAGTATAAATTCCTCAATTGATCTAATCATGTAATAATTAATTCAACCAGGTAATTAAGTTCAATTGATCTTGACCTAGCTCAATCGATCGAGTAGCCTATATGCAAAATGTTCCTATGTATCTAATATGAAATTTAATGTGTATGGAAACATAGATATACTTGAGATGTGATCGTTGGAGCTCAATAGTTTCTTTAGCTTGAAAATATTTTTGAAAGACACATCTAGAAACGAAAATTATATTTGTATATTTTGTTCATGAATATTTCCAATACCCATATAGACTTTACAATCTCTGCCATTGGCATATTCATGTTACAAATAATCTCTCTCACTACATGACACTTATAGGAAAAATAAATTTTTACATAGTAGTACTATTGTATAATCCAATAAGACCATCTTCACTTGAATCTTGAAGTCTCATGTTTATACTAAAATGCAAAAATATAAATACCCAAACAACTTGTCTTGATAGACTCATTGTTCATTGGTTCATTAAATATAACAATATAAAAAGTGAAGAATTTTCATAAGAATGAGTAATCATTAGTTAGAATTTAAAAACATAACTCATCTTATGTGCAATACTTCAAAAAGAATTTTTAAAATTAAATTCTCCTTCTAAATTTAATATTTCAATTTTTCTTCCCCTTTTTTGTCATACGAATAATCAAACATAGAGAAAAGATAAAAACAATCAAATGTAGAAAACAAAAACTGTATTGAGTAATAAACTTCTTGTACATTACAACCAGATTTCAATAACATAACAAGACAAAACATCATAATAAAATAAAAACAAATCATTGTCTTGGAAGAGGAAACCTGTAATGTGAATGGGTGTCCATATTCATGGAGAAAATTGCTTCTTGACCTTCATTCATAGTATTCATTTTCTATTCCAACCTTCCCATTATTGTACACATCTTGTTTTCAAATAGGTCATGACAAGAAGGTTCCAAAGCATGTATATTTCTCATTTCTTCTTCACAAAAAATATCATCTATAATGGCTGCTCCTCTATTGGTACAAACATCAATGAGCCTTTGTCTCTTTAAAGTTTGAGCAGATGATCTTGATACAGTTAACTTTTCAATGTCACCTATAAAGTGAATAGCATCAAAATCCTTCAGTTGTGGTACACAAGTATCCAGAATCAGTTAGGTGATAAGACAACCATTGGGAAGACCAATCCTCATGTTAACTATTTAAGATTTATATTCCTATTCTGAATAATTAAACCTACATTAAATGCAATACCTTTTCCAATATAATATAATATCTATGCATGTAGGTGATCACCACACAAATTGTGTGTGTAGTGAATATTCAAGTATACATATCGCAACAAGTAATATAATGGTAAGAAAAGATCGTTCTTATTTTATTAGAAACTAATTCTTAAAACTAAACATAATCAAAATCAATTTTTTTGGTGTTTTTATATTTTAATGAAGTAAAATTAAAATAACTAAAATTAAATAGCAATAATTAATTAAATTATATTTGGTAACTAAAAAGATATATGAGAAAATATCTAAGATTACTTAATTCTCCAATTTTCTAAACATACGAATCGCTAAAATTCCCCCAATATAATATCAATTAATTACCTGATCAATTAAATCTAACATAGCATGTAGTCCTCTCTCAAGTAAAATACACACCATATAGTAATTAATTTAATCACACTCTCATGCCAATTAAATTACATACTACTCATTAAGTTCATCAATTATGGATCACATACATAAGAATCATATATCTCTACCTAGAACCTATACGTGTTATTTAATCAAGACAAACAATTAAATAATTCTCTCAAATCTATTTAATTGCCTCTAAAGATAAATTGTTGGCCAAACAACTAATAGCATAAAAATCAGATTAAATAATATAATTAAATTAAAATTATAATTGGGGTAAAATTTTAGATCATCACATAGTGAAAATTGGGTTCGTAAGATCCCTAAATTAATAAATTAATTACACATAATTGTGTTCATAAAGCTCATATTTTTCATATAGAAAGACATAAAATTGATAAAACAAAAGAGTAGAAAAAGAATACAATCAATATCTTGAATTGTAGTATTAATTTTCTCTTGAATCTCCACCAAAATTGTGTCTTCTCTGGAATTTTTCTGTATTTTTCTCTCTTTTTAGCCCTAAAAAATGACCAAAATTATGCTAATGAAGGAAAATTAGGGTTTATGGAGTGATTAGGGGCTTAAATAAAGCTCAGGTGCGATCTAGACCATTCGAATAGCTTCAAATCAAGGGCTATGATCAAAACAAGAAAATTGATAGTTTCAACCAATCACAGCGCGACATGTGGCAGGGGAAAATTCATTTGGGAAATTAGGGAGCGACATGTGGTAGGGGAGACGGGTCAGTGACAACGCTTGCTGAGTACTTGTTCATCTCGCACTCTTATTGTAAGTTCACTTTTTTGTACATCAATGAGTGCCTTTCCGGTTGCTAAGAATGGACAACCAAGTATGATAGGAATGTCACGGTCCTCTTCCATGTCTAGCACAATGATATCCGCCAGAAAGATGAATTTGTCTACTTTTACTAGCAATGATCTATCTTCCATTTATAATATTACTCAAGTGGGTTTGGCTTTACCAACCCCCAATCTCTTGAAGACCAATAATGACATAAGGTTAATGCTAGAACCCAAGTCACATAATGCTTTCTCAAAATGGATGTTCCCAATTGTATAAGGAATGTCAAAACTACCTGGATCTTTTATTGTTTGAGGTAGTTTTCTAACAAGGATGGCACTACAACCTTCAATTAAGGTTATTATTTCATTATCTCCAAGTCTCCTTTTCTTAGACAAGATGTCCTTCAAAATTTTGGCATAGGAAGGCATATGTTCAAGTGCATCTGCACATGATATATTTACAGGCAACTTCTTGAATACTTCAAGAAATTTTGAAAACTGCGTATCTGCCTTATGCTTTTGCAGTCTTTGAGGGAAAGGAATAGTGGGTTTGTAGAGGTTGCTCTTTTTTGGCTAAATTATTTCCTTTCCATTACTCTCTGTATCCTCTAATTCTTCCTTATATTTTTTAGTCTCATAGTCCTCCTTATTCTTTTTAGTTTCTAGTTCCTTCTTATCCTTTTGAGTCTCATCTTCTCGCTCTAAAGTTTTACTACTCCTTAAGGCTAATGATTTACAATGGTCCTCACCTTCTCTTCTTGGGTTCACAATTGTGTCACTTTGAAGGTTATCTTGAGGCATTTGGCTTATAACCTGAGCAAGTTGTCCTATTTGATTCTCCAAATTTTGAATTGAAGCCTTTGAGTTGACACTTTTGTATTAAATGATTGGAGGAAGTCTTTCATCATCCCCATTAAGGAATTTGTATTGTCTTCAGTATGTGGCTTCTTTTCTTGGGCTTGTAATTGTTGTGGTTGTTGGAAATTAGGTGGTGGAAATGATTGATGGTTGAATTGATTACCACATTCATTGTTGTAATTCCAAGATAAATTTGGATGTTGCCTCCATCCTAGGTTATATATGTTTGTGTTTGAGTATGAATTATTGTTTTGATTCACATTACCCATATAGAAGACCGATTCAGGAATATGTGGACAATTATTAAACAAATAGGCTTCATCATAAAACACATAAGACACAATCGAATCTTAGACCTGGTTTATATTCGCTGGCAAGTTTTGAACCATCAAAAGATTTACCAAAGATGACACTTGAGTTGTAAGTGCCATGATATCATTTATCTCATGCATTCCACCTACTCGTTTTAGGGCTATCATTTCGTTCATTGACCATGGATAATTATTACTAGCTATTTTCCTACTCTATGCTTCTAATAACACTAAAGGAGGATATGTCTAAATTAAAAATAAATAATAAATTAAAATTAAAAAAATAACCAACTAAATAAGTAAATTAAAGTTAATAAATAAATAAATAAATAAAATAAATTAACTAAAATAAATAAATAAATAAATAAGTTAGTAGAAGAAAATAAGTAAATTAAAATTAAAATTAAAGTAAAGAAAAATAAATATAAAAAAATAACTAAAATTAAAATATAATAAAATAATAAAAAAATTATTAATTTATAATATTTATAATCCCTCACAACAGCGCCAAAAACTTGATCGCCACACAAATTATGTGTGTAGTGAATACGCAAGTATACGTATCATAACAAGTAATATAATGCTAAGAAAAGATTGTTACTACGGAAATTATTTTATTACAAACTAATTCTTAAAACTAAACATAATAAAAATCAATTTTTCTTTGGTGTTTTTATATTTTAATGAAGTAAAATTAAATAGCAATAATTAATTAAATCAAATTTGGTAACTAAAAAGATATATGAGAAAATATCTAGGAATACTTAATCCCCCAATTTTTTAAACATACGAATCGCTAAAATCCTCCCAATATAATATCAATTAATTACCTCATTAATTGAATCTAACCTAGCATGTAATCCTCTCTCAAGTAAAATACACACCATATAGTAATTAATTTAATCACACTCTCATGCCAATTAAATTATATACTACTCATTAAGTTCATCAATTATGGATCACATACATAAGAATCATACATCTCTGCCTAGAACTTATACATGTTATTTAATCAAGACAAACAATTAAACAATTCTCTCAAATCTATTTAATTACCTCTAAAGATAAATTGTTGGCCAAACAATTAATAGCATAAAAATCAGATTAAATAATATAATTAAATTAAAATTATAATTGGGGTAAAATTTTAGATCATCACATGGTGAAAATTGGGTTCATAAGATCCCTAAATTAATAAATTAATTACACATAATTGTGTTTATAAAAATCATATTTTTCATATAGAAATACATAAAATTGATAAAAAAAAAGAGTAGAAGAAGAATACAATCATTCTCTTGAATTGTAGTATTAATTTCCTCTTGAATCTCCACAAAAATTGTGTCTTCTCTTGAATTTTTTTGTATTTTTCTCTCTTTTTAGCTCCAAAAAATGACCAAAATTATGCTAATGGAGGAAAATTAGGATTTATGGAGTGATTAGGGGCTTAAATAAAGCTCAGGTGCAATCTGGATCATTCGAATAGCTTCAAATCAAGGGCTACGATCAAAACAAGAAAACTGATAGTTTCAACCAATCACAGCGTAACATATGGCAGAGGGAAATTCATTTGGAAAATCAAGGAGTGACACGTGATAGGTGAGACCGGCCAAAGACAACGCTTGCTTAGCCAGTGAAATGTGGCATGACATGATTCGCGGAAACGGATGGCATGGCACACATGTGGAATGGACAGAGCTATGGCGTGGTGACAGGAGGCATGACATGTTGATTGATTTCCAAACTCAGATTGAACGCGGTGCGTGTTTTGTCCTCCTTACACGCGGTGTAACGTATTTTGCTCTCCATGATTATGTGGCGTCCACGTGGCTTGTCTAGTAAGCTCCTCTACTTGTGTGGCATACCACGTGGCAGTTCCTGATTGGTCATGTGTTAAAAATAAAAATTCTAGAAAAATCTCAAAAAATTCCAAAAAATTTACTTTCACCCTTTTTCATTAAAGAGTTTATATTTTAATATTTTTTACCCAAAAAATACTATTTATTGAATAAAACAAGTAAATATTAAGTAAAAAAATGCACTAATGTTTCTATTTTGATGGAGTCATCAGTAGGTGTGCAATCTCAGAGTGCTTTAAGGGTAACAAGTTAGCATATACCATTTTGTTTAACACCCTTTAGAAGGGACTGAACTCAGTTGAAATAAACAACCATTTTGTACTAATGCCAACATTCGGTGAACGGGAAAGCTCAGTCAACAAATCTTTGATGGAGATGCTATACCATTCTAATTTAAAATTGGGGTCCCCAATGTTTGTGATGGACAAAAAAGTATTGATTCTTTGAGCCGAGATATCAATAGTTTTATTTTAAACAAAAAATTTATAGCTCATACATCTCGGGTCATAGATTTTGGGGTTGTAAGGATTATAAGTGTTGGCTATTTTAGTGGACAAAATATTTATCTATAAACTTATTTTTAAGCTCGCTATCAAGTCTATCAAAAAAAGTTGAAGAAACGTCAAAATTTTAGATAGTTGTACTTCAAGTATATCTGTTATAACTATAACAAATAGGATTGCACTCATGCATTTAATTGCCCATATTTATAAATCTAGAATTACTTTTGTTTTAAAAATATTTATGCTAAAATATAGAATAAGATATATGCTAAAATATTAGATAAGATATACTCTAAATTATAGCTTAAATCTTTAGCCTAAAAGATAACATAAAATATACTTTAAAAGAACTCTTTTTTGAATAGGAATTTTCGTGATTAGTGAGTCTATTTTAAAAGAACTCTTTTTTAAATAAGAGTCTTCTTAATTAGTGAGTATACCACCAAATATGGTATTCTTATAAAAATGATAGAATTAATAAATATCAATTTGTATCTTTAATAATCTAAAGAATATGAGCAAATATAATTAACTTAATTATTATATCCATAAATACTTCACTGTTATGAATGATAAAAATTTGCATAAATATTTATGGAATCTATATCTATGTTTATTTTTTTGTTATTAGATTAGAAAACACAAAAAACCAAAATATTATGATAGGATGTTTAAGATTTAAATTTGTTTTTAAAAGTTTGAATAATAAATTAAAAACCGCATGTATTCCTTCCTTAGATCAACCTTGAGAGTATACTTGTCATTTTCTATAAAATGATTCGTGCACTTGCGAGAATCCTTAGATGATATGCTTCTAAAATTTTGGATCTTCATTATCACCAAATCTACAATAAAATTTAAATAATAATAATGAAGTCTAAAATCAATAAAAAATAAATGAAATTAGACTAAAGTTAAAGTTGAGAAGTGATAAATTATGTCAAATTATACAAGTCATCAAACACCCCCAAACTTAAAACTTTGTTTGTCCTTAAACAAAAAGAAAAAAACTATAGATAGTGTCAACAAGACCCTATAGAGAACTACTATCACTCATCAAGCCATGATCTGAATTTATATTTCATCATTAATAACTTACTCTTTCTACAATGAAGAGGGGGAGGAAAATCAATCAAAATTTCAACAATTTGTCAAGGAAGAGTTAAGCATTTACTTCAACCTAAAGCTAGGTTCTTGAGTGTGTATGTGAAATAGTCAATTTAACTCCAAATCACCAGCAAATTCAAATAAAAGTAGAACAACTGAAATAAGAAGAATTCTCTCAAAACTTAACTCCATAAGTCCAATTTTCAAAAATCTTTTCCACTAATGTAATCAAATATAAAAATCATAGATCAAAAGGTCTTTAATTAAGGTTGTAATGACAGGTCATAGGGTGAGGGCTATGAAAGAAATGGATATGGAAAATCAAAGAAAACTAGGAAAATACTTGGTAGAAAGAAACAATAAAAAGAATATCCATAGGATTCACATGATAGCTCTTTCTCAACAATATGCTCATACTGATGATAATATCGTTGTTATACTCAATAAGTAGAGTGCTTTTTTTAAGATGTGGTTGTCATGATACTCATAGTCTTTACTAATTTTAACCACTTTAACACTTTTTCGATTCTTGCATTTCACTTTCTTTCTTTCTTTTTTCAGTCTTTTTTATCTTTGATCAAATAGAGTAAACATAATGTGGATTATTTAGTTTGAACTAACTTTCTCTTTAAATGAAAATTTTCACCAAAGTATTTTCTCAAAATTTAAGGTAAGTTAATGGTTTTTCAGGCTTAGAATGAGAATGGTTTATGTAGTTAAAAGAAAAAATAAGGCTTAAGAGGGTTGACTATGGAAATACACCATGTAGTGATGGTGTGATAATTAGGATGGTTGGGAAAACTTTTGGTTGTGAAATTTTTTTCCCTAGACCATTTCTCTAATATTTGGTATCAATTAGGATTTCACCTCAAGGATCCATCAATGAATTCTAGAGTAAAGCAAGATTAATTCAACTTCTTCTCTTTATAGGAAAATAGAGTAGAGAAAAATTTACTATGTGCTCAATTATTTTCAAGGACAAATATTTAAATCAAAGTACCTACAAAACTCTAACTAACATAATAACAGATTTTGAAATTTTTTCTCAACTATCCTCAATCACAAATTTCAGAGTTATAGTGAATTCAATCATACTCCAATACATGCTTGATAAGATAATTCAACAACTCAAGAATATTGTATTTGACACCCCCAAACTTAAACTAAACAATGTCCTCATTGTAATTCAAAGGTGAAATAGATAGAAGACATGAAAGAAACTTCCTTGGTTTTATGGTGGATCTGCATTAGTTTGTAATTTTTAGCTTTTTATTCCTACAAAATACACAAGCATCAAAGTCCAAATTATTCAAATAAAATAATAAAAATAATAAAAGAACGTTTTATGGGTTGCCTCCCATAAGCACTTGTTTTATAGTCTACAACCAGATTTTTCAATCTTCATAAATTAGGATTTTGAAGAGGAATAAATGCACAATTTCTCTCCACTTGTTCTCCATAATAATGCTTCAATATTTGACCATTAATTTTGGATATATTCCCTGCCTTGTCATTCAAATATATTGCTCCAAAAGTGGAAACTCTGTCAATTATATAAGGACCTTTCCATCTTGATCTTAACTTACCTAGGAAGAGTTTTAGTGGTGAATTGAAAAACAAAACCTGTTGTCCTAAAGTAAATTCACACCTAAGAATTTGTTTGTCATGCCACTACTTTGTCTGTTCTTTGTAGATCTTTGCATTTTTCATAAGCATCCTTCCAAAACTCATCCATCTCATTCAATTGAATAAGTCGCTTTTCTCCTGCTACCTTCAAATCAAAATTAAACTTCTTTACCACCCAATAAGCTTTATGCTTCAACTCAACAGGGAAATGACATGCTTTTCCAACTAAAAAGACATCCATGAAAATTCCATTATATCTTCCACCATATCAGAAAAGATAGCCATCATGCAACGTTGAAATGTTGTTGGCGAATTGCACAATCCAAAGAGCATCCTTCTAAAAGAAAATGTTCCATAGAGGCATGTGAATGTAGTTTTTCCTAATCTTTAGGGGCTATGGCAATCTGATTATACCCTAAATAACCATCTAAGAAGCAATAATACAGATATTTGGCCAATCGATCTAACATTTTATCAATGAATAGAGGTGTGATAACTGTATTTTATATAGTTATTTTCATCTATTTTAATAATTATAATTGCTATGTTCTTGACATTTTTGGTTAATTTTAGTTAAATAAATTAATATTTACTTTTTATTTGTTAAGGAATATATTTTTAAGAAAATTAAATAATTTGAATCGAAAACGTACTTAATTGCAATTTTATGTCCGAAAATATAATTTCAAATAAAAGAGTGCTTAATTGCAATTTATAAAAGTCGAAAAAATTGTGCACGGTGGGACCCACATGTCTGACGCGTTTTCAAGGCATGATTTCGTGCTGCCGTTTCACATGCGCCTGGGTATTAAACCAATAGACAGTTGCCACGTGTCCCACCATTCCTTGCAACTAATCATATTCTGACACATGGCAAGTTTTGGTGAGCGCAAAAGCATAGGATCACGCACGCCTTGCAGCCGTTGTCCCCCACATCCGCGCGCCTCTACTCTCGTGCGTTCGTGTCTGCGTGCAACCGGTTTCCTCACCGTATGAAATGCTGCCAAGTGTCCATATTAATCATTGCAGTGAATCAGACCCTGACACGTGGCATGCACATTGATTTTAAAACAAAGCAGACACGGCTCCTTCTGTTTCTGTCGTCCACGCGTAAAAAAATTTAATATTCTATTTCGTACGCGTGGATGCAAAATTTAAGGAAAATGTCAGAATTTTATTTTGGATGTGAATTTTTTACGCGTGTGTAAAAAATTGTATTATTTTAGATGTATTTTTTAGCTATAAATAGGGGATTTATTGTTGAAAAATAGGAGTTTTTGGAGTTTTGGATTTTTAGTAGTATTCAGGGTTGGACTGTGGAACACGCAGAAGCTATTTTTGGAATGGCTTCTGTTGTGTTCTACCCATGCCAAATATTTATGATCCGAAATGATTTAATTTTCTTTTGTTCTTCATCTCATTTTCCTTAACTGTTGTAATTTCTAATTTCTAATTTAATTTTTCTAGGGTTGCATTTTATCTAAATTTATGAAGCTTTGATTTTAATTATTTTTGAAAGATTTATTAGACGTTCGATTTGTTTATTCTATCTGTGCTTAATGCTTTTGATTATTTACGAATTTTATCAAATGATACATGGCACTTAAATAAACTTGGAAGAGGCATTTTTGTGTATATTGCTCATGGATAGAATGAAATGTATGATGAAGGATAGGAATATACCCTAATTGTATGTGTGGCCATTTGAGAACTTAGAACGTAATGAATCTTGGTGAATTTAATTCTCATAGGAATATAGTGAATTAATTTAACGAGGTGTGTCTATATAGAGCTCGGAAAAGATGTATGGATAAAACTACAAGTTTTCGGTTGAAAAATTAAATGTACTAAAAAAATATAAATCAAGAGAAAATAATATGATTTGAGTGGATTAATTTGGTGAAAAACTGCAATCCTAGATTTCTTTTTATTTTGTTATAAAAATCTTTTCTTAATTAATGATCGTTTTGGATAAAATCAGAAGGAAACAATTTTAGTACTTAACAAACTGTAGTAACAAATCTCCGTGGGAACGATACTTTACTTATCAAATCTTATTACTTGTGACCGTGTATACTTGCACGTTTGATGTTCTCCAAAAGAGACAACAAGTTTTTGGCGCCGTTGCCGAGGATTTGTTTACTATTTTCATTGTTGATATTAATACCAATTAATCTGATTTTAATTCAAAAAAAAATTTATTCTTGTTTTTTTATTGTTGCGTGTTTAATTTATTTTTCAATTTTTTCGTAAGTTGAGATTTTGTTTGACACACAAATCTTAACTCACAAAAAGAAAAAAAAAGAGAGAAAAAAAAACATTTATGTTTATTGTTCCTTGTTTATTTTATTTTTCAATTTTTTCTTGAGTTGAGATTTTGTTTGACACACAAATCTTAACTCACAAAAAGAAAAAAAAACAAAAAAAAATTATGCTTATTGTTGGTAGCTTAATTTATTTTTCAATTTTCTCGTAAGTTGAGATTTTGTTTGACACACAAATCTTAACTCACAAAAAGAAAAATAAATTTGAGAAGTCAAGCTGACGACTATAAATCAAACGCTTCTTGGGAGGCAACCCATGTGTTATATATATATATATATTGTATGTATTAGTTTTCATATTTTGTTATGTTAATTTTTCGTAGGTACAAATTGGAGGAAATGAAGCTATTTTGGATTAACCATTCAAACCAAACCAGGAAGTTTCTTTAAACCCATCTCATATGTTCTTTAACGTTCACATATTGAGGACAATGTGTATATTAAGTTTGGGGGTGGTAGAGATATTGAACTTAATTGAAATATTTTCTGGATGTTCTTGCTTGTGAAATTTTATTTGTTTGGTTGATTTAAGATATTTTGCTTTGAATGGTGATTTATTTTTATTTCTTGGGTTTAAATGATGCAAATCTCTTTGAAACATTTGAATATTTTCTAAGCGATGAATAATTTTTATGTATGTTTCATTTTTACAAGAATAAATATTCATGAGCACTAGTCTTGATTTTTGAGTTGCTATGATAATTTAGAGAAGGTTTATGTGAGTATGAAATTCGATTGATATTTGTGGTGTCACAGTTCTTAGAATTTTTTTTATTTTCTCTCGAGGCGAAATTATAGATAACATTTAACTAAGAAAATGATTTAGGCCATCTTTGGATCGTTTGAGCCTTTCTATCTACCTTCACATGCATTATCCATAGTATACCCCTTTTGAGCTTAAAAGTTTATATATATATTTATCTCATTTCAAAAACCTACAAAAAAAATATATATGTATAGATATATCTATTTTTCTTATCTCACTAACATTTGAAAATTGTTAGTAAATATTTAAAGATATATCGGAAAGAAAAAGAGGATACTGAAAAAAAAATGGGTTGAAAAAAAAATAAAAAAAAGAAAGAAAAAAGGAAAAAAAAGAAAGAAAAAAAGAAAAAAAAGAAAGAAAAAAAAAGAAAAAAAAAGAAAGAAAAAAAGAAGGTGGTATTTGATGATAAATCCAAAATTGGGAAGTAATTATTGTGATGATAGAAGTTATCTTTTTCAATCCTAAAATGTTATGTTTGGGAAAAGTTTTGAGCTAAATATGATCCTTTATCCTACCTTTACCTAAGCCATACATTACAAGGTGGAAAATCTCCGTGGGAATGATACTTTACTTATCAAATCTTATTACTTGTGACCGTGTATACTTGCACGTTTGATGTTCTCCAAAAGAGACAACAAGGTGGAAAATGATCCTTCCTTGTTGCTTTAGTCATTTTACGGTAATCCAAACATACATGCCAACCCATGACTGTTCTTGTAGGAATAAGCTCATTGTTGTCATTTTTCACCAACATTATTCCACCCTTTTTTGGTACAACATGCACTAGATTTACCCATGAGCTATCTAAAATAGCATAAATAATTCCAACATTGAAGAGCTTCAAAATTTTAGCTCTCACAACTTTCTTCATTATTGGATTTAATCTTCTTTAGGGCTCAATTGATGGTTTGTAAGGTTCCTCTATTAGAATCTTGTGCATGAAAATGGATGGACTTATACCTTTTATGCAGAGATAGTCTATCCTAAGGTTGTTCTATGCTTCTTTAACACATGCAATAACTTTTCCTCTTCTGCAAGTGTAAGTGATGCTGTAACAATCACTAGATAAATGTAACTATCACCCAAGAAAGCATAGCGAAGAAGCTCAAGCAATTGCTTCAACTCTGAAATTGTAGTTTGCTGCACTTTTTCTATAGAGATTACAAAATCTGTTTTTGCTATCATTGGCTTCAGCCTATCAACTTCTTTGCTAAATGATGGAACCTGCTACAATCATTCCAAGGAAAATACAAAGTAGAGAAATTCTTCACTAATAAAAGGTAAATCAGATTCACAAACAATAGAGTTATTGAAATCATAAGCATTTGATGAAGTGGTAATAGATCGTTCTAGGTGATTGGTTGGCATATCTTCATGAAAGGTTTATACTTCACATTATTCGATGAAATCTACCAGAAAACAAGTGATTAGATCTTCTGAAAATCTCATGGCTTCATAGATGTTGAACGTAACCTCTTCCTTGTTCACTCTCAATGTTAACTCAGCATTTTGAACATCCATTAAAACTCTTCGTGTAGCCAAGAATTAGTGAGACATCTTGGTCTTCATCTATATCTAACACCACAAAATCAGCAGAAAAGATAAATTTATCCACCTTTACCAATACACCTTCTATGATTCCTCATGGATAATTAATGGACTGGTCTTCTAGTTGCAAATAAATTGTTGTTTGTTTCATCTCTCCAAGTCCCAATTTCCTATAAAAAAACTATGGCATAGGATTAATGCTCGCACCAAGATCAGGTAAAACTTTATGAAATATTGAATTTCCAATAGTACAAGGCAATGTGAAACTCCCTGGATCTTTTAATTTTTGAGGTAATTTCTTTTGAGAAATGGCATTACATTCTTTAGAAAGCTTCACTATTTCAAACTCCTCCAATCTTCTCTTCTTGGAAATGATGTCCTTCAAAAATTAGACATAACTTGGCATCTGTCCCAAAGCATCTACAAAAAGAATATTTATGTGAATTTTTTAAAAAATATCCAAAAACTTAGAAAATTGCTTATCTAATTTTTTTTTGAAAACGTTAAGGATAAGGAAGTAGAGTAGAGAGAATATGAGGATTGTCAGGAAATGAAATTGATGGAGACATGTCAGTCTCTCTTAGTGTATCATCAATAATCTCCTATTCTTCTACTTTATTATTGCTTTGGCCATTGTTTGGAGCTATAGGGGTGGACTCGGTTTCCTTTGATGGTAACCTCTCAATTTCTCTTCCACTCCTAAGTGTAATGGCATTGAATTGTTCCTTTGGATTAACTTCTGTATTGCTAGGAAAAGTTCCTCTTTGTTGAGCATTAATGGTTGTGGCTAGTTGCCCAATTTTCACTTCAAGATTTTTCATAGTGGCTCCCATATTGTTAAAATGAGTCTCAATGTTATCCATCCATGAATCATTCTATTTAAACCTTGCTTTGGACTCCTCAACAAAGGAAACCATGGCATCCTCAAGTGACATCTTCTTCTTGCTTGGTTGACTATTAAACCCTGGAGGAGGTTGCAACACATTCTTTGTGTTTCCATAAGAAAAATTCTCATGATTTCGAAGCCCTAGATGGTAGTAATTTGGCATGGGATCACCACGATAATTGTAGTTCCGATTGTTAATGTATTAAACCTACTCTTGACTTGATTCATTCATCGAAACTGTCATACTTGAAGTTGCAACATATTTTACACATTATGGTATTCTTTGGGTTGTCAAGGCTAAAATCTAATGATATATGGAAGCAACTTGAGCTAAAAGGGCAGTAAACGGCTCCAATTCATGAATCCCAGCAACTTTCTTAGCCATAGATATCTCAATTGGCCATTGATAGTTGTTTGAGGCCATTTCTTCCAAAAGAGAAGTAGCACCTTTAGGTGTCTTTGACATCAAAATTCCACCAAAAGTAGCATCATCTATGGTTCTAGTTTGCTCATTTAACCTATTATAGAACATCTAAACTTGCAACCAATCTGGAAATCTATGTTAAGGGCAACACCGAATCATATCTTTATATCTTTCCTATGCTTCATAGAGTGTCTCAAAATCATTTTGTTTAAATTGACCAATCTCACTCTTAAGTTGGGTTGTTTTTGCAGGTGGAAAGATTTTAGGAAGAAACTTTTCTTCCATGTCCTACCAACTAGTGATGCTTCCTGATTATAGAGATTGTAACCAACCTTTGGCCTTGTCCCTCAATGAAAAAGGAAAAAATCTCGGTCTAATGGTGTCTTTTGTAACACCCTTCATCTTTACAGTATCACAAATCTCTAAAAACATTGCCAAATGAATATTGGGATGAAGTGGCGATCGGCTAAATAAGGCTTGTTACACCATACTGATCAACACAGGTTTGAGCTCAAAATTATTGGCATTAATGGTCTGCCGTCTTACACCTGAGTAATTATCATTCACAATTGGCCTTACATAATCCATTAAGGTGTGAGGCTTTATATTCTATTCTTCTTCAACCATGGCTAGTACTTTATTTTTTATTTGTGATCTAAATGTTCTTTCAATCTCTGGATCAAAAGGAATAATGTTTCGAGTTCTAGCACGGCGCATCCAACTTCAAAACCACATATAAAAAATAAAAATATAATTCTAAATTAAAACCAAGATTACTTTGTATCGATATTGGCAAAAATAAGAAAAAATCAATCCTTGAAAAGGGCGCCAAAAACTTGATCAGTGCAAAAGTGTAAGTGTACAGTATCGTAGTTTTATAATAAAGTGATAAGTAGAGTATCGTTCTCAAGGATTGGTAACTTACTTTTGACAAATACCAAAATTATACTAATCTTAATTTTATCTAGAAAAATCACCAAGGTTGTTGTAATTGAAATTTAAAATAAAATCAATTTAAAGAAAATATGCAAAATAAAATCAATTTAAAGAAAATGTGCAAAATAAAATAACGATGTTCAAAGATCAAATTAATAGGAAAACATATTCTAGGAAACTGATTTCACCTAATCCCTCTGCATGCTCTACTCATCTAGCTAAGTGAATTTAATTCTCTCTGTTGTTAGCAATCTCCAAAAATATCTAAAAGCCTCTTTCGATAATCAATTAGAACTAATCTTGTTCATTAATTTATATAAGAGTATCTAATTTAATAAAGTAAGAAAGCATTAAGACCAATGATTTTTTAAACTACACAGTTTCATACAAATCTTTCGATCTCTATATTTATTTATGCCAAAATATTCTAGATCTTTCCTATAATTCCCTCTTTCAATAGTAAATTGTAAGACTAAAATGATCTAATTAATGGCGAGTTAATTAGATGTATTAAATTCATAATAAATTAGACAAAACATGAAGAGAAATAATTCAAATTAATATAAAAAATCAAGCATAATTCAGAATTAAATTACATTTTTTCTTAAAATATAGAAAATTAGTTCATGCTAAAAATTAAATTTAACATAAATGAATTCACTATAATTTTCTAAGAGGAATTGAAAGAAAATTGACTCATAAAAAAATCTACTTTCGCGTTAATATATTGCGGTTCAATTTGCTTTTCTTTTCTCTTTCTTTTTTCTTTACGAGCTGCTCGTCTCTCTATTTTGTTTCTTCCTCCTAGCGGCTGGTCCACCTTATATATATTAAATTAAACCTATTCTCTAAACCTCCCGTGGTTGCCTCCTCTCGCCCTTCCCTTACCCTCCCCTCTTATATATATATTAGAAGGACAGGATAAGAATATAAATATTAATTTAAATTTGATAATCCTTCTCTTACCACTCCTCTTACCCTCCTCTTATAAAATTTTGGATCTTCATTATCTTTAAATCTATAATAAAATTTAAATAATAATAATGAAGTCTAAAATCAATAATAAATAAATAAAATTAGACTAAAGTTAAAGTTAAGAAGTGATAAATTATGTAAAATTATACAAGTTATCAATAATTATTTTTATTTTTATTTTATTATAATTATTTAGCACTTAGTATTAGATTATTTATAGTATTAATTTATTAATTTATTAAATAAAGAAAATAAAGAAAAATGTATTGAGTCATAGCATGGCCTTTTTGTAACCGCAGCATGGGATATACGAGATGAAATTAGAGAGTGAAGAATAAGACATCGAGTTGTGGCATATATTAACCTACATTGCGGTTTGCTATCAAATGTTTCACTAGAACTACTAGCCCAACTTGTTCCACACCATTTTTCTCTCATTTTCTCTTTTTCTTCTTCATCAAAACCTAATTTTCTCACTTTCCAACCATACAATATTTCCAAAAATCATACCTTTTTCCTTAAATCCTTCCAATATCTTTACACACTTCTCATTCCTAAGTGATTTTTAGCCATTTTTGCAAGATTTTTTCAAATCTTTCACAAGTTATTCAAGAGTCATCTTCTAAAGGGGTATTCATCAATCTTCATCTTCTTCAACAAAGGGGTTATCGCAAGTAAGTGACCAAAAATTTCTAGAATAATTTTTGGATTATGTTTTTGATTTTTGTGAATTATTTTTGAGATTTTTTGGATTAAAGATATCTAAACCCTAAATTGGTTTAAGAAAGGGTGAAGGGAAATTTTTGGCCAAATTTCTAGATTTGTGTTGATGAATTACTAGAATACTTGTCAAAACACCCTAATTATTAAGAACTTGATTTTATGGCTCTTATAAGAAATATAAGTGATGCAAGATAAAAAAAAGAGGTCTCCGTAGAGTATAATAAAACCAAATTTACTAGTGCAGTGGCTGAACTTAGGTCTGACAAGATTTTTGAAATTAAAAACTTTATGGTAGAAAGAGGAATGGAATTTTAGGTTAGATAAGATAGACTTTTTAAGGGGATTACAGACATAATAGCAGCATTTGGATGGAGACGGTTCGTCAAGAACCCAAAAGCTGCTATTGAGTCTATCATTCGAGAATTTTATGCAAATGTTCCTGACATTATTTATAATAGGGTAAAGGTTCGAGGTGTACAAGTACCATTTGGCCCATTAGATATAAATTCTTATTATGGTTTAATGGATGTGGGCTAAGGTGAGTACGAAAGTATTTTGGACAATATGGACTATATAGAAGTAATAGAAACCCTAGCTATAAAGGGAGCTAAATTGGAATATTCCAATGGAAAACACAAAGGTTTTGAAGCTAAGTATTTAACTAAGGTTTCTTGTATTTGATAATATTTTGCCTACTCTAGACTCTTGCCCACCATACACTACAGTTCTATGGACAAAGAATGGGTTGTACTACACTTTGTAATAGCATCCACTAAGACCATTGATGTTGGAGCAATAATTAACCAACGGATAAAATCATTTGAAAAGAATCACCATTTGAGTTATTTCTTCCCCCAACTTATCACTACTTAGTGTGCTAAAGAAGGGGTGAACTATCCAAAGGGTAAAGTGTTATTATAACTAGGTGAATTATTGACTCCAATGTACATGCATGAACTCACCTAAGGTGCTAAGGCCAACAGGTACTGAAGTAATAACTCACCTCAGGTATGACAATAGATACACATAGGGTTCTCTAAAGACAACACAAAAAGAGCAAAAAATTATCCACTCACCAAATACACATATGCATATTAGTCCATTCTTTAAAAATAAAGAAAAAAAGAGAGAGTATATATAAAACAAAAGAAGAGAAAATAAATAGTATAACTAAATACCATGACCTTAAAGTTCTTCAAGTGATGAGATGGTTATTACAAAAGAAAAATAGAAATAAATTCCTTTGAAGTCAATGCTTCTTCATTCATATTAAGGCACATAATTGAAATATTTTATTGATGATTTTAATTGATGCATGAGAATTGAAATTTGTTTCTTTATAAATCATATCATTTGATTCATTTCATGAGATCAATGTTATGCATTTTTTAAACATTTCTTGTTTAATCATATGTGAACCTTCCAGTTCATTTCTTGCATAACTTATTTTTGTATATATATTTGTTAAGTGTTTGAACCTATAGAATCAATGTAAAATTGAGAGTAAGTCTTGTGAGGATTAGAGTTAAAGCTAGTTTGGATTCCTAATACTAAGATTGGGTGAGTCAGTATTGATATGTTTTTGTAATGGAATATGAATTTGTAATACGTACTTATTTGAGCAATAAACTGTGAACCTTTGGGATATTGATTTAACTTATGCTTGAGATTTTGATCAAGAATTGAAAAGACAGTAAATCAAGAGTAATTTTCTTATTTTTAGTTTTAGTTTTTATTTTGTTAATTTGTTGTTTGTTTTTTCTTTTTAGTTTTAATTTTACATTTTAGGATGTTGTGGATATCATCATTGAAAACCTTTATAAGACTCAAACTCGTCCATTAGAGAAACCTAAGGGTTTAAGGCTTGTTTTATACTCTAAATGCAACCGTGTCAATCTATGAAAATGATTTAGTTTTGTTTTGTTTATTTTATCTATTTTTGTCTTTAGTTTTTTTCACTTTGTTTGCTAAAGACTAGTAAAAAAACTGGTTAGAGGCTGTGATGAGTGCTTGAAAAATACTAATATTTCATGATTTTATTACACTTAAATGTAAGAAATAGATTTGAATATGCATGTTTATATTATTATTTTAGTAAATCTATATTTGAGAAATCATTGGTATTTTTTGGGTATTATTTTAGGTGTTTTTAGCTTTAAATATATAAATTGATCAACACATAAAGAATAACACCTGAACACTCAAAATACACCATAGGATCTTTGAAGAGTAAATCATGCAAGCCTTACATAAAGAACTAGCCAGTATGTAAGGGGTGCAAAGGAAGAATTCAAGCTAAACATATCATGCCGGGATGAGGATTAGTAAGTGTCGTGACTCCTCTTTGCATAGATTCATTGGCACGGTAAGTGTGCCGTGGTGTGGAATAAATGTGCCGTAGAATGACCTATTTGGAATTGCATTTGGCAAGTGCTACATATCACGAGCCACAACAATGGAAATACTAGCTATAAAGCACTTGTTTTATTGGACCCAAAGCCCTTGCATCAACCTTAACCTATATATATGTTTTGTTTTTCTTTAGGTTAGCATTCAATTTTTAGGTATCATAATATTAGATTTTAGAGTTTTTTTTTAGTTTTCTCTCGACCATCAGGGCTTAATTTTATTGTTTATTTGCAGCTTTTATAATAAGTTAGATTCATAATCAACAAAAAAAGAGATCTTTTGGAGGATATTCATATCAAGAAAAATACAAAAGATATATGTATATTTAAGAATATATTGAGGATCAAGATCACAATTATGAAGCAAGACATGCTCGTCTATTTTTAATTGGTATTGCAGATCTTATTTGTGCTTATCAATTTTATATACAAATTAATCTTTAAGTATTTTCTTAATACTATTTTTAGTCTAGTGATATTTGAGCATGTACGGATGATTATTACTATGAAAATTTAGTTTTGTTGTCATGTTTATGAAGATTAATTTAGTGAACACTTTAATAAAATAAATTAAGATTATTTCTTTATTCAAGATTTTTGACAAAATTTATTAGTGATTAATATATTGATGATATATTTTTTGTAATAGATTTAAAATATGAAAATTAGGTTTTAGAAATACCATCTAGATATAATTTTAACATCTTGAATGAAAGTTCAAATTATGTGTTTCACTTAAAGCAATGATTTAAATGGTTTGTTATTTCTTTAGAATTAAATTATAATTTAATCTATCAATTGATGATCATCGCCTAAGGACATTAAAGATTTGATTAACAAATATTGTGATTCTTGTCTAAAGATATTTTTATACAAAAAGAAAAAAATCAATCACCTGAATTCATATAATTACTAACTTAATTAATTTTAAGCAAGAATGGTTAACTAGCTAATTATTATCATAAATTCTCCCTTGATTAATAATTGCATATCTGCCTTGAATTGTTTGAATCAAACTTATTTCTATCTTTTATTATTTTTAATTAGATGTTATTAGATCAAAATTTTCAAAAGCCAAATATTGTGATATAATGTTTAGGCTTTATTTTCTTATTTGTTTTTAAGAAATATGATAAATTATGTAAAAGCATATAGTTCCTCTTTACACCTATTAGTATACTTATTGCTTATATTATAAGTGATTCGTACACTTATGAACTTTTTATTAAATACAAAATTTGACTATCAAATTTTTATGTATCATTTGCTAACTAGATAAGCGTAATTATTTACCTTAAAATTTATTAATTATTACACAAGTCATCTAGAGTTTAGGAAGGAAGCTACAAGTTGTCGAGTTGACTAAGTAAATGTGTGTGATAAATATTAGTTATGGGTGGGTGGTTAGTGATCATCATAATGCCACAACTTATATTATTATGTCATAATTATTAATTAATGATGATTTTATTCAATAATAATGAATATAAAGTGTGTTAATTATAAAAATACAATCGACAATTCATTCATATTTGTTGTAGCAATAACAAAAATAATTTTGATAATATTATTACCCACCATTAAGGTAACAATGTGTGAAAGTTTTTATGTTATGGATCTAATTAGCTAGAGGTGGAGTGAATAGATAATAATTAGCAAAAATAAGATAAATTAAAATTTTGCAGAATATCTAGACATCCAATCATGTGTAAAATAAAATAAAGTAAAACGATAAATAACACACGAGATTTTTAGGTGAAAACAACCTAGGCTACAATAGTAACCTAAGAGGAAAATTACTAGTCCACTAGATCACCTAACTATCCACTATGAAAATAATGTTCAATTATAAGGCTAGAACTCAAACTATTCACCAATGTAATGCTCCAATGTAACATACTTATAAGCCTCATGCTTTCTTTCAAGTATCTAAGAGTAAGGTATTCGGATCTGAACCAACATTTCAATAAACTCGAGTCACACGACTTATCGAGCTCGTTACATATTAGTACAAAAACACAAGTGCAATGCATGTCCTAGAGAAGATTAAATAATGAAAAACCCTAGCTAGATGATTTAACATAACAATAGATAAATCAAAATCACTAGCAACCTTAGAACAGATGTTTAAGCATAATAACACAAATATTGTAGGCTTGTTAATTAATTAAACACAACCACAAAATATTTAGTAGATTAACTAATGAAAGAAGCCTAACAAAAAGATTTTTGCAAAACATATATAGATAGAAAGCATAATTTGCAAAAATTGATTTAATTATGGTTAAGAAAATTGTGTGCTTAAGTTTGTTTAAATAGAATATGCTGAAGCCCTCGATCCAATGCCTATTACTATTATGTTTATAAAATTATTTAAAAGAGCTTTACTAGTAAGGACAATATAATAATAAAAAAATTAGGCTCGACTAAAAATTAGGTTAAAGTTGAAATCTTAGTTGCTCGATCGATCTAGGTTGAGCTTAATCAAAAGAGCCAAAAAATTTAATCGATCTAATCAATCCTCGATCGATTTAAGATATTAAAAAATAAATCCTGAGATAGTTAGATTGATTTTCAATCGATCCAATCCTCAATCGATTGAACATTAAACTTCAATCGATCTACCTCATTTAAAAATTGACTCAAGGAATTTTTAAACAAGGTAAATCGATCTACTTACGTTGATCAATGCAGATATTTCTCGATTGATCAAGTAAACTAAATACAAAATATTTCTGTGTCTATTACAAAATCTAACGTGCATAAGAACATATATATATCCAAGATGTGTTCATTTGGAGCTCAATAGGTAGATCAATAAATCCCGAGATAGGTAGATCGATCCTCGATCGATCCAGTCCTCGATCAATCGAACATTAAACTTTGATCGATCTTCCTCATTTAAAAATTAAATCACTGACTTTTTAATCAAAGTAGATCGATTTAGATATTTCTTGATCTACCGAGTAACCTAAATGAAAAATGTTCCTATGTATCTAATATGAAATCTAACGTACATAAAAACATATATTTACTTTAGATGTATTCGTTTAAAGCTCAAAAATTTCTTCACCTTGAAAAGTGTTCTTGAAAGACCCACCTACAAACTATATTATGTTTAAATATTTTGTCCATGAATATTGTCAATACTCATAAACCTTATAATGTGGAACAAGAAGAAGATACCAAGAAATAGATGAAAGAGGCATAAATTTAAGACGAATTAGGATTAGAAATTAGAAGAATAAAATTAAGAAAAAGAAAAATGATAGGAGAAATGATAATAATCAATTCATATTCTCACTATGCTTGATCGAATACATTTATACTTATATAAAAAGTATGGAAAAAGTGTACCTGTGCCTATTCCTAAATTATAAAAGTTAAGTGGCTAAGGTATCATCTTAACTTATAAACATTCTAATTAAATAAAATAATATATTTAAACATAATAGATAACAATTGAAACTCAAATTAAGATAAAAATAATTCTAAAACGTTATTAAAATCATAATTATGTAAATATTAACTGTTCAAATATTTATATCTCTATATATTATGTAAGGTCATGTGTGTGAGGAAGTAATCAAAGTTTGAGGTTGAGTTAGTTTATGCTGTGAGGAGTTAGCTAAGTAAGTTGAGGTGAAGGTGATTAATGTAATGGGAGTTATTGTGTTGAGAATGAGTAGAAAGTGACATAAGCACACATGGAGTTTAATTTCTAAGATGTATTATAAACCACATATACTTGACTAACTTTATTTTAGTTCATATCCATGTGTCCTCCACTTTTGATTCTTAAATTCAACATAAGTAATATTGGGTTAGGAGAAACAGGCTGTAAATCCTACTCTTATGCTGCCATCATTGTAAGCCGTGTGTATGCATGAAATTGATTAAATTTGATGCAAAACTTGTCTACTTATATATATGATGCTGCGTAGTCTTTCTCAATGTGGTGAGAGGTTCTTAGCAGCATCTGTGAGGTTTTGTTATTAAAGATAATGGGGATAATCCCAAAAAAGCAATAGATTAAGACCCGCACTAACTTTTTAACATAAAAGTTAAACCTTTAATCATGAATCCCTCTTTATAAAGCCACCAACTATGATTATTATTTGGGAATGTTATAGGAAAATGTTGTTTAGTTTCATTAACTATAATTAAAATATATAAAAATTTATTAAAGTTTTAACTATAATGTATTTTTTAAATCAATTAAAACTAAAAAAAAACTTGAATAAGTTTAAATACATGAGAATTGATTTAGGAATATAACAATTAAAAAAAAAATAATGTATTCAAGTTTTCTATTTTTAACATTTATTTTTAAGTTTTGGGACTTGTGATTAACTTGTCAAAATTAAATGAATTTATGAAATTTTGTAAAATTTCATCTTAATCAGCCGAACATTAATACCACTCATCTCAGATATCATAAAATTTTGTAAAATTTTGAATATCATAAATTTTTGATGATCTCAAATATCATGTTGATTAGTTTTTTAATTACTTAATATTGTTAAAAGGAAAAATTATGTTTACCACTATTAATATATCATGTTGATCAATCAAATGTTAATATATCATGTATGATTATCATAAATTTATGAAATATAACAGCCATCTTGTTATATTGATTTGATTAATCCATCTCACCAAGTATACCTCAATATTGTATAAATTCTTTCCAATAATAAAACAATTAAAAAAAGTAACCGAGAATTGTGGACCACCATTCATCTCAGATAAAACGGATGAGATGGCAATGCATTTCGGAGCCTGATTTGTTGGACAAAATACTTTGTTGGGTTTATTATTATTATTATTATTATTATTATTATTATTATTATTATTATTATTATTATATTCTCGTATTTTTATAATAATATATTAATTATTATCATATTTAATTTGAAGTAGGTTGTATATTCAAAATTAAAGTTTGAAGAGATTTAATGTACGTGCATGAGTGAAAAATGAAGGTTAAATTGGTCTTTTAAATTATTTCTCGCAATTGATACGAATTGTGGGAAATGAATACGTAAGTATACATATCATAACAAATAATATAATAATAAAAAATTATTCTTTCTACAAAGATTATTTTATTAAAAATTAATTTTAAAACCGAAAAGTAAAAATCAATTTCTTCTATTCTTATGTTTTAAGAAAGAAAAATTAGATGAACTAAAAATAAATAGAAGTAATTAATTAACTCAGAATTAACAGTTAAGAAGATATATGATAAAATATCTATGAATATTTAACCCCCAAATTTTTTAAACATGTGAATAATTAAAATGCCTCTAAATAATTATCAATTAATTACATGATTAATTGAATCTAATTTAGCATGTATTTCTCTCTCAAGTAAACTACACACTATATAGTAATTAACTTAATTACACTTTCATGTCGATTAAATTACATACTACTTATTAAGTTCATCAATTATAGATCACATACATAAAAATCATACATCTCTTCTTAGAAACTATGCATGTTATATAATCAAGACAAATAATTAAATAATTATGTCATATCTATTTAATTGCCTTTATAAATCGATACAAAAATTATTTTATTGAAAACTAATTTTAAAACCAAAAAGTAAAAATCAATTTCTTCTGTTCTTATGTTTTAAGAAAGAAAAATTAGATGAACTAAAAATAAATAGAAATAATTAATTAACTCAGAATTAGCAGTTAAAAAGATATATAATAAATTATCTATGAATATTTAATCCCAAACAAACACATTACGATTTATGGAATTTCTAGAATTAACCAATACATTACATGATTAATTGAATCTAATTTAATATGTATTTATCTCAAGTAGCATTCATTACATACTATCTCAATAGTAATGCAACTTAATTATACTTTAATCTTGGCAATTTAAAAATTAAGCATAATACTCAACTTGAAAACCATCAATTATGTATCACATAACATAAAAATCATACATCTAGCCTTAGAAAAAATGAATGTTCATATAATCAAGAACAACAATTATCTCAATAATCCATGAATATCATATCTATTTAATTGTCTTTAAAAGCTAAGAGATGAAAAATTATGAAGACTTGGTATTGAAAATCCTAATTTTAAAACCAAAATTTCTTTTAAAAATCAATTTCTTTGAACTCCTCTTATGTTTTAAGAAAGAATAAATTAGATGAACTAAAAAACAATAGAAATAATTAATTAACGAAATTAGCGAGATTTAAAAGATATATGATCCAAAATATCTATGAATCAATTTAATCCCTAAACTTTTAAACATGTGAATAATTAAAATGTCCTTAATATAATTATCAATTAATTACATGATTAATTGAATTTTGAAATTTTGTTTTTTTATTTCTCTCAATCCGTTCATTGAAATTTGTCCCAAACTTCTCCAAAATTATGATTTTATCTAAAATTGTACTTTCATACCGATTAAATTACATACTACTTATTAAATAATCAAATAAACGCAATTTTCACACAAATATTAACATTTAAATCATAACAAAAATGTAATAATTTGACTCTTATCAATAATCAAGACAAAACAATTAAATAATTATGTCATATCTATTTAATTGTCTTTATAAATCGATTATTTGTCAAATAATTAATAACATAAAAATTATATTAAATAATATAATTAAATTATAATTATAATTGAGGTAAAATACTATATTATCACATGTAGAAAACTAAATTCATAAGATCCTTAAATTAATAAATTAACTAGACATAATTTTATTCATAAAACTCATATTTTTCATAAAGAAGGATATAAAAATTGATAAAAAAGGAAAAAATAAATACTATCAATATCTTGAATTATAGCACCAATCTACTCTTGAATCTCCAACAAAATTGTATTTTCTTTTGAATTTTTCTATATTTTTTTCTCTTCTTGACTCCAAAAATTGATAAATAAATAAATATATATATATATATGTTAATTTTGGCTCTTTAAGGTTTTCGGGGCAATTAGGAAGTTAAATTAGGCTTATATGGAATTTAAATTGTCAGATCAACTTTAGATCAAAGTTTGAGATGAAAAATGGAAAATTAATAACGTGGCCAATAGGAATGCGACACATGGCATGAGAAAATCATTGGATGGATTAGCTCGTGACGTATGGCGTGGTAGCCTAGTAGTGATCAATGCGTTGCGTGGTGTGATTCGTAGATATGGATTGTGTAACACCTTGGTGGAACAAACGGATGAATCATATGATAGCGCATGGCATGCTTGTTGACCGCATGATGAAACTAGAATGAATATTATGCTGATATATGGTATGGCCTAGATCATCTGATACACAGGATATGCTTTAATTATCCCTCTTTGTTTGCATGGAATCCAGATGACGATGTCTAGTCAACTCCTATACTTGCGTGGCTTTCATGTGGCATGTTCTAATTGGTCTTACATTAGAAATTTGTAAAAAAATGCATAAAAATTCCAAAAAAATTGAAAAATATATTTCACCTATTTTCATTAAAAAGTTTATATTTTAATATATTTTAATAATAAAGTACTACTTATTGAATAAAACGAGCAAATAATAAGTAGAAAAAGGCACTGATGGCTCTACTTTTATAGAGTCATCACACCCCAAACTTAACTCTTTACTTGTTCTCAAGTAAAGTCAAATCAATCTAAATAAAATGACATGAGTAGAATATTAGTAAATATATATCTATTAATACATGCATATTTGCTAAAAATTGTCTCCCTCAAAAGTTGTACAATTCTATGATAAGGAAGTTCACATATTCATCAATCAACATTCCATTAATAAAAGGATATGCATGGTTTTTGATGAATTGATTTATGTGTGTGTTGCACATGATATCATCCAATGCACTTATGAAATCAACCCATGCTCATCAATTCAATCTTAGAACAAGTCTCATAAGTCTATTTTTCACATCCCTTTCCATATGCAATTAGCTAAAGATAAATAAGGGCTTTTCATGCTTATAATGTAAGGTTTAAGTGGGGGTTGATAAATGAAGACATTTAGGCACTTTCCATACCTTAGCTTTCTTTCTTTTCATCATGCATTTTTTAACTATGATTGAGCTTTCATTTGATATTTTAACGCACTATATCATATCATTCTTTTCATTTTCTTTTATTCCACATCTTTTTTTCTTTCTCTCTGAATTTTATAAGGTGCATTACATTATACCTTACTCTATACCATAATACATGATTGCATTTTTTTATTTGTACAAGCTAAAGGTGCAAGGATCAAGATAATACTTATTGGTTCGGCATAAAATGTGGTTTAAAGATAAGAAAGGTTCTTAATTGGGCTGAAATGGGTGATGACTCTATGAAAGTAAAGGCATTAGCGCACTTTTTTACATAATATTTACTTGTTTTATTCAATAAATAGTATTTTTATGGCCAAAAATATTAAAATATAAACTTTTTAATGAAAAGGAATGAAAATATAATTTATGATTTTTTTTGGGATTTTTAACGTAGGACCAATCAGGAGCTGCCACGTATCATACCATGCAAATAGAGGAGCTGACTAGGCACACCACATAGATGCTACATAAGCATGGACATCGAATCACATTATGTCGCATGTGAGAAGGACGAAATGCGCACCACGTGTCAACACGGCCTTCAATTTGAGTTCAAAAATTAGTTATACTCGTTACCACGTGCCACTATGAGATTGCTCTGAGCGTTCCACACATGCGCCATGCCATCCGTTTCCACAAATCATGTCACACCGTGTGTCGCTGACTCAACAAGCATTGACTCTGACCAGTCTCCCCTACCACGCATCACTCCCTAATTAGCCCAGTGAATTTCTAATGTCACGTGTTGCACTGTGATTGACTAGAGCTATCAATTTTTCTTGTTTTGATCGTAGCCCTTGATCTGAAGCTGATCTGATGGTCCAAATCACACCTAAGTAATATTTAAACCCCTAATCACTCCATAAACCCTAAGTTGCCTTCATTAGCATAATTTTTGGAGCTAAAAAGAGAGAAAAATACAAAAAATTCAAGAGAGGACACAATTTTGGTGGAGATTCAAAAGGAGATTAATTCTACAATTCGAGAGATTGATTGTAGTTCTTCTACTCTTTTCTTTATCAAATTTTATGTCTTTTTTTTATGAAAAATATGATCTTTATGAACACAATTATGTGTAATTAATTTATTAATCTAGGGATCTTATCAACCCAATTTTTACCATGTGGTGATTTAATATTTTACCCCAATTATAATATTAATTTAATTATATTATTTAATCTGATTTCTATGCTATTAATTTTTTGGCCAACAATTTATTTATAAAGGTAATTAAATAGATTTGAGAGAATTATTTAATTATTTGTCTTGATTAAATAACATGCATAGTTTTTAGGCAAATATGTATAATTCTTATATATGTGATCTATAATTGATGAACTTAATGACTAGTATGCAATTTAATTGGCATAAGAGTGTGATTAAATTAATTACTATATGTTGTGTAGTTTACTTGAGAGGTGAATTACATGTTAGGTTAGATTCAATTGACCATGTAATTAATTGATAATTATACTGGGGAGATTTTAACGATTTACATGTTTAGAAAATTATGGGATTAACTATTCTTAGATATTTTCTTACTTAACAAATTTGATTTAATTAATTATTAATATTTAATTTTAGTTATTTTAATTTTGCTTCATTAAAATATGAAAAAATAAAAAAAATTGATTTTTTATTTTTTTAAGTTTTAAAAATCATTTTATAATAAAATAATCTTCGTATGAACGATCTTTTCTTATCATTATATTACTTATTGCGATATGTATACTTGCATATTTATTGCACACACTTCGTGTGTGGCGATCAAGTTCTTGGTGCCATTGCGGGGGAGTATAAATATTAGTAATTAATAATTTTTTTATTTTTTATTAATAGTTTTTATTTTAGTTTTTTCTCTACTTTAATTTTAATTTTAATTTACATATTTTCTTTTACTAACTTATTTATTTATTTATTCTCTAACTCTAATTTATTTATTTAGTTTTTATTTAGACATCTTCTTTAGTATTGTAAAAACATAGTTGAGTCTATTGCATGAATAGAGTTAATGAAAGACAAATCTTTCCTTTAGATCTTAAAATTGAGCATATTTTGAGTTCAATTAAAAAACAAGTTGTCACGTAAGAGGAAAAAATGGCGAATTTATTATAAATAAACAATAAAGAGCTAAACTTGAACAATCAAAATACTTTTGATGGATGATAGAGATAGAGCTACGAATGAATATGCAATACTTACGTTGGAAGGGCTGAATCTAAGTATTACAAGGCCAAACATTCAAGCTAATCAGTTTGAACTAAAACCAGTGATTTTTCAAATGCTACAAACAGTTGGACAATTCAGCGGATTACTAACAGAGGATCCTCGTCTTCATCTCATATTATTTATTGAAGTTGTAGATTCATTTAAGTTCAGTGGTGTGACCGATGAGGCATTTAGGCTTAGATTATTCCCTTACTCTTTACGATACCATGCTCGAGCTTAGCTAAACTCTTTGCCACCTGATTCAATTACAACTTGGAATGGTTTGGTGGAGAAATTCTGAATGAAATACTTCTTACCAATAAAGAATGCTAAGTTTAGGAATGACATTACTTCCTATTGTTGTCTCTTTTGGAGAACATAAAATGTGCAAGCATATACGGTCACAAGTAATAAAATTTGTAAGTAAAGTATCGTTCCCACGGAGATTTGTTACTACAGTTTGTTGAATACTAAAATTATTTATCTCTGATTTTATCCAAAACAATCGTTAATTTAGAACAAGTTAAGAAAAGATTTTTATAACAAAATAAAAGAAATCTAGGATTGCAATTTTTCACCAAATTAATCCCCTCTAATCATGTTATTTTCTCTTGATTTATATTTTTTTAGTACATTTAATTTGTCAACCGAAAACTTCTAATTTTATCCATACATCTCTTCCGAGCTCCGTATAGACACACCTCGTTAAATTAATTCACTATATTCCTATGAGAATTAAATTCACCAAGATTCATTACGTTCTAAGTTCTCAAATGGCCACACATAAAATTAGGGTATATTCCTATCCTTCATCATACATGTCATTCTATCCACGAGCAATATACACAAAAATGCCTCTTCCAAGTTTATTTAAGTGCCACGGATCATTTGATAAAATTCGTAAATAATCAAAAGCATTAAGCACAAATAGAATAAACAAATCGAACGTCTTATAAATCTTTCAAAAATAATTAAAATCAAAGCTTCATAAATTTAGATAAAATGAAACCATAGAAAAATTAAATTACTTCATTAATTATAAATTAAAATTACAACAGTTAAGGAAAATGAGATGAAGAACAAAGGAAAATTAAAACATCTCTTAGAACAATTATTTGGCACATGCAGAACACAACATAAGTCAAAATTGGCTTCTGCGTGTTCCACAGTCCAACCCCAAACACTACTAAAAATCCCAAACTCTAAAAAAACTCCAAAACTCCTCATACTATCTCCTATTTATAACATCAAATTTCTAAAAAAAATACATTTAAAAATATATTTTCTAATACACGCGGGGGACAACTATGTATGGGGAAATTAATTTAAAAATACGCGTGGGGGACAAAATTGTATCGAAAATGCAAAATTAGGAAGGTGCACGGCTCTGTTTTTTTTAATTCACGTTGCCACGTGTCGGCGTTTGATTCACTGCAAGGATTAATGCGGACATGTGGTAGCATTTCATTCGCTGAGGACCCGGTTGCACGTAGAGATCAACGCACAGGAGTAGAGGCACACAAACATGGGGGACATCGGCTAGAACGCGTGCGTGATTCTGCGTTTTCACGCTCACCAAAACCTTGCCATATGTCAAAATCTGATTGGCTGAAATATAAAGTGGGACACGTGGCAGTTTTCTATTCGCTATATAACCAGGCGCATGTGAAAACGGCCGCACGAGATCATGCCTTGAAAACACGTCAGAAACGTGGGTCCCACCTTGCACGCCGGCCTGCGCGGTAGGTGGGCCCCACTTGGGCATCGAGCTGCGTGATAGAGGAAACCCTGCACCCACTCTCTTTGGTCGGGTTTGAAGAACACGCGCTCATCCTAACCGTTTATGCTTTGATCTGACGGTCCACGTTGTACGCGTGGATGATGACGTGTGGATTCTTCTCTCCTACGCAAAAAAATAAGTTTTCTTAATTGCATTTTAACCCACAAATATATTTCAAATTACATTTTAAACTTTGTTTAATTACAATAAAGCCCTTTTATAATTTAAATTAAATTTTAAACTTTTCATAATTAAAATTAAACCCGACTTTAATTTAAATTATATTTTTAAACTTTTTATAAATTGCAATTAAGCACTCTTTTATTTGAAATTATATTTTTATACATAAATTTGCAATTAAGTACGTTTTCGATTCAAAATATTTAATTTTCTTAAAAATATATTACTTAACAAATAAATAATAAATATTAATTAATTTAACTAAAATTAACTAAAAATGTCAAGAACATAGCAATTATAATTAATAAAATATATGTAAATAACTATATAAAATACAGTTATCACCTACCAACAACACGAAGATGAAGAAGAATCTTTATATGAAGAATGGGAAAGATTCAAGAAATTACTAAGAAAGTGTCCTCACTATGGTATTCCTTCTTGGATTCAAATGGAGATGTTTTACAATGGTCTCAATGCTCAAACAAGAACTATTGTTGATGCATCTGCTAATGGAGGTTTGCTAGCCAAATCTTACAATCAAGCGTATGATGTACTTGTGAAAATGGCTAGTAATAGTTATCAATGGCCAATGGACAAAATGATAGCCATAAGAAAAGTAGTCGGAGTGCATGAGATAAATGATATCATAACACTTACAGCTCAAGTGTCATCTTTGGTTAATCTTTTGAAGGCTCAAGAGTGTCATGTGTGTTTTATGGATGAGCTCATTTGTTTGATAATTATCCAAATAATCCTGAATCCATATGCTATGTGGGTAATGTGAATTGAAACAATGATCTATACTCAAACACATATAACCCAGGATAGAGACAATATCCAAATTTCTTTTGGACCAATAACAACAGTCAAGGTGGTAATCAATTCAACCATCAATCATTTCCACCATTTGGTTTTCAACAACTACAGCAATCCTAAGCCCAAGAGAAGAAGCCACCTACTAAGGATAATACAAATGTTTTAATGGGGATGATGAAAGACTTCATCCAATGAGTAAAAATAAAAGTGTCCACTCAAGAGGCTTCAATTCAAAATTTGGAGAACCAAATAGGGCAACTTGCTCAAGCTATAAGTCAAAGGCCTAAAGGTAACCTTCCAAGTGACACAACTGTAAACCCACGAAGAGAAGGTAAGGACCAGTGCAACGTCATAGCCTTGAGAAGTGGTAAAACTTTAGAACATGAACATAAGATAGAAAAGGATGAGGATAAATGGGAAATTAACAAGGATGTAAAGGAACTAATGGATAAAGAGAGCACTGAAAAATAAATAATTCAACCATAAAAGAGCAACCACTACAAACTCACTATTCCTTTCCCTTAAAGACTACAAAAGCAAGAGTCAGATACATAGTTTTCAAAATTTATGGAAGTCTTCAAGAAGTTGTACATAAACATATCATTTGCAGATGCACTTGAACATATACCTTCTTATGCCAAGTTTCTAAAGGACATCTTGTCTAAGAAAAAGAGGCTTGGAAATAATGAAATAATAACCTTAACTGAAGGTTGTAGTGTCCAGAAAACTACCCCAAAATTTGAAAGATCTAGGTAGTTTTGACATTCCTAGTACTATTGGAAACATCCATTTTGGCAAGGCACTATATGACTTCAGTTCTAGCATTAAACTCATGCCATTATCGGTCTTCAAGAGATTGGGGCTTAGTAAAGCCAAACCCACTTCAGTAACATTACAAATAGTAGATAGGTCAATTAAGAGACCTTAGGGTGTGGTACAAGATGTGCTAGTAAAAATAGACAAATTCATCTTTTTGGAATACTTCATTGAGCTAGACATAGAGGAGGACCGTGACATTCCTATCATACTTGTCTATCCATTCTTAGCAACCGGAAGAGCACTCATTAATGTACAAAAATATGAACTTACAATGAGAGTGCAAGATGAACAAGTAATGTTTAAAGTTTTTAAAGCATCTAAACCCCTTGATATTGATAATGACAAGGAATGTTTAAGAATAAATGTCACTAAATGTGAGGACAACTTAAAAGAATCAGTTGAGTCGCTCACAATAACCCCTATAAAGAAAATAAATTAGAATTGAAAATAAGTTTAGGGGTGTTGTGAAGTTAAAAAAAAAAAGAGAAAAGAGATGTGGAATACAATAATATGAAAAGAATAACAAAAGAGGGTGCACTGAAATATCAAGTTAAAGCTCAATTGTAGTTAAAAAGTGCACGATGAAAAAAAAAACTAAGGCATGGAAAGAGCCTAAAATTTCTTCATTTATCGACTCCTCACCTAAGCCTTACATTACAACCATGTAAAGTCCTTATTAATCTTTAGTTAAGTGTATATTTATATTAGTGGAGAGGGATGTAAAAAATAGACTTATGAGACTTGTTCTAGGATTGAATTGATTAGCATGATCATATAGGTTGATTTCATGAGTACATTGGAAGATATCATGTGTAGTACACACACATAAATCAATTTTTCAAAAACCTTACATATGCTTGTATTGATGGAACGTTGATTGATGAATATGTGAACCTTCTTATCATAGGATTGTACGAATTTTGAGAGAGATAGTTTTCTTAAAATATGCATTTACTAATAGAAGTATATTTATGAATATACTACCCAAGTTATTTTATTTAGTTATACTTGGCTTTACTTGAGGATAAGCAAAGAGTTAAGTTTGGGGGTGTGATGACTCTATGAAAGTAGAGTCATTAGCACACTTTTTTACTTAATATTTACTTATTTTATTCAATAAATAGTATTTTTATCGCCAAAAATATTAAAATATAAACTTTTTTGTGAAAAAGGTGAAAATATATTTTTTGAAATGTTTTGGGATTTTTAATAGGATTTTTAACATAGGACCAATCAGGAGCAGCCATATGTTATGCCATGTAAGTAGAGGAGTTGACTGGAAAAGCCATATGTACGCCATACAAGCAGGGATTGCGAATCACGTTACGCTATGTGTGAGGAGGATGAAACGCGAGCCATGTGTCAGCACAGTGTTCAATTCGAGTTCAGAGATTGGTCAACCCTCGTTACCATATCTCCCTATGCCATTGCTTTATTCATTCCACCCGTGTGCCACGCCATCCATTTCCATAAATCACATCACTCAGTATGTTGATGACTCAACAAGCATTGACTCGGATTGGTCTCCCCTTCCACACGTCGCACCCTGATTCGCCCAATTAATTTTTCAAGCCACGTGCCGCGTTGTGATTGGTTGGAACTATCAGTTTTGCTTGTTTTGATCGTAGCCCTTGATCTAAAGCTGATCTGATGGTCTAGATGACACTTAAGCAATATTTAAGCCCCTAATCACTCCATAAACCCTAAGTGGCTTCCATAAGCATAATTTTGGTCAATTTTTGGAGCTAAAAAGAGAGAAAAATACATAAAAATTCAAGAGATGACACAATTTTGATGGAGATTCAAGAGGAGATTAATTCTACAATTTAAGAGATTGATTATATTTCTTCTTCTATTTTTTTCTTTATTAATTTTTATGTCTTTCTTTATGAAAAATATGAGTTTTATGAACACAATTATGTGTAATTAATTTATTAATCTACTGATCTTATGAACCCAATTTTCACCATGTGATGATCTAATATTTTACCCCAATTATAATATTAATTTAATTATATTATTTAATATGATTTTTATGTTATTAATTATTTGACTAACAATTTATCTATAAAAACAATTAAATAGATTTGAGAAAACTATTTAATTGTTTGTCTTGATTAAATAACATACATAGTTTCTAGGTAGAGATGCACGATTCCTATGTATGTGATCCATAATTGATGAACTTAATGAGTAGTATGTAATTTAATTGGCATAAGAGTGTGGTTAAATTAATTACTATATAGTGTATAGTTTACGTAAGAGAGGAATATATGCTAGGTCAGATTCAATTGATTATGTAATTAATTGATAATTATATTAGAGAAATTTTAGTGATTCACATGTGTAGAAAATTTAGAGATTAAATATTCCTAGATATTTTCTTATATATCTTTTTAGTTATCAAATTTTATTCCATTAATTATTGCTATTTAATTTTAGTTATTTTAATTTTGCTTCCTTAAAATATAAAAATAGAATAAAATTGATTTTTATTTTTTTTTAATTTGAAAAATTAGTTTCTAATAAAATAATCTCTATGAGAATGATTTTTTGTTATCATTATATTACTTGTTATGATACGTATACTTACGTATTCATTGCACACACTTCGTATTTAGCGATCAAGTTTTTGGCGCGGTTGTTGCAGATTATAAATACTAAAAATTAATAATTTTTTTATTTTTTATTTTTGTTATTTTCTTAATTTATTTTTCTTTATTTTAATTTTACTTTAATTTACTTATTTTATTTTAATGGCTTATTTAATTATTTATTTTAACTTTAATTTATTTATTTAGTTATTTATTTTAGTTTTTATTTAGACATATCTTTTATTATTTTTGAAACATAATTGAGTTTATTGCATGAGTAGAGTTCGTGAAAGAGAAATTTTACCTTTAGATCTTGAAATTGAGTGTATTTTGAGATTAATTAGGAAACAAGTTGTCACCCAAGAGGAAAAAATGGCTAATCCATTAGATATAAATAATAATGAGCTAAACTTAAACAATCAAATGCTTTTGATGGATGATAGAGATAGAGCTATGAATGAATATGCAATACCTACGTTGGAAGAGTTGAATCCAAGTATTACAAGGCCAAACATTCAAGCTAATCAGTTTGAATTAAAGCCAATAATGTTTCAAATGCTACAAATAGTTGGATAATTCAGCAGATTACCACAGAGGATCGTCATCTTCATCTTAGATTGTTTATTGAAGTTGTAGATTCATTTAAGTTCAATGATGTGACTGAGGAGGCATTTAGGCTTAGATTGTTCCCTTACTCTTTATGAGACCGTGCTTGAGCTTGGCTAAATTCTTTGCCACCTGATTCCATTACAACTTGGAATGGTTTGGCGAAGAAATTCTTGATGAAATACTTCCCACCAATAAAGAATACCAAGCTTAGGAATGACATTACTTCCTACCAACAACACAAAGGAGAATCTCTATATGAAGCATGGGAAAGATTAAAGGAATTGCTAATGAAGTGTCCTCATTAAGGTATTCCTTCTTGGATTCAAATGGAGACTTTTTTTAATGGTCTCAATGCTTACACAAGAACTATTTTTGATGCATTTGCTAATGGAACTTTGCTATCCAAATCTTACAATCAAGCTTATGATTTACTTGAGAAAATAGTTAGTAATAACTACCAATGACCAATGGACATAATGACAGTCACAAGAAGAGTAGCTGGAGTGCATGAGGTAAATGATATTACAACACTTACAACTCAAGTTTCATCTTTGGTTAATCTTTTGAAGGCTCAAAACTCACCAACGAGTATAAACTAAGTCCAAAATTAAAGAGTGTCGTGTGTGTTTTGTGGAAGAGCTCATTTGTTTGATAATTATACAAATAATCCTGAATCCATATTCTATGTGGGTAATGTGAATCTAAACAATAATCCATACTCGAACACATATGACCCAGGATAGAGACAACATCCAAATTTCTCTTGGAGTAATAACAACAATGAATGTGGTAATCAATTCAACCATTAATCATTTCCACCACTTGGTTTTCAACAACCACAATAATTACAAGCCCAAGAAAAGAATCCACCTACTAGGATAATAAAAATGCTTTAATGGGGATGAAAGGCTTCATCCAATCATTTAATACAAAAGTGTCAACTTAAGAGGCTTCAATTGGAAATTTGGAGAACCAAATGGGAAAACTTACTAAGGCTATAAGTCAAAGGCCTCAAGATAAACTTCCAAATGACACAATTGTAAACCCAAAAAGAGAATGTAAGGATCTTTGTAATGCCATAGACTTGAGGATTGGTAAAGCTTTAGAGGAAGAATATAGTACCCAAAAATAATAAGGAGGAACTAGAAACTAAAAAGGATGAGGAGTAATTAGAGGATAAAGAGAGTAATGAAAATGAAATAATTCAACCAAAAAAGGGCAACCTTTACAAAGCCACTATTATTTTCCCTCAAAAACTACAAAAGGAAAAGTCAGATACACAGTTTTCAAAATTTCTAGAAGTCTTCAAAAAGTTACACATAAATATAACATTTACAGATGCACTTCAACATATGCCAAATTTCTGAAGGACATCTTGTCTAAGAAAAAGAGGCTTGAAAATAATGAAATAATAACCTAAACTGAAGGTCGTAGGGCCATCCTTACTAGAAAAATACCCCAAAAATTGAAAGATTCAGGTAGTTTTGACATTCCTGTATAATTGGGAACATCCACTTTAAGAAAGCATTATGTGACTTGGGTTCTAGCATCAACCTTAAGCCATTATCAATCTTCAAGAGATTGGGAGTTGGTAAAGCCAAACCCACTTCAATAGCATTACAAATAGTAGATAGATCAATTAAGAGACCTTAGGGTATGGTACAAGATGTGCTTGTAAAAGTAGACAAATTCATCTTTTCGGTAGACTTCATTTTGTTAGACATGGAATAGGACCATGATATTCCTATCATGTCTTCCATTCTTATAAATCAGAAGAGCACTCATTGATGTACAAAAATGTGAACTTAGAATGAGAGTGCAAGATGAACAAGTAATGTTTAAAGCTTTTAAAGCATCTGAACCCCCTAACATTGATAGTACTAATGAATGCTTAAGGGTAAATGTTAATGAATGTGGGGATAACTTAAAAGAATCTATTGAGTCATTCACACTTAAAACAGTTACACGTGATGCTATGAACAAGGACATAAACTCACCAGAAAATAACTCATCTTGTTTTAACTTTAAAAGTATGGCATTGAAGGTTGACATTGTAGAACTTTTTGGAGGACGTGCCTTTAATATATATATCAAAGGCAATTATGAAAATTTTTGAGATAGGATCTAAACACAAACCATCAATTGAAGAGCCACCAAGTTTAGATCATACACTTTTACCCTCATATCCTCAATAAAGTATGAAAGTGAAAGAGTCCAAGAGAGAGGTGAAAACACTATTAGAAATACATAAATTGGATGAGTTATGGTGGAATGCTTATAAGAATTCCAAAAAGTTCAAAAGAAAAACAAAAATATGGCATGAGAATAAAATTGAGCATTATGTTTATGAACTAGAACATAAAGTATTATTGAACAAATCAACACTCAAACTGTTTCCAGGCAAACTCAAAAGTAAATTGACACAAATGGAAGTGCCTTAGAACTTGATATGACCATCTAGTAAAGGATGTTAAATGTGACACTGGTTGGGAGGCAACCTAAAGTTATTTTACTTATATTTTTATTGTTTTTGTAGTGTAGGTGAACAAATGTATAGAGTAATGGTGCAACAAGAATGAGTATTTCAGTGACAGATGTGGTGTGCCATGATTAAAAGAGTTTTTTTTTCTTTTACCTTTTCATATTTATATGTGAACATTGGGGACAATGTGTAATTTAAGTTTAGGGGAGGGAACTTCATTCTCTACATTAGTATTTAGTATGCATTTTAATTTTTAGGAAATGTTTTTTTTTTAATTTTTAGGAAATGAATAAATATGTGGAAACTAAATACATGCATGCTTGATATGAAACATATGAACTCAATGATAAAAAATGGTTGTCATGAAAAGGACTTAATGGAACCTATTTGTTAAGATTTTACATTAATCATGTGATATGCTTGTTAGTTTTGAATGGATTGATTCAAATTTTTATGCCAATGTTCATGATTGATTTTGGTGTTCTTATTGAAAGAAAATTTGTCTTGAGTTATGTGATTTGATGAGATATACTAGGTTTTAGAATATATTTGATCATCCCTTGAGGCAAAATTCTGAATAGTATTTTGCAAGAGAAAGATTTAGGTCTTATTTGGATCGATTGAGCCTTTCAATCTAATCATTGCTAATATCTTTAGTCACCTATTTGAGCCTACCCTTGCACCTTTAGCTTGTATAAAAAGAAAATAATGCAATCATGTATTGTGCTTTAGAGTAAGGTAAAATGTAACGTACCCTATAAAGAAAAAAAAGAAGAAAAACTCAAAACAAAATTATCATTCTAAAGGAAAAGAAAATAGAATTGAAAATAAGTTTGGGGGTGTTGTGAAGCTATAAAAAAAGAGAAAATAGATGCGGAATAAAAGAATATGAAAATAATGACAAAAGAGGGTGTACTAAAATATCAAGTAAAAGCTCAATTGCAATTAAAATAGTGCATTATAAAAAAAATAAAAATAAAAAAGCTAAGGTATGGAAAGAGCCTAAATGTCTTCATTTATCAACCCCCACCTAAGCCTTACATTACAACCATGTAAAGTCCTTATTGATCTTTAGCTAAGTGCATATTTATATTAGTGGAAAAGGATGTGAAAAAATAGATTTATGAGACTAGTTCTAAGATTTAATTGATTAACATGCTTATATAGGTTGATTTCATGAGTGCATTGGATGATATCATGTGAAACACACACACACGAATCAATTTTTCAAAAACCTTGCATATCTATGTATTGATGGAATGTTGATTGATGAATATGTAAATCTCCTTATCATAGGATTCTACAACTTTTAAGAGAGATAGTTTTCGTGAAATATACATATACTAATAGAAGTATATTTATGAATATACTACCCAAGCTATTATATTTAGTTATACTTGGCTTTACTTGAGGACAGGTAAAGAGTTAAGTTTGAGGGTGTGATTACTCTATGAAAATATAATCATTAGCACACTTTTTACTTAATATTTACTTGTTTTATTCAATAAATAGTATTTTTTGAGTAAAAAATATTAAAATTTAAACTTTTTAGTGAAAAGAGGTAAAAATATAATTTTTGGAATTTTTTGAGATTTTTCTGGATTTTTTCTAAATTTTTAATGCAAGACCAATTAGGAGTTGTCACGTGGCCTAACACGTAAGCAGTAGAGCTGATTGGGCAAGCCACATGGATGCCACATAAGCATGGAGAGCGAATCATGTTACACCATATGTCAGCACGATGTTTAATCCGAGTTTGGACATTGGTCAACGAGCCATGCCATGTGTCATAATGCCATTACTTCACACATTCCACCTATGCGCCATGTCATCCATTTTTGTGAATCACGTCATGTCGCATGTTGCTGACTCAGCAAGCATTGACTCTGACCAGTCTCCCCTGCCACCCGTTGCTCCCTAATTTGCCCAGTGAATTCTTAATGCCACGGGTTGCGCTGGGATTGGCTAGAGTTATCAATTTTTCTTGTTTTGATCGTAGCCCTTGATCTGAAGCTGATCTGATGATCCAAATCACACCTAAGTAATATTTAAGCCCGTAATCACTCCATAAACCCTAAGTGGTCTCAATTAGCATAATTTTGGTCAATTTTTGTTGCTAAAAAGAGAGAATACAAAAAAAATCAAGATAGAACACAATTTTGGTTGAGATTCAAGAGGAGATTAATTATACAATTCGAGAGATTGATTGTATTTCTTCTACTACTTTTTTCTTTATCAATTTTTATGTCTTTCTTTATGAAAAATATGAGCTTTATGAACACAATTATGTGTAATTAATTTATTAATCTAGGGATCTTATGAATCCAATTTTTACCATGTGATGATATAATATTTTACCCTAATTATAATATTAATTTAATTATATTATTTAATCTGATTTTTATGCTATTAATTGTTTGGCCAATAATTTATCTATAGAGACAATTAAATAGATTTGAGAGAATTATTTAATTGTTTGTTTTGATTAAATAACATGCACAGTTTCTAGACAGAGATGTACGATTCTTATGTATATGATTCATAATTGATGAATTTAATGAGTAGTATGCAATTTAATTGGCATGAGAGTGTGATTAAATTAATTACTATATGGTGTATAGTTTACTTGAGAGAGGAATACATGCTAGATTAGATTCAATTGATCAAGTAATTAATTGATAATTATATTGAGAGAATTTTATCAATTCAAATGTTTAGAAAATTGAGGGATTAAGTATTCGTAGATATTTTTTCATATATCTTTTTAGTCACCAAATTTCATTCAATTAATTATTGTTATTTACTTTTAGTTATTTTAATTTTTCTTCCTTAAAATATAAAAATACAAAAAAATTGATTTTATTTTTTTTAGTTTGAAAAATTAATTATACTCATTGCCACGTGTCACCACGCCATCCATTTCCACGAATCACGTCGCGTCGTGTGTCACTGACTCAACAAGCATTGGCTTTGACCGATCTCCCATGCCACACGTCGATCCCTAATTTGCCTAGTGAAATATTGATACCACGTGTCACGATGTGATTGATTGGAGCTATCATTTTTGCTTGTTTTGATCGTAGCCCTTGATCTGAAGATATTAACAATTGTTAGCTTGAAAGACTCAATTGATCAACATATGGCCAAAATAATTTCTCTTGCTAAATAATATTGAGAATTTTACCATAAGAGATGATTAAATAGATTCTAAAACATAATAGATCTCATCAACTTGCATAAATCACCATAAAATATCTCTCAATAAGAACATCAAAATCAATCATGAACATGTGTATAAAAATTTGAATTAATCCAATCAAAACTAGCAAGCACATCATATGATTAATGTAAGTATCTTAACAAGCATGTTACATTCCTTATCCTAGTCATAACAACCAATTTTTATCATTGGATCTATACGTTTCATATCAAACATGCATGTATTTAGTTTTCACACATATATATATATATATATGAAATTCATTGGGCGTGGCATCATAAATTCACTGGGCGAATTAGAGAGCGACGCGTGGCAAGGGAGATCGATCAGAGTCAACACTCGCTGAATGAGTGCCATGCATCGTGACGTGATTTGCAGAAATGGATGGAGTGGCACATGGGTGTAACATGCAGAGCAATGGTATAACGACACGTGGCATAGAGCGTTGACCAATTTTCGAACTTAGATTTAACACTGTGCTGACACGTGGCATGCGTTTCGTCCTTCTTACACACAGCGTAATGTGATTTTCTCTCTGTGCTTGCTTGGCATCTACGTGGTCAACTCCTTTGCCTATGTGGTAGTTCTTGATTGATCATGGGTTAAAAATTCATAAAAAATTTTAAAAAATCTCAAAATTATATTTTCACCACTTTTCACTAAAAAGTTTATATTTTAATACTTTTGGTTATAAAAATATTATTTATTAAATAAAACAAGTAAAAATTAAATAAAATAGTGTACTAATGACTCTATTTTCATAGTCATCAATCTTGGCTTAGAAACTTTGTATTTTTTATTGTAGTAATCGTCCGAAATGGACTTGAGTTCAACATTATTATATATTGTAGTTTATGTTGTGAAAATTTTGTAATATAGATTTGGTAAAGTTATGAGAAACAAGTGTAACATGTGCAAAAAAAAATGAATATACACAACTATTTAAAAAATTTATTTAGACATGAAACAAAATGTTTATCATTAAACGAGTATGTAAAATATTTAGTCGGGGTGTAACTTGTAAAGTTTGAAAGAAAGAAGAAACATGAATATTGTACCAAAATATATTATAAAATATGAATAATTATAGACATGTAACAAAATATTTATCCTTATACGAGTATTAAAATATTTAGTTTGAGATGTAACTCGTAAGTTTGAAAGAAAGAAAAATACCACAATAAAATATATTATAAAATATGAATAATTTAAATTAAATTATAAATATTATTATAACTTTAGCGTATTACTTTTATAAGTTTTCTTTTTATTAACATAACCATTTATTTTAATAACTAATCACATTTTGTCTCAGTTTTTAAAATAAAGGTCGAATGTTATATGCATTAGTGCTTCAGAATATCTCAACTAGATTGGCACATTCTTATCATCCTTATTATTTAGCCATTCATTCACAAATATTATTAAACAAATAAAAATTAATAATATGAGTTCATACCTGTATCTAGATCTACTATTAACTTCAAAATAAACAAAGTCACTTATTAATATCATATTTTGTTTCATTTATTTTTGTGATGAGTTGGACGGTATTAAAATAGGACAAATCGGACATATCTCATTTGTATTGAATAGAGGTAAATGAGATAAGTTAAAAAAAATGTAAAGAAAAATTAATACCATTATTATATGAAAGTTCAATAAAAAGAAAAATTTAATACCATTACTTATTACATGAAAGTTCAATAAAAAGAAAAATTTAATACCATTACTTATTACATGAAAGTTCAATAAAAAGAAAAAAAAATAAGAAAATAATATTTTGCGTATAATATTTTGCGTGTTTCTAATGACCTATTTATTATGTTTTAAAAATATCCTCACCCTAACTAACATAAAAAACATATGTAAGAAAAAGAAAGAGATTGAATGTATGTTCAATCAACTAACAGAGAATTCGATTCGATTCGTTCATATATATATATATATAATTAATAATTATTTATTTTTACTGTTATAGAAAAGGAGTTGTAAAAATTAAAAAAATTAAAAAAAACGTGAAAAAAGATAATTTGAAAAAATAAATAATTTGGAAAAAAATAAGGCTGCACATTGAATAAAACGCTTGTTATAATATTACGTTTTTAATAGATATTTTTTTAATGTTATTAGAAAAAAATGTATACACATGTTAAAAATAATTTCAAAAGTCATATCAATGGATGTTTTTGGTTAATAAACTTTTATAATAATAGATCTTTAATTAACTCAAATTAATTTTTAATTCTTTATTGTATTTTTTGTTATGATTTTTATTTTATTGTATCACAAATTATAAGTAAAAAAAATTATATATAACAATTCACAAACGTATCTACAAAAAGCAAAATTCCTACAGAAAAAAATAAATAAATAAAAGAAAGAAAGAAAGGCAAAAGAGAGAGAGAGAAATGAGGTAATGCATTGATCATAACCCACTTTTCCCTATAAATTCATTATATCAATTCAGTAAATATATATATATATATATTATGACCACTGAACTCATACATTGAATTAAGAAAGGGTCCTTCTGTCTTGGCTTGGGGAAAAAAAATGGTTTCAGCTTCTCTTCCTTCTCCTCCTCAAAAGGTGACCAATATTATGATACCCTCTCTAAAGGCTAAACCTCATTATGCCTCTCTTTGCATGTATTTTTAGAAAAATTCTATTTATTATAATAAGATTATAGGCTTAAATAATATGGATCTTACTGTTTTAGTTAATAATTGTGTTTATGAATTGGTCGTTTTTGATTCTCTTTCAATAATTGTAGCAGGAAAGTGATGCAGACAACAAATGGACAGAAGAGAGCAGCGCTCGCCGTGCCAAATGGTGGTACTCAACCTTTCACTGTGTCACTGCCATGATTGGTGCTGGTGTGCTCAGCTTGCCTTCTGCTATGTCATATTTAGGATGGTATTAATTTTTACAAATATAATCAAAACTCAAATCTTAATTGATTTCTGCTTCATCATTTCAAGTCCTATTAAATCCTATTTATTAGCTGTGAGTATGAGTTATATAAAAAATAAAAATAATCTTTGTTTCATTTTTTAGAATAAAAAAAAATATCAAATTGGTTTCAAATTTTAGGTTACTTTTATGAAAATTAAAAAGTAAATTAACTAATTAAGTACAGAAAAAAAGTAGAAGATAAAAGTATGAAAATTAAAACAAAGAAACCAAATCATAAAAAAAATAATAAGCGAATCATGTGAAAAAATATACCAACTTATTGTGTAGTTCACCTTTTTGTTTTATATATAATTTAAATATGTTTTGTTTTTTTCAGGGGTCCAGGGATAATGGTGTTGATGCTATCTTGGTGCATAACCTTACACACAATGTGGCAAATGATACAACTCCATGAATGTGTTCCCGGAACTCGGTTTGACCGGTACATAGACCTTGGCCGGTATGCTTTTGGAGAGAAACTAGGACCATGGATAGTATTGCCGCAACAATTGACAGTGCAGGTTGGATGTGATATAGTGTATATGGTCACTGGTGGAAAGTGTTTAATGAAATTTATGGAGATGGCTTGTGAGAATTGTACACAACTAAGACAGTCTTACTGGATTTTGATCTTTGGTTCTCTCCACTTCTTTCTCTCTCAGCTTCCCAATTTCAATTCTGTTGCTGGCGTTTCCCTAGCAGCTGCGGTTATGTCATTAAGGTGCTAAAAACAAAAGTTAAATAGGTTAAGCTTCTATGTAAATTTTTTAGCACCTTTTTTAGACGAGGGTATTCAGATTTTATTACCTTTAACTAAATTGCATTGTATTTATAAATTAGAGTTGTACAATTACATTACTTTACACAAAGGTAGCAGAAGTGCATTATGTATAGGTAATAAATTTATACTTTTTTACTTTTATCAAGGTAATTGAACTTTTATTATCCTTTTTAAATTTGTGATGCGTACAACTAAAATACATTTTTATTAAAGATAATACACTTAAATTACTCTTTTTTTTTTCTTTTTTTTGTAAAAGTAACTTTTACTAATGTGATAAGAAAGATTTTATTTTTAGGAACACTTGAGTATTAAACTATAGTAAAATATTTAATTGTAGAAAACAACATTTATAACCCCTTAAAACTTACTACAAAGGGAAAATTAAATTCAAAATTTATATATTAAACATTAATTAATTGGTCGTTGTTCAAGTTAAATTTTGACTAATAATATTGAAATATTATTTTTATTGTTATAAGTGTAAGAGATGATGTTATTTGAGGTAACATCAATTTTTTTTTACTCTAAATTTTGACATTTTATTATGTATTTGCAGTTACTCAACAATAGCATGGGTAGGTAGTTTGAGTAGAGGTCGGTTAGAAAATGTAAGCTATGCATACAAAAGGACAAACCCAACAAACGACATGTTTAGGGTGTTCAATGCATTGGGTCAAATCTCATTTGCATTTGCCGGACACGCAGTTGCACTTGAAATACAAGCCACAATGCCATCAACACCTGAAAAGCCTTCAAAAGTGCCCATGTGGAAAGGAGCTATTGGTTCCTACTTTATTAATGCTATTTGCTATTTCCCAGTGGCTCTTATTGGATATTGGGCATTTGGTAATGATGTTAGTGACAATGTTTTAATGGATCTAAAAAGACCTCAATGGCTTATTGCTTCTGCTAATTTGATGGTGGTCATTCATGTAATTGGTAGCTACCAGGTATAATTATTGATATTGCAAAATTATTAATTAAGTTCCCAAAATTAAACACTTTTCTAATTCGCATCAAATAACATATTAATTCATACATAATATATACATGTATATATTTATAATTATGTATACTCTTTATGTACTGAATGTAAATTATATATAGTTTGTAAATATAATAACATTGTATGTATTATGTAAAATTGTCATACTATTTTTTTGGTACTATGGTTATGTATAACTTGTACATGCCCCGAACACCATACTCTTTAACAATGTAATCATAGCATTGTGATTATATGAAATGCAGTAAGAGATTATACATATGTATACGTAGGTATTTGCTATGCCTGTGTTTGACTTGTTGGAGAGGACCATGGCGAAGAAACTAAGCATCCCACGTGGAATTGGACTTAGACTAATTGCTCGATCATCTTATGTTGGTAACATCTATTTTAACTCAAACCAAACTAGCTATAAATATTTATCTCATCAATATTTTCATTGAATTAATTTAAACCTTATATTATATAATTGTTTTATTGTATATAGCATTCACATTATTTATTGGTGTCACCTTCCCCTTCTTCGGAGACCTTCTGGGTTTCTTTGGTGGATTTAGTTTTGCTCCCACTTCCTACTTTGTAAGCTACTTTCTATTGAACTCTTTATTTTCATTCCCTTTCTTTTTAACATAAAATGCACCGATGGTTCTTGTCATATATACTAGCATTTCTTTTTTAAGAAAAATGTCTATGACAAGAGTAATTACAATTTTTTTTACCTTTTATCGTTTGTTAATTATTCTAAACTATAAGGATGGAGATGCAAACACACATTCAAGATGACATGAGGCACCATCTTCACTACCAAACTAGATCGATAAGCAATTATAAATTCAAACCAACTAAAAATCCAAACTTTTCTAGCAATTGCAAAACATACTCTTGCTTAAGATTCCCTCTTCTCGCTCCTCCTGTCTCCTTATATCTATTTTAATTCATTTTAGCACCTTAAAGAAGGAAAAAAAAAGTTCATATATATCTTATACTCATGTTTGGTACGTAATATTAAAGAACTTAATTGCATAATTTTTTTACAGTTATATATTTAACCATAAAATTATATCATAATTTACATAATAAATTTTTTTATAATTATGTAAATTTTTTCACGGGTTTAAATTATAATTAACACTTAATTTAGTTTTGTCTAAATTTTTAATCCTAAAATTAAATGTTTTGACTTTTTATTTGTTCTTAAATTTAAAATAGAATTTAAATTTATTTTTAAAATATAAGAAAATTATTAAAATTAAATTAAATATATTTTTATAATAAAATTACATAAAACATATTACTTAATATTTTAAAGATAAAATTATTTTAATAATTTTTTTATGATAGAAATCAGTTAGTCAACACCTAATATCAGGTCAAAAATGATTTGAGCTTATAATTTTTTTTAAATTAAATAATATTTAGTGTATCAAATTTATAACTCAAAATAAATAAAAAATAAATTTTAATGTCGTATCACCACATCACCACATTTAACGGTTGCATTCGACTCTGTTTGTTTTTTTTTTTTACTTGAGCAATATTAACAAATATCATCATACTTATTAGTTCAACAGTCCAGAATTAAAGAAAAAAAATTAAAAAAAAATAACAATAAAAAATAAAAATGATTTTTATATTCGACTTTGTTTGATGTAATTTTGGTACTTCATATTGACAGACAAGTATAGATGAATTTTTTTATTTTGCAAATATTTTTATTCAATTTGTTATAATTAATGTATATTAATTATCATGATTTTTAATTTATATGTACACGTAAATTCGATTAATTAATGCTTGGTTGTCTCTGTTACAGCTTCCGAGCATAATGTGGTTGGTAATCAAGAAACCAAGAAGATTCAGCAGTAATTGGTTCATCAACTGGGTAATTGTAATGTTATTAAATATTATAATATTCATAACTTAATTAATTTCCTGAATATTTTATATTTATATTTATATTATTTAATAATTTATATCCCTATATAGGCTTCCATTTGCGTTGGAGTGTTCATCATGATGGCATCTACTATTGGTGGGATGAGGAATATCATAGCTGATGCTTCCACCTATAGTTTCTACACATGATCAAACGGATCATTAATACTCTCAAAATTGTTTTATTTTCCGAATTATTACTACTATTTTATAAGAAATCCAAATTATTAATTAAGTACGTAGTTAATTTCTGGAAAGATCATAAACCTGAAAGGAGCTACTTTTATTTGTAACCATCGATGCTATTTAAAAAATTGTTATGTTGTCAAAGTGATCATGCATTAATCATAATCCAAAATCATATAAATATGGTATAAAAACTTTGTTCCCTAAACTTTTTCCACAGTTTAGTCTATATATTGTAAATTACAGTTTAGTCGATCTATATATATTACATACAATCAGGGCGAAGCTAGAAATGTTTTTCAAGGGGATTAAGGTTTAAATTATTTTTAATAAAAAGTAGATGATTTTATTTAAATATTAAGAGCCTAAAATCCATGATCGTGAAGTAAAATTGGTAAAAGTTACGATGACCTCTTTTCAATATATGCTTAAACTTTTCATTTCATATCATAACATAAATGTAACCTTTAATTTAGTATATTATAATTTATAATAATAATTAACATAAATAAAAGGAAAAATAAATTAATTAATGAAATACTTATTAAAAATCATACTGTATTAATTGAATTGATGAACTAAAAGCTAATTTAAAAATTGAAAGTTCAATCAAACACGTGAAGTTTGAATCCCAACGTACCCACTGGACCAAATTCAAATTTCACTTCCGTAATTTTTAATTATTTAATAAAAAAAGGGATTTTAGTGTCTCTTTAAAAAAACCTAAAACTAAAAGAAATTAAATATCTATAAAATAAAATAAGATTTACGATTTTAAACTTTAGAAATTATTTAAAACATCTCTTCATAAATAATATAAGATTAAAAAGTTAGAGAAAGTAAATGAAAAACAAAGATACAATGAAATATTAAAATTTTCATATAAAGAAAATTTTGAATAAATTACAAATATTATTAAAATACAATGTCAAATAATGTAATAATAGATAAAGTTAGAATTTAAAATGAAATAAATTATAAGAAATTTTGCCAATTTTATTAACAAAATCCAAATATGAAGCTTCTCATCAAGCTATTGTTTCTTGTTTTTAGTTTGCGTAATATTTGACAGTAATATACTATTGTCATAAAGTGAATAAAAAGTTAAATACTTTGAAGTTAAATGCCACTAATGTTTATCAAATACGGTGACAAAAGTACTTATTTTTAGACACTTTACTCCCAATTTGTTTCACTTTTGCTAACATGTTTCCTAAACATCGGTGATCGGTGATACAAGCAATGATATGTCAAAAAAACATAAAAATAATTAGACTTATATATATTACTATAAGTAAAATATATATATGTAATTAATTTATTGTACAAATTTTAGATAGAATCATAACCCCGTGTAGCCTTCAAGCAGTTTCGTACCTGCGTACTACGTAGCGATAGATAATTAGTCCCATTAGATAGGATAATTAAATAAGCATTAAGTCATCAAATAAACATATTTTTTAGATAATCTCTTTAAGAGATAAACGATTGATATTATTCCTAATTGTTCGTAAGAGATTATTATGGAGAAATAATTACGATGCCACAAAATGCTAATATAAATGGGTAAGGATACTCATCATGTACAATATAACCTATATATATTCATCTTGTTCACTTCACAAAATAAAACCTGATAAACACTATTTTGATCAATTATTTACTATGTTTTTAAGCTTTAGTTTTATGGTTTATTTTATTTTTATTTTATTTTAGAGGGTATTATCATATTTTATAGGTTGAAGTGATTTTAAAAGAATAATGGACACATACAAGTTAAAAGAATGAAAATAAGGCGAAAGATTAAAATTTGACCAATTCAAAAAAATCAACAAAGAACACACCAAAGCATGTATAAACTCGTGCCTCAACACAAAGTATGTCGCAACACGTACAAACACGCATTACATCATACCTATCTCAGGTTGCACTAGGAAAACATGAAATTCAACACGCACCGCAGCGCGAAGTAACTCATGCGATGGTGCAAAGGTCAAAAACTACCATAAACCTTAATACGGCTTCCAAACGTGTGTAACCCTAATTTTAGCCTATAAATACAATCCTAACCCTTCTTAAACATGAATTAAGCCACAAATAAATTTACTAGCTCACATATCTGTTACATATCATCCATATATAGATACAGGGAGAAAACCTCCCAATTTAGAGATCTAAAATCATTTCTCAAGAAAGGATATTTTGTTCTTCTATATTTTTTTCTCTCATAATCTAATATTTTTTGTTGTTGAATTAACTTTTTTTAATTTAACTATGATTAGTTAATTTTGTAATATGGGATTTTAGAATTGCATAATTGCTCCGAGCGATTGGAATAGCAATTCTATGGTTTGAATAAATAAAAGTTTATTTATTTATTATTCATGTTATTAATTATTTATCTATAAATTAATGTGTACCAAGTCTTGATTTATAATTAAGGAAAATATTTTAAAACTAAGCATTAGATACATCATTTGACTTGGTTGTGAATTAGTGAATGAGAGTATAATTTAATTCCATTCATCAATTTCAAGCCCGACCAAAAATATTTTTGATTAATTGATATTAAATTAGATTGTTAAACATATAATTAATTATAAATTAATAATGGATCAAATCTTGATTTATAATTAAAAAATATATTTATTTTAGGTTTACCAATTACTTAATTTCAAACCTAACCATAAAAGTTATTAATTAATTGAGGATCTTAATTTATAAATTTTTCTTAATTTGTCAATTAATCAATTTCAAGCCCAACCTGGGAAGTTATTGAGTAATAAATAATTGTAGGGAATCACCATGACAATGGGTTTGCTTAATGAAAAAGAAAAAAAAATCAATAAATCTAACTTATATTTAAATCATTCAATTCATTCTTTCCATGAAGAACACATGCAAACTAACACTATGCAAAAATGGAGCTTTTAAGTCGGTTACTAACCGACTTAAAAGTTGGTAAGGTGAACTGACTTAAAAGTTGGTAAGGTGAACCGACTTAGAATTTAAAGTTATTTTAGAGTGTAAACCGACTTTAAATTTAAAGTTGTTTCAGAGTGTAAATCAACTTTAAATTTAAAGTCGGTTTAGCATGTGAGCCGACTTTAAATTCTGTATTTTTTTTATATATATTTTACTTATTTTATGTTATCCTCACAACCTATATTCGATCATATAATAGCAGGAAAAACCAAAATATATTTAAAATAGTTTTTAAATACTACAAATAATTAAAAAAATAAATATTAATTAATTACTTGAGAATTAAATTAATTACAAAAAATAATTTATATATATAACTTAAATTACAAATAAAATAATGTTGTTTCTTTTGTCATGGATTTTGTGATATTCTCATTTTTTTTCAAGGAGAAAAAGCTTGGTTTGCTTAGATTCACCAGTAATGTCACATTCATAATAACCAGGGAACTAGGAAAGATAGACGAGATGGAGTTTGGGTAGAAAACCAGGTTCATACAACAATTCATTACTCTAATACATGAGCACATAAACATCCATCAAATAAGCCCAAACTTCAAAGACATAAGAATAGAGAAATTAAAGCATTATAAAAATTATCATGGTATTGTCCTATGCTATTCAAGATCATTAGATTCTTCTCATGATTCTTCTCATGATTCTTCTTGTGATATTATAATTTGAAACCTATGTTCTACCCATTATTCTCGTAAATCATCAAAAATTTACATATCATAGCCCGCCTTGTTCCAACCAAAGAACTACATATATTTAAATTCAAAATAAGAATGTAATATCATGAATAAACAAATAAAAAACTTATCTCTGTTAAAAAAAATATATTAGTAAAAGAGATTAACACATCTTTAATTGAAATATTGATATTTGAAATAATTTTTCTCATAAATTTCATGACAAAGTAACCACATATGACTCCATCATTTTGTTATGGAACCTACAAAAAACAAGTGTACATGGTTTTTCATATTCGAACATCTTTATTATTTAATAGTAAAATTAATTAAATTATTAATATTCGATTGTACATACCATAACTTTGTCTCATATAAGCTTATGGGATTTTTTAAGGGCAATAATCCTACTATTGTTCCACAGCTTTTATGCCTTATCAAAGTTTAAAACAATTAGTTTTTTTATTAAATATTACAAAGAACAATAGAAGAAAAATAGCTAGCTATAACTCTTACATTTCAACAACTACTTTTGTATCTTTACTCAATGCTATGGAAGTTGAGTCACAGTACCAAACATAATTTCCATATAGATCAAGGATTATCAACATCCAATGATCTTAGCCTTGTTCAAACTTTAGTGGCCAAGGGATTATCAACTTTTGATTTTTGTTAAGTGTTAATGGCCTATCACATAATTGTTTAGCTCTGATGCTAACATCATTCTCTTGATATTGATTGGCAAATGATGAATCATAAAACATTGCTAAATGTGATAAATGATTAGCTTGAAGTCAATAATAACATGCCCTAAATAAAAGAAATATATATAAATAATTAGACAATATAAATATAATTATATGTTCTACATAAATAAAAGTTATTTACTGATTAAGGACTCGCCTTGTCAACACTTGAATTATACTTAAATCGATCATTTGAAATTCAAACAACTATAATATGCACTCGATCGATATATATGTTTGCCCAATGTCTATTCTAAAAATTTCTCTAAGAAGTGGCATAGTCCATCCATCAGTTATGCTAGTCTTGCTTGCAACAATAGTCATCAAAGAGCTAAGATTTCTGCTGAAGTTTATAGCATAATCATAACTATAATTTTTCCATGGCTTCCTCTTGAATGACTTAATGCAAGATGATTTCCCACTAGATATAGATGTACCACGAGATACTTGCTTTGTATCTCTTAAATGTGTCACAATTACTAATTATGGTATAATAGATTAAAGAAGAGGTATTATATATGTTAGTAACAATAAAAGAATAATAATGTAATAGATGTAGTAAAAAAAAGTGTTATCTTAAGTAAAAAAAATAGTATCATGTCAAAATTTATCACAAATTGACTTGACGACCAAGCCATATATTGTCCAATCGCTTCTTGGATTGTGGTAGTATCAGAAGGCATAGGTTGAACGTTTATTGAAAATATGAAGGGGGAGATTTATTGATTGAAAGTTTTCTTTGAGAGAGATTACATATAGAGGGAGAACATATTGAATGTTCAAGTTTATTCACATAAGAGGGATAATACTTAAACGTTCTATCTATTTTTACTCATCACTTATGTCTATTTCTTCATTTTACTGTTATTACATATAATGAACTAATAATCAATGGCTCTTTTGAGACAAGTTGTGTGGCTCTTTGTGTTTTTTTTTTCAGTGTACATATGAGCTGTCAAGATTCAAGCAAAGATAGTTTAACCGGATCATAGGATAGCTCTACTATATAAAATGTATCTTTCCTATGAGTGATATAGTAAGAGAGAGTTTTTTCACATGAATATATGCCAAAGGGGGAAATTGTAAGGTTTATGAGTGTTGGCGATATTCCTTAATAAAACATTTAAAAATAATTTAGTTTCTAGGTGAGTTTTTGAAGAATAATTTTTGATCCAAAGAAACTATTGAGCTCCAAATGAACACATCTTAGGTATATATATGTTCTTATGCTCATTAGATTTAATATTAGACACAAAGGAACATTTAGTAGTTAGGTTACACAATCAATCGAGACATGTCTAGATCGATCGAGGTGAGTAGATTGATCAAGAATCGATCTACCTTGATTAAAAAGTCCCTGATTTAATTTTCAATTAAGGTGGATGATCGCCACACACAAAGTGTGTGCAATGAAATCACAAGTATACATATCACAGCAAGTAATATAATGATAAGAAGAGATCGTTTCCACTGAGATTATTTTAGTAGAAACTAATTTTTAAAACTAAAAAAAATAAAAAAAACAATTTTTTTTGTGTTTTTACATTTTAAGGAGGAAAAATTAAAAATAACTAAAAGTAAATAGAAATAATTAATTAAATCAAATTTGGTAACTAAGAAGATATATGATAAAATATCTAGGAATACTTAATCCCCCAATTTTCTAAACATGCTAATCGCTAAAATCCTCCTAATATAATTATCAATTAATTACATGATCAATTGAATCTAACCTAGCATGTATTTCTCTCTCAAGTAAACTATACATCATATAGTAATTAATTTAATCACACTCTCATGCCAATTAAATTGCATACAACTCATTAAGTTCATCAATTATAGATTACATACATAAGAATCATACATCTCTGCATAGAAACTATGCATGTTATTTAATCAAGACAAATAATTAAATAATTCTCTTAAATCTATTTAATTGCCTCTATAGATAAGTTGTTGGTCATACAATTAAAAGCATACAAATAATATTAAATAATATAATTAAATTAAAATTATAATTGGGGTAAAATATTAGATCATCACATGGTGAAAATTGGGTTCATAAGATTCCTAGATTAATAAATTAACTACAAATAATTGTTTTCATAAAGCTTATATTTTTCATAAAGAAAGACATAAAAATTGATAAAGAAAAGAGTAAAAGAAAAAAATACAATCATTCTTTTGAATTGTAGTGCTAATCTCATCTTGAATCTCCACCAAAATTGTATATCCTTTTGAATTTTTCTGTTTTCTCTTTTTAACTCCAAAAATTGACCAAAATTATACTAATGATAGCTCATTAAGGTTTATGGGGTGATTAGGGGATTAAATATATCTCAGGTGTGATATGGACTATTAGATCAGTTTCAAATAAAGGGATGAGATCAAAATAAGAAAAATTAACAACACCAGCCAATCACAGCGCAACACGTGGCGCTTGGAATTTAGTGGGAGAATCAGAGAGCGACACATGGTAGGAGAGGCCGATTTGATTCATTGCTCACTGAGTTAGCACCACATGACATAACTTGATTCACGATAATGGATGGTATGGTACACATGTGGAATATGGGGAGAAATCGTATGATGACACATGACAGTGTTGTTTGACCGCACTCCAAAGTTGGATTGAATGTCGTGCTCACATGTGGCACGTGGTTTATCCTCCTCACACGCAGCAATCTATAATTCGTTCTTCCTACTTGTGTGGCGTTTGTGTGGCTTGCCCAAAAATTATATTTTCATCTGTTTTCACTAAAAAGTTTATATTTTAAATATTTTTGACCCCAAAAATACTATTTATTGAATAAAACAAGTAAATATTAAGTAAAAAATGCGCTAATGACTCTACTTTTATAGAGTCATTAGTGGATTTATCGAGGTTTAATGTTCAATCGATCAAGCATTAGATCAATTGAGAAATTTGTTAATTATTCTACCTTTCTTGGGATTTATTTTTTATTATCTTATATCTATCGAGGATTGGTTAGATCGATCAACATATTTTACTTGATTAATTGAGCTCGACCTAGATTGATCGAGTAGCTAAGGTTTCAACTTTAATCTTATTGTTCACTTGCGCCAAACATTTCAATTACCATTTTATCCCTATTATTTACTACTTTATGAATTGTTTAATGAATAAAATTTTAATTGGAATTTAACCTAGTATCAGGGCTTCAATTTTTCCTATATAGAGAACCTAATGCTCCATATTTTAATTAACCACAAGAGCATCAATCTTTTCATCTTAAGCTATCTTTCTCCAAATTTTTTACAAAAATAAGATCATATTTGTTTAGGATTCTTTCTTTAATTAAACTATCAAACATTGGTGGTTATGCTTGATTGATTAATAATCCTATTTGATTTATGATATGTTCATATAGCTTCTTCTTGATTATGTTCTCAAGTGTTTGGATCAAATAATTGAGTATGTAATTATAATTTTTTGATTTGATTATTTAATTATAAAGAAGCTATCATTATTAAACTTGTGCTTCAACGTCTATTCTAGGGTTTACTAATTGATTTTGTTTTATTGGATACTTTATTAAATCATCTAGCAAGGATTTTTTTATTGAATCTGCTCTAAGACACACCCTGCACTTGTGTTTTTGTGTGAACTTTTTAGGTATTGGTGGAACAGGTTCGATTGGTTATGTGACTCAAGTTATCGAAACGTTGGTCCCAATCTAAACACCTTTCTGGTGAAGATTATGAAGAAAATTTGTGGCTTGTAAGTAGATTACTTGGAAGCATTATCTTTAAGGATATTTTAAGTGTTGACCTTGTAATTGGAACTTATTTTCAAAATGGATAATTAGGTGGTTTGGTGAACCGATGGTTTTACTCTTAGGTCATTGGGGTGGCCTAAGTTGTTCTTACCTAAAAATATCGTGTGTCAATCTTTTATTTATGTTTACTTTATATTGTTTACATGCGATTGCATGTCATATCATTTATGAAATTTTAATTTGGCATAATTTGGTTGATTACCTAGTCACCCCTTCTATGTTAATTAGATCCGTAACTAAATAAGCTTCATTCTTGAACATAGTTATATAAACAATAGTAAAATATAAAGAAAGGTTGATCTTAATATTAGAGTATTATGGGATTAGGCAACCACTAGCTATTAACATTGATAAAAGACTAAACAAGGAAACCATAGTCCATAGTCAAGATCTACCATAACATCATCATAGTGGGAAGGTAGATTACCCGATTCATATATAAGAGCTAGTGAGGCAAAATTTGTTATGTGTGATAGTCATATAGATGACCCATTGTCATATAAACAAGCAATGAAGGATATTAACAAAGATAAATGAATTAGATTCATGAAACTCGAGATGGAATTGATGTATTCCAAATTTGTTTGGGATCATGTAGACAAACCTAATGAGTTTAGACCCATTTGATGTAAATGGTTCTACAAGAGAAAGAGAATGGATGGAAAAGTAGAGACTTTCAGAGCTAGACTATTTGCACAATGTTTTACGCAAAAAGAGGGGTTAACTATGAGCAAGCCTTCTTTCCATTAGCAATGCTTATATCTTTTATGATACTCATATTTATAGTAGTATCTCTCAATTATGAGATTTGGAAAATGGAAGTCAAGATAGCATTCTTGAATGGCTATCTTGAGGAGACCATCTATATGGTCTAATTAGAAGGGTTTGTAGTGGAATGACAAGAGAAAAAGGTTTGCAAACCATGTCCTAGACAAACCATGTCCTAGATATACATATAATTTTTTATCATGAGAATAAGCTCTTTGCTCTGTTTTAAGAAATACACACAAATAAGATGATACCTAGATTCTTGATACAAAGTTCCAAGAAATGTATGTTACCTATTAGACATGGGATTACACTATCTAAGAAGTAGTGTCTAAAGACAACTCAAGAGATAGACAATATGAGATAGGTACCATATGCATAACCAATTGGAAGTCTAATGTACGTCATGTTATGTACAAGGCCTGACATCTATTATGCCATTGGCATAGTTAATCAAAATCAATCCAATCCATGATTAGATCATTGGGATGCGCTCAAGTGCATCTAAAAGTATCTTAGAAGAATGAGGAATTAAATGCTAGTCTATTCTAGTATAGATTTGATCTCCATGGCATACATAGATTTTGACTTTCAAGCAAATAGAGAGTCTTAGAGATCTATGTCTGGTTCAATGTTTACCCTCGAAAAAAGAGCCATAGTATGGGGGAACGTGAAGTAAGGTTGTATAACTTATTCCATAATGGAGGCCAAACATATTACTGCCTATGAAGCAACAAAAAAGAGTGTATGATTATGTAAGTTCTTAGAGGATTTGGAAGTTTTTTCAAACATGGATCAGCTACTAACGCTATACTATGATAACACTAGAGTAGTGGCTAAATCAAAAGAACAAAGAAGCCACAAATGAGGAAAGCATATAGAGCGTTAGTATCATTTGATCCAAGAAATTGTACATCATGGAGATGTACTAGTCAAGAAGATAACCTCTAAGAATATTATTGTTAACCCTTTCACTAAGATGTATGATATCAATTTCGTTGTTTAACTATCTAGAGTTTGAATGACTATACACAATCTAAAATATGATTATAGATAATTATTCATACGATTCATGGTTACTCAATGATAAGATGCAATAGAGGAAGTAAAATGAACTTAATAACCTTAGTGGATTATTCATATACATTGTGTTCAATAAATACTAGCTATGGCATTCGAGATTTTCATGCTCATGTTTATAGTGGAGTAATTATGAAATTAATAAAGATTGATAATTAGTTAAGGGGCTAATTAATTTATCAATGCTTTATTAGACTTGAATTTGTAGTTCTACTGGTCCTCGAGTGTGCTCTATAACAACTAAACGATATTGCTTTCGAAATAAATAAATGATCAGTTTGAAATTAATTATTTCATATGATAAAATGCATATTTATTTATTGAGACAATTTATGATGATCATAAATTTCAAATAAATATATAAGGATAAAATAGTAATTTGATGTAGCCAAATTAACCCAATTAATTAATTAATTAATTATTATTTAGTGGGACAAAATATCTATTTGAATTAATTAATATATTAAAATGCTATTAAATATTTAGTAATTATTTAAATATGTGTGTGATAAGAAGGATACTTTGATAATTATCAAATTGGATTTAATTTTGGATTAATTATATATTTTATTTTCAAGGATGTTCTCGTTAGAGCACACAATTTTATTTTGTGAAAGACTCGTAACGGGAGTATAATTATGAGTTTTATTTTACACCAAGTCTTATCCAAATTGGAGACTATTTATGATGGGAATCAAGGAGCATTACCAAATGGCCATGTTTCAACTGGACCTATTATTCAAACAATCACTTAATGGGATCATTTACAAGTTGTTTGGATGTATGCTATAAATATTAGGTTGCTTGGGCATAAAGCATAAGAAAGGATCAAAGAAAAATCCTACTAAGGAAAGTAGCATTGAATTATTGTTACATTTATCGTGATATCTTTGGCATTCAATATTCGATGGAGATGATTCAAATTGCATTGAAAATCTGACTTAATGGGACACATTAATTCTAGAAATACAAATTTTCAACATCAAAATATTACTAGGACAAAATTGACTCATAACTGGAGGCTAGAAATATAAGAAAATTTAGCTTCAAAAGTTGAAGGCACTTTGAGGGATGAACTTTTGGGCATTGAGGCTTGAAAGTGCACCAAGGCATAAAATAATTGTTCTATGGCATAACCCTCTCAAATCTATTTACTGGCTTTAGAATTTGACATTGTGTTGTGTGATGAGTGCTTGAAAATCACTAATATTATGTTATTTATTTGTATTTAAATGTTACAAATATATTTGAACACGCATGATTTTATCATTATTGATTCAAATCTATAAGTTCGGAGTCATGGGTATTTTCTATTTTTAAGGTATTTATAGAATCAATTTATTAAAAGTGATAACACTTGAAGATTCATTCCTGAAAGCACTTATTTCCAACTTAGAAAATAAAAAAAAATAATACAAGTAAAGCTTACATGTGATCCAACCAGTAGTTTGTAAAAGGTGAAACAAGATAGTGAAGAAAAGCAGCATGGGTCACGACATGAAATGCATAGGGCTACAGTGCACATCATTTTGTTTAAAACCAAATTCAAGAAGCTTGAGTTGAGATGTGGTGAAGAATAGTTGGCCATAGTGCATTTTATTCTAAATGAAATGAAGTGAACCAAAATGAAATGCAGGTCGTGGTGTTGATAAACATGAACTATGGTGTACGAAGATTTTTAGCTCACGATCCATTTTTCTCACCTATTTTCAACTATAAATAAATGTTTATTTTTCTTGTCTTAATATATCATAACCAAATAGAAAACACAAAGATCATATAGGAATTCATTAGTACACACATCACTAAATATAGAATTTATACCTTTTTATTCTAGTTACTACCAACTTTATCTTCAATAGTCTAGTCTTTTCTAAGTCTAGGAGTAACAATATTATCTTTCATAACTATAGGTAATTCCCAACCATAAAACACAAAGTTCTGACACTTAATCTATAGACCATAGAAAGACTCTGATACAAGCCTTCTAGTATGGGTAATTCGACCCATCAAAGTAAGGTATATGGGTTGTAGATGAATCATCTCTTAAATGATCCATAACAAGGTCCTAGGCATACTAAGTGTATCTAGTGACCAACATTGATACCAAATGAAATTTTATTAGTTATGGATCTAATTATCTAGTAAGTGAAAGTATGATAAATTAAAATTTCATAAGTAGCCAAACAACCAATCACAAGTACATAAAGTAATAAGGAAATAAAAATATCGACACATAAGACTTTTCGGTATAAATAGCCTAGGCTAAATCAATGATTTAAGAGGAAAACCACTAGACCACCTAACTATCCACTGTGAAAAATAATTATTCCCTTACAAGGCTAGCACTCAAACTACTCACCCAAGTAATGCCTTCAAGTAACCTACTTATAATCCACTACTTTGATCACAGTCTCTACAAGATAAGCATTTGGATCTGGACTAACGTTCCAACAAACTTGAGTCCTACGAGTTAATCGAACCCACATCAATGTCACCTAAAATGTTAGCATATAAACACAAGTATAAGTGTGTGTCCTAGAGCAAATTTCAATATTGAAAAACCCTAACTAGTTGATTTAAACAATATATTAGATAAACTAAAAACAACTAGAAACTCTACATTAATCAGTTAAAAGCACAATAACCCAATTATTATTGTAGGCTTGCTAATCCATCAAACACAACAACATACATTTGATAAATTAACTTAATGAAAAAGCCTACTTAAGAACTCTTAGTGAAACAAGAGAGAAAATAAAAGATGAAGGGAACAAGCACAATAGCTCTTGTGTGGTTATTTCTAAAAGTGTGCTTAGCTTTGTATTTATAGAGTATTTTGAAGCACACTAGGTTAAAGTGTAATTATTATAATGTCCATAAAATCAATTAAAATATGCTTAAGAAATAAGGGCAATATAAAAAAAAAACCAATCCAAATCATATTAGAAATAAGTTTTAAAAAAACTTAAAGTTGGTTGTTTGATCATTTAAGTACATTGGTCGGTCGGTCGAGCATTCACTCGATCGATCCAAAATACACTTAAAAACAAGTGGATCGATTGAGTATATCCTTCGATCGATCTAGTCATATATTAAAATCAAACTAATCAAGTTTATTACTCGATCAATCCAATATACACTCAATCGATCAAGGGACTTAAATTTATATTTTTCATATTATGTCTAATATGTAATCTAACGTGCATAGGAATAGAAATATACATGATATATGGTTACTGAGGTACTATAAATTCTAATGCTTCAAATATTCTTTTAAAACACTCCTAGCACTAAAATTACGATTAAACATTTTGTTTTATGAATATTGCCAATACTAACATAAACATAACATATTCCAATCCTTTAATTTTATGTCTATAGATTATACTTTTCCAAACTTAAAATATTGTGCTAGAATGTGTAGGTTTATTTTTTGTATTTGTTTTTAAGAGATTTGTTGACTTATTTAAAACTATGTAGATTCTCTATATACCAACCTTGAAAGTATACTTATTGCTTGCTACAAATTTATTTGTACATTGCAAGCTATTTTTACAAATACAAAATTTATGTGTCAAGATTTTGACGTCGTTGTTAAGGAAGAATAACATTTTAATTTTTTATTATCAAAAATTTTAAAAATCATTTTTGCAAATATATGTTAATTGTTTAAATTTAAAAAATTAAAAATTAAAAACAATCTAAAACCAAAGATCTAAAAATGATCAAAAATTATGAACCAAGGCATGCCATTTTTGTGGTGTGAATATTTTAATTTTGTAGTGTGGCATGAACTTAACTGTGACTTGACCTAAGAGGTTCTAAATGTTTTGGCGTAGTATTTTAGTAGTTCACGTCACTGTATGAATAAACCTGTGTTGTGGCCCCCATTAATTTCTTTCACTGAAATACCCAACCCTATGTGTTTCAACCCCTATTTCTCATATCTTCATCTTTTTCACTCAAATCATAAATCTCTCTTTTCCTATAAACACAAATAATCCCCAAAAACCCCATCCTTTTTCTTCAATCTTTCAAAAATTTTTCAATATTCCTATTCTCATCTGATTTCATTGAGAAATTTTGTCAAATCCAATTGAATAATCTTCAAATCTTTATCTTTTACAAGGGTTGTTCTTAAAAATTTCATCTTCTTCATAACAACACAAGTGACAAATATTTTAGAATTATTCTTGAGTTAATTTTTCTGATTTTGTGGCTTAATTTTAGAATTTTTGGATTAAAAGAGCACAAAAATCTAATTAGACTAAGTGAAGGTGATGAAAACTTTTATATTATTTATAGTGTTGTGTTGTGTTGTGTAAAATTTCTAGAATATCTATGGACCCTTGAATTTTTATGAGTTTTCAAGTGCAAAGGCCAAAATTAGGATTAATAATGCCGCTAAAATAAATAAAGAGTTTTATTGAATAATGAGGCTTAGATTTTAAGGTAAGATAAAATTGTCATTTTAAGGGGATAACTAATGTCACAATGGAATTAGGATGGAGATGGTTCGCAAATGAACTAGGGGCCATTGTTGAATCAATTCTTTGGGAATTTTAACGCTAATGTTCCTAACATTGTTGACAACAGGGTAAAAGTACGGGGTGTACTAGTCCCATTTGGCCTACATGATATACATGCCTACTATGGTTTGATAGATATGGGTCAGGGTAAGTATAAAAATTATTTAAGTGGTGTGGAATATAATGAGGCAATAGAACCCTTGCTATAGAGGGGGCTGAGTGGGAATTATAATAGGGAAAACCCAAAGGTTTGGAAGCAAAATATTTAACTAGGGTTTCCCGAATGTGGCAATATTTTATCTGATCTAGACTTATGCCCACTACATGTTATAGCTCTGTAGACAGAGAACATACATATATTACTAATGAGACAAGATTGACATGCAATGCGATCTTGTGGATACTTTGGTTTTATATTTATAGAAAATAACAAGTATAACTCCTAAGATCGATCTCAGGAAGGAATATATGTACTTTTTAATTTATTATTCCAACTTTTAAAAGTGAAATTAAATCCTAAACATCGTGTCACAATATTTTTATTTTTGTGTTTCCTAATCTAATAACAAAAAAAAACATAGATATAGATTCAATAAACAATAATGTAAATTTTTATCATTCATAACAGTGGAGTATTTAAGGATATAATAATTAAGTTAATTATGCTTGCTCATATTATTTAGGTTATTAAAGATATAAATTGATATTTGTTGATTTTCTCTTTTTAATATTAAAGTGTCCTTAGGTAGGGCCCAAATTTTTTTTGTTTAATATTAATTAATTACTATCCTTAGGTGGGGCCTATTAATTAATTAAGTATTAAATTTTAGCTTTATTTCTAAGAAAATAGCAAACCATCTAATCACAACTTTAGGTAGAGTTAGTTAATTAGACTTTATTCACAATGTCTAAACTAAACCTAAGAATTTAATTATTCGAGTACTAACTTTCAAGTTTTAAAACCATTATTGAAAATATGTCATTAATACGTTTTTAGATAATAGTTCTTATAAAAAAATTTGAAATAAAGTTTTACTCTAACTACCGGGCGATTGTACTAACAAATAAAAGAGCAATACTCTAAATCAGACCAGATATTTATCTCTAATATCCTTAATATAAAATCTTGAATAAAAACAAAATCAATTTATTTTATAGAGATGTTTTACCTATTTAATATTTCGTAAGTATAACAATGTTATTATTATATCATATCTACAAACAGCCAGCTATGTTAAATTTAATTATAGATAAATTAAAGATAACATGTAAAAATAAAACATAAAAAATAACTGCAAAGAATTCATTTTAAAATTATATCTCAAAAGAATCCTTACAGAACTTTAATGGTAATTTTGTTGTTGGAAAACCTCCAAATGGATTTACAATTTCATTTATTGAATCAAAAACTAAAAATCTATAAAAAAAAATAGCCCGTTCTTCTCAAAAACAGAAGAACTTTGAAATAAAGACTTAAAAAAAACTTTCTAGAGAGAGAAATATAGAGAGAGAAAAAGTTGAGAAAATTGTGTGTTTTTACAATGGGGGAGAAGGTCCTTTTATAAGTGAGAAAAAGGCCAAAAAGGTGGGAAAATATTTCAAAAATTGATTTTGGACGCGTTTGGACAGGTTGACACGCATATGGGGTGCAAAAATTATGGTAGATGGGCATTTGGCACGCATGGGTATATGTGAAACCCAACGCAGGTGTGTACTGGCTCGCCATGACATGGCGCGATCGTGTGCTGGTGCATACAGAAATCAACATGGTATGTGTTGGGCATGTGCTGGGCGTGTGCCGGTTGTATACGAAATTTCGGCATTCTTGACATTTTTGACATTTTTGACCATTTTGACCCATTTTATCCAATTTTTTCATCTTTTTAACTTTTCCTCATTTCTTTTCTCAAAATACTTGTGATATATTGCCTCTAGTATTTATCTTTGAGTCTTTAAGTTATTTTTAAACGAAAATACCTAAAAACAATAAAAATACCCACGATTCAGAATAGATAAATTTATATAAAAATATGATAAAATCATTCAAATATAAATCTATTTGATCAATTAAATTATATTAAATCATGGTAAATTTAATGTTTTTAAGCACTTATCACAACCCCCAACCAGTTTTTTACTAGTCCCTTAACAAAAGAAGCGATAAAAACTAAAAAATTAACCTATCTTAAATCATTTTCGTGGATTGAAACGGTTGCATTTAGCATATGCAACAAACCACTAAACCCTTAGGTTTTCCTAGTGGACAAGGTTAAGTCTCGTGAGGTCTTTCAGTAATGATACCCACAAATATTAACAAAAAATGAAAATAAAATAAAACAAATAATATAAGAAGTTAACTAAAATTTAAAATAAAGTAAAAAGACTAAAATAAAATAAAGAAATGAAATACAAAAATATATCATGCTTATAATCCCTTTTAAATTTCATAATTAAAATCTTAAGCGCATTTTTTCAACTTACTAAACATTCATGATTTATTATAATAATTAGTTGAAAATTATTTTCATATTTTATATAAAAAATGTATCAATTTAATTTCACCCAAACTTAGTGTCAGGAATCCAAATTCGCTTCGACTCTATTCCTTACAAGTCAATACTCTCAAAAACACTGAATCCTATGGGTTCAGACACTCATACTATTTATATGCAAAATATTTGATGTATAGAAATGAACTAATATGTTAACATATGTATAAAGAAGAAAGGCTCAAAATAGTGCATAACTCTCATCTCATAAAAGGAATCGAATGTATAAATTATAAAAAAATCACATATATTATTTCCATACATCAATCAAACTCATTAAGCAAATATTTCAAGATATATGTCTTTTAGAAGTGTAGGAAATTAAATGTAATGACTTCTAAGGGAATTATTTCCTATAACTTTGTTTTGTAATTAACATTTTCTCATAACTTTGTAGGCTACGTGGGTCATAGTATGTAGATTATACTATATATTCTTTATCTATATATATATATATATATATATATATATATATAAGAGATTTTTAAACATTTGTTTTAAGAGTGGACCCACGTATAGATTGTAAATTTTTATAGGATTTTGGTGAGTGGTTAATTTTGTGGCTTTTCTGTTTGATTTTGGTTTAGGTAACCTTAGATATGTATCTTTTTGGTAGAATTCATACATGAATGAGATAAAGACATATATTATCAATTTCTACTTAAATCATTTAATTTAAGCAAATGAAAAATAAATATACGACACAATATTAAGATGAGAAAATCCATACATTCAATGCTAATACCTATAGAGATCATCTAAAAATTTGAAGAAATAAGAAATGTGCTTAGAGTAGAAAAAATATATTTCACTCAAAATAAAGAAAATTATGCTCAAATTATATCTCATGAGGGTAGTCTCTACTATTTGATTCCTAAACATCAATTTTGGTTTAATATAATTTCCACACCTTATCGAAAAATACTAGTCATGACAAAAACTAACTAATTACCATACACTCTATGATATGTTTTCAAAAATTAATCTAACAATGTAAAAGACTTAACTATTTACTTCAATTTTATTTAAAGAATGATAAATTTTTGTGAGAAAATTTTTAAAAACTAATCCTAGAATTCTAAAAATTACTAAACCACATAAATAAAATCAAAGATAATAAAAATGAAAATGTGAACATAAAAATTTTAAAATTGTTAAATTTTTTGAAATTAAGCATGGTAACTTTTCACCACCCCCAACCTAGAACTTACATTGTCTACAATGTAACAATTGTAAACTAAAGATAAAGAGAAAATAGAAGAAAAATTACCTATTTTCTGAAAATGTGCAAGTAATAATGGAGAAATGCAAGTGCATATATCATGTTCATCATTAAAGTCCACATATATCATGTGCATATATCATGAACTTCTAATATCTCAACACATATTTTTAGTTTTAACAATTCTAAAACAAAAGAAATTAAATAAATAACTAAAAGAAAATTACCTAAAATGATCAGTTGCCTCTTATCCAACGCTTAGTTTAACGTCTTAGCAAGACATAACTTGGGGGATTTCATTTTAAATAAACTCAATGTCCACATATCATTGAGTCAATCAAACCTACAGGTATGACAATGTTGTCTACCTATACTTTTTAAGTCATGCCTTATGGATATTCAAAATTTTATTTACTTAAAACTAGGAACATGATTATGGGTCCAATTGCAAGTCAAATAACTAAGCCATCAAAACACATTTGTACCTAGATCTAACAAAATAACTACCTCATTTTATCACAAATTGTAATTAAAAATTTTGAAATTTTGGAGATAGCTTTAGGAATTTTTTTATTTTTATTTTTTTATAATTTCTAAGTTAAATAACATAATCAGTATTAACCAAGAGTGCTCCCAAATAAGAATAGCAGGAAAGCCTACATAAAAACCATCCTCCTAGATAAAACAACGTTCCCAAGAAAGGCTAATAGCACAAAGGCTTCCAAGAACTAATCTCCTAGACAGAACTCCCTTAGATCTTTACTTTTCATGCTATTAAAATATAAGTTAATTAAGTTAATAAATTAAATTAAGTGAAATTTAATTTAATTAAGTTAATAAATTAAGGTAAGTGAAAATCTAAGTTAATTAAGGTGATAAATTAGGTTAACTGAAAGTCTAAGTTAATTAAGTTAATAAATTAAGTTAAATGAAAATCTAAGTTAATTAAGTTAATAAATTAAGTTAAGTAAAAATCTAAGTTAATTAGTTTTTTATTATTTATCTATTTTTTAAGAGCTCATTATTTAAATAAATGTTTTTTTAAGTTTTTTAATTTATTAATTTTTAAAAAAACAATTTAAATTTTTTTTAACTCAAAATAAATAAAAAAATTACAATTATTTACAACACAAATTTTTTTTTAAATTTTGATAAATAATTTAAAAATGTTATTCATTTCCTAACAATTGTGTCAATAACTTGATGAGACAAAATTGGCATGTAATGTCAATCTTGCAAATACTTTGATTTTATATTTGTAAAGCTCATGCAAGTGCACGAATCATTTTATAAAAAATTATAAGTATACTCCCAAGGTCGATCTAACGAAGAAATATATGTTATTTTTAATTTATTATTCAAATTTTTAAAAACGAAATTAAATCCTAAACATCGTATCACGATATTTTGGTTTTTGTGTTTCCTAATCTAATAACAAAAAATAAACATAGATATAGATTCAATAAACAATAATGAAAATTTTTATAATTCAATAAACGTAGATATAAATTCAATAAATAATAATGCAAAAAAAGAAGAACTTTAAAACTAAAAACTAAAAAAAAATTTCTAGAGAGAGAAAAAGTAGAGAAAATTATGTTTTTACATTTGAGAAAGGGGTCATTTTATAGGTGAGGAAAAGGCCAAAAAAGGTAGGAAAATATTTCAAAAATTGATTTTTAACACGTTTGGATAGGCTGGCACGCGTGTAGGGCACAAAAATTACGGTAGACAGGCATTTGGCGTGCGTGGGAGCAAGTGGGACATGGCGTAGGCATGTGCTGGCACCAGCGGAAATTGGAACGGCATGTGCTAGGCATGTGCTAGAAGCTCGTGTGCAGGTGTGTGTCGGTTGGGTGTGGAATTTCGGCGTTTTTGACATTTTTGACCATTTTTCACCCATTTTGTCCAATTTTCCATCTTTTTTTACTTTTCTTCATTTATTTTCTTAACATATTTGTGATGTATTGCCTCCAATATTTTCTTTCGAGTCTTTAAGTTATTTTTGAACGAAAATACCTGAAAAATAATAAAAATATCCGTTATTTCAAAGAGGTAAATTTATATAAAAATATGATAAGATCATACAAATATAAATATATTTAATCAATTAAATTACATTAAATCATGATAATTTTAGTTCTTTTTAAGCAATTATGAATTACTTTATGCTATAGCATCCATAATGACCATGTATGTTGGAGCCATAATTCATCATCACATAAGATTGTCTACTAACAATCACTGTTTCAGTTACTTCTTCCCCTAACTCATTATAGTTCTATATGTTAGAGTGGTGGTGAATTATCCAAAAGGTGAGGTATTAATACAACTTGGTGAATTATTGAATCTAACTTACTATAATGAACTCACTTTAAGCACTAATAGATACCAAAGGGACAGAAGGGTTACTTCTTCATCAAAGATGTCAATGAAAGATGAAATTCATCATCTAAATGAAAGCATGACTTACATGTAAAAATATGTCCAAGCTTATACTACCCAACATCCTGAGTTTACAAGTCGATGGCATCGTGTTTAGGGTGAATATAACCATACTTTCCTTAAAATGCAATGATTAACACTCCCTTATCTTGAAGTTGGATTCTAGTTATTTGAGAGAACATGAGAATAAACAGTATGATTTTATTTTTACACCAATAGAAAATTCACATGGTAAAGATCAAGGAACGAACGACATGGAGGATTATGCTCCAATTTTGGTCTAGAGTTTTATTATTTTGTGTATTTTATTTCATTTTTTATTATGAACTTCTAGTTTAATTGTGTTCTTTTACAGATTTTATTTTGTTTTATGTTATTTTTCATTTTATGTAATTTCATTTCATTTTATTTTATTTCCTATTTATTGAACCATGGTTATTTGATTTAGAATTGTTTAATTTATAACTACTTGTTGAAATGTGATATATGAGAAGTACACACAATATATCTTTATGGTTAAATTGTTTAAGATGATAGATGTACTTAACTTTCTACCTCATAACTTGATCACATAAAGAAAAGCAATAAATTTTCTTTTCTTTATCTTTATCATTATCTTTAATTTACATTTATTGCATTAAGGATAATGTAGATTTTATGTTGGTAATAGATGAAAAGTTATATAAATTTTTGCATTTTTAAATTATTTTATTAAACACATGTTTATATTTATTTTCTTTTATTTAAATTATTTATTGATTTAGGGATAGTTAGGTCTATTTTTGAAATTTTGCAAAAATATCATGTTTTTAGTTTATTTTAAGCGAATGATTGATTCTTTTGCATTGCTGGATTAATGTCTTTAACATGCCATGCAATAAAAGAATAATTAATTTTTTTCATAGTTTGTGTTTCATGATTGAATGTTAAAATTGAGATAAACCTAAAATTAGTATTTAAGAATCAAATAGTGGAGACTATCTTATGAGAATATTTTGAGTATATAATCTTTCATCCTAAGTGATAATATTTTTCCCCATCTTCTTACTACTTAAATTATTAGATGATCTCTATAGATTTTGCATTGAATGTTAGGATTTTTAACATTTGAGGTAGTGTGATGTACTTATTTTTATTGATTAAATTGAATGACTTAAGTAAAAATTGAGAGTGTATGCCTATTTCATTCATGCATGACTTCCAAAAAAGAGATATATTTGGGGTTTCTTAAAGCCAATACAAAAAAGCTAAAAAATTAACCATTTACCAAACACATATATGTACATGGTTCCACTCTTTAAAAAAGAAAAAAAAACATATATAAAAAAAAGTATAAAAAAAAGAGAAAAATAAATAGTATATTTGATATTTTTGCTTGATAATTTTAATTGATGCATGAGTATAGTATGTGATTTCTTTATAAATTCTTTTATTTGATTCATTTTATGAGATCAATGTTACACACTTTTTTATTTCTTTATAAATCCTTTTATTTGATTCATTTTATGAGATCAATGTTACACACTTTTTGAGTCATTTTTCTTTAGTCGTATGCTAACCCATTATTTCATTTTTTTTAACATAAATTCTATTTGCATATATCTTTGATTGAGCATTTGAACCCATAGAATCAGTATAATATTGAGAGTATGATTTGAGAGGATTAGAGTAAAAGCGAATTCGTATTTCTAACATCAAAATTGGGTAAGTCAATATTGATACAATTTTTATATGGAATATAAATTTTTGATTTGCAACTAATTTTTACATTAAACTATGAATCATTGGGATGTTGATTTAGCTTATGCTTTAGACTTTGTTATAAACTTAAAACGGTTAAAGCATGAGAAGTTTTGCTATTTTACTTTATTAATTTTAGTTTTTATTTTGCTATTTTTTTCATTTTTGCTTTTTTTTTTTAGTTTTTGTATTTAATATGTTTGTGGGTATCATCATTAAAAGCCCTCACAATACTTGAACTCATGCACTAAAGCAACCTATGGGTTTAAAGACTTATTGCATACGAAAATGATTTAGGTTATTTTAATTAATTTATTTTAGTTTTTTACTTTCTTTGTTAGAGACTAGCAAGACGCTGGTTGAGTGTTGAGATGAATGCTTAAAAACACTAATATTATGTGATTTATTTACACTTAAATGTTATAAGTAGAATTGAGTATGTATGATCTTGTCATTATTTAAGTAAATCTGTGTGTTTGAAATCACAGTTATTTTATGTTTTTTTCCAGGTATTTTTAACACTAATTTGATAAAGTCATACTTGAAGATTCATGCTTGAAAGCACTTATTTATAACTTACAAGATTAAAAGAATAATACATGCAAAACTTACATATGATTCAACCAGTTTTTAAGGAGTAAAACAAGAAAGTGAATAAAAGCAATGCGGCCCATGACATGAAATAAAGTGGACCTTGTGCTTAAAATCAAAACGAGATATGGGTCGCAATGTGGATAAACATGGGCCAGAATGCGCAAATATTTTTCCCTCACGATCCACTTTTCTTGCCCATTTTCAACTATAAATTAAAGTTCATTTTTCTTGTATTTTTGTACCAAAACCACATAGAAAACACAAAGATCAAATAGGAATTGCTATAGTATCTTTTTCAGTTTTATAATAGTTTTAACTTAATAAACAGTATAGGCAGATCTTTTGGAGGTTTTTCGGATCATAGATTGCTACAAAAGTTATCTATATATTGAAGAATACATTGAGGTATTGATTTTAATTGTATTATATTATTCACATATGCAATTTTAATATATCCTTTTGAATGCTATTTTAATTTACTTATTATTTATTAAATTTGAGCATATTTGGCTGAATATTATTATGGGATATTAGTTATGTTTTCATGTTTTTGAAAATTAATTTTTGCAAATACTTTTACAATAAATTGAGTTTATTTCTTCTTTTAAGATTTCTACAAAATTTATTACTCATAAATATATTAACGACATATTTTTCATAATAAATTTAAAATCTGAAAGTTAGATTTTAGGATTTAATTTTAATACCATGAATACGCGTTTAAATTGATAGTCCCATAAAAAATATTGATTTAAATAGTTTGTTATTTCTTTAGGAATAAAGTGTAATTTAATCTTATCAATTACTAATCCTTGTCAAAAGACTTTAATTGATTTGATAACAAAGAAACTAATCCCTATTAGAGGACTTTTTCATACGTAAAAGGGAAAAACATTAATCTTAATTTATATCTTTAATAACTAAATTAGTTTTGAACAAATATGGTTAACTAACTAATAAATTCCATAAATTTTCAATTTGAGTGATAATTGTATATTTACTCAATTCTATTCCTATGCTTCAATTTTATATCAATAGATTAGACTTTTCAAAACTTGAACTATTAACCTAAAATATTGTTTCTTTCTCAGGTATTTTTAACTTGTTTCATTTTTGATTTTTTTTTAGTGTTTTGGTTGTATATATATTAGCTATTAGGAAATTTTTTCATATAACTTACTTCGATATATATTTTTGATATTAATCAAAGTTGAGAGCGTTTAAGCCAATTATTCCTCTTCAAGTTGACTTATCAAGGAATTTGCAACCATTTCTGTGGCATATCACCATTGGTTCTTTGGTATGTAATATCCATAAAGTCAAGGTAATGTTATCAATCTAGATATTAGACTATTCTGGGATCGTTTTCAATTTGTCATTTAGTATTTGGCCATGTCTCTTGGAGTTCTCAAACATTTTGTGTTTATGGGTTTCAAGGTTTGAGTTCATAGGTTCACATCAATTTAATCACCCTCTCCCTCTACTCACTCATAGCTCATAATTTGAAGAAAAATTAGAGAATTTTTCTATGACTTAATTGGGAGAATTTTTTGAGAAAAAAATTCAACCCAAAGCTATCGTGTTTCAAGAAGATGTTCTTGGTAAACAAATTGTTCTTCAAAAACTTACTAATAACATGTAAGGGTTCTAGTTGGAGAACTAGAATTAAGCTTTTAATCAACTTGGAATTTGTAAGGATTCCCTCTAATCCCGTTCTTATTTGTTTGTAGATAAGGCTTGGAATCCCGTATGTTCCAACCATTTATTATTATACTACTTTATTATAATTAAATTATTAATATCATAAGATCTTTGTTGGAAATTTTTTTTTGTTGATTGCTAATGGTTTTTGCAATTTTTGTTAATAAAAATTTGGTTTTTATCGAATCATTTTTATGCTTTACACATAAGGATTTGGAGTTTTCGAATGGTTTTGACTTTTCTTGAAGAAACATAACCCATGAATACTTTGAAAATTCATATACAACGAACATAATGTACATTTTCCCACTTTTGTTGGCAGCTAGAAAGGACCATAGATATGATCCAGTTAAGAACTTATCTTAGGAAGGCCTCTAACTGTCTTAAGACTTGAGATTTTATTTAGTAACTTATAGTTGACATAATCCAATCTTTGATGGCACACCTCTTCTATACTAAGATTGGCTTTGTTACGTAGGAAAGAAGGAAAATCACTAAACAAATAGCAATTGTCTTTAGATCTAATACCTTTTAACCATAGCAGTACTAAAACTATTATACACAATGCATTCTTTATGAGTAATCTTAACCAATACTTATCATCACATATTTGACTTATGATAATAAGGTTTTCCTTAAGACTCACAAAGAGAACATCATTGAGCTTAGGAATCTTTGGAGCAATAATAGATCATTTTCAATTTATCATTGATTTTCTTGCATCACCAAAAGTAATTAAACTATCTTTAATGTGGTAAAGGTGGGTGAAGAATTACTTATCTCGAGTTATGTGCTGAGAAAAAGCATTATCAAAGTACCAACATCTAGTAGCTTGAGCTTTAAGAGTAGTATGGAGAACGCTACACCTCAAGTTAGGTGAATCATTGTGACTAACTTGAGAGGACTAGTATTTTTAAAGAAACAAAACAGCTTCATTCTAAATCATCAAAGCTTCATTTGTAAGACTTATATACTGCTTTAGTAAATCTTTAATATAATTTGAAAACAACTGGTCACTCCCAAAGTTTCATCTAAGAAGTCAAAATAGAGAGAAAATCTACATTACCAAAGGGAGGGGAAATAGACTCATACTTAGCACTTAAGTCATCTAAACAAAAATTGTTGATGTAGGTTTATACTCAATTTCTTTGAGACCTAAAAAAGAGTAGCACACATTATAAACAAAAGGAAGACCACACAAAGGGGGTTGTGCTTCCAATTGGACTTTGACACTCAAGTTAGTTAAATGATCAGTGGAGGAGGAGATAAGGCTAATTATATGTCTTCTAAGGTTCCAAGTACTCATGATTATAATAGAATTAGAGTTATTCTCAAAGTTGTCGAGGAGATTCAATATGCCATAGTTGGAGATTGTATTATTCTTCTACAATGGCTTATATGAGAAACTTTAGAGGAGATTGGAGATAATTCAAACTAGGAATGCTTGATGTTCATATTAGGATCATAAAGTAGTAGGAATCCCATGTAGATATCCAATTGGGCATATGGACGAGTTCTCTTGATGATAAAACTCTAGAGAGGATGTTGTACCAGATTTTGGGAGCTAATATGCTCCTTTCTAAAGACAGATCGAATGCTGCATTGTTTAAATGAACATCATCATGAAGATTTCCATTGGCTCTGGGAGTTGATCCCTTAGGTCCTTTGAGGTCTCTAAAAGGTAATAGAGATTACTTTAAAGGTCCACAAAGGTCTTTTGATATGTGAAGGAGTTGTTCTTAATTGATATGTGATTGCTACTTGGAGAATCTAGCCCATTGTTAGGAAATCTAGCCCATTGCAAATCCCCATTAAGGAAGGAATTTTTAACATCCATCTGAAAAAGGTCCTATTTACTAGCAGTAGTAACAACTAAGAGGGCATGAATAGAGGAGATATGAGCAACTGGAGCAAAAGTCTCTTCATAATCAATCCATACTCTTGTGTAAAACCTTTTGCAACAAGACGAGCCTTGTAACACTCTATAGACCCATCAGAGTGAGTCTTGATCTTATAGATCCACTTACAACCAACCACAAACTAACCAGGAGGGAGAGTAACCAGATCCAAAGTATGGTTTTTGGTTAATGCATCAATTTCCTCTTTCATTGCAATCTGCCATAAAGGGTTAGTAGATGCCTCACGATAGGTGTGAGGCTCATGGAGTATAGTAAGGGCAGTGTAACAAAGATAGTCAAGTAAATGTGCAGGAATGGATCTTACACTACTACAAAAATGGGTATTAAAGTCGGTTAAAAACCAACTTTAAATTGAGTGACTTAAAATTTAAAGTCAGTTCACGCGACGAACCGAATTTACACGTACATTTATGAATTTTTTTTATTTTTATTCTTATTTTTCGTATTCAATATATATAGCACAAAAAAATTAAAATATAAATAATAATACAAATAATTAAAAATTTATAATTAATTACTTGATAATTAAATTTATTACAAAAACAAATAATGTATATACAATACATATAGTTAACTTAAATTACAAATAAAATAATGTCGTCAAAGTATAATTAGATGCGAGTAAGCTTGGTTGGCTTAGAATCTTGGTTGGCTTAGACACTATGACTAGAAAGCTAGACAAAAAATAGATGATCCATATAACAATTCATATTCCCCTACATACATGAGCACGTAAACATCGATCCATCAAACAAGAAGTTTAAACTTCAGAGACATACGAATGAAGAAATTAAATCATTATAAATATTATCATCAAAAAGAGATTACCACAGCGACATCAGAGCGATATAACCCTTCGATGAACTCATATTAGCATTTTATTAATCATTTATCTATAAATATGAAGTTATCTGGAATCTCTGCTAGTATTTTTAATGCTATAATGAACTCTAAATATGAAATCAAGTATAACTCTAATTTCTTACTTGGCTTGTGTGAGTTTTGGTGCCCTTAAACGTATGGAACACGTTCATGGGCACCAAAACTCATACAAATAAAGAAAAAAAATCGAAGTTACACCTAATTTCATATTTAGAGCTCATTATAACATTAAAAATACTATCAAAGATTCCAGATAACTTCATATTTATAGGCAAATGATTAATAAAGTGCTAATTGTTGTCATAAGGAAAGTAGGCAAGAGAGATGATTGGTCCAAAAATAGGTCCATAAAACAATACATTCCCCTAAATACATGAGCATATAATCATCCATCAAATAAGGGACTTCAGACACAGGAATAGAGAAATTAAATCATTAAAAAAATTACTGTTATGTTGTCATATACTATTCAAGATCATCAGAATCTTCTCCTGATTCTTCTTGTGATGATATAATTTGAACCATGTGTTATGCTCATTCCTCTCGTAAATCATCAAAAATTTGTTGATCGTAGCCTGTCTTATTCCAACCAAAGAACTACATGTATTTAAAATCAAAAAAAGAATGTAATTTCATTTATTTACAAAAAATAACTCAAATATGTTAAAAACTTTTATGTATATGGGTAAAAGATATTACCACATCATCAATTGGAATTTTGATATTTGTGATGATTTCGCTCATAAACTTCATGACATAATAACCACACATGATTTCATTATTTTGTTGTGGAACCTACAAAAAACAAGTGTACATGATTTTTCATATTCGAACATCTTTATTATTCAATTGTAAAATTAATAAAATTATTAATATTGGCTTGTACATACCATAACTTTTGTCCATATAAGCTTATGAGATTTTTTAAGGGCAATGCCCTTAAACTTGTTCCACAACTTCCATACCCTATCAAGGTTTAAAACATTTAGTTTTTATTAAATATTACAAAAAATAATAGAAGAAACTAATATATAGTTATAACTCTTACATTTCAACAACTACTTTTGTATCTTTACTGAGTTCTATGGAAGCTGTGTCACAGTACCAAACATGATTATTGAATAGATCAATAATTACCAACATCCAATGATCTTAGCCTTATTCAAACCTTAATGGCCAAGGGATTATCAACTTTTGATTTCTGTTAAGCGTTAATGCTCTATCACATAATTGTTTAGCTCTGATGCTAACATCCTTCTCTTGATATTGATTGACATATGAAGAATCATAGAACATTGCTAAATGTGATGAGTGATTATGTTCAAATCGATAATAGCACGCCCTATATAAAAGATATATATATAAATAATTAGATAATATAGTTCTACATAAATGAAAGAAAAATAAATAGATCCAGGACTCACCTTGTCCATACTTGAATTATACTTAAATCGATCATTTGATATTCAAATAGTTACAATATGCACTCGATCGATATATAAGTTTGGCCGAGGTCTACACTAGAAATTTCTATAGGAAGTGGCACAGTCCATCCATCATTTATGCTAGATGCCCTCTCAACAATAGTCATCAAAGTGTCAAGATTTCTGCTGAAGTTTAAAGCATAATCATAACTATAATTTTTCCAAGGCTTCTTCTTGAATGACTTGGTGCGCGATGATTGGCCACTAGACATAGATTTAGCATGAGATACTTGCTTTGTATCTCTTAAATGTGCCGCATTTAAGAGTTATGGTATAATAGACTTAAAAAAAGTATTATATATGTATTTTAGTAACAATATAAGATATAATAAAATAATAGTAGTAAACAAGTGTTATCTTTTAAGTTAAAAAATAATACCACGTCAAAATTTAGAACAACTTGAATTGATAGCCAAGCCACATGCTGTCCAACCGCCTCTTAGACTGTGGTAGCATCAGAAGGCACAGGTAGGGGACAATCATGAAATAATTATTGATCAATTACTATTCGCCAATGATTAGGCAAATTTTGATTATGAATCATCTGATCATCGTTCAATTGTTGTACCGTTCTAATAGCAACAAAGTCCATTGACGAAGGATGTTTCAACAAACATTTCATATTTTGTAAAAAGTTTAAGTGTTATATATAAAAAATAAAACATATAATAAGAATTTAAAAATAATAGATTATATACACCGATAATTAAAATCTTACCACATATGATTCATCAAATAGAAGAGGACTCCCATGTGGGGTAGCTATTGGATGTACATTCTCCAAAATGTTCATCGTGGTTTGATTGATGGTAAGAATGTGCAGATTACATTGGAGAAAATGAACCACTACTTGATTGCATATGCATTCCTGCATATAGTGAGGACCAATAGGATGGCTATATCCCATACTGGATGTAGTTTGAGCGCAATGAGATTGCATGGGTGGCATGCCTGACATGGATGGTGGCCTGCCTGACATGGATGGTGGTATACCTGGCATGGATGGTGGCATGCCTGGCATGGATGGTTGCATGCTTGGCCAATATGGCATGCCCTGGTTGTAGAATGATGCCATGGTTGACATTTGTTGTGATTGATGTTCTTTTAGAGTGGAAATCTCACTTAACACTGAGGCCTTAAAGGAGTTGAATTCTTCTTCAATTTTAGTGTACTTCTCCTTACTTACAGTTTAAGGCTTTTGTTTTGGAATGTTAAAATACTCCATATAACCATCATATTGGCTACCTCCCCTAACACGACTAGGATGCTCGCATCCGAATGCATGATATAAAGCATCTCTCCCAGGCTCTTTGATTATTTCACCCCTGGATATTTTTTCTTGAACAACTCTCTACAAATAATAAAACACACAAACATATCATTCATTCTTACATCAATTATTAAAAATCATTAAGACTTTTTATCAACCAAAATTACTAACCAACTTATTTAGTTGTTCTTTTCCTCGCTTAGTCATCAATCTTGAATTCTTCGTTTTAGGAGTCTTTGTTTCTATGTACAATTTAGTTCGGGTAACAGGTCTACCCAATTCAGCTTCCTACATAAATTATGAAAAAATTATTAACAATGATATGAAATTAAATTGAGGAAAATAAATATAAAAATATTTATAAATTAAGACAAATTAATAATACCATTCTATATCTAACTTCAGGATTTGAAGACCTCCCAGTACGGTTAGGAAGAATGTTATGCATTTGTATATTCTGATATTCTTCCCTAATAATTTGAAATTCATCTGAACGTCTATAATCCACAAAGTCTTTCCAAACTTGAGGTGTAATCCAGGGGTGTCCTTCAGGGATTTTGTAGAGCTCTACCTCATCAAGTGGTTCCAAATATGGAAACACATAATTTCTTGCCAATCTGGAAGTCTTGTATTCCTTCCATGCCTTATTTGCAATCTTATAACACTTAAGTTTCCAATTGTCATCGACTTTGTAATGATTCTATAAAAACACAGTACAAAAGATTAGATATAATATATATATTGATTATAAAATATAAGAGACTTACACAAATGGTTATCCATATTTTGAACTTTTTTGCTTCGTCAACCTGAGACCAATCATTTATATTAATTGGTATACTGGACTTCGCAAGTCGACCAATAAAGGATTTCAATTGTTGACCATTTTCCCCTATTGGATTACCATTAGCATCAAATAGAACAGGTATTCTATCATTTGGGTTAAGTGGAGCATCAGGTATATTCGCCCAACCCCTTCTTTTCAAATACCCCAATGGATCATTTGGATCTACAAGCTCTGTTATCCGAAGATCCATGAAATATATATCTGTAAACAATGAAGAAATATATAAATTAATTGAAAATTTTAGGAACATACATATATATAAGAGTTATTACAACAATATAGAACATATGTTATGTTTAATTAGGTTGTTGATCGTATACATATATTCCTTCACAATCACTTCGAGCCCATGACGAAGAATCATCATCATCAATTAGATCATCACATACATTAGGTAATTTATTTGAGAAATTACTAATATTGGTTAATGTATCAAGCATAGAGTCATCATCTTCTACAACATCACAATGGTAAAACTCTTTTTGTGGAGGTGTTAACACAACAGACTCTCTTGGATCAATTTGATCGCTCACGTAAAATACTTGTTTTGCATGAAGTGCTAACGTGAAAGGATTATCAGTGTGACTTATCTTGGATAAATTTACAAGGGTAAATCCAAAATCATCTATTTTATATCTAACATTGATAACATCAGGAACTTTCACACCCTCCAAATATTTACAAAATACATCCTTCTCTTTTGTTGACATTGTATATGATGCTGGTGGTAAGTATGTTCGATTCCTATCATTTTTCACCCTTGGTTCCAATTTAGGTCGTATGCCTAGTTTCTTTAAATCCAATCTTGCTTTAATTCCATCCTTTGTTTTTCCAGGTATATTAAGTAAAGTACCAATCAAGCTCTCACATACATTTTTCTCAATGTGCATGACATCTAAGATTTGACGAATGTGTAAGTCTTTCCAATAAGGTAATTCCCAAAATATTGATTTTTTTTCCAACAACCATGGTAAGTCGGTTCAAACTCTTTTTCATTTTCACCCATTTCATTAGTTGACCTCTTTCATTTCCCTACCTTAGTGAGTTTTTTTTCATCTTTCCATATCGTTTGAATGTCATACCATTCAATTGCCTTAATATCTCAACACCTCGCAAAGGTCGAGTTGCATGATCATGATCTTCTTCACCATCAAATGGTTTATTTTGGTATCTAAACTTGTGTCCAGATGGCAAAAATCTTCTATGTCTTCTATAAGACATCTTTCGTCCGTGAACAAGATAAGTTGCAGAAGTTCCATCACTACATATAGAGCATCCCTTGTAACCTTTTGTTGCATGTCTTGATAAGTTTCCATAGGTAGGAAAATAATTAATTGTCCATAAAAGGACCCCTTCAAGTTAAAGTGTTCTTCTTTATATGCATCGTAAACATTTACACCATCATTCCACAACATCTTTAAATCATCTATCAGAGGCTACACATATACATCAATATCAACATCGGGTTGTTTCGGTCCTGAGATCAATAATGTTAACATCATGAATTTTCTTTTCATACATAACCAGGGAGGAAGGTTGTATGTTACCATAATTACTGGCCAACAACTATATCTACTACTGAGGAAACTATGTGGATTAATTCCATCAGCAGTAATGGCAAGATGAAGATTGCGTGGATCAGATGAAAATTGAGGAGATAAATTATCTACTACTTTCCAATTTGGAGAATCATAAGGATGACGTAGCACCCCATCATCAGATCGATTATCTGAATGCCAAGTCAACATCTTTGATGTATCTTTACTATTGAACAACCTTTGAAAGCGAGAAATCGGAGGAAAGTACCAAAGAACCTTTGCAGGCACGCCTTTCTTATGTGTTGTCTCATTTGTACCATGCTTCCATCTCGATTCTTTACACATAGGACCATCATCTAATGTCTCATATTCTTTTCTATAAAGAATGCAATCATTTGGACAAGTGTGAATCTTATGATATTCCGTGCCAAATCGACTAAGAGATTTCTTTACTTCATACATTGAATATGGTAATTCAATACCCTCAGGAAACATATCGACTGGTAGATTTAGTAATTCTGTGAATCCCTTGTTAGAAAAACCATGTTTTGCTTTCACATTGTACAAATGAACCAATCCTGACATTTTAGTGTATTTTTTACATTTTGGATACAACGGTTTTTCGGCATCTTCTATAAGTTTTTTACAGATTTCAGGATCATCCTCGCGTAATTCATCTTCAACACCATGAAACATATTTTCTGTCTGTACATTATGATAAGATGTATGTAATCCACTCACATTATTATTTATCTTTTCCCAATGAGTATTAATATGAATATTTTCTCCATGATAATACCAACATTTATAGCTCAAAAGAATACCATTACGGATAAGGTGATACTTAACCTCGTCAAATTCATGAAATCGTTCATTTTACATTTAACATATGGGCATCGAATCATACTAGTTCCAGTATTACTATTTCTACAAGCAAATTCCATGAAACTTTCAACTCTAGAAATATAGTCTTGCTCAATTCTACACTTTGACATCCAAGATTTGTCCATTTTCTATTAATGACATTAATTAAACATATTAATTAATTATGTATCCAATGAATATATTTCAAGTATTATTATATATAAATAAATTTGGGAGGGATAATAGGGTTAGAGTTGAGAATCAATCTATACCTAAAGGAGGAATGAAAATATAAAATTACAAACAACCTCATTTCTATACAAATTAAAAAATAAGCAGCATGTCAGCATGAATATATAAAAACCAATCACTTTGGTTGATTCTAATTTCTAAACATGTTACTATATTATAATTAAAAAGTAATATTAATTATACGTATATAACATTCTATAGAAGTAGGGGCTACTATAGTAATATAATTAACATTTTAACTCATAAGTAGCATATATAAATAAAAGTAATAATATTACTTAGTTTTTAGTTATTATTTGAATTTTATTAATATATATATATATATATTATTTAAATTATTGAGTTTATAAATATATATTTATAAATTTTTTAAAAGTCAAGAGATAGCACGTATAACTCTAATTAATACTAATATAATTTCTTAAAAATTTAAAAAAACATATTACTTTTCCTCTATTCACTAATTGTCTAAAATATAATTATTTATATATAAATAAATTTATCCACGCACGGTAAATATATATAATCCCTCAAACCCACAACATTTCAGATATTATTTTTACAGAAAATAAGTCAAACATATAATAACAAGCAAAATAAAATACATACCTAAATAAAATAATTATACAAAAAATAAAACAAACTGAATAATAAATTGTAAAATTAATAGAAATACTTACAAGAATGTTATGAAGTAACTAAATGGAGGACATGAAGAATAAAATGGTATTTTGTAAGTGAGAATAAGTGAAAAAATTGGTATAAAAAATTTGAGTATTTCATTCAAAAAAAAATAGTAGATATGAAAGATAATGAGAATAGGAATATAACTCACAAAACGGCGTTGCGAATGGTGGTCAGAGGTGGCCGAAAATTGAGAAAAAGGGTGGATGTGGCTCGGTTTTGGGAGAAAATGGAGAAGAGAAATGAAATTTTTGGGTTTCTGCATAAGAAATGAGCCGAACGGATATATTTAGTGGATAGCGTCGGTTGACATGGCGAACCGACGCTAGCCGTGTGGGTAGCATCGGTTGACGTGGCGAATCGATGCTAGCCACGTGGGTAGCGTCGGTTTGCCCAATCAACCGATGCTACGTCCATGTGGATAGCGTCGGTTGACGTGGCGAACCGACGCTATCCACGTAATTTAATTTTTTTTGTAAATTATTATTTTATTTAAACTATCATATAAGTACTATAGAAAAAGAAAAAAATAATAATTTTACAATAATATTTAATTAAAATAGATACATAAAATTAAATAAAGATATATTGTACGTACATATATAAATTTAAATATTCAAATAAATAAACCAAATTATATAATTTTTAAAACTAATTGTCTAAAAAAACGAAAAATTATACTATTTATATATATTTATATCCAACTTAAATTCTAAATAGTCAAATAAAATAATAATTAATAAGCTAAAAAAATTTCAATTTTATTTACTTCATCCATTTTTTAATTTAAAAAATAGGACGTAGCGTCGATTGATGTGGCGAATCGACACTAACCACGTGGGTAGCATCGGTTGACGGGGCAAATTGATGCTAGCCACGTTGGTAGCATCGGTTCTCCACGTCAACTGACACTACGTCCAACGTGGATAGCGTCGGTTCTACACCGAACTGACTTTAAATTCATTATAAGTCAATTTTTTCCAAAAACCAACTTTACACAACAACTTAAATACCCTTTTTTGTAGTAATGTTACTCGGGTTGAGTGGCGAGGTGAAATGTCTTGTGAAGGATCTTTAGACGGAGTAGAAGTAGGGGACCTATGCTCAAGGTGGGGTAGCTTGTCATCAACCTATTCATCTATAACCTATCTAAGAGAATCATCAAAATTATTTGAAGATTGAATAGATAAGTCCAAAAGGAGGATCAAAAGTATCTGTAGAAGGAACATGAGACTCATCTAGAAAGATTTTTAAAATAGAAGAGTTAGTTATGGAAGAACAAAAGTGAGAGAGTTAAACAAATAAGCGGTGTTCCCAAAAGACAACATTACGGGAAACACGAAGACGATGCGAGATAGGATCATAGCACCGATACCTGTTTTGAGTTTCACCATAACCAAGAAAATGACAAAGTCTAGATCAAGGCTCAAGTTTGTTGTGCTCATGAGGCTGAAGAAGAACAAAACAGACAGATTTGAAGGAGCAAAGGTAATGATAGTCAGAGGATGACCCAAAAAGGTGCTCATATGGAGTTTGATTATGAATGATAGGACTTGGAATGCGATTAATGGCATAAACAACATGAAGAGTGGCTTCACCCCAAAATGGGGCAGGAACTTTGGCAAAAAGAAGAAGAGCATGGATAGTGTCAAGAATATGATGAAGTTTTCTTTCGGTTCGACCATTTTGTTGAAAGGTGCCTAGATAGGTTAGATGATGTACAGTGCCATAGGAATGTAACATAGCTTGAAAAGTATATTGAGTATATTAAAGAGCATTATCTGATCGAAAAGTTTTGATATGTTTGGAGAATTGTGTTCCAACCATTTTTGCAAAGTTAGTGTATATTGGTAAGATTTCTAAATGAGATTTCATAGGAAAGATTCAACTATAATGAGAATAATCATCAATAAAAGCAACAAAATAACGAGATCCACCAATACTAGTAATAGGAGAAGGTCCCCAAACATCATAATGAATTAACTCAAAAATACTATTAGAGATAGATTCACTATTATTGAAAGGTAAAGATGACTGTATTCCTAACTGATATGAAGTACAATCAAAATTGTATTTGGACACAGAATCCAACAGACCTTTAGAAGCTAACTGTTGTACTCAAGTGGATGGGTCATGACCAAGACAAGAATGCCAAAGTGTGAGAGAAGTTAAGGAAGAATTGTAGCAGCTGTAGCAGCAACAGAGATAGGAGCAATAGGTGGAAGATGAAGATTGTTCACGGGAAACATACACCTAACCCTAGGACCGGTCCCAAGCTCTTGCCCTGTCCTCAGATCCTGCACAATACACCCAGAATAGTCAAAAATAAGGTGATATCCTAGTTTAGCTAATTGTTCCATAGAGTATAAATTATAGGATGGGTTAGGTATATGGAAGACCCCAGGAACAGAGAGGTAAGAGGTCGAAACAAAACCAAGACTATTCTCATGCATGGTGGAACCATCAGCTATATGAATATTAAGAGGATGTGGTGTAAGGTCAAGTTTAGAGAATAAAGATGAGTGGGGTGTCATGTGATTACAACAGGTAGAATAAAAAAGCCAAGTTTGAGAATTACCGGGCAGAATTGAAAGAGTAGTGGAAAGAGATGCATTACCAGCCATATGAACAACTTGAGTTATAATCTTCTGTAATTCAGTGGGGGAGAGATTGATAGTGGATCCAGAAGATTGGGACTTAGTTGAAATGGAAGGCATCAGCGGAGTAGGCTCAGTATTAGCAACAACATCAGTAGATTTGTTGCGACGGTAATAAGTCTCAATGGTGTGGCCATGACTCTTACAATAATTGTAGAACCACTTGTTTGTCTACCTACAACAATTGCTAGAGCTAGAGAAATCATCTGACTGTTGAGGTTGCTCAATGCTAGGAGTAGAAGTACAAGGAGTAATAGCCAAAACATCAAACTTATTCTGGGCTTGTAGGGTTACAAGCTGAGCTTTTTCTCTAACCAACTTGTTTACGGTAGTATCAAGAGAGGGATGAGGACTACGATTGAGAGGCTGATCCCGGATGGGCTCAAAGTCCTTGTGAAGTGACATTAGGAACTTGTAGAGACGAAACTCATATCTAACTACAGCATATTGCTGAGCATCCTTTGAGCATGCCTAAATTGGATCACAACAATTAATTTGGTCCCAAAGAAAATGAAGCTGATCATAGTAGTCATTGATGGATTATCTTGGTTCTTGTTGAAGTTGAAGCAATTCAACTACTAACTGATATTTCATAGAACCGTGAGTAATGGAGTACCTTTTGGCCAACATATCATATGCTAATTTTGCATCATTAAAGTTGCCCAATAGATTAGAGATGGAGGGAATGGAAGTATTCTCAATCCATGTGAGGATCATGTGGTTGTGACTATCCCATTCATTCATGCGACCAAGGTAGGCAGCATCTTCTTCACTTGCTCCTTTGACTGGAATGGTAATTGAACAGTACAGTAATTTCAGAGCATGTGACCCTAAAGAAAACTACGTATAGCTTGAGACTAGGATAAGTAATTCTTGGTCCCCTCTAATACAATATTGATGGGACGAGGAAGAAAAACATCATTTTATCCATTTAGAAACACAATATGCAAAAATACACTACAAAAACGAGGTCTACACGAAAAACTGGGTAGAGAGAACCTAATTTGCAAAAAGTCAACCCGATAGAAAAGTCAACATTTAATAGACATGGTCAACGGTCAATGTCAGTCAAGGGTCACGATGGTCAATGGTCAACAGAGATCATGGTCAAAGTTAACAGTCAACAGCAATCAAAAGGTAACACTCAACGGCATCAACGATGGCAACAATGGTCAACGGTGGTGGTGATGTCAGCCTTAGGGGATGTGTCACTAATGACATCACAAGACTTGAGTGCGGCGTGTGAGATGCGTGAATCTAACACATGGTTTCTATTGGCGGTGTGTGAGATGCGTGAATCTAACACATGGTTTCTATTGGCGGTGTGTATTGGCTCTGATGCTTGTGATACTTCCACAATTATGTAGATCTGGTCGAGCCGATCATAATAGTACCTTCAAAAAAATTATCGGAGCAAGAAGCATGGCGGAGACGCTGATTATAGTGATCTTTGTGGTGTAGGACTTCTTAACGATGGTGGCTACTAGCTCAGAACCCAAAAACAACGGCTGAGAGACGTCAGAGGTTCAACTGTGAGTGGCTGCAATGGTTGTTGTGACGGTAGAAGCAATAAGAGTGGAGTAACACCATAAGAGACAAGACTGCTAAAAGAAAGGTCAGAGCAGTGACTTTGATACCATGTTAGAAATACTGAATGATTGTATTGTATTTTGTGTCTTAAAGAATATACATGGTGCCTTTATATAGGAGTTATATATAAATTAGATATGTCTAAAGCCCATAACATGATATATATTAACAGATATGATATATATTACTAAATATACATTAATCTATTAACAGATATACATTAACAAGCTTAATAGATAGACTTAGAAAAAAATGTTTCACATTAGTAAGCCATCAAACCTAAGAGTGCCAACCTTTGAACTAATTAATTTGTCTTCAATTGCATTAGAAAATTAATTATCATACTTTTTTTCCAACTAGTCAAAAACTTCTTTGAAACTTTTACAACTAGAGACATGTTCAACATCATTGGAAAACATAGGTTTAACAATGATATATAAAACTTTAGTGATCAATTCATTAATTTGATGCTATTTTTCATTCCACGGATTTAGGGGATTTGGTTCCACAAACCTAAGAGTGCCAACCTTTGAACTAATTAATTTGTCTTCAATTGCATTAGAAAATTAATTATCATACTTTTTTTCCAACTAGTCAAAAACTTCTTTGAAACTTTTACAACTAGAGACATGTTCAACATCATTGGAAAACATAGGTTTAACAATGATATATAAAACTTTAGTGATCAATTCATTAATTTGATGCTATTTTTCATTCCACGGATTTAGGGGATTTGGTTCCACAGTGTTATCTTCTAAAGTTTGAATGGGACACTCTTATCAAATTTCAATCAAATATTAAACATCATCATCATATGATCTTAAAGAAGCACACATTTGAAGTCTCTAGAGAGCATAACACATGCCATTAAATTAAGGAGGGCTACAAAACACTTCTCTAACACCAGACATCATTAAGAGAAAAAGAAAGATAAACACATGCAAGAACATGAGAAAAGAAACAATAATGGAACACCTAGGCCCAAATAGAGTGTACTTACTATGATACCAAATGAAAAAGTCCAAGACTAATCAAGTAACCAGGGTAAAGAAATATAGATTTAGTGTGACTCTTTCCTAAACTCGCAAGCAATATAAACAAAAATATAAAGAGAAATAACCAAGCACTCACAAGGTAAAAATGAACTTAATCTAACAATTTATTGACATGGATATATAGATAAGAAGATAGACATGACATAAGAAAAGAGATAGAAGCGAGGAAAAATAGAAAGGAAAGCATGGCACAAATAAGAATGAAGGTTTTTCAATCATAATCAAATTCTTTATGCATAAGTATATTTGGATCAAAACTCTAATTGTGCTAACACTCCACCAGAGCAGATATCAAAAATGTTTCGCATATGATTATCGAGTGACAGAGAATAATTGAATAAACAGATATTAATAATATTTCTAACAAATCTAGTCCTATATAACCAATTATTATACTAAGTACCCACAACTAAATGTCTCTAACTCAATCACATCAGATAAGGTTCATTTTATTTCAAATGGATATGGGTCGTATTAGTGATTCACATATTAAGTTTTAAACAAACATAAATAATTATGAATTTTTATAATTTTTTAAAGAATAAAATAATAAATATAAATAAATGAATTCTTCTTTTTATTTATTTTAATTTTAATATAAATTTATATACAAACTCTTTTATATTAGAACTCTATCTTAACATTTATCATTTAAATTGGAATAAATTTTGACAATATTTATGAATAGAATACTAAAATGGAGTGAATCTCTTCTTTTATTACACAAGAAAATGAACTGAGCAAAATCGATTAAAACCAACCTTATTTTTTATTCTCATTCTCTTTTGATATATACATACCCTAATATCACAAATGAAGAACGGTGATATAATTAACTACTTAAGTCATAAATTTTATTTTGATTAATGAAATTAGGAAAATCTTAAATTTAAGATAAATCATTTTCTATTTGAAAAAAAAAAAAACTAGCTTTCCAAGTCGATATGACCCAAACATCAAACTTATCCATATTTATCCATATATCAAAAAAATATAGCATACCCGGACAACTGACAAGAAAAATATTAACATGTATATATAAATAGAAAAATGTTTAGGATTATTGTTCAATTACTAGATATTATTTATATATATATATATATATATATATATATATGCTAATCATTTATCGGTCCATATAATTTTTAAAATTTTAATAAATAATTATATTTATGTCCACGTTAATGGTATTGCTTCCAAATCATTACTCATGTAAATATATTACCTTTATTTAAAGGTAAATAACACAAATCTTTTAATTATTTCAATAAAATTAGCTTAATTTATTTTTTATTTTTTATAATAATATAAACTTATTATTTAAAAATAATAATAATAAAAGAACAATTAACAAATTTATTTATTTTTCATTTTTTTAATTATTATTAAGATATTAATTTTAAAATTTCATTATTTTTTGTTTTCTACGGTCACATTCGGAAAATGGATTTATCTATTTTATTAAAAGGGAGCTTACCAACAACGTTTCATTCAAAGATCCTCTTACCTCCAACGTTCTTTCCGTGAATCAATCTAATATCTTTTCCACGGCTATCTTTCCAACCCTCCTTTCCTTTTATATTCAACGCAAAACCTTACCACCATTCTCGTTCCAGTTCCCTACTCTTTTCACCTCTTTAATAAAAAATGGAGTTCTTCTTCTTCTTCTTTTACCTTCTTCTCATTTTCTTCTCCACCCCTGAATTAACTCATGTTAACAGCCGAACCTTACCTAATGTCTCCAAAACGACGACGCTTGACGTCCAAGCCTTGACCCAAAATACCCAAAATGTTTTCTCATTGAACCCCAAAACCACTCTCACATTCAACCAACAACAACAACAGAGCTTACAGAGTGTTCCCACTTCTTCTTCCTCGCATTCTTTGTCACTTCATTCTCGAATTTTTCTTCACAAACCAAAACACAGTGATTACAAGTCTCTTACTTTAGCTCGACTCGAGCGTGACTCAGCCCGAGTCATATCTCTTACAACTCGTTTATATCTTGCTCTTAAACTGAAAGGGATTACAAACTCAGAGCTCAAACCACTCAATGCAAGCATTAATGGGTCAGAACTTGAAGCTGAGCAAGTACAAGGACCAATTATATCCGGAACGAGTCAGGGAAGCGGTGAGTACTTCTGCCGAGTCGGAATCGGGAAACCACCGACCCCTGCCTACTTAGTTCTCGATACCGGCAGTGACGTCAGTTGGGTACAATGCGCACCCTGCGCCGATTGTTACCAACAAGCCGGACCAATTTACCAGCCGAATTCATCGTCTTCGTACTCTCCGCTTTCATGTGAAACCCAACAATGCAAGTCTCTCGAGGTGTCGGAATGTCGGAACGGCACGTGTCTGTATGAGGTTTCCTATGGCGACGGCTCTTACACCGTCGGCGATTTTATCAGCGAGACAATATCTCTCGGTTCGACTTCTGTGAATAATGTTGCCATCGGTTGTGGACATAACAATGAGGGCTTGTTTGTCGGAGCAGCTGGGTTACTTGGACTCGGTGGTGGTCCTCTGTCGTTCCCTTCTCAGCTCAATGCGAGGACGTTCTCTTACTGTCTCGTAGACCGCGATTCCGATTCCGCTTCGACCCTCGAGTTTGACTCGCTTCCGCATAACGCTGTAACAGCTCCCTTAATCCGTAACCCAGAACTCAACACTTTCTTTTACATCGGAATGATGGGACTTAGTGTCGGAGGCGAGTTGCTTCAGATTTCAGAATCGGCGTTTAAGCTCGACGAGAATGGGAATGGTGGTATCATTGTTGATTCGGGAACGGCCGTAACTCGGTTACAGACTGATACTTATAATGCTCTTCGTAAAGCGTTTGTCAATGGGACGCAACACTTGACTCCGGCAAACGCTGTCGCTTTGTTTGATACGTGTTATAATTTGTCGGAAAAGACCAGCGTGGAGGTTCCAACGGTGTCATTTCATTTCCCGGAGGGGAAAATGTTACCGTTACCAGCTAAGAATTATCTGATACCGGTTGACTCTGAAGGGACGTATTGTTTTGGGTTTGCGCCTACGACCTCAGCTTTGTCAATTATTGGCAATGTGCAGCAACAGGGGACACGTGTCAGTATTGATTTCGCTAATTCGCTCATTGGCTTCTCCCCCAACAGTTGCTAGACAAGTAACCCGATTTCGATGCAATTTATTCTTTTTCTTTTTTTGTTTCCTTATTATTGTAATTGTTTCCTTATTATTGTAACAACTAGAGACACTTTTTTTTGTTTTGTTTTGTGTGTGTAACAAAATCTAGAGATTCCTTTGCATTTTCTTTTTCTATCATAATGCTATCGATATTGGATACTAAGATAATGGAAACTTTGTAGAAGTAAAACAGATAAGTGTGTATAACGATGATCATTTACTATATATAACACACAAAGAAAATTTCTTTTTGAATATTTGGCCTAGCACGGTATGACGTGTTGAATATTGGCCTATCGATATTAGCCTGAGTCCAATATTTGGTTTAGTACCGTGTTAGGCCAATATTTGGCCTATTGATATTGGCCTAGCACGGTGTTACGTGTTAAATATTTGGCAGTATGACATAACTTGCAACTCGAGGTATGTAATAGACTAGGTTGAGTCCTAGTAGTAGCCCAATCCATATTTTTTTTCTCCGATCTTGATAAAGAAGAAAAGTACAGTTAGACTTAAGATTTGTGAGGAATTCCTCTACTTTTTTTTTAACTAAATTGTTTTGGCTAACAATTTAAATCTGGCATCTAAGACCAGAAAATTTCTTGTGATTCAAACAAATCTTTTCCTTATCAAATTATAATTTTGTCAAAAAAAAAAAGAAAAAAAAATTGATGATATATTACCGGTGAAACATGAATGAAAAATTAATCAAAAATAATAAAATTATTTCTATATATAATGAATGAATAATGACTTTATTAATGTTTATTATTATATTTATAGGTAAGTCTCATTTGTTTTATAATTAATTACACATATTATATCCTTTATATCCTTTTGTATTATATTTTCTCTAAAATGTATTTTTTTACATAATTGTTTTAAAGTCTTCAATAATTGAATAAACAAGTGTTACAAGATTGTAAATAAGGTAGAAAAGGAATACAAAACTTACAAATTGGTTAGAAATTATGTGTTTTCATACTTGGAACCACTTAATGAATATAAAGTTCTTAAATAAATGAGGAGAATAATAACTCAATAAGTTGGTTAGTAATTTAACTTGATACAAAGTCTTTGTTATAATTTTTGCATATTGATGTAATAATATATGATATCTTTTATTATTTTATTATTTGTAGAAAGCAGTCGAAGAACAAATAAACAGGGATGAAATAATCTTAAAACTAAGAAAAGATGCAATATATTATGCATTTAGACGCGATCATCTTGATTATCTATGAGAGTAGTCACTAGCAACACAAGCACTGAAAACGCACCAAGAATCATCATATCTTCATGAGTACTACAAGAAAAAACGATATTTGGGACAACAATATGACGAAAAATAAAATTAGTCTTTAAAAGTAGTACAATTAGGGACAAAAAATTAATATCCATCCTTGATAATGTTAACCATAAATTTAACAAATAAAAATTAAAAAAGTCATCACAAAATAATAATTAAGGACAAATTTTAAATTGGTTGTTGAAAAGATGGTGGGAATTTTCCACCAAATGTTTTCGACAAAAAATTTGTCCTTGCAAATGAAAAAAATGGTGAGAAATTCATTTCAAATTTTACTACAAAATTCTATCTTTGAAAATCGAAATTATTAAGGGAAAAAATTTACAATATATTTAGAACTAGATTTTTGTCCTTGAAAAATATTAGATTTTGGGATGAAATATGAAGAACTATAAAGGATAAAAATTTTGTGGTAGAAAAATATAAAAATTTAGGATAAAAAATTGCAATATATGAGAGACAATTTTTGTTAATGGATATAGTTAAAAAATTACCATAAATATTTTGATTTAATTCTTCACAAGATAAAAAAATGATTGAGTTATTAAAAAGAAAAAATCTGTCGTTTTACGATACATTTTCAATTTTTAATGTTATATTCTAATTTTAAAATATACATTCTTATACACTTTAGTTATTTTTATACAATAAAAGATGATAAATTTTCTTTATTAATTTAATTTCATATATTTTATCTCTTTTACAACACAAACTAAATTTCTATATCAAATTTTTTTCTTTCCCAATTTTTTCTTTTCCCCCCTCTTTTTTTCCTTTTTCTTCTCTCTTTCTTTTTCTTTCCCTTTTCCCTTTCTCTTTTTCCCTCATGCACCAGTACTCTCGCCTCCCTTCTACTTTTCTCCAACGCATACCACCCTAGCCTATTTTCTTCCTTTTTCCCTGTTGAGCACCTCCCCTCGTCGGCTGTTTCTTTTGGTTATTGCTTACGACCGATCTCCCGTCGTACCCATCTCAGCGAAATAGTAAATCTTATTCATAACGTATTTTTTGACTCTAATTTCAATGAATTGAGACTTGAATCGCTCGCGATTGTTAAAAATATATATTAGTGCTACCGAATACACAATTAGGGCTCTTCTATAACTGTGTTCTTCATCGGATGATAGCCCGAGAAAAGCTGTGGTTGCTAGGGTATTGACTCAATTGTTTCTGTTGATTCAGAGTGATTGCATAGACAGAGATATGAGAAAGGCTTAGCTCTTGTTAAAGCTTCTTCGAGATTCTTAGCTTAATTATAGACAAATTCTCCACTAATTTCTCTTATGCTTTTCATTCACAATAATGAAATATATATATTACAAAATATTGTCAAGAGTTGATCTTCTAAAAATCCTCCTAATCACCAATATACAAAGACTAAATTAAGGAAAAAGTATTTCTTAAAATATATGCATAATAAATTCCTATTTTAGTCCAAGACTAAATTAAGGGAAAATATTCTCAAAGTATATGCACAATAAACTCCAATTTTAGTCACAATTATATTAATATCGTAATACCCCCCTCAAGTTAGAGCGTGAAGATCTCGAATGCCCAACTTGTAGAGTAGAAACTCAAATTTTGCTTTCCCCAATGCCTTTGTAAAGATGTCTGCTAACTGAACACTTGTGGAAACATATGACGGACAAATCATCCCTTCAGTCATCGCATCTTGAGTAAAATGACAGTCAGCCTCTATATGCTTTGTTCTTTAATGAAAAACTAGGTTTTGAGCAATGTACAACGTCGACTGGCTATCACAATACAACTTCATATCTTGTGGATGTTGCACACCCAAGTCACCTAAAAGTTGTTTAAGCCACTTTAACTCACACACTGGTGTTTCCATTGATCTATACTCAGCCTCCGCAGATGATCTAAACACTTTTTATTGCTTCTTGGTCCTCTATGACATAGGAGAACAACCAAGTAACACGAACCATACTGTCAAGGAACACATCGTAAGTGGACAACTAGCCCAATCTGAGTCACACCACCCTTTTAGACTTAGGTCACTATCAACATGAAGCAAAATCCCTTACCCCGGACTCTTCTTTAAATATCTCATGAATCTGAGAGCTGCCTCCTAATGATCCTGACGAGGTTATTACATAAATTGGGAAAAAATATGAATCGAATATGCTAAATCAGGTCTCGTCATAGACAAGTAAATCAATCTCCCTATAAGTCGCCTATGTGGCGCCGAATCCACAAGGAATTCGCCCTTAATAAGGGCCAAATTGTGATTTTGTTCCATAGGAAATGTTGCAGGCTTTGCGCCCAATAAACCCGATTTAGAAATTATCTTGAGTGTGTATTTTCTTTGGCAAAGAAAAATTCCTTCTAGATTAAGCGCTACCTCTAGCCCTAATAAATATTTCAAAACTCCCAAATCCTTCATATGAAAGAACCTACCAAGATAATCTTTAAAAGTTGTTAATGCAACCTTATCATTCCCTACAATAATCAAGTCATTAACATAACGAATGATCTGAATAGGATTGCACAAATCCATAATTCTTCAACGCTTTTGACAGTTTTACAAACCAACATCGGGGAGCTTGTTTAAGACTATACAATGACTTTTTCAACCTATAAACCATGTTAGGATTTGTATTCTTGAAACCCAGAGGAACCTTTATATAAACCTCCTCACTTAAGTCACCATGAAGGAAAGCATTATGCACATCCATTTGATGTACCTCCCAATTTTTAACAGCAACAATTGCAAGAAAAATACAAATCGTCACCATTTTTGCCACAAGGGAAAATGTCTTGTTATAGTTAATTCCTTCCACCTGATGATTGCCATAGATCACAAGTCTTGATTTGAGTCACTCTATGCTGCCATCAGACTTATACTTAATTTTATATATCCATTGGCTCCCTAATGCTTTCTTTCCGAGTGGAAGAGTCTCCATTACCCAAGTCACATTGTCTTCAAGGGCTCGTATTTCCTTACCCATCGCATCTCGCCATCCTGAGTCTTTCATTGCTTCTTTAAAATGTTTTGGCTCATGTCCCACTGTAACTACTGTAAGAAAATTCCTATGTCTCACAGAAAAACGTTCACAATTCACAAAATATGTTATAGGATAGGGCATAATTAAGGAAGATGAAGTAGCTGATGAATTCTCAGATGGATTTATTTTTTGTATAGTATGAGTAACAAAATCACGATACCATGTTGAAGGAGTTTTGGCTCATTTTCCTCGCCCTAGCTCATCGTCAACTTGCACACCTTGCTCCCCTACCGTATTCTCCAGCCCCTCATCATGCACAACCTCATGTGTAGACTGTTGTACGGGCTGTTCCACAACACTAGACCCCCCCTCGAGGGTAGACGCTACCTCCAAACCCCCCTCAACGTACATAACACACTCATTGGCACCCTCATCCTCACTCCATGGCCCATCCTCATTGTTTACCAACATAGGTGTCACCACATTCCATGGTTGGTTTGTCATAAAAGGAAATTCTTTCTCAAAGAACTTCACATCCCTCAATACAATGTACTTATGTGTTTCTAAATCATACAATTTCCAACCTTTCTTCCCAAATGGATAGCCAACAAAGATACACTTATGACTCCTACTTGCAAATTTATCACCTTTGTGTCGTTGATTATGAGCATAGCAAAGGCAACCAAATACATGAATAACATCAAAAGAAGGCACTTTCCCAAACAACATTTCATATGGAGATTTAGTCTTAAGTAAAGTAGAGGGTGTTCTATTAATCAAGTGACATGCTGCTAACACACATTATCCCTAAAATTTGATTGGTAAGTTCCCTTGAAATCTTAATGCTCTAGCCACATTTAAAATGTGTTGGTGTTTTCTCTCAACCCTCCCATTTTTTTGTGGAGTCCCAACACAAGAAGTCTAAAAAATAATTCCATTATTTTGAAAATAAGCATGCAAACAATTATATTCGCTCCCATTGTCACTTCTCACATGTTTTATCACTTGTTCAAATTTTCGTTCAATCATAGTAACAAAGTTAAGAAATATAGATTCAAATTCCATTTTATTGCATAGTAAATATACCCAAATTCCTCTTGAAAAATCATCTACTATTGTTAAAAAATAGGTAGCCCCACATGAAGAACGAGCATTGTGATGCCCCCACAAATCCAAATGAACAAGTTCAAAAATCCTACCAGCTTTATTCATACTAATGGGAAAAATAGATCTAGGTTGCTTTGCATGCGGACATACATCACAAGCTTTATTATTATTGTTTCTACAAGAATGATTCACAATCGGAATCATCTTCAATATTTTCTCCGATGGATGCCCCATTCGTTGATGCCATAACTCGAACGACGAATCATCATCCACTGTCAAGACCTTCACTTGAGAAACAGCCAGAAAAATAAAGTCCATCCAATCTTTCACCCGCTCGAATCACCTTCCTAGTCGGTTGGTCCTGTATAACACAAATATTATTAGTGAATTGTACAACGCAGTTTGATTCATCGATTAATTGAGTCACAGAAATTAAATTGCATGTTAATTGTGGGACATAGAGCACATTGTCAAGCTTTAATCCTCCTGGAAACACGACACTCCCCTCTTGGTTTGCTTATTCCATGTTTCCATCTAGCAATCCCACTAGATAAGTCACACGTTGCATGGTTCGACATTCTTGTATCGATAATACAACTAAATTCATTGTTCTTACCATACAATCGATCTTTTGTTTTGGCTAAGTTCAAAAAATCAAGAAGTTGATGTTGTTGTGTTGTTGAAACACCCGCAAGACCTGTAGCTTCGCTCGCACCAGCCAGCCCCTATGAGGTCCCTACTTGCTGCCTAGACGAAGTTCCAACCCCGCTAGTTTTCAGACAAGCAGTGCACCATACCCTTTGCCATGGCCAGAGCCTGCATACCCACCTCCTCTTCATGTTCGTCCTTCACCACAACTTGGTCCATTTCCTCCGCGAGGTTGGTCCCCCTACTATTCGGGGAACCCGTGTAATTGAAAGCAAAAGGATTTTTCTTGGCCTTCTCTATTACAATGATTGCAAAACTTGTTAGTATTATCCACAAAACGAGACTTACCACTCGTATCAGGCTAAATTGTGAAGGCCATGATACTGTCTCGTTCTTCCTTGGATGAGGAAAACTCTCCTTCACGTAGTCTTTCCTCTTGAATCACTTCTTGATATGCTCTATCAAGCGTCGACAATGGCTCTTCTCCAAGCAGATTTGTTTGAATTGAAGCATATGCTCCATCAAGACCGATAAGAAAGTGATGTAGATAGTCCTCTTCTCTCAATTTTTCTACCTACGTGACTATGTTACACGTGCAACCACCACACTTACAAACCAGAACCTTCACATATGTGGTCAATTCGTCCTAGATTTTTGACAGACAACCAAAATTAATGGCCACAGTCTCATTTTTTCCTTGCTTGCACTCCCCCAAGGATGTTTTTAATTGACATATATGAGTACCGCTTACCACACAAAACCTGTTTTTGAGATTGTTCCACAGGAGTTGTGTATCATCATATTCTCCAAGTGTCGACCGAACGAACGGTTCAATGGTATTGGTCAACCATGACACCAACATCGAATGCACAGCTATCCAATCCTCAAGTTTCTCCTCTATTGTTGGCTTCAGAACCTTCCCTTCCACAAAGCCAAATTTCCTCTTTGCCTTTAGCGAGGTTCGAATTGCTCTCGCCCATTCATCGTAGGTCTCACCGCATAATTAAATTGAGGTAATGATGTTTCCCGGACCGTCACTCAATCAAAGATGATACGTCATATCCACCTTCTTGTCACCATTGCCTTTCTTGTCTCCCTGTCTGCCAGCCATGATCTCTCGTGGAGGTAGAGGTTATAATATTGTAGAAAAAATGTGTTTTTCTTAGGATCTCTCTAGGCTTTGATACCAAGACAAATTTTTCACTAATTTCTCTTGTGATTTTCATTCACAATAATGAAATATATATATTACAAAATATTTTTGAGAGTTGATCTTCTAAAAATTCTCCTAATCACCAATATACATTTACCTAAACTACAAAGACTAAATTAATGAAAAAATATTTCTTAAAAGATATGCACAATAAATTCCTATTTCAATCAAAGACTAAATTAAGGGAAAATATTCTCAAAATATACGTACAATAAACTTCAATTTTAGTCACAATAATATTAATATCATAATAATTATTCATCTCTTGAAAATTCTGATGATTTTGTTTGCAATGATGTGGTTTTAAATGCAGGATTTGTGTCGAACATTCCCTCGTCATCCTACTCTTGATACGGATGGTAGAAATGTTTTATGGCATTTGCTTACAACATATGCTTGGCCTGGTACTTGGTGCTGGTGTTGGTGCCTGGCGTATCAAACTCTTCAAATCATCACATTCTATTCCACTCAATTTCTTGGTCTAAATTATCATCGCCGAGAGGTCAATTTCATTTTGATTTATATGATAATTGTCGGTGTTTGGCCTAATGTTGGTGCCTGGTGCCGGGTGGTTGATGCTGGTAGTAGTGCTTTTAAGTTCTAGAAAATTTAATATCTAACCTCTTATCAAATGTAATAATGTAGTGTAAGTTTTCGTATGAAAAGATGTACTAATACTGTCATCTGCATGCTATGCGTGAATAATTTAAGAACAAGATTTGTTACTTGTACTTTCATGTCAAAGTGTTATTCTTGTATGATTTGAAGTGTTAATTATTTTAGTTTAATTCTTCTCAACCTCTGGGATTATTTTTTAAATCTGCGAAGTGGATCAGTGTGCTTCATTGTGAAAATTCTCTGTGAAGTTTTGTTAACTTGGATGAATTTAGATTCTTAAATCGTAGCTTCTGGATTGGATTAGTGGATGCTTTATTTCCCCTTCCTTTGCTGATACGGTTTGGATGTTTTGGTTATCGGACATTTACCGATCGATGATTATACTAGTGTCTCCTGTATAAATTATTTTGGAGTTAATAGTTTTAACTTAACCTTTTAATAATTGGAATTTCGTTATTCTATTTCTGATGTTTGATTATAGGTTATAAGACGATTAACGAGAAATTAAGAATTCATTTTAATTCAGGAAGACGCAAGAAATTTTGGTTGTTTTTTATAATTGCTTTAAGTTGAAAATTTAATTGGAAAATTTTGATTGACATGAGTTACTGATGGTCTTGGTTCATAGACTTGCTGACTCTTCGACATTAGTTCTTCCTTTGATTGCATCTCCATCCCCAAAAGTTTCTCTTATTCTCTGTTACATTTTTCTATTGTTCCTCTATAAGCAAACTCCTCATTACCCATCTTCTCGTGTTTCTCTTTAACCAACCTATTCTCTCAAACACACGTCTTGAGGACTGATGGAAACTTGTTTTTAATGAACGTATAGTTGTATTTTTGCAGATTATGTTATTGTCAATGAGTAGATCATTATACTTCTTTACAGTTGCAGTCTAATAGTTCATTAGCAACTTGCATCGCAACGTTCTTTTTTTACATTTAGTTGTAATTATATCTTGTGCAATGTAATTTTTACACTTGCAATCCATTTTTTCTAAACAGATAGTGTTGGCTGCTCAATTTTTGTCAGATATCAGTATTGTGCTTGGTCAACAGTAGGAAATGGTTAGAAGGTTTGTATGCTAGTGAACTTTTTGATTTCTTTATGCCTTGAAGGACCTCAATAGAATTTCTTATCCAATTTTTTTTTTTGAAACAGGTATGGAGTGTTTTGATTTGCAGAAAATATCATGTTGCAGTGCCTAGAGGGGATCAAGCATTTATGTGCTTCCCTACTGCATTGATGTGATCTCGAGTTGTACAAACAATCTAGGGGTTTAAAATACCCTGAACTTTTGGCAAGGGAGACAATCTGTAAGCTATTTACCCATTCTAATTATTAACTTTTTATACTTACAATGATAATCTTGTGTTACTAATATTCTATGTTAAAATGGATGAAAACTCAAATTTTCATTTATGTCATAGAACTTTTGGATTTCCAGTGCTGTCAATTTAGTAGATTCTTCGTTCTTAGTTACATGTTATCTCAGCTTTCTTATGTCACTTGAACAGTTGAACTTGGTCCATCTAAATTGTAATTTCTTTTATGCAGTCAGTGTAAGTGAAATTGAGGCACTATATGAATTATTTAAGAAGATAAGCAGTGTAGTGATTGATGATGGCTTGATCAACAAGGTATATCATTAAAAAGTTCTCACGTTGGCAGAACTGCATGTAGCCAATGCAATGATTCATAATTATGTATTTAAGGTTAAATTTTTCTATGCAGCACAAGTCCATCAACAAGAAACTTTTTGGAAAATATACCAACTTAATCTTTTTTTACTATTTATATTCTAAGTTAACCTCCACATGTATTAAATATACAAGTGGGGGTGTCCATATTAGAATAACATTAGTGAGAGGTGTTATGTTTAGCATATTTCCCAAACTTTTTTATTTTATTTTATATTTTGGGTTTATCATGGGTATTCAAATTCTTCTTCTTAGTATAGATGCTCTTTCTTCATGATTTATGTCAATTTTTTTGGGTTCTTATTTATGTGGTAGGAGTTTCAACTTGCATTATTTAAGACAAACAAGAAAGAGAGCTTGTTCGCTGATCGGGTAATTTATTTTGAGTTCTGACATTTTACATCTTTTTTAACCCCTCTAACAGGCAACTGTCTTGTTAAATCAACCACCTTTTCTTATCAATGCTGCATGTATGACATGGGAATTGGTAGAATCTGGAATGGATTTCATTACCTCTGTTATTAATAGAGCTAATTTGGTGCCTTTATTCTCAGCTGGTTAAGGGGATGATTTGGGTATTAGGTAATATTTTCTTTCTTATAATTCATCTTATTAACATTTCATTCTCTTCTAATTATTGGAGTAACGATCTCTTTGCATATTAACATCCTATGTAATGAATATGAGTGTTTTTACTATTTGGTTAGTTAATTTACACGATGAGTTGTAATATGGATGTGAGTTGTTTTTACTGTAATATTTTAACTTTAAATAAGGTATGTAAGATCGTAAGAATCATATATCATCCTTGGTGCTGATATCTTCCATTTATGATAATATTTATTGAAATCTATTTTCAGTGATAAACCTAAGGCAATAACCTTAGATTATTCTTTTTTTTCATTATCTATCCTTTTTTTGTTAAAATTTTAATTTTGTATTTTGGTCATTTTTTATATCTATATGCTCTTATCTTTTGTTTATTCAATGTTTACTCTCACAGGTACTACTAGAAGCTTCCACCATGAACAAGGCTTGTTGTACTATTGGCACCCTTACAGGCTATCGATTATACTTTAAATATATTGCACCGATACATGAATATGTTTAGGTGTTATTATCTACAGAGATGGAATGTAACATGTATATGTATAATTTTAACTCTACATTTGATGCTTGTGAATTGCTATTGTATTAGTGAAATAAAAAATAATTGTTGCAGTTTTTATAGAACAATATATTTTGAGATTATATTTTCTTTGTTATAATGTTGTCAATAAGTATATTTTTAAGACAAAAAATTTGTCACAAATAAGTTTGAATAAAATATTGTCACAATTTTGTCCCAAAATTGTCAATTTTAGACAACAAAAATTGGTCCAAAAAATGTTATTAAGAGCATCAATATGTTTTAAGGACAAATTTATTCTAAATTAGAACAAATTTGTTTGTCTTATAAAATAATTTTCAAGGACAAAATTGTGTGACAAAACTTTAATTTCTAAAGACAAATATTTTTGAGCAAGCTATCTATTGTTTTCAAAGAAAATTTTGTAGAATTTAGGGACAAAAATGTTTGTCCTTAATTCTTTTGTTATTTTGGACAAAATTAAATTTTGTTCTAGTAGACTTTCTACAACCCCCTAAAAAACACATTTTCTTGATGCTCACCCCGAGGAAATACAAAAGTATTAGTTTTGGGCACCAAAACTCAACCAACCTAAGTAAAAAATAGGAGTTAAACTTCACTTTATATTTAGAGCTCATTATAGCATTAAAAATATCAGCTTGATTCCAGATAGCTTCATATTTTATAGATAAAAGATTAATACATTGCTAATATGATTTCGAAGGGATGAGATTATTATTATATCACTCCAGTGTCGATGTGGTAATTTCTTTTACTAATATACTCTTTTAACATATATAAGTTATTTTTAGTGAATTCATGATATTGCAATATTATTTTTAATTTAAATATATGTAGTTCTTTGGTTGAAGCAAGTTGGATTATGATATGCAAATTTTTGATGATTTATGAGAAGAATGGACAGAACTTATGCTTGAAATTATAAGATCACAAGAATAATATGATGATATTGAATAAAGATATCTTATAATATTTAATGATATTGTAATTAGGTTAAATATATATATATATGTATGTATTGTATATAAATTATTTTTTGTTATAAATTTAGTTATTAAGTAATTAATTAATATTTAATTTTTCAATTAATAGAATGTATTTATAAACTCTTTTAAACATATTTTTATTTTTTCTGCTATTATGTGTTTGAAAACATGTAATGAGGCTTGCAAAAAATAATCAAAATATGTTTAAAGGGAATATAGCATTTTAAGTTGGTTCTACAAGTGAACCAACATAAAATTTAAAGTCGGTTGACACATAGGACTGACTTAAAATTTAAAGTTGATTGACACGTATGACTGACTTAAAATTTAAAGTTGGTTCACTAGTAGAATCAACTTTAAATTTTAAGTCACCTCGTTTTAAGTCGGTTTACTTAACTGACTTAAAAGGCCTTTATTTGTAGTAGTGAAACACATACAATTAATAATATTGAGTGTGTGAAATTCATTTAGTCAATTTTTTGAAAGAGTTTTAAAGAAAATATTAGGAAAGATTAAAGAATGTGTACCTTATAACTGTATTATGAGGTTATTTATAGAGATTGAATAAGATCATATGTGATATATTTAAGTCTTATAATATGTGAGATTATATAATTTATTTATTAGATAATTATCTTATAGTGAGAATATATTTTAAATATGTATTATATTCAAATTCAAACATATATATTGGTTGTGTAGTTTGACTTTGAGTTAACTGTATCCTTTTTGACTAGTCAATTATGATGTGGACCAATTATAAAGCCCTAGACCTCTTGAGCCATCTCGTGTAAACAAGGTGGTCTAGCTACTTCACCAGGATATGACAACGTACTTACATCATGGTAGGAACTTCTTAACTGTCTAGGTAGCTAATATCCCTAATCTCTCTACACAATTGCAATCTTAATGTTTCAAGCTTTCCAATAACTATTTTTGTGTGTCAAGTGGAGTCTAGGTTGAAATGTTATGATTGGTTAAAGTTCCCAGTATGATAGTCCATACTAACTAACATGTTAATAGTAAGTATGTTGGTCTTACGAGTAAGTATGGATATCAATCACATAGAGAGTTGTAACTTATAATCGAGTACCACTATAATTATTACGAATACTATTTGGATAATATCAAATTATAAAATTTTATAAGCATGTGAATTACCAAAATAATTACCAATTAATTAAATCTAACATAGCATGCATTATTCTCTCAAGTAAACTATACATCATATAGTGTAAGGTTTATGAGTGGTGGCAAGATTCGTGAACATGATATTTATATATAATATTAGTTTCTAGGCGTGTCTTTCAAGAATATTTTCAAGTAGAAGGAACTATCACTACTACAAAATTTGGCATTTAAGTCGATATGTAAAGTCGATTTTTGGAAAAAACCGACTTATAATGAATTTAAAGTCGGTTCGGTGTAGAACCGACGCTACACATAGCATCAATTGTCGTGTCGAATCGACGCTACACGTGGACGTAGTATCGGTTCTATGTGTCAACCGATGCTACACACATGGATAGAGTTGGTTCATCACGTCAACCGACACTACGTCCTACGTGTAGCATCAGTTCGACACGTTAACTGACTCTACTACGCTACGCTAAACCGACGCTACTTCCATGTGTAGCATCGATTCGACACATCAACCGATGCTATAAACTATGTGGATAGCATTGGTTGACATGTAGAACCGACGCTACACACATGGATATTTCCTTTTCTTTTCTTTCTTCCCCAGACAGAAACTATTCCAAGCACTGCATAACTCTCAAAAACCCAAAACCTCATCCACCTCTCCTTCACCCTTTCTCATTTTTCGGCCACCTATGACCACTAATTCCAGAGCCGGTTAATGGGTTTTCTTTCTCTCTAACTTATCTTTTAGATCCCTTATTTTTTTGAGCAAAATACTCAAATTTTTATACCTATTTCTCACTTACAAAACACCATTTTTTCTTCATTTCCTTCATTTTGTGACTTCATTTTACTCTTGTAAGTATTTCTATTAATTCTACGCACTTATTATTCATATTTTTTCTATTATTATCTGTTATTATTTATCTGTATAAACTTTTGTATTATATATGTAGGTTTTGTATTATAACATCAGGAGAAGAATATGACGATCTTAAATAACATAGGACAATACCATGGTAATTTTTCTACTATTAATTAATATTTAATTTTTCAATTATTTGTATTATTTAAGCTATTTGTTAAACATATTTTGGTTTTTTCTATTATTATGTAGTGATCGAATACATGTTTTAATTTGAGTATAATAGAAAATGAGTAAATTTTGTAAAAAAAAATTAAAAATTTAAAGTCGGTTCACGCATTGAACCGAATTTAAATTTTAACTCAGTCTATTTAAAGTCTGTTTTTAACCAACTTTAATAGTCCATTTGTAGTAGTGTATCGAGTCTTAACGATCACATCTCAAGTATATCTCTATTCTCGTGAACGTTAAATTTCATATTAAACATATAGAAACATTATTCAAATAGGTCACTTGATTGATCGAGTGGTGACTAAATCGATTGAGCTTAGTTAAAATGAGCTGAATTAATTTTTAATATGACTAAATCGATTGAAGCATTAACTTAATCAATTGATATTAATGACTAGATTGATCCACTTATTTTTAAATTAATTAATTTTTTACTAGATTGATTGAGATTTAACTAGATTGATCGAACTGTTCATAGTCGATCGATAGAGCTTGATTAAATCAATCGAGCTGTCATACTCAATCGATTGAGCTAAGTTTAGATAAATCAAGGGGAACTTAGTTTATTACTATATCATCCTTATGTTTTAAAGCACTTTTAAATATTTTCAAGGATAGATTTGTATTAGACCTTTGACCTAGGGTTTCTACTCATGTTATTTAACTATAACATTGGCTTACAATTTTGTTAACCACATTCAAGCATTCTTTTCTACATTTTAATATCTCTCTCATTATTTTGCAAAGATTTTCAACTAGGATTTTTCATTAAGTTAATTTATGAAATATTTGTGGCTATATTTGATGAATTAATAAGCCTAAAATATTTGTGATATTATGCTTTAAATTGATTGTTCTAGGGGTGCTGCTTAATTTCATTTTATCTATTGATCTATTAAATCATCTAGTTAGGATTATTCATTATTCAACCAGCTTTAAGACACACACTTACACTTGTTATTGTGCTAATCTTTCAGGTACTTGTTGAACATGTTTGATTTCTTGTGTGACTCAAGTTATTGGAATATTGGTTTAGACCCAAACACCTTTCTTATAGAGACTATAATGAAAGCAACGGCTTGTAAGTAAATTACTTGGGGGCATTACATTGGTGGGTAGCTTGAGTCATAGTCTTATAATTGGACCTTATTTTTCACAGTGGATAGGTAGATGGTATGGTAGACCAATGGTTTTTTTTCTTAGGTCATTGGTATGGCCTATGTTTTTTAACCTAAAAATCTCATATGTTGATCTTATTATTTCCACATTACTTTATTACAGTTAATTGCATGCTTGGCCATTCTAAAAATATTTAATTTGACGTTATTCCACTGATGATCTATTCACCCCCTCTAGTTAATTAGATCCATAACTAAATAAGAAACTTGTATATAGTAATTAACTTAATTACTCGTATGCCAATTAGTTTACATACTACACATTAAGTTCATCAATTATAGATTACACATAGGAGAATCAAACATCTCTGCCTAGAAACTATGCATGTTATTTAATCAAGACAAATAATTAAATAATTCTCTCAAATCTATTTAATTGCCTTTATAGACCAATTGTTGGCCAAGCAATTAATAACATAAGAATAAAATTAAATAATATAATTGAATTGAAATCACAATTGGGGTAAAAATTTAAATCATCACATGTAGAAACTTGGGTTCATAAGACCCATAGATTAATAAATTATTTGCACTAATCTTCTCTTCGATCCTTCACAAAGTTATATCTCCTTTATTCTTCTCTTCAAATTTTTCTCCCCTTTTTTTCTTCTTGGCATCTACTAGGTTTTTTTTCATTCTTAATTGTGTATTTTATTTGTGCAAGAATGATCTTTATTTAAAGGAAAAATGACATAACATGGACCATTATATCATCTCTTAAAATGATCCAACGGTTGAGGATTAAAGTTGAGAGTCATTGTTTGATTAAAAATAAGACTCATGTCTAGTGAAAGTTTGTTTATTTAGTTATGGATTTAATTATCTAATTAGCCGAATATCAATGGAAGTATAGTAAATTAAAAGTCTGTAAGTGGCCAAGCATGCAATTATGTGTAAATAAAGTAATACAACAAATAAAGATCAACACATGAGATTTTTGAGTTAATTGAACCCACACCACTGTCATTTGAAAAGTTAGCACATAAACACAAGTGTAAGTGTGTGTCCTAGAGCAGATTCAATAATGAACAACCCTAACTAGTTAATTTAAAAAATATATCAGATAATCAAAAATAACTATCAACTCTAGAACAATGAGTTAAAAGTACAATAACACAATTATTATTGTAGGCTTATTAATCCATCAAACACAACTACAAATATTTGATAAATTAACTTAATGAAAAAAGCCTACTTGAAAAGGAGGGAATAAAAGATGAAGAGAATAAGCACAATTAAGTTCTTATGTGGTTGATTCCAAATGTGTGCTTAGGTTTGTATTTATAGAATATTTTGAAGCACATTAGGTTAAAGTGGAATTACCATATTATCCATAAAACCAGTTAAAACATTTTTAAGAAATAAGGACAATACTATAAAAATCCAATCCAGCTTATAATATAAATAAGTTTTAAAATCAAATAGGTCAATTGATCTAACCAAGTGCACGATCTATCGAGTACATAGGTCAATCGATCAAACGTAGTCTCAATAGATCCAGTCAAAATTTAATTAATTATTAAAGAATTGGATTGATCTAGTGATTTAGCTCGATTGATCCAGCCCTTAATCGATTGAGTAAATCCCTCAATCGATCTAGTCATGTGTTAATATTAACTTAATCAGGTTATATTAATCAATCGATCAAATCATTACTCGATCGATTGAGTGTCCTAATTTCACATTATCCTTATTATGTCTAATATGCAAAATAACATGCACAAGAACATAGATATGGCTGATTTGTGACCATTGATGCTCGATAATTTATTTGGCTTGAAAAACTTCTACGACACACCTAGAAACTAAAATTACAATTATATGTTTTGTTCATAAACATTACCAATACTAACATAAACCTAACATTCTCTCGTTTTGGCATATTAGTGTGACAAAACCTCTTTCTCACTACATAACACTCATAAGAAAATTAGATTTTCACATAGTGTTACTATCCTATGACGCGATGAAACCATCTTTACTTATATCTTGATAGCTCTTGTTTACACTAAAAAAACCAAACAACTTGTTCCGAAAGATTCATTGTTCATTAGTTAAGTGTATATAATAATAGAAAAGGGAAGATTATTTATATAAGTGTGTAATTAATAGATAAAAATTAAAAACCCAGCTCTCCCTATGTGTGGTATCTCCAAAAAGAATTTTCAAAATAATTCTCCTCTAAGTTAGCTCTCTCTTTTTGTAGATTTTCAATTAATGTTTCAATTTTTCTCCTCATCTTTGTCATATGAAGAAATAATATAATCATAAAGCAATGATAATAGAATGAGCAAGCAGTTAGAGTATTTAATGACTGAAAATAAGAGTACATATTTTGAAAAGTTCAAAACAATCAAAACAGAGAGCTTAAAATACTATTTTTTTTCAAAAATGAATAAATTCCCTCCAAGTTCTATGACTCCTGTAAATAAATTAGAATAAAAGAATAAATTATAAAAATTGATATATATATATATATATATAATGTTTTTTTGAATTGAGGGTAGTAGACTTAGCTTAACATAACTACAATAATACACACAAATAATGAAATTATTTTTGTTCAAAATGTGACTATCCATTGATAATATAAATATATATAGACAAGACACACAAAACTACCAACACATATGGTGACATATCGACAATCACCAAAAGAAAAACATGTGTTAGAACTGCAATATTATGTCAATTTTTTCATTAATAATCAGTTATGAAAGATTCAAAGAAAGAGTATCACCTATTATAAAAAGAATTACAGTTGAAATCATACTTACACAAAATAAAATTTACTTACCAAGAGAGAATGTTATCTATTGTTTTTTTGTATTTTTTTTGTGAGCGACGGGTTATTTATTTTCGTTTTGTATAACCAATTATGGATTTTATTTTTGTGCATGCAAAAACTTTTGTATTTTTCTTTAGTATTATTATTTATTTTTTAAGGAAATATGCACAAGCCAATATACCTAGTATGATGACTTTCACACTAGTTGTGAGGTAGCCATCTCTACTCACTACGATAGATTTCACACATCATAGTAGGTAGCCCTCTCAAAATTACGTGTCTCCCTATAGCAGTATTTTATACAGTGAGAGACAGAGTTCAACCATAATTTTCATAATCATGGTTAACTTATTCCCTAAAATCTCAAATAATTAATTATAAACTTCTAGCATGACATACTTATATGTCCAATGAGTGTGTGAGTAGGTACATGTTAAAACAGATCACCAAATGAAACAAATATGTAAAAGCATAAGTCAAAATGTCTATTTGTATAATGTATAGCCAATCAAAATAAATATGAATGGAATATGTAATGATCATGTCAATGTTAAAGCATTTCTACTTCCCTCCTTTTTATTTTTCATTTTTTTTAAACTAAAGAAACATCAATAAAAGTAAAAACAAAAAAAAAACAAAAAAAAAAAAAAACTAACCTAGGGTCAATTAAGCACTCAAACAAAATTATATAGGTGAACAATAAATGATACTCAGGTGACCAAAAAGAGACGATCTTTCCAAACCCAAACTTTCTTGAATTTTGGTTTCTTAATATCTTTGGGTTGGAAATCAACTACCTTAGTTGTCACAAGCATATTCTTGGACACACTTTTAGATTTCCCATTCATCATAAATGAAAATGTAGCATACATGATAGGATGATGGTAATTAGTCCATGAATTACGAGTGTTAAATTTTATATGTCTCTTTGAACCAACAAATTCATGGTTTCTAGTAGAAATTTTGAACATTATTATAATTTGTATCCATCCTAGAATATGATGCAATATGCATAGAGGGATGATGGTTATGATTCCTGCTATGTGAATCATATAAAGTATAATTAAGTTTAGGAGCATTCATCAAAAATATACACCTGGGCCTAATACGACCTTTCCTATCACAATGATGATAGACAGGTACAAACTTAACAGATTTTTCATTCATAGATACAAATGCTCTTTGTGTACAATGAGTAATACTAGGAGTAGGGTTAGAAGGCCTTACAGATGTGGTTTTTGATGTTGAAAGAGTAGAGTTATGATCCTTATAACCAATTTCTTGTGTAACATGTATGGAGGACATGTTTGAAGGTTTGACAAAGTCAGATGATTTTGAAGAAGATGGCATAGTGTGATCGTCTAGATATCCTAGATTTCTAGTCCCCAACTAGCTTTCCAAAATCCAGAACTTTGTTCAACCTTTTAGCTCTAATTATTAACCTCTTTACTACTTCCTTTAATTGTTTAAGGTCCTACATAAGATTCTTGTTTTCCTATTTAACATTTGCATGACTTGAATTGAAAGGATTAGCATGTTTAGACAGCTCAATTTTTTTTATTTTTCTATAATTAAGGAATTTATTTCAACGAATTTAAGTTTGTCATTCAGCTTAGCTACTTTCCTTTTGAATCTTACATAGTTTATGAACAATTCATCAGTACTAGTGACATTAAATTTGTAGAGTAGAAATTCAGTATCACTTTTCTCATCATTTGAAATAACACCCTTAATAAAATTATCCATTACAAGGTTTTAGGAAACACTAAGTGTATATAGTAACCGACTCTATTACTAAATGAAAGTTCATTTATTTAGTTATGAGTCTAATTATCTAATTAGTGGAATATCAATGGAAGTATCATAATAAAAAATTTCGTAATCAACCCAACATGTAATCACGTGTAAATAAAGATCAACAGACAAGATTCTTAGGTGGAAACAATCTAGGCTATACCAGTGACCTGAGAGAAAAACCACTGGTCTACCAGACCACTTAACTATCTACTATGAAAAATAAGTATTCAGCTACAAGGCTAGGACTCAAACTACCCACCCAAGAAATGTCTCTAAATAACCTACTTACAAGCTACTTCTTTCATCATAGTCTCTATAAGATAGAAATTCGGATCTAGACTAGTATTTCGATAAAATTGAGTCTTGCGAGTTAATTAAACCCAGATCACTATAACTTGAAAAGTTAGCACACAAACACAAGTACACGCGTGTGTCTTAGAGTAGTTTTTTATAATGAACAATCCTGCCTAGTTGATTAAAATAATATATCAGATAAATTGAAAATAACTAGCAACTCTAGAATAATCAATAACACAATTTTTATTATGGGCTTGTTAATCCATCAAAGATAACCAATTTTTTTTTGATAAATTAACTTAAGAAAAAATCTCACTTAAATTTTTTTAGCAAAATGAGAGAGAATAAAAGATGAAGAAAATAAGGATAATTAAGCTCTTGTGTGGTTAATTTCAAATGTGTGCTTATGTTTGTACTTCTAGAATATTTTGAAGCACATTAGGTTAAAGTAAAGTTACCATATTTTTCATAAAATTAGTTAAAACACTTTTAAGAAATAAGGACAATATTGTAAAAATCCAATCCAACTCGTAAGAGGCATACATTTTAAAATTAGATAACTGGCTTCTCGATCAATCTAACTATGTTCTCGATCGATCAAGTACATTGGTCAATCAATTGAATGTAGTCTCGATTGATCTAATCAACATTTAATTAATTATTCAAGAAGTGGATCAATCTAGTCCTCAATTGATCGAGTAAATCCCTTGGTCGATCTAGTCATGTCTTAAAATTAATTTAATCAGGTTATATTGCTCGATTGATCGAGTCATTACTTAATCAATCGAATGGCCTAATTTCACATTGTCCCTATTGTGTCTAATATGCAATCTAATGTACACAAAAACACAAATATAGTTGATAGGTGACCTTTGAGGCTTGATAGTTTCTTCAGCTTGAAAAATTCATCTAAGACACACCTAGAAACTAAAATAACATTTATAGGTTTTGTTAATGAATATCACCAACACTCACATAAACCTTACATCTAGATACAAATGAACATTGTGGTGTGGTTTCCTGAGTGTCACAGTATGGTCCACGCTACGTATTTCTTCTCATGTGTGTAATGGAATAGAAAAATGCTTGTCATCGCATGGTGCTGATTTTTCCTATTTTTGTCTCATTTTCACTCTGTTTGCCATCATTCCACTTACATTGATACAATCAAACACAAATTTAGGTTTTTGATGATATTTTAGCACATAAAAGACAAATAAGTGGTTCAAAAGTGATTAAATAACTCTACTTTCATAGAGTTATCACACTCCCAAATTTAACTCTTTACTTACCCTCAAGCAAAGCCAAGTGTATCTAGCTAAATAGGAAACATATTCATATATATATATATATATACATGCATGTAAAGAAGAAATTTTCCCTAAAATATTGTACAATTTCATGACAAGGAGGTTCACATATCCATCAATCATCATTTCATTAATACAAGCATATTGAAGGCTTTAGAGAATTGATTCGTGTGTGTGGTTCACATAATGTTATCCAATGAACTCATGAAATCAAGCTTTATGAGGATGCTAATCAACTAAGTCTTAGAAAAAGTTTCATAGGTTCATTTTCACACCCCTCTTCACTAATGTAAATAAGTATTTAGCTAAAGATCAATACAACTTTGCATGCTTGTAATGTATGGCTTAGGTGGGGGTAGGTAAATGGAGACATTTTGGCTTTTTTCACACCTTAGCTTTCTTTTTATTCATCATGCAATTTTTTTAAACAATTGAGCTTTCATTTGATGTTCTTGTACACCCTATCTTACCACTCTTTTATTCCACATTTTGTTTTTTTAATATATAACTTCACAACACCCCCAAACTTATCTTTAATTTTATTCTTCTTTTTTTCATTTTGTTTAGAGGGGTAATTATGTTGTGAGTTTTTTTTTAAATATGGTACATTACATTTTACCTCATTCTATAGCATAGCATATGATTGTATTTTCCATAGAAGGTAAAGATATAAGGCTAAAGGTCATGCTTATTGGTTAGGCTTAAATGTGACTTAAAAATATGAACGGTTCTTAGTTAGGCCCAAAAGGATGACTGAGGATATAAACAATGGTTAGTTTGAAAGCTCAATCGATCCAATTAAGGTATAAATCATTTCTTAAGTCAAATAAAATTTAGGATTTCACCTCTAGGGATGAACAAATAGATTCTAAAACATGGTGGACCTCATCAATTAGCATAGCCCATCCCAAATGTTTTCCCAATAATAACACCAAAATAAATCACGGGCATGTGCATAAAATATGAATCAATTCAATGAAAACTACCAAGCAAATTATATGTTTAATGCAAGTATCTTAACGAGCATGTTACATTTATTATCCTATCAATTTCTATCATTGGGTTCATTGTTTCATATCAAATATGCATACAATTGGCTTCCACTTATTCAACAATTTATACCTATCATGATTAAAAATAACCTAAAAATAAGAAAAACATCCTAAAAAAAGAAAATGCATACTAAACACTAAAGTAGATAATGAAGTTACCTCCCTGTTGTCTCATTTAAGAGAACATGAAAATGTGCAAGTATACACGGTCACAAGTAATAAAATGATTAGTAAAATATCGTTCCCACGGAGATTTGTTACTAGTGTTCGTTAAGTACTAAAATTATTTCAATCTAATTTTATCCAAACAGTCGATAGTTTGATGCAGTTTGACTAACTAATTTTTATAACAGTTTATAAGAAAATTCTAGGATTGCAGTTTCATCAAATTAATCCACTTGAATCATATTATTTTCTCTTGATTTATGTTCTCGCATTTAAGTTGTTAACCAAGAACTCCTAATTTATCCATATATCTCTTCCGAGCTCCATATAGACACATCTCGCTAAAATAATTCACTATATTCCTATGAGAATTAAATTCAACCAGATTCATTAAGTTCTAAGTTCTCAAATGCTCACACATACAATAAAGGTATATTCCTATCCTTCATATATATATGTTATTCTATCCACGAGCAATTACACGAAAATTCCTTTTTCAAGTTTATTTAAGTGTCACAAAAATGTCTTTCTCAAGTTTATTTATATGTTACAAATCAATTGATTAATCTTCCAATTAATCAAAAGCATTAAGCACAAATAGAATAAATAAATTAAAATTCTCATAAATCATTCAAAAATAATTTATTCAAGCTTCATAAATTTAGCTACAACGCAAGCCTAGAAAAAATAAAATTAATTCATAAACAAAATTAAAATTATATAATTTAAGGAATATTAGCTGAAGAATAACACAAAGAAAATTATAATTTTATCATCTCTGCTCTCTAATTTATGGCCCATGCAGAAACACAACAGAAGCCAAAAATGGCTTCTGTGTGTTCCATAGTCCAACTATCCAACCCCCTAAATTTATCGCAATAATACCCTATTTATAGCTCTAACTCTCTAAAAAGAATATATCAGAAAATATTTTTTTTAATTACGCGTGTAAAATTGCGGATAGAATATTACATGGGAAATGTTATTTTAAGACATGAATGAGAGACAAAATTGGTTGGACAAGGCACTGTTTCTCTGTTTTCTTTTCAATTCATGCATACCACGTGTCATCATCGGATTGGCTGAAAGAATAATCGAGACACGAGGCAGCTTTTAATTTGTGGTGAGGAAAGGATGCACGTGGATCAGATAAACTGTGTCGCACGGGAACATTACTTTTTGCAAACACATGGGTGACATAGACGCGGATGGAAACATGCACCATTTCCTTGTTTTTATTTCATAAAACTTATGCCATGTGTCAGAATCTAACTTGCTGGAGGAATAATCAAGACACGTGGCATCTTTGTATTCGGTGGAATTGCTGGGTGCAAGAGGTTTCCATGGACCTCATTGCACGGGAACATTTCTGGTACAAACACATAGGTCCCATCCTACACGCTAGCCTACGCGGCCAGGTGGGCCACACTCTACACACCGAGTAGGGTGCCACTTGGGACAGTGTGTGATGGGCGTGGTGAATGGCACGCGTGGTTCTCTTTTCTTGTGCAGAAAAACAAAGCTTTATCTAATTGCATTTTGGCATTTCAATTTAATTTAAATTAACTTTTAAACTTTTCATATTTGCAATTAAGCCCTCTATTAATTTAAATTATATTTTTAGCTTTTATTATTTGCAATTAAGTCATTTTTTAATTCAAATTCTTTAATTTTCCTTAAAAATATATTCCTTAAAAAACGAATAGTAAATATTATTTTAATACATTAAAATTAATTAAAAATATCAAGAACATAGCAATTATAATTAATAAAATAGACAAAATAACTATATCATATACAGTTATCACACCCCTACACTTAAATTTCACATTGTCCCAATGTGCATATATGGATATGAAAAAGAGTGAAAGAAAAGAAAATTCCCTTAGCCTCAGCATACCACACTTCCTCTTTGAAACTGTCCAATTTTGTTATGCCATTGCCCTCCACAATTATTCACCTACAAAATAGAAAAAAAAACAAGTAAAATAACATTGAGTTGCCTTCCAATAAATGCTACATTTAATGTCCTTGGCTAGACGTTTGTGTAAGCTCCTAAGGTGCATCCAACAAGGTCATCGTGGCCTTTTCATTTGGTAATGCATCTCTATGATAATGCTTTACTCTATGCCTATTAGCCATGAACCATTCCTTGCATTCCTTGAACCGTTATTTTTTTTATTCTCTAATTAAATGGCTTCATGGTTTGTTACCTTAGTGATGGTAAATGGACCTGACCATCTACTTTTTATTTTTTCAAAAATAGTTTGAGTCTTGAGTTGTACAGTAATACTTTCTATCTCAGTTCAAAAGTACAGTGAGAAATTCTCTTATCATTCCATATTTTTTTTCTTTGAACATCTTGGCATTCTCATAAGCTTTCCATCGCAAATGAACTAGCTCATTAATTTTTAGGGTTCTTTTCTCACCAGTTGAATCTATGGACATATTCACTTGTTTTAATGCCCAATATGCTTTACGCTCCAATTCCACTAATAGTAGATATGCCTTTCCATAGACTATCCTATATGGGTTGGTACCAATTAGTGTTTTAAATGTATTTCTTTATGCTCATAAAGCATCATCTAACTTAGACCCCAATCATTTCTAGAATTATTCACTATTTTCTCCAAAATTCTTTTCACCTCTCTATTAGACACCTTTGCTTACCCACTTATTTAGGGATGATAGGGGTAAGATACCTTATGCTTAATCACATACTTAGACAATAAAGAATTGAAGGCTTTATTGCAAAAGTGACTATCTCCATCACTAATAATAATCCTAGGAGTTCCAAACCTAGTGAAAATGTTTTTCTTCAAAAATTTCATGATAACTTTGGCATCACATTTGTTGCTGGCTATGGCTTCTACCCATTTTTACACATAATCCACATCTACTAGTATGTATTGGTTACCAAAAAATGAAGGAAATAACCTCATAATATCAATGCCTTAAACATCAAACAATTCCACTTCAAGTATATTATTTACGGGCATCTCATCTCTTTTGGAGATATTAGCTATCTTTTGGCATCTAGCACATACATTTATATAAAGGTAGGCATATCAAAATAGTGTAGGCCAAAAATAACTGGATTGAAGTACCTAAGTTGTTATTTTTGTGTTTCCAAAGTGGCCTCCATAGTTTGAGTTGTCGTAATGGTGAAGAATACTTCCAATTCATCATAAAGGATGCATCTTCTCAAAATACCATCACTGTATTCTTTGTAAAGGTAAGAGTCATCTCAAAAATATTGTTTTACATCTTGGAAGAATTTCTTATATTGTTGCCATGTGAGGTAAGATGGAAGGATGTTGACAACCAAGAAATTTACAATGTCTGCATGTGATGAGATGTCAATTTGATCCACAAAAAGAAGTTTATTATTTGGGAAGGGTTCACTAATCATCGCATTATCATCCATATTAGCTTCCCTCTTCAATCTAGCTAGATAGATGGTTTGCCACCTGATTTTTTGTCCCTCTTTTTTCATGGATTTCCATGTCAAATTCTTGTAGAAGAAGAACCCATTTGATCAGTCTTGGTTTAACATCCTTTTTTATCATGAGGTACTTTATTACAAAATGGTCTATGGAGATAGTCACCTTGGTCCCAACCAAATATGACCTGAATTTCTCAAAGGCATAAACCATGGCTAGGAGTTCCTTCTCTATAGTGGCATAATTCATTTGAGTATCATTGAGCATTTTTCTTTAATAATATATGGCATGGAACATCTTTTCTCTTCACTACCCCAAAACAACCCCAAGAGAAAATTCACTTGCATCACACATTAACTTAAAAGGATTGCTCTAATTTGGTACTACTATAACTAGTTCTGATACTAATTTCTCTTTAAGCACTCGAAATGCCTCTAAATATTTATCATCAAATATGAAGGGCACATCTTTTTCCAATAGATTGCACAAGGGTTTGGAAAATTTGGAAAAACATTGATAAATCTATAATAAAATTATATATTCCAAAGAAAACTCTGAATTCCTTTTACACTAATAGGTGGTGGTTGCTTCTCAATCACTTCTATCTTAGCTTTATCCACCTCAATACCCTTAGCTAAGACTTTGTGGCCTAAGATAATACCCTCATGTACCATAAAATCACACTTCTCCCAATTTAAAACCAAGTTGGTTTCTTCACATCCTTTTAGCACTAGGGAAAAATAGTGTAAAAACTCATCAAATGTATTTCAAAAGACCAAGAAGTCATCCATAAGGATCTCTAAAATCTTCTCTATCATGTCTAATAAAATAGACATCATATATTGTTCAAATGTCGTTACTGTTTTGTATAAACCAAATGGCATTCTCTTGAAAGGAAAAGTTCTATAAGGACATGTGAAAGTAGTCTTTTCTTGGTCTTCGAGTGCCACGGTGAACAAATTATAGTTGAAATTGGCTAGAAGGAAAAAGAAGAAAGGCCCAGCTAATCTGACAAGCATTTGATCCATGAAAGGAAGAAGGAAATGGTCATTCCTTGTAGCTTTACTCACCTTGTAAAAATCCATAAGTACTTTCCATCCCGTGACAATCCTTATAGGTATTAACTCATTTGACTAATTTTCCTCTATAGTGATTCCTCCTTTTTCGTACACATTGGAATGGAGTTACCCATTCACTATCTAATATTGGGTAAATGATGCTCATGTCTAGCCACTTAACAATTTATTTCTTCACTACCTCTTCATAACAGGGTTTAATCGACATTATGCATCCCTAGTAGGCTTAGCTATGCCCTTTAACAAGATTTTGTGCATGCATATGGATGGGATTATGTCTTTGATGTTGGTAATAGACCTGCACAAAGCTCTTTTGAATTTACTTTTCACCTTCAGTAGTGACTCTTTTTGCTCCACACTTAGGCTAGCATAAATTATTACTGGAAATGTCTTGTTCGCACCTAAAAATGCATAATAGAGATGGTGTGTTAAAAGGTTTAGCTCTAACTTGGGTGGCTTTTCAATGTATGGTTTGAACCTAGAACCTATCTTAAGAAACTCCCAAACCACATTAGATTCACACATAGAAGCATAGTTTCAAAATAGTTCACATAGTCAATAATAACAACTTGCATCATATATTCCACAGTTTCATAATTAAATTTTAGTTATTTTTTGATGATTTTATTTCATTGTTCATAACATCGTGTGTTTGAGTCTTAAGTGTGGATGGCTTAATATATTTAGTTAAATTATTATCATGAGGGAGTATGTGTTCTTAAGTGATTTTCATGATGTTCATTAGCATATGTGTTCATAGAATTAACAAGAATATATTCTAAAGCATCACTAGGGCCATGTATTGAAGCACATGATTGGCTAGCTCATTAGTAACATCTATCTTAAAGAGATCACTAGTTCTACCAGTTCAAAAAATTTAATTGCTTTTAAAACATTAAATGTTACTTGTTCACCCTACACTCTCATTCTAAGCTCCTTTTTTGTGTGCATCAATAAGTGCTCTTTTGGTTGCTAAAATTAGACAACCAAATACAAAGTGTCACCTACTGTCCTAATGTGACCCATCGTTCCAGAATAACAGGTATAAGCTAACTAATTTCTTATTATTTCATATATATTTTGTATTTAGTTCATTTGGATAAAAATATAGTTTTAAGCACACTTGCAAGTATTGGAGCAGAATATTGTTTCACCATATTTGATTATGTATTTCATCTTCTTTTAATTTGTATTTTAGAACCCATTGTTTGACAATATCCTACTTGTATTGATGAAGTCTAATCTGGTTTTTAATCTGTATTTCAGAACCCATTGTGTGGTAGTTTGCTTTGATACTCTAGTTGTATGGTTATTTTGTGAACTAGTTGATCATTTTTTAGATTTACCTTACTCTAGCAGTTTTCATATTAATTAAAGCTCAGGGGTGATTTTGAAGAAAATAAAAACCTTAGGGGTATTTGCGATAATATTCCAGATTTATTACCATAATAGTTTTTAGGGATTATCTTTTGTGTGCTTTGTTTTGAGACGATATGTAAAAAAAATCAGATTTTGATGATGATGTTTTCAACAATTATGATTTAACATAATAATGCTTATAAACAAAACTATGATAGCAGAGAAACAACCAAAATGGGGAAAATGGGCCCATTGTGGACATAATATTGTTTACTTTGTTTTATATCAAGTTTATGATTGTATGTTTGATATTGTGTGTTAATGTTCATAAGTAACCCATTTTTTGAAAATAATTTTGATTGTTATATAGGGCGATAAAAATGAGTGAATGCGCCAGTGTGTGTGTTCATCTATTTTGTGAAGTTAGATGGGCTAGTCGTATACCTACCGATGAATATAGTCTCATTTTGTTGCTTCTATGATGCTAAAAGGGCTGTTATGAATTAAGGGTTGACGCTTAAAAAAGAAGACTTTAGGATTGAAGCAAAGAAAGTTGATAGTGATGAACGAAGTGTATTAACAACCGATAATGAATTACAAGAATTGATGAAGGATTATAGGGATAATAAAAAACAAAGGCTAGACTTGTTTGTAGAATTCAATGGTTTGGAAGTGGTTTTCTCACCCGCCTATGTTAGAATATTAGAGTTTCAAGGGAACACCGACTAAATTACCAAACCAATCACAAAATGAACCACCTTTTGAACCAACAAATGAACCACCCCACTTTGACATTGATGAACTTAACCTTGATTCACTTGACCCATTCCTAACTAGTAATAAACAATCCTATGATGATGAAGTATACATGAACCTAATTCATAGCCAAAACGAGGGTGAACCTTCAAGGAATTGTGAAAGGTTGAAAAAATATAAAGCAAGAATAATTGTTGAAGTTGAAGATGAACATTACGATGGAGATGAGAAATAATTTTGAAGCAGTGATGAGGAGGATCCTGATTGGCAAGATGATATTAGAAATGATGAAGATGATGATGAAATTTATGATACTGATGATATTCTTCAGGACTTAGGGGATGAAAATGCCCATCATATTAGTGATATTGACTCAAAAGATTGTTAAGGAAAAAGTGCTAGAAAATTTGATAGCTAGTATGAAGGTAGGGAATTTAAGAGAAGAAATGATGGTAGCATTTACTTCAAAGTCAGAGATACATTTAAGGATGCTATAGAATTTAAAGCTATCTTACAAGAGTACATTTTTTAAGTTGGATTTCAATGTAAGAAGGTTAAAGTTGACAAAACCTGAGTAATTGTAAGGTGTAAAGCACCTAATTGTGGTTGGAAGGTACATGCTTATGTTAGAACTGATAAGAAAACCTTTATGGTTAAGAAACTTGAGCCAGCAGACAATAAAGGGAGACATTGCTGTAAAAAAGTTGAAAAATAAAGATATGCAACATCCTCTTGGTTAGCTTCTCAATTAAAGGACTTAGTAATGGGAAACCCTACTGTAAGTATCCTTGTATTGGCTACTGAGTGTAAACGAATATGAGATATATCTCTACCTGACTTGACATTGTATAGGACAAGAAAAATTGCTTGTGATGGAAAATTAGGTGACCATATTGGTAGTTTTGCAAAAATAAGGCAATATTGTCATACAATTTTAAGAACCAACCAAAGATCAATGTCAATTGTTGATACTCATATTCCAATACCAAATACTAGCCCTTGTTTTTGGAGATGTTTTATTAGCTTATCCATTTCAAAACAAGGGTATTTAAGTGGATGCATGTGGATGGATGTTTTTTAAAATGGTCCATATAAATGTGTCTTGATGGTTGTTGTTGGATTGGATGCTAATAGAGGTTTGTTTCTAATTTCCCTTGTTTGGGTTGAATCTGAAAATAATGAAACTTGGATATGGTTTATGGCTTTATTGGACCAACATATTGGGGAGTTTGAAAATAGAAGGATGTGCTTCATGCTTGATAGAAAAAAAGTCCTCGTTGTAGCAATCAATAAGTTTTTCCTAACTTCACATGTTATAGTTTGTACTAGGCCAACTTGAAATGTAAGCATCCAAGCATGAAAATGAGATCATTATTTTGATTAGCATCTAAAGCAACTAGAACAACTGAATTTAATGATTTGATGAATATTAAGAAAGAAGAGCTTGAAGCACATGAATATTTAGGTAAGATTCAAGCTTCACATTGGAGTAGTTGGACTGTGGTACACATAGAAACCATTTTTGGCTTCTGTTGTGTTTCTGGGTGGGCCAAAAATTTAGAGAGCAGAGTAGATGAAATTCTAATTTTCTTTGTGTTGTTATTGAGTTAATATTCCTTAAAATGTCTTAAGATATTTTCGCACTGTAATTTTTATTTTTGTTATGAACTAATTTAATTTTTCTAGGGTTACTATATAACTAAATTTATGGAGCTTGAATTTAATTATTTTTGATTGATTTATTAGATTTTTAATTTGTTTATTCTATTTATGCTTAATGCTTTTGATTAATTGGAAGATTAATCAATTGATTTGTGACACATAAATAAACTTGAGAAAGACATTTTTGTGACACTTAAATAAACTTGAAAAAGGAATTTTCGTGTAATTTCTCATGGATAGAATAATATATATATATATATATATATGAAGGATAGGAATATACCTTTATTGTACGTGTGACCATTTGAGAACTTTGAACGTAATGAATCTTGATGAATTTAATTCTCATAGGAATATAGTGAATTATTTTAGTGAGATGTGTCTATATGGAGCTCAGAAGAGATGTATGGATAAAATTAGAAGTTCTTGGTTGACAAATTAAATTTACAAAAATATAAATCAAGAGAAAATGATATGATTCGAGTGGATTAATTTGGTGAAAACTGCAATCCTAAAATTTTCTTATTTATTGTTTACAAAAATTAGTTGTGAAACAATTTTAGTACTTGACGAATAATAGTGACAAATTTCCGTGGGAACGATAATTCACTTATCAATTTTATTACTTGTGACCGTGTATACTTGCACGTTTTTATGTTCTCCTAAAAGAGACAACAGTGGTCAAGAAAAAGCAAAACAAAAAAACTAATAAAACTCAGGTAATGTATTGTATAACATATTCATTATGCATTACTTCTTATACAATAAATTAATTTATTGTTCATAATTCAGGTGATAGATAGTGGTGATGCAATCAATAAGAAGCAGAAGATGGGAGAATCAATAAGTCAAAGTGAGCCTTCTGAAATAGGACTTTGATTTGTTCTATAATTTTTAGTTTAAAATATGTAAGTAAATGGGACAATGAATATAATTTGGAAGAAAATCTTTTGTAACTCAAAGTTTATGTATACATTAGGTTTTGGGAGACATGACATGAACTTTGTAGCTTTTGTGTATTTAAGCTCATTTATGATGTCCCTCCGCTTAGATATTGTAAGAATTTAGATTGTAATATAGACTGTGAATGTGGATATGAACTGCTATTGAGCAAGTTAGTATGGAATGTGAATGTGGATGTGAACGTGAAATGTGAATATCAACTGTTATTGAGCACACTAATATGATATGAGAATGTGGATGTATGATATGTATTGAATAATGTACTATGGATTTAAATTAAGGGTATTTTTGATGAATATTTATAGCTTATTATTGACTAGGGGTGTTTTTGATGATTATTTATAATAGCTTATTGAGTAGGGGTATTTTTGAAAAATATTTTTATCATGTTATTAAGAAACAGGGGTATCTTTGATGAAGATAAATTAAATATTGTAAAAGGGGTATTTTTGATGAAGTTAAATTAATTACCGTAGTAGGTTATTGAGTAGGGGTATTTTTGAAAATTATTTATATCATGTTATTGAAAAGTAGGGGTATTTTTGATGAAGATAAATTAAATATTGTAGCAGGGATATTTTTTATGAAGTTAAATTAAATATTATAGCATGTGTATTTTTGATGAAGATAAATTAATTACTGTAGCAAGGGTATTTTTGATAAATATTTGCAACGGTAACATTCAAAAAGCTATATAGCTAGGGGTAGAAAAGATTTTTTTAGATATTATTGCTAATTTTTCATGGTTTATTTAACTTCTGTTAAATAATAAGGACATTTTTTAAGATACCTTAAACCTCATGGGTGATGTAGCTTTTTTTGTAAACATTAAAGGTATTTTTGAAGATATTGAAAACCTCATGGGTATTTTTGATTTTTTCCCTTTGTAGAGGTTGCTCTCTTATGCTGAATTATTTGCTTTTCAGTGCTATCTTGGTACACTTTGTCCTCTTTATCCTTTTTAGCTTCCGGTTTTTCTTCTAAAGTTTTACCACTCTCAAAGTTATTGCTTTATAATGCTCACTACCCTTTTTTTTAGGTTTACTTTTGAGTTGCTTAGAAGGTTACCTTGAGGTCATTGACTTATTAGGTGGCTTCTTCTTCAAAACTTGTAGTTGTTGAAAACATGATGGTAGGAATAGTTGACATTTGAATTGATAACCACCATGATTGTTGTTATTATTCCATGAGAAATTTGGGTGGTTTCTTCATCTTGGATTGTATGTGTTTCTGTGGCAGTTTTGATTGTTGACATAGTTTACTAGTTGAAGAAGATTTTCACATTCTTCTCCTTGGATCGTGCCTCTCTGAAGCCCATTGGTAATTATTGGATTACATCTCATCAAGTAATGCAAAAGCTTCATCTTCAATTTTACTCATCAAACCTCCCCCAGTTGGAGCATCAATTATGGTCCTCGGTTTCCCTATTAATAATTTATAGAATATTTGCACTTGCAATCAAGTAGGAAAACCATGGTGTGTACATCTTCTTAATAGCTCTTTGTAGCATTCCTAAGCTTCATAAAGTGATCCCTTTTTAAATTGCTAAAAAGATGTGATGTCATTTATGAGCTTAGCTGTCTTTGAAGGTAGGAAGTATTTTTTTAAGAATTTCTAAGCCAATTGTTCTCATGTAGTGATTGACCTAGTAGGTAGTGACTATAATCATGCCTTAGCCTTGTCCTTCAGTGAGAAAGGGAATAAGCGAAGGCAAATTGCATGAACTGATACACCAATCATCATGAAGGTGTCATATATTTTCAAGAATAAAGCCAAGTGAAGATATGGTTCATCATTGACTAACCCTCCCAACTAGTTTGCTAGCACCATCTATATGATACCTGGCTTGAGTTCAAAATTGTTAGCATTGATTCCTAGTCTATTGATAGATGATTGAGCTCTATCTACTTATTGGACTTAAAATCCCTTAAATGTTTGGGGATCGTTGTAGCTTATTGACCCCCTAGTTCTTCTATAACCACTGATTGATCTTGTGCTAACCATTCCCTTCTTAAGCGAATTAAGGTTATCTCTATTTCTTGATTAAAAGGAGTAAGATTTTCATCTGTCAACCTCGGCATACAACAAAAATACTAAAACAAATATTAAAAGGTCCAAACTAGTATAATAATAACTGTTATTGATATCCGTTACAAGTACTAAACTCCTTGACAATGGTGCTAGAAACTTAGTCCCACTAACTATAAGTATACGTGTCATGGAGGTAATATAATGTACCTAAGTACATATATAAATTCCATAGAGAGTTGTATAACTTATAACCAAGGGTCAATATAATTATTACGAATATTATTTGGCCAACAACAATTTATAAAAAATAAAAAATAAATAACAACTAATTTTAAATCATAAAACTCAACAACTATGAAGATATATAAGAAAATGACCTAGGAATCTTTATCTCCTAATTTCCTAAGCATGTGAATCACTAAATATTTTCCCAAAATAATTACTAACCAATTATATGATCAATTGAATTTAGCCTAATATTCATTAATCTCTCAAAACAAATCATATAGTAATTAACCTAATAACACTCTCATGCCAATTAGATTGCATACTACTCATTAAGTTCATTAATTATAGATCACACACATAAGAATCATACGTCCCTACCAAGAAACTATGCATGTTATTTAATAAAGACAAACAATTAAATAATTCTCTAAAATTTATTTAATTACCATTATAGATCATTTATTGGTCAACCAATTAATAGCATAAAAATCAGATTAAATTATGTAATTGAATTGAAATCAAAATTGGAGAAAAATATTAGATCATAACATATAGAAACTTGGGCTCATAGGACCCCTAGATTAATGTAAGTCTCATTTTTCTTATGTCTATATGTTGGATTCCTGTGTACAAAACACGGTGTCTATTTTTTTACTCAGAGTTCTGTCATCCTCTATGTAAATTTGGTTACTACAGATTAGTAATACATATACGCACATAGTTAGGAAAACTTTGTATGCAAGAAAGCTTATACATACTAAGGAGTTGGCTTTCGTAATGTGTATGCTAAATGTAGTGTTGGTTTTTGATGAGTGAGCGTGTGAGTGAGTCGATGTTGTCGCTTATGTTTTTGGTTCATTTTGGGTGTAGGCATTTACAAAAAGAACTCGGTAATTTTTGGAATAAAAAAATATGAATTTTTGGTACCTCATCACCAAGTTCAACAAGGACTTTACCATAGGTGGTGGCGAGGTGGTAAATCTAAGTTCTATAAATACCCCCTCATTTATTCATTTTTGCATCTAGAAAATGTAGTGAAGCTTTGTCAAATTGACATCTTATTTTGTTCCTTATATATAACTATTTCCTTGAGTGTAGTTAGGTATTAGTGATTCATAATTGTGAGAGAAAAATCTTCCTTATGAGTATTGAGTACTTGAGACGGTGTTTGCAAGTAGGTTATGTGTGAGTCGTGTGTCAGTTGGGAATTGCTTGGATGTAACTTTTTATTTGTGAGAACCTCATTGATGAACAAAATCGGCAATGCTGATTTTGCAAATACTTTGGTTTTATATTTGTAAATTAAACTCTTGCAAGTGCACAATTCATTTTATAGAAAATGACAAGTATACTCTAAGGTCGATCTAAAGAAGGAATATTTATGGTTTTTAATTTATTATTCAAAATTTTAAAAATAAAATTAAATCCTAAACATCCTAAACATCCTATCACAATATTTTGATTTTTGAGTTTCTTAATCTAATAACAAAAAAAAACATAGATATGATCTAATAAACAATTATGAATTTTTTTATCATTTATAACAGTAGAGTATTTATGAATATAATAATTATGTTAATTATGCTTGCACATATTATTAGGGTATTAAAGAAATAAATTGATATTTATTAATTCTCTCTTTTTTATATAAATACCACCTTTGGTGGGTTTAGATATTCATTGTTAATTAAACAAATCAATTAACACTATGAGTGAGGTTGCTAATTAATTTCGTTAATTAAACTAATTTCTTTTTCTTTCTAAGAGATTAAAAATGAACCATTTAAATACCACATTTGGTGGGGTTAGACATTTTAAACTATATTCAAGGTGTCCAAATTAAACTTAAGAATTTAACTATTTGAAAATTAACTTTCGGGTTTTAAAACTATTTAAGAAAATATGTTGTCAATACATTTTCAAATAATAATTCTTTGTAAAAAAACTTTTGAAATAGAGTTTCACTCTAAATATCCAAATAATTAAATCTAAAATTAAAGAGTACTACTCCAAATTAATTCTAGATAATTAAATTTTAATTTTAACTCTCATATTAAGTTTGTTATTAAGAGTAATGTACTCCTTCAAATAAGATTCTTTATAAAAATCTTGAATAAAAATAAAATCAATTATTTTATAGAGATGTTTTACCCATTCAATATTTTGCAAGCATAACAACGTTTTTATTATATCATTTTTACAAATAGGCATTCATGTAAAATTTAATCACAAATAAATTAAACATAAGATATAAGAATAAAACATAAAAAATAACTCTAAAGAATTCATTATAAAATTCTACCTCAAAATAATCCTTACAAAACTTTGATGCTAATTCTATTGCTGGAAAACATCCAAATGTATTTGCATTTTCATTTATTGAATCAAAAACTAAAAATCTATAAAAATATAACTAGTTCTTCTAAAAAAGAGAAGAACTTTAAAACTAAAAAAAAACTAAAACAAGAGAGAGAGAAGAGATTTTGAGGGATTTGAGGGATGATTTTTACAATGGGGGAGAAGGTCCTTTTATAGGTAAGGAAAAGGAAAAAAAAGAATAAAATATAGCCTTAGATGTGTAATGGACTAGCTAGCATGCATGTGGAGCGCAAACGCGCACGACTGGGTGGGATTCTCGACCAAAAATGCACTAATGCGAGTTGGATTCGTGGAATTGATGGGTACTGATGCAGGTGCAGATGCACGCATGATTTCAACATGATGCATACGCAGATATGCCTCAAATTGCAGTGTGAAAGGTGCGGCTGCGTGCAAAATTACAACGTGAATGGGCACGGTTAGGCGTGGCATATGCATGATGCACGCTCAGTTGGGCACTTTTGTCCATTTTTCCATTTTTTTAACTTTACCTCATTTCTTCTCAACATGTTTGTGATGTATTGCCTATAGTATTATTCTTCGAGTCTTTAAATGATTTTTGAAGCGAAAATACCTAAAAAAATAATAAAAAATACCCGTGATTATGAAAAGATATATTTATATAAAAATATAATAAAATCATATTAATATAAATCTTTTTAATTAATTAAAGGACATTGAATCATAGTAATTTTAGTGGTTTTTAAGCACTCATCACAACCCCCAACCAACTTCTTACTAGTCCCTTCGCAAGAGAAGCGGTAAAAACTAAAAATTAAACTATCCTAAATAATTTCCGTGAATTGACACGGTTGCATTTAGTGTATGCAACAAGCCTTTAAACCCTTATGTTTCCCTAGTGGACGAGTTGAAGTATTGTGAGGATTTTCAGTAATGATACCCATATACATTAACAAAAAGTAAAAACAAAATAAAACAAATAAAATAAGAAGTTAACTAAAATTTAAAATAAAGTAGAAAGACTAAAATAAAATAAAGAAATGAAATACAAAAATATATCATGCTTATAATCTCTTTTAAATTTCATAATTAAAATCTAAAGTATAATTTATTTTTAACTTCTTAAGCAGTCATAGTTTATAATAATAATTAGTCAAAAATCATTTTCATACTTCATTTCAAAAATGTTTCAATTTAAATTTACTCAATTTTAGTGTCACAAATTTAAATTCGCTTCGAATATATCATTACAATTTAATACTCTCAAAACATTGAATCATATGGGTTTAAGCACTCATACTAAGGCATATACGAATAGCGTTTGTGTGTAGAAATGAACTAATAAGTTCGCATACTTAAAGAAAATAAAGGCTAAAAAATAGTGCATAACTTTGACCTCATGAAAGGAATCGAATGTATAAATTATAAAGATATCATATATATTATTTTTATGCATCAATCAAACTCATTAAGCAAAAATTTCAAGATATATGCCTTTTAGAAGTGTAGGAAAATTAAATGGAATGACTTCTAAGGGAATTATTTCCTATAACTTTCTTTTATAGTTAGCATTTTCTCACAACTTTGTTGGCTATATGGGTTATAGTATGTAGATTATACTATATATTATTTATCTCTATATTTTTTAAGAGATTTTTCAACATTTTCTTTAGAGTAGACCCGTATACAGATTATACATTTTTATAGGATTTTGGTGAGTTGTTAATTTTGTGTCTTTTCTGTTTGATTTTGGTTTAGGTAACCCCAGATATGTCTCTTTTTGGTAAAAGTCGTGCATGAATGAGATAAATGAATATAATATCAATTTCTACTTAAATAATTTAATCTAAACAAATGAAAAATAAATATACGACACTATATTAAGATTAGAAAATTCATACATTCAATGCTAATAATACTTATAGAGATCATCTAAAAATTTGAAGAAACAAGAAATGAGTTTGGAGTAGGAAAAAAATATTTCGCGTAAAAAAAAATAGGCTTAAATTATATCTCATAATGATAGTCTCCACTATTTGATTCCTAAGTACTGATTTTGGGTTTAATATAATTTCCACACCTTATCAAGAAATACTAGTCATGATAAAAACTAGCTAATTACCATATACTCCATGATATGTTTTCAAAAATTAATCTAAAAGTGCAAAAGACTTAACTATTTACTTAAATTTGATATAAAGAAATAATAATTTTTTGTGAGAAAAGTTTTAAAAACTAATCCTAAAATTCTAAAAATTACTAAATCACATAAAATCAAATACAATAAAAATGAAAATGTGAACATAAAAATTTTAAAATTATCAATTTTTTTGAAATTAAGCATGATAACTTTTCATCACCCTCAACCTAGAACTTACATTGTCCTCAATATAAAAATTGTAAATTAAAGATAAAGGGAAAAAAGAAGAAAAGTTACATATTTCCCGAGAATGTGCAAGTAGTGATGGAGAAATGTAGGTGCATCCATCATATTTATCATTAAAGTTCACACAGAAAGATCGTTGCAAACTTCTAATATCTCAACAAATATTTTTATTTTTAACAATTCTAAAATTATTCATATGAAATTAAACTAAAATAAATAAATTAAATAAATAAATAAAAGAGAATTACCTAAAATGATGGGTTGCCTCCCATCTAGCACTTAGTTTAATGTCTTAGGAAGACATAAATGTGGGAATTTCATTTTAAGTAAACTCAATGTCCCTACATCATTGAGTCAATCAAACCAACAGGTAGGGCAAGTTTGTCTACCTATACTTTGTAAGTCATATCCTATGGATTTTCAAAATTTTATTTACTTAAAACAAATGACATGATTGGGGGTTTTAGATAACCCACTTCTAAGTGCAAGTCAAATAACTAAGGCATCAAAACACATTTGTACCTAAATCTAACAAAGCAATTATCTCCTTTTATCACATATTGTGATTAAAAACTTTAAAATTTTGGAGATAGCTTCAGAATTAATTTTTTTTACTAATCTAACACTAAGTATTAAAATAATATTAAAAAATAAAAATAAAAATTAAGTAAAAGAAAAAAAATAATAAAAGAAAAATAATAAAAAAATAAAGAAATAAAGAAAATAATAAAAAAATAATTATACAGATTTTACAATATATATAATACAAACAACTTTTATATAAATTTTGATACTTAAACTATACATATTTATAATACACTCATCTCTCATACAATACACACATTTTTATACATGTTTCTTATTTATACAAATTAGTATGATATTTTTTAAAAAATTATAAAACTTTTGATATTAAATGCAATAATTATAACACTAAGCACTTAAATTAATATAAATAACTTTTTTTTTCTTTTTATGTTGATTTTTTATGTGCTAATATTGTATATATTTGTTCCATTCACTTATCGTCACAATTTTTGTTAAAACCGTAGCATATATATATATATATATGTGTGTGTGTGTGTGTGTGTTTCTCTCAAGATCTCAAGATAACCGAGTTATATCTTACTGTCATAGTTTTTTTTTAATGGTGGCAAAATTTCCATATAATTAGCCACAAATTGTAGTGTCGTCTTCACTATTATATATATATATATATACTTGATAGAGATTATAGGAAATATAAGATTGAAGATGAAGATAAACCGAATTCAAATATGTCAAAACCTAAAATATCAAACCATGAATTAAATCTCATGCAAGATGAAGGACATGATCTTGAGGGTTAAAAATTTCACATAATTTTGTAAATTTTTATTATTTTTTTATTCTCTCTTTTATAATTTTCATACAATTATACATTTAATTGTAAAATAAAATCATATCATATAGTATAAAAATATTATAATTATGTAAAAATTTAATACGATAAAAAAAATAAGCCAAGGCCTACCTAACAAGATGTGTCCAGCTTGCATGGGTACCACATCACACATCACCTCATCCTTGTACTTTCCAATGGAGAAGCTCACTAATACTTGCTTTTGCTTATTAACCTTCACTTCCCCACTATCATTTAACCATTTAACCCTAATTTCTCAACTAAGGTAGTACTAGCCATATTAGTGCAACTTCCCCCATCTATTATAACACTACACACTTTGTTACTCACATGACATCTTGTGTGAAAGATGTTATCTCTTTGTTGTTCAAGGTCATCCTCCTTGACTTGAGTGCTCAAAGATCGCCTTATTACAAGTGCTTCCCCATCCACGGGTCCTATCTTCTCTTCACTAGCTTCCCCTGCAGATGGCATCTCATCTTCTTCACTTTCATTATTGGTTCCAACCTCACCACTTGCTAAGGTGATCATTGCCTTCTTGTTGGGACATTGAGAGGCTATATGACCATTACCAAGACACCGAAAACACCTTAAGTCATGATTACGAATTGGGGTGTCAATTTTACCTTTGTCCTTGCTAGCCTCCATCTCTTTGGCTTTATAAGGCTCAAATATTGGTTTGGATGTAGCTATTTCATCTTTTTTCTCATTGGACTTCCAAGGAGTAGTAAGGTTTGGTTTTGGAGTAACGAGACTAGACTTTAATGGTTGGGATCAAAAACTATGTTTCTTTAATTGCCTTTCCACCTTGATTTCCATGTGGACCATGTCCTCCATCTCCACATAATGATGAAATTCCACAATGTTAGCAATGTCTAGATTCAACCCACTAAGAAACCTAGCCATGGTTCCCTCTCTATCTTCCTTGACATTATCTCTTGCCATAGCCACTTCCATTTCCTTGTAGTACTCATCAACACATTTATATCCTTAAGTCAATCTTTGTAAGCGTTGGTGTAACTCTCTATAGTAGTAGCTAGGCACAAACCTTTTTCTCATGATGGCCTTCATGTCCTCCCAATTATCTATGGGCCTTTCATGGTTTCTCCTCCTACTAATGACCAATTGATCCCACCAATTCAATGCATAGTTAGAAAACTCAATTACAACAAGTTTTACTTTTTTCTTCGTGGAGTAGTTGTGGCATTCAAAAATATGCTCCACTTTCTTCTCCCACTCCAAATACAACTCCGGTTCATTCTTTCCTTGGAATTATGGTATATTCATTTTTATACTACTTAGATCTCTATCAACTCCATCTTGAGCTCTAGGTGGGGGTCTCCATATACCTCCTCTACCATTTCTTCCTCCTCTAGGCATTCTTCCCCCTTCTTCCTCCAATTCTTCTTCCCAATCTTCTTCCTCTATATCATCCCCAACATGAGCTTGCCTATTAACCCTCCTAACATTGGGTGGAGGTGGTTATCGTTGTAAAGCTGCTAAGGAGTTTTCTTCCTTTCCAATATTTCATTCATATCAACCACCAAGTTGTTCATCCTCTCAAAAGATTGTTGCAACGCCCTCATCATGAACATCATATCCGGTCTTCCTTCGGGACTACTGTTTGACATTTTTTTTGCAATTCTACACAACAAGAGGTTAGTGTAATAAAATAGAACTAATGTAAATTCACACAATACCTCACATGTTTAGCACTCGGATTGATTGCTCAAACCCTCTTAGTTCCTAATCAAAGCAACCAAATCTAGGAATTCCAACCAATTTGTAGAATTATCAAACACTAAAAAAAAAATAGTTCACAATATCCCACTTGTTAAAGCACAAAGAAAACTAATCAAAGTGTTTAGAGTAGTAAGCACAAGGAAAAACAATAGATCAATACGATTTGAAAACAACAATTTCCCCAAAGGAACTAAGCACACAATGGAAGATTTATAATCAAAGTGTAAAATCCTTGAAACTATGAGTTCTAATACTCACTAGAAATTTGCAAATGCAATTTGGCTTCTCTTTTTTTCTATCTTTTTTTTTTTTTGAATTAATTCTGGCCACTCTTTTTCTATTTTTTTTTCTTTTTGGAACAAATATGCTAATAACTCAAGAGTAAATTAATACAATACTTTCAATATGAGTTTAAGGAATTTTTAAGATAGGTAAAATAGCACATAAATTACGACACAAAGAGAAAATGAAATTTTTGTAGGAACTACCACAGAAATACTAGAAAACAACCAAAAACTGTAGAATATATCAGATATTGCAGAATAAGCAAGGAAAAATGCAGAATAGATTCAAAAATAGCATAATTTGTAAGGAAAATGCAGAATATGAAAGAAAAATTCAGAATACTTTCAAAAACAGCAGGATATGCAAGGTTACTACTGAAAAACTTTAGACACAATAGAGTTTGAAAGGAAAATGCAGAAAAAACGTTGGAACAAAGAAGAGCAATATTTTTAGGGTCTATAGAATAAATTTTAGCAATAACACAGCAGAATGATATTTTTTTCGTTTTTTTATGTGTCAGAAATACAACAAGAACACAAGAACAAGAACAAATATAAAGGATAGGAATCTAAAAATTAGCACCAAAAGCTCTGATACCAAATGATATGATCCAAGGGGTTAGGACTTAGCTAATTTCAAATTATATAGCAAAGGGTTTCTCCACAAATCAATGGATATTACTTACCATTTTTCTGAGGAGAAAAGACGCCACAAGGAGCTACTATTTGCTTGATAAGTCTAGCATAAATGACACACTAACAAGTATGGATATTACTCACCACAAATTCTTGGATGATAAACAACGCCACAAAGGTTTCCAATCCCTTGATAAGTTGCTTAAAGAGGAATAAAGAGCTTGAATGAGCTCTCAAATGATCTAAAAATTCAAACTTCATTCAAATTGTATTTTTACTGCAGCTGAGCTGCTCTTAATAGGATACAAACCAACCCTAAGCTCTACTACATCATAGCCCTTGATCTCATCTAAGGGTTGAAAATATGGTCCTTTTATAGGTGAGGAAAAGGCTAAAAAAGTAAACAAAAACAATTTTGGACGCGTTTGGACAAACTGGCATGCATGTTGGAGCATAGGCACCCGTGGCTGTGCGAGATTTATAGCAGGACAGGCGCTGACGCACGTAGGACTAGTCATGGGCTTGCGTTGGCTTGGCAGTTTTGCCCATTTTTCCATTTTTCCATTTTTTTGACTTTTACTCATTTTTTTCTCACTTAGTTGTATAATAAATAGATAATACACTTTAAATATTGTGATGTATTGCTTCAAGTATTTTTCTTCAAGTCTTTAAATTATTTTTGAACCGAAAATACCTAAAAAACAATATAAATATCCATTATTCCGAAAATACAAATTTATATAAAATATGATAAAATTATACATATATAAATCTTTTAATCAATTAAAGTACATTAAATCCAGATAATGTTTGTGCTTTTAAACACTCATCACAACCCCCAACCAGCTTCTTGCTAGTCCCTTAGCAAGAGTAGCGATAAAAACTAAAAATCAAACTATCATAAATCACTTCTGTATATTGACATGGTTGCATTTAGTATATTCAACAAGCCTTTAAACCCCTAGGTTGCCCTAGTGGATGATTTTAAGTCTCATGAGGGTTTTCAGTAATGATACACACAAATATTAAACTAAATAAAACAATCTTTAAAATAAAACAAAAATGACAAAGTAAAATAAAAGACAAAAAATTTCATGCTTAAAATTTCATTTAAGTTTTATAATTAAAACCTTTAAGCATAAATTATTCTAATTTCTTAAACATTCATGATTTACTACAAAAATTAGTCAAAAATCACTTTCATATTTTATGATAAAATGTTTCGTTTTCACTTAACCCAATTTCAATGTTAGGAATCTGAATTCACTTCGACTCTATTCATCACAAGTCAATACTCTCAAAAACACTTAATCATATGGGTTCAAAAATTCATACTAATTTATATGCAAAAAAGTTGATGTACAAAAATGAACTAATATGTTTGCATATGTATAAAAAAGAAAGGCTCAAAGTGTTATTTTAACGTTGATCTCATGAAAGGAATCAAATGTAAGGATTTATAAAATATAATAAATTACTTTCATACATCAATCAAATTCATCAAATAAAAATATCAAATAATATGCCTTTTAGAAAATGTAGGAAATTACTTACTATATTTTCTTTTTCATTAAACTATTTCTCATAACTGTTTAGGCTTTTTGGGTCATAGTAAATAGATTATACTATTCATTTTCTTCTTTCTTTCTATTATATTATTTTTTTATAAGAGAACCCATTTTTTAGAGAACCCATTTTTTAGAGAGTAGACCCATATACAGATTGTACATTTTTGTAGGATTTTGGTGTGTGGTTAATTTTGTGGATTTTTTATTTGATTTTGATTTAGGTAACCTCAGATATGTCTATTTTTGCTAGAAGTCATGCATAAATGAGATAAAAGAAAATACAATCAATTTCTACTCAAACCATTTAATCTAAGCAAATGAAAAAATATTATACGACACTCTATTAAGATAAGAAAATTCATACATTCAATTCTAATCCTTATAGAGATCATCTAAAATTTTGAAGAAATAGAATAAGTGTTTTGACTAGAAAGAAAATATTTCACTCCGAATATAGGAAATTAAGACTCAAATAATATCTCACAAGGGTAGTCTCCACTATTTCATTCCTAAACACTAATTTTGAGTTCATTTTAAATTTCACACTCTATCATGGAATACTACTTATGAAAAAAACTAACTAATTACCATATAATCCATGAGAGTTTTTCAAAAATTAATCTAACAGTGCAAAGACTTAACTATATGCTAAATTTTGATTTAAAGAAATGATACATTTTTGTGAGAAAAGTTTTAAAATTAATCCTAAAATTCTAAAAAGTACTAAACCACACAAATAAAATAAAATTAAACACAATAAAAATTAAAATGTGAACATAAATTTTTTTAAAATTGTTAATTTTTTTGAAATTAAACATGGTAACTTTTCATCGCCCCCAACCTAAAACTTACATTGTTTTCAATGTAACAATTGTAAATTAAAGATAAAGAGAAAATAGAAGAAAAGTTACCTTTTTCCTAAGAATGTGATGAGTGCTTAAAAAGAACTAAAATTACCATGATTTAATGTACATTAATTGATTAAATAGAATTATATTTTTATGATTTTATCTTTTTTTTATATAGATTTGTCTTTTCGGAATAATAGGTATTTTTATTTTTTATCAGATATTTTCATTCAAAAATAATTTAAAGACTCTAAGAAAAATATTGGAGGAAATACATCATAAATATGTTATAAAAAATAAGAAAAACTCAAAAAAATGGAAAAATTGGACAAAATGGGTCAAAATGTCAAAAATGTCGAGTCTTGTGCGTATATCGAGTTTAGCCTGCCCCAAGCGTGCATTTGTTGAGTTTTACACGTGCCACGCCGAGCTATGCGCATGTCATGCCGAATCCCACGTGCACCAGTTCCCGTCTACCAAAAATCCCATGCCTGTCCTACCACACACGCGTGCCAATCTATCCAAACACGGCCAAAACCAATTTTGGAGATATTTTCCCACTTTGTTTAGCCTTTTTCACCTATAAAAGGACCCTTTTCCCTCAATCCCTTCTCAACTCTTCTCTCTCTAGCTTTCTCTCTCTAGAAAGCTTTATTTTTTTAGTTTTAAAGTTCTTCTCTTTTTGAGAAGAAATAGTTATACTTTTGTAGATTTATAGTTTTTGATTCAATAAACGAAAATACAAATCCATTTGGAGGTTTTCTAGAAACAGAATTAGCATCAAAGTTCTATAAGGATTCTTTTGAGTTATAATTTTAAATTGAATTCTTTACAATTATTTTTATGTTTTATTCTTATATGTAATTTTTTTTTGTGATTAAATTTAACATGTCTGGATGTTTATAAATAATATATAATAATGACAATATTATGCTTGTGAAATAATAAATAGATAAAACATCAAGATTTTAAATTAAGGATGTTAGAAAGAAATATATTATTCTTCATTACAAACTTAAATCTGAAAATTAGATTTTAAGGTTTAATTATCCGATCTGATTTAGAGTAGTGATTTTTTATTTGTTGGTACAATCACCCAATAGTTAGAGTGAAGCTCTATTTCAAAATTTTTTATAAGAACTATTATTCAAAAATGTATTGACAACATATTTTCAATATATAATAGTTTTAAAACTTAAAAGTTAGTAATTAGATAATTAAATTATTAGGTTTAGTTTAGACACCTTGAATAAAGTTTAAAATGTCTAACCCTATCAAATGTGGCATTTAAATGGTTCATTTTCAATATGTTCAAAAAAAGAAATTAATTTAATTAACTAAATTAATTATTAACCCTACCCATAGGTGTTAGTTTATTTGTTTAATTAACAAAGAATATCTAACTCTACCAAAGTTGATATTTATATAAAAAAAAGAGAATTAATAAATATCAATTTATATCTTTAATAATCAAAATAATATGAGCAAGTATAATTAACTTAATTATTATATCCATAAATACTATACTATTATGAATGATAAAAAAACTATATAATTGTTTATTGAATCCATATCTATGTTTATTTTTAATGTTATTAGATTAGGAAACACAAACAAATTAAAATACCGTGACATGGTGTTCATGATTTAATTTCGTTTTTAAAAATATGAATAATAATTTAAAAACCACATATATTCTTTCCTTAGATCGATCTTAAAAGTATACTTATCATTTTTAATAAAATAATTCGTACACTTGCGAGTGTTTTACAAATATAAAATCAAAATATCTATAAAATCGGTATTAGTAACCCAATGTCACTTTTATCTTATCAAGTTTTTGGCGTCGTAACAGGAGAGTAAATAGTGTTTTGAATTATTTATTAAAATTTTAAAACAATTTTGTCTTGTAAATAATTGTGATTTTTTTATTTTAATTTTTTTAAAATCTAAATATAAAGTAAAATTTAAAAAAATTAAAAATCAAGAGCTATTGTTCCGTAAACAGTAAATCAAAAATTTAAAATTTAAAAATTAAAATTAAATTAAAAAAATCAAAAATCAAAAGCTACTGTTTCTTGAACAGTAAAATAAAATTTTAAATTTAAATTTAAATAAAAAAATAGTTTTTAAAATTTTTTCTTTAAAAGAACGAAAAAAAGTTAATTTTAATTTTGAAAAAATTAATTAATTTAATTATTTTCTTTTCTAAAACAAAAAAAAACTAATTGTGTAATAATATGAAAAATAAGTATCTAATAGAGTTCATTCTAAGAGACTAGTTCTTCACTAATCTTTGCTAGGAACGTTACACTATTTAGGAGGATGATTTTTAAGGAGGTTTTGCCCTGTCATTATTTCCTGAGAGTACTCTTGGCTAATACTAATTATTTTATTTAACGTAGAAATTAACTTAATTGTTGTAAATATTGTATGATATAAAATGTGTTTATATTATATATTAGATAGAGTGTATTATATTATGTACAATTTAATCATGTATATTTATGTAAAAAAATGTGTTTGTACTATATGATAGATAGAGTGTATTATACATATGTATAGTTTAAGTATATATAATTATATGTATCAAAATTTGTATAAAAATTGTTTTATTATATATATTGTAAAATTTGTATAATAATCTGTTTATTCTGTTCTTTATTTTACTAACTTTATTTTTATTTTACTTTTTTCTTTTTATTTTATTTGTTTAATTATCTTTTATTATTTTCTTTTACTTAAATTTTATTTTTATTATTTAGTGTTTATTTTAATACTTAGTGTTAGATTAGTTTAAAAAAGATTAAAAATATTTCTGAAGTTATCTCCAAAATTTCAAAGTTTTTAATCATAATTTGTGATAAAGGAGGTTGCTTTGTTAGATTTAAGTACAAATGTGTTTTGATGGCTTAGTTATTTGACTTGTACCTAGAAGTAGTTTATCTAAAACCCACAATCATGTTCCTAGTTTTAAGTAAATAAAATTCAAAAATCCATAGGGCATGACATAAAAAGTATAGGTAGAGAAACTAAACCTACCTATATGTTAAATCAAATTTAAGTAAATAGTTAAATCTTTTACACTATTAGATTAATTTTTGAAAATATATCATGGTGTATATGGTAATTAGTTAGTTATTATCATAAGTAGTATTTAATGATAAAGTGTGAAAATTATAATGAACCAAAAATCAGTGTTTAGGAATCAAATAGTAGAAACTACCCTTATGAGATATAGTTTAAGCCTAATTTCCTTTTTTATGAGTAAAATATATTTTTAATACTCCAAATACATTTCTTATTTCTTCAAATTTTTAGATAATCTATGGGGTTATTTAAACAAAAATCAAACAAAAAATCCACAACATTTAGTCACGCACCTTATCATACCAAAAAACTATACAAAATGTACATGGGTCATCTTTCTAAAAAATAGGTCTTCTCTCTAATATATATATATATATATATATATATATATATAAGAGAAAAATAAATAGTATAACCTACATACTATGACACACATAACCTACAAAGTTGTGAGAAAAGGCTAATTACAAAAGAAAGTTATAGGAAGTAAATCCTTAAAAAGTCATTGCACTTTATTCATTCTATAAGGCATATATCTTGAAATTTTTATTTAATGATTTTGATTGAGGCATACAAATAATTTTTTGATTTCTTTAAGAAATCCTAAACATTTGATTCCTTTCATGAGATCAAAGTTATACATTATTTTTGAGTCTTTTTTCTTTTATAAGTATGCGAACTTAGCAGTTCATTTCTAAACATAAACGCTATTTGCATACGCCTTAGTATAGTGCTTGAACCCATAGGATTTGATGTTTTGAGAGTATTGACTTGTAAGGATAGAGTCGAAGAAAATTTGAATTTCTGACACTGAAATTGGGTAAATTTAAATTGAAACACTTTTCAAATCAAGTATGAAGGCTTGTTGTATATGCTAAATGCAACCGTGTCAATCCACATAAGTGATTTAGGATAGTTCAAATGCACGAATCATTTTATAGAAAACGACAAGTATACTCCCAAGTTCGACCTAAGGAAGAAATATATGTGGTTTTTAATTTATTATTCAAACTCTTAAAAACAAAATTAAATACTAAACATCCTATCACGATATTTTGAATTTTTTTCTGTTCGTTAATCTAATAACATAAAAAAATAAACATAGATATGGATTAAATAAACAATTATGCAAATTTTTATCATTCATAACAGTAGATTATTTATGGATATAATATTATTGTTAATTATGCTTGCTTATATTATTTAGGTTATTAAAGATATAAATTGATATTTATTTATTCTTTTTTTATATATAAATACTACCTATGATGGGGTTAGATATTTTTTGTTAATTAAAAAAATCAATTAACACCTATGGGTGGAGTCGATAATTAATTTGATTAATTAAATTAATTCTTCTTTTCTAAGAGATTGAAAATGAACCATTTAAATGCTACCTTTAGTGGGGTTAGATATTTTAAACTTTATTCAAGGTATCCAAATTAAACCTAAGAATTTAATTATCCGAGTACTAACTTTCATGTTTTAAAACTATTACTAAAAATGTGTTGTCAATACATTTTTGAATAATAGTTATAAAAAATTTTGAAATAGAACTTCACTCTAATTACTGGACGATTATATCAACAAATGAAAGAGCATTACTTTAAATCAAATTGGATAATTTAACCTCAAAATCTAATTTTCAGATTTAAGTTTGTAATGAAAAATAATATATTTCTTTCTAACATCATTAATATAAAATTTTGAATAAAAACAAAATCAATGTATTTTATAGAAATGTTTTACCTATTTAATTAAATTAATTCCTTTTTCTAAGATATTGAAAATGAACCATTTAAATGCCACCTTTGGTAGGGTTAGACATTTTAAACTTTATTCAAGGTGTCCAAATTAAACCTAAGAATTTAATTATCCGAATACTAACTTTTAAGTTTTAAAACCATTACTGAAAAATATATTGTCAATATTTTTTTTAATAATAGTTCTTATAATATCTTTTAAAATAAAGCTTCACTTTAACTACCAGGTGATTGTACCAACAAATAGAAGAACACTACTCTAAATGAGACCGAATAATTAAACCTTAAAATCTAATTTTTAGATTTAAGTTTATAATGAAAAATAATATATTTCTCTCTAACATTTTTAATATAAATTCTTGAATAAAAACAAAATTAATTTTTTTTACCTATTTAATATTTCGCAAGCATAATAATGTTATTATTATATCATATTTACAAACATCTAGCCATGTTAAATTTAATTACACACAAATTAAATATAACATATAAGAATAAAATATAAAAATAACTGTAAGAATTTATTTTAAAACTATACCTCAAAAGAATTTTTACAGAACTTTGATACTAGTTCCATTTCTAGAAAACCTCCAAACGGATTTGAATTCACGTTTATTGAATCAAAAACTAGAGATTTATAAAAGAATAACTAAATTTTTGATATTTTATTTTTGTAGAAAAGAAAATAATATAATAAAAATAAAATGAAGAGTTATTTAAGTTAAATACTTTTAACAAAAAAATATATTTTAAATTCGTATTTATTAAGTAAGACAATATAAGTTTCTTAAAAAAATAATAAATTTTTATTATCCCAATTTATGAAGTAGCATAAGTTTAAATATTTATAAAATAAATTTCTATTATTTTTTGTTGTAAATTCAGTAGAATAAGTAATAAATAAAATACAATTTTGTTAAAATTAATATAATCAAAATTAATATAGTACTTTATGCTCTGTCCCCTTCTCTTTACATCTGTAATAGAAAGGCTAAAGTTTAAGTTTTCGGTTCCAATAGACATATTTCATCCCTTTGAACCTTTGTAACATATTTTCACTCTTGTTATTTGGCGACCTATACTATGCTTCTAAGATATAGCTATGGAAGTGTCTGCCTTGTTGCTTTTGTGAAGAGGATGAAGACTCCGGTGCTCATTTGTTTTCCAGTTTGAGGTCAATTTGTGTTATTTCCTTTTCTTCATGTTTTTGTGTGTGGCGTTTTTCTATAAAACGAATATCCATGTTTGTTGTTTCATTGTTAAAAGAAAGTTTTGATAACTTGATGGAATTTGTTACATTGTTGTATGATGTAATTGCTTTGGTTTATGTGATTTTTTTTATTTATCTGTGGTGCTTATGAAGTGTGTGGAACTGGAAAAAGAATCAATTCATTGCTGTTAGAATTGTTAAAGGTGTTATTGTATGAAATCTCCAGCGTTTCAAACATTTATGCCTAATTATAAGTGTTTTGGTGTTGGAAGACTGATCCCCAGACCGATTCATGGGGTGGTCGACTTCAAGTTTTAAGTGTGTTTTCTTTTACTTTTGTACCCTTTAGCACGTTATGACGTGTATCTATTATGTAATTGACACGTGTACGTGTAATGTTTTATATATTATGAACCTAATAAGAGATCCACATATTCTACGAAAATTCTTTGACTTATTTCTAGTTTCTCTTTTTGCAAATCGAACTAATCCCAACATTTTGACTCCCACCATGGGGCTCAGATTCGAAGATTGAGCTTTGGCTTCTGACTCCATATTTTCAAGGTTCACCCCGATTTTAGAGAGAGACTAAGTAAGCAAGCATAGTTTCTTAGAATCACAGCCATCATGGTAGTAACACGAGCTGTGGAATAATTGAGACTAGTAAACGATGAGGTAGCATCAACACAAGACCACATCTTGCTAGCCCATAGTGAGGCCAGAGTGGGGACCGATCCCCACCAAGAAGTGGCACCTCAACTTCTTGAGCTAAGAAGAAAGCTCGATGAGACTAGGCGAGAAAAAAGGACGCTACGATCGTAGTCAGGCCAGGGGCCCCCTAAGGGTCGAGCCAGATCATGTTGTGCTCGAGCCATCCCAGAGCAAGAAAGCAGCTGAGGGTGACTCCCTTCTAGCTCGGTGGGGCACAGTAACGAGCAGTTATTGCAAGAGCCAAAAAGCTAAGAGGCACGATTTCAAGTATTAGAAGAAGCTAATAGAAAGTAAGAGCAAACCTTGAAATGGGCCAATGATGTGGATAGGGATTGCGAGTAGTTGTGTGTCTCCTTATTTTCTAATGAGATAGAGCACGATGAGCTCATAGCCAAGTTTAATGCTCCCAAGTGCCTGGACTACAAAGGGACTAAGGATCTTGTAACTCACATGCAATACTTCAAGACGGTTATGGCCCCTGTGAGTCTCACTCAAGGCAAAAGAGATGCCATGATGTGTAAGCTATTTGTTGCTACTCTATGTGATGGTGTATAGAAGTGCTTTAATAACCTAGCACCCCATACAATAACCTCTTTCTCACAGTTTTCCAGGTTGTTCATCACCAATTATGCCTACAATAAGCCCCCGAGGAAGGAGTCTCACCACCTCTTCTCAATCACCCAAGGAAGGGGTGAGTCAACTAAAGAGTATATGAGAAGGTTCAGAGAGGAAAACCTAGAGATATCAGATTGGTCCAACTCTATTGGAGGATTTTTGAATTATTCGTAAAGTTGACCAAGATGGTCCCACAAACATTGGAGGAAGCTTATGAAGAGGTGAGAAAGTTCGTCAATTTGGAAAGGGAGTTAGGTCTAGATAAGAGCAGGAAGGTCGCTATGGAAGTCGTGCCAAAAAAGGAGAAAATAAGAAAAGAAGAATAGGAGGGCGACAACCCAAACGTGAAATATTGAGGCTACCTGCTTCGTCAGGTAATGGGATAGACCCATACAATGAGGCCAATATAAGGAAAATTCATACCATACATGGAGGGCTCGGGCTCAATAGGACCTCTAATAACTCACGTAAAAGGTATGCTAGAGGCTTGTGCAATTCGCCACATGTTTACAATCTAGAAAAGGTGAGGTTCTTTGTTGAAATCACCTTCATCGGGAGGGACGAGGCCTCGTTTCCCCACGAAGACCCTTTGGTAATCACCCTAAGAATAGGTTACTTGCGATGTTTGATAGATCATGATTGACACTGGGAGCTCAGTCAACCTTTTCATTCTATCGACAATAAGGGCCTTATTCATAAAGGAATGCGGCATCGTAAGAAGAGAGTTACCCTTGGTGGGATTCAACAGTAGCATCATCTATGCAATTGGAACTGTGGTGTTACCTTTCATGGCGAAGAGATCTATAGTGATGACCAATTTTGTGGTAATTGATGTCCCAACTCACTATAACGCTATCCTTGGTAGGCCATTGATACACACCATGAAAGCCATCCTATCCACCTTCCACCAAGTCATCAAATACCTGATTGATGAGGGCATAAAAGAGATAAGGGGAGACTAGGAAAAGGCCAGGGGTTGTTATAATGCCATTATGAAAGAGGCTACTCCCAAGTAGTAACCACAACATGAGCCTTTTCAAAAAAGGCCAGAAGGTGGATGTCTAAAAGAGTTCATCAACTCAAATAAGGTACGAGATCTACTAATTAGAGACAAAGAGGAGGTAATTCTCTAAAGCTAAGCAGAGACTTGACAACTGAGGTTATGAAGCAACTAGTTCGATTCCTAAAAGTGAATTCCAATGTCTTCTCATGGAGACCTATAGACATGCATGAGATTAACCCAGAGATTATAACCCATAAATTGAATGTTTATCCGAAAGCTAGACCTGTCAAGCAAAGAAAGAGAAAATTCCTTAGAGAAAAGAATGAGATGATTAAAAGTCAGGTCACCATACTTAAAGAGACAGAGATTATTAGAGAGTTAAACTACCCAACCTAGTTGTCAAATATGGTGCTAGTGAAAAAGGATTGCGGGTCGCCCCACATGTGTGTTGTCTTTATAGATTTAACCGATGTGTATCCAAAAGATTGTTTCCCCCTCCTAAACATTGATCAACTGGTGGATTCCACTGCTGGTTTCGACTTGATAAGTTTTCTGGATGCATATTCTAGTTACCATTAGAATAGAATGCATCCAGAGGATGAAGAGAAAACATCTTTCATCACTGAAGATGGGACATTTAGTTACACCCGGATGCCATTTGGTTTGAAAATTGAGGGGGCCTTGGATGAATGCCTCGTCAATAAGATGTTTGTTGATCAACTGGGAAGAAATCTAGAGGCATATGTAAACGACATGGTGGTAAAGTCAACATAGACAGTAAATCATGTCAAAGACTTAGAATAAATATTTAGCATAATCCAAAGGTATGGTATGAGGCTTAACCTCAAAAAATGTGACTTAATCCTAAAGAATGTTTTTTTAGTGTTGCTTTAGGAAAATTCTTAGGGTATCTTATATTCGCCCGAGGAATTGAGACCAGCCCAGACAAGATACAAGCCCTAGTCAACATGAAGCCTTCTACTAGTTTGAAGGGGATTCTACAATTGAATGGAAGAAAAATGGCCCTTAATAGATTCATTTCCAAATGAACGGACAAGTGTTTTCCAATCTTCAAAATGTTGAAGAACACATCTGTTTTTTGGAACGAGAATTGCGACAAAGCCTTTCAAGGAATTAAACAGTACTTGAGCAACCCCCGTATATAGATGCCCAAAGTAGGTACCTAACGATCGACAAGTTGGCCTTCGCCTTGAAAATGATGGCACAAAAGCTCAGGCATTACTTCGGCTCAAACACAGGGGTAGTACTCACCTCGTAACCACTTAAAAACATATTGAAGAGGCTAGAAGTTACAGGAAGATTGGCACAAATTACCATAAAGTTAGGATAGTACAATATCAATTATATGTCTAGAACTTCCATTAAGGGAAAAGTGGTGGAAAAGTTTGTCATTGAGTTCAGTGAGTCACCAGAGGTTACCAGGGATGAGGTAGAAGGGGAAGTATGTGGTGTGGATCAAAGAGAGAGGCCATCCTAACAAGTATTCATTGACAATGCTAGGCTAGGATTGGTCATAGTTGATCATGATGAATACTGTTTTGAGTATACTGTCAGGATGGATTTCCAAGAAACTAATAACGTCATAGAGTACGAGATAACTATATTTGGAGCCATGAGACAAAGAAGCTAGGAGCGGATAGCATCGCCTTGCATAGTGACTCACGATTGGTGGTCAACCAGTACTTGGACACATTTGAGGTTAAAGATAGCAAGATGATGAGATATCTGGATAGACTAAGAAAGGAATGCTCAAAATTTGCTCACTTTGAGATCAAACAAATATCCAGGAATGAGAATGGTCACGCTGGTGCTTTGGCTACACTAGCTTCTGTGCTTGAGGCCAACCGCACTCAGGTGGTCTCGATAACAATCTTAACAGAAGCCAGTTTGGAAGAGTTGGAAAAAATAGTTGGAAGCGTGGATGCTGCTATGGACCCATGGTTTACCCCAATTTTTGACATCGTGAAAAAGGGTGACCTATCCCAGGACCAGAAGCTCACGAAGGAAATCAAGGCCAAGGCAGGTTGATACATGGTAGAAAATAATGAATTATACAGAAAGACTTCTCTTGGACTCGAGCTCTTGTGCATAGTTAGGAAAGGGTCCAAAAACATTATGTTTGAAACCCATGAGGGAGAGTGCAACTCTCATTCGGGTGAAAAGAGGCTATTCCAACGAATTATGAGGCATGGGTACTACTGACCCAATATGCTAGTAGATTGCACGAGGTATACCCAGGCGTGCAATAAGTGTTAGAGATTTTCCCCATTATCACAAGCACTTCCAACCACCATGATTGGGATAGTTAGCCCATAGCCCTTCTACAAATGGAGGGCTTGATATAGTAAGACCCTTACCTAAAGCAAGAGGCCAAAAATAAGTTTTTATTAGTCACTACATATCACCTCATTGGTTGCAAGGAACGGACACACGTGGATCGACCGTATGAGAAAACAGGCACGCAAAGGTGGGGGACAGCACCTGCACGGCATCAGACAGGTGGGTCCCACCCTGCACGCCGGCCTACGCAACAGGTGGGCCCCACTCGGCGCATCGAGCCACGCGATAGATAGAATTCTTCACCCACACTCCTTGGTCGAGTGTGCTTGCAACGCGCGCATCTGCCCGTTTCTTCTTTGATCGGACGGTCCACGTTGCGCGCTTGGATTAGGGCGTGTGGCTTCTTCTCACCTGCACAGAAATTAACACTTTCCTTAATTGCATATTGACCCACAAATTTAATTCAAATTACATTTTAAACTTACTTTAATTACAATTAAGCCCTTTTTCTAATTTAAATTACATTTTAAACTTTTAATTATTAAGATTAAGCCCGATTTTAATTTAAATTATATTTGCAACTTTTATAAATTGTAATTAAGCATTTATTTATTTGAAATTATATTTTTGGACACAAATTTGCAATTAAGTACGTTTTCGATACAAATTATTTAATTTTCTTAAAATATATAAAAAAATAGTAAATACTAATTTATTAAACTAAAATTAACCAAAAATGTAAAGAACATAGCAATTATAATTAATAAAATAGGTGAAAATAACTATATAAAATACAGTTATCATGCATAGTTAGGAAAGGGTCCAAAAACATTATGTTTGAAAACCATGATGGAGAGTGCAACTCTCATTAGGGTGGAAGGAGGCTATTCCAACGAATTATGAGGCATGGGTACTACTGACCCATTATGCTAGTAGATTGCACGAGGTATACCCAGGCGTGCAATAAGTGTTAGAGATTTTCCCCATTATCACAAGCACTTCCAACCACCATGATTGGGATAGTTAGCCCATGGTCCTTCTACAAATGGAGGGCTTGATATAGTAGGACCCTTACCTAAAGCAAGAGGCCAAAAATAAGTTTTTATTAGTCACTACATATTATTTTTCAAAGTGGATTGAGGTGGAATCTCTAGGAAGAATACGAGAAGAGGAGGTAATTCGGTTTATCTAGAGGTTTATAGTTTGTCGCTTCAGCTTGCCCAAGGAGATTCTTACTAAAAATGGAAGACAGTTTATGGGTCGTAACATCAAAGCATTTTCCAACAAGTACAACATTAAGATGTGTCATTCAACACCATATTATCCACAAGCTAACGATCTGGCAAAATTTTCTAACAAGTTGATAATCAACCTACTAGAGAAAAGGTTGGAGGGCGCTAAAGGAAGATGGGTAGAGGAGCTAACTAGAGCATTGTGGGCTATCAGGACTAGTCCCTGAGGGAGCACTAATACTAGTATATGGGACTAAGGTTGTGATACCAATTAAAATCAAAGTGCCTACTATGAGATCAACCCTAACTAAGAACCATAACTCTAGAAGTAAAGAAATTGAAGTGACCTTCATAGAAGAAAAAAAGGATGAATCCCTGAGGAGGATAGTTGAACAAAAAAAAGAGTAACAGATTATTACAACAAGGCTGTGTGATTCAAAACTTTCACCATAAGTTATTGAAATTTTATTAGGGTCTTCCCTAGCAAGAAAAAGTGGATGGCTGGATGCAAATTGGGAGGACCCATATCAAATAACCGAGGTGACACTAGGATGGGCCTACTTATTGAGAAACATTGAGGGAGTTGAGGATAGCATAAATTGGAATGCTCGACACTTGGTCTCTTCATAAAGGGAGAGCTTATCCTTGAGTCTGGATAGCTCAATTTTTAATTTCTCTGCCTCGATCTTGAGCCTACCATTCTTCAGGTTTAAAGCTCAAGTTGAATGTCTATTTGTTCAATCATAATCCATAAGGTTCGACCAAGAAAGATGAAGAAAAAAAATAGTCAATTGCTTCACACAAAAGAGGATGTTTAAATTGTAGAGTATCCCTAATTATCTTTTATAGGGAATGATATTGGGAAAAATTTAATGACACATGTCCTTGAAAGTAAAGAGGTGGGTCAACATAATAAATAAATACTATAAATGTTGTAAATACACAATTACACATGCAATACAACTTGTTCTCAAAATCAATTGTTTCTCATTAATAATAATGAGTTACGAGGACAAGCTCACGGCCACACAATTATAAGGGGCATCGAACTTTAAAATAAAAAAGTTATTTAATTAGGAGACTCGGGCCAGTGCCAAAATCAAGAGTCCCTAATTCCACCTTCTTCATCTCCCATCCCGGGTTCATCCCCACTCGTACCAGAGTTCGAGCCCTGTTCCTCACCCCTATCTTGGGTTTGAGTGGGCGACTATTGGGAGGTGGCCATGATATTCAAGGTCTGATAGTAGTATTCCTTAAGGGCCCTCTTCTTGGCCTCTTCCTTGAAGGAGTCCATGGCCAGGTTATACCTTATCTCGACGCTTAAGGAGAGCTGTTTGGCCATTGCGTCAAGCTTGGGCTTTGCATTTTCTTGATCATAGGCATATTTTTATCTTTAGCGTCAGCTCGCTCATGCCTATAGGCATCTACCTCAGCCTCGACCTTCCTTTGGGCCTTCTCGAGCTCCTCGAAGTGCCTTGAGTTATCATTCAGCTAGTGTATGGCTTTGGACAACTTCTCCTCCTTGTCGATAGCCTCGTTCTCTTACTTGTTGGCCTTGGCCAATAGCATAGTGTTCTTAACCTGAGTTGAAGCATGACTCTCTCTTTTTTTATCATAAGCTCATGCTTCAATCTCTCTACACCTCGAACCCTACTAAGTCCATGAAGGAGCTGGGCTTGAAAAACAAGAACAATAACGCGAGGTCGTTAAAATATATAATAAAAAGAAACCTGAGGGTTACTTAGAAATACGTTCGAACTAACACTTGCCTGGTACAGAAGATGGTTGAGCACAACCCAGAGTCCATATTCTCGTACATGACATCGAGCTCTCTCGTGTACCATGTAGGGGAGTTAGTCCATGTAGTTGTCCAACCTCTTCGGTGCCATACCCCTATATAGAACCACTTTCTCAATGCATGTAGTGAGGTTATCGATGACACCTTTCTCCCTCCTTGAGTCCCTCACATGAGGTAGGTGTCTGTTGGCCCAAGGTGATAGGGGTGGAGATGTGTTGACCAGGGGATGCTAGTGAGGGCTCGACGATATTCAAAAGTGTAGGCTTAACACAAGCTCATCAATGGTCACCTCTTTCTTATTTTTTGATAGGGTTATGATGGCCTCCTTCCCAAAGGACTTTCTCTTCTTCTTCCCTTTAGAGTAGCTTGTACCTTGGGAGGGAGGTGTAGCTTTATGAGAGCTCATCCCTTATTTAGTGACCCTAATATAAAGCAGCACCAATAGCTCATCGGAATTGAAATCCATGCTATCTGCAAATATAAGGAAAAAGGGTGTTAGTTTTAAAAGGGTCAGGCTAAATAAAAAAAATATTTATGGAGTCTCAGGGCTAGTTCACCATCATCAGCGAGCACCTCGAAGCTCTACCAATAGTACATGGAAGGGGTCCCACACTTGGAGGGTGCCTGGGGTTTACGAATTATCCTATAAGGGAGCTCTATTGAGCCTCACCTTATCAATCCATACACAACGAAGCATGGGGTGTTTAGTAGTTGTCTCCATTGTGTCTTCATGGGAAGATAGTTTTGAATATCAACTAATCGTTGCTTGGTCTCGTGGCTCAACGTCATGATAAAGAAGCCCATATTCCTTATCACAGCCTTGGTGTTAGCTCAAGTGCTCCTTATCAACTTGACATCATTGTTTAGGGTTTCCCATCGACCAAATATGTAGAAGAAATACTTCTTCCAGTTCTTCTCATTCTCTAGGAAGATCACATTTATGCCCCGGTCTTGTTTCACAAACATATAGACTCTTCTCGTGTCTGTGGGATTCTACTTTAGTACATATGCCTTATTGAACTTGGGCATATCTAGCTCGACCTCGAGCTCTCTACATATTCGATTGAGGTAGAGCAGGTACAACCTGTGGATGAGACATGGAGGTGGAGGGATGAGGCTCGGATAGTTTCCCTTCACTTGAGGTGCTTGTCATGTTGGTAGACCCTAGGACGTCACTTTCTACATGGCCAAAGAAAGTAGGATATTGCGGTCTCTCCCAAGAGGATGAGCCTGAAGTGCACTCTCTATGCATGGTCTCTACAAAATACCACAAAGCATAAAAATGGTAAGGCGTGAGAAACAAAAATTACCTAAGGTCAAGTTTGAAAGTAAAATGGGGGAGTGATTCTTTAAACCGACTTGAAAGAAAGTAGAAAATCATTAGACTCGAGGAGGTTTCCTTTTAAAGCCCGAGAAAATAAGCTACGTGTCATACTGATTTTCTTACCACCGAGCTGAGAACTTGTATAGCTCGAGCTGAGATGATAGAGCATTTTTTGTTCCAATTTTTATCTGATATGTAAGAAACGATGAAATGTAGAGAAGCCCAGGCTCCTCCTTATATAGAGGTGCATATTTCTCTCTAATTAATTGACAAGCACTTATTAGAGGGAGCTGAACGTTTCAGATCTGCTGTCTAGTTGCTACTCTTCTACCCCTATTGAGGACCTAGCTGAAAGAGTTAGGGGACTAAATATTTGAACATATGGATCGACCCTCAGCCCAATCTAACTAATAACCCTTTCCATCAGATGAGTCAGCCCAGGAGGACCTACCTATGCCTGCACCCTCAATGACACTCGAAGGATGGGCTTGTCTACATATAGGAGCTTTGGTGTTGGAAGGCTGATCTCCAGATCGATCCATGGTGTGGTCAACCTCAAGTTTTAAGTGTGTTTTCTTTTACTCTTATACCCCTTTGACATGTTGTGACTTATATCACCTATATAATTACACGTTTACGTGTAATGTTTTATATATACATGGACCTCATAAGAGATTCACATATTCTACAAAACAATTCTGATTTTTCTCTAATTTCTCTCTTTACAAATTGAATCAGTCCCAATAAAAACTATATAAAGTGACACAACAGACCAGAAGCTACATTCAAATCATTTTTTTTGGACAGAATGTTGAAATCACTTCAAAAACTACTTATGCCAAGCTTTTCTATTTCAAAAGTCAATATCTTGTTCTATGCAGTATCATCTTAATTGGCTTTCATTTGTGTTGTTTTTTTTTTTGACATTTTGTCAAACACATTCATAAAAGGAACAAGGTTTATTAGTTTTCATTTGGCATGGTTATGGAAATGTGTCAAAATATTTGGTGTGAAAATCAATTTAGGCCAGAGATCTGTCTTGGTTGACAAAATGTATGGTGGAAAGGCTATATAATAGCCTAAACAGGATTTGAGCTAGAGAGATCTAATTTCTAGAAAAATATATGGTTTTTATTCTAATGGAACTTGGTTTTTATTTGGTCCAACATTAAATCTGAATTTTCTGGCTGAAATTTTTTAAATATTGAATTTTGTTTGCTTAGGTGATGATGATGGTGGAGGGCTATCTTACATGGACTTTCATTTTTTTATAAAGTACCTGTATCCAATGGACACGACATGAACATGGGTATCGTGTGGGTGCCGACACTACAAATTGGTGGAAATTTAAAAAAAATTGAGAAAAATAGACGTATCTAAAAAATTTGAACACTTGATATTCTAAAAGATTTCATGTAACATAGGTGGAGAGTTGTCTTTTATTGTGTCTTCGATGGAAGTTTCAAAGTCAATGCATAGATAAACTCTCCTCTACTTTAACTAGAGGAGACAATGCTCTTATTTTAGAGACTAATGGGATTTAATCAGCTCTCTCAAATCCTTCAGGATCCCTCATTAGTTACAAGTTATGCTCTCAAACCATTTAGCCAATCCTATCCATCCTTGGAACCTGAAGTTGAAGTTAAGCAAGTTGTTAGAATTATTAACGACCACCCTTTTCCTGATATACCAATTAGACCTCTCCTTATCCAGCATATTTCATCACCACTCTTGTCAACAATTTTTGTGGAGAATGTTCAAGGTTGTTGTTATAAATTAGCAAATGCGAAAGCGAAGATTGGGACTAATTTTGGTTGCACAAATATATAATAATGGGTAACAGCAAAATAATAACCAGTAAGAAAATAAATGATACACAATAATTTAAGTGGTTCAACTTTTCAATGTGAAAAGTCTACTTCCCTGACGACAGCACATCGAGGAAAATCCATTAATAATCAAATGAAGATACAAACACCAATTCTTAGGAAGCTTCACAAATTACACCAAAATCCAAAATATACCCAGATATTTTCTACACAAAATCAGCAAACAAACCCAGCAAATAAACCCTAAATTTTAGATATTATCGAACAAGAGAGAGCGTGGAGGTGGCGAAGTTGCGCTACTCACTTATGAAGGCAAACACTGTCACTGTTGGAGTCACTCGGCTGGAGCTTATGGACTCGCGAGACTGTTCCTGGTGGAGGTGACGCCAAAACAGGCTGATGGATGGAAATCAAAGATGCTTGATAAGCAGATGCAGACTGAAACAGATTGAGGAAGTCGAAGAGGGCCAACTCTGTTGGTGGCCATAAATGAATGGAAAAACTAGTGGTCGTTCTCATTGCTCTCTTCCCCTTCAATTATTCCTCTATTTTTCGCTTCAAATTTTCAGTGGTAGCTCACTTCTTCTCCAGTAGATTCTCTGATATCTCTCTCAAATAGCTGCTGGTTGTTTTCCTTTTGCTACAACTCTTATGGCTTCTTCACACATAGAGAACTCCCATGCAGAAAACAATATATATATATATAGAAGAGAGCTGAGGGTTTAAGAGAAAATGGGTTTTGGGCTAATATTGTTTCTGGGTTTGGGCCAAATTTAACAAATCTTCACCTTGGCTCAAAACAGAAAACAAATTCCAAATGAAATTCCTCGGATTACCAAATAACTGTCGTCCAAAGTCCCAAAGGGTGATCATCTACTGAAAACACCAATCAAGTCCAAACAATGCTTGAACTTGTTAAATGGAACTGGTTTGGTTAACATATCAGTTGGATTCTCTGTATTGACTATCTTATTAACAATAATAGCACTGTGAGAGACAATGTCACGAATGATGTGATATCTGACATCAATGTGTTTGGTTCTTTCATGATACATAGTATTCTTAGTCAAGTGTATTGCACTCTGACTATCACAAAATACAATAGAAGTATCCTACTATAAACCCAAATCATTGACCAAACCTCTAAGCCAAATGGCTTCTTTCACTACTCTTGCTGCTGTCATATATTCTGCCTCTGTCGTAGACAAAGCAACTGTAGACTGTAAAGTAGCCTTCCAACTAATGGCACAATGAGAAAGACTGAAGACATAACCTGTCAAAGATCTTCTTCTATCCAAATCACCAGCATAATCGGAGTCCACATAACTGCTTGCCAATGACCCTTACCAAGATTACCCATATATCTGCTGATAACACTAACTGCATGTGAAATGTCTAGACGAGTATAAACTATAGCGTACATTAAACTACCAACGGCACTAACATATGGAACCTGAGACATGTACCGCTCTTCTTCTTCTGACTGTGGTGACAAATCCAAAGAAAGTCTAAAATGCGTAGCTAATGGCATACTCACAGGTTTAGACTCTTTCATACCAAAGCATTCAAGAAATTTTTCAATATAAATTTTTTGAGTCAAATAAAGCTTGCCCGCTTGTCTATCCCTGTAAATTTCCATGCCCAAAATTTTCTTCGCTGTACCCAAATCTTTCATCTCAGACTCACCATTAAGTTGAGACTTTAATTTCTGAATCTTAGACTTATTCTTAGAAGCAATAAGTATGTCATGAACATTAAGCAACAAATAAATGGATGAACAATCATGAAATATTTTATGGTAAACACAACTATCATAATCACTCCTAGAGTAACCATGATCAATCATAAAATAATCAAACCGCTTATACCACTACCTAGGAGATTGCTTCAACCCATATAAAGACTTTTTCAATCTTCCTTTCCTGGAACAACAAACCCCTCTGGTTGATGCATATATATTTGTTCTTCAAGCTCACCATGTAAGAAGGTTGTTTTGACATCAAGTTGTTCTAATTCCATGTCAAACAATGCAACCATAGCAAGCAACATACAAATAGAGCTATATTTCACAACAGGTGAAAATACTTCATTGAAGTCAATACCTTTTTTCTAACAATAGCCCTTTGCAGCAACACGTGCCTTGAACCTAGCTACTTCAACCTCAGGTATACCTTCTTTTTTCTTAAAACCCCATTTGTTTCTAACCATCTTTTGGCCCTTAGGCAGTTTCACTAATTCCCAAGTATGATTCTTATGAAGTGATTCAATCTCTTCATTCATAGCAACCAGCCACTGAACAGACTCATCACAAGATAGCTTCATGATAACTAGAAGGTTCATGCAACTCAATAGACTCTGCCACAGATAATGCAAAAGAAACTAAGTCTACATCTGCGTACCTCTGAGGGCGACGAATCTATCTTATTCCTTTACCCTTAGCAATACTATATGGTGGCTCATGTTGCTCTTCTGCTACATCATGAGTAGAATCATCTATCTCATCTATAGATGGCTTATCTGAAGTTCCCTCTTACACTTGACTAGGAGCTCCATTATCAAGCTCCACTTTCTCACTAACACCATGGTCTTTATCTGTAACAATAGACTCTTTTTTCTTTTCCAACATGGAAAACTCATCAAACTTAACATCTCTGCTAATCAAAAATTTAGGTGACTTGGGTTCAACACACCATAATCTATAACCCTTCACCCCAGAAGGATAACCCAAAAATATGTATTTCAATGCCCTAGGCTCAAGTTTACCATCTTTAACATAAGCATAAGTAGGACAACCAAAAACTTTCAAATCAGAATAATTACTAGGAGTACCAAAGAATACCTCAAACGGAGTCTTCAACTCAATAGTAGTTGATAGAGACCAATTAACCAAATAGCAGGCATGGTTACAAGCTTCAGCTCAAAATGATTTATCAAAGTCAGCTTGAAAGAGCATACAACGAGCTCTTTCTAAGAGAGCCTTATTCATATGTTCTGCTACTCCATTTTGTTATGGTGTATGATGCACAGTACGGTGTCTCACTATGCCATTTCTTTCACAAAACTCATTAAACTGACTACCATAAAATTCCAAACCATTATCAATTCTCAAATGCTTGATTTTCTTGCCTATTTGATTCTCTATACAAGCCTTGAATTTCACAAATTTTGAGAACGCATCATTCTTATTCTTCAGAAAATACACCCAAACATGACGAGAGAAGTCATCAATAAAAGTCAACATATACCAGGCACCACCCTTAGACACAACATGAGAAGGACCCTAAAGATCTGAATGAATATAATCAACAATACCTTTGTTTTATGGATGGTTGTACTGAACTTGACCCTGTAATGCTTTCCATAGACACAGTGCTCACAGAAATCAAACTTCCTAGTTTTCTGACCACAAAGCAAATCCCGTTTGCTCAAAATAGACATCCCTGCCTCACTCATATGCACAAGCCGTATATGCCATAATCGAGTAGTGTCTGAATCTTGATCTGATGAGGATGAAACTGAAACACTACCAATAACAGTGCTACCCTGAAGCATATAGAGAGCACGCGACAATTGCCCTTTAATAATAACGAGAGCACCCTTACTAACTTTTAAAACTCCACCTTCAGCTATATACTTGTAGCCTTGTGAATCAAGAGTACCCAAAGATATCAAATTCTTTTTCAAATCTGGAACATGTCGAACATCTTTCAAAGTCCTAACAATACCATCATGCATCTTAATTCGGACAATACCAATACCAACAACCTTACAGGACATATTGTTTCCCATCAAGATAACACCCCTATGAATAGACTGATAAGAAGAAAACCAATCTTTACTGGGGTATTTATGGTAAGTGCAACCCGAATCAAGAATCAAAACATCTCCAGGAGAACCAATAGATACTGATAGAACATTTTCACCATCAGAACCAGAACTATCTGCAACACCAACAACTTCATTAGTACTAGAAGACGTTGTGGCAAATTTTCCTTTACCTTTGAGTTTCAGACAATTTACTTTTCAATGCCCTTCCTGACGACAATAGTTGCATTTGTATTTTTTTTCTAGATTTGGATCTAGACTTGCCTCTATTATTGTTTATGCCTTTTTCTTGATTTCTATCTCTAAAAAATAAACTACTAATATTATCATTACTGCTTGTAGACACCTTTTTCTTCAACTCTCTGGAATTCAAAGCTGCTTTAATATCCTCCAAAGAAATAGTATCTCGTGCATATAGCATGATATCAACAAAATGTTCAAATGAATGAGATAAAGAACATAATAGAACTAAGGCCTGATCCTCATCATCAATCTTAACACCACCATTTTTCAGATCACGAATAATTTTAGTAAATTCATTAAGGTGATTGTGCAAAGGTGTACCTTCTAACCTTCTAAATGTATACAAACGTTGTTTCAAATATAACCAACTTGTCAAAGACTTGGTCATATACAAATTCTTCAATTTAAGCTATAACCCAGCAGGAGATTCCTCATCACCAACCTCGCGTAATACCTCATCAGACAAGGATAACTGAATTGAATTGAGAGCATTTTCCATCAATGCATCTTTTTCTTCATCAATCAATTTTTTTGGCAATTTATCCTTGTCTTCAAGTGTCTTAACGAGCCCGTCTTTAACTAATATGGCATGCATCTTCATACGCCAAAGACTAAAATCATTTCTACCATTGAATTTCTCAATTTCATATTTTGTCGCCATGATAGAAAACCCAATATTAAATTAACAGAAGCACAACCCAGAAAATATGAAACCAATCAGATAACCAAAAGCTCAAAATAAATCCAAAAGAGCAAACTTGATCAGTTCCATTAAATAGCAGAATAACTCAATGCTTTTATACCAATTTGTTATAAATTAGCAAATATGGAAGCAAATATTGGGTCCAATTTTGGTTGCACAAATATATAATAATAGGTAACAGCAAAATAATAACCAGTAAGAAAATAAATGGTACACAATAAGTTAAGTGGTTCAACTTTTCATTGTGAAAAGTCTACTCCACTAACGACGGCACATCGAGAAAAATCCACTAATAATCAAATGAAGATTAAACACCAATTCTTAGAGAGCTTCACAAATTACACCAAGATCCAAAATATACCCAGATATTTTCTGCATAGAATTAGCAAATAAACCCTAAATTTTAGATATTACCTCACAAGAGAGAGCGTAGAGGTGGCGAAGTTGCGCTGCTTACTTGTGAAGGCAAAAAATGGCACTGTTGGAGTCACTAGGCTGGAGCTTATGGACTCATGAGACTGTTCCTGGTGAAGGTGACGCCAAAACAGGCTGATAGATGGAAATCAAAGATGGCTAATAAGCGGGTGTAGACTGAAATAGATTGAGGAAATTGAAAAGGGCCAACTCTGTTGGTGGCCATAAATGAATGGAAAAACTAGTGGCCGTTCTCGCTGCTCTCTTCTCCTTCAATTATTCCTCTGTTTTCGACTTCAAATTTTCAGTGGCAGCTCACTTCTTCTCCAGTAGCTTCTCTGATAGCTCTCTCAAACAGCTGCTGGTTGTTTTTCTTTTGCTACAACTCTTGTGGCTTCTTCACACATAGAGAACTCCCACGCAGAAAACAAAAAAATATATATATATATATAGAAGAAAGCTGAGGGTTTAAGAGAAAATGGGTTTTGGGCTAATATTGTTTTTGGGTTTGGGTCAAATTTAACAGTTGCCTCTTGGCATCACACACCAATGGCCTTGAAGCCCTTGGATTCTTTAATTTTACCCTCCAAGATTCTCAATTCATTTTAAGTGAAAAAATTTTTAAGAAAACATTGCATATCCTTATGAGGATGCATTATTTTGACAAAGCTTGGGACTTAATGGAAAAAGTCAGGAGTACTCACCCTTCCTTGCTTACTCATAAGGTAATGAGCATCATGTTGTCAAAGATTGAAAATTTCCAATCCAATGAGGATGGTATTGAAGCTTTTTAGAAAATGGTGAGTGACTCTTTGTTGGATGGAACTTTGGTACTAATGAATATAATGTGCTTCTTCTAGTATTTTGCACCCATAGACAAATGAAGGAGGCATAGTCAGTATTTAGTAAGATGATTCTTGATTTTCCGATGATACAAATGTTGGAGATTGTTATAAAGATCCTTAATTTAAGGAGCAAATTAAGGAGCAAAACATGGAGCAAAACAATGAGTAAAACATGGAGCAAAACGTGGAGCTTAATTCAAGGAGCAATTCAAGGAACCATTAATTTAAGGAGTAATTCAAGGAGTGAATTTTCCTATAAATAGATGTGTAATTGTAATGAATTAATCATCCAAAAGTGTTCATTAAAATTGAGAGAAAAGCTTAGAGAGAAAAGCTTTTGTGAGAGAAAATTGAGAGTAATTTTCTTGGGTGTAATTGGGTTGTGGGTTGTGAGTTGTGAGTGTTGAAAACACCTTGTGTAATTTCTCTCCTTTCAGTAAAAAGATATGCAGTAGGTCCAGAGACGTAAGTAAGATTGGCCGAACTCCGTTATCAAATTTGTGTGTTATTGTCTATTCTTGTTTTCTCATAAATCTGACTTATCGGGAATTTACGTAATTTCCCAACAACTGGTATCAGAGCTATTGGTGGTGATTTCTGTCAATTTTCTACAAGGTTACTATTTACGTGAATAGTAAAATGTTGTCGACGATATTTGATTCATTGACAAAGGTATTTCTAATACATGATGGTTTGTAGAAATAGTCAGAAATGATCCAGAGGAAGTCAAATTTGAGTGGGAGCAATGGTCGCAGATGAAGGAAAGGTGAAACTCAAGAAATTCGATGGTACAGATTTCGGTTTTTGGAAAATGTAGATAGAGGATTATCTGTATCAAATAAATCTATATCAACCTCTCTCAGGGAAGAAGCCAAAGGCTATGAAGGAAGAAGATTGGAATCTTCTAGACAGACAAGCCCTCAGAGTTATCAATTGATGCTATCTCGTAATGTTGATTTCAACATAGCAAAGGAAAAGACCACGGCGGGTCTTATGGCAACTCTCTCCAATATGTATGAGAAGCCATCAGCCTTAAACAAAGTGCACTTGATGAGGCGTTTGTTCAATTTGTGGATGATGGAAGGTGCATCGGTAGCTCAACATCTCAATGAACTCAACACAGTCACAACCCAGTTGAATTCGATGAAGAAGTACGAGCATTGATACTTTTGTCTTCTCTACCAGAAAGCTGGAATGCTACTGTCATGGCTGTGAGTAGTTCGTCAGGAAGCAATAAGTTGAAATTTGACGATGTTCGTGATTTGGTTCTCAGTGAAGAGATCTGACGTAGAGAGTCAGGTGAATCGTCAACTTCTTCAGTTTTGCATACAGAGTCAAGAGGAAGAAATTCAACCAAAGGGAATGGATGTGGCAGAACAGACTACCAAGGTAGATTAAAGGACAGGAGGTCCAAATCCAAGAATCATAATAATTTCCATAGCTCGAAGACTATCGAGTGTTGGAATTATGGAAGAACTGAGCACTACAAAAATCAATGCAAGAATGCACCGAATGAAAAACAAGTGAAGGAAGAGGCAAATGTTACTTCCACCTTAGGAGGGGATGATGCCTTAATATGCTCTTTGGAGAGCAAAGAAGAATATTGGGTGTTAGACTCTGGAGCATCGTTCCATGCTACTTCATAGAAAGAATTCTTCGAGAAATATGTCCCCGGAAACCTTGGAAAGGTATATCTTGGTGATGATCAACCATGTGCTATTATTGGCAAAGGTGTAGTGAAGATTAAGTTGAACGGGTCTGTTTGGGAGCTGAAGGATGTCAGGCATATTCCCGACCTTAGAAGGAACTTAATCTCAGTAGGGCAGTTGGCGAGTGAAGGCTACACTTCGATCTTCCATGGTGATGATTGGAAGATTTCAAAGGGTGCAATGACAGTTGCTCGAGGCAAGAAAAGTGGCACTCTTTACATGATAGTTGGAAAGAAAAATATGTGGCATAGTTGCAGTAGGCAATGAAACACCAAATCTGTGGCACCAGAGACTAGGCCACATGAGTGAGAAGGGGATGAAGATTATGCACTCAAAAGGAAAAATTCCAGGTCTACAGTCTGTAGAGATGGACATGTGTGAAGATTGCATACTTGGAAAGCAAAAGAGAGTCAGCTTTTAGACAAGTGGTAGAACCCCAAAAAAGGAAAGGCTAGAGCTAATTCACTCTGATGTTTGGGGACCAACAACCGTCTCATCCATTGGTAGGAAACAATACTTCGTGACTTTCATCAATGATCACTCTCGGAAGGTATGGGTTTACTTTCTAAAGTATAAGTCTGAAGTATTTGAGGCTTTCAGAAGATGGAAATCTATGGTAGAAAATGAGACGGGTTTGAAGATCAAAAAGCTCAGAACCGATAATGGTGGTGAATATGAAGACACCAGATTCAAAAATTTCTACTATGAGCATGGGATCAGAATGGAAAGAACTATGCCAGGCACGCCTCAACACAATGGTGTAGCTAAGCGTATGAACCGAACGTTGACAGAAAGAACCAGAAGCATTCGTATACAGTCAGGTCTACCGAAGTAGTTCAACACGGCAGCTTACTTGATCAACCGAGGCCCATCTGTTCCATTGGAGCATAGAACACCAGAGGAGGTATGGAGCGGGAAAAGAGGTGAAACTATCACATCTAAAAGTTTTCGGCTTTGTAGAATTTGTGCATATCAGTGATCAAGGTAGGAATAAGCTTGATCCCAAATCCAAGAAATGCACATTCATCGGCTATGATGAGGATGAGTTTGGCTACCGCATTTGGGATGATGAAAACAAGAAAGTTATCCGTAGCAGAGATGTGATTTTCAACGAAAGGGTGATGTATAAGGACATGCATAAAATAGACGCCAATGACTTAGAGCAGAATGAGTCAGTATTTGCAGATGCAGATGATATCCCAGATAATTCCACAATAGAACCAATTGTAACAAGTTCTCAGCCATAGGAACTTGTTGGATAGAGCAGTACACAACATTCCGACACACCATAACCTCTTACTCCAGCTCTTGTATTGAGAAGGTCTTCTCGACCTCATGTTCCTAACAGGAGATATATGAACTATATGTTGCTGACTGATGAAGGGGAGCCTGAATGCTATGATGAAGCTTGTCAGACTCGAGATTCCAGCAAGTAGGAGCTTGCTATGAAAGAAGAAATGAAATCTCTCATCTCCAACCAGACATGGGAACTAGCTGAGTTACCTATGGGAAAGAAGGCACTTCACAATAAATGGGTGTATCGGGTGAAAGAGGAATATGATGGTTCCAAGAGATACAAAGCCCGCCTAGTTGTCAAAGGGTTTCAACAGAAGGAAGAAGTTGACTACACTGACATTTTTGCTCCCGTTATGAAGCTCAATACTATCAGATCAGTGTTGAGTGTTGTAGCCATTGAAGATCTTCATCTTGAACAATTAGATGTGAAGATTGCATTCCTTCATGGAGATTTAGATGAAGAGATATATATGTACCAGCCAGAAGGTTTCTCAGAAAGAGGGAAGAAGAACATGGTGTGCAGACTTAATAAGAGTTTATATGGCTTGAAACAAGCCCCGAGATAATGGTACAAAAAGTTTGATAGTTTCATACACAAGGAAGGTTTCCAGAAGTGCAATGCCGACCATTGTTGCTACTTCAAAAAATATAGGTCCAGTTATATCATTTTACTACTTTATGTTGATGATATGTTAGTAGTAGGTTCAGATATGGATGATATCAGAAGGTTGAAGCATTAATTGTTAAAAGAGTTTGACATGAAAGACTTGGGTCCAGCAAAGAAGATTCTTGGAATGCAAATCACAAGAAATAAGAAGAAAGGATCCTTGCAGTTATCTCAGGTAGAGTAGATCAATCGTGTTTCGTAGAGATTCAACATGGGCGACGCCAAGCCAATTAGCACACCCTTGGCCAGTCATTTTCGCCTATCCAAGGATTAGTTCCCTCAGACAGAGGAAGAGAGAGAATTCATGGCTAAGGTTCCTTATGCCTCAGCCATTGGAAGTTTGATGTATGCAATGGTCTGTACGAGACCAGACATTGGCCATATAGTGGGAGTTGTTAGCAAATTTATGTCAAATCCAGGAAAAACTCATTGGGAAGCAGTCAAGTAGATTTTGAGGTATCTGTGAGGCACCACAGAAAAGTGCTTGTACTTTAGTAAAAGAGAGTTAAAAGTATAAGGGTACGTAGACGCAGACTTTGGAGGTGAAGTTGATCACCGAAGAAGCACCACCGGTTATATATTTACTGTTGGAATTACAGTTGTTAGTTGGATGTCACAAATACAGAAAATTGTCACTCTATCCACTACAGAGGCTGAGTATGAAGCAGTAACTAAAGCTAGTAAAGAGATGATATGGCTTCAAGGTTTGTTAACTGAGTTGGGATTCAAACAGGAGAAGAATGTTTTGCATAGTGATAGTCAAAGTGCAATACACTTGGCGAAGAATTCAGTATTTCATTCTAGAACCAAGCATATTGGACTTCGTTATCACTTCATCAGATCTCTATTGGAAGATGATGTGTTAATACTAGAGAAGATTCAAGACAGTAAAAATCCAGTAGATATGCTAACAAAGGTAGTGACTATTGACAAACTGAAGTTATGCTCAACTTCAGTTGGTCTGCTACAGTAACAAAGACTAGAAAAGCTGCTGCATTGATCGAGGTGTGAAGACAGATTAAAATCAGTCTTCAAGTAGGAGATTGTTGGAGATTGTTATAAAGCTCCTTAATTTAAGGAGCAAATTAAGGAGCAAAACATGGAGCAAAATAAGGAGTAAAACATAGAGCAAAACAAGGAGTAAAACATGAAGCAAAACATGGAGCTTAATTCAAGAAGCAATTTAAGGAACCATTAATTTAAGGAGTAATTCAAGGAGTGAATTTTTCTATAAATAGATGTGTAATTGTAATGAATTAATCATCCAAAAGTGTTCATTCCAATTGAGAGAAAAATTTAGAGAGAAAAATTTAGAGAGAAAAGCTTTTGTGAGAGAAAATTGAGAGTAATTTTCTTGGGTGTAATTGGGTTGTGGGTTGTGAGTTGTGAGTGTTGAAAATACCTTATGTAATTTCTCCCCTTTCAGTAAAAAGATCTACAGCAGGTCCGGAGACGTAAGTAAGATTGGCCGAATTCCGTTATCAAATTTTTGTGTTATTATATATTCTTGTTTTCTCATAAATCTAACTTATCGAGAATTTACGTAATTTTCCAACAACAAAGACCATGAATATCTTACTGTTAGGTTTCAAGGAATCAGGACATAATACTCCAGTAGATATATCATGAAATGGTGAAAAGAGGTTTTAGGAGTAATATTTTCACTTATAATATTAGAATTGATACTTATTGTAAGAAAGGTTGCTTGGGTCATGCTTTGAGACTTCTTGAAGAAATGGAAAGGGCCATTATCTCTCCTACATTAGAAACAATAACTACCTTGATTCATGGAGCAGGGGTTGCTCGAAATCCAATGAAGGCACAAAAATTATTTAATGATATTCCTTCCAAAATTTTATGTCCTGATACGGTGGCTTATAATGGTTTGATGAGTTCACTTATTAGATGTAACGATGTCAACTCTGCAGTTGCTTTAATGGATGAGATGGAAGAGAAACAAATTGAGCATGATTTTATGACCTATCACACCATGTTTTTTGGTTTGATGAAGAGAACAGGCTTAAAGAGTGTTTCTCAGCTGTATCACAAAATGGAGAAAGAAACTTTGTACCTAAACACGTACAGTTGTGATGTTGATGAAATTTGTTTGTCAAAATCAACAGATTGATTGGGCCTGCATTTCTTGGGGTACCTGGTGGAGAAAGGGTTATGCCCTCATGCTCATGCATTGGATGTTCTGTTGACTGGCTTGTGTTCTCAAGGATACATGACTGAGACTCTTGAGTGCTCCAAACAAATGTTGGAGAGAGGGAGGCATATGAGTGAATTTGGATTTCTGATTTTGGAGAGATTATTACTGCAGGAGGAGAGATGGATAAGTTAAGTAGTGTGTTTCAAATGATTAAGAATTTGCACTCATTTACCTCCATCAATTGGACATGCTACTGTGACCCCTGTTTCTTCCCTTTCTTAGGAACACAGTTTATATATCAGCATTTAACAACCATTTTGATGCACTTGGCTTTTGCGAACAATCATTACTGGATATTCTTCATTTCCTTGAACATTGTTTATTTCTATTACTTCTTAGTCTCTGTGAATAGATGCATCCTCAAAAGAATCAGTGGAATATTTGCTTGGTAATGATTTCACACATCTACTGGTTTATCATCGGGAGGCTGCTGTATCAAAAGAGAAACAGTGCCAACACTAAATCTGGTGGTTCACAGCACTTTATGATGTTCTTTTACATGCATCAAAGAGGCTTTGTCTTTAACTTATTGTTTGACATAGATGGCTGGCTTTTCAAACCTCGGCTAAACTCAGGCTTGACGTTTGGTTCTCTCTGCCTTTCTGGTTATAAGAGAAGATGAGTGTTTACCGAAGTCTTCAATGAGGTATTTCATATGGATTTCCCTTTTGGCCACAAACCTCTTTGTAAAGTACTTACACTGATCTTAATGCTTATTATTGTCTGATTGTCAGCATGAGGTCCATATTTTACTTTATTGCTTATTGAACCAAAAGCCAAAAATGAAAGAAAATTATGAAAAAGAAAGCGGGTAATTGATCATCAACCTATGTTATTCTTGTTCTTCATTTCAAAGCTCTACAATCTTTTTAGTTATATTGTGTTGATCATGGCCCTCAAGAACACTCAAGGACAAAGGTATCAACTGCCTTATGCAGATACAAAATTGTTTAGGAAATCATAATTGATGAATTATTGCTTATTTAAAAATACAGGATTTCTATTAAGAAATTTCACAATTGCGTTCCATAAGCTTGTAATTTTGGTGGAATATCTAGAAATATCTCCCAATTTGGAAAATATTTTTTTATGTTTCCATTAAGTCATGGTTTGATACCTCCATGGACATGTCTTATCCTTGTTATTCTGGAGAAAAATTTGGGATTCATGCTTCTCATGCCAATATTATAATCCTTATTTTTAATGGAATCTCGCCTAATCTTTCTGAATCAGTGTCTTTTTTAGTAACTTATTCATAACTATAGCTTGATGATTAAAACTGCCGTTGGCTTTTATAATGTATTTTGATATATCATATACATGTAAATACCAAATTGACATAATAACAAGTAGACATTGAGAAGGAAATTACAAGAAGCCAAACAACAGCACATAAAAAGGCTTACAAGCACTCGCGCACACACACATATGAAAGAATCAAGGTTTCTCCCAATAAGATACAAAGCTCGATAATTCGGGCAGATCTTTTTAACTTTCTACCCAAAAATAAGCAGTCAACGATTCATGCCTTGTTCAGCAAATGGAGGCTTTAGTCCTTCCCGTTTCAACTTGCCAATGTTTCCTTGCCACCCTTCACACAATTAACGTGTTTAAAGAACATCAAAAACTGTGGCCCGAAATACAAACTCTATATGTAGCAGATATAATTGAATTGCCTCTTAACATCCATATTGATTTTATATCTTTTCAAAAATTTCAAAATTAGATCATTTTTCTGGTCAGTTTCATTTTCTCATAATCTAATTAAGTTGGAATGATTGTTACCTATGGCAGGATCAATCCCGCGAATATTGAGCTCTCTATACTCTTGACAATCAGCACAAGCACAGCAGAAGAAATGAACCAGAAAATCTGAGCATGGCTCCTCTGGCAGTGAAAAGAGTGCTCTGAATTTCCTCCGGTAAGCACCACCCATAAGCCATGCACAACCATGAGCACCCAGAGCACAAAATATTGAGCCAGCCACACAACTTGCTGTCAATTAGAAAATTGCAATATACATGTTACTTATTCAACATTGAATTAAGAGTGCTCATTAGTGAACTTTAGGCACATAACTATTTAGCATATCGGCTTGGTTTGTGTTCTTACATATTGTCCCTTTGTCTATAATCTCAGCAAGCTGTCCAGACGTGACACATGGACAAAAACATGTGCATAAACCTTGAGAAAATGAACAGACATGTTTCATAAATTAGAAATGATGATAACATAGTTGAAATGAAAATACAAACTGAATAGAATGGTAGTTCTTCAGATGGTAGCAATTGAGTTACAATTATTAATGTCATCGAAACAATCAAAGAGGCCAGTGCTCCATTGCCCTTCAACAGGCAGCTTGGTGTTTTTTGCATCCATTGATTGATTTATAGTTGTTATTAGATACAATGTTGCACATATAGCTAGCGATGGAGATAACTATTTATACAAACACTGAAGGTTTTATTTTTTCATTATCTTGTTAGTTAAAGGTCCAAGTATCATCTTGGATATTTCCTTGATATTCAACTTTCGTGCTGAGTTATATTATGGAGTTGTTTATTCTTGAAAATTAACAGGAAAGTTCATGATATAGGAGTTGTAATCTGTCCATTGAACATTGGAAATTTAACTGAAGATGCAATTCTGGAAGCCTAGTTTGATAGCATTGGTTATAAGTTTGTTTAGTGTTTGTTGTTAAGACTAAACATTTGTCAAACATATTTTTTTTTTTAAAAGTGTTGCATCATTGTCTATGAAGAAATACTAGACTCTGGAATGGATAATTATGCGTGTAAAAAATTAGTTTTGCAGCTAATTTGAAATTTGACTTGAATTAAATATTAAGCAGGTAAAATTCTTCCCTGTCAATTTCTTGCAATTTAGAATGTATATGGTCCTTTTGCAAAGATGATTATTATTATTATTATTATTATTATTATTATTATTATTATTATTATTATTATTATCATCAAATCTTTAACTTTGAATATCTCAAAATGAGGATTTGGGGTCACCATTACCACAATCTTAATGTTTATTTTTGTTATTGATAACGGTGTAAGAAATTAAAAAGATAAAATATAACATAACTTAATAGATAAAATTAAAATTGATACACGAGAGATGAAAAATTTAGCTTTTATTAATAATATTTATAGTTAATCATTTTTAATTTGAAGAAATTTAGGGATGGTTAGGTGACTCCTTAAATAGTGACTCATCTTTCATTTTGTGGTTAATTTTATCATTATTGGAACTTAGTATTTTCAAATTTAACACTTAAGTATAGAAAAAAAATTTAAACTTTTTTTTAAATTAATGGATTTGTGATTTAAGTGGTATCATTCTTATCATTATGGGTTTAAGTTTCTATTTCATCCTTATAATGTTTCTTTTATTTACTATTAAAGAGGGACTTTAATACTTTTAAAAAAAAGTTAAATAAGAGTATATTATATTATAGGATAAAGAATTACTTAGATTATTCATTTGGATAGTTTAATTTTATAGTTTAAAATTATCATTCTTGTTGATTTAAGAAAATGATATAAGAATAACAAAATTAATTTTTGAATATTTTTTAATTAAATTTATTACATGATTTGTACATAATTTCATTAATACAAGTTATTTTTCATTTTAATTATTATTTTTGTCATTTAATAACCACCTTTATACTTTAATGTATCATTTTTTTAATTTTATTTATTTTATTCTCATTTAATTAATAATGTTTTAATTATATATATTAAATAATAATCTTTATTTTTATTTTAAAAGATTAATAATTATTTAATGCAAACATTTTTCCTATATTTATATGCAATCTATAAATGGGAAATTTTGTAAAATTACGTATTCTCAAATTGTCCTAAAATGCATTTTCTTAGATGATGATGACATTATGTTGATAGTTTACTTTTTATTTCTAATTAATGTAATTAGGTTGACTTCTTTAAATTAGTGCCATGTTTTCGTGATTATCAATGTTGCTGACTTTAAGGTGTGCACCAAAAGACAAAATGATAACTGATTAGAATAGTTGTCCTAACTTGCGTTGTTGAAGGGTATCTTAAACTTCGTGGGATTAAAAGAGTGTAGAAGGCTTCTTCTCCTTTTTCTTTTTTTTATAAAACAATATCACATTTAAAATTTTTAACTATAAAATTATATTATTTTTATTTTATTTATATATTTTTATTATTTAAAAAAATTAATATATTATTTTAAATTAAATGTTATCTAATTAAATAAAATTTAAAATTAAATTATAATTATTTTAATTCATTTGATATTAAACACTATTCAATTAAATTTTATAAAATGTTATTAAATAGTTATTTTTATTATTATAAATTTTAAGATATTATATTTTTTATAATTACTCAAGATTTTTTAGGACAGTGATATTAGAGTGTAACTATAATGAATATTATTATTTTTTAAAATAGATATTTTAATATTTTAATATTTTTATTTTTAGGTTGGGTTCGACTGTCTCCAAAACTTTTAATCAAATAAATTAAAATAAGTTTGGTTTATATAAAACAGGAGAATACATATGAGATATACGTTATCTTAATGGATATTGGATAGATTTTAAATAATTTAGTACCAAATGAAATTATAATATACTTCAATTTTATTATTTTAAAATTGATTTTTTTCTTTCTTTATATGAAAAAAGTATTAAGTCATTTATTTTTTATAACGATGTGATTTATACATTTTAATCTTACGAATTTATTTAATCTTATAATTTAAAGATAAGATCTATTAAGTAAAATATTTCAAAAATTTAAATTTTTTTAAGAATAAAATTATATATTTTATTAATAAAAAATATTAAAACTTATAAACATCCTCACTCCTCTTTACTTTCTCTTTTTCTCTCTCAATCGTGGTCATTCTTTCTCTCTCCCCCAATTATTCTCTCTCTTCCTTTTTTTTATCTCATTCTCCCTTTTTTATTCATTTTTCTCTCTTAATTTTATTTTTTTATTTCTTATTAATAAAATAACGATTAGAGAAATAATATAAAGAAAAAGAACGAGAGAGAGAGAGAAATAGTAGAAGGAGGGAAAAAGAAAGAAAGAAAGAAAGAGAAAGAGAGAGAGATTACTCGATGTTTTTTAATAATTTTTATTAATTAAATATATAATTATTATTTTATATATGAGAAAATCTCAATTTTTAATATTTTTAACTTAACTGATTATATTTTTAAATTATAAAATTAACAGTACTCATCTAAAAAGTTGATCAAAATATATAAATCATATTGATATAAAACTAGAATAACCGCGCACCATGTAAAAGGGAGATTTAAGTTTTTTTCTTACACACGAATACTTTTTTTGGAATTTTTGTTTATTTATTATAGCTTGATATTATTGTTATTGTTATATTTAGCCCAAAACAAATAAAAAAAATGAGCCCAATCGTAGAAAAGAATAAAAATCAGTAGCAATCACAGAAGTTGCATTCCAAGCAAAAGAGAAGACTTTCAGATCTGAGCAACTGTAGTAAGGGAAATCAACCTTTAAAAGACAAGTTGTCTATTATTGTTTTCATTGGTGAAGTTTCTCTCATTTATACGATAATATTTGATTTAATAGCAAATTTGTTAATTTATCTTGCTATATATTACTAGTAAATTAGAGGGGATATTTTGTGGGTTGATTTTGGATTTTGGTATAATTTGTTAAACTCTCTGGAAATTGGTGTTTGTATCTCCATTTGATTATTAGTGGATTTTTCTCGGTGTACCGTCGTTAGTGGAGTAGACTTTTCACATTGAAAAGTTGAACCACTTAAATCATTGTATACCATTAATTTTCTTACTGCTTATTATTTTACTGTTACCCATTATTATTAATTTATATAACCAAAATTGAACTCGATATTCGCTTCCATAAATACTAATTTATAACAATTATTCATAAATAAGTAACATATAATTAAAAATGTATTTGTCTTTATATGTAATTTTTAATTTTGATGACGTTATGTTAATTATACTAATTTAATTTTTTTTTAATTACGAGACTAACGACAAAACATATTATTTATATAAGTAAAGTATATATTTTATAATAATTATGAAATTAAACCTATATTTTTTCAATAATATTATAACTATTTTTGTTATTATAACAATTATAATTAGATAAAATGGTCATTAAATTATTATTGTAATATAGGAAGGAGGTTGTGATAATATCAATAGTGCAACATGTTTCAGAAATAAACCACACTCAGACAATTAAAAAACTGATTGAATCAAAACAATATATGTTCTAAAAAAATATATATGTTCAAAATGGTAGAATCAAAATATATTCCAAGAAAGCTATATATGTAACATGTGATTACCATAGCGTTAGCTCATCATTTTTCATGAGACTACAAAATTGACGACAGGCAATGTGGAAGAGTAGAATTGGGTCATACTTAAATCTATATTATTTATCCATCTCTTTAGAGTATATATTTTTTTTTTCCTTTTTCGAGAGAAACAAATAACTTCATTACTCAATAATGGTAAATGAACTGTGCTATATAGCATTTAGACCGTGGGTTCAAATTTTACTTAAAATATTCTTTATAAAAAAAACCAATTATTTTCCACATTGGAAATAAATTTTTTATTTTGAAAAATAGTAAATACGCTTAAATATCTTATTATCAGTAGCCAACCGTTTGGTCACGTTGACGAGAAGGCACATTCACATTTAAAAATCAAACCAAAATATTATGTATATTAAATTTGAGATATGATGCAAATGATACAGTATAATATGTTTTGAAGTCGACTTCTACTTTCACTAAATCAATAACTTAATCGTAAGATAGATGAATAAAATAATTTAAAAAAATAACATCTAAGTTATCAAATCTAATATGATACTTAAATTAGTTATTGATAAAAATTTAACTAAAATAGTATAGGATTAAAGAAGATTTATTATAACTTAATTATGAGGCTGTTTATAAGAATTAAATTAATACATATAAATTCCTATAAGACATACTACAATTCCTTAGTATATAACAATATATAATTTATTTATTAAATAATTATTTTATAGAGAGAATATACTATATTTAAATTTAAATCTATCTATTAATTGTATAGTTTGATCATTTGATGCCCTGTGTCCCTTTTGACCAATCAAAGATGATGTGGATCAATAGTGAAATTTCACTCCAACATCAACCCCTAAGCTATTACCTAAGTTAGTTCTTTGAGAGAGATTTAATTGAAATAGTAATTAGGGTTAGAAAATATGTACCTTATAACTGTATTATGAGGTTATTTATAGGGATTGAACTGATACCTATAAGCTCATATATGATATACTAAAATTCTTTAGTATATGACAATACATAATTTATTTATTAGATAGTTATCTTATTAAGAGAATATACTATTTTCAAATTCAAATTAATCTATTGATTATGCAATTTGATCATTTGTTGACTGTATTCCTTTTGACCAGTTAAAGATGACGTGGATCAATTAAAAGGTACCACGTATATTTGGTGAAATTTCCCTCCAACATTAACCCCTAAGCCTCTTGGGTCATCTTTGACGTACTAGGTGGTCTAGTCATGTGAGGACAGTACCGCAGTTGTGTCTTTGTAGGAACATCTTTATTGTATAGATTATAACATAATCTCAATATTTATTAAAGTATAGATTCTTCTCATTAATCCAAATTATTGATGTAGAAGAATATCTATAGCATCTTACATGTATAGGGTGGTATGCATATGGATGGTAGTGGATAGGATTGGAGGATCGGATCCGATCCGATCCGCAAGTGATTCAATCTAATCTACTAGTAATATTTATCTATGTAGTAATATTTACATAAAAGCACAAAAATATACTTGATTTTTCTAGAATTCCTGTATATATACAACTTTACATATAATATTTTAGAGTTGATGAGACTATACATGACAAAAGGCCACATAATGAAGTAGTGATCCACAAAAGGTTCTACTACCATTGTCAAAACATCATCTTCTTAGTTAGAAGAAGAATATTATCCCATGATTTTCACCATTATCAAAAGCCCATGTATCCCGAGATTTTCATTGGTCACCTAATGCTACTAAATCATGTTAAGTAAGAAAAAACAATAATTAAGTTACATTTTATAAAAAATAAAAATTTAATTACAAAATTAATTCTCAAATTCAATTACAATTCACTTTTAGCAATAAAAATTGTGCCCATCTTCTCCATTTTCCTCATCTCCATCTTCAGCTTCGTTTTTGGGAAAATTGCAAGCAGTTTTATCTAAAAGAATTCGAAAAAGTTCCCTTAATAATACTTAAATGAATGTTTCAAAAAAATAATAACTTAAATGAAAAAGATAAAATAGAAATAAAATATAGGATAGATCATATCATCCATTCTGTCATAACCAATCTTGAGCATACATCAAAGCTTCTATTGTGTCAGGGTGAAGTCTACTACGAAGCTTTGACACAACTCTCCCAGCCGTACTAAAAGTCAATTCTAAAGCTATTGTTGACACATTTATGACTAAAATATCCCTGGCTTTTCTTTATAAAATAGGATATTTAACCCTATTTTCCTTCCACCAATCTAGGATATCAAAATCACAGGAGCTTCTAGTGCTTGAATGAGTAGGGTTTCTAGGTAAAACTAGTTCCACTAAGTAGACTTCTAATTCAGAGTTGATTTGATCAAAATGTGTTGTCCAAGATATGTACAAGTCATATTTTGACAAAGCATTAGTATAATCCATAGGAGCAATATGTCTTGAAAGTGGTGAGGACTTAAAACTTTGATCATGTTCCACTCTCGTAGCTTGATCTACCTGATAATATTCAATAAATAAGTTCTAGCACACGTAAAGTATTCTAGCAACATGCTCCCAAGAAGAAATCCCATAAATCTTGGGAAAGTAGTACTAAATCAATCTCATTTTGTACCGTGGGTCTAAAATGGTTTCCACACACATCACACCATTAATGACATACCAATATATTTCAAATCTAGTACCCATATTTGAAGCCATAGATATGATTTTTTCATATTTTAACGTTTGCAAATTTAATAGTGATCACCTAATCTCATAAATCTTCAAAAACACTAAGTTTGCGGTGCTGCACAAAAACTTGATAGTAAAATTTTGTTTTTAATAAAAAGCTCGCAAGTACACGAATCACTTGTAATAAGTAATAATTATACTTTAAAGGTCGGTGTAAAAAGAAATAATATAGTTTAAATAATTCTAAAAATTTATTTAAAAAACCTAAACATTTTATTATAATATTTTCATTTTTGAAAAGATTAAACTAATAACAAAAATAATAAATGGATAAAAGATAAATTGGACTCAAACAAATTATAGGTAGATATGAATTTAACAATTAATGAAGAATTAATCAAAAAATTAGCTAGTTGGTTATGCATGATAAAATTAATTAGGTTAATTAAGTATAAAACTAAATTTTTTATTTTCCTTTTTATGTATAAATAATACTATCGATGGGTCACTATTCGTTATTAATTAAACCACTTAACGCCTCCGACGAGGTCATTAGTTAATTTAATTAAATTATACCTAATGACTAAGAAATTAATAAATCATCTAACTCGATACCTTTGGTCGAGTTACTAATTTAAACTCTTACTCAAGCTTTAAATTATATCTAAGAAACCTAATTTTCATATTTTAAATTTATTATGAAAAATATGTCGTCAATATATTCTTCAATAATAAACTTTGTAAAAATCTTGAAATAAAAAATAATTTGTATTTAATAATGATTAAAAATATCCTCATGAATAATCAACACAAACATAACAACAAAACTAAATTCCCATTATCACTACCAACGAGACATGCTCACAATAATAAATGGCCAGCAAATTAAATTCAACAATTCAAGTAATAAAATAGTGTTTATTGAAAATAAATAAAATTATATACCAGATTTTAATACCCAAAAGAAAAAAGATGAATGTACCCTACTCCACAGTTGTGATCTTGATCTTTACATTATTTCCTAGATTCCAACATCCTTTTTGAATCACTTGATTTGAAAAATCTCCTTGTTGTTACCTTTTATTTTCTATTACCTAATCTAAATTGTGTACAAAAGCTAAACCTACCATTAAGAAATAAAATAGCTAACGACAGAGGAAAATAAACTATTCTAATGTTTTCTGCATGTTATGACCTAATGATTATAAAATTTAATTTATATGCCAGTTGAAATTAGAGGACTTCGAGTGAAATAACTAAATGCACACTACGACCTAGATTTTACCATATAATGGCCTGAGATACATAGTGGTTCACTTGAAGTCACCATGAACAGGTCATGCTATAGCCCAACATTTCCATGCCATAACACACAATAAATAATGTGCTCAATAAATTTATGCAGTGAGGAGTGCCCCATGGCCTAACATATCTTCACCACGACATGCAATACTTTACTTGAATTCTTGTTTTGCAACCCTTACATATTGCTTCGTTTTACATGTAAGGCTTGCATGCATTGTTCCTTTAAGGTTCTTAGATTTTTACTTAACTTAATATATTAACTTAATTAATTATATTTTAATAGCATGAAAAGTAAAGATTTAAGGGAGTTCTATCTAAGAGACTAGTTCTTCGAAGCCTTTATGCCACTAGTCTTTCTTGGAAAAGTTGCTCTGTTTAGAAGGATGGTTTTTAAGGAGGCCTTGCCCCACAATTCTTTCCTGAGAGCATTCTTGGTTAATATTGATTATGCTATTTAAGTTAGAGATTATAATAAAATAAAATAAAAAATTGCTAAAGCTATTTCCAAAATTTTAAAGTTTTTAATTACAATCTGTGATAAAATGAGGTAATTGATTTGTTAGATCAAGGTACAAATATATTTTGATGTATTATTTATTTGACTTGCACCTAGCAGTGGGTTTTCTAAAACCCACAATCATGTCTCTAGTTTTAAGTAAATAAAATTTTGAAAATCCATAAGGCATGACTTAAAAAGTATAGGTAGAGTTTGATTGACTCAATGATGTGGGGATATTGAATTTACTTAAAATGAAATCCCCTAAATTATGTCTTGCTAAGACATTAAATTAAGTATTGGATGAGAGGCAACCCAACCTTTTTGATAATTTTCTTTTATTTGTTTTATTTATTTAATTTATTTTAGTTTAAGTGCATGTGAATAATTTTAGAATTGTTAAAACTAAAGATATTTGTTGAGATATTAAAAGTTAATAGAAATTTTCTTGTGTGAACATTAATGATAAACATGATGGATGCACCTGCATTTCTCCATCACTACTTACACATTCTCAAGAAATAGGTAATTTTTCTCCTCTTTTCTCTTTATCTTTAATTTACAATTGTTACATTGAGGACAACGTAAGTTCTAGGTTAGGGGTAGTGAAAAGTTACCATGCGTAATTTCAAAAAACAAATTAAGAATTTTAAAAAAATTTATGTTCACATTTTCATTTTTATTGTGTTTGATTTTATTTATGTAGTTTTGTAATTTTTAGAATTTTAGGATTAGTTTTTAAAAAATTTCTCACAAAAATTTATCATTTCTCTAAATCAAATTTAAGTAAATAGTTAAGTCTTTTACACTGTTAGATTAATTTTTGAAAACATATCATGGAGTATATGGTAATTAGTTAATTTTTGTCATGACTAGTATTTCTTGATAAGATGTGGAAATTATATTAAACCCAAAATCGGTGTTTAGAAATCAAATAGTGGAGACTACTCTTGTGAGATATAATTTGAGCCTAATTTTCTATATTCTGAGTTAAATTGTTTTTCTACTCCAAACACATTTTTGATTTCTTCAAATTTTTAGATGATCTCTATATGTATTAGCATTGAATGTATGAATTTTCTCATCTTAATATAGTGTTGTATATTTATTTTTCATTTGCTTAGATTAAATGATTTAAGTAGAAATTAGTAGTTTATGCCTTTATCTCATTTATGCATGACTTCTACCAAAAAGAGACATATCTGGGGTTACTTATACCAAAATTAAACATAAAAGTCACAAAATTAACCATTCACCAAAATCCTACGAAAATGTATAATCTGTACATAGATCCACTCTAAACAAATGTTGAAATCTCTTTAAATAAATATAGAGAAAAATATATAGTATAATCTACATACTATGACCCATATAGCCTACAAAGTTGTGAGAAAAGACTAATTTCAAAAGAAAGTTATAGGAAATAATTCCCTTAGAAGTCATTGCATTTAATTTTCTTACACTTTTAAAAGACATATATCTTGAAATTTTTGATTAATGAGTTTGATTGATGCATGAAAATAATATATATGGTATCTTTATAATTTATACATTCAATTCCTTTCATGAGAAAGAAGTTATGCAATTTTTGAGCCTTTCTTCTTTTATAAATAAGCGAATTTATTAGCTCATTTCTAAACATAAACTTTATTCGCATATGCCTTAGTATGAGTGATTGAACCCATAGGATTCAATGTTTTGAGAGTATTAACTTGTAAGGATAGAGTCGAAGTGAGTTCAAATTTCTGACACCGAAATTGGGTAAATTTAAATTGAAATATTTTTGAAATAAAGTATGAAAATGATTTTTGACTAATTATTATTATAAACTATGACTATTTAAGAAGTTGAAAATAATTTATGCTTTAGATTTTAATTATAAAATTTAAAAGAGATTATAAGTATGATATATTTTTGTATTTCATTTCATTATTTTATTTTAGTCTTTTTTACTTTATTTTAAATTTTAGTTAATTTCTTATTTTATTTGTTTTATTTTGTTTTCATTTTTTGTTAATGTTTGTGGGTATGATTATTGAAAACCCTTACAAGACTTAAACTTGTTCAATAGGACAACCTATGGGTTTAAAGACTTATTGCATACGCTAAATGCACTTATGTCAATCCACGAAAGTGATTTACGATAGTTTAATTTTTAATTTTTATTTTAGTTTTTATTGTTTCTCTTGCTAGGGGACTAGCAAGAAGCTGGTTAATGGTTGTGATAAGTGCTTAAAAAGCACTAAAATTACCATGATTTAATGTAATTTAATTGATTAAATAGATTTATATTTGTATGATTTTATCATATTTTTATATAAATTTGTCTTTTTGAAATCACAAGTATTTTATTTTTTTAAGTATTTTCGTTCAATAATAACTTAAAGACTCGAATAAAAATATTAGAGGCAATACATTACAAATATGTTGAGAAAAAATGATCAAAAATCGAAAAGATGAAAAAATTAGACAAAATAGGTCAAAACAGTTAAAAATGTCAAAAGTGCTGAAATTCTACTCGTAGATGCCTATTCACACCAAAGTTGCATGCATGCTAGCATATACCCATGCCAATTCCTGTGTGCACTAGTGAATTCATGGCCCACACACAGCCAGCACATGCTCGCACGTGTGTAATTAGCACACACAACTAGTACACACCCACACACGTGTAGTTAGCACACGCCCAACACACGTCGGACCAATTTCCGCACACACCCACGCTGTGTCCCACGCACACCAGCACATGCCTACGCTTGTCTCGTTTGCAATAAATCTCGCACCTGACATGTGTGCCAACTTGTCCAAACGCATCCAAAATCAAATTTTGAAATATTTTTCCATCTTTTTTGGCATTTTCCTTACCTATAAATGAACACTCTCCCCCATTGTAAAAAACACAATTTTTTAGCTCTTTGTCTCTCTAGAATTCTCTCTCTAGAAAGTTTCTTTTTTAGGTTTTTAGTTTTAAAGTTTTTATCTTTTTGAGTAGAACTAGATATGTTTTTATAGATTTTTAGTTTTTGAATTAATAAATGAAAATGTAAATCCGTTTGGAGATTTTCCAGTAATATAATAAGCATCAAAGCTCTGTAATAATTCTTTTAAGGTATAATTTTAAAATGAATTCTTTAAAGTTACTTTATGTTTTATTCTTATATTTTATTTTTAATTTATCCATGATTGAATTTAACATGGATGATTATTTGTAAATATGATATAATAATAATGTTGTTATGCTTACAAAATATTAAATAAGTAAAATATTTCTATAAAATAAATTGATTTTATTTTTATTCAAGATTATATTAAGGATGTTAGAGAGAAATATATTATTTTTCATTACAAACTTGAATATGAAAATTAGATTATAAGGTTTAATTATCCGGATTGATTTAGAGTAGTACTCTTTTATTTGTTGATATAATCGCCACGTAGTTTGAGTGAAGATATATTTCAAAATTTTTTTATAAGAATTATTATTCAAAAATGTATTGATAACATATTTTCAGTAAATGATTTTAAAACTTGAAAGTTAGTATTCGGATAATTAAATTCTTAAGTTTAATTTGGATACTTTGAATAACATCTAATTATCTAACTCCACCTAAAGCTGTGATTAGATGGTTTTCTATTTTCTTAAAAACAAAGATGAAATTTATTACTTAATTAAGTAATAGGCCCCCGCCTAAGGATATTAGTTAATTAATATTAAAAAAATAATTTGGACCCTTCCTAAGGACACTGTCATAGCAAAAAAAATCAACAAATATTAATTTATATCTTTAATAACCTAAATAATATGAGCAAGCATAATTAACTTAATTATTATATCCATAAATATCTCACTGTTATGAATGATAAAAAATTGTATTATTGTTTATTGAATCATACCTATTTTTGTATTTTTGTTATTAGATTAAGAAACAAAAATCAAAATATCGTGAGAGAATGTTTAGGATTTAATTTCATTTTCAAAAGTTTGAATAAAAAATTAAAAACCACATATATTCCTTCCTTAGATCAAACTTAGGAGTATACTCGTCATTTTCTAAAAAATTATTTGTGCACTTGCGAGAGTCTTACAAATATAAAATCAAAGTATTTGCAAGATTAGCATTACCTATTTTTCTCATCAAGTTTTTGTTATATTTTAAAGCAAAAAAACACTTGTAATACAATAAAAAAAATTCATAATTTTGAACATATAGATTTAAATAGTGATATAAGCATGCATAATCAAATTTATTTATTACATTTAAGTGAAATAAATATGAAATGTTAGTACTTTTCAAGCACTCATCACAACTCTCATCCAACTTCTTGCTAATCTCTAGCAAGAAAAATGACAAAAAATAAAAATTTAAATGAAGAAAAAGAAAGCTATAAATAACAAAATAAAAACTCAAAATAACAAAACTTCTAATGCTTTGGCCTCTTATTAGTTTATGATTAAAATCTCAAGATTAAGTTAAATTAATATCCCAAAGGATTACAATTTATTGTTCAAATTAGTTACAAATCACAAATTCATGTTTCATAACAAAAATATATCAATTTTGACTCACCCAATCTTAGTTTTAGGAATCCAAATTTGCTTTAACTCTAATCCTCACAAGACTTAATATTAATACTGTATTGATCCTATGGGTTCAAGCACTCAACAATGATATATGAAAATAAAAGTCATGTAAAGAAATAAACTAATTAGTTTGCATATGATTAAACAAGAAATGCTCAAAAAGTCCATAACATTATCTCATGAAAGGAATCAAATAATAGGATTTATGAAAAATTCACATTATTATTCTCATGCATCAATTAAAATTATCAAACAAGAATTATCAAGGGGATTCATTTTTTATTTTATCTTTTGTAATAACAATTTCACTATTTGAAGAACTTTAGGGTCATAGTATTTAGTTATGCCATTTATTTGTCTCTCTTTGTTTATACTCTTTTTCTTTTTATTTCATTTCTTTCTCTTTTTAGAGTGAACCCAAGTCCATATGTGTACTTTGAATGGCTAATTTTTGGTTCTTTTGTGTTGGTTTTAGGGAACCTGGCCTATATATATCTTTTTTGGAAGTTAAACATGAATGAAATAGGCATACACCTTAAATTTCACTCAAATCATTTAATCTAAGCAATAAAAACAAGTATATTATTCTTTATCATATGTTTAAAACTCTGACATTTAAAGTAAAAATCTATAGAAATCATCTAACAATTTGGATTGATAAGAAAAGTGTCTAAAGGAGTAGCAAAACAATATTATCACTCGTAATAAAACGATATAGCACAAACTATTCGCACAAGGTAGTCTCTATTATTTGATTCCTAAACATTAATTTTGGGTTTATCTTAATCTCAATATTCAAGTATGAAAAACAAACTATGAATAAAAAAGACTAGTTTTAACAATATTTTATGGCATGTTTAAGATATCAATCAAATATTACAAAGACTCGATCAATCACTTTAAATCAACTAAAAAAGCATGATAATTTTACAAAAACTTTAAAATTGCATCTAAATATCCCTAAATCACTAAATAAATTAATAAAAAGTAAACACATGTTGAATAAAGTTTTTTTAAAGTACCTAAATTCATGTGTAATTTTTCTTATAACTCAACCTAGAATCTACATTTTCCTCAATGTATGAAATATAAACTAAATTTAAGAAGAAAAAGAAAAGAAAAATTACCCATTTGTCTTAGCTCAATATGATTAAATAGTGATGTAGTAAGTTAGGTACATTCATAATCTAATTCAATTTTATCAAATAGATAGAATGTTGTATACTTCTCATATATCACATCTTAAAAAATAGTCATAAATATAAAACTTCTAAATAAAATAAACATGAGATCACAATAATAAGAAAAAATAAAGTAAAACAAAACAAATTACATTAAGAATAAAATAAGATAAAATAGAATAAAAAAACTAAACTAAAATTTCATAAAAAAAATACATTAAAGATTAAATTCATGAAAATAAATAAATAAAAATAATAATAATCTGGAGTAAAGTTGAAGGTCAATCCTCCATGTCATTTAGTCCTTAGTCATAACTATGTGAGTGTTTGGGTGGTCTAAAAACAAAACCATATCCTTGATTCTCGGGTTCTCTCAAATGACTAGAATCAACTCCAAGATGAGAAAGAGTTAACTGTTGCATCTCATGGATATTTCAAGTCCTATAGTCCTTTGTGTTTGCATTGGTATGCTATGTGCAAAGCACGAAGACTATTTTTTCTTAGTTTCTTTTATCTTCCTCTATGTAAGATTGGTTACTAAGGATCAATAATGTACACATGTACATAATTAGGTACACTTGGTATGTGAATATATTTTTACACACCATGAGGTTGATTTTTGTAGTATGCATGTTAGGTTTCATTATGGTTTTTGGCAAGCATGATTGCAAATGAGTTGACATTATCACTCATGTTTTTGTTTTATTTCAAGTACGGATATTTATGAAAATTATCCGATAATTTTAGAAATGAAAAAATGGAATTTTTGTCTCACTAACCCTTGCTTAAGGGTTGGTGAGACCCTCGATGAGGTATCCCTTGAGCTTGGATTATTTCTATGAATCTTTATGTTTGGTATCCAAAACAATGTAGCAAAGTTCTATCAAATTGACAACTTGTTTTTCTATTTTCAAATTACTATTACCTTGAGTATTGATTAGTATTAGTGATTCATAACTGGGTGAGAAAAACTGTGCTTTTGATGGTGAGTTCTCGAGGTAGTGTTTTCTAGTTGGTTTTTAGTGAGGAGCCTATGTGGCGGTGAGTCATGTGTCGATTGGTAGTTGCTAGATGCAACTTTTTCTTAGGTGAGAAACCTATATGGCTATGAGCTATATGTTCGCTAGTAGTTTCTAAGATGCAACATTTTCCATAGAAGAGGAGCCTGTGTGGTGGTGAGCCATATGTTCAGTTGAGAGTTGCAAGTGTACATGGTTGTATGATTTTCTCATGTTGTTTGTTAGTGGTTTATGGTTGTGTATAGTTACCATGATTGGTGGTTCACTTTCTATTCACTTTATTAATCTTTGGTTACTGATCACACTATGTTGAGTAGTGTTGGCTTTGGAAGAAAATTGGGTTTATGTATTAGATTAAGTAGTTACAAAGGCAAAAAGTGAGAGTAATAATAGGAAGTTAGGGAAATGTGGCCCTTGAGTTATAGAGGTATAGGTGGTTTTATTTCTGTCAATGTTGTATCTATTTTTATTGCTTAGTGGATTTATTTGTTGTCAAGTGGTTTTCATAAGCAACCCGAGGATGCTACTACATAAGTAGGGATTCTGTTTGGTTTTACCTCATTATATATAATATTGTGCATGTTCTAATGGTTGGTTAATATAATCAAAGTTTAAACTCTCATTAAAAAACATTTATTATTTATTACTTGCTTTTTGAATACTATATAATATATTTGTTGCTTATTTCTAGCTGTTTGTGATTAATTTTTATTACATTCATTACTTTCTGTTAAGTATTTTACTTACTGTTGTTGTGTGTTTGGGACAAGTCCTTAAGAGTCTATATCTCCTTAACATGTTGTGTTAATATAATATGAGTTTTCATCATGTATGTGCAAACATACTAGATCTAAACTCTGTTTAGAAATCTTATTTGATTTGTATTGTTGCATGCCTTCTTTTCTTTACATGTAGCATGCTTATAGCTTTTTCATTATTTGTTCAATTGATTTAATTTAATATTCTTGCATGTAAATTTAGTGTGTCTTTAAGGATTTAGTATTTTCATACCCTAGTTGTATACTGGGCGTTGAACTCTTTATCATAGGATAATAATGTGTTTTGATTAATTGCATGCTTTGAGAGTACAATCATTATTTATCGAATATGCTTTCACATATGAAGTCTTGAAGTGACTGAAAATATTTTTTTTTATTCTAGTGTGCATTCTTATTTCATATGATGTTTATTGATTGACATGCTTTTGCTCATAACCAATTTGGATAGGAACCTATAAGGTACATCGTCACTAATGTGTTGACCACAGATTATTGTTTCTTATTTGCTAGTTATTCTCTTTATATGTTGAATTAAATATGTTGTTTAGTTCTTCTACAGTGTTATTTGTTTAATTCACGTTGTAGGGTCTTTTTGGCCTAGTTGGAATAAAGCCCGCAAAAATATTCTATAGGTTGGTGTTTCCACTTCTCATTCAGATCAGAAGAACAATTGACCTTTGAGCAATTCTTTCTACAAATGAAATTCTCATATATTATGTCAATATTTACCCTAAACACAATGTTACTGACTTGTATACTAAACATGTTAGGTAGTGTACTCTTGGACATATTATTCAAGTAAATCACCTTTTCATTTAAATGATGAATTTCATCTTTCAAGGATATCTTCTAAGAATAAGCTACCCTTTTCCTATTGCTTTCATTTCGTATTCGATGTGATTTCATTCATGTATGTTGGAGTCAATAATTCACTTGGTTGTAATAAGACCTCACCCTTTGGATAGTTCACCCTCGTTTTAGCGCACAAAGCGGTAATAAGTTGTTTGTAAATATTCTTATCCATTGGTTAATTATGTGTCTAACATCCATGCTCATTATGAATGCTATAGAAAAAGTGTAATATAGTCCGTTCTTTGTCTACAAAACTATATCGTGTGGTGGGCATAAGTCAAGAGTAGACAAAATATTGCCAAATGTAGGAAACCTTACTTAAATGTTTGGCTTCCAAATCCTTGGGTTTCTCACTGGAATATTCCCATTTAACTCTTTACAGCTAGGGTTTCTATTACCTCTGTATAGTTTCTATTATTAAAATAATTTTCATACTCACTCTGACCCACATCCATTAAACCATAATAAGAATTTATATTTGATTGGCCACATAGGACTAGTGCATACCAAACCTTTACCCTATTATCAACAACATTGGGAACATTGACATAAAGTTTCTAAAAGATGGACTCAACAACAGCTTTTGGGCTCTTAATGAATTACCTTTATCTAAGTGTCACTATTATGTCTGTTATCTACTCAAAGTGACTATCTTGTCTCATTTGAAATTCCAATCTTCTTTTTACAATGAAATTTTGGTTAATTTCAAAGGCTCAAACCTAAGTATAATTGATACACTAGTAAATTTGGCTCTATTATATTCTACGGGAACCTCCTTTTCCTTTCCTGTATTACTTCTATTTATTTAAGGAGCTATTAGATCAAGTTCCTAAAAATTAGGATTTTCATAAAATTCCAAAAATTTAAACCACACGATTCTAAAACTTAATCCAAAAATTTCCCTTCAACCTTTCTTAGACCAATTTAGGGTTTGATATTCTTTATTCCAAAAATCTCAAAAATAATTCACAAAATCAGAAAAAATTAATCCAATAATTATTATAGAAATTTTTGGCCACGTACTTTGTTGTCACAGAGAAGATGAAGATTGAAGAATACCCCTTTTAAGAGATGAACCCTTGAAGAACTTCCATTAAGATTTGACAAAATATCACAAGGAATGGCTAGAAAACTATTAGGAATGAGAAGAGTGAGAAATTGAAAGGATTTTGGGAAAAATGTATGATTTTTGGGAATTTTGGTGTGTTTGGAAGGGAAGGGAGAGAAATTTAGGTTTATGAAGATGAAGAAAAGAAAATTTGAGAGAAAATGGTGTAGAATGCATAGGACTAGACATTTTAGCAAAAAAATTGAATGTGTACTGCCATGTAGATTACTTCATATCGTGGCACGAATAGTGAATTTTCCAAACCAAACGTTTAGATACCAAGGGATTGCAATGCACAAAATTTCATGACGAGGAGTGAAGTCTTATTCTTCACTCCCTAATTTCATCTTGTATATCTCATGCCATGGCAAGAAAAAAGCCATGTTGTGACTTAGATTCATTTTTTTAAAATTAAATTTCTATAACTAATATAATGCTAAGTAACAAATAAAAAGTAAATACTAAAGAATTATATTAAGATAAAAGTAAAAATAAGTAGAACTACATAGGAAAAAATAAATAAAATAAAATAACATAAATAGATAAAAGAAAATAACAAAAAAAAAACAAAAATAATTAAAACATACAAAAAGAACTGGCCAGATCACATAATATAAAGAAATAAGAAAAATAAAAACATATTAAAGTAAGTAAATAATAAAAATACAAAAAACAGATACAAGAAAATAAGTAAAAGAAATAAAAATAAATAAACAACTACACACAAGCTAATAAAATAAAATATTAATAAATCTCTTTTTCTTACTCTTTGAACTCATGATTTTATTTTTTCCATTTCATTTGATTGGACAAATATGTCTAGCCCCATTACAACTAAATGAAAGATCTTTTGATTTTATGAAATATTTTCGATGAATGGAGATATAACTATAGGAAAAAAAACTTATGGTACCTAATTCAATTATTAAGAGATAATGATGTTTTATAAGAAAGAATGATGTTCCAATTTGTTTAAGTTACCCAGTCTAATTATTACTAATAGATGTTATACCACACAAACATTTGAATATGATTATTATATAATAAGTAGGATGATTGGATGACTAGAGACTCTATCTATAATTTATTATAATTTAAAATCATAATATTGTTTTGCTTTTGAAATAAAATATCAAAAAACTTGTTATATCTATAATAGGTATTGACTTTGTTTGAAGACTAACAAAGAGTAGTTGTAAGGAAATTTGATAAGTGATAACTTATACATATTTTTAGTCATTATTTTTTCTCTATTTACTCTTATTTTATTATTTTCATATTTTATAGTTATTTATTTTATATTTTAAGAGAAAATATGAGTTTTTGTAATTTTGTGATTTTTGAAGATTTTTGTATTTTATTATTAATTTTATTTGATAAGTGGATGAAATTAGAAATATGGATGTGCTTACAAAGGCGTGGATTTATTGAGCAAAGTAGCTTGAAAAACAACACCTTTTTTAACCCATGCGAGCCACTCGATGCCTTTCCCTCACGTCGTTTTCTTCAAATAGTGCAAAAAAATTTCGTTTGGTCCAATCTCCCGCCCAGCCATGCCAAAGGACACATCATTGCACTATTCACTCTCTTGTCACGTTGTTTCTCCTAAATCCATCTCGCAATGTTCACTCACTTGTTCCATTATGTGACATGTGGCATGCTATTAAGCGTCCATTTGACTTCATTAGACGGGCCATACTTAATTGATCATAAAACTTAAAATAAAACTCATATATATATCCACAAAATATTATTTTGAAAAAAATATTAGAGAAATTAGAAAAAATAGAAAGAAAACTTAGAAAAATTCTCTTCGAGCAGTTTAAAGAACATTTTAAAAAATTCAAAGAAAAAGTTTAAAGATTGATATATTGACTTTACTTTCTCATTAAAGAGGTTATAAAATTCTTGTATGTTATTTAATTATTTAGTTATCTTATTATATATGTAAAATTTAATGTCTAATTAAACAATTCATTATTATTATGAGTAATTCAATGTCCTAAATTATGACTAATATGAATTATGTTATGATTTGAATAAAATTTTAATTATGAATTTGTTGATGTGTTTAATTTCATGTTTGAATGTCAAAATATGCTAATTTTTGAAGTTAGTGTATAACTAATTTTATATTTAGTTTTATTTATTGTTAAATTATAAAGTTATATGAAATTGTTAATTTTTATTACAATGAAAATTAATTATTTAAGTTATAAATTGTTAACGATATGAATTTTATCTAATTTAATCATTACTTTTTCGAATTATCATGAAAAAAATGAATTAAATCTAGTGGTCATAATTCTAAGTTGTTCATGAGTAAGGTTGAATAATAATCGAATTGCTAATCAATTACAAAATAAGAAAAAGTAAAATTTTTGGGCAAACTTAAATTCTTAAAATTAAAATTGAGAAAAACTAAAAGGGATATTAAAATTATAAAATAAATTTAGGATTTGAAAATTAAATATATCATAACATAATAAATTTAGTTGTAATTTAATGACTAGAAAAGTCCCATAATCACATATTTCTCTTATCAATCTAAAAATTTGTAATTTTTGCTATTTTCTTATTCTTTTATGTTATTGTTTTTTTTACAAAAATACTGAAAATCCCATATTAGTTTTATTTGTGGTATTTTAAGATTTAATTTATAAAAAAGTAATTAATAATTAAATTTTCGTAATCCTTTGCAAGTAATGACTCTTATTTACGATTATATTTATAACAACGAAATTTTTTAAAAGTAAAAAAATTGAGGATAAATATTTGATCGCCTAATTAAGTATAAATCTATATTATTAATTTTTCCTTTTATGTATAAATAATACATTCAATCAGATTAATATTAATTAAACCACTTAATGCCTACGGTCAGGTCTTCAATTAATTTAATTAAATTATGCCTAATGTCTAACGAATTAATAAATCATTTAACTCAATACATTGGCCAGGTTACCAATTTAAACTCCTATTCCAGCTATTTAAATTAGATCTAGGAAACTTATTTTTTATAATTTAAATCTAATGCGAGAAATATATCGTCAATATATTCTTCAATAATAAACTTTATAAAAGTTTTGAAATAGAAAATAATATGTATTTAATAATGATTCAAAATATTTGTTTAAATAATCTATAAAAACATAGTAACAAAAATAAAATCTCATTATCACAATTAGTCATACATTCTCAAAATAATAAATGACCAATAAATTAAATTTAAATAATTCAAGTAATACAATAGTATTTATTGAAAAGAAATAAGACTACAAATCATATTTTAATATCCAAAAGTAGGTAGATGTATGTGTCTTGTTCCACAATTGTAATCTTGATCTTCATAGTATTCTATAGTTTTCAACAACCTTTTTGGATTACTTGATTTGAAAATTCTTCCTATTATTGCCTCTTATTTGTTATTGCCTAATCTAAATTGTGTATAAAATTAAACCTAAAACTAAGAAATAAAATAGCTGATGGTAGAGAAAAATGAACTATTCTAATGTTTCTGCACGTTTTGACTTAATGAATATAAATTTTAATTTATAGGATAACTAAAATCAAAGCACTTTGGATGAAATAATGAAATGTGCATCGTGGCCCAACTTTTACCATGCTGCTATACAAGGTAAGTAGTGGTTCGCTTGAAGTGACCCCAAATAGGTCACGTTGTGACTTGACATTTCCACGCCACTGCACAGTTCCACATTGCTACATTGAAAAAAAGAATATGCCTAGTAAATTTATGCAATGATGAGTGTGCCACAACCCATTATATCTTTGCTACGACACATAATACTTTACTTGAATTCTTGTTCTACAGTCTTTACATACTCTCTATTTTTACATGTAAGGCTTACATGGATTGTTCCTTTAAGTTTCTAAGGTACAAACAAATCTTTCAGGTGTTATTTTTCATATGTTGATCAATTTATATTTTTTAAGCTAAAAATACCTAAAATACAATAAAAAATACTCATGATTTCGAACATATAGATTTCATAAATAATGTTATAAAAATGTACAATCAAATCTATTTATTACATTTAAGTGCAATAAAATTATGAAATATTAGTGTTTTTAAGAACTTATTAAGTAGTAGAATATTTAGCACAAAAAAACATCTCAGTCACATCGTAGAATAACTTCAACGTTTGGAAAACTTCATTATCTAACACACAATCAGTATCAAGAGGAAAGGTTTTATATCGAGTATCAAATTGCTTCATACGTAGAAAGACATTATTGTAAGCTAAAACAATAGATAGCATGACATAGATTGAATTCCACCTTGTTTTGCAATCAAGAGCTAGTTTCTTTCTATAAGGGGAATCCAATTGTTTAGCTTGATCTTCAAACATTTTCTTTCTTTTTGGAGTATGTGACCAATAGGCTACATTATCACAGATTTTATCAAACCCATTCTCAATGACTTCTATTCCATCTTTTACAATTAAATTTAAAACATGTTCACAACATCACATTTTTAATAAAAAACCACCCAAAAGAATTAAATTGTATAGAGGTTTTTCTTTAATAAGATCTATGAGAGATTCATTAGTAGAAAAATTATCTAAAATTAAGTTTGATAGCTTGTGATCAATTTTCCACTCTTCTAAAGACTCCATCAAACCATCCCTAATGGTTTCAGCATCGCGCAAACATGGTACATACATAAACCTCATAATATAACATTTGAGGTTCCTAGACTCATCTACGTAATAAGCAGTTATAGCCATATTATCCTTCTTTTGGTTAGTGATCATCCACATATCAGTTGTAATAGCCATTATGTTTGAGTTATTCTCTAGAAACTTTATAATCTTTTCCCTTCACCTCATAAATCTTTAGAATATTATTTCTAATTTTGTTTCTTGAAACAACCTTAAATAAGGGTTGAAGTGAATAGGAATATCTTTTAAATCCCTAATGGTCAATCATTGATAATAGGTACTCATATTGAATAATCATGTTTGCCAACTCAACCCTTGCAACTTATGGATCAAAATGTATAGCTTGTAGTTAAGGACTATCCAAGGTAATTCTACTCATATTCAATGTTATTTCTTTTGCCTCATCATCTCTTTTCTTATGAGGTATCTTTTTATATGGTTTTTCAAGTGGGTCATTCCTTTGCCAGTATCTCCTATCAAGTGTCGACTACAATGCACACAAATAGCCTTTCACTCTCCATTGATTAGTTCCCTTCTATAGTAGTTCCAAGTAGTATATTTCAAATCTTTTTTAGAATTATCACTACTTCTATTTGTTTGTGTAGATACCGTTGCACTTTGATTAGATTGTGTGTCCCTCGAGTTTTGATTGTATTGTGTTGGATTTTGTAGAGGTAGATAACCATCCCAAGGTATTGATAAATTATCAGATAGATCATCCATTCCAAAACCTTCAACAAATAATAGTTTAAACGAGATAGTTACACCCACCGACATATGGGTTTCTAGGTGGAGGTTGTACATTTCTTTCATGTGGGCAGTTTCGAAGTATAGTATTTTAAACATGTTCCTATAAATAGCATTCAAACATTGCAATATTACCAAAATCCTAAAGTAGCATCATTTAATGTTAAATACAAAACGAAATACAATAATTTTGACTTTCTTTAACTCCCGGCAAACCAAGCATTAATGAGATTAAGAAAGCTTAAAGAGCTATGGCTCTTCAACATCACCCATATGTTTGTCAAAATTCGCAAGTGAAATGAAGCAACCAAAGTGTTTGTAATTATAAAATTCGAGTAGGGATATTCTTTTCAATTTTTTTCTTAAATTAAAATAATAGTGTGATGTATAAAGTCAATAATGATATAAAATGAAGAGAATTTATTAAAATGTAAATTAAAATGATGGGTAGTCACAAATGAATTAGATATTGTTTATTAGTGCTTATTACTCATTAATTATAATTGATTCATCATTATTCAACCAATATGTTTGACTATCAATCGCTTCAGCTTGAATTTTAAAATTCAAGTAGAAATATTAACCTATTTAGCATAAATAGAAGAAGCAACCTAAATGATGCTTATAAAACACTATCAGATCGAGTTTTGCAATTTTAAAATTTATTCTAAAAACTGATAAAAAAATATATAAATAACAGTGAAGCAAAATACATCTAACAACTGCAAGGTAAACATGGTACATATTTCTAAACCCAAAAGTTGATGTTTATGGTAATAGAGGCACTTGTTCAAATGAACAAGGTAAAAACCAGAACATTAACGTGTATGCATTTCTATTTTATGATGGTGCATAAAATTAAATCACTATCAAGAACTTGGTCCTATTATTGTTATCAGCGATATTGTATCACAAATACAAAGGTAGTCAAGGATGTTTGCACTTTTTTTGTCAAGGAGGTTTGTAGTTAAGAATTTGGGTAGGAATTGGTGGCAACTGACAAACTGAAAAACTACATAGGGTTTTTATAAGAAACAGATTTAGAATGGATCGATCCATAAAAACCATGATCCGAATTGATCTGTTAACACCCAAATTGGATGATGACCTGATATGTTTATGATTCACAATGACATGACCCAATTAGATCATGGATTGGATCGATCCATGGAGCTAGTTATAGCAATCTAACTAATCTAGTTATGGTAACTATTCTCTACAAGTGTACACATGCTCAAACGTAAGCCCTCATTCTAACATTCCCCTATAAAATACATGGTGCTATAAGAACTATGAGTTTGGTTTTGTTGGCACTAAAACTTGTCTCACCGAGGGACTTGGTAAACACATCAGCTGCTTATTCATTAGAAGGCACAAACCTTACATCAAGCTTTTCTTGCACTAGAAAGTCAAGAATGAAATGAAAGTTATTGATTTCAATATGTTTAATATGAGTATGCATCATAGGGTTGGTTGCCAAATGTTTTGCCCTCATGTTGTCTGTAAAGAGAATAGACACATGATCCACCTTTACCTATAGTTCATTTAGCACAAATTGTAGCTAGGTCATTTTTGCATATCCAAGTGCTAGAGCTTTATGTTCAGTCTCAACACTTGATCTTGTAACCATCTTTTATTATGAAGCCATCCAAGCCAAAAGACTATCAACAAGGTAGATATCATTCCCCCCAATACTCCTTATGTTGTTTAGACAGGAAGCCCATATTGAATCAATGAAACCAACAAAGTCATGCTCATTCAATTTTTGAAACAACAATCGAGTGAGAGTACCTTTCAAATAATATAAAATTCTTTTTGTAGCTTGCCAATGAGCCTTTGCAGGTATGCACAAAGTTGGCACAGTCTATTGACTGAATAAGCTATTTCAAGCCACATTAGTAAACAATATTACAAAGCTCATACAATGCACTTGTAGAGAGAAGGATCATCTAGAGCGGGTCACCTTCAAACTTAGATAGAACAAGCATCGAACACATAAGAGTTCTAAGAGGCTAGATATTAGTGAGGCCCATCTTGGACAAACAATTGTTGATATATTTGGTTTCAACCATATAAAGTTGATCACCATATCTAACTACTTTAATTCCAAGAAAGAAATGAATTACATCAAGATTATTGAGTGCAAATTTTCTATTAAATAGAAAAATCAACTTTGAATAATACTCAATGCTACTCCTTGTAAGAGTTATATCATCCATATAAATCAAGATGATTATGTGATGATGACTAGTTTGATGAAAAACATAGAGATGTCTAATCTTGAATTCATAAAACCCAAATTAGTCAAGCTAGTGCTCAATTTTTGATATCAAGCACTAGGAACTTCTCTTAAACCATATAATGCCCTTTTAAGTTTACACACCCAAATTGAATGTTTTATATCCTCAAAGCCTAATGGTTGCTTCATATACATGTATTCTTTTAATTCTCCATTAAGAAATGTATTATTAACATTTTTTGTCTCAATTCCCACTTGTTTGGAAAAGCCAAGGTCAATGCAACTTTGAATTTTTGAGGCTCATCCATAACAAGAGAGAAGATTTTAGAGCCATGAAATCTTATTCAATAATTCATGAGTGTTCCAAGAACCAAAGCCAAAATATCTTTTGGAGCTACCACTACCATGGAAACCAAAGGAACCTTTGAGATTAAATAAAGAAAACTTTACAAGATATTCTTGTAGTAATGTGTTAATATCTAATTAAGAACACTTTCTATCAGTATTTTATCATATGACATGAGTTCACTTTGAAATTCACCAAATGTAACACAACCTGTGTGCATTAGTATTGATATGGATGAAATGATTCAGTTGTAATTTACATCAAGCCCTCCAAGGCCATAAATAATAAGATCTCTTGTGGAGATAATTTCTCCAATAGATAACAAATTGTTTGCAATGAATTCAAGCTCTAGAGTATATTCTTCTATGGTAACGTAGTTCTTGCATATGGTTTGTAACTCTAATAAAAGATCCATCAATCTAGTTTGTGAAGAAAACCCTCTCAAGTTCCTTCCATAGAATTGTAACTCACTTGTCTCGAGGAAGATGAAGTTGCATTGATGGTGTAATGAAACCATAGAATAAAGATTTAACATGATTATTTGTTCGATTCCATACATAGGATAGAGTTTTGTGGTATTAGGAAGAAATTATGAAGGTGGAAGAAAAGTGGACCCAATGGCTAATTCCAAACCATATGCAATTATCATAGATAATTTTTGATCAAGCCATAACAAGTGATTGGAATCATCTAGCTTTAAGGTAACAATCATGTTTATAGGAGGTGAAGCAATGGAAGTTTGTGTAATTGTAGAAGTGATAGAATGTTATCTAGCATCATTGTTGGTAGAGCCATTCTCTTTTTGATAACTCTAAGAAAATATCATTATTTAGCCACTTCAAGATAGCTATTTGTCTTTTTTTTTGGGATAAATGTCTTTGAAAAGGCCTATCTAATGCTTATTGTGTTAATGTAGCTGAAACAAAATCAAACAGAGTGAAAAGAAGCTAATTGGGACAATTTAAAATAAAAAGGGCGGGATAGATCGAGGAAACAAGACATAACATTCATTGAATGGAAAATAATTTTTGATATATTGAGAAAAGTATCGATTGATCTAAAAAGGACTTGATTGATTGAACGATCTTGAGTTGAACGATGATATAGTTAGATCGATCAAGAAGGATCTCGATTGATCAAGTAGGATCTCGATTGATCAAGTAGAGTAGAATTTGAAACATCATCATATTTTTAAGTCCAACTTTCAATCTGAACCTTTGGATCAAAGCTAATTAGATTCCTAAATTGATTAGGACATGTTTCAACCTATTTAAACACTATAAAAGACCATAATTGATGAAACAATTGATAAGAGAAGTATAGAATTCATAGAGAAGTAAAGTCATCATAGTAAAGAGACGAGCTACACATCAAAAGAAAATAGAACAAGATGATTGGAAGAGATTAATGATTGAGCTAGTACAAGTGAAAAGATTCATTGTATTGTATTCTTTCTTAAGCTTTTATTAATTTTGATGATCTTCTATATTGAATTTATGAAGTTGATCAACATATGTAGAGGCCATAATTTATTGTTTAGGGGTTATATGAACCCAATGTTTTACTAAATGAATTAATCATGTTGAACCCATTATGATTCTTATTTATTTCATATTATTTAATATGATTTTTATTCTAGAATTTTTTGTCCAACAATTAATCTTTAGAGGTAATTAGATATATTTGAGAGAATTATTTGATTGCTTGTTATAATTATATAACATGACTGGTATTTCTAGGTAAAGAAGTATGATTCATATGCATGAGATCGATAAATGTAAACTTAATAAGTAGTATGTAATTTAAGTAGCATGAAAGTGTAATTCAATTATTTACTATATGTAACGTAGTTTACTCGAAAGAGGAATTGCATGCTAATTTAGATGCCATTGATTTTATGATTATTATGGAAATTATATGGGGGATTTTTAGTCATTCATATGTGTTGGAAATTGAGGGATTAAGATTCCTAGATATTTTTATGATATTTTTCAGCTCGTGAATTTAGTAATTTTATTCATTAGTTTAATAATTTTCTACAGCTTATTTTTTTTACTGTCTAAATAGTATTAGTAATATTCAAATTTGTAATTACTTGTAAAGAAATTTAACTTTTTGTCATATCGATATTTTTAGACGTATTCATAGACCTAGAGCTTGATCCATCTAATAGCCTCAGCCATTAGACGAGTCATCCCAAGAAGACCTGCTTGTCCCTGCACCTATAACTACACTAGTAGTGTGGGTCTACCTACACACGAGACCATTGGTATTGGAAGGTCGACCTCTAGACCAAGCCATGGTGTGTTTGATCTCAAGCTTTCAATGTGTTTTCTTTTACTCGTGTACCCCTCTAACACGCTATGATGTGTACTTCTTATGTAATCGACATGTGTACATGCAATGCTCTATACATGCATGGACCTCATAAGAGATACACACATTCCACAAAACTCTCTAACTTCTCTCTCTACAAATTGGCCCAATCCAACATATATCCATACTTAAAAGCACATTATATTAATTGTATGACCCATGCACTTGTGGTTAGTGTGTCAGTTTTTTGGTGTCGTTGTCAGGGAGTTTTAATTACTTTATAAAGGATATCAATAATGGATGTTACCACACTAGTTTGAATCTTATAATTTTTGTTTTACTATTTATGTTATATTCCCAGGTTGACAGGTTATAACCTTGAACCTTTTGATCCTAAAATAGAAAGAGCTATACACTAGTTAAGAAGAGAAAGACTACCACATCATCAATAAGGAATTATTACAAGAAATAATGATCAATAGGTAGTTCAAATTTCCAAATCTTTAAGGGATTTTGTTGTCTTACAAGTGGTTAGAGCCTAATCATCTATAAGTAGGCCAAGCATCAATGCTAAATACTTTGAATTGAAGCCAGGTGTTATTGAAATGGTATATACAAATCAGTTTGAGGGAGTCTATAATGATGATCTTAACTTTCATATGGCTTTATTCTTGGAAATCTGTGACACCTTCAAGATGAATTGTGTTTTTGATGATGCAATATGCCTTCCTTTGTTCCCTTTTTCAGTAAGGGACAAAGCTGAGCCTATATGGTCCATTATTACTTGGGAGTAACTAGCTCAAAATTGTTTTGCTAATAATTTTCCACCTTCAAAGATAGCCAAGCTTAGGAATCACATCACCTCTTTCCAACATTTCGAAGGCAAATATTTTTATGAAGTATATGAAATTTTTAAAGAGTTGCTAAAGAAATGCCTACATAATGGTTTTCCTACTTGGTTACAAGTACAAACATTTTATAATTGATTAATAGGTCAACCAAAGATGATAATAGATTTTCCAACTAAGGGTGTTTTAATAAGTAAGACGAAGGAGGATGCTTTTGTTTTATTGGATGAAATGGCCTCCAAAAACAATCAATGGTCTGTGAATATGTTTAACCTAAAGAGAGTAAATGAAGTAGTAGATGTTGACACCCTTAAAACATTGCAAGCTTAAGCTAATGCTTTGTCATTAGGGTTGTCTATGAAGTTGGATATTGGGTCAGTTAGGATAAATGTGGTGCAAGCTCATTTATTTTTTAGGAATATTGTAATGGTCCCCATTCAATTGAAGTGTGTGGAAATGTTCATGAATAGCAAAAATCAACAAGGAAACACATATTCCAACACATACAATTCAGGTTAGATAAACCATTCTAATTTTTCATGGAGTAACAATTATAGAGCTCATAATCAATTTAATCTCCAACCTTTCCCACCATTATGTTTCCAACAACCACAAAATAACTTCAACAAAATCAAGGAAAGAAACCTACTATTAAGGGTAATATAGAGGATTTAGTATAAATTATGAAAACAATTGTTCAATATGTGAATGCCATAAACAAAAATATCATTGGAACAAAATGGGTGTTCAAAAATAATATGATGAGCATGACATTATTGTTATAAATAAGGCTATGTTGGTAGCTCAAGGCTATACACAAGAAGAAGGAGTTGACTTTGATGAAACATTTGTACTTGTAGCTAGATTAGAGTCAATTAGGATTTTACTTGTCATTGCTTGTCACATGAAATTCAAATTATATCAAATAGATGTTAAGTCTACCTTTTTGAATGGATTTCTGAATAAGGAGATATACGTGGAATAACCAAAAGGATTTGTTGATCTTAAATTTCCAAATCATGTTTACAAACTTAACAAAGCTCTTTATGGTTTGAAACAAGCTCCACTAACACACATATTCTTGTACATGTGATGATCGATGTTGGCATAAAATTATTCACACATTCACGAACACACATATATGCTATGCTTGAATTTTATAAATTTTCTTAAAAGACTCTTCGACTTTAACTAATCTTGACTGTAAAATTGTGTTGGGTTCTATTTCTTACTTTCTAAAAATATACTGTATAGAGGCACCTAGTATTAAGAGAGCTACTTACTATAATGTGTGAAGCTACCACAGTGAGTAGAGAGAGCTACGTCAAGACTATTGTGAAAGTCATTATCTTAGGTTTATGACTTGTGCAAAAAAAAAAAAGGAAATATTGTGCAAAAAGCTACTACTTATAAAACTTGTACTTGGAATGCACAAAAAGAAAGAGCCAATAGAGATTTAAAAAAACAAAAAATTCATGTGCCTTATTTATAAAATAAAGAAAAATTTAAGTACACTTTTGGAAGATATATTTTATTTTGTAAGATTGAAGATTTGATTATAATTTTATATGATAGGTGATATTTTTTTTTCTTTTGAGTCTTTCTTGAATGGTCATAAATGAATTAAAAATGATTAGTTCTCAATTGGGTGTGTGCTTGTTTGGGATTAAATGAGGTTAATACTTTACGTGGCTATTTATGAAAATAAAAAATCAAAATTTTATATTCTTATTATTTATTAACTTTTTAATTGATTTTTAAGTTAGCGAGTCATAGAACTTAGGGGGAGTTAAGACCACATTTCACTTTTACTTTATTCTTCTCTTACATTGCTCTATCTTTAAGGAAAGTTTAGCTCCATTGCTTTGTTCAATGCTTTGTCATTCTAGTATGTTAAAAAAAGGGGAGAGAAGTGTGTTACACTTCCATGTTTTATTTTGTTATGCATATAGGGGGAGAACACATTCAGTTAAGCTTATGTTAAGCTTGATTGGTACAAATGCATACTACATGACTATTGTTTACACTTCACTTATTTCTATGTAAACTGAACTAATGTACAATGAGGCTTTCAAGCCAAATTGTCATATGCTTTGTTTATGTCATTTCAGTTACTTACAAGCTTGTTAAGTTAGAATGAAGATGGATTCACCGGACTATAGGATAGTTACACTATGGAGTCTAGGACATCATTGTATTTTTATCTTATTTTTATAAGTGTCATATACTGAGTGAGAGGTTTTGCCACACGAAAATGTCAAAAGGGGGAGTTTGTAAGGACTATGAGTGTTGGCTATTTTTGTGGTCAAAATATTTACCTATAAATTTGTATTTAGGCCTGCTATCAAGTCTATCGAGAGAAGTCGAACAAATGCTCGAGTTCCAGATAGTCGTATTTCAGGTATATCTTTTATAACTACGATATATAGGATTATATTTATATATTTAATAACATATGTTCATATATCTGAAATTATTTTTGGTGTTAAAATATTTATTTAAATTTTAATCAATTTATGAAGTTATTAATTAAATATTTTTAGATGTGCTTTAATATTTTTAAGATGTGTTTTAAGAATTTTTTTTTATAACATTAAGATTTTTATTGGGCTTTTAAAAAATTAATATCAAAATATATTTAATCTTAAAACTATTAGGTTAGGATTATTATATATATATATATATATATATATCATTAGGGTTGAGAAGTGGGAGGTTGAATAGAAGTTGAAACTGATGAGCTACTGCTGCATTAAACAATAGAAAAGAAAAAAAACATATGCTGCCGTCAAAAACAAAACAAAAGGAATAAATTAGAGGAACGGCATAGGAGGGTTGGTGTGAAAGTGGTAAGCTTTATTGGTCTTCACACTCAATGTATATAGGTAATATATATAATTGAGATTGGCGTGTATATATTTATAAATTAATGATTTTTTTTTAAACTTCTCATACTTTTTATATTCATATAATTTATTGTGTCATTAATATCTTGTATATTTAAATTAAATAATTGTATGAGTAATCATAGTTATTTGATTTAATTATTACATTTTAAAAAAGTTATTTTTAGTGAACTTGAGCTTAATCTTTTTGCACTAAAATTTTTAGTTGATTTTATTTAAGTGACATATTTTGAATCATCTAGTTAGGATTATTAATTGTTAAATTCATTCTAAAATACACACGTGTACTTGTGTTTTTGTGCTAACCCTTTTACAGCTGATTTATGACCGTATCTGATTGGTGGAAAGCTCATTGGAAAGTTGGTATAAAAACTGCTCACGCTAATTTCAGAAATTGTGAAAACATAGAAAGGGCTCGTAAGTAAAGTACTTTAGAGTAGTATCATAGGAAGGGTAGCATAAAACCGAGATTGTACTTGAACATTTGATTTTTATAGTAGAAAGTTAAGTGGTCTGGTGGACAGATGGTTTTTCTCTTAGGTCATGGTTATGACCTAGGTTATTTCTATCTAAAAATATTATGTGTTATTCTTTTATTTTCGTACTATAATCTTACACGCGATTGCATGCCTAGTCGCTTTGTTTAGCTTACAAAATTATAAATTCATAAAAATTAAAAATAACATATTCACCCTTTCAGGTTAATTAGGTTCATATTTTATAAACTTTCAATATTAATGACATTATGCAAATAATATAATGTCATTAATATTAATTTTTTCAAAGAAATATATTTGACTATACACTAATTATATATAATTGATTTTCAATGTCGCTATGGAACAATACTAAGTGTATCACGTGATTTTCCTATCAATATATATATATATATATATATATATTCACTCCCTTCTAATTCTTTTATTTTTTATTTGTTTTAATTTTCTTTGAAAAATATGCATGGTCGAGTTGGTTGGCATGAAAAGGCCGAAACGGCTTGAAGGAATGAGTATTCCAGCAGTTCAAGCAAGCATGAAATGTTAGATTAATAATTGATGAATATCAATTTTGAATATTTTACCTACTAGGCTATCACCCAAAAGTCACTAATAAAAGTGGTGCGCCATTATATTGTTGGTTCCTTATTTACTTGGCCATTTTTGTGAAATTTGTCAATTGTTTGAAACAAAACAAGTCAGACCGAATTGTTAACTAGTGGTGTTGATCATAAGCCAAATAGCCAAAATAAGATAATACTAGTTGATAAATACTACTATGCTAAATAAAAGATTCACTAAAAATTGGTTGGCTTAGAATTTTGTGATATTCCAACTTTATTTCAATGAGAGGAAATTTGGTTGGCTTAGAATCACTAGTATAGTGACCAAGAAAATGGGCAAAAAACAGTTGATCAATATAACAATTCATTTCCCTAAATATGTGAGCACGTAAACATCCATCAAACAAACAGTCCAAACTTCAAAGACGTAAGAATAGAGAAATTAAAGCATTATAAAAATTACTATGGTGTTATCTTATGTTATTCAAGATCATCAGATTCTTCTCCTGATGTTATAATTTGAATAAAGTGTTATATCCATTCTTCTTGTAATCATCAAAAATATGCATATCATAGCCCCACTTGTTGCAACCAAAGAACTATATGTAATTAAATTCAAAATAAGAATGTAATATCATGAATTCACAAAAAATAACTTATATATGTTAAAAGATTAGTAAAAGAGATTACCACATTGACACTGGAGTGATATAATAATAACCTTATCCCTTCAAAATCATATTAGCACGGTATTAATCTTTTGTCTATAAATATGAAGCTATTTGGAATCAAGCTGGTATTATTAATGTTATAATGAGCTCTAAATATAAAGTTCTGTGTAACTTCGATTTTTTACTTGGGTTGGTTGAATTTTGGTGCCCATAAACTTATGGAACAACTATTTTTTGCCCAACCAACCCAAGTGACAAATCAGAGTTACACTTGACTTCATATTTAGAGCTCATATAGCATTAAAAATACCAGCTTGATACATATAGTTTCATTTTTATAGACAAAAGATTAATACAGTGCTAATATAATTTCGAAGAGATAAGGTTATTATTATATCAATATGGTGTCGATGTGATAATCTATTTTACTAATCTTTTAACATATATAAGTTATTTTTTGTGAATTCATGATATTACACTGGAATGATGATTCTTGGTGGTTTTCATGTACTTAGCTGGCTAGTGACTACCATGATGTTTTCATACAAGGGAACTAAGTAAGAAAGATGAGATGAAGTTTGGGCAAAAAACAGGTCCATATAACAATTCATTCCCCTAAATACATGAGCACATAAACATCCATCAAACAAGCTACCCAGACTTCAGACACAGGAATAGAGAAATTAAACATTATAAAAATTATTATGATCTTGTCATATGCTATTCAAGATCATTAGAATCTTCTCTTGATTTTTCTTGTGATGATATAATTTGAACCATGTGTTATGCCCATTCCTCTCGTAAATCATCAAAAATTTACGAGTCATAGCCCGACTTGCTCCAACCAAAGAACTACATATATTTAAATTCAAAATAAGAATGTAATTTCATGAATTCACAAAATAACTCATATATGTTAAAAAGGTATATTGGTAAAATAGATTACCACATCTTTAATTAGAATTTTGATATTTGTGATGATTTCGCTCATAATCTTCATGACATAGTAACCACACATGACTCCATCATTTTATTGTGGAACCTACAAAAATCAAGTGTACATTATTTTACATATTTGAACATCTTTATTGTTCAATAGTAAAATTAATTAAATTATTAATATTAACTTGTACATACCATAACTTTGTCCCATATAAGCTTATGAATTTTCTTAAGGGCAATGCCCCTACTCTTGTTCCACAGTTTCCATGCCCTATCAAAGTTTATAACAGTTAGTTTTTTTATTAAATATTACAAAGAACAATAGGAGAAAAATAGCTAGATATAACTCTTACATTTCAGCAACTGCTTTTGTATCTTTACTCAATTGTATGGAAGCTAAGTCACAGTATCAAACATGATTGCCATATAGATCAAGGATTACCAACATCCAATGATTTTGTCCTTGTTCAAACTTTAGTGGCCAAGGGATTATCAACTTTTGATTTATGTTAAGTGTTTATGCTCTATCACATAATTGTTTAGCTCTGATGCTAACATCCTTCTCTTGATATTGATTGATAAATGAATAATCATAGAACATTGCTAAATGTGATGAATGATTAGCTTGAAGTCGATAATAACATGCTATATATATATATATATAAATAATTAGCTAATATAAATATAATTATATAAAAGAAATATATATAAATATGCAGTGCTTGGAATAATTTATGTCTTAGGAAGAAAGAAGAGAAAAGGAAACATCTACATGTGTAGCGTCGGTAGACACATAGAACCGATGCTAAGTCCTACGTGTAGTGTCAGTTCTACACGTCAACCGATGCTACAATCTACATGTTTTAAGTTAGTTTTTCAATGAACTGGCTTTAAATTCATTATAAGTTGGTTTTCACCAAAAATCAACTTTAAATCTCAACTTAAATGACCATTTTGTAGTAGTGAGTTTAAAAGAGTTCACAATTTCTTAGGTTGTGAATTTTATAATTTTTTTCTTAGTAAAATAATTGTAGGAAATTTTTTTATTATTTTATCCATATTTATTTCATATTATCAAAAATATGACTGCTTGAGATATTTCCATTTCTCTTAAAAATTGTTATCAATCCATTGATAGAAGATTACGATCCGAAGGAAACCATATACAAATGGTGGCTGCAAACTAAGGGGTGAAACCCAAAACCTTTGATGGTGCATATTTTAGATTCTATAACATGTAGATAAAGGTGTAAGCTTTCTTATACGCGTGTTTGTGTATTGGCTTCCTATGTACAAAACACAATGTCTTTTTTTACTTAATTTTTTGTGTTCCTCTGTGTAGGGTTGGTTACTACGGATCAGTAATTCACACACTGACATAGTTAGGTGTACTTTGTATACAAGAATATTTACACACACCACAAGATTGGTTTTTATAGTATGCATGTTAGGTGGAGTGTTGGCTTTCAACAAGTGAGCGTGGGAGCAAGCTGATGCTTTTACTCTTGGTTTTGTCTTGTTTCAAGTGTGGGTATTTATAGATATTACTCAACATTTTTAAAATCAAAAGTGTAAATTTTTGGCATCTCACTACCACCATTGCCACCACCCTTCAAGAGATGGTTGGAGAGGTGGCCAGGGAGATGGTTAGTCGATTGTTGTAAATACTTCTCTCATTAATTTCAAATCAATTCAAAATATCTTTTGAAACTATGTCAAAATTTTCATTAATTTGAATTCCTTATTCATTAATTATTTATGTAATTGTGATACATTTGTGTGAGCACATGATAGTGTTAGTTGCTATTTTACAAGATGATGAACACTTTTTTGTGTGAGTAGTATTCAAAGGTTGTGTTAATTGATTCTACACATTACTGTTCTATGGTATTTGATTACATCACATCAAGTGGTGTTCTAGAGGACAGTAGGGTTTGTGTCTCGAAACAAATTGTTGTAGAAGCAATAAGTAAAAGCAACAATAGGTAGTTAGGATAGAGGTTCCATGATCGGTGCAAAATTACAAGTGCATAGTATCATAGTTTTATAGTAAAGTGATAAGAAGAGTATCATCCTCAGGGATTGGTAACTTATTTTTGACAAATACCAAAATTATAATAATCTTAATTTTATCTAGAAAAATCACTAAGGTTGTTGTAAATGAAATTTAAAATAAAATCAATTTAAAGAAAATGCGCAAAAGAAAATAAAGATGTTTAAAGATTGAATTAATAGGAAGAAAACTTCTAAGAAATAGATTTCACCTAATCCCTCACTATGCTTCACTCATCTAACTAATTGAATTTAATTCTCTCTGTTTGTTAGCAATCTCTAAAAAATATCCAAAAGCTTCTTTCGATAGTTAATTGGAAATATTCTTGTTCATTAATTTACACAAGAGTATACAATTTAATAAAGCAAGAAAGCATTAAGATCAAAGATTTTAATACTACATATGTTCATATAAGTCTTTCAATGTCTATATTTCCCTATACCAAAATATTCTAGATCTATTCTATTATTCCCATTTTCAATAGTAAATCATAAGACTAAAATCATCTAATTAATGGCTAGTTAATTAGAAGCATTAAACTCAAAATAAATCAGACAAACATGAAAATAAATAATTCAAATTAACATCTTGGTCTTCATCCATATCTAACACCACAAAATCTTCAGGAAAAATAAATTTATCCACCTTTACCAATACATCTTCTATGATTCCTTGTGGATACTTGATGGATCGATCTGCTATTTGCAAAGAAATTTTTGTTTGTTTCATATCTCCAAGTTCTAATTTTCTATAAACGGATAATGGCATAAGATTAAAGCTAGCACCAAGATCACATAAAATTTTATCAAAAAATGAATTTCCAATAGTGCAAGGCAAAGTGAAACACTCTGGATCTTTTAATTTATGAGGTAATTTATTTTGAAGAATGACACTACATTCTTCAGAAAGCTTTACTATTTAGAACTCCTCTAACCTTCTTTTCTTGGAAATGGTGTCCTTCAAAAATTTGGCATAATTTGGCATTTGTTCCAAAGAATCTACAAAAGGAATATTTATGTAAATTTTCTTAAAGATATCCAAAAACTTAGAAAATTTCTTATCTAATTTTTGTTTTTGAAAGCATTAAGGATAAGGAAGTGGAGTAGAGAGAATAAGAGGATTGTTAGGAAATGAAATTGATGGAGCCATGCTAGTCTCTCTTAGATTATCATCAACAATCTCCTATTCTTCTACTTTATGATTGTTTTGGCCATTGTTTGGAGCTATACGGGTGGACTCTGTTTCCTTTGATGGTGACCTCTCAATTTCTCTTCCACTCCTAAGTGTAATGGCATTGCATTGTTCCTTTGGATTCATTTCTATATTTTTTGGAAAATGATGACTCTATGAAAATAGTCATTAGCGCACTTTTTTACTTAATATTTACTTGTTTTATTTAATAAATAGTATTTTTATGGCTAAAAAGTTAAAATATAAACATTTTAGTGAAAAGGGATGAAAATATAATTTTTGGAAATTTTTTGAAATTTTTAACGTAGGGCCAATTAGAAGCTATCACGTGGCATGCCACGCAAGCAGAGGAGTTGACTGGGCAAGCCACGCCAACACCACACAAGCACAGAGAGCGAATCATATCGCACGGTGTGTGAGGAGGACAAAACACGTGCCACATGTCAGCACGGTGTTCAATCCAAGTGTGTGTCACGATGCCATTTCTCCACACATTCCACCCGTGTACCACGCCATCCATTCCCATAAATCACATCGCGCCACATGTTGCTGACTCAGTGAGCATTGACTTTGATTGATCTCCCCTACCACGCGTCACTGCCTGTTTGCCCAATGAATTCTGATGTCGCGTGTCACGTTATGATTGGCTAAAATTGTCTATTTTTCTTGTTTTGATCATAGCCCTTGATCCGAAGCTGATTGGATGGTCTAGATCGCACCTGAGCTTTATTTAAGCCCCTAATCACTCCATAAACCCTAATTAGCCTCTATTAGCATAATTTTGGTCAATTTTTAGAGTTATAAAGAGAGAAAAATATAGAAAATTGAAGAAATGAAACATTTTTGGTGGAGATTCAAGAGGGAATTAATACTATAATTCAAGAGATTGATTCTATTTATTTTTCTACTCTTTTCTTTATTAATTTTATGTCTTTCTTTATGTAAAATATGTGCTTTATGAACACAATTATGTGTAATTAATTTATTAATCTAGGGATCTTATGAACCTAATTTTTACTATGTGATGATCTAATATTTTTTCCCAATTAGAATATTAATTTAATTATATTATTTAATCTGATTTTTATGCTATTAATTGTTTGACCAACAATTTACCTATAGAGGCACTCAAATAGATTTGAGAGAATTATTTAATTATTTGTCTTGATTAAATAACATGCATAGTTTCTAGGCAGAGATGTATGATTCTTATGTATGTGATCCATAATTGATGAACTTAATGAGTAGTATGCAATTTAATTGGCATGAGAGTGTGATTAAATTAATTACTATATGGTGTGTAGTTTACTTGAGAGAGGAAGTTAGGTTAGATTCAATTGATCATGTAATTAATTGATATTATATTGGAGGGATTTTAGCGATTCACATGTTTAGATAATTAGGGGATTAGGTATTCCTAGATATTTTCTCATATATCTTTTTAGTTACCAAATTTGATTCAATTATTTATTGCTATTTAATTTTAGTTATTTTAATTTTCCTTCATTAAAATATAAAAACACTAAAAAAAATCATTTTTATTATTTTTAGTTTTAAAAATTAGTTTCTAATAAAATAATCTATGTAAGAACAATCTTTTCTTAGTATTATATTACTTGTTGTGATATGTATACTTGCGTATTCATTGCACACAATTTGTGTGGCGATCAGAAAAGTTCCTCTTTGTTTGGCATTGATAGTCATGGCTAGTTCCCCAATTTGAATTTCAAGATTTTTCATAGTGGCTCCCATATTGCTACAATGAGTCTCAATATTATCCAGTCATGAACCATTCTTTTTAAACATTGCTTTGGTCTCCTCAACAAAGGAAACCATGGCATCCTCAAGTGACATCTTTCTTTCGCTTGGTTGACTATCAAACCCTGGAGAAGGTTGCAGCACATTCTTTGTGTTTCCATAAGAAAAACTTCTCATGATTTCAAAGCCCTGAATGGTAGTAATTTGGCATAGAATTACCACGATAATTGTAGTTCTAATTTTTGATGTATTGAACATGTTCTTAACTTGATTCATTCATCGGAATTGTCATACTTGGGTCTATAACATATTCTGTACTTTGTGGAATTCTTTGGGTTGTCAAGACTGAAATTTGATGAGATAGAGAAGCTACTTGAGCTGAAAGGGTAGAAAATGGCTCCAATTCATGAATCTCGGTAACTTTCTTAGCCATAGATCTTTGAGTTGGTCATTTCTTCCAAAAGAAAAGTAGCACCTTCAACTGGCTTTGACATCAAATTTCCACCAAACGTAGCATCAACCATGGTTCTAGTTTTTCCATTTAACCCACTATAGAACATCTAAACTTGAAAATAATTCGGCAATCCATGTTGAGGGCAACGCCGAATCATATCTTTATACCTTTCCTATGCTTCATAGAGTGTCTTAAAATCATTTTTCTTGAATTGACCAATCTCATCCAGAGTTAGGTGGTTTTTGTAGGTGGAGAGAATTTAGCAAGAAACTTTTCTGCCATGTCTTGCCAACTAGTGATGCTTCATAGTTATAGAGATTGTAGCCAACCTCTGGCCTTTTCCCTCAATGAAAAAGGAAACAATCTCTGTCTAATGGTGTCTTCAATAACACCATTCATCTTTACAGTGTCACAAATCTCCAAAAACATCATCAAATGAATATTGGGATCATCAAGTGGTGATCTACTAAATTGCACCATGTTGATCAACGCAAGTTTAAGCTTAAAATCATTGGCATTAATGGTCTAGCGTCTTACACCTGAGTAGTTGTCATTTGCAATTGGCTTTACACAATCCTTCAAGGTGTGTGGTTGTGCATTCTATTCTCCTCCAGTCATGACTAGTACTTTCTTCTTTCTTCGTGTTCTAAAGGTTTTTTCAATCTCTAGATCAAAAGAAATAATGTTTCACATTCTAGCATGGCGCATCCATCATTAAAAACACATCTAGAGAAAAATAAAAATAAAATATAATTCTAAATTAAAACTAAGATTACTTTGTATTGATATTGGCAAAAATAAGAAAAAATCAATCCCCGGCAACGGCACAAAAGCCTTGATCGGTGCAAACCTACAAGTGCATAGTATCATAGTTTTAAAATAAAGTGATAAGAAGAATATCGTCCTAAGGGATTGGTAACTTATTTTTAAAAAATACAAAAATTATACTAATCTCAGTTTTATCTAGAAAAATCACTAAGGTTCTTTTAAATAAAATTTAAAATAAAATCAATTTAAAGAGAATATGCAAAAGAAAATAAATATGTTTTTTAAAGATCAAATTAATAGGAAGAAAACTTCTAGGAAATAGATTTCACCTAATCCTTTGCTATGCTTCACTCATCTAGCTAATTAAATTTAATTCTCTCTGTTAGTAATCTTCAAAAAAATATCCAAAAGCTTCTTTTGATAGTTAATTGGAAATATTCTTGTTCATTAATTTACATAAGAGTATGCAATTTAATAAAGCAAGAAAGCATTAAGACCAAAGATTTAAATATTGCACATGTTCATATAAGTCTTTCAATATCTATATTTCCCTATGTCAAAATATTCCAGATCTATTCTATTATTCCCTCTTTCAATAGTAAATCACAAGACTAAAATCATCTAATTAATGACCAGTTAATTAGAAGCATTAAAATCAGAATAAATGAGACAAACATAGAAAGAAATAATTCAAATTAACATTGAAAATCAAGCATAGTTCAAAATTAAATTAAACATAAAACAAATTCACCATAATTTTCTTAATTGAAAGAAAATTGACTTACAAAAGAATCTACTTTCACGTTTCCCTATTGTGCTCCAATATGCTTTCGGCGCGTCGTTGTTCTTTCTTCTATTTTTCTTTGTTTTTTATTTTTTTGTGGCGATCTGTAATAAAATTTAAATATTAATAATAAATTCTAAAATTAATAAAAATTAATAAAAATTAAATTAAAGTTAAAGTTAAGAAGTTATAAACTATGTCAAATTATGCAAGTCATCATTCCACCTGATAGAGATAATATTAGTTTTATTTCTTTCAGGGTTGTAACTATTATATTGATTAGTGAATTATTTGTTGTTGAGTTTTTACCTTAAGCAACCCAAGGATGTTACCACATAGATATGGTCTCTATGTGGGTTTATCTCATTATATCTTATATTGTGCATGCTCAGTTGTGGTGCTAGTATAATCTGGGTTCGAATTATTTATATTAAAATGTATAGTTATTTAAAATCTATTTTGAACACTTTTTAACTCTCTATCTGACCTTTAATTTACTTATGATATCTTACTCTAAATGATTTCTATTATTTAGATATTATATCAGTACTACTTTTGTTTAGTATTCTCCTTTCAATCTATATTTTTTTGTTCGTTGCTTTTGAGGATGAGTGAATTTGGAGTCTGTATCTCATTACCTTTGTGTGTATCAGGTTGTGGACTTTTTTAATTGGTAGCAGAGTGGATACACTTGATTTGGGCTTAACCACTCCAATGTTGATTCCTTTCCCCTACTCTATGAGTTTAATTCTTTCAAATATTTTATAATGTATTATATATAAGGGTTGGTTAGTGAACCTCCTACATTTAATGGTGTTTGTTACTTTTACTAGAGATCTCAATTGTGTTACTAGTTGAGATCTAACAACAATTATATTTGTTCTTTGATTAATGATAGTGTGTTCTATGCACATCTCTAAAACTAGTGTTTTCGAATCCAAACTCTTTAATGTCTATAGTAAAGAAGAAATTCATCTTAAGAATTCAAACTACCAAGGATTGCACCTTCTTATCAACTCAATTACCATAGAAGTTTCTGATGTTGTGAACAAGTTTACGACTGTCAAGGAATCTTGATATTTCCTAGAAAAAAAATATGGTGGATATACTACCCAGACTTATGTGTCCTTTTCAGAAAAGATAGAGGTCGTTGCTCCTGAATACTCTGCGAATTTTCACTCTAACAATGCTGTATCTAGCTCTTCTTATTGGACTAACACTAGTGAAAATGATCATTTCTCTCTACAAGATTCCTATGAACAACTTTGTGTGACAATTTAAAGTTAAAAAGGGTTATGACTAAGATTCATAATGATTTTTCTAAAAATGATAGGGAACTTTTGAATATTTCTGTTAAGTTGCTCAAACTCACATTAGACAGTGATAAACTTGTAAACGATTTGAAATTAAATCTGGAAAAGTATATTAAGTCTTTCTAGATTCTGTTATGGGATAATGAAAAGTACCTTACCCACATAAGTGAAATTGAGAAGGCAATTTAGGATAGAGAGTTTGAAACTATCAGAGATCAATGCACACATAAGTCTTCTTGTAATTCAAACTTATATGCAATCTTAAGAAAGAAAATTTCATCTTGGAAGACAAAAGGACTAACCTAGAATCCTTGTTGGAAGATTGTGATGCTGAGCAAATCGTACTTCATGCTCGTGTTAAAGTTGACACTAATAAATTCATTCTTTTTAAATCTAGCCTTCTAGAAAAGCATGAAGTTGCTAAAATTCTTTATCTTCAATAATATGAATTTGAGACAAAAATTAAAGAAGCTATTGAAATTGGAAATAAGTGGTTTCTTGGAGATACGAGTTTTGAGAAGTTATTAAAACCTAAAGATGTTCATCCTTCTTCTTCTACTTCAGCTACTATTCAAGAACATTCTTCTATCATTGAGATTTCTGATGATGAATCCACCAATGATTTTATAAGTGTTCAGAGCCTATCTCTCTCCTTTATTTCTTGCAACTTATGTCATCTCACCTCTACTTTCTCTCAAAATAAGTCTTCTACTTATAATGGCACTATGTTTAGTCATATGGAAAAACTTCTGAAACTTTCCATTACTTTGACTAGTAAAGCCTCAACTCTTTAGAATTATGCCATATCGATCTTGAATGAGTTTAAATCTTCTCTTAAAATTGGTACTTATAACCAAGATTTAAATTTCGATATGGTTCACACTACCTTGAAGGCTCACACTTCTAGCTATTGGTACATTGATAGTGGTTGCTCAAGATATATGATAGGTAATAAGTCCTTCTTGACCAATTTAACTCTTACCAATGATGGATCATTTACACATGTTAATTAATAAATTGTTGAAGAAAAATGAACACTTATCTACCACTATACCTCTTCAACTTCTTCACATGGATATAATGAGTCCTATTTAAACTCCCAATATAAGAGGAAGAAAGTATATGTTGGTTATTGTTGATGATTTTTCTAGATATACTTGGGTGTTGTTTCTCAAAGAAAAATCCAAAGCCTTTGATCATTTCAATACCTTATGTATCAAGTTACAAAATGATAAATTTGAATCTATGGTACTATCATTAAAATCATAAGTGACCATGGTAGAAAATTTAAGAACTCTAAGTTCAGTGCTTTCTGTGATGAAATGGGTATTTAGTCTGAATTCTCTGCTCCAACGACCCCCTAACAAGATGGGATTGTTGAAAAAAGAACATGGTAATTCAAGAGATGGCGAATGTGATGTTGGTCAATAAGAATCTGACAAAGCACTTTTGAGTAGAGGCAGTTAATACTACTTGCTATACGTTGAATTGCTACTTTATAAGACCCTATACTTGTCAGTCTTCGTATGAATTCATGCATAGAAAGAGACCAAATGTTAAGCACCTTCGTGTGGTAGTGATGAGTGCTCAAAAAGCAATAAAATTACCATGATTTTATGCACATTAATTTATTAAATATATATATATTTATATGTTTTATCATATATTTATATAAATTTGTTTTTTTCAGAATCACGGGTATTTTTATTGTTTTTCAGGTATTTTCACTTAAAAACTTAACTTAAAGACTCAAAGAAGAATACTGGAAGCAATACATCACAAATATATTAATAAATAAATAGGGAAAGGTCAACAAATATGGAAAAATTGGACAAAATGGGTCAAAAGGGTCAAAAATGTCAAAAAAGACAAAATCGCGCCGCCGCGCCGCCCACTCGCACACGCCAACGCCCAGTCGTGCGCAATACGCCCCACGTCCGCACACATCAGCGCGCGCCCAGTCCTAGTTCCGCGCGTGTCTCTTCTGCTCCCGTGTGCGCCTGTGCGCCCCCCAGCTGCCCTCCTCTCGCGCCGATGCCATTTCGCCCCATTTTCGCGCGCAGCCGCCCCATGACGTCATCAATGACATCAGTAATTACACTCTGCTTTTTCATAATTTTTTAACATTTTTTCTCCTGCTTTTTCTCTCCATCCTCACCTATAAATACCCAACTTCTCTTCACTTCTAAACACACCTCAAAACACATCTTCTCTTCTCTTTCTTTCTCTCATTTCTTAGTTTTTTTAGTTTTTCTAGTTTTTCTTAGTTTTAGAGTTCTTCTCTTTTTGAGAAGAACTAGTTATGTTTTTGTAATTTATTAGCTTTTTGATTCAATAAATGGGAGTGCAAATTCGCTTGGAGGTTTTCCAGCAACGGGAATAGCATCGAAGTTCTGTAAGGATTTTATTTTCTTTACATTTATTTTTTATGCTTTATTCTTACATGTTATATTTAGTTTGTCTGTGATTAAATTTAACTCTACTGGCTGTTTATAAACATAATGTAATAATAACGTTGTTATGCTTGCGAAATATTAAATAGGTAAAAATCTCTAAAATGAATTGATTTTATTTTTATTCAAGATTTTATATTAAGAATGTTAGAGAGAAATATATTATTTTTCATTACAAACTTAAATCTGAAAATTAGATTTTAAGGTTTAGTTATCCGGTCTAATTTAGAGTAGTGCTCTTTTATTTGTTGGTACAATCGCCTGGTAGTTAGAGTGAAGCTCTATTTCAAAAGTTTTTATAAGAATTATTATCTGAAAATGTATTGACAACATATTTTCAGTAGTGGTTTTAAAACTTGAAAGTTAGTACTCGGATAATTAAATTTTTAGATTTAATTTGGACACCTTGAATAAAGTTTAAACTGTCTAACCCCACCAAAGGTGACATTTAAATGGTTCATTTTCAATCTCTTAGAAAAAGAAATTAATTTAATTAACCAAATTAATTATCAACCCCACCCATAGGTGTTAATTGATTTGTTTAGTTAACAAAGAATATCTAACCCAACCAAAGGTGGTATTCATATAAAAAAGAGAGAATCAATAAATATCAATTCATATCTTTAATAACCTAAATAATATGAGCAAGCATAATTAACTTAATTATTATATCCATAAATACTCCACCATTATAAATGATAAAATTTGCATAAATGTTTATTGAATCTATGTTTATTTTTATGTAATTAGATTAAAAACACAAAACCCAAAATATCGTGACAGGATGTTTAGGATTTAATTTCGTTTTTAAAAGTTTGAATAATAAATTAAAAACCACATACATTCCTTCCTTAGATCGACCTTGGGAGTATACTTATCATTTTCTACGAAATGATTCGTGCACTTGCGAGAGTTTTATAAATAAATAAAACCAAATGAAGGGCAGGATCGGCGATGTCGGATATGCCCGATCAGGTAGGTAGAAGTTGTTGTATTCTAAGAGATAGAGAGAATCTAGACAAGTTTGAAGTTGAGAGTGATCTTGGAACATTCATAGGATACTCTAGCAATAGTCATATATACCGAGTCTAAAATTTAAGAGTGTCTACCATCATGGATTCAATCAATATTTTGATTGATAACTCTGGTGAGACTAAATTTGTTGAATTGGATCACAATGATATTTTTGTGACTAGAGTTCTTCAGATAGTACTACCGATAATGTTGAGACTCATCTAACAATATATCTTGTTGATCCCCCAGAAGTTCTAAGAATGAAAGAGACTGTGATCAAGAAGATTTGTCTCTTCCTAAGTGAGCAAAGAAATCTCATTCTACCGAAATCATTATTGGTAATGTGGAATGAGGTGTTAAGACAAGACATCAGTTGCAAGAGAATTTTAATTACATGTGTTCACTTCAACTATTCTTCCCAAAAATGTAAAATAAGCTCTGTAGGATGTACATACGGTCAAATCCATATAGGAAGAACATAACCAATTTAAGAGAAATGATGTTTGGTATCTTTTCCCCATACCTCTAGACAAACATGTTATTGGTACTAACTAATTATACAAGAACAAAGAAGATGAAAATGGAATCATTGCTAGAAAATATCTTGTCTTGTTGCATAAGGGTATACCTAAATTAAAGGGATAGACTTTGATGAAACCTTTACTCATATTGCTTTTCTTGAATCTGTTAGACTACTTCTTGGTCTTTCTCTTCAAGTTTAAGCTATACCAAATTGAAATCAAAAGTGTTTTTCTTAATGGAATAATCAAAGAAGAAGTTTATGTGAAACAACCAAAAGGTTTTGAAGACCCTCACTTTCCAAATCATGCCATGAGACTAAATAAATCTCTTTATGGATTGAAAAAAGCTCCTCATGATTCGTATGAATTTCTCACCACATTTCTCCTCAATGGTGGTTTTTTGAAAGGATCAGATGATAAGACCTTATTTGTCTTAAGGATTCAAGGAGAGCTTGTTGTTGCTCAAGTCTATATTGATGATATTATTTTTCGTTCCACTAAAGATGATCTAGCTCAAATATTTTCTACCACCATGCAAAGTGAGTTTGAGATGAGTTTAGTTGGTGAGCTAAAATTATTTCTTGGTTTTTAAATCAAACAAATGGCAGATGGGATTTTCCTCTCACAAGAAAAATATGCCAAATATATGGTTAAGAAGTTTGGGTTTGATAATGCCTTATCTACTCGAACTCTTATGAGCACAACTCTAAAACTCCATCAAGACTTTTCAGGAAAGGATATTGATCATACTTTGTATAAGAGTATGTTTGGGAGTCTTATATATCTAACTGCTAGCTACCCTACCATCTATTCTAGTGTCAGAGTTTGTGTAAGATACCAAGTTAACCCCAAACAATCAAATCTAGTTGCTATCAAAAGAATCATTAAATATATCAAAGGTACTTTAGAAGTCTGTATTTGGTATTCTAGGGATACTACTACAAAATTGGTTGGATAGTCCAATATTGATTGGACACAATGTAATGATGATAGAAAAAGTACTCCATGTGGTAATTTCTACTTCGAAAATTCCTTGATCTCCTAGCATAGTAAAAAATAGAGTTTAGTTTCTCTTTCAACTATTGAGGCTAAATATATTATTATTGGTTTGTATTGCTCTCAATTACTATGGATGAAACAATTGTGATTACGACATCAAAGTTAAATATCTCCTCTTTCATAATAACAACACAAGTGCTATTTGTATTCCAAAGAATCTAGTCCAACATTCAAAGACCAAGCACATTGATATTCGTCACCATTTTATAAGAGTTCTTGTTGAATCAAACACCTTGACTCTGCAACATATAAGCATTGATTGCCAACTTGCTGATATTTTTAATAAACCTCTAGATTTTCAAAGGTTGGAATCGCTTAAAAAAGCTATTAGTCCTTATTTCCCACCTTTAGATACTTGTTTCATGTTCTTTAGATTTGAACAAGCCTAATGAACTTCTCTTACTATTTTGCTCATATGTATTTCCTCTTCTCTTTTATGTGTTACATTCTTTTGCTGGATGTACCTTCTTCTTGCATATTGAACTTGTTTTGAAGAACTATGGTTTTTTTTATTAGTGTACCTTTGTATTTAATTGCAATAAGGCTATCTTGATATGTGTACTTCTTGAAGCGTTTGTATGACTAAATTCTTGGAGTCTTCTAAAATGATTTATTTCTTATACCTATGTCTTTACATTGTGAATTTATATAGATGTTTTGAGAAGTTTGTGTGTTCCTTGCTTAAATGATTTGCATGACTCTAATAAGCTTTAGAATCTATATGTAGTGTCCCTCAAGGTGAAATCATAGGTGCTACTTAGATAGAAAAATGCTTCAAGCCTTCTTTGAACAGTTTGATCCTTCGTTCCACCCTTGTATACTTATCCTTAGTTTCTCCTCTTGAGCCCTTTTATTATGCTTTTGTTTCTTTTCACCTACTTGACTAGCTTAAATAATAAATCCCACTTTCCTAGAACTTCTTGTGTTTAGTTTCAACTTTTCCTTACTAAATGTTTTTTCTTTGGGATTGGTTGTATTTCTCTCAAGAAAAGAAAGAAAATGATAAAGAAGAAAGAAAGAGAAAAAAATAAGAAATATACATACATAAATACATACATATACATACATATATATATATATATATATATATTTCTTTTTTACTTTTTCTTTTTCTTTCTCTTTCTTTCTCACTTATACATATATATTTCTTTCTTTCTACCTAAACATTAGCCTATATTTACAAGCTTTTAAAGACCTTTTTATTTCTTCTGAGCTTGCACTTACATTAGTGGAGAGAGAGGCTACTTGTGGACTTATAAAGTTTGGTTTAAGTTAAGTATATATTTCCATTTTCTTATTTCCCTTAAGAATTTCTTGATGACATATAGATAAACATGTTTTGCACATCATACACTAAGCATGAAATCAATTTTTTAGTTATACTCCTACTTGACTACATCATGGATTGTTGACCCTATAAATGTTTACGTAAATTCCATTGTTTAATCTAAATTCACTCTTGGTTTTTGAACTTGCTCAGTCTAAAATCTCTTTACTTCTCATTTCTATATTCCTTCTTTCCCTCATTTAAGGTTGTTCCTTTGACATTTAGTGTCAAAATAGGGGGAAGTTTATGTGCACAACTATATGTTTGTTTCCATGTTGTGAGAATAAGATTGCACTACATATTATTTCCTAACTTTCATGCATTCAGGAAAAGTGTTACATGAAGTTCGAGAGAGTTTTGTTTTTATGCTTATGTTGATGCCTATCCTTATGTACTTGTGTAAGGGTAACACGATAGTATATGGTTAGACTACACGTTATGTCTGCATGATATATTCATGAGGTGTGTTTTTGTTTAATGTGTGTAGGTTACAGGTGTAGAGTGAAGTCTTCAGGCTTTTAGTGTGCATTTTTATTGAAACCCTTGTGTTTTAGTTTGATAGAGAAATTGTTGATTCATGAAGATTGATGGAGCATTCAGGACGGATGCACTTGGAGTAAGTGTGTCTTTTGGGTTATGGTTTGTTTCATTATGTTATTATTAGGAATAACAACTTTAGGACATCTTCATGATCATCTTATGTTCGAAGAGTTTTTTTATTTAGTTGTGCAGTGTTTTTACATAGAAAGCCAAAAAGGGAGAATGTAAATCTTGTTGTACTCGTGTATGTGTGTTGGCTTCCCGTATACAAAACACGATGTCTATTTTTAATTAATACTTTTGTGTTCCTTTGTGTAAGGGTGGTTACCATAGATCAATAATTCACATATGCACATATTTAGGTACACTCTGTATGCAAGCAAGTTTACATAAACCACGGGTTAGTTTTTGTAGTGTACATGCTTCATGGAGTGTTAGCTTTAGAAGAGCAAGCTGTAAGAAATTTAACATTTTTACTCTTGGTTTTGGCTTGTTTTAGGTGCGAGTATTTGCAGATATTACTCAAAAATTTTGGAAATGAGAAATGTAACTTTTTGGCACCTCGCCACCACTCTTGCCACCCATCTCGACACCACCCTTGGCGAGGTGGTTGGTGAGGTGGCTGGAGAAGTTCCTAATGAAATGGCCAATTGATTACTATAAACACCCCACTTATTAATTCCAAATCAATTCTAAAAACATATCAAAACTCTATCAAAATATTCATTGATTCAAATTGTTTATTCACTAAATAGTGATAAGTTCCTGTGAGCATAGAATAGTGTGACTTTCTATTTTACATTGTAAGTGAATACTTTTCTATGTAAGTAGTATTCAAAGGTCGTGTTAGTTGATTCTACACATTATTGTTCTATGGTATCTGATCACATCATATCAAGTGGTGTTACTTGAGGAGGAAAGCTGGGTTTGTCTGTCAAATCAAGTCATTGCAGAAGCAATAAGAAAAAGTAGCAATAAGTAGTTAGGACGGAGGTCCTAGCTGGTAGAGGTAACATAGGTTTTACTTCTTTCAAAGTTTTAACTGTTATATTGAATAGTAATTGTTTGATACTTCGTGGTTGTCTTAAGCAACCCGAGGATGTTATCATATAGATATGGTCTCTATGTGAGTTTACCTCGTTATATCTTATGTTATACATGCCCAATTATGGTGCTAGTATAATCTGGGTTTAAATTATGTATGTTAAAATATATGGTTATTTAAACTCTGATTAGAATGCTTTTTAACTCTCTATTTGACTTTTAATTTAATTATAATATCTTACTCTAAAGGTTGTTGTTTAGATATTATACTCTATTAAGTACTTGCTCTCAATCTATCATTTTTCCCAACTTATGGGATGAGTCTGTTAGGATTTTGAATATTATTACCTATGTGTGTATCAAGTTGGGGAATTTTTAAAGAGTTATTTGTATAAAAATTATATCAATCTTTCTCGGGAAAAAAAGCTAGAAGAAATGAAGGATAAAAAATGCTATTCTCGACATGCAAGCCCTTGATGTCATCCAATTGACATTATCACATTATATTTCTTTCAACATAGCAATGGAAAGACCACAATGGTCTTATGGAAAATCTATCCAATATGTATGAGAAGCCATTAGTTTCAAATAAGGTACATCATATGAAGTAGTTTTTGAATTAGTAGACGATGAAAGGTTTATTGATGACTCAAAATCTGAATAAACTAAATATAATCACATCCTAGTTAATTTAGTTGGAGAGGGAAATTGATGAGGAAGTTTGAGCCTTAATTCTTTTATCATCTTTGTTAGGTAGTTGAAATGGTACAATAACAACAGTAAGTAGCACAACAAGAACTAATAGGTTAAAAGTTGATGATGTTTGGGATTAGTCCTCATCAAAGAAATCCAACGAAGAGATTAAGGTAAAGCTTCTTCTTTTACAGTTTTGTGTATAAAGTATCAAGGAAGAATTAGAGAAACTGGACATGGTAGATCAAGTTACTGTGGTAGATAAAAATATATCAGAAGTCCCAACAATTCTTATAACTCCACGACCGTCAAGTATTATAATTATAAGAAGATCAAACATTATAAAAATTCATGCAATAGTGCACTAAAGTATCTGGTGAGAAAGAGATAGAAGCAAAGTTAATTCCACCTTAGAAGGAGATGATGCATTGATATGATCTTTGGAAAGGTAGCAAGATTCTTAGGTGTTAGACTCTCAAACATCATTCTGTGCAAATTTGTAAAAATAACTCTTTAAGATGTATGGGCCTGAAAACTTTGGTAAATTATACCTTGGTGATGATCAACCTTGTGATATTGTAAGTTGTTTATGAGTGTCCTAAAGAGAGAGTTACAACAGGTAAGGTTCCAAAAGTTTTATCAAGTTTCTACCATTTTGGTATATATACTAGTGAGCTAGTACACGTGGCACTATTATATTAGAAATTAATAAAGAAAGGGGTGCGTATAGAACCCTTGGTATGTGTAGGGATACGAAAAACTAGCTGACATGTAAGGATAATATATCAAAATGAAGGTCCATACAATTCAACAAGTTAATGCTTGTTCAATGAGTTGGTACTAGTCTAACGAACTGGTTCTAGTTGAATGTGTTGGTGCCAATCCTACTAGCTAGTGTTGATCAAAGGGATGGTAATGGTCTAAAAAGTTAGTGCTTGAGCTTTATTAATGCATCCAAATAGGATAGAGTAGGCCATGTGATGGTTATAAGGTACCATATTCTTTGTACCAGCCATCAAGTATCCCATTCTTTTAGTTTGTATGAAAGTGGAAAAATAATTGGTACTTTTTTCCTTACATAAATTTCACCAGTTGTTCCTATATAATCATGACCTTTCTAGCTATAATATCTTCTCAACTTTTGTCATGCCTTTTCAACTTGTGTAATTGAAAATTAAAAAGATCATTTGCTTAGTATTTTCAAGTCATTTGTATGTATACCAGTTTATTCTTTAAGGTGTTTAGGCTATCTATCTTGCTTCTTGAAGATCAAACTATCTTAGTAAGCCTTTGCTTATACATGTTTTATGGTTTTTAAAGTGTAAAATTTCTCAATTTGGGCTCTATCAATTAGGATTAGGATTCCTTATTGAATTTTGCATTATTTCATTATTTTGTAGGCCATTGTCAATTCTTAGGGAAATTTGAATATGAAAAAGTCTTTATGTCAGATTACCATACACCATTTTGGGCTAGTGATAACACTAATTCCTTGATATTATTCTTATTTAGGTTATGCCATGTGCCATTTTACGGGCTGGTGATGGCTCGAATAACTTATAATTTTTCTTGTTGTACTCAAGCTGTCACACCTATTTTTGGATGAAAGATGGCTTTAATGCCATAGCATTTTTCTTTTTGTATTTAGGTCATTTAACACACTATTTTTTTAGGCTAGGGATGAGCTTAGTGACTTTGCACTTTATATCCTATACTTTGGATGTGCCATGCCGTATTTTTGAGCTAGAGCCTCAATGCCTCAGCATTTTGTTATTGTATTTGATTTACGTCATGCCACTTTCGATTTTTATACCAATGGTGACTTGGTGCTATCGAAATTACCACTCTTCTTTAAGCTCTTATATCTTAATAAAATCACACCACTTTTGAAATGATCCTGACCTTAGTCTGGTGACTACCTTTATGCATATGCACTTATTAAGCCATATAAGTCTATCATGTCGTTAAAGACACCTCATCCTTTCCTCGCTCGTTATAGGCCATACAACATATATTGGGCTATGCCAGCCCTTTTAGGTCACTCAGAACAATATATAGTAACTTTGGATAGGTTTTTAGGACATATGAATATGTAGACACCCATATTTAACAATATTCCAATGTACCATATATTTCATTAGGTCATACCATACCCATTTTCTAACTTGTGAAAGTCTTAGTGCCTTTAATGCATAAAAACTTGATAGTCAAATTTTGAAAAAATTATAATAGCTCATAAATGCACGAATCACTTTGTAAAAAAAAAGTATACTTCCAATTTGAATCTAAGGAGGAACTACGTGGTTTTAAAAAATTCAAGAAAACTCTTAACAATGCAAAATAAATCTAAACATTCTATACAATAGTTTGGAATTTGGAAACAAACAACATAAAATTAAAGGATAATGTATGGACATATAGACTGACCCACAACCCAAGCCTAGATGAAGGTCATATACCATTACCCTAACCCAAGACAAAGTACCAATACCTATAGCCCTGCCTGAGACGAAGTACTAACCTGTAGGTCGGTCTGATTCAAAATGAGCAGCCTGAGCTTATGTCACCAGACCGAGCCTATGGAAGATGACTTAGTCATAAGAAAGAATTCCCTGAATTTCATACCTGAATCTCTACACTTCAAATACACCAACAAAGTAGTAGATCTATCCTAGAGGACACTTCCCCTATAGGATCAACCACCAGCTCGACCTAAGGTCGAGCTTGATACATAAAATGTTGTATTTTTATACCAATTGTATTCCTCTGACACTCATATTTGTGTACCCATTGTGTAATCAACACATGTACGTGTAATTCCCTATAAATATAGGAGCCTATCATATAATCCACACATTTAGCTAATTATCTTAACTTCTTTCTAAGTTCTCTCTCTGTAATAGTCATGAAAGTCACCCTGCATCTCTAAAGACGAAGAAAAATAAGGTGGTAGCTGATGAGCCCTTCAAGAACAACATGTGACTCCAACCCCTTTTTCGGGTTCTAAATAATCTGGTGATCCTATATGGGATTCGAGGAAGTGGAAATTCATCCATAATGATCTCATCACCAATGTGGATGGGATAGTTTTAAATCAAGGCTTGGCACCAAAGCACCTCAATCATTGTCTAAGTAACCTTTCTACTAACACATATGAGAAGCATCTCGTGGCTATCTATGAAGATGCAGATTCTAACAAGGTCATTTGTTGCCAATTATGTCAAGTGAGCTACCTTGCATTCTTTGTTTATATATGACTATTGTTTATACAAAGTTTGAGCTTGAGGCTTAGTTGTTTGACCTCGTAACTTTCTTTTGTTCTAGCTAGTTAATCATCAAATACAAAGTGTGTGCAATGAATATGCAAATATACGTATCGTAACAAGTAATATAATGATAAGAAAATATCGTTCCTACAGAAATTATTTTATTATAAACTAATTTTTTAAACTAAAAAAATAAAAACCAATTTTTTTGTGTTTTTATATGTTAAGGAAGAAAAATTAAAATAACTAAAAGTAAATATCTATAATTAATTAAATTAGATTTCATAACAGATATATGAGAAAATATCTAGGAATACTTACTCTCCCAATTTTCTAAGCATGTGAATCGCTAAAATCTTTCCAATATAATTATCAATTAATTACATGATCAATTGAATCTAACCTAGCATATATTCCTTTCTCAAGTAAACTACACACTATATAGTAATTAATTTAATCACACTCTCATGCCAATTAAATTGCATACTACTCATCAAGTTCATCAATTATGATCACACACAAAATAATCATACAACTCTGCCTAGAAACTATATATGTTATTTATTCAAGACAAACAATTAAATTATTCTCTCAAATATATTTAATTTCCTCTATAGATAAATTGTTACCCAATCAATTAATAGCGTAATAATCAGAATAAATAATATAATTAAATTAAAATTATAATTGGGATAAAATATTAGATCATCACATGGTGAAAATTGGGTTCATAAGATCCCTAGATTAATAAATTAACTAGACATAATTTTGTCCATAAAGCCCATATATTTCATAAGACATAAAAATTGATAAAGAAAGAGTAGAAGAAGAAATACAATCAATCTCTTGAATTTTAGTGCTAATCTCATCTTGAGTCTCTACCAAACTTGGAATTCACTTGGCGAATTAAAGCGAGACACATGGTAGGGGAGATCGGCTTGAGTCAACACATGATGAGTCAATGCCAGGCTACGTAAATTTATTTACAATAATGAATGGCGTGGCACATGGGGGGAATATAGGTAGAAATCACATGATGACACATGGCATGCAGGTTTGACCGCTTTCCAAACTCATATTGAACACCATATTGACACGTGGCATGCGCTACTTCGCTCCTCACACACGGCGATCTATGATTCGTTGTCCCTTCTTGTGTGGCATCCTTATGGCTTACCATGTCAGCTCCTTTGCTTAGATGACAGGCCACGTTGCAGCTTTTGATTGGCCTTACATAAAAAATCACAAAAAATTCCAAAAATTATATTTTCTTCTCTTTTCACTAAAAAGTTTATATTTTAATATTTTTAGCCCTAAAAATACTATTTATTGAATAAAAAAAGTGAATATTAAGTAAAAAAAATGTGTTAATGACTCTATTTTCATAGAGTTATCACACTCTCAAACTTAACTCTTTACTTGTCCTCAAGTAAAGCCAAGTAAAACTAAATAAAATAACATAGGTAGTATATTCATAAATATACTTCTATTAGTACATGCATATTTCATGAAAAATATCTCTCTCAAGAGTCATACAATCCTATGATAAGGAGGTTCACATATTCATCAATCAACGTTCTATCAATACAAGGATATGTAAGGCTTTTTAAAAATTGATTCATGTGTGTGTATTACACATGATATCATCCAATGCACTCATGAAATCAACCTATATGAGTATGCTAATCAATTCAATCTTAGAACAAGTCTCATATGTCAATTTTTCACATCCCTATCCACTAATATAAATATGCACTTAGCTAAAGATCAATAAGGACTTTATATGGTTGTAATGTAAGGCTTAGGTGAGGGTCAATAAAAGAAGACATTTAGGCTTTTTCCACACCTTAACTTTCTTTTTGTTCATCATGTACTTTTTAACTGCAATTGAGCTTTAACTTGATATTTTACTGCACCCTCTTTTGTCCTTCTTTTCATATTTTTTTATTCCACATCTCTTTTCTCTTTTTGTTTTGTAATTTTACAAGACACCCAAAATTATTTTCAATTCTATTTTCTTTTTCTTTAGAGGGATAATTGTGTTATGAGTTTTTCTTCTTCTTTTCTCTCCTTTTTTTATAAAGTGCATTACATTTCACCTTTTACTATAGCATAGCACATGATTGCATTTTTTTTCTTTTATTACAAGCTAAAGGTGCAAGGATAAAGGTAATGCTTACTAGTTAGGCATTAAATGTGGCTTAAAGATATTAAAGGTTCTTTGTTAGGCTTAAATGGGTGACTAAAGATATTAACAATGGTTAGGTTAAAAGACTCAATCGATCCAAATAAAGCCTAAATCATTTCTCTTGCTAAATACTATTTAGGATTTTGCCTCAAAGGATGATCAAATAGATTCTAAAACTTGCTAGATCTCATTGACCCGCACAACTCACTACAAATTTTCTCTCAATAAGAACACCAAAATCAATCATAAACATGTGCATAAGAATTTGAATCAATTCAATTAAAACTAGCAAACATATTACATGATTAATATAAATATCTTAACAAATATGTTACATTCTTTATCCTAGTCATGACAAGAAATTTTTATCATTGAGTTCATATGTTTCATATCAAGCATGCATGCATTTAGTTTCCATATATTTATCAATTTTTAGCCAAATCATGATTAAAAACAACCTAAAATTTGAAATTCATACTTAATATTAAAGTAGAGAATGAAGTTCTCTACCCCAACTTAAATTGCACATTGTCCCCAATGTGCACATATAAACATGAAAAGATAAAATGAAAGAAAAATCTTGTAGCTTTGGCACACCACATCTATAACTAAAATGCTCAATCTTGTGGCGTTATTGCCCTCCATATTTATTCAACTATAAAACAAAAACAATAAAAGTATAAGTAAAATAACATTGGGGAATTGATGTTTAGACATATGGATCGACTCATAGCCCAACCCGAGAAGAAGGACCAATACCTATAGCCCTACCCTAGATGAAAGACCAATACTTGTAGCCCTGTCGAGATAAAGGAGTGATCTGTAGGTTAGTTTGATTCAAAATGAGTTGCCTAAGCTTATGTCATCAGAATGAGCCTATGAAAGATGACCTAGTCATAAGAAGGAATGCCCTGAACGACGTACCTAACTCTTTACCAAATTCATCAACAAAGTAGGAGGTCTATCTCATAGGATGCTTCCCCTAGAAGGTCGACCACTAGCTCGGCCTAAGGTCGAGCTTGATACATAAAATGTTGTATTTTTCTATCGATTATATCCCTCTAACACTCATATTTGTGTATCCATTGTGTAATCAACACATGTATGTGTAATGCTCTATAAATATATAAGCCTCTTAGGAAATCCACACATTCAGCTAATTATCTTAACTTTTCTCTAAGTTCTCTCTTTGTAAATCGGATCAACCCCAAACAAATAGTAATTGATTCAACAAATATTAGGTAAATAAACAATTAGAACTTAATGGAGAATTTATGGGATATATTAATTGATTAATCATACTTAAAATTAATTAGATTATTAAATATATAGATTAATGTATTGATTTTTCTTTTTTGTATGAAAATATCCTTACACGTGAATCAGCTTCTTTGTTAATAAAACCAATTAATATCCTAAGGTGGGGATCACCAATTGATTATATTAAATAATATTTTATTTCTAAGAAAATAACAAACTATCTAAATTATTGCTAAATTATTGTTGTAGGCGGGTCACGTAATTTAGACTCATAATCATGGTGTCAAAATTACATCCTAAAACCTAACTTTATGATTTTATATCTGTTATGAAAAATATGTCATCAATATATTTTTCAGTAATAAACTTTGTAAATCTTGAATGAAGACATAAAATTAATTTATTTTATAAAAATATTTACCTAAATCAATATTTCACAATCTTGATAACAAAACAAATAGCCCATGGTAGTTTTATCCATACATGCTCCAATTTAATAAATAGCCAGTATATTAAAAATAACTTTTAGAACAATACATAAATTAAACTTGTAAATAAAATAATACAATTAAAATGTATACCTCAAATGTATCCTTCAATATACAGAACTTTAGTACCGATTTGTAGTCTAAAAAAACTCCAAAAAATCTGCCTAAACTATTTACTAAATGGAAACTACTACATAAAAGATAAAATTATAGTTAACTAAAAATTTTAAGCTACTAAAACTACAAATTATATATGAAAATTAGATGTTCTAGCTAATTGTGGTGTGTATTATAAAAGAAGAAAGGACTCTTATTTATAGGTGACAAATGGTTGAGGAAAGGGAGCAAAATGTGGATCATTAGGGAACAATAATTGCACGTCATGAACCACTTTTATCCATATCGTGGCCCATGTATAATTTGGTATGCTTGAAAGCGGTTCCTGAGATCGTTGCACTATGGCATAACTAAATCTTCTCTGCTACCTATATTGTTTTTCTCCACTTTCCTTTTTCACCCCTTACAAATAGTTTGGATTAGATGTAGTTTTTTATTATTCTAGGTTGCAATTGAGTACTTCTGGTACGATTCTTTGAGTGTTTATCTTTTGAATCAACTTGAAGCCAAAAATACCTAAAAATTAACAAAACATACCTGTGATTCTAAAAATATAAATTTGGTTAAATAATGATAAAATCATACAAATTCAAATCTATTTATTTTATTTAAGTGTAAATAAATCATGTAATATTAGTTTTTTTCAAGCACTTATCAACCTTGCACTTTCTAATAATCCATTAGTACCATTTCTAGGATAGTGAGAGCCTTAGTGCCTTGGCACTTTCAATCATTTCACTTTGTCATACCATAACCATTTTTGGGTTGGTAAGAGCCTTGATGCCTTAGCACATTTTAACCCTATCTCTAGATTGTACCACATCCACCTGTATGAAACAGATCATTTATCAAGAATTTTTTCTTTAAGTTATGAGCAACTTTATTTACCTTGATTTGGGCATGAAATAGGATGATAGGCAAGTTGTATCCTGAATTGAGGTCAAAATAGATCATTTGTTAGGCATTTTCTCTAAGTCATGAGCCACTTTCTTTACCTTGATTTGGGCTTGAAACTGACTAGTTGGCAAGTCAAAGCACCAAAGGGTGAAGTATAGTCTACGGGATGAAGTTAAGTCCATAAGCTAAAACTAAGGCTAAGGAGTGAAATTTGAGGCCACGGGTTGAATTTTTGAGCTATAGGGTGAAATTATTCTTGATACAGAAAGAATGACTACTAATTTGTGTGGGGTTTTGAAAAATGAAGCAAAAAGAGGATAAATGCATGTAAATAGGTTGAATTTATGAGTTAAGGAGTGAGACCCTTCTCAATTTGGATTGACTCCATATTTTTTAAAATCTAAGAGGCTCCAATGCTTTTTTGCAACCATAAAAGTTTAGGGTCCCACGTTGGGTGCCAAAATATTTGTGAGTGTCCTATAGAGAGGGTTACCAATAGTGAGGGCCAAAATTCCCTTTGAATCTTTATTGTTATGATATATGTACTAGTGAGCCAATACATGTGGCGCTATCATATTGGAAATTTACAAAGAGATAGGGTACACAAGGAACCCCTAGCACCTATACTGGTACAAAAAACTAGCTTACATGTTAGGATGATGTGTCAAAATAAAGGTCTATACAATTTAACAAGTTGTTGCTGATCCAACAAGCTCGGGTTAGTCTAATAGGCTGGTGCTAATCAACAGGCTAGTATTGGTCTAACAAGCTAGTGCCTCGAGTATTGGGCTTTGTTAATGCACCCAAAAGAGCTAAGGTAGACCATGTGATGGTTATAAGGTTTCCTATTCCTTTATACCAAACATTGGTAACAATGCAATAGAGATAAATTAGAACAAGTATGTATGGAAATTGAAGGATGTTAGACATATTCCTAACCTAAGAAAGAAATTGATATCAATAAGGTAGTTCACTAGTGAAAGTTATACCACACCTTTTATGAAAATGATTGAAGGATTTCAAACAGTGCAATGGTGATTGCACATGGAAAGAAGATTGGTACTCTATATATGATAATAAAAGCATTTTGTTCAATTATAGTTGCATTAACTAATGAAAATCCTAACTTATGGCACTAGAGATTCATGCATATTAGTGAAAAAGGAATGAAGGTTGTTCATTCTAAAGAGAAACTAATTGGTCTATAATCAATTAAAATTTACAGGTGCAAAGATTGCATACTTAGAAAGGAGAAGAAAATTATCTTTCATACAAGTGGAAAACCCCCAAAGAATGAAAGGTTTAAGCTCATTCACTCTGATGGTTGGGGACCCATAACATCTCATGCATTGCTGAAAAATATTACTTCATAAATTGATGATCACTCTCGGGAGGTATGGGTTTACTTTCTAAACATAAGTCTGAAGTATTTGATGCTTTTAGAAGATGAAAAGATATTGCTGAAAATGATATAGGTCTGATGATCAAAAAGCTCAAAACTAATAATGGTTGTGAATATGATGACATCATATTCAAGATATTTTTCTATTAGCACATTAATTTTCAAAAAAGAGAGAATTTTTCTAGGTATGCCTCAACACAATGGTGTAACTAAGCATATGAATTGTATGTTGACTAAGAAAGTTGGAAGCATGTTGTACCTAATCAGGTCTACCAAAGCAATTATGGGAAAAAGTAGTCGACATAATAGCTTACTTGATCAACCAATGGCTATCAACTCCATTAGAGAACAAAATACCAAAAGAGATATGGAGAGAAAATGATATATAACTCTCACATGTGCATATTAGTGATCAAGGTAGGAATAAGCTTGATCCCAAGTCAAAGAAATACATCTTCACCGACTATAGCAAGGATGAGTTTGGCTACCCCATTTGGGATGATGAAAGGAATTGAAGAGCGACATTAAAGATAAAAATCATAAGATTTATTAACCTTTTTTATTATTTTCATGAATAATATTCTTAATTTATTGTTTACTATGAGTAACTAATTTTATAATTAATTATGGATGATTTTAAAGCCATAAACAAGGATTTTTGTATGAATTTATTTGATTATTTAAGAGTACAATGAAATAATCAAATTAATTCATTTAGTTGATTAGTTACGTAATTGCCTAATGAATTTAAATAATTAGTGATATATTAGTTACAATGAGAATTAATACTCAAGATAATTAAACTAAGTTTGTGTTTTTAACCTTGATCCAATTTTCATCTTAAAATTGAATATTTTTAATAGATTAAATTCAAAGAGATTATTCTATGTTATCTATTAGAAAGAGTCTGGATTAAGAGCTTGTTTAATTCAATGAATAGATGATAAGAGCTGGAGATTTCTCGCTTGTGAATTTAAGTTTGTATAATCAAAGAATATGATAATAAGATATGCTTTTTATTTGCAATGTATGATAGTAATAGAGAATGATTCTTCAATCATTCTTTTATTCGAATCTTTATCAGAATTATTGTATTTTATTTTTATCTCTATTAATTTTTAATTGTTAGATTTGATAGTCAGTTTAAAAAATCAAAACTCCCATTTTAATAAATAAAAGTTTGTTTTCAATATCCTTTATAGGAAAGATCCTAACTTGCTATATACTAATTCACAACATCTTAAGTAATTTAATATACGGTTTAAATTGATTGTTCATCTAAATGCATCACAAACATGGAAGCCAACTGAGTTTCCTCTAGAGAATAAATCATTTCATAACAAATGGGTGTACTTAGTGAAACAAGAGCATGATGGTTCCAAGAGATACAAATTCTGACTAGTTATTGAAGTATTTCAACAAAAGGAAGGAGTGAACTAAACTACAATTTTTTCTCCAAATGTAAGGCTTAATACTATCATATCAGTGTTGATTATTATTTCCAGTGAAGATCTTCATCTCAATTTGTTATACGTGAAGACTACATTTTTACATAAAGACTTAGAAGAAAAGGTATACATGTACTAGCCAGAAGGTTTTTATGAGATAAGAAAGGAGAACATGTTGTGCAAGTTGAAAAAGAGCTTGTATGGCTTAAAACATGCCCCAAAAAAATGGCACAAAATATTATATGGTTTTATGCGTAGTGAAGGTTTCTATAAGTGTGACATTTTTTCCAGTTCAAGTTATTTTAGTCCAATAATGTCATTTTGTTATTTTATGTCAATGAAATGTTAATGGCAAGTTCATATATGAAAGGTATTAGAAGATTGAATCAAAAGTTATCAAAGAAGTTTAACATAAAAGACTTGGGTCTAGCGAAGAAGATTCTTAGGATGTAAATAACTAGAGATAAATAATGAAGAAATTTCAAGCAAACTACATCAAATAAATTTTGAAGAGATTCAACATGGATAATGCCAAGCTTATCAGCATACACTTGGCTAATTATTTTTACCTATCTAAGGATCAATATCCATAGATGGAGGAAGGGAAAAACTTCATAACTACTACTTCTTATCCCTCATTGGAAGTTTATGTATGCAATGATTTTTACAAGACTAGACATTGGCCATACAATAGAAGCTATTAGCAGGTTTATGTCAAACTCAAGGAAGAAACATTAGGAAGCAATGAAGTTGATATTAAGATATATGAAGTGGATACTACAACTATTAGTTGGATTCCACAGATATAGAAGATTATTACATTATCCACTACAAAAGCTGAGTATATAGCAATGAAAGAAGCTCATAAAGGAATAACATGGCTTTAAGGATCGCTAATTGAGTTGGGATTCAAAAAAAATGTTTTGTATTGTGACAATTAAAGTGCGATAGATCTAGAAAATAATTCAGTATTTCACTTCATAACCAAGCACATCAAACTTCGTTATCACTTCATCTAGTCTTTATTAAAAAACAGGGTGTTAAAACTTGAGAAAATCCATGGTAGTAAGAATCCAACAAACATGTTGACAAAGATGACTAAAGTCACTTTCAACTTCACTTGCTCTGTAAGAGTGATAAGCCCTAGAAAAAATAATTGCATTAACTAAGATGTAAAGACAGTGAAATAATTCTTCAAATGAGAGGTTGTTAACTAGTGATGTTGATCGGAAACCAAAAGAAAAAAAATGAAAATCCTTCTTTTAGTGAATGATCTAATTAGTATGAGTTATGTGATTTTATATTAATTAGTATTATCTAATTTTGGCTATTCATATATGCATAAATATCTTAATTCATTTTGTAACGAGAAAATAGAGAAATAAGCTTTAATAGAAAAAAATTTAAAAGAGGTATCAATTTATTGAGTTGTAAGTTTTGTAATTCTTTTCTTTATTGAAATAATTGTAGTAAAACTTTGTTTTGTTATTTTGTTACTTTTATTTCATGTTATTGTAAATTTAATTACTCTAAAAATTGTTGTATTTCTTAACACGGTTGATGGTAGAAGAAGTGTTGAGATAGAAATTTGGCTAGCTCGATCGTTTGTGAAAGGAGATCGAATGGAGAGAGGCATAATTTATGGGACGAAAAGGCATGTATGGGTTGAATCGGTTTGAGTTGAAGCCAATTGAGTCAAAAACATTGTTAATTATGAAGAACCAACTTAAATATGGTTTTACGATGAGAGATGAAAATGGAAGAGGGTTTTATTTTGATCGGTTGGAATGCACTTTTAACACATATGATTTGTTAGTATTATTAGTATTATTTGTGTTAAGGTTTTATTTCTCACTAAAAATTATATTTTTCTTTTAATTTACTACTTTAATTTTTATTTTTTTTGTTATCCATTTGATAGCTTATATATTCAATTTTATATTAATTATTTGAACATATGTCAGTTGCATAAATTAATTATATGTTAAAACTTATAGGCAGCACATGAAATGCTACACTAAAAACAAAACAATACTCTACTTAGTCGGATGTCATAGTTTGCTGTGTTTAATGGATATGAGGTAGAACAACTAAAAAGCTCTGTTTAATTATGACCATTGTTATTTATATATTTTCTTCTCTTTTTTTAGGTGTATGGTATCTATCAAAGTGTTCAACAATGGGAACTAATTAAGGTGAGTTTTGAGCCCCTTTATTGAATAGTAATAGATATATTTATGCAATTCAAGAATGGAAACAAAATGTGACATTTACAAGCCAATTAATGTGCATATCAAACCCTTAACTATTCTTTGAATTCATTTATTAAGGGAATGATTCTGTGTTATATGAAATTTACATTACATTTTTCTTTTTGAATTTGTAGTATTTTGTAATGTAGTAGTGTAATTGAGTTACATGACTGTGTAATTGAATTAAAATATACTACGTCGTGAACAAAAACTCAATTTATTATTGTGAATTTTGTGTAAACTCGCGCGTGTAAATATAAGAAGATTTTTTATTTATTTATATGGTGTTTTGCCATTTGTAGCACTTAGGAACGGAGATTGGACAGCATGTTCCATGAACCTCCTGAAATATAGGGAGGATGATACATAGTTTTCCACAAACATCTCAAATTGTTTATATATATATATATATATTATATATTTTTTATATAGTGATTGGACAGCTTTTCTTTGAAGACCACAAAAGGTTCTCATAGATCTATGACAGTTGATATATATATATATATTTGAGAACTCTGCATATGGATATGCCATAACATTAGGTTGATAATGTTCCATGGAAAAGATGTTAACGGGGGGCAGCCAAAAGTTGGGTGCACTGTGTTTTGACTCCACTATACATTAGTGATTTAGGGTCTCTTAAAATTTCAACAATCTCATGCCACAAATTCTAAAGAACACAAATTACAAATTGATTAATTAGTTGCAATGCGTATTTGCATACAGTAGTTATCTCTCACCCTTGGACTATGTGATCTTTTTTTCTTTTTAATTATTCGAGTAGAATGGAGCTAGCCTACGTAAGGGGGAAGAAAAAAAATATACTTCGTTTTCCTTGTCACTCTCTATCTATGCGTATCTATGAATTAATGAAAAATATATACCAATTATTATTGTATTTTTGATAAATTATGTTTCAAAATTAAATAATTTATACCTATATTTATATATTTTTATATTTTATCGTGTCTATATTTTGACGTATTTATATAAAAATAAACATATTATATCTATACAAATATTTATTAAATTAATATTTATTCCTTATTTTTCTATTTATGTTATAAAATAAATATATATATATATATAAACAAACGTTTGCTTTTATTAAATGTGCTTATAATAATGTGCTTAAGTGCTACAATGTTATCAAAACTAGATTTATTATTATTTTTATTTATGATAATTTTATATTATAATAATAATGATATTAAAGTATATATAATTAATTTTAGAAATATAATAGATAATTTTATATAATTTTAATTATATTAAAGTGAAGTTAATTGAAAGGATATAATTAACGATCATACATTTTTTTTAGTGACAATATCATTAATCTAAGTTAATTATCATTTTTATTTTTATTTTTATTTTACCTTCGTTGGTTTGTCTAACACAATTTTTATTAAACTTTGCACCGGATCTCATCGTGATTATGCAGTGATGAATGAAGCACAACTAATATCCAAAGTTGATGAAGCATGAAAGCTAACGAACCTTCAAACAATTTAAGCTACTGTCGATGAGAACTTTCCTCAAACACCTGCACAACACTACAAAAACTTCAAAGTTCAATTTTATCTTCGTTCCTAATTAAGTTAGTAACATTTTCCTCAAAATTCATTTGTATATTCTTTTAGGCTATTTAAACAAATCTGTAGACTTTTAAGTTCAAGTCAAATATCATTTAACTCAACGTATTTTTTTTTATTTTAAAAAACTATCTAGATGTCCGTTTTTATCATTTTTTGAACTTGATTTTTTTAAGAGAAAAATAACTTCAAGGTCCCTTAATTAATTATTATAAAAAATTTACTTATTTTTTAAAAGTTTAATCTTATTTTAAAAAAAAAAGTAAACAAAATTTAATTTTTTTATTTTATTTTTTAATTTTTTTAATTACATTAAAGTGAGATTATTATAACTTAAATAAATTATAACTAAAATAAAAGAAAAATTAAATAAATAGAAAAAAATAATCATTTGATCTTAAACGATCATATTTTTATAACAGTAAGTCTAAATTGTTATAAAAATTAAGTAAATTACCTTAATATCATTTTTTGAATAAATAAAATTTGTTTGCAGCCATCCTCTCTTTACTTTTATTTACCTATATGTACAATTAGTTATAAAAATTTATAATTGTGTCTAAATAGTACATAATTCGCATTTATTAAAAGTATCTAAATAAGTGATTAAACACTTTTTAATCCATTTATTTACCGAAATATTCATTAATTTTTCAGGAAATTATTTTATTTATTAATATTCTTAATGGTTTGTGCACTATACCCAGTACATTGAACTTTCAGCAAGCATAGCAAATGCATTTCCAACGTTAAGAAAAGTTGAATTTAGAAAATGGAAAACCTCTTAGTTAACATATGAAAAAGTTTATTTATTAAAATTTATAACAAAATATTACTAATAAATGTAATATATAAAAATGTTATTCTTATAATACATATGGCATTTTGTCATTGGCCCACTTGGCAAGAAGATATAGGTTAATATTTTCTTCTTTTGATACCTTCTCTTAACTTTCCATATCACATTCATTCAATCCCTATAAAAGGAAGATGTATACAAATCTTTTTAATGAACCAAAAACTAGTATCTACTTTAGTTTTGTTCTTCAAAACAATGGCTGCCATTATTTTAGACCCAGCACTGAACATAAAAACCAACAAAGACTCCCAAAACTTAGGGGTTGTTATTGAAGAAATTGAAGGGCTTATAAGGATCTACGAAGATGGAAATATTGAGAGACTTCAGATTGTTCCATGTGTCAAGCCCTCATTGGCTCCAGAACAAGGATTGATGTCTAGAGACATTGTAATTGACAAATGCATAAATATTTGGGCACGTTTTTATCTTCCAATATGCCATGTAAATAATAAGCTTCCTTTGCTTGTTTATTTCCATGGAGGTGGGTTTTGTGTTGGCTCAGCTGCTTGGAGTTGCTACCATGAATTCTTAGTAAAATTAGCAGCCAAATTGAGTTGCTTAATCATGTCTGTAAATTACCGTTTAGCCCCTGAAAACCCACTTCCAGCTGCTTATGAAGATGGATTCAAAACTCTTATTTGGTTGAAACAACAAGCTTGTCTTGGGGCTAATCAGTGGTGGTCAAAGAGATGTGATTTTTCCAAAATATTTGTAATGGGTGATAGTGCAGGTGCCAATATAGCCTATAATGTAGCCACAAGACTTGCTTCTAATGATGCTAGTGAAGCAATGAACTTGAGGCCTCTAGTTTTCAAGGGTACCATTTTGATTCAACCTTTTTTTGGGGGAGAGGCTAGGACCAACTCCGAGAAGTACATGGCACAACCAACTCATTCAGTGCTAACCTTGGCGGCTTCGGACACATATTGGCGGTTAGCATTGCCAGCGGGGGCAAACCGGAATCATCCATGGTGTAACCCTTTGGCAAAAGGGTCAATGAAATTGGAAAGTTTGAGGTTTTTGCCTACTTTGGTGTGTGTTGCAGAAATGGATATATTGAAAGATAAGAACTTGGAGTTCTGTACTGCAGCTTTAGCTAAAGCTGGTAAGGTGGATTATGTAGTTTACAAAGGAGTAGGACATGGGTTTCAGATTCTGAACAAGTCTCAGATCTCACAAACTAGAACCCATCAAATGATGGCTCATATTAAGGCTTTCATCAATCGATAACGGAAGCTTCTTGTACAAAAGTATTTATAAAGCTACTTACTAATGTATAAGGATGGTATAATATCTCCATCTTTTGTATACAAGGAAAGAGATGTAGTTTGTAAACAGTAATTCTAAGGATTATGACTTTAGAGTTTTCGCTAACCAGGTAAGTAAAAAATAAATTAAATAATCAAATTGATAGTTATAATAGAGCAGTAACATAAAACAATACTCAAAATCAAGTTAGATAGCATTTTAGAAAAAAAAATGGAAGTATTCTCTAGAGGGTGATATCATTGCATGCAATTAAAGACTAATTTGTACGGTAAATTTATCTTAGGAAATTAAAAAATAATAATCAAAACTTATAATAAAAATAAGAACCCATTAATATTTAATAAATTTTAATTAAAGAATATTTAATATTAAACAGATTTTAATTATTATAATTAAAATTTAAATAATATTCAATTAAACAGCGTAAAAATGGACAAAATGTACATAAAAAAATATTATTTTTATAATTATAAATTTTAAATATATTATTTTTATTATTTTTTTTAAATATATTTTACACTTAAAGTTAGTCCTCATATTATGTAATCATTAACGTCCAAGTTTCACCAAATATGTTATAAGAGAATGAGATTATAATTTATACATTCAAACAATTTTTCTACCTTTGAGTTTTGTTACTTAACAAAATTTAAATTTTAAATGTCATAATAAAAATCAGTGATAAAATAATAATACCTCAAGTTATTCATCATATTTTAAAAATAAAGCCCATCACACCGGTGAAAACATAAAAATAAAGCCCATCACACCGGTGAAAACATACGTTCAAAACAACATATGTTATGATCGGATTAACATATAATTAAAAAAATTTGCTTAAAAAAATGTGCTCAATAATATTTGTACAAAAAACAAGTTTTTTTTTTCGTGTTATACACATACATTCAACTAAAATAAGTACATAAAAATAAAAATATATATATAATAAAAAAACTGAAAATTGGAAAAACGGGAGAAGGTAAGAGTCGAAGGTTAAAAATAAAACTAATTCCGATGCTATTAAACCATAATAATACTTCCAATGTATTTTCAGCATAAAAGATAAGAACTTCGAAATAGACCATTAATTTTCTTTCAGCAAATATTGAATAACAAAGAATCATCTTTCCTAGAAAAAGCGAACAAAAGCAATAGAAAATAACAGAGAAAATAAAATAGAACCTACCAAAAAGTACCTCCAGTATTATACTGATCTCTGTTTCTCTACTTAAAAGGTAAATGCTCACTCATCACATAGGATGAGATTGGTGCTAGTCTACTAGTTTTCCGCGAATCAACTGTGCCTACATCAAAGACAGTTATAATGCCCACAGCACATCCCCAAGCACAAGGCCATAAAACGTCCCAAAATAACAACACAACACCTTTATATAATTATATGTTGGAAATGCAAAGGTTATACTTTTAGATAAAAACCTTACATGTGATTTTGAATTTTGGGATTTTTTTTTTAGTTCTCATCCCCAAATTTGGGACCTTAATACTAATAGAATCACCATATCAAAAAAAAAGGCAGAGATGAAAAACACCTATCATAGTTAATACGGCTACTCGTATTGTTCTTTGCCCGTAGTTGTCAACAAATTTAGATCATGCAAATCCCTAGCCATTCCACTTTTCGAAATTCACTTCATTAACAAATATAAGAGTTCTGAAACAATATATTCTTCTTGTCCATAAAATACAGATGAAAAATAAAAATGGAACCAGCAAAAATAGCAGTATAAAGAAATAAATGAGGAGCACTCTCAAGTTTGGTATCACTTAACTTGAGCAGCAGAAGATGGTCATGCGTGTTAGTCCACAATACTACCTACAATCGAACTACCACTTAAAGCACCCAAAAAGCACATATGATAACTATTCTGACACTTCTAGGTTAAAAGGTCTTCATTCCAGATGATGCACAGCTATGAACTCAGCAAGTTAAGAGAAATCTTGCCTAGCTAGACATGGCAGAGTTATCAATTGCTTGAAGTGCTTGATTGGAGAAAAAACGGACATCAACATCTGGATCCTCGCTGAGCTCAACCAAACAGGGACGAATTGTCCTCTCCACCACCTGAATTGTAAGATTTATCAGCCCAGAAAAAAGAAGTAAAAATGCATGAGAAGAAAGGAAGCCAATACATAAAATCCATATTCAACAATTAAATCATCTAAAAGTGATTAAAAATAGGACCAAAGCAGACTGTAGACTAAAAGATGAAGAAGATAAGACTTACAGACTGATCAGCTATTGGGATAAGAGATTGCAGAACCTTGGCCACATTGAATTTGATATTGGGGACTCTGAAATTTATTATTAAAAAAAAAACTTATAACAAATAATCAGAATCCATCATCACACCAGGTCACTTCATTCCATTAAACAACTACAGCTGAAGGCCCAAAATACCTGTCTTTCGAAGCATTGGTGACAACTGGCAGCAATTTTGAACATGTTATTTCGGAACCCATCACAGGGGCAAGAAGAGAAATTGCACACAATATGGTCATCCTGTATAAATAGTGAGGATTGCTCGTCATATCCAGAACCTGGACATTGACATGCTCACTTCAGCTGATTTAATAATTGCAATTAAACTTTTCGACAGGTAACAAGGAATACAAAAGAAACAGTATAAACAATGAAAACTTAGAAATGTCAATTTCCAGAATTGTTTTTAAAAGAGGAAAAAGCAAATAAATTCAATGCCAAAAAAACATAATCAAGACCTATGGTTTAGTTGTGGAAAAATTTTCATGGCCAACGCAAACACAGGAATTCAGATCTCACAAATTACGTTGTATACAAAACAATTATTTCAGTGGTATGTGGGGGGAATAAATCTAGAATCTCTTTCAGGACGAGTCAGTCATTAATTGAACCTGGGGTATAATATGCTGCATTGCCCACTCAGGACCAAATTCTTCTGCCAGGCGCTTTATGTTGGTAGCAGCTGCATCGCGAATTGCGTAGACCTGCAACAGATAAATCAGATGGTGAAGGTTTATGGAGCAACTCCCATGCAGAGAGGTACAGAGATGGAGGGGGAGAGAACAAAGTGCTTGCAAAAGATACAACATGGACAAGAAAAATACATGAAATACTAGATCTAAATCGTAGTTTCACCCATATCTATGCATCTTAATATTGACTAAAGAGAACAAAAGCAAGCACAAGCCACAAGGTTTATCAATTATAAGCTAAAGCCTCATAAAAATAAATATGTGATTCGGTAACAATCTGCTAATCATATGCACTCCTTCTCCCTCTCTTTGTTGATTTTATTGTTGATACTCGTTACAATGAATTTAAGTTGCAAACTAAAGAAACATGAATTTCATTTAACCATGAATTCAATGCTGATCATACCTTCAAGAAAGTCTTGCTTACCAAACTTATATAAATAATGATGCTCATCCCTACCAAGGAGACAAACTACCATCAAGTTGCTCCATATTATGCAGCTTGGATCAAGCCATGTATATGGTACCCACCAAGTGGTGAAAAAGGAATCTCTCAATTTAAATTATTAGCAATCGTAAGTAACATCATCTCTCCATACCCAGAAACAATCATAAAGCTCCACCAATTGAACAAAACAAATATGTTAAAGACTATAGGATGAGATGCAACCAAGTTATATAAAGGAACAAGGTAACATATATTTCAAGTTGTTCATATTCAAGATGATGTTGGACAATCCTTGGCTCTTAAATATTTACGTAGGTTGGTTGGAATTTATAATCAAGATTCCATATTCGTTTCAGAAACTAAAGTTAGTAATGTGTTTTATCTTTCAATCCAACAAAGATTATGGTACTTTGATAGTTTTTGTATTCCAGCATCAAATGGTGTTGGAGGCGTATGTGTCATGTGGAAGTTAGGATTTCAAGTTTAAGTTTTAAACTTTGATCAACATGCAATAGAACTGGAATTTTGTAATGATGCTGCTAATGGTAGTAATTGGAATTGCTTTTGTTGCTACTCTCCTTGCTATGAAGAACAAAAGGATGATTTTTGGTCCAATTTAATTGCTTTTATTACTGCTTCTAATTCCTCTTGGATTTGCATGGGTGATTTCTATAAAGTTCTTAATCAAAATGAGAAAAAAGGTGGTCTTCCTATCTCTTTTTGGCCTAAAAGATTGAGAGATTTCATGGATGATTCTCAAGCTTTGGATTTAGGATCAAAGGGTCTTCCTTTCACTTGGACAAACAAAAGAAAAGGTAAACATAATATCAAACAAAAAATTGATAGAGTTCAGGCCTCAGGTTAGAAATTTACAAATTTTGAGCTTCTAATCATGCTCCTATTCTTCTTTTTTTGAATGAATCTAATACTTTTTGTTTAAACCTGAGTTCTCACATTTAATGATATCTGCGTAGGTCTTAAGTAGTTAGAACCAGGTTCGAGAGTTGGGGAGAGCGAAAGAAATGTGTTTCCTTTCCTGAGGTTAGTCTCCTGTATATATCAACCAAGTGGAACTATAATACCTCAGACGGGAGACCTACGCAAATATCCTTAAACGTGAGAACTCAAGTTCAAACACTTTTCATCCAAAATTATTTCTTTTCATAGCTGCTTAGTGTAGAGATTCTTCAAGTTTTGAAATGGTTGATAAGGCTTGGATATTAAAAAACCCCTAGTTTGCACAATCAAATTTCCATTATTCAATTCAATTAGATAAAGATTTTAAATGGTTGAATAAGCATCACTTTAGATATTGTGAAGACAAATTGAAATTTACTAAAGATTTATTACTCCAAGTACAATGTGGTTCTATTCCTAATGTTAATGGTAATTATGAAATGTAACTACTTTTAAGATATAGAAAAATATCAAAATCATTTGAAAAGTATTTAGAAACGAAAAGCAAGAGAGACTTGGTTTTTAGAAGGGGATTGCAATTCTAAATATATTTATACTTCAACAATGATAAGAAGACGTTAGAACTCCATCAAAAGCATCAAAGATTTTCATGGCAAATGGTTATCTTGCAGAAATGATATTGGTATGTGTTTTACCGATCATTTTAATGAAGTGTTTACTTCTTCTATGGAAATATCTCACGATTTAGACAATAAAATCTCTCATTATTTTTAGTATATTTTATATGATGAGAATGGTATTTTATGTAGTATTCCTGAAGAAAAAGAAATTAAAGATGTATTGTTTATTATAGGTTCCTTTAAAGCTCCTGAACCAAATGATTTATCTATTTTTGTCTATAAAAACTACAGGCATATTCCTAGAGAAAGTGTTATTCAGGTAGTTCAAGATTTTTTTAAATCAACTTATCTTAATCTTACCTTAAACAAGACCTTCATTACCCTTATTGATATAGTGAACAATCCTTCTCTTGTTCATCATTTTAGACCCACAAGTTTCTATAATGTCATTTATAAAGTCATTTCTAAATTATTGACTACCAGACTCAAAAGAAATCCCAACAAGTTCATTTCCCTTTTTTAATATGTTTTTATTCCTAATAGATAGATTTTTGAAAATGATATTATTGCTCAGAAAGTGGTGCATACTACTAAGAGAAAAAGAGGTAGGAGCGACCTTTTAGGAAACAAAATGAATATGCAAAAAGCCTATAATGTGATGTGACGGAATGAAATAGAATTTTATTATCAAAATTCTACTACCACTAGGTTTCTTTGAGAAATTTTGCAATTAATTTATACTTGTCTAAGCACCATCTCTCACTCAATTTTGTTGAATAGAATACTTTTTGGTAATTTTATTCGTGGAAGAGGACTTCAGCAAGGCAATCCTATTTCTCTTCATATTTTATTATTGGAACTACAATGTTATCTGGATTATTAATCTATGTTGAAATAATAATAGTTTTCATGGTATCAAAATAGCAAAAAATGCCCTTGCAGTTAAATCACCTTCTCTATGCGGATGATCTCATTCGTTTTTGTAAAGAAAATCTAAGTGAAGTTAATGTTATTCATCAAAATCTCCAAAAGTATTTTAAATGGTCTAGTCAGAGAGCAAATTTATCAAAATCCTGTATTTTCTACTTAGAAAATGTTTCTTCCTTTTTAAGATCTCAAATCCAATCCACTTTAGGAATTTCTACTACCATTGGAGGTGCTAGATATCTGAGTCACAATTTATTCTACCACAAAGAGAAGAGTAGAGAATTTAAAAGGATAAACATTCTAATTTTCAAAACTGATAACTGAAGATCTTGTCTTTTATCTAAAACTGGTAAGGTAATTTATATCAAATCTAATTTGCTTTACATTCCTATTCCATGAGTACCTTTAAATTACCCAAATTAGTTTGTGATAAAGGTGATGCAATTATCAAGAAACTATGCTAGAATTCTTCTCCAAAAAATAATTCTAAATATAATGCTTATAAAAGTTAGGATCTTACTTGCCTACCTATTGAAGGTCTTGCCTTTCATAAGTTTGAAGTTATTAACTTAAGCTTTCTATTAAAATTAGGTTGGTAATATCTCAATAATAATAACAAAATTTGGATTAATCTTTTTCAATGTAAATGTGAAAATCCAAGAAAGTTTCTCAATTATAAAATCCGTTCTTCTGATTCTTGGATTTAGAAAAGTATCTCTTCTTTGGATTTACTAATTTTGGGAGCATGTCTTAAAATTAAAAATGGTTCCTCAATTAATATCTGGCATGACCCTTGAATTCTTTGGTCTCCAAATTTTAAATGTCCTACTCCTGTAAGTTCTTTGTATCTTTTACACAACATTCCAGTTGTGGTCAAGGATCTTTTTTTCAAATTCTAATGATTGAGATTTTCAATTTATTTACCAGATTTGGGGTCTAATATGTACTCTTTTCTTAAAAGACTTCATCCACCTGTGACAGATACTTTAGATTCCTAGTTTTGGGCTCATAATTCCAAAGGTCTTTTTAATACTAAAGCTGCTTATAGAAGTTTAATTTCAAAGCAATCACCAGCTATTTATTCTCCTGTTTAGAAGAAGTTATGGTAGTTAAAAATTCATAAAAGAATTAGTTTTTTTTGTTGGAGACTTATTTCTAATTGTCTACCTATCAGATGTAATATCTCCTCAAGAGTTTACTTGAATGATGTCTCCTGTCTTTTCTGTCACACTAAAACTACACAACATCTCTTCTTTTCCTGTCAGTTTACCATTTTCCTCTAGGTTAACTGGACTTAGACTACCAATCTAAACTTCACAAATATTTCCTCTTTTGATGTGTTTATTTGTGAGATTTTTAAAGTTACAAATACAACATCCAGAGTTATCTCATTCTGATTTTATTTTTGCTATCTGTATTTCTTTTAAACAAATTTGAAAATCTTGTAATGATCTGTTGTTCAATGCAAAAATCCCAACTAGCATAATTATTCCCAAGTTAAACTCAAGATTCCTTGAATTCAACAAAGCTATTAATTCTAGTATATCTATCCTAACAAATCAACGGACTAATTTTGATTACTCCCCAACCCATCCATCCATCTGGAAAAAATCTCACAGTGGAGCAATTCAAATTAATTTTGATACCGTTGTCACTACCTCAAAACTTACCACAGTTGTAGTTATCTGAGATTCTAAAGGAAAAATCCTTGACTATTGGAGTAAATTTTATTTGGATCATTTTGCTGAAGAAGGGGAATCTTGTGCTTTACTTCTTTCTTTACAACTGGTTATTCAAAATAATTACAAGACTGTGTACTTAAAAGAAGATAACAAAAATGTTATTAAAGATTTGATGCATGATGACTCTGTTGTTCTTGGAAGGCTCAAAACTTTATTATTCAAGCTCAATCACTCTTGTGCAATTTAACTTGATTTTTGCCTCCTGTATTCCGATAAATATCAACATGTTGGCACATACTCTAGCTCTGATGGCAATATTGACAATTTTATTCACATGTATGCTTTACCTCAATAATTTCTTGCTACTCTTTGTAATGAACTTTAATTGTAAATAAAGTTTATGCTTTAGAGTCCCAAAAAAAAAAATAAAGAAAAAAAAGATGCTGTTGGACAAACCTTGTCTTGCAACCATTGCATACAAAGTGCACCAAGTTTGTTATCAAAAAATCCAACACCTAACTGACTTGCCAATAAGGGTATATACTCTATAATTGCAAGACGAACTCTCCAATGTCTATCCTCCGCAAGCTCAACAATGGCAGGTAACAAGGATTGAGACAGAAGATCAATCCCAATAACCTGAAAGAAAATGACTAATCTCATCTTTTATGATAGTAAAATACCAAAAAGAAAATGCATATTGATGTTCAGCAAAGATTTAGTTAAATATGCACACATCTTTCCAAAAACAAGACCTGATACATGATTTTGTTTTTTCAATAGGTAAAAGGATACAGCTGAACAAATAGAGAACTTAGAGAATTTGATTCCAGTGTTTTGCATACCTGATTAAGTTGATCAAGTTTGCTGATGATATTAAGACGCACATCAGGAAATTCATCCTTCAGAAGAGAGAGAAAAATTGGAAGTAGCTGCTCTATTGTTGCTTCCTGCATTAGTCACCCAACCAGTAAGATATTAAAGCTCAATGTTTGCAATATTGTGTGACTAGACTATATGGACATAAATATATCAAACTTAATAAGTAACAAGACTCATCCATCAATACTAAGTTGGGATCACAAGAATCTAATCCAAAAGGGTTATGAGATTCAATAGAAACTAAAGTGCTAAAAGCACCTCACTGTGCACCTTGAGGATACAATCTGTGTTAAGTATTGACTGCAATCTCACCAAGAGCAGAACTTGATGCAAACCAAAAACAGCCACATTAAAGAGAGTAATTAATTCAGTTACAATTCTCAAACCTTTGCAACTTGGGAAGACAAAGTAATCCAAAATGCCTAAAGATAATAGCTGACCTACAATAATGTAAATCTATGCCAAGAAAGAAAATCAAATAGCACCAAATAATCATTAAGGAAAAGGGAAATAACGAAAAGGAACTATCATTAAGGCCACAACTATCACAGATGTACACGAACTCTGACAATAAAAATAATCATCCCATCAAAAAACTGTGCGCCTACCTTTCCTAAGACAGGGGCCATTCCCATTATAACTGAAGCCAAAGCAGAACGGACATGCTGAGAGGAGTCTGATGACAACTCCTGCAATGATAACTCCGAATTGGTGAGATAAGATACATTGGAATGGTGACATAAATGAATCACAGGATTACAAGGTAACTAAATTTATGAATGAAACTCCAATAGTATGTGCACCTTCACACACGGAAGAATATGCTGAATTGCAAGCTCTGGACTTAAAATCCGGCAAAACTTGGTTACTTTTCCAGCAGCTGCTATACGTACTTCAGCTTCATTATCTCGAAGCAATCGCACATACGCAGGGACCAAGTCCCCCCTATGATTTAAAGAATCATAAATAACATATTTGAAAGTAGATTCTATGGTAACATGGAAATCTATTCGAGCCAGCCATAAACCAACTGAAATGATAAAGCCATATTCTGATTTTTATACTGAAAGAAAGTATGGGAATCAGTAAGAAATCAAAAGAGAAACAAAAATAATACCTTGTAGGCCCAGGCCCCACAGCTTCACAAAGCTCATACAACTGATTTGCAACCATGTAGCGTACACGCCAAGACTTATCCTACTCAAAAATAAGGCATATAGAAAACTTAATAAGAATTGGGTATCAGGCATTAAAAGTGCAACACAACAGTGGTTAGTCATAGAAAATAGAAAACTATGTTTTACTACTGTAGATTTTCAGAGAATATTATTAGTGTTGTACAGGCTGTAGAGTTAGTGTAAATCAAGCTGTATCTTCATTATTGTTACCAGCTGTTCTATTCCTAGAATTAGTGGACACTTTGTATTTCTATAAATAGATTGTATTATAGTGTTGTAAGGGAGTAGAGAAAACAGAGAATACATACTCCATATTATCTCCATCTTATCTCTCGGAGTACATTTAACATGGTATCAGAGCATTTCTGAAATCCAGAAATCCAATTTTATGTTATATCAATTAATCAAGGAACACCGAAATTAAATCCGTAAATCCGTAAATTTCAAATCCGTAAATCCGAAATTAAATCCGTAAATCCGTAAATCCGTAAATCCGTAAATTAAATCCGTAAATCCTAAAAGCAAAACCGTAAATCCGTAGCGTAAATCCGGCGTAAATCGTAAATCTAGAAAGCGGCGTAATCCGTAAAACGTAGCGTAAATCCGAGCGTAAAGCGAAACGTAAAGTAGAAATCCATTTTCTACAGCAGCTTGCATTCCAGAGACAAGTAGAAATCCATTTTCTGCCGCTTGCTTTCCATCTCAGTCATCGTCGCCGACCATCTCCTCATCGTTTGCCATTGATCATCATCATCGCCATCTATAGTAAGTCTCAGTCTTGCAGTCACATTCTGCTTTGTTTTGTTTTTTTTGTTTCCCGTAGGAGTAAGCTGTTTAATATATAACAGCCCGACCCGGTCAAACCCTACCCGACCCGGTCAAACCCTACCCGACCCGGTCAAACCCTACCCGACCCGGTCAAACAGATTATTCAAAAAAAAAAAAAAAAAAAAAAAAAAAAAAAAACAGCCCACAAATTTCAATCCACGTATTATCTACAATTGCAACAAATGGCCACGGGAAAACCTATAATTCTTGGTTCCACGGACAATAGTCTTATGCCCATCACCAGTCACAAATTAAATGGGCACAATTATCTTCAGTGGTCTCAATCCGTCATGATGTTTATATGTGGAAAAATGAAAGATGATTACCTTACTGGCGATGCCGCAGCTCCAAACAAAGACGATCTACAATACAGAACATGGAAATCTGAAAACAATATGGTAATGTCTTGGTTGATCAATTCCATGACAAACGAAATTGGAGAGAATTTTCTTCTCTACAAAACCGCCAAAGGAATATGGGGTGCAGCGAAAGACGCTTATTCCAGTTCTGATAATATGTCAGAACTATTTGAGATCGAGAGCATCCTCCATGATCTTCGCCAAGGAGAGAGTTGTCGGTTACACAATACTTTAACTCTCTCACTCGATGTTGGCAACAATTAGATCTCTTTGAGGTTCACGAATGGACTGTCTGGACAGACAAAGATCTTGTACAAACAGATTATTGACAAGAAACGGGTTTTCAAATTTTTACCGGGACTCCATAAAGATCTTGATGATGTGCGCGTAATTCTCGGCCACAAAACCTTTGCCCAAGATTCGTGAAGCCTTCTCTCAAGTCCGTCAAGAGGAGAGTCGAAAGAAAGTAATGATGGGTCCTCAATCTACAATGATGGGTTCTCAATCTACCATTTCCGTGATCGAGAAGGATTCGCACTTGCCATTCGAGGCCATCGGACTCTTATAATACGTACAACCGTCCTCGTCGTGGAAGACCTTGGTGTGATCATTGTCGTAAACCCGGTCATACTAAGGAAACCTCGCCGGAAAATTCATGGTAAGCCCACCGATTGGAAACCACCTGGCCACACAAAGACATCAACAAAGAAAGTCATGGAAAAATTGCCTCTAAATCTCAAGGCAATGAGTCAATCGACCGCTCCGTTTAGCAAGGAACAGATTGATCTCCTCCAGAAATTATTTGGACAATCCTTGACCACATCATCTCGCCACTATAGCTCAATCGTAACACCCTCAATGCTCTTAATGTGAAACAAAGTTATGAGACCATGGATTGTTGATTCCTAAGCTTGCACCACATGACGGGTGATGCTTCTCTTCTCATAAATCTTAAATTCTACCAGATCGACACACGGTCCGAATTGCCGACTGCTCGGTATCCAAAGTAACAGGAATTGGTTCACCAAAATTTCAAACTCCTTTATTCTAGATTCTCATTCTTCTTGTTCCTACACTTGATTGTAATCTTGTATCAATTACTAAACTCACCCGTGATAAAAATTGTATGGCTAAATTTGTTCATAACCTATGTGAATTTCAGAACTGCATTCTAGGAAGATGATTGGCGGTGCTAAGGAATGCTCGGGACTCTATCTCCTCAACAAAGTGAAGAACCTTCAACAAGACAAGCCCACCAAGTTCTATCCGAAGTTTCTAATCGTAATAAAGCTTTGTTAAACCTTAAGTCCAATAAAGATGGTGAAATCACGTTGAATCACTATCGTTTAGGTCATCCTAATTTCAAGTATTTACGTAAACTTTTTCCTTCATCATTTAGAAATAAAAATTCGTAAGTTTTTCAAAGGTGAAGTATGTCAATTTTCAAAACATGTTAGAACTTCATATCCTCATCTTCCACATAAAAAATCACATCCTTTCTCATTAATTCACACTGATATTTGGGGACCTTCTCGAATCAAAAACATCACAGGGACACGTTGGTTCATTTCATTTGTGGATGATCATACTCGAACCACTTGGTTATTCCTAATGAAAGAAAAATCTGAAGCATGTCAAATTTTTAAAAATTTTAATACCATGATTCAAACTCAATTTCAAACAAAAATCCAGGTATTGAAATCCGACAATGCTAAAGAATATTTCACTTCCACCCTTACTGATTATCTGTTAAGTCAAGGGATTGTCCATCTAAGCTCATGTGTTGACACACCTCAACAAAATGGGGTGGCTGAAAGAAAGAATAGGCATCTTCTCGAGGTCGCCAGATCCCTCATGTTCACAACTCATGTCCCTCAACATTTTTGGGGGGATGCTGTTCTTACAGCTACCTATCTTATCAATAGGATGCCATCTCGTGTCCTCTTATTTAAAACACCTATCAATACTCTACTTGAGTCATACCCACACACAAAAATCGTGTCCCATGTTCCCTTTAAAATTTTTGGATGTTCTGCTTATGTCCATGTACATCATAGTGGCAAACTTGATCCTCGAGCCATCAAATGCATATTCCTAGGGTATTCATCATACCAGAAAGGATACAAATGTTTTTCTCCTATCACAAAACGATTCTATAATACAATGGATGTCACATTTTTTGAACAATATCCGTACTATTCCAAATCTGTCATTCAGGGGGAGAACATAGCCAATGAATACCAGCTTTCGAATATCATAAGTACTCAGTCTCCCACAAATCCTATTCCGCAACCTCTAGAAAGTGACTCAATATCTCAAATAAATACTCTTATTACTCCCAATGAATCCTCAACTTCTCTACCAACAGATCCAAACTTCCTTGTCCCAAACAATGATCTCCTTGTCTACTCTAGAAGGAAAACAACTCAAGAAAGAGCAGAGAACCGAGCATATCTTGAGCCATTCCAGGAATCCAACCCGAGTACAGGCCACTCCGACAATTCACAAGGTAACACCACTGAACCTCATATTATTGAATTACCTCCTAATGATTTGAATTTGCCAATTGCTATAAGGAAAGGTGTAAGATCATGCACAAACCACCCCATCTACAACTTTATTTCCTATAAAAATCTCTCACCAGTATAAGGCATTTATCAGCAACCTCGATCAAATAGAGGTTCCAAATTCTATTCATGAAGCATTTCGGATACCGAATGGAAGACACTATTCGTGAAGAACTCGGTGCCACTGTAGAAAAACAAGACTTGGGAGATCACGTAACTACCATCGGGAAAACAAACCGTTGGATGTAAATGGATCTTTACAATCAAACACAAAGCAGACGGTAGTGTAGAAAGACTCAAAGCTCGCCTTGTGGCTAAAGGATTCACTCAGACATATGGGCTTGATTATCAGGAGACTTTTGCACCTGTAGCAAAACTCAACACTATTCGTGTTCTTCTCTCCATAAGATCTAACTTGGATTGGCCTCTCTACCAATTAGATGTCAAGAATGCATTCCTTAATGGTGATCTCGAAGAAGAAGTCTACATGGACATTCCTACTGGAATTGAATCTCCTGTTCCAACCAATAGAGTCTGCAAACTTAAGAAATCCTTATATGGATTGAAAAACAGTGCAGGTGCCTGGTTTGATAAGTTCTCTAAAGTTCTGAAGAGATATGGGTACAATCAATGCCAATCAGATCACACACTATTCGTCAAACACTTCTCCAATGACAGAATAGTTATCCTAATTGTATACGTAGATGATATTGTTCTAACAGGTAATTCTACAATTGAGATGGATAAACTCAAAGAATTCCTTGCCAAGGAATTTGAGATCAAAGATCTAGGCAATCTCAAATATTTTCTAGGGATGGAAGTAGCACGAACAAAAAGGGGCATATCTATATCTCAAAGGAAGTATGTACTTGATCTTCTCAAAGAAACTGGAATGATGGGGTGTAAACCAGCAGAAACGCCGATGGATTCTACAATAAAACTCGAAATCAAAGAAAATAGTACACCTGTGGACAAAGGTCGTTATCAAAGATTAGTGGGAAAACTCATTTACCTATCTCACACTAGACCAGATATTGGTTTTTCAGTAAGTGTTGTAAGTCAATTTATGAACAGTCCTACTGAAGAACACATGGAAGCAGTCTATCGTATATTCGGGTATCTCAAGATGACACCAGAAAAGGATTATATTTCAAGAAGAATCTCACTAGAAAAATTGAAGTCTTTGCAGATCTTGGTAGGCGAGCTCTATAGTGGATCGCAGATCTACCATCGGATATCAGACATTCGTATGGGGAAACCTTGTAACTTGGCGAAGTAAAAAACGGTCGATGGTCGCTCAAGCGGTCAGAGCTGAATTTAGAGCCATGGCTCATGGGATTTGTGAAGGAATGTGGTTAAGAAGGCTACTCAATGAACTGGACTTCACGACTCTCGAACCTATCAGCATGCATTGTGACAATCAAGCTGCAATAAGAATTGCGAAAAATCCAGTTCATCATGATCGAACCAAACATGTAGAAATTGATCGTCATTTCATTAAAGAAAAGATAGATGAAAAAATTGTAGACCTACTATATACATCTACTAAACATCAAATTGCAGATATCCTTACCAAAGCATTACCTCGAACAATCTTCGAAGAATTGAGTTGCAAATTAGGAATGATTAATATCTATTACCCAACTTGAGGGGGAGTGTAGATTTTCAGAGAATATTATTAGTGTTGTACAGGCTGTAGAGTTAGTGTAAATCAAGCTGTATCTTCATTATTGTTACCAGCTGTTCTATTCCTAGAATTAGTGGACACTTTGTATTTCTATAAATAGATTGTATTATAGTGTTGTAAGGGAGTAGAGAAAACAGAGAATACATACTCCATATTATCTCCATCTTATCTCTCGGAGTACATTTAACAACTACCTATTTAATAAGCTACAAGTTGTAGCATGTTGTATGAAAGAGAGAACAGAAGTAGAAAATAGAAACTGCTTATGAAAGCTTCTTTTGTCAATTTCCAGACACATGCAAGATTTTTTTCAACAATTTATTTAAAAAATGGAAACTAAAAACAGAATGTTCACAAACGCTACTAACTTTGAAAACACTAGATACGAAAAGCGATAACAACTTAATGAACAGACTGGGTTTTGCCACTAAATTACAGAGTTTTAGGATATAATAAAAGTTGCCACCACTAAATATTTAAAAGATGTCTTGCTTCTTACAAGATAAACAAAAGCAACGCTGTACTAAACAAGAATCATCATAACTATCAAAGGGATGGAGGATAATTTAATAGTCACTTGTACCTGAGAGAAGCTAACGATAACAGGGAGTATATGTTGAACACAGTCTTGGGGTTCTAATAACTTGCCAAGGGCTGCACAACCCTCAACAGCAAGTAATCGAACAGAATCTTGATCTGCAAAAGATTTCTCACAAAAACATCAAAAGTTGAACTGCAATAGAGAGACAAACATGAACAATGAAACAGAAAACCAACTATCAAACCGTGAAATTTTACCTATTGATATTCCAAGACTTATCTAATAGAACAATTCTATATGAAATGTTTCTAACCTAAATAGCATTAGATGATGTCATCATGTAGACTTAAAAATCTATCACCGTTTCTCACTATCTCACATAGGACGAATAAAATAAATTGTAATCTCAGTGAAAACTTTCTATAAACGTATTGTACAATTCTGCCAAAGCCACCTTAACTGGTTCCCTTCAAATACCCAGATACCAGAAAAAGCAGAGAGGGGAGAAAATGAAAGAAAAAATACACAAAAATCATTCGCAAATTTAAAAAATTGAACGCACAAATTATTGAAGAAAATGCTCATTTCTCACATGTTGGTGCATTTTTCATCCCATTATTTATAGGGTCTACGTTGCAGTGATCTCAATGGGAAAGAAAAATATAAATATTAAAAAGTTCACCTGAAGTAATCAAGTCACTACCAAAAGATTCATGAAGTAAACATTCAAACGAAAGAGAAATTCAAGAAATAAATTACTCAAAGAGATCATAGAAATTTAATTACCATCTTGAGTAAGATCCTCAAATATTGACATAATATCTGTCTTCAAAAAAGAAGGTTCAACAGTTGCTGCAAATTTCCCCAGATTTGTAGCAGCAGACCTCCTAACCATGGGCATGTCATCTTGACACAACTGGCTGTATATAGATCGCAGCTCTGTCTTCAATATTTCTGGAGCACTGGGGTATGCAATGTGAAATAGACCACATGCAGACACCCGAGCAGTAAACCATTCACCAGCAGCCAATCTCTGAAATAAAAAAGTAGCAGCATTATTTGCCAAGGATCCAATAAAGAACAAACTACTTAACCAACATCAAAGTGGACTATGTATCAATAAAATAATCTTTTCATACACACAGCATATTTAGAATATCGAGACGATATGACAAAGATCACCAATTAAAAGAATATGGCTAAAAATATTATAGTTTTCATATTTTAACTTACCTTTACAAGAGGTATAAACCAATCCACCAAATCACTCTCCCTCATTTGAGACCCAATTCGGCATAATGACTCTACAGCTTTGTCCCTCACACAGGTTTCCTCGACAGTGCAAAGGGTTTCCAGAGGTGGGAGCAAAACATGGGCATGCTCCAGTCCGCCAACATAAGGAATAAATACCCCCAACTCTTCTGCCATTGCAAGAAGTACCTCATCGTCATCGTCATTATTTTCACTCAGAAATGGGATCAATTCCTTGCAAGTGCGTTCCTCGCCAAGAGCACGTGCAATTGTTGATAGCCTACGAATTGAGTTTAACCGCAGCTGTATATCATCATTTTTCAGCTCATCTATGAGAACTGCTATTGGGTATAGCGGCTCATCAACCATAGACATTGTAATTCAGAATTCTTCTGGAAACTTCAAACAAATGTTAAAATAATCAGAAGGAGTTGACAAACTATTATATCAAGTCTTGTCATTCATCGGTAGTCTAAGCAATGCTTACTCCCAAGAACTAACGATAACTTGATAAGACATTTCAAGCAAACACCACATTACATGCTTACAATCTTACATGTACAAGAAGATGCAAAGAAAAGTATAAATTAAAGCTTATTGAAACTCTGGCAGGTATCAGAGCTAAAATATCAACAATGCTTCCGAAAAGTTAATTCATATATGCAGAGGAATGCATGCACAATTTGGCTGATAGAACGCGCATGCCGCCAGTATCATTAAACCATGAACTCAACCCATCATCAACAAAAGATAGGAGTATTTATTTCTTCAATAATAAGCCACAATTTTCTTGCAACATACAGCGCGTTACTGAGTACAGCACCAGATCGAAGCTGCAAGATCTAAGAACAGTCCTAGAATTCGAATCTAGGAACTACAGAAATTGCCTAAAAGGAAATAAAATAAAATAAAAAGAACATAAAGGCATAGATTATAACGCCCGTAACCCTTAGGCTCTAGCTAAAATAGAAATCGGAAATGAAAAATGAGTATTTATTAGGGCCATAGAAGATTCAGAAACAATCCACTCAACTGTGCACGATGATACTAATTCCTAGATTAGCCAAGATGAATGAAGTTATGTATCAATACTTTACGAGGAAAACATAGAGAGTAGAAACACGAGAAACAAGCACATGGTAAGAATTGTCGATAATCTCAATTCAGAAGCCAAAAGAAGAGAGGAACATACAAAAATTTCACATTTCTCAGAGGAAATCAACGAAAAAGAGAAATAGAAATGGCCTCACCGATCTCGATAACTTCCCGCCAGTTAATCTCTGATACGACAACCCGTTCTGAGAGAGAGCACAGTCAAAAGAACGTTGTCGTTCCCGTATGTATGTCAGATGTGTAGGTCCAGAATAATAGGATCGTACTCTAACCTGTCGCTCTCGAGCTTGTATTTACGCTCTCACAAATTACAACTACTTTTTTTCTTTCAGAAATTCTGGAAACATCACACTAATTGCTTAATACATCCTTTTAAAGGGTAAGGTGCAAAGCAATAAAAGAAACCAAAAAAAAGTATATATATGTTTCAAATTGTTTTACTTAATAATTAATTAGAAAAAAGTATGCTAAACCTAATTATATTCATTAGTTATGGTATGATCCAATAACTTGATGTTAAAAGTATTCATCAAAGAATATCTCCAAAATAATTCCTCTTTTTTTTATGTATTTTCTTTCCTTAAGTAATCGTAGGGGAATCAAAATATGTGATTAATAAAATCAAAATCCAAAATTGATTTACAAGATGTTTGATCATTCGAATCAAACGTTGGTTTGCAAATTGCATGATATATAGTACATAAGTGTGAAGATTATGGTGTATTTATAGAAACATAGAAATAGCTCAATTATAATAATAGGATTTGTGTATTTTAATTATATCTCAACTAAGAGTTTAACCGTCTTAGATAAAGGATAAGTCTCCTACCTTGGTTCGAATTGGTAACCGTGAGGAATCTTAATAAATATAGGAGTTTAGGATATTCTATCTAATGTTAGGTTTGGAGCCTCAAGGACATTCATAGGTTCTATAAGTCTAAAAACAGCTCTTTAGGTACCTCTAGGTCCCTGGAGCTCATGGAGTTTTCTTTTAGGCCTTAGGTCCTTAAGAGTTCTTTGATAGTTGAGGAAGTTACTGCATTAATTGTATGAGTTATTGGGGCGCTTCATACTAATTATAGTAATCAATTGGTGAGCTCCTTCTCAACATCTACTCAAAGAGATGTTGTAAATCAATCTATACTTGTTTATGATAGTATTTAGCGAGAATTATACCTTTCAACAATGCCAATGTTGAACAAGAGATTGGTAACCTTAAAATGCATTTGCACTGATAATGATGGAGAAAATACGAAAGCATTCACAAACTATTGCATAAGTAATTAAATAAGACATAAATAATATGTTTTGAGGACTTCGTAACATAATTGAATAGTTGAGAAGATAAAACAAGTATCGTTAAAACTTGAAAGAACTAGAACAATGGTTCTCATACAAACTTATCCAAGAGCTTTTGAGTGAAGCTTTGATGATTTTAGTTCATGCATGTAGTTAACTGTTGCTTCTTTTGCACACTAAATGGAGATGTCTCGAACAAGTTATTGTTAAGAAAAGATGTTTCCTACAATTATTTGAAAGTGTTTGGTTATAGATCCTTTGTTTATAAAGATGAGATATCAAAGCTCAACCTAATGTCAAATAAGTACATCTCTAGGGGTTATGGTAATGAAGAGTTATATATGTTTTAGGACATGAGGAAAAGAAAATTGTCTGTAAGTTGATATGTTGTATTCTTTGAGTGTCATAACATTGAATATATCCTGAAACATAATAAGCATGATAATTTTAATGAATTTCATGTTAATTTGGATTAAGCTCCTCATCTAGGTGAAATGTGATAATAGGGGAGATTGTGAAAACGATATTGTTGGTCCTATTAATTATTTGATCACTAATGAACTAGATTTAGCTTATGAAAATGCAAGTGATAATGTTAGTTTTGAAAATTCTTTTTCGAAAAAAATTAATTTTATTAATGAAAATTGTAGAAGTGAATGATATTGGGTAACAAAATTGTACCCAGTAAAGATCTTATGATATTGATAATTTAATTATAATAAAGGTAAACAAGAAACATACATTTGTAGCATCTAAACAAACAATTAGAACCTTAGGATTTCAAAGCCTTATCTCCCAACAAATAAGAATAAGATTGGTGGGTGAGGGATTTAAAGATTTTATAGCTAAAATTTGTCCTAAGTTTCATGTGCCATCTCGTCAAACAATTTCTAGATTTGTGTTTCAACTTTATTTAGATGAGAAAAAAAGTTTAAGGAACTTTTTCATAAGTGAAAAGCAAAGAGTTTGTCTTACTAGTGATTGTTGGACTTCAATTCAAAATATTAATTATATTTGTCTAACCACTCATTATATTGACAAAGATTGGAAATTACAAAAGAGAATTATAAAATTTTGTCAAGTTGAGAATCATAAAGGTGATACAATTGGGAGAGTGATAGAATAGAGTTTGCGTGATTGGGGTATATGTAAGGTATTCACCATAACACTTGATAATGCTTCCTCAAATGATACTGCTGTGTCATACTTGAAAAGGAAGCTAAAAAATTTGAATGATGGACTTATTATGAGTAGAGAGTTCTTTCATGTGCAATGTTGTGCTCACATTTTGAATTTGATTGTAAGAGAAGGATTTAAAGATCTTCATAGTACTATTATGAGTATTCGTTGCACTGAGATATGTTAGATCCTCTCCTTTGAGATTACAAAAGTTTAAAATGTGTTTTATTAAGGAAAATATTGAGTCCAAAGGAAGTGTCGTGCTAGACGTGCCTACAAGATGGAACTCCATATATCTAATGTTAAAATCTTCTTTAGATTTTCAAAAAGCATTTGATCATCTTGAAGAAGAGGAAGGAACAAACTTTATTTCTTATTTTCATGAGGAGCGATCGAATGTTGGGCCTCCAACATTAGATGATTGGAAGAATGCTAGTGTTTTTGTCAAGTTTTTGAAGACTTTTTATGACTCTACTTTAGCATTTAGTGCATCTTTATGTACCACATCAAATTTATATTTTACAAAACTGCATAACATTCAATCTCAAATACTTACATGGTGTGGTTTCGATGACTTGTTGTTGAAAAATATGGCTACTAGCATGAAAACAAAATTTGAGAAGTATTGGAGAAATGTAGATAAGACTAATAAGATGTTGTATGTTGCATTTGTACTTGATCCAAGGTACAAATTAGAGTATTTTGAATTCTTATTTGAAGAGATTTATGATTTAAAAATTGTTCAAAAATTGAGAGATAATGTCAGAAATACTTTTATGGATCTGTTCAAAGCTTACTATATGTTAGTGTATGGAAAGGATTTTCAATCTAATGTGACTCGATCACAAGATGTAATAGGAAGGATTCCTTCATCTGAGGAAGCAAGAAAGTTGAAATTTCTTAAACGCTTAGAGGAGAAAAATAGTTTGGAGTTGAAAACCGAGGTTGAGAAATATTTGAACACCCCATATGAAAATTTCATGTTGGATAAGTTTGATATATTGAAATGGTGGAGGGCAAATTCTTTTAGGTTTCCTATCATCTCTCATTGCACGTGATGTGTTAGCAATTCAAGTTTCAATTGTTGCATCAGAATCAACTTTTAGCATAGAAGGGCGCATTCTTGATCCATTTAGGAGTTCTTTGAATCCTAAAATGGTAGAGACATTAGTATGTAGTCAAAATTGGTTCCTTTCTTCCATTAGTAATGACTATGTCCTCTTACCAGAATACAATGATGACCTAGAGATTTATGAAGATGTTGATTTTGTTTGATTGTAGAGTTTATTAAAAACACTAAAATGATCATTGATGATTAATAATGGGTAAGTTTTAAATATTATTATTTAATGATATATTATTGTTAATTGTGAGTTTGGATGTTTGTATATGTTTAAGAATTCTGTATAAATGAGATATTTGGAATTCATTTCTTCATGTCTAATCTTTTTTTTATTTTAGATTTTGATAACATCTTATGTATTTATGTATTTAACAATAATATTTATCTATGTATGATGATAAATAAGCATCACATTTGATTGTATCCTATTAAACTATATTATATTAAACTGAATCATATTTATGTATTATTAATTATTCAAAACAGTTAACCAAACTGGACCAAAAACGTTCGGTTATAACATTTTGGATAGCCAAATGGTCCGGTCCAGTCCAGTTTCAACTATATGAACAGTCCAGTTTGGTTAAATTTTTTTTAGGCAAAACTAGACCGGACCGGACCATGGACACCCCTACCGTGTATAGATTGGTTGTTGTGTGTCAGATGATAGTTTCAAGAGTGTAACAGTTCCCCTAGGAGATGAGCCTATATGGTTATATGTCATGTGTTACCTGGTTGTTTTGAAGGATGCAATAGTTACCAAAGGTGAGGATCCTATGTTGTGGTGAGTCGTGTGTCAGTTGGGTGTTGTAGGTCACAACGTTAAGCATAGGTGAGGAGCCTATGTATTGGTATGCCAAGTGTCAACTAGGTGTTGCAGGCTCGCAATGTGTGCACATGTTAGGATGTTTAGTCAGTATTGGATCACATCATTCGATGATGGAGCTCCGAGGATAAGCTTAGATCTACTTTAATGAAGTGCTATAATGACAGCGAATTAAGGCAGCATATGAGCAATGAAAAAAATTGTCCTAACCGATAGACGTATTAGAGTTATATTTCTATTGAGTTGTAAACTAATTTTATCCTATTAGTAGATTATTGGCTATCGAGTGGTTGCCATAAGCAACTCGATGATGTTACCACACACGTAGAGATCTATGTGAGTTTATCGCGTTATATGCTATGTTATATATGATCGCATATTGTGAAAATATAATCATCATTTATCGAATATTTTCGCACATAAGAGGTTTTAAAGAGATTGAAGATCCTTTATAGCTTTACTAGTATATTTGCCTAATTCACATATTGTATGTTATTTGTTATGTTAATGCATATTGCTAGCTTGGACTAGAACATGTGAGGCACATCATCACTAGCATCTTTATTGCAGATTGATCAAACATACGAATTGTGTACAATGAATACGCAAATATACATATTTCAATAACATAATGATAACAAAAGATCGTTCTACGGAAATTATGTTATTAGAAACTAATTTTTAAAACAAAAAAATAAAATCAAATTTTTTTGTGTTTTTATATTTTAAGAAAGCAAAATTAAAAAAGTAAAAATAAATAATAATAATTAATTAAATCAAATTTCGTAGCTAAGAAGATACATAAGAAAATATCAAGAAATACTTAATCTCTATATTTTCTAAACATATGAATCACTAAAATCTCTCTAATATAATTATCAATTAATTACATAATCAATTGAATATAATCTAGCATGTATTTCTCTCTCAAGTAAACTACACATCATATAGTAATTAACTTAATCACACTCTCATATCAATTAAATTGCATACTACTCATTAAGTTCATCAATTATGGTTCACATACATAAGAATCATATATCTCTATCTAGAAACTATGCATGTTATTTAATCAAGATAAATAATTAAATAATTCTCTCAAATCTATTTAACTGCATCTATAGATCAATTGTTGGTCAAATAATTAATAACATAAAAATCATATTAAATAATATAATTAAATTAAAATCACAATTTGGGTAAAATATTAGATTATCACATGGTGAAAATTGGGTTCATAAGACTCCTAGATTAATAAATTAACGAGACATAATTTTGTTCATAAAACTCATATTTTTCATAAAAAAAAGACATAAAAATTGATAAGGAAAGGAGTAGAAGAAGAAATACAATCAATCTTTTGAATTTTAATATCAATCTCCTCTTGAATCTCCACCAAAATTATATCTCCTTTTGAATTTTACTATATTTTTCTGTCATCTTAGCTCCAAAAATTGATAAAAATTATGTTAATTACGGCTCATTAGGGTTTATGAGGTAATAATGGGATTAAATATAGCTCTTGTGAAATATGGAAACATAACATGTGGCACACAAAATTCACTAGGCGAATCAGGGCACAACGTGTGGTAGGGAAGATTGATCTCGACCAACGCTTGCTAAGTCATCGACACGCGGTGAGACATGATTCATGGTAAAGGATGATAGGGCGCACTGATGGAATGGCTGAACAAATCAGGTGATGACGCCTGGCAAGCACGTTGACCAAGCACAAAACCTGGATTGAATTCCATATTGACATATGGCATAGTGTTACATCACAATTCACACATGACGATATACGATTGGGTGTATTTGTTAGTGTGGCAACTTTTGATTGGTCCCGTTTTAAAAATTCATAAAAAATCCATAAAAGTTCCAATAAAAATCCAAAAACAAATTCTAAAAATTATGTTTTCACCTCTTTTCACTAAAAAATTTATATTTTAATATTTTTAATCTCAAAAATACTACTTATTAAATAAGACAAACAAATATTAAGTAAAAAAGTACACTAATGACTCCACTTTCATAGAGTCATCAAACCCACAAACTTAACTATTTGCTAGTCCCCAAGTAAAGTCGGGTCTAATTAAATAAAATGATATGGGTAATATATTCATATATATATATATATTAATACATGCATATTTAGTGAAAATTATCCTCCTTAAAAGTCGTACAATTCTATGACAAGGAGGTTCACATATTCATCAATCAATATTTTATCAATACAAAAATATGTAAGGTTTTTGATGAATTGATTCATGTGTGTGTGGCACATCATCATCCAGTGCACTCAAGAAATCAACCAATATGAGCATGCTAATCATTCAATTTTAGAACAAGTCTCATAAGTCTATTTTTCACATTCATCTCCACTAATATAAATATGTACTTAGCAGAATATCAATAAATACTTTACAAGCTTGAAATGTAAGGCTTAGATGGGGATCGATAAATGAAGACATATGTGTTATTTTTACACCTTAGCTTTCTTTTTGTTCATCATGCACTTTTTAACTGCAATTGAGGTTTAACTTGATATTTTTGTGCACACTCTCTTATCATTCTTTTCATATTCTTTAATTTTACATTTTTTTTGTAACTTCACAATACCACAAAACTTACTTTCAATTTTATTTTATTTTTCTTTAGAGAGATATATATGTTGTGAGTTTTTCTTTTCTTTTCTTTTTTTATAGGGTGCATTACAATTCACCTCTCTATAACATAACACATGATTGTATTTTTTTTCTTTTCATACAAGCTAAAGGTGCAAGCATAAAGATAATGTTTATTGGTTAAGCATAAAATGTGGCTTAAAGATATAAATGGTTCTTTGTTAGGCTCAAATGGCTGACTACAGATATTAACAATGGTTAGCTTGAAAGGTTCAATTGATCCAAATACGGCCTAAATCGTCTCTTTTGCTTAATAATATTCAGGATTTTGCTTCAAGGGATGATCAAATAGATTCTAAAACCTAGTAGATCTCATTAACTCACATAACTCATCATAAAATTTCTTTCAATAAGAACACCAAAATCAATCATGAACATGTGAATAAAAATTTGAATCAATTCAATCAAAACTAGCAAGCGTATCATATGATTAATGTAAATATCTTAACAAGCATGTTACATTCCTTATTTTATTCATGACAACTAATTTTTATCATTGAATTCATATGTTTCATATCAAGCATGCATGCATTTAGTTTCCATATATTTATCAATTTCTACCAAAGTCATGATTAAAAACATCTTAAAAAGTAAAAAACAAATCCCTAAAAGTTTGAAATGCATACTAAATATTAGAGTAGAGAACGAAGTTCCCTCCCCCAAACTTAAATTGCACATTGTCCCCAATGTGCACATATAAATATGAAAAAGTAAAAGGAAAGAAAACTCTCTTAGTCTTGGCATACCACATCTATCGTTGAAATTTTCAAATCTTGTTACACCATTACTCTCTACATTAATTCACCTACAAAACAAAAATAATGAAAATATAAGGAAAATAACATTGGGTTGCCTCCCAACCAGGGTCACGTTTAACATCCTTGACTAGACATTCATATCAAGTCCTAAGGTATATCCATCTATGTCTATTTACTTTTGAGTTTGCCTAGAAATAGTGAGTCTTGATTTGTTCAATACTACTTTATGTTCTGGTTTAACAAAATGGTGCTCAATTCTCTTATCATGCCATATTTTTGTTTTCTTTTTGTACTTTTTGGCATTCTTATAAGTACTCCATCATAACTCATCCAATTTATGTATTTTTAGTATCTTTTTCACCTCTTTATTGGACTCTTCTGCTTTCCTACTTGATTGGGGATGAGAAGGTAAAAGTGTAAGGTCTAAACTTGGTGGCCCTTCAATTAATGGTTTTAGCTTAGATCTTATCTCATAAAAGCCTTTGATACACACATAAGAGGTGTGTCCTTTAAAAAGTTCACACAATTCACAATATCAACCTTTGATTCCATACTTTCAAAGTTAAAATAGGTTGAATTTTTTTCTAGTGAGTTTATGTTCTTGTTCATAGCATCAAGTGTAACAGTCTTAAGTGTGGAAAAATCAATAGATTCTTTTAAGTTATCCTCACAATCAGTAACATTTATCCTTAAGCATTCATTAGCATTATCAATATTAGGGGGTTCAAATCTTTAAAACTTTAAATGTCACTTGTTCATCTTGCACTCTCATTGTAAGCTCACCATTTTTCATATCAATGAGCACTTTTTTGATTGCTGAGAATGGACGACCAAGTATGATAGGAAATTTATAGTTCTTTTCTATGTCTAGTACAATGAAATTCGTCGAAAATATGAACTTGTCTACCTTTACTAGCACATCTGTACCACACGCTGAGGTCTCTCAATTGATCTATATGCCATTTGTATTGTTACTGAAGCGGGTTTGGATTTACTAACACCCAATCTTTTGAAAATTGATAGTGGCATAAGGTTAATGCTGGAACCAAAGTCACACAATGCCTTGTCAAAATGGATGTTCTCAATAGTGCAAGGGATGTCAAAACTACCTTCTTTCATCTTTTTGGATAGTTTTCTAGCAAGAATGACACTACAACCTTCAATCAAGGTTATTGTTTCATTATCTCCAAGCCTCGTTTTCTTAGAGAGGATGTTCTTCAAAAATTTAGCATAAGAAGGCATTTGTTCAAGTGCATCTATAAATGATATGTTTATGTGCAGCTTCTTGAATACTTCCAGAAATTTTGAAAACTGCGTATCAAACTTTTGCTTTTGTAGTCTTTGAAGGAAAGCAATAGTAGCTTTGTAGAGGTTGTTTTTCTTTAGCTAAATTATTTCATTTTCATTACTCTCTTTATCCACTAATTCCTCCTCATTCTTGTTAGTCTCATAATCCTTGTTAGTTTTCAGTTCCTCTTTATTCTTTTTAGTCTCATGATCCTTCTCTAGAGTTTTACTGCTCCTTAAGGCTATGGCATTGCAATGCTTCTTACCTTTTCTTAATGGGTTTACAATTGTGTCACTTAGAAGGTTACCTTGAGGAATTTGACTTATGGCTTGGGCAAGTTTCCCCATTTAAGTCTCTAAATTGCAAATTGAAGCCTCTTGAGTGGACACTTTTGTATTTATTGATTGGATGAAGTCTTTCATCACCCCTATTAAAGCATTTGTATTGTCCTCAATAGGTAGCTTCTTTTCTTGGGCTTGTGATTGTTGTGGTTGTTGAAAACCAGGTGGTGGAAATGATTGACAGTTAAATTGATTACCACCTTCATTGTTGTTATTACTCCAAGAGAAATTTGAATGTTGTCTCCATCATGGGTTATATATGTTTGAGTAGGGATTATTGTTTCGGTTCACATTACCCACATAGAATACTAATTTAGTCTTATTGTACAATTATCAAACAAATGGTCTCCACCAAAAAATACCCATGAATCTTAGATTGAGTTTATATTTACTAGTGAGTTTTGAGCCTTCAAAAGATTCACCAAAGATGACACTTGAGCTGTAAGTGTCATGACATCATTCATCTCATGCATTCCGACTACTATTATTGTGGCTATCATTATGTCCATCGACCATTGATAATTATTGTTATCCATTTTCTCAAGTAAATCATAAGCTTGATTGTAAGATTTGGCTAGCAAAGTTGTATTAGCAGATGCATCAACAATGGTTCTTATTTGAGCATTGAGACCATTATAGAAAGTCTCCATTTGAATTCAATAAGGGATACCATGATGAGGACACTTCCTTAGCAACTCTTTAAATCTTTTGCATGATTCATAAAAAGATTCTCTTTCATATTGTTGATAAAAGGTAATGTCATTCTTCAGCTTGACATTCTTTGTTCGTGGGAAATATTTCATCAAGAATTTCTCCACCAAATCATTCCAAGTTGTAATGGAATCAGGTGACAAAGAATTTAGCCAAGCTTGTGCATGGTCTTGTAAAGAGTAAGGGAACAATCTAAGCCTAAATGCCTCTTCGGTCACACCACTAAATTTAAACGAATCTCCAACTTTAATAAACAATCTAAGATTTAGATAAGGATCATCTATTGGTAATCTGTTGGTAATCTGTTGAATTGTCTAACTATTTATAGCATTTGAAACATCAATGACTTTAATTCAAACTGATTAGCTTGAATGTTTGGCATTGTAATACTTGGATTCAACCCTTGCAACATTGGTCTTGCATATTCGTTCATAGCTTTGTCCCTATCATCTATTAAAGGAATCCGATTGATCAAATTTACCTTATTATTGTTTATTTTTACTAGGTTAGCCATTTCTTCTACTTGGTGACAACTTGTTATTTTTTTATTGATCTTAATTTTGATATCTAAAGCCAAAATTTCTTCCTTATAGATTATGCTTATGTAATAAACTCAACTATGTTTCTTATAACAATAAAGGAGATGTCTAAATTAAAAAGAAATAAAAAAATGAAAAATATATAACTAAATAAATAAAATAATTAAAATTTTAAAAAATAAATTAGAGAAAATAAATAAATAAAATAAAATAAATTACTAAAAAAACCTAAATTAATTAAAATTAAAATAAATAAAAGATTAATTTCTAAAATTAAAATAAAGAAAAATAAAAACTTAATCGAACACACGAATTGTGTGTAATGAATATGCAAGTATACATATCGCAACAAGTAATATAATAATAAGAAAATATTGTTTTCATGGATATTATTTTATTATAAACTAATTTTTAAAATTAAAAAAATAAAAATAATTTTTTTTGTGTTTTATTATTTTAAGAAAGCAAAATTAAAAGAATTAAAAATAAATAACAATAATTAATTAAATTAAATTTGACAGCTAAGAAGATATATAAGAAAAAATCTAGGAATACTTAATCTCTATATTTTCTAAACATGCGAATCACTAAAACCCTCTAATATAATTATCAATTAATTATATAATCAATTAAATCTAATCTAACATACATTTATCTCTCAAGTAAACTACACACACTATAGTAATTAACTTAATCACATTCTTATACCAATTAAATTACATAGTAATCTATAATTTCATAAATTATAGATTATATACATAAGAATCATATATTTCTGCCTAGAAGCTATGCATGTTATTTAATTAAGACAAAAAATTAAATAATTCTTTCAAATCTATTTAACTAACTCTATAGATCAATTATTGACCAAATAATTAATAACATAAAATTAATATTAAATAATATAATTAAATTAAAATCATAATTGGAATAAAATATTAGATCATCACATGGTGAAAATTGGGTTCATAAAACTCCTAGATTAATAAATTAATTAAACATAATTTTATTAATAAATCTCATATTTTTCATAAAGAAAAACATAAAAATTGATAAAGAAAAGAGTAAAAGAAGAAATACAATGAATCTCTTGAATTGCAATACCAATCTTCTCTTGAATCTCTACCAAAATTGCATCTCCTTTTGAATTTTATTATATTTTTCTTTCTTCTTAGCTCCAAAAATTGATAAAAATCATGTTAATTACAGCTTATTAGGGTTTATGGGATAATTAGGGGGCTAAATATAACTCAGATAGAATTTGGATCACCAAATCGACTTCATATCAAGGGTTAAGATGAAAACAAGCAAAATAACAACTCCAGCCAATGGGAGCACGACACTGAAGGACCGATATCGGGTTAGCAACACTCATCCTACAAATACTTTGGGTTTATATTTGTAAAATTCTCACAAGTGCACGAATCATTTTTTTGACAATGACAAGTATACTTTCAAGGTCGATCTAAGCAAGGAATATATGTGATTTTTAATTTATTATTCAAACTCTTAAAAAGAAAATTAAATCCTAAACATCATGTCACGATATTATGGTTTTTTGTGTTTCCTAATCTAATAACATAAAAAAAACATAGATATGGATTCAATAAACAATGATGTAAATTTTATCATTCATAACAGTGGAGTATTTATGGATATAATAATTAAGTTAATTATGTTTTCTCATATTATTTAGGTTATTAAAGATATAAATTGATATTTATTGATTTTCTCTTTTTTATATGAATACCACCTTTGGTAGGGTTAAATATTTTTTGTTAATTAAACAAATCAATTAACACCTATGGGTGGGGTCGATAATTAATTTGCTTGATTAAATTAATTCATTTTGTCTAAGAGATTGAAAATGAACCATTTAAATGCCACCTTTGGTGGGATTAAACAATTTAAACTTTATTGAAAGTGTCCAAATTAAACCTAAGAATTTAATTATTCGAGTACTAACTTTCAAGTTTTAAAACCATTACTAAAAATATGTTGTCAATATATTTTTGAATAATAGTTCTTATAAAAACTTTTAAAATATAGCTTCATTCGAACTACCGGACGATTATACCAACAAATAAAAGAGTACTGCCCTAAATCAGACAGAATAATTAAACCTTAAAATCTAATTTTCAGATTTAAGTTTGTAATGAAAAATCATATTTTCTCTCTAACATCTTTAATATAAAATCCTGAATAAAAACAAAACAATTTATTTTATAGAAATTTTTTATTTATTTAATATTTCTCAAGCATAACAACGTTATTATTATATCATGTTTATAAACAGTCAACCATGTTAAATTTAATCACAAAAAAATAAATATAACATATAAAAATAATTGTAAAGAATTCATTTTAAAATTATACCTCAAAATAATCCTTATAGAATTTTGACGTTAATTCTGTTTCTGAAAAACCTCCAAACGTATTTGCATTTCCGTTTATTAAATTAAGGATTAGAAATTTACAAAAACATAACTAGTTCTTCTAAAAAAAGAAAAACTTTAAAACTAAAAAATCTAAGAAAATTTTCTAGAGAGAGAAAGTTAGAGAGAGAAGAATAGATTTTTAGGTGTCTTTTCTACAATGGGAGAGAGGGTCCTTTTATAGGTGAGGAAAATGCAAAAAAAGGGGAAAATATATCAAAAATTGGACTTGGACACGTTTAGACAAAAATGGCACGTGTGTGGGAGCGTTGTAACGACATGGCGTGCATAGGTGTTGACACTACATGGGCAGCTCTGATGTGAGATTTGGATAGTTTTGTCCTTTTCTCCCTATTTTTGAATTTGTTTTCATTTTTTTAACATATTTGTGATGTATTGCATCCAGCATTTTTTTCTTCGAGTATTTAAATTATTTTTGAACAAAAATACCTAAAAAATAATAAAAATACCCGTGGTTCCAAAAAGATAAATTTATATAAAATATATAATAAAATCATACAAATATAAATATATTTAATCAATTAAAGTACATTAAATCATGATAATTTAATGCTTTTTAAGCACTCATTAGACACGTGGCACACAGAATTCACTAGGAGAATTAGAGCACAACACATGGCAAGGAAAACTAGTCTTGGCCAACGTTTGCTAAGTCATCGACATGCAACGAGACATGATTCGTAGTAAAGGATGGCATGACACACGGGTGGAATGACTGGATGATTCAAGTGATGATGCGTGACAAACATGTTGACCAAGTGTAGAACTCGGATTGAATACCATGCTGACACATGGCATAGTGTTGCATCATAATTCACACATGACGATCTACGATTGGGCGTATCTATTGATGTGGTGTCCATCTGATAGCTTCTAATTGGTCTTGCATTAAAAATTCATAAAAATTCCAAAAAATTCCAACAAAATTTCAAAAAATTTTAAAAATTATATTTTCACCCTTTTTCACTAAAAAGTTTATATTTTAATACTTTTTAATTCTAAAAATACTAATTTTGGAATAAAATAAGAAAATATTAAGTAAAAAAGTATATTGATGACTCTACTTTCATAAAGTCATCACAGATCTTCTTTCTTATGTGTTGGTTGTTTTTATGATATGTTGAATTAAATATGCTATTTTTTTATTTTCCTTGTGCTATTTGTTTAATTCACATTGTGAGACCTATTTGGTCCAAGTTGAATAGTGCTAACTAAAATATTTTATGGGTTGGGGTATATAATCGGTGCAAAACTGCAAGTACATAGTATCGTAATTTTATAATAAAGTGATAAGAAAGATATTGTCCTCAGGGATTGGTAACTTATTTTTGACAAATACCAAAAATATATTAATCTCAAATTTATCTATAAAAATCACTAAGGTTGTTGTAATTGAAATTTAAAATAAAATCAATTTAAAGAAAGTATGAAAAAGAAAATAAAGTTGTTCAAAGATCAAATTAACAGGAATAAAACTTCTAGGAAATCGATTTCACCTAATCCATCACTATGCTTTACTTATCTAGCTAATTCAATTTAATTCTCTCTGTTTGTTAGCAATCTTCAAAAATATCCAAAAGCTTCTTTCGATAGTCAATTGAAAATAATCTTATTCATTAATTTACACAAGAGTATGCAATTTAATAAAGAAAGAATGCATTAAGACCAATGATTTTTAAAACTATACAGGTTCATACAAGTCTTTCGATCTCTATATTTACCTATGCTGAAATATTTCAGATCTATCATATAATTCCCTCTTTCGATAGTAAATCATAAGAATAAAATCATCTAATTAATGACGAGTTAATTAGAAGCATTAAACTCTAAATAAATCAAACAAACACGAAGATAAATAATTCAAATTAACATAGAAAATCAAATATAATTCAAAATTACATTACATTTTTTTCCTAGAATAAAAAAAATAATTCATGCTAAAAATTAAATTTAACATAAATGAATTCACCATAATTTTATGAGAAAAATTGAAAAAAAAAATTAACTCGCAAAAAGAATATGTTTTTGATTTAATTTTGGGTGGTTGTTCTCTCTCCTTTCTCTGTTCCTTCTGCGTTGCTTTTTCTATTTTTCTTTCTTCCTTCATAGCCATTTTCCTTCTTTTCTCTTCGTTATATTATATATATATATATATATATATATATCAATTTTCTCGTATTTTTTGATTTCGTTATATATATATATTAAAAAAATTAATTTAAATATATCTTCATTTAAATTTAAGGATATACTTCTAAAATTTTAGATCTTAATTATCTTCAAATTTGTAATAAAATTTAAATAATAATAATGAAGTCGAAATTCAATGAAAAATAAATAAAATTATACTAAAGTTAAAGTTGAGAAGTGATAAATTATATAAGTCATCAAATATTCTCAAACTTAAAACTTTGTTTGTTCTAAAACAAAAATAAAATAAAATAAAAGATAATTTTAGACAGTGTCAACAAGACCCCATAGATAACTACCATCACTTACCAAACCATGATTTGAATTTAGATTTCATCACTAATGACTTACTCTTTTTACATCGAAGATATCAAGAAGATCAATCAAAATTCAGCAATTTGTTAAGCAAGAGTTAAGCATTTACTTTAACCTAAAGCTAAGTTCTTGAGTGTGTGTGTGTGTGTGTGTGTGTGTGAAATAGTCAATTCAAATCCAAACCACCAACAAATTTAGATAAAAATAGAACTATTGAAATCAGAAGAATTCTCTCAAAACTTAACTCCATAAGTCCAACTTTTAGAAATCTTCTCCACTAATGTAATCAAATACCAAAATTAAAGATTAGAAGGTCTTTAATCAAGGTTGTAATGACAAGCCATTGGGTTAGGGCTAAGAAAGAAATGGATATGGAAAATAAGAGAAAACTAGGAAAATACTTGCTGGAAAGAAACAATAAAATTAATATTCACAAGGTTCACACCATAGCTCTTTCTCGACAATATGCTTATACTGATGACAATATTTTTGTCATACTCAATAAGTAGAGTGCTTATATTTTTTTTTTTTTGTGATTGTCTTGATACTCATTGTCTTTACTAATTTCAACTATTTTAACCATTTTTTTGATTCTTGCCTTTCACTTTCTTTTTCTTCTTCTTCTTTTTTTATTACTCTTTGATCAAATAGAGCAAATATAATGTGAATTATTTAATTTGAACTAAATTTCTCTTTAAATGCAAATTTTCACCAAAATATTTTCTCAAAATTTAAGGTAAATTCATGGTTTTCAAGCTTAGAATGAGAATGGTTTATGTAGTTAAAAGAACAAATAAGACTTATGTAAAATAAGGCTCAAGGGGGTTGACTATGGAAATACACCATGCAATGATGGCGCGATAATTAGCACGGTTGAGAAAGCTTTTTGGTTGTGAAAAAAATTATCTAGATCATTTCTCTAATATTTGGTATCAATTAGGATTTCGCCTCAAGGATCCATCAACAGATTCTAAAGTAAAGCAAGATTAAATTTTTCCTAACCCAATTAATTCAACTCTTTCTCTTCATAGGCAAAATGGAGTAGAGAAAAATTTATTATGTTCTCAAATATTTTCAAGGACAAAGATTTAACTCAAAGTACCCATAAAACTTTGCCTAACATAATAGTAGATTTTGAAAATATTTTCTCAAACCCATCCTCAATCACAAATTTCATAGTCATAGTGAATTCAATCATACTTAAATACATGTTTGATAAGATAATTCAACAAGTCAATACTATAGAAGTTTACACCCCCAAACTTAAACTAAATAATGTTCTCATTGTAATTTAAAAGTGAGACAGATCGAAGAAATGAAAGGAACTTACTTGGCTTTACGGTGGATCCACATTAGTTTGGAGTTTTTAGCTTTTTATTACTATAAAATAAATTAACACCAAAATCAAAATTATTTAAATAGATAATAATAAAATAACAAAACATAGTTTTATTGGCTGCCTTCTATAAGCGCTTGTTTTATAGTCTACAGCCAAACTTTTCAATCCTCATCAATTAGGATTTTGAAGAGGAATAAATGCACAATTTCTCTACACTTGTTCTCCATAACAGTGCTTTAATCTTTGACTATTAACTTTGAATATATTCCCTGCCTTGTCCTTCAAGTTTTTTGCTCTAAAAGTGGAAACTCTGTCAATTGTATAGGACCTGTCCGTCTTGATCTTAACTTTCCCGGGAAGAGTTTTAGTTGTGAATTTAAAAGCAAAACATGTTGTCCTAGAGCAAACTCATGCCTAAGAATCTATTTTTCATGCCACTTCTTTGTCCATTCTTTATAGATCTTTGCGTTTTCATAAGCATCATTCCGAAATTCATCAATCTCATTCAATTGAAGAAGTCGCTTTTCCCCTGCTACCTTCAAATCAAAATTAAAATTCTTTACAGCCCAATAAGCTTATGCTCCATCTCAACAAGGAGATGACATGCTTTTCCAAACACTAATCGATAAGGAGACATCCCGATAGGTGTTTTAAAAGATATACGATATGCCCACAAAGTATCATCAAGCTTCTTTGCCCAATCCTTTCTATTGGTGTTAAACGTCTTCTCAAGGATATTCTTGATTTCTCGATTTGAAATCTCAACTTGGCCAATAGTTTGAGGATGATTGGCAAGTGCTATCTTGTGTTTCACACCATATTTAGAGAGAAGGATGTCGAACAACTTGTTGCAAAAATGGGTCCCTTCATCACTAATAATAGCTCGTGGAGTGCCGAATCTTATGAATATGTTATTATGTAGAAATTTGAGCACTACCTTCGCATCATTTGTTGTTGTAGAAATTGCCTTCATCCACTTTGACACATAATCAACTACTAACAAGATATAAACAAAGCCAAAAGAGGGAGGAAAATGACCCATAAAATCAATTCCCTAAACATAAAATAACTCAACCTCTAAGATATTTTTCAATGGTAGCTCCTCACACCTTGAAATATTTCCCATATGTTGGCACCGATCACAAGTCTTCGCCAAAGTATAACAATCATGAAATATTGAGGGTCAAAAGAAACCACTTTGAAGTACCTTAGCTGTTGTTCGTGTTACTCCAAAATGTCCTCCATATGATGAGGAATGTCAATGATGGATAATGGCTTGCATCTCCTCTTTAGGCACATATCTTCGGATGATTTGATCAGGGCATCTTTTGAAAAGAAAAGGTTCATGCCAAAAATAATATTTCACATCATGCAAAAACTTCTTACGTTGGTGGTAAGTAAGACCTAGTGGAAATACCCTATAAGCTAAGTAGTTTACAATATCAGTATACCAAGGAAGCTTGATCTCACATGCAAAAAACTGCTCATCAAGGAATGCTTCTTGAATCTTAAAATCTGGTCTCACTTCCTCTTGCTCCAACCGAGAGAGATGGTCAGCAAATAAATTTTCACTTCCTTTCTTATCCTGAATTTCCAAATCAAATTCTTGAAGAAAAAGAATCCAAGGAATCAGTCTAGGCTTAGCATCCTTCTTGCTAAACAAATAACGAAGCACTGTATGATCAATGAACACTATCACCTTTGTACCAATGAGGTAAGGCCAAAATTTATCACAAGAAAATACCACAACGAGCATTTCCTTCCCAATTGTTGTATAATTCAATTGAGCTTCAATTATTGTCTGACTTGCATAGTATATGGCCCTAAATAGTTTGTCTCATTTTTGTCATAACACTACTCCAATTTCAAAGTCACTTGCATCACACATGATTTTAAAAGGTTGACTCCAATCAGGTACATTACTACTAGTGTTGAAATCAGTTTCTCCTTGATTGCATTAAAGGCTTGCAAACAAACATCATCAAAGTCAAATGCAGAATATTTTTCAAGAAGATTACATAAAGGTTTAGAGAGTTTAGAAAAATCATTTATAAATCTTCTATAAATTCCCACATGTCCCAAAAAAACTTTTGATTCCCTTCATATTCTTTAGAGGTGGTAGTTTTTCTATGGTTTTCAATTTTAGCTTGATTAACCTCAATTTTTTTAGATGACACTCTATGTACAAGCACAATCCCTTCTTGAACCATGAAATTACACTTCTCTCAGTTTAGGACAAGGTTTTATCTTCATATCTCTTCAAAACAAGAGCTAAATTATGCAAACAATGATCAAAAGATGTACCAAAAACCAAAAAGTTGTCCATGAAAATTTCTATTATATATTCCACTATATCAGAAAAATAGCCATCATGTAACATTGAAATTGTTGTTGGGGCATTGCACAATCCAAAGGGCATCCTTCTAAAAGCAAATATTCTATGGGGGCATGTGAATGTAGTTTTATTCTGATCTTCGGGGGCTGTGACAATTTGGTTATACCCTAAATAACCATCTAAGAAGCAATAATAGGATATCCAGCCAATCGATCTAACATCTGATCAATGAATGGAAGTGCAAAATGATCCTTCCTTGTTGCTTTGTTCAACTTGTGGTAATCTATACATACACGCCAACCTGTGACTGTTCTTGTAGGAATAAGCTCATTGTTGTTATTTTTCACTACCGTCATTCCACCCCTTTTTGGTACAACATGCACCGGACTTACCCATGAGCTGTCTAAAATCGCATAAATAATTCCAGCATTGAAGATTTTCAAAACTTCAGCTCTCACAACTTCCTTCATTATTGGATTTAATCTCTTTTAGGGCTCAATTGATGGTTTTTAAGGTTCCTCCATTAGAATCTTGTGCATGCAAATGAATGGACTTATATCTTTTATGTTTGAGATAGTCCATCCCAAGGCTATTCTATGCTCCCTTATCACCCAAGAACACATAGCGAACATGCTCAGGAAATTATTTCAACTCTGGAGTTATGGTTTGCTGCACTTTTTCTATAGAGATTATAGAATTCGTCTTTGTTACCATTGGCTCTAGCCTCTTCACTTCTGTGCTACATGATGTAACCTGCTGCATTGCTTCCAAGGAAAATACATAATAGAGAAATTCTTCACTAATAAAAGGTAAATCAGGTTTACAAACAACAGAGTTGTTGAAATCATAAGCAGGAGATGAAGTGGTGATACATCGTTCTAAGTGATCAGCCAATATATCTTCTTGAAAGGCTTTTACTACACATTACTCAATGAAATATACCTGAAAGAAAATGCTTAGATCTTTTGGAAATCTCATGAAATTGATGGAGGCATGTTACCCTTTCTTAGTGTTTCATCAACAATCTCTTCTTCTTTTACTTTATGATTGCTTTGGCCATTGTTTGGAGTTGTAAGGGTGGACTTAGTTTCATTTGATGGTGACCTCTCAATTTCTCTTTCACTCCTAAGTGTAATGGCCTTGCATTGTTCCTTTGGATTCACTTTTGTATTTCTAAGAAAAGTTCCTCTTTGTTGAGCATTAATGGTTGTGGCTAGTTTCCCAATTTACACTTCAAGAGTTTTCATAGTGGCTTCCATATTGTTAACATGAGTTTCAATGTTATTCATCCATGAATCATTCAAGATTTGGTCTCCTCAACAAAGAAAATCATGGCATCCTCAAGTGACATCTTCTTTTTTCTTGGTTGACTATTAAACCCTAGAGGAGGTTACAACACATTCTTTGTGTTTCCATAAGAAAAATTCTCATGATTTCGAAGCCCTGGATGGTAGTAATTTGGTATAGGATCACCACAATAATTATAGTTTCGATTGTTGATTTATTGAACTTGCTCTTGACTTACTTCATTCATCAGAACTGTCATACTTGGGTCTACAACATATTCTGCACTATGTGGAATTCTTTGGATTGTCTAGGCAGAAATCTGATGAGATAGAGAAGCTACTTGAGCTGAAAAGGCAATAAATTGCTCCAATTCATGAATCCTAAAAACTTTCTTAGCCACAAATCTTTCAGTTGGCCATTGATAGATTTTTGAGGCCATTTCTTCCAAAAGAGAAGTAGCACCTTCAAGTGTGTTTGAAATCAAAGTTCCACCAGAAGCAGCATCAACTATGGTTCTAGTTTTCCCATTTAACCCATTATAGAACATCTGAACTTGCAACCAATCTGGAAATCCATGTTAAGGACAACACCGAATCATATCTTTATACTTTTCACATGCTTCATAGAGTGTCTCAAAATCATTTTGTTTGAATTGACCAATATCACTCCTGAGTTGGGCTATTTTTGCAAGTGGAAAGAATTTAGCAAGAAATTTTTCTACCATATCTTGCCAACTAGTGATGCTTCCTAGTTGTAGAGATTATAACCAACCTCTAGCCTTATCCCTCAATGAAAAAGGAAACAATCTTAGTCTAATGGTGTCTTTAGTAACACCATTCATCTTTATAGTGTCACAAATCTCCAAGAACATCACCAAATGAATATTGGGGTTATTAAGTGACAATCTGTTAAATTGGGCTTGTTGTACCATGCTGATCAACATTGGTTTGAGCTCAAAATTATTGGCATTAATGGTTTGGCGTCTTACACTTGAGTAGTTGTCATTCACAATTGGCCTTACATAATCCATCAAGGTGTATAGCTGTGCATTTTGTTCTCCTTCAGCCATGGCTAGTACTTTCTTCTTTCTTCGTGATCTAAAGGTTCTTTCAATCTCCAGATCAAAAGGAATAATATTTCGAGTTCTAGCACAGCGCATCCAACGTCAAAAACACATATAGTGAAAAAAATAAAAATAAAAATGAAATAAAATATAATTCTAAATTAAAACTAAGATTACTTTGTATTGATATTGACAAAAATAAGAAAAAATCAATACTTGACAACGGTGCAAAAAACTTGATCCGTACAAAACTACAAGTGCACAGTATCGTAGTTTTATAATAAAGTGATAAGAAAAGTATCGGCCTAAGGGATTGGTAACTTATTTTTGACAAATACCAAAATTATATTAATCTTAATTTTATTTAGAAAAATCACTAAGGCTATTGTAATTAAAAGTTAAAATAAAAACAATTTAGAGAAAATATGAAAAAGAAAATAAAGTTGTTCAAAGATCAAATTAACAGAAAGAAAACTTTTAGGAAATCGATTTCACCTAATCTATCACTATGCTTTGCTCATCTAGCTAATTCATTTTAATTCTCTCTGTTTGTTAGCAATCTTTAAAAATATCTAAAAGCCTCTTTTGATAGTCAATTGGAAATAATTTTGTTCATTAATATACACAAGAGTGTGCAATTTAATAAAGCAAGAAAGCACTAAGACCAATGATTTTTAAGCTACACATATTCATACAAGTCTTCCGATCTCTATATTTATCTATGCGAAATATTCTAGATTTATCCTATAATTTCCACTTTTGATAGTAAATCACAAGACTAAAATCATCTAATTAATGACTAGTTAAATAGAAGTATTAAACTTAGAATAAATCAAACAAACATGAAGAAAAATAATTCAAATTAATATAGAAAATCAAGTATAGTTCAAAATTAAATTATATTTTTTTCATAGAATAAAGAAAAATTAGATCATGTTAAAAGTTTAATTTAACATAAACGAATTTATTATAATTTTATGAGAAATATTGAAAGAAAAATTTACTCGTAAAAGAATATGCTTTTGCTTTTAATTTTGGGTAGCTATTCTCTCTCCTTTCTCTGTTCGCTTCTGTGCTTCTTTTTCTATTTTTCTTTTTTCCTTCGCGGTCGTTCTCCTTCTTCTTTTCTCTTTGTTATATATATTAAAACCTATCCTATTCTTAACCTCCGCTGTTGCGTTTATATATATATATATTTAAATCTTAATTTAAATATATCTTCGTTTAAATTTGAGAATATGTTTCTATTTTAGATATTCATTATCTTCAAATGCAATAAAATTTAAATAATAATAATGAAGTCTAAATTCAATTAAAAAAATAAAATTATACTAAAATTAAAGTTGAATAGTGATAAATTATAACAAATTATACAAGTCATCAATATGGTACTCTTATAGCTCTTGAATGCCTATATTGTTCGAAAGTTTAATTCACAATTATGCAATTATTCTAACTTATAGAACTCTCAAATTAAAACTTGATTCAAATTCTCTCCAATTAGAACATCCTATGTATGATTAGTAAATTGTCTTAGAATAATTTTTACTCAAGATTACCTTCTTGAAACTCTATGGATTTAAGTTGAATTTTATTTTTATAAAATTATCTCAATTTAGTGCTAAAAAATATTTCTAATTTTTCTTTGGTTGGGCTGTTTGAGTAATGGGAGGGGATAATTAAATAATCTCCAATTTGAATAGGAATTATGTAAAACACAACTCTTAATTTTACTCTCCTTAGGACTTCACACAATCAAAGTAAGTCTCACAAGATTAAATTAAATTATATAATTTAATTAAAATTAAATTTAATTCGATAATTATTAAAATATCATTCTTAGATTAATTCGACTATACTAAATAATATCATTCAAATTAATACTTAATCTCATTAATACTTAATCTCACTAAATAATATTTAGTCAATTAATTAGATTAATTCGACTATACTAAATTATAATTTTATCCTTATATATTTATTTGATACTTATGACCATCATAAATTATCCCAATAAATAAATATACATTTTGATCATATAAAATAATTAATTTCAATTTAATCATTCATTTATATTGTAAACAAAATTATTTAATTGTTGTTATAGAGCATATTGTGGGACCAATGGAATTATAAATTGAAGTTTAAATAAATCATTGATGCATTAATTAACTATTTAACTAATTATCAATATTTATTAGTTTTAGTGTCACTCAACTACAAATCGGAGACTAAAAACTCTCGAATATTATAGCTAGTATTTACCAAATAATATATATATAATTCATTGATATAACCATTAGGTGGAGCTCAATCCTCCACAACCAGTTCGTAATATGATCGATGTCATTAAGCCTATTTTACTACATTTATTACATCTTCTCTTTAAGTACTTACAATGTGTATAAATAACTATCTATAATCGTATTATATATTGCATGCAATCATTCAAGTTTTGGATCGTTAAATAATGGAACTCCTATCTAACATTTGGGAACAGACAGAGTGGATTCCACATATTGTGAAATAGCCTTCCATCACACCATAAACATCGAGATACCAATATATAAGTATCTTAGCCTAACACTTCGGACATCATCGAGTAAGTGAAATACCAAGGTGATATAACAAAGGGCCATCTAAATTGATCAGGATTAAGACCATCTTGGATATGGTCATCGAATGATATAGTGAAACAACTCTGAGTAAATGAATATTAGTAATGTTTCTAATATATATGATCTAATTTTGTATAATCAACTATTATATATGAAGTACCCTCAACTAGATGTCTCCATATCTATCACCTCATGTAAGGATCATTCCAAATAGATATGGGTCATACTATTGACTTAATTAAAGATCCTACTATATACTTTAATTAATTGTTGTGGATGATTTGATTATTTCACTTAAAACCAATACTTCAATATATACACTGATATATTGAATTTTAAAAAGATATGAATAATCAGAGATTTATATTATTTATTTGAAGAATAAAATAGAATATGTAAATAATAAAAATATTCATTTTATTTATTATAATTTTAACAAAAATTTAAATACAAACTCCTTTGTATTTAGAGCTATATCCTACTAATCTTTCACTAGCCTTTAAGGAAAGGGAGCATGTCTTTTAACCTCATCTCTTTAGGTAAACCTCAAAATTCTTGGTAAGTTGTATCTTGGTGAATGGGCCAACAAGGTTATTCTTAGAAGCTATATTCTTGAGTGTTGCATCTCCTCGACATACAATTTCTCAAATCAAATGATACTTGCGCTCTATATGCTTTCCTTATTTGTGGTTTCTTTGTTCTTTTAAGTTAGCCACTATTTCATAGTTATCACAGTAAAATATTAGCAATTGGTCCATATTTTGGCCATCTTCCAAATATACCAAGAACTTGTGCAACCATACATCTTTTTTTGCTACATCACAAGCGATAACATATTCGACCTTTATTGTGAAATCGGTTGTACAACCTTGCTTCATGCTCCTTCATACTATCACTCCTTCATCGAGAGTAAACATTGACCTAGAAGTAGATCTCTTAGAATCTTTGTCTACTTTAAAGTCAAAGTTTGTGTATCCTATAGGGATTAAAACTTTACCATAATAGACTAACATATAATTTCTCATTCTCTAAAGATACTTGATGATGCACTTGACTGCAATCCAATGATCCAATCTTGGCTTGGATTGATATCGACTAACTATACCAATGAAAAAAAAATGTCAGACCTAGTACACAACATGCCGTACAATAGACTTCCAACTACTGATGCATACAACATCCATCTTATAGCCTCTATCTCTTTAGGTGTCTTCAAACACTACTCCTTAGATAGGGTAATCCTATTTCTAGTAAGTAAGGTACCTTTCTTTAAACTTTGCATCAAGACTCTAATCAACATCTTGTCTATATATAATGCTTGAGATAGGGTTAATATTTTGTTCTTATAATCATGAATGATTTATATGCCAAGAATGCAGCTTGATTATCCCAAATCCTTCATCTATAACTGCTTAGCTAGCCACTACTTTTCATATGACAACACCTCTACCCTACTCCTAATAAGTATAGTTTCATTCATGAAAAGCACTAGGAAAACTAGTTTACTATCCTTGATGAGTTTGTAAACACAAGGTTCATCAAGGTTCTGATGAAAACCATAGGCCTTTACGGTTTCATCAAACCATATATTCCTTAATCTTGACGCTTGCTTAAGTCCATGAATGGAACTCTTAAGCTTGTAAAAATTTATCTCTTAGCCTTCTACTACAAACCCTTCTACTTAGACTATATAGATGGTCTCTTCAAGATAGCCATTCAATAATGTTGTCTTGACATCCATTTTCCAAATTAATAATCGAGAGTTGTCACTATAGACAAGAGTATTCGAATGGATTTAAGCATTGCTATTGGCGAGAATTTTTCCACATAGTCAACCCTTTTATTTTGGGAAAAATCATATACTACTAGTCTAGATTTGAAGTCTCTATTTTCTTATCCATTGTACATTTCTCTTGTAAAGCCATTTTCACCCAAGATATCTAACCTCATAGGGTTTTATCTATAAGTTCCCAGATAGAGTTGGAATACATTGATTCCATCTCAAGTTTCATGATTGTAATGCATTTATTTTTATCAACATCATCCAATTCTTATTAGACATAACAAGTTATGCCTTATAAGCTTTCATTGTCGATCAGGTAATCTAATTACCCTCTCACTACAATGAAGCTATGGTAGATCTTGACTATGGATAGTGCCTAGTTCAGTCGAGTATCAACGTTAACAGGTGATAGTTTCCTAATCGCATCATATATTCTAATTCATCGAGCAACACCTTGCTTCAAGGTTTATTGTTGTTCATATAATCACGTTTAAAAAATATGACATTCATTGACACAAACACCCTGTTCTCTTAATTATTATAAAAGGTCTCCTTTTGTTTCTTTATAATATCCAACAAACATGCTTCTGGCCTTGGCTCCAACTTTTTAGTCTTCCCTTTAAGCACATATGCTAGACATCTCCGTATACAGATATGGCACAAATTATATTTATGTTCTATCTATAGTTCCATTAGAGTCTTAGGGACAGACCTAGAAGTAACCACATTTAGTATGTATCTAGTTATTTGTAGTGTATATCCTTAAAACAATGTAGGCAAGGATATGTGACTCATTATTTACCTAACCGTCTCAAGTAATGTTCTATTTCTCATTTCTACAATACCATTATATTGTGGTGTACTATTTTTTGTGAGCTTCGAGACTATCTCATGCTCTAGTAAGTGGTCTTTGAACTAGTGTCAAGGAATTCCCCATCATGATCTGATCGAAACGTCTTTAATGACTTGCCTAATTACTTATTCAACTTCAACATGAAATTCTTGATACTTTCCAAAAGTTTCAAACTTCTACAACATTAGATAGATATACCAATATCTCAAGTAGTCATCTATGAATGTGGAGAAGTACTTATAACCACCTTTCACTTGAACACTCATAGGTCCATGAACATCCGAGTGTACTAGTTCGAGTGATTGCATAGTTCTTTTAAACTTCGCTTAAAAGGATCTTTTCATCATCTTACCTTCTAAACAAGATTCATAAATTAGGAGAGTACCAATACTTAGTTCCCTTAAAGGACCATCATTTATAAGTCTTTGAATTCAGTTAAGGTTCATATGACCTAGTCTTATATGCCATAAATAGGTATCGTCACTAGAATAATTTTTTTGCTTTTTATGTTTAGGTTCTTCTACCTTGAACATTTCAAAGTTGGGAAATAAGTTAGACTTAAGGTTTACTATATACAAGCCATTTTTCAAAAATGTGGTAAAAATATGAGTTTCACTTTTATAAATAGTCACATTTTTATTATTAAATGAAACTTTATAAAACTATTTGTACAATTTACAAATAGAAATCAACTTTTTGGTGAACCTAGAAAAATATGTAATATTAGATATTTATTGTTCCTAAACTTAAGTTTAACTTCTTCTACTACTTTAGCCAAGATGAGATCCTCATTATCTACTCGCATAGTGAAGTATTGATGCGGAACTTCAACTGATGAACTAATCAATTACAAAGAAGAACATATATGGTTATTCTCCCCTCAATCAACTATCCAAGGTGATGTAACACATACATCTACCAATGATTCAAGAAGAAGTAAATCATATGTACATATCTTACTGTATTTCTTAGACTTGGCTAAGAAATGGGGATTTCACTTCTTCTAATGGCCAGGTTCATGATAATGGAAACACTTTCTAATCAGTATGTTCCTCTTTCCATACTTAAAGTTGTTCTGCTTGGAATGCTTCATATGATTTTTCATATTCCCCCTCAAAATTGAGCTATTCCTTTTCTTACAATTGAAAGATTGGGATGAGTCAACACTCATGTCTACTGGTTGATCAAAAATCATGTTATCCAAAAGAGATAAATCCTTTTGAAACTAAGTCAAACAGTTAATTAGTTTGTCATATTACCATTACTTTATGATTGAAAATATTTACTCGATGTCACGTTGAACATCATTTTGATCATATCGATGGGTAGTCCTACTTATTTGACATGGGAATTCATATTACTTACACATTGTTTAGTAGATGCATCATTTTCCTTTAAAAACATCATCCCATCTCCATGAGATGGATGTGTGATTTTCTTTGATGGGAAACTAAACATTTCATGAATAGAAAAAATAATATCTCAAGCTATATTCATCATCTCATGTTTAATCCTGATCTTATCATCTATCGTTTGAAGGAGATAATGACATGCCATTATATTTGATTCAATCCAATGATCGTAGGCATCTCAAAGAGAGAACATGTCATTTTGATATGGGATAGGAGGATAACCCTCCTTCATCACAATGTGATATTTTCATATGTAAACAAAAGGTCTATGTCACCTTTCCACTTGTTGAAGTTATCATTAGTCAATTTAGTAGTCCTAAGAAGGGTTAAAATTAAATTTGTCATAATATTAAAACAATAAATAAAGATAATTCAATGTACATGCTTATCTTACCTATTAATTCATACATAATAAATACTTCATAGCATATAATTTTATATGTTACTATAAGAGTGGCTATACATCTCCCAAAAAATTTAGATGTTAGCTCTATATCGGTCACTAAATCTCCTAATTGAATATGTCTTTCTCAATTAATGAACTACAAAATATCCCCATATTTGGTCAATCATTTATAATTTCTATATTTTGGTCCAAACATAATTAAATTCTTAATTATATTTATTGAGTGTAGCACACCATTTCAGTTACAACTATTTATTCTAAAGACCGCTCCCTCTAGTTGCCAACCTTTGGCTTCTATAGTGTTTTTGTATCCAACTTAGAAGTCACGGTTTCTACTAACCCCAATTGAACACCCTCCTTTAAAAGAACATTTTACGACATCACAACACCCTAATCAATTTTTTTTAGGTGTGCATTAATGGTGGAGACCATAAGAAGGTTGTCAATCTTCTCTTCTACTCAAGATTCTAAATGGTTTAACTTAATTGGAAAAAACATTTTATATTTATTATTAGATAATCTAGACCATTTTAAATTTCAGTAATTTTAAACTTAAATTAATTTTTTCATTTATCTCAAACCATTTTAAATGATAACTTTTCTATTTTTTGTTTAATCACACAAATATTTCACATGTTTTACATTTGTTAATTTAATCATATTAAATCAACCTAATACATGTTAATAATTTTTCCATAAAGATCCTTTAAATTAAATCCTATGGATAGGCACTTCAAATTATATGTCATGATATATGCATGTCAATATTATTTGCATGTTATAAATAATTCACACTTCAAATAAAAAGCATATAAAGGACAAGCAATAAAATTACACCATGTTATCTATGATCAAGTTCTTTCGGGTTAAACAAAAATAAATTAACTAATGAAACTATGTAACTATTATATATTTAATTAAAATGGGACATCTCATAATACTTCAATTTCTTGCAAAATTGGTTTCGATCCAATTTAAATCCAAAAATTAAAATTTTTGTATCGAAGATTTTGAACATCGTGATTATAGTATAATGAAATCAAAAATTGGGACATGTGAGGTTACCTAAAAAATATCCCACATAGGCCTGACACCTACTTAAGTCAATAGTTGGTGCTACAACCATTGTACCAACCGTTAGCTTTACAACCATTACACCAACCATCAGCCACATCGAGGTGTCCTTCCCAACTCGATATTCATCAAATGGTCATGTCATTTATGGCTGGTTTTTTAGTAGCGTTGGTGGCTTGGGTAATGGTAGGTTGCAAAACCTTGTGTAATTCAAGTCATAATAGTGGACGATCTTGTACTATTTCAATAAAAATATATGACACAAACTAGATACAAAACAAAAACATGATACAAATTTAAAAAAAAAACTTTTAGAATTTAGAAAATAAAAAAATATATTTTTACAAAATTGATATACCCTCGGTTAGGCTTTAAATCAATTTTTTATTGCAAGAACCCAAAAAAAATCATACAATTAGCAACCATAAATAATTTCATTCAACCAATAAAAAATTCATATATATAAATCACATCTCATATAATAAAATCACATCTCATATAATTTAGTTCCTACCTGCATCATGTATTCATATATATTAATTATAATATCATAAGTTGGCTCTCATATCAATTGTTGATTTTGAAAATTATTTTTCATTAAAAATCTAACTTTTATTAACGAAAATTATGAAAGTGATTGATATTGGACAACAAAAATTTGCCCAATAAGGATTTTTTATATTAATAATTTAATTTTTATAAAGTAGACTATGAAATATACATTTATAGTGTGTACCAAATGATTGGAACCTTTGGATTTTCAAACCTTCTCTTAGAGAAAAAAAAAAGATTTGTGAAAATATTGGCAAACTCCATGTTAATCAAAACTTGATTCAAGTTTTCCAACTATAATCCCTTATGTGTGATTAGTATATTGTTGAAGAATAATTTATTTCTCAAAAACACCTTCTTGAATCTTTATAGCTTTGGGTTGAATTTTATTTTCACACAATTCTCTCAATTAAATAATGCTAGAAAAATTCTCGAATTTTCTTTAGGTTAGGTATCCATGAGTGAGGGAGAGAGGGTAATTAAATAACCTCTAATTTGGCTAAGAGTTGGTGTAAAACACAATTCTTAATTTTACTTTCATTAGAAATCCTTCACACAATCAAATTATGTACTTTAATGAAAATCACATTCCCATTATCTTAACCCTTCTCACACGCACTACAAGGAATTAGAACTTTTTGTGGTGTGCTATAATTTAATTCCAAATTAAATTATATAATTAGTCTAAAATCAAATATAATTATATTATTAATAAATTATCATTCTTGTTCCATAAGTATTTAAATGACTACAAAAAATTTAAATTTATTTTTAATTAATTCAAATAAATAATTAATCAAACTAAATAATATTTAATTATTTTATTGGATTAATTTAGATATGCTAAATTACCAATTTACTCTTACATATTTATTTGACATTAATGACCATCATCAATTGTCCCAATAAATAAATATGTATTTATATAATATGAAATAATTAATTTCAGAATAGTTATTTATTTATCTTGGAAGTAACATTATTTAATCATTGTTATGAGTAGACTTGAGGATCGATGGAATTACAAATTCAAACTTAAATAAAGCATTGATACATTAATTAATCTTTTGGATAATCATCAATCTTTATTAATTTAAAAGTTACTCTACTTGAAATGTGAGAGTGAAAACTTTCAAATATCATAACTGGTATTTACCCAACATAATGTATATGAGTAACTTATTGATATAATCATTAGATGCAGCTCAGTCATCTACAACCAGTTTGGAATATAATTAAAGTCATTAAGTTCATTTTATCTCCTCTATTACATCTTATCCTTGAGTAACCGCGATGCATATAAATAACTATCAATAACCATATTATAAATTGTGTGCGGTCATTCAAGCTTTGGATCGCTAAACAAGGGTACTACTATCTAACATCTGTGAACAGATAGAGTTGATTCCATATCTTATGAGATAACTTCTTTACTCATCATAAAAATCGAGATATTAAGATACAAGGTATCTTATCCCAACACTTCAAACATTATTGAGTAAGTTAAATAATAAGGTGCTACAGCAAGAGACCAACTAAATCACTTAAGATTAAGATCATCCTGTCATCAAGTGACATATAAACTGATATTGATAGTATTTCTAATATGTATGGTACAATCCTTTATAATCAACTATTATACAAAGTATCTCTAATTAGATGTCTCTACATCAGCCACTCTAGATAAGAGTGACTCCATTCTAAAGGAATACGGGTTGTACTTATGACTTAATTAAATTTTTTATTACATAAACTTTAATTTATCGTCACAAAGAAATTTTTTTATTTCACTTAAAACCAATCCTCATATATATCATTGATATAATGAGTTTTATTGAGAAATGAATAATCAAGGATTTTTAGAATTTATTTGAAAAGTAAAATATCACAGGAAGACATGAATAATCAAGGATTTTTAAGATTCATTTCAAGAATAAAATATCACTTGTAGTTAAACGAAACGTTCTTTTTAGTTATTCTAATTTCACATAAATTTAAATACAAATCCCTTTGTATATAAGGCAAAAAGGTGACGATATAGTATCAAGAGGAAGAAGCATGTACGAGCTTATCAAGAATCATATATTGGACCTTAGCTTAAAAGATCGACGGTGGTACATAAATCCCAAACCAAGTACCCATATAATCAGTACGCTGTACTCACAGATGGGAGAATTATAATGATATCAATAAGCATTGGTACATTATTTAATGGAAAATGATCAAAATCCATGCAATAGTAAATAAAATCTTACATGAGAACTACACTTATGATCTAGTCAAATTACTCAGAGATATTAGGGCACTCAATTATAAATGGGTGTATTGGAAAAAGACTAAAGAAAACAATAATCTTTTGTTCAAGGCATGGTTAGTTGTACAATTTTTAGTTAGAAACAAGAAATTAACTTCAATGAGATTTTCTCACCCGTGAGGAAGATGACATTCATCCACGTTGTGCTTAGAACAGATGCTATTTAAAGCCTAGACATTGAACAAGTTGATTTGAGAATTTCATTTCTTCACTGTGACCTAGAGGAAGAAATTTATATAATATTTTATTTATAGGTTAAAAAAGTCTATATGAACTTAAACAAACATCGAAACTATAATAATAAATGTTATTTTTTATATATTTTAAATATCAATTTTTTTATATTTATGTATATTTATTATTATAACGATCTAAAATTATTTATTTTTTATTTATTGAAAAAATATTAATTTTTTGAATTTTTATGATTTTTACTTGATAGGTGGATTAACTTAGAAAAAAAAATATGTATTTAGCAAACAAAATAATTTATCCCATCGCACTCTATCCTATCTTTTTTAACATGTGATGTATATTAATTTTATCTCCACTAGGATACCAACAATTTTATTTATATCTTGATTCAATTTTTTTTTCTTATAAATAAAAAATAACACCCTAGAAAATAAAGAGAGTATCAGAATTAACAAAATTAATATAACAATTGATACAAAAAATAAAAGATATCAAAGAGTACATCTAGGACAATTTTTGGAGAAGATTTATGAGATCTTTATAAACTTTTCTTAATCCACTTTTCTTTAGTTTTCCATTATATATGAAACCTAACTAATTTAATAAAGTGATTGTGAGTAATTTTAAACCGACTATGGTTTAATTAATTTAATGTCATTATAATTTTAGTCTTAATTCTCTATGTTTGAATACCAAAACACTATGCATGTAGGAATTAGAGAAATTAATTAGTTTATTCCATGAATATATTTATATCTAGTTTAAGATATTATTGTTTAGTTGTTAATATTTTTATTCGAAAAGGTACCTTTTGGTTGCTGTCACAATTAGGGTTGAATAACTTCGCTAAAGGTTAAATGATTTGTTCTAATCTTACCTAATTTAGTTATCATATTTTTAGATCTTAATGTAATAAATTAATTAAATCTAATAAGCATACATGTTGGTTGTTCAAGATTTAGGTTAGTTAATAAGTAACATTTAATCAATTACACGGTAAGAAATGATTAAAAGTTTTAAGTGAACCTAGACTTCTGAAGTTAAAGTTAAGAACTAAAGAATGATTTTAAATTATTAAAGTAATTTATAACTTAAGAAATTATTTTACATTCATGACATGATTAATTAAACTGTAAGATAGCGGTGAGAATAGTTCCATGATCATATATCTCTTATAATTCTTATACAACTTATTTTATTGTTTTATATTATTTTATTTAAAAACAACAAAACTCCATTTTATGAATTTTAATTAATTTATTAACAAATTAGTAATTAGGAGTATATATTGTTATCAACCCTCATGAGTACGACAACCCTTGCTTTTAAAAGTATTTATCACTTGTACATGATTACATATACTTACATGTTTTTAATCGTGTCATATAGTACAAGAAGTGTATCAATTATGCTAGAGAATGGTTACATAAGGACTACTTATGACCATTGCATGTTCTTGAAAAAATTCACAAATGGTAAGTTCATCCTTCCTCTTTATATTAATATCATGTTGATTATAAGACAAGATAGTAACAATAAAGGATGATTAAGACAAAGCTTAGCAATTCATGTTGTATGAATGATATGAGACTTGCTAAATGGATTCTTGGTATGAATATTGACACAATTTAAGAACTAGGACTGTTATACCTACAAGAATTGGTAACAATATCTACTTGCAATTACTAGTTCGTTATAAGTTAAGTAAAATTAGCAAAAGGATGGGTTTTTATTTTTTTGAATAAAATACTATAAAATAATAAAACAAGTTGCAGAAAGATTACAAGAGATATGTGATTATGAGACTATCATTACTACTAGCCTACAAATTTTTTAAATATGTCATGATTGTAAATTAATTCCTTAAATTCCAAATTATTTTCATAATTTAAAAATTTTTGAATTCGTAACTTTAGCTTTAGAAATCTAGGTTCGTTCAATCTTTTCTTACCTTGTAATTGATTAAAGGTCCACTTATTAACCAATCTACATCCTGAATAACTTAGGAGAATGCTTATTAGATTTAATTTATTTATTATATTAAGATCTAAAAAGCTTATAACTAAACTAGAAAATATTAGAACAATCGTTTAACCTTTAGTAAAGGTATTCAACCCTACTTATGATAACAACAACAAAGTACCCCACTTTAAATAAGAATATTAGCTATTATGTACAAACATATTAGACTAGATATAAACATATTCATGCAACAAATTAGTTGATCACCCTAATTCATAACATACATAGTTATAATATTTAAACATATAATTGAACACCTCAAAAATCAATAATTCAAATTAAAATTATTCATGACATTAAATTAATTAAACCATAGTCTATGACTTGGAATTTCCCACAATCACATTATTAAATTAGCTATATTTCATAAATATCTACATTATAATCATAGGGAAATTAAATAGAAGAAGAGTGGAAAAACTTATGAAGATCTTCAAAATATCTTTCAAAAGTTTCCCTAAAAGTGCTCTTTGATCTCTCTTATTCCTTGGAGCAATTGCTATATTGATTTTGTTAATTTTGATGCTCTCCAACAAAATATATGATTTTAAATCTTTTCTCCTTTATGGTTAACCTTAGTTGCATATTTATAATATGAGAGTTATACATGAGGTAATAGGATTAGAGTTGTAGAAGTCTAAAATAATTAAGAGTCTAAGCTTAGAAAATTTGAAGAAAGTAGGATTAGGATGCAAAAAATCTAGAAATTATGTGCAAATCCTAAAGCATGGGCATTGACATGCTTAAACTCATGCTGTGGTGGGAGGCAATCCATGTTTTTGTGAATTCCATTTGAGAGTGTTGTGCTATATCGCATATAAACTTAGGCCATGAGACTCAATGTTTCTCCAGAATTCCCAATGAACCTGAGAGGGGTATGTCGTGGCACACTATTTTTGTGCCCCAGAGCGCTTTTAATTCTTCAATGTTGCATTTTAACCCCTCTTTGATGTATTTTGTGTAAATATTTTGCAATCAAGTTCTCCAATTTGTCATTTGTATATTTTAACAACCAAAATACCTGAAATACATCAAAATATATCCCGTAATTTTGAAAACATATTTTTTAACATAATTAAGTAAAAATATAATTTTAAAACTTAATTCTTCTAATTAATTATGATAAATCATCAGATAAGTATGTTTTTCAAGCCCTTATATGTTGTGATAGGAAAAATAAGAAGTACTGGTTATCACATGAAAAGTATATTATCAAGAAGTTATCGAAGAGTTTCAATATAGATAAAGCCAAAGAAGGTACTACTTTGCTTGCCGATCACTTTATGATTAGTTTGAAGAATAATCATACAAAGGAGAAAGAAAGGTAATAAATGTATATGGAATCATATTCCTCAATAATTGGTAGTTTGATGTATGTCATGATGCTTATGATTAGTGCTTAAAAGCACTAAATATAGCGTGATTTTATGCACTTTAAATGTCAAAATAGATTTTGTATTTGCATAGTTTTATCATCTTTTTAGTACATCTATCTTTTCATAATCACGGGTATATTTTATTATTTTTCAAGTATTTTTAACTTTGAAAAGGTTAAACTGATTAACACTTGAAGAATAGTACCTGGAAGCACTCCATTACAACCATGAAGCATAAAATATTAACATATGTAAACCTTACATATGTTCCAAATGAATGTAAGGGGTAAAATACAAAAAAGGTTTTTAGAAGCACAACAACACACGTGCCGTAACGAAGGTTTTTGTGTGCCACAGTGTGTGACAATCGGATCCAACTTCAAATGCATTACAAGCCGAATTATGTTGCTATGCAAAGAAATTCTGTCGTGGCGCATGATCCTCTTATCCACATTTTTCTCCTTTTTATAGCATTTTCTTGCCTATATAAAGGGCATCTCATCCTCTGTAATTATCATCCCTTATCATCTCTTTCTTTAGCTAATTTCTTATTTTTCTCTTAAATTTTTCTTTTTTGAGTTTTAATGTTCTTCTTTCAACTTTGAGAGTTAAACATAATTTAGTATATGAAGTACTTTTCTTTTAATTCAATAAACAATATTGGCAAATCTATTTAGAGATTTTTCAGATAACAAAAATAATATTGAATTTCTATAGTGAGAATAATACGCTCGAGATATAATTTAAATATATTTTTTATTTTCAGATTAGTTTTATGCGTTATTTTGAATGTTATATTTACTTTACTGATCATTTATTAAATTAAATATGTCTAGTTAAAAATAGTATGAGATATTAGTAATGTTGTTATGCTCGTGAAATATTAAAATAGATAAACATTTTTATAAAATGAATTAAATTTTATTTTTTCGTCAAGATTTATAAGATGAAATATTTTTCTTAATAAACATGAGAGTTATATTTAAGATTTAAATATATAGATATGATTTAGAGTAATACTTTTAGATATTAGATATAATTATCTAAATCTTATTTAGAGTCATGCTCTATTTTAAATATTTTTATAAGATTTATTATTAAAAAAATATTGACGATATATTTTTCTTAATAGATTTAAAATCTGAAAGTTATTTTTCAAATACTTAAATCATTATCCTAACTTTGACGCTTTGATGAGAGTTTAAATTATTAAATCCGATCGAAGGCGGTAATTAAAGAGTTTATTAATCTTTTAGAAAAAAAATATAATTTGATTAAAATTAATTGTTAGACCCGACTGAATGTGTTAATTAATAACAAATAGTAGACCTAATTAATATCTATTTGTATATATAAAAGAGAATCAATTATCTTAATTTATATTTTTAATAACTTACTTAATATTGAGCAAATATGATTAACAAACTAATCTATTCCATAAATTCTTTATTGAGTGTAAATATTATTTGTCTAATATTTGTTGAAACTATCTTAATTTTATTTCATTAGTTTATATATTTAAAAATCCAAATTTTGTGATAGAATGTGTAGGTTTAAAAACTATGTGATTTCTCTTTAGACCGACCTTGAAAATATACTTATCATTTTTTATAAATTGATTTGTGCACTTGCAAGCTATTTTATAAATACAAAACTTGAACTTCAGCTAATAAGATTATAAATAACATATGCAATAAATATTGTGGATAGATTCCTATCAAATCCATTAAAAGAACATTTGAGCTTATGTAGTGGATCTTTATATATATCTCAAAAGAAACTTTTGAAATGATTTTATTTTTTTAGAAGTAGTAAACCTGAATTGGTTTGCTACACAAATGCATATATGACAAAAGATGTTGATTTTATAAAGTCTATTTCAAAATACTTGATCACTTTTTCAAGGAGAGTTGTCTCGTGACAATCAAAGTTACAAAAATGACTTGATTTGTTAACTATAGAAGCATAGTTCATTGTTAGAATGGAAGCTTGCAAACAATGTTAGAGATTTAGAGATTCTTACAAAAATTGGGACAATAACAACTTAGTTATATTTTGCATTGTAATAGTTAAATTGTTATCGATTGATGTTTAAACATATTAATGTTAAATATCATTGAATAAGTGATACTTCGAAATTCAAAAAGAGTCAACTTGAATATTTATACCGAAAACAATAACTCAAATATGTAGACAAAGTTCTTATTGAAGGTCAAATTTGAATTATGTATAACAACATGTTTACTGAATACCTCCCTAAGTCACAAGGGAGAAATCGATGAGTTAACCATCTTTTGATGGATAAGAGTAATATGGTTGGTAAAAAAAAATTAAAATAAACTAAAATAAAGCATTGATAAGAGAAGTTGGAGAAAGAATGGAAGAATTAATGAAATTTTTTATCATTAGTAAATGTACTTGTATAAGAGGTTGCATTAACCCCTTTTTGGATCATTTTCTTCTTATAACTACTATAAAGAAGTAAGTTTGTATTTTTATATTTTTATATAGAAATTATCATTCTATTCTTATAAATGACATTTTATTTTTTTTTTGATGAATTTTATTATAAATATCAATATATTTTCTTATATAACATAATTCACCTATAACTATTAATATATTTTTTAAATTATATTTAGTGTAAATATAATTGATTGTATGTATTAATTGTTTTTTATTGTAAAATTAAAAGGAAAAGTAAAAAATCCTAAATAATTGATTCTACATGAATAAATTTAAAATTTATAAATTCTCTCTTATTGATATTTTAAAAATAAAAATATTATAATCATTATAGTAATTGTCTATTATTTTAAAATTAAAAAAAAAAGTATCCACATGTTTGAAAATTTAATTTATATTTAATATAAAAATAATTGATTATATACATTAATAATTATCTTTTAATGAAAGAATTAAAAAAACCAAAAAACTTTTAAAATATTTGATTTTTTTTAATGAAATATTTGATTATATGTGAAAGAGTGAATGAAATGGACAATTATAAAGAAAATTATAAGGCTGGTGAATATTAAAATATTTTTTATTATTACGAAATTAAAAAAGAAAATCAAAAATCTCCTATGTGTTAAATTAGTATACTTAGAAAAATCATAACCCATAAAATATGATTAAAAATTAGAATAAACTAATAAATATACCACCGAACTATTATAAAAGTTATAAATATATCATCTAACTTTATCAAGTAACAAAAATAACATAAGTATTATTAGCAATATGTACAAACCACTTTTATGAAAAATCTATCACCAAATTCTTTATTATTAGTACAAATCTATAGCTAAATTTTTTATTAATGATACAAATTTACCATCAAACTTCTTATTAGTTGCACAAATTAATCTACTATCGAAAAATAAAATAATGGTATAATTATAATTGAGTACAATTTTCATCACTTAATCAAATTAGATGTTATATTTACAACTTCATGATAGTTTGACGGTATATTTATTATTTTATCATAAAAAATTAAAAAAATATATTTTTTACTTGCTTCTATAATTTATAATACATTCAATATTTTAAGAATTTTAATCCTTTTACATATAAGAAAAATGATATCAAAGTAAATAATTTTTTATATTTTAGTTTGAAATGTAATGTGTATATACATTTAAGTATATAGTTATTTTGATAAATCTAAAATTTAATTATTTTGAGCGACAAACAAAGTTTTACTTAATTAATAAGTTTTAAAGTTATAAAAATCATTGAATATTATTGTTATAATTTATGGTTCTATATATCTTAATATGAGATTAATCAAATGTTAATTTATCTCATGTTTAACTCATATTTTGATTTTGGATTCTTTATCTTTGAATTTTCTACTTTATACATTTTTTATTTTTTAAGTTGAAAATATCATATAATTGAGAGAAATAAAATTTCATAAATTTAAGATAAAAAAACCAAATGATTATTTATTAAATTTTATATATAGTTTAAATTAATTATATTATATTACGATGAACTGTAATATTTATATTGAATTTGGTGGAACCCATGTTTTATTCACCAGTAAAATCAAACTGATTGGAAATTTCAAAGACTCACTTGTACATGAGATAGAAACTCCATTTGAGAATAAGAATGTCACCACATTTATTATGAGGTTGATTTGTATCCCATTATTTTATATCATATAGTTAAATGCATTTTTTGTGTTTATTTGGTTAGCACATTTTAAATTCAAAAAGCTGGAAAAATCATGGAGCTTCTTGTATGTGAATCGTAAGTATAATATTATATATAATTGAATTGATTTTTTGAAATAATATATTAATTTATATATAACTTGTGTATATGCATATATTTAATATATGAAATAATTTTATTTATGATAAAAATTTCAAATAGAATGCAATCAGTATGAGTATGTTTGTAAAGTAAAAATATAGACAAACAAACAAATAAAAGATAAAAGAGATGTTGTACTAAAATAGCTTGGCTGCAAATGGATTTACAGTTCTTCCTCTGTCTTTATATGAAAGCTTCAAATAGAGCAATATTAACCAAATGGGCCATTTGTTTTCGAAATTAAACTTTTATTTAAATAAAAAAATACATTTTTTATTTTTTGGAAAATATAATAAAAAAGTCAAATAGAGAAGTAAATAAGTGAAGAAGAAAATGAAGTCAGATTTTCAAAAATTATACACGCATGTGACACATTAATAAAACTCTAAACAATATTATTATTATCACATCGTCGTTATATCTAAAAATAAATTAATTTTTTTATTAATAATAATAATAATAAAATAAACATATTAATTAAAATACAATCCCAGTATCTATACAATACTAACGACATTCACTTTAATGACTAGCTCTACAAACATCCTCCGGTCAAAAAATAATGTTTAGCTTTAAAAACGACGTTCATTTCAATGCTCAGACCACTTTCTTTTCATTCGCCCATTTTTTATGCTTTTACGAATAACAATATGGACAGTATTATGGATATTGTTGGCTATAATATTGTAATTTTATATATTTTAATATTAAGATATGATATTTATATTTTTTTTTATAAAATTATCTTAAAATTATTAAAAATATTTATAAATTATGTTAAAATATAAAAAATATCACTAATTATAAGTATTTTTAAAAATAAATAATCAATAAAATTCTTTTCGTATCGTCGATATTTATTTATTTATAATAGTCAATGTAATTAGATAGATTATTTAATTATTTTAAATTTTTTAACTATTTATTTTTAAAAAAATATATATATTATTATATAACATTTTATTTACTTAATCAACTTATTAATTAATATAAATATAATAATATTTAAAGATATATATATTAAATAAAAATTAATTTAAAATATAAGTAATTGATTTAATGATTTATAAAATTTTATAAAAGACATTATATACTTTTCATATAATTTTTATAATTTTTTTGATTTTTTAAATTTTTTTATCAATAATAATAATATTTTTAAAATTTTTATAAAAATTATATCTTAATAACTTATTGATATCGATATTTGCTTCCTGTTATTTTATTAAGAGAAACATATATAAAGGTAATTCACTTTTGCACGTAATAATTTAATGTTATTGTTATTAAAAAGATAATAATTTTTTTCATTTTTTTTATGTTTTCAATGCATTGGATAAATATGATTTTGTCTTGAATAATTATTCTGTAGTTGATAGAGTTGGAAAAACAATTAAATAAAAATAAAAAATAATTAAAAACATAAAAAATATTATTAATTGTTGTAAGGTTATTTTTATTAATAATAATACTAAATTTAAAAAAAATAATTACATCAATTATTTTTAGAATTAGTGTCATTTATTAAAACTCGGTTATAGGGGACTTAACTTTAAGGGTGTCCATAAACCGATCTGGATCGGACTAAATTGGAAAATCGGATCAGGTCGGACCAGACCAGATCGAACTGTTTTACAAATTAAACGGTTTGATCTGGTTTGTATTTATTAAAATCGTTTTTTAAATGATCCGGTTCGGTTTGTATTAATTTTTAAATCGATCGAACCAAATCGAACTGGTTTAATAATATATTAAAATTTTCACATTATTTCTCATTAAAAGTGTCTAAAAACTGAACCAAACTAAAACCGGACCGATCGGACCGAATGGTTTTATAAATCAAACAGTCCGATCTGATTTGTATTAATTAAAACCGTTTCAAGCAGTCTGGTCCGATCCAGTCTATGTAATATAAAGGTTTTGGTCTGATTAAATTTTTTTCCCTAAAACCAATTTAATTTAATATTTTTGATTTTATTGTTATTTTAAATCAATTTAAAACCAAACCAACGAAATTCATTTATTTTATTATTTTTATTTTTGTATTTTTATTTAAGATTTATATCACAATCATGTTTCATTCTAATATTTATATTTTATGAATATGTCAAATTTATGGTGTGCTTAGAGGAGCTTAGAACATTGTTAGAATTTGGTTTTTTCATTTTTTTATGGATAATTTAAATATTTTATTCTCATTCTTACCTTTGGAAGTGTTTACTAGATATTTAAATTTCTATATCTTACTTTATTGTTTATTGTTATGTTTCTAATTATATCTAAAGAGAACAATATTTTTTATTTTAGATAATATTTTAAAATTAAATTTTATTTTTTAGTATGTTAGCGTGAGATAAAAAAGTTTCGTCTATTTTTGCTATTAGAGTTAAGATATTTAAACATAATTCGTGCAAAAACTTCTAAACTAAAATACTTTTTCTTCTTTATCGACGTGAGATATTAGTTTTATATTATTTAATTATTTATCTATTATAATTTTTAACTATATTATTTTCTATATTTTTACCATTAGAATTTAGATAGCATAAATAACATTATAAACAACTTGGATATGAGAATTAATAAATTTTATAAGTCATTACTATTCATTATTGTTTATTCACCCTATTTTTAAATCTTTCTTGCACTTTATATTGATATTATGTAAATAATTGAAATTTAAATATTTAAATTTAAAGATTATAATAAAATTAACATTAAAAATATTATAAATTATAATACAAGAGATAAAAAAAAATTAATAAACAAAATCTATTAGAAAAAAATAGAGAAAATTTCTTTGACCTAACCCAAACCAAACCAATAAAATTGGTTCGGATTAGATTGGTTTTTAAAGTTTATTGGTTAGAATTAGTTATCATTTTTCAAGAACAGATCATATTGGATTGGTTTTGATTTTATACGAAACTCAAACCAACTCATATATGCACACCTCTAATGCAATCGTGAATTCCCATTTGTTGAGTAAAAATCATGATAATGAACCAGCAGAGTCTGGTTTTGAATTCTTGAATCTCAAGCGCCGCATCAGTCTTCTCCAAAAACCAACCACTTCCTCTGCATCTAAAGGATCCATGGGGTCCGCGAAATTTGCTTTCTGACTAAGGACTTCAAATTCATCCACAATATTTTGAAGCCTTGCAACAAACTCAATCAGAAGTGATGTGAATGTTGCCAAAGACAAGGAACTGGCACTTTCATACACTTTTGATTCTTCTGCAATTATAGGATTTGCAGCAATAAACGATAGACGTGGCCATGACATTCGGTTCTTCACCACACTATCTGAGGATTTCCATTCTGGCATGGAAGGGTCAATTCCAATGTTTGAATTCTGAGTGTCCCACATTTCACTAAGGGAACTAATCACCAAAGTTTTATCTTCACTCTCTTTTACATCATTAAAATTCTCAGGATCTTCGTATTCCTTTGGTATTCTTTGAACTTGCCAGTTTTCTGAGTTGACAAGAAGGTAAGAATACTGGTCAATCTTCAATTGTAGCGTTTCTGCAGCTGCATGCACCTCAAAAAGTATGTCATCAGGACTTAACTTTTCCATTTTTTCTATTTTGCTTCCGATTTCACGTAGGACTTTAGCTCCTTCGACACCAACCCTCTGAAGCTCATTTCGGAAAACCTGTCTCTTTTCTGGTGGTGCCTAATGTACATTAAAATAACTTGATGAGAAAATATATACCTAATACGAAGATAAGTATGCCATCTAAGGTAATTGTGACCAATTTTGTTATAGAAAAAGATAAGCAGAAGATAAGAAATTCTGGGTTCTTAACTGCTATGGATCTTGAAATGATATTGCATGTTTATAGCTTTTGTTATTGTTGCTCTCTAAGACTGCAAGTGGAACAATTATGTACTTGTTCATAGGTACATATGAGAAGCCAAAACAAGATTTTGATTCAATTTTTCATGAAAGTGTCAACCCAAGAACAACATTGAGGCTTTCATACTTTTTACACTTAAGAGTAAGAGATTGAACAATATCCTATGTGCATGTTCCTCTGCTAGTACTTATGGATATTTTAGAAGCAATGTAAGACGGGATCTTAGTTCTTAATCTTACTAATTCGCTTGAGAAAATGCCATTATCCTTCAATTGAGAAGAACATAAATGACATGCTATTTTGTCTCATAAGGAGATCCGAGTTTTGCATTTTCTGAATTGACATGAAGCTGTAAAGGTATCAGGACCAGTTTATTGTATTTGTTAATCTTCTATACATCACTTAATCAGGATTTCAGTTGGCAAATTCTCCAAATTCCTATCCCTTCTTCCCAGTAATATGAGAAAGAAGAAGACCATGCCACTACTTACATCTCAATCAATCATATTTGTAAAATAAGTTTATTCACCTGTATTTCTGAAAGTATAGATCCATGCATAGCCATGACCATGAACGCACAATGTCTCAGTGCGCCGCTAACTTTGACATAGTTTCTCCATGGATACTTGAATGTTTTATACGGTCCATGGGGCGGCTCCCATATTGCAAAATCTAACTGTGGAAACAAAACCAAGTTTGAAAAAAATTTAACATTGTTATTTAATTGTCTTTACAAAAGAAGGCTAAAAGCACAAGGAGCGAGCATACCAAAGATTCCTCTTGGCTTGAAGATTGTACAGCTGATCTGTAGCCACTGTATAGTAGGTCATCAGAAGCTTGGTAAGTAAGAATTTTTGAAGGAACCCTCTCATATTCAACACATTGCAGATATCCATTAACACAACCTGAACACCAAATTCAAATGATTCTCTTAGGCCATCAAAATCCAAGTAAAAAAAGCAAGGCACAAGAACTCTACAACACCTACCTTCTAAAGAAACTGCAACACCCCTGAAATTTTTCACTACCAACTTGTGTAGATCCTCTCCTGACCATATAGGGTATATACATATATTTACAACCAAACATATACCAGCACCTACTGCAATAAGCACTAATCGATAAAAAGCTGTCTGGAAAAACGATTTACTGCCGGATACCAAGACAATGCAATACGTCAACAAGAATACCCGAAACCCATATTCGTATGACTTCATTGGTGGGTATAGTTTGGTATAGCTAGCACAAAAACCTAAACATGAAATTAACAAAGGAAAGAATAACAAAAATCAGTTAGTAAACCTAAACATTAATTGGTGGATCATATGATGATTTTGATAAGAAGAGAGATTCAATTTTTGACCTGCTATGAAAACACTGATCACAACAATAACTTCTTCAAAATCCCCTGCCAATACAGATAGTTCTGCAATACCCAAAGCAAGCCCTCCAGCAGAAAATGTCCCCAAAGCACGATTAAATCCCTTGTTAAGGGTTGCCCCTATAACACAAAAGGAAAAGATGTGTACATAAACAGAAAGAAGATCCTTTCTCTAAGAAAACGAAAGTTTTTGAGAAAATGAATAAGAAAATATAGATGCTAAGAAAATTACAAAAAGTTCAATTCTTTCTTCTGGTTACTTAGTAAACTTAACAAAAGGGTAACATAAAAAAAAATTAACATTAAAAAAGTAAATTACCTACGCTAAATTCGAATACCACAACAACAGTAAGGATTGCCCAAATAGAGTATTGGCCAACATTACTAAGAGGTTCTCTGAAAAAGATGACTAAAGATACAATTGCTAATGACAAGCCCATCTTGGCAGCAAAGTAAAATTTGCGAGGGTCAGATCGACCCATTTCATATAATTTAACAATAAAGTCCTGAAGACAACTACAGCAGTTGATAATTCCATCGGAAATTGATCGAAAGCATCTATACTTGACAGCTTCATCATCACAATCGGAACTGTTGAGACCAAAATCTGAGTACCCTTTTCTAGAAAGCACCTTTTCCTTGGTCCTCTCTAGAAAACTTTGCCTCAAAGACCCAGCTTTGCCAGCCATTTCTAGTTTCTACAGAAAAAAATAGAAACAACAACAACGGAACGAGAGTTTCAGCAAATGGGTATAAAAGTAAACAGAAAACGAACTAACTTACAATTCAAAAGGAGTTCTTGCCTCCAAAAGTAAGATCGTTGTTAGATTTATAAACAAAACGATGACTTAGACATAACTGCAGATAGAAAAAATATATAAAAATTCAATATGTGCAACAATCAGAAAGTTTGAACGGTCGTTCGGAACTGGTAGACGAAGTTTATGCAACTGTGTGTGCGCACAATGAAAATGACGGAAACCATGACAAGGTAAAAAATCAGGAAAGATTTCACCTACCTACCAATCAGATCCCATATCTCAGTCTTTCATCACAGTAAACATGGTACTAAAATTATGACCCTCTCCTACTAATTAGCTTTTTCATTCTCAACCCAACTCATTATGATCTAGACTTGCTCACAAGTCACGACGATATGGATTATGGACTATCATGTGAATGGGAAACTTTTACATGAGTTACTTCATGGCGTGATGAAATTTTTCATTTTATATAAATATTAATAATTATTATTTTAAAATTATCAAAATATATTAAATAATCTGACGTATAAATTTTTTTACATGTAATATTGGACTGTCATGTGACTATAAGTGGATATATTTATTTATTTACTCATTAATTTATTTTTCAATAACTAAGATACTCACAAAATTCTAATCGATACCAGGTCACCTTAAATATTTTAAAAAAATTTATGTGATGGAATCATAACTTGTTAGTACAATATCTATTTTTATTACGAGTAAGGTGCCTATTTAATTTTATTAGTTTTGAAAATGAAAAATTTATTTTAGTTATTTTTAGAATGAGCTCAATTGATTTTAAATTTTTTTTAAAAATAATCAAATAAATTTAAATAATAATTTTTATTTAAATAAAATGAAAGAATACATATGATAGAAATGAGTTATCTTTTTATTTAAGAATATTTGATAAATTTAAATTATTTTAGTATCAAATAAAACTATAATATCCTTAAATTTTTTATTTTCAAATGAAGTTTTTTTTCTTTATACTACATAAAAAAAGAATTTTAAGTTTTTTGGTACATATAAATTTTCTTTTACAAAATATTTATTTGTAATGGTTTAAAATAATTAAATTAATTTTAATTAATTAAATATGTGTTAAAAAAAATATTTTTTATATATAACCTCTAATATTAATGATATTACATTGAATTAATTTGATTATTTTTATTAATTTATATAAAAAATCAAAATCCAATAATATAAAAATTAAAATATCTATTTTACATTAATTATTATACTAAACATTTTTCCCCTTTTATTATTACCTATCAATACAGATAATATAATATTTCAAAAGTAAACAATTTTACATTTTAAAATATAAACAGTTGAATAATTTTAAAAATACAACGTGCTCAGAGGTTATTTGTCATCGACCGCCAAAACCGTTCTGATGCACTGATGTTTGACAATGTTATTCAATTTTCCCTTTATTATGTATTTTAAGTATCCGATGAAATATTAAATTTTTGATATGTGGTTGGATCTGATCTCATTTTTGCTATTATTTACTATTAAAATAAACTTATAAAAATATCATTAAAATAAATTTATAAAATTATTTTTTATTTTTATATCAACTAAATATTGCATTATTTCATTTATACAATTTTTTATTAATTTATGTCTAACAAAATAATATATTTAAGTATAAGATACAAAATAGTGTAAGATACTTAAGTAATAATTTTAAAATAATTTAAATAATTAAATAATATATTTAAAATAAAATATTGTTTCAAATATTAGTCTTAATTATCTTAGATGATCAAAATCTATCATTTAATTATTTTAATTGTTCTAAATTTATTTTCTTAATTATCTGAGTTGTTTTAAATTTAACATATTTGTGACGCAATTAGATGAAGATTAATAATATCGTATAAATAAAACAAATGTAACAATTGAGTGGTATAAATGAGATGAAAAATGATTCAACGATATGAACGAAACAAATACAATAATTGAGTGCTATTTTTGTAGATTTATTCTTACAATTATGAAAAATTCCTTTATAAAAATTCATTCACGGTAAAATTTTATACAAATAAATAAAACTGAAAAATAAGCGAGGTATTATGTAACATTATCTTAAATGCTCCTGAAGTTTGACATATCTTCAATTATGCTCATAGGATTTATAAAATATAAAAAATACCCTTATATCCTAATGGTGTTAATTTTTCATCCATTATTATTTAGATTACTATTCCTTGGTTCTGATATCAATTTTTACGGATCGATACAATTTTTAATTGGGGGTTAATATTGACTTAGTTGATGATCTTTGTCTATTTATTAAATGTAATAATTTGTCTAAAAAATTTATTATTTTACTATATAAGTCTAATTTTCTTCTATATTCTTTACAATTGCATAATATATTATATTCTTCATTATGTTGGTTGCTTAATTCTAATCCTGAATCTATTAATTTTCTTTTAAAATTAAAAATTATTCTTTCATTTGTTAAATCTAATAATTCTAACTTATGTACTAATGATTCTATGTTCATAGAGTATTATCTTGATAAATCATATGTGTTGAATATATATTATTTTGTCCTATTCTTAGTATACAATCAGATTTTTCTTGTGTACATACAATATATTTATAATATTCAAAAAAGTAATATCCAAATTATTTTTTATGTTGAATTCTTCTTCATTTATTCTCACATATTTTTGATTAAAATAATTTTTTAATGTACTTGAAACAGGATGGTTTATTATGTTTGTAATAACTCTAATATAATTTGTATAGATATCTAATAAGGTGTTAAATCTTTTAAAATTTTCAAGACAAGTTTCATAGTCCTCATTTTTAAAATATTCATTTAAATGATAGAGATAACTTTTATCAAATGTTTCTAATAGAATTATACTTTTATCTTTGATTTCCATTGGAATTATTAGTTGTTTATTTCTAAAAATAAATTCCATGTTCCTGTGTTTAACAATATTATGTTTTGTTTTAAGCAAATATTTAAACATTCAAGATTCTTAACTAACTTAAATTTATAATTATTATACCTGAATTTAATGGGTCCATCACAGTCTTCCCTTCTGTTTGTCTTCTTTTGTTATACCTGTTATGCCTCAGCTTTGCTCACAACTCAATGCCCTCTTGGCAATGGTGAGCCTTCTACATCCGAACATAAATGGTGTCCAATAATTGACTTACTAGAGAAAAGTAACTGAATTCCATTTTATTCATAACATAATAATTATTACAACTTAAGGCCAACTAAGAACCTTAAAAGGAGTGATTAGCCGCTCATAGTTACTGGGTATAACATTATTGGGTTTAAGATTTCTAGATAGAGAGATTTTCTATGCTAGAGTGTTTATGAGTAGAGAGCTCTGGATTTCTATGTATTTGTGTGTGTGTTCTAAAATGATAATAAGAATTCTTTTTATAGAATAAGGAATCTCTGTTTACAAGACTAAAATTATTATTTTACCTTTGCTTTAATAATTCATCTGCTTTTCTACTTTAAAGGATAGTCATTACTTTTTTCCTTGACACATGCTGCCGATTAAGATATGGGGTTTACATCTTTATTTCTTTTGTAGTCTTCTATCGACAGTTTCTTTTCTTATTTTTCTTTGTCATTTTCTTCCAATGGTTCTTGGTCTTTGATGTAGAGAATGCATTTGTAGTCTTTAGTGACTTTTCTGGTATAGAAGCAAAATACCTTCCTTGTTTCTTGATCAATTTCTAGGTTATTACAATTAAAATTGGTTTCATATTTGGTGATTTTTTCACCATCTTCTTCTGACAGATTCATGCTACTATGAGAAATGATAATGACTTTACTAGTTGAATAATTTACTTTAATCTTAGTAGAATTGTCTATCTTCTTGAGTTCCTAGTAAATTTGGCTTAGCATTTGTCCTCTTAATACGCAGAGTTCTTTTGTGTTAAATTCCTTTTCTAGAAGTGCCCTTGGTTTAGGAACCTCTCTGTTTGTGTTGGAAATCCCTATCTTGATGAAGTGGTAGGGACTAATACTTCCTTCCTCATTCCAGTCCATTAATGAACTAAAAAATCTAAGATAAATAGGTTTATCACATGCTTTAATTTTTCTTCTAAAATTCTTAATTGCTCTTTTAAAATTTTCTAAGAAATAATTTAATTCACTTAAATTAATTCTTGGATATATATTTTCTATTAATCCTACATGAAATGCTTTAACACAAATATTGGATCAGCTCCTTCTAATATATTGAATTTACTTCCTACAGGGAATTCCTTGTCTATAGTATAGAATTTCATATCTTTAATATGTTCTTAGGTAGATTTTCTGGCCAAATTATAGAGACTCAACCATTGTAGGTTGTTGAGGTTTCTATAGTGATCCTTTTCATCTTCAATGATTGGAGTAGTTCTAGGAGATGTCTCCCTGAATAGTATTGAATGTTTTACTATTTTTGATGTCTTTGGTGGAGATGTTTCTTTAGCACTAGAGACCTTGCTATCTTTCTAAGATTTGTCAATCTGCTCGGAGTTGTTGGTTGTTGTTGTAGTATTGCATAATAATTTCTCATCATCTCCTCTGGAGTTATTAGTTTTGGTGTTTTGTAGTTGGCATAACTACCTTCAGCTTCTATTCTATTGATGAAGGCTCTATGAGTTACTCCAATAATTCCTAGAATAGATTTGCTAACTTCTACCCAGTTGTTATAAATTCCTAGTTTTGGGCCATTATAGACCACATAAAAAAATTTCTACCTCATCTGCTCAATTGAGCTTTGTGGTTTCAAATTTTTTTTATGAACTGTTAGGTTCTTCCTTTTTTAATAGAGATTCCTCGTTTGAGATTTTGGTCTCTAGAGGTTGTTTTGAACAATTAAGTTCTTCATGTTTCCTTCCTGTCTCCATAAGAGATTTCTCGAGATATAGCAACTCGAGTTGTTCCTATAGGATTTTTATCTCCTTTTCTTTTATCTTGATTTTGATATCAAGATGTTCCATTCCTAAAAGCATAAAAATAGTTAAAGGTGCTAATTCTCTGGTAAGAGCATCAGCTAAGCTATTTTTATGTCCTAGAAGATGTTCAACATCAAAATTGTAATGGTTGAACCATTGTTGTCATGTAACTAGTCTTCCTTGTTTGTAACCACCTGCAATATTAGCTCTTAAGAAATAACCAAAATTCTTGTTATCTGTTCTAACAATGAATCTGGAGCTTATGACATATATTGCAAAATTTTTAATAGCCTTTTTAACAGCTAAATATTCTTTTTCATTACTATGATAATTTATTCTGAACCTTGGAAAGATCCTGATGTATATCTACAAAGATATTCATCTTTGTCATCTACTCTTGCTTTAAGAACTGCTCCCCAATATTCTTGTGAAGCATCTGTTTCAATTATCATCTTATCATATGGTCTTGGATGGTATAAAGTTGGTAAATTTTTTACCTTTGTTTTTACTCTATCCATATACAGAATCTCTTCTTCTATCCATTTCCAAATATGATCTTTTTTCAATTTTTTTTTGTAATGGTTTTCTCATTTCTACAAGTTTCTTGATATAAGCTTCTGCATATGTTAAACATCCTAAAAATCTTTGTAATTGGTTTTTATCTTTTAATTCACTAGGAAAACCTTGAATATTATTTAGTATATAGGGCTGTAGATTATGTTTTTCATCTTCAATTTCCAACCCTAAGTATTTAATTTTTTGTTAAGCAAGTACTGCTTTCTTTTCAGATAGTACAATGCCTTATTTTCTACATTCTTGTAGAATGTTGATAATATCCAAATAATGTTTATTTAATTCATTACTGAAAACTAAAATATCATTTATGTAAACACAACAAATATCTTATAATTTCTTAAAAATATTATCCATATATCTTTAAAAAATACCTGGAACTTGTTTTAATCCAAATGGTATAACTGTCCATTAGAACTGTCTTTGGGGACAACTAAATGCTGTTAATTTTTGGGATTCTTCATCCAATCTTATTTTCCAAAATCCACTTTTGCAATCAAAACTCGAGAAGTATTTCTTTCCTTTTATTAATGATAATAGTTCTTCTTTTTTTGGAATGAAGTATTCATTGTCAATGGTTTCTTTATTCAATGATTTAAAATTTATTACCATTCTTTTTTTTCTTCTTTTCTCAGCTTCTTTTCAACTAAGAATACTGGACTAGAGTGAGGTGAATTACTTGGTATTATGACTTTTAATTCCAAAAGTTCTTCAATTTGTTTTCCAAATTCAATCATGTCTTCTGGAGTATAAATCATTGGTTTTACTCTTATGATCTTGGTAGGATCTCTTAATTTTATATTGATTATTGTTTTTGATTTATTTATTTTTGGATCCAAAGGATTTTCTGAACTGACTCTTTTTAATAGTCTTCTAATGCCTGTTAGGGCTTTGTCTTCCTGTATCTCATTGAGAAAAAAGTTTTTTTATTCTATATCTAATGAAATATTTTCTAAATAAGGTTTTTGTTGGTCTTCTATCTCACCACGTTTTCGCTTTTTATGTTATTGCATAAAAGTTGGGTTTGAGACAGTTAAAGCTTTTCTTACTTTAGAAACATAGATGGTATCTCCTTCTAAGGTTGTGAGACTTATTTTGTTAGAGTGTTGTGTGAAAGGTTGATATAAGTTTAGGAAATTATTTCCTATTAACAAATATACTCCTGTTTCTTGTTGATATATGGTAGGAATGTGAAAGTTTTCTCCTCCTATCATTATATCAGTATCTTTTAATACCTGATTCAGTTTTATTGTAGTATTATTAGTAATTCTTACAATTAAATCTTTTGGTGCTTGTTTCCAGTTGTCTTCTTGAAATACATATCTATTGGCTACACACATACTAGCTCCTGTATCTATATATGCATGTAAATGATAAGTGTTATAACCTTTAAATTTTAGTCCTACTTTAATGTAAGTACTATTTGGATTTGTAATACTATACAAATCATTCATCTTCTAATGAAGAATATTCATAATTTGAGTGTTCGTATTCTGAGTCAGTTATTTCTTCCTCAATTTTTTTCCAATAGATAGATACTGTAAGTATCATCTATATCAGATTCCTCGATTGGTTCTAATTCCATTTTGAAAGCTTCTTCTAGGATTTTTGCTTTTTGTGGAAATTCCTTTTTAAATTATTTTTTATGTTGAAGTCTGGTTGGACATTCATTAGCATAATGTCCTTCCTCATTACAGATCCAACATCTACATTTTTTCTTTCCTGAAGGGCAATAATTCCTTTTTTAAGAAGGTTTATAAATCTTTCTTCTAAATTTTTTTTCTTGTAGTTTTCTCTATTGAATCTCTTTTTATATTTTTGGAAATTTTGTTTTCTGAATTTATATTTTTTATATTTATATTTTTGTTTATAAGATTTTATATTACATCCATATTTTCTTGGTATTCTAAAATCTCTTGTATCACAGAAACTTTTATGATTTCCTCTTATTTGTTTATATTCTTTTATTTCTTGACATTTAATAATGATTCAATCTTTAAGACTTCTTATTCTTCCTCCTAGAGTATCTAGTATAGTTTCTCTATTTCTTTGTTCCTAATTTTCTGTTAAGGTTTTATATAGTGTTCCAGGTAATTTTTGAAAAAAAAACATTTCTTTATAGATTGTTTGTATAGAGGGTGATAACTTATGGTAATACATTTCATATTCATAAATAAAAGAATCTATGTAACACATGTTACAAATTTCCATATTTGTTAAATGCCATTTAGCTTCATTGATTTCATTTTCACTAGATTCAGTGATAGTCTTTCATTTATCTTCTCCAATAAATTCTTTGTATATTTCATTTATTACTGTATCCAAGTATTCTCTCCCTATGAAGGCATTTTCTTGCATTAATAAATGTTGTTGATCTGTTAAATTTGAAAACCAAACTTTTACATTTTCTGTCATTTTATGTGCTATAAGCACTCTACAAGTTGAAGGATTTGTTTGGGTAGTTTGAGAAGTTTGTATGAGTACACTCATCCCACTAGACCATTCTTCTAAGGCTTTTTTCTATCTCTTATACAATCTAAATCTAGAAGTTCAGATTTATAATTATCATGGAGTTTGAACTCTGGTGGAATATTGCCTCTAGTTCCCCAATGCAATCCTTCCTCCATTTTAGGTGGTTGTATTCTTCTATACGTAGTATCAGGTTGTTCTGATCTTTGCCTATTTCTTTCTCCCTTATGCGGGTTAGATATTCCTTCTTGGTAAGGGACTGGTAATGAAATTAGTTTCATATGACCTTTTGGGGTCATGTTTTCTAGTTCAAAATCAGTTTCACTGATTATTGTCATATAATCTTCTTCTTTGTTAGTACAAAGTTTTTCATTATAGTGTTCTTTTATTTCTTCATTAGTTAATGTCAATAAACCGACTAATGTTCCTATATCTTTATTTTCAGGGTCCATGAATTTTGTTTCTAATTCTTTTCTATAATCCATTAAATTGGAATTATCTCTTTATTTTTAGATTGTTCCTCATTTTTCCTTTTCTCATTTTTAGGAATCAAAGAATCTGATCTCCTTGGTGGTTCTTCTTTTAATCCTTCTAAAGGATCATATTTATAACCTATTATTTCATTATCCCTATGTCTGTTGTATATATCTTTTCTTAGTTTTGAAAATTCCTTGTGCATATCTTGTTGTAGTTTATTATAACCACATTCCTTTATTTCCTTTAGTATATCTATTATTTCATGTAAATATTTTGTGTTTGATTCTTGGACTAAATTCATTTCCTCTGTCAATAATTGTATAGTTTCAAATAATTTTTCTTGATTTTTTGTTACACCTACTAGGCTTCCATTTATTTCTAAATGCATTTTTTTTATTTTATCTCTAAACATGATTTTTCCTAATATACAATCATGAACTAATGCCTTCATTATTTTAACTTGATTTTCTAGTTTTTTTAACTTCTTCTTGGTTAGAAGTTTCTCCTTCATGATCTATAAAAGTAAATCTTGGTATGCTATTAGTTTTAACAACATTACTATTTCTTCCTATTATTAAGGGTTTTTCTTTGATATCTAATTTTCATTCTTTCGGTATTTCACAATCTCTTTGTATTTTTGGTTTTATTATTTGTCCAAGTTCGTTAAAAGTTCTATCTATTTCTATAAATTCATTTTGTCCATATATTGAACTATTATGACTATTTGTTAAAGAATATGCCACTAGATAATGTATTGAAAATGGATGATTTCTTTCTTTCATTAAATCTCTTCTTTCAAATTTATAAGCTAGACTTAATACTTGATTTAGATTTTTATCATGTATATTTATAGCAAATCTATGGTATGCTATAAATTTTAGCTTTTGGTATCCTAAATTACCGTGAATCATTCCTAATAAGGCATTCCGTCTATTTATTATTCTATTAACTAATAATGATATTTTTATCGGTGTATCTATTCCTTATCTAAAATAAGCTTTTATTAATATTTGAATTCCTCCTAAATGGATGTATCCAATTTTTTATTTATCTTTATGAGGAATTTTTGATAACTTGTTTAATATAGTTTTTTTTATCAATTAATGGTATATTATATCTCCCTTTTGCATGTGTAATTTTAATACTCATCTCTTTATTACTTATGCCATAATAGATTATATTTTTTTTAGGGAATAATTTTCTTAATAAAAATGATGGGTCTTTAAATCTATCTCCTTCTTTAAGATTTAACTTTGCTTTTCAAATTTCTTTTTTACTTATTACCATTTCTTGTGAAAAAAATCTTGAAATGTGTTCTGTTTCTATGTCTATTATTTCTTGGTTTATTTATTTTTCTCCATTTTGAGACTTTTGTTTTTTTTTTCTAAACCTTAGGGGTATTTTTGATAACTATTAGATTTAACTTCCGTTATTTTTTCAAGGATATTTTTGAATTTAAAAAAAAACCTTGGGGATATTTCTGAATATTACTTAAACCTTCGGAGTATTTCTGATTTTTTTCCAGGTATTACAAGAGAATTTATTGCACTAGCTTAAAAAATTTAGCCAAAAAAAAACAAAACAACCTCCGTATTCATCTACCTTACAAAGCAAATTCTAGTCTCAAGGAACTATTGAGTAACCTTCCATTAAATGAGCCTATAAAAAATGGAAGTATTCTCAAGCAAAGAATAAGGAGTAAAGCATACTAACCAAAAAACTAAACCAAAACACCTCCACAAGCTATTTTTGCACAGCAACGAAAGAGTTATCGAAACATCATGGACTCTTCTTGAAGGTGATCTAAATTTCCTCGGCATCCACGGGTACGTTCTTAGCTGTTCAACTAGATAACCTTTTTGAATTTTCCATAATCAAACTAGTTCTATCTTCAAATTTGAACATGGAAGCATTAATATAATTCCCCCTTATAGAAACCATAATTGATGATTTTCATTTTTCAAACACTTTATTCTACTGATAGCATAACATAAAGAGATCATCAATAAAAAGCGTTATATATATCCAAACAATTGAACGTACCTTTCATTGCAATCCTCAATTGCAAAACATAGTAGCAGTGGCACAACAAAACTTGCAAACTCGGGTAGAAAACTTGGTTCTCCATACTCAGTTGAATATAAGAAAAGTATGATCTCATCAAAAGAAACATGATGAAAATCAAAGGAAAATCAACAAGATCAACAAAAACCTATATGAGATACAAATTAAGGAACACACCAAGGAATAGGATATAAAGGATATGAAAGAGAAAAAGATCTCTTGGGGAATTGTTTTCTTCTTTCTCTAAAAATAAAGAAAAAGATAAGAAACGAACTATTACAAAAGATCTGTAGAGTTGAATCACCATAGAAAAATAATCAAAAATTATTATTAAGATTGACCAAGATTTGCTGTTAGGTTGATCGGATTGTTAAGCGTAGTGGGCAAATAAGCTCCTGATTTTTGAAGAGCAATTGGTTTGATAAATAAAGATAGGTTCTTAATCAGCTTGTGACTGAGTCCTTAGGGAGTTGACATAATTATAGAATTGTGTAGAGGGTAGTTTATTGTTCATTGTTTGTTTTCTTGTAATGCCTATAAAAGGGTAGAATTTCAACTTAATAAGATGTAGAAATTGGTTCAATTGTTACCCTAATATCCAACAATTGGTATCAGAGCCCCTAACAGGGCCTGCGTGTGAAGAAGAAAGTAAAATAGGAGTGATTGAGTTGTGAAAATGTTAGAAGGCAATAGCAGTTATGTGCCTAAGTTCATTGGGCATTATGATTATTGGGCTGAGTTGATGAAGAACCTACTACTTTCCAAGGAGTATAGGAACGTTGTCGATCATGGGGTGATCGTGACTGTAGTAGAAGAAAGAACATCCTTTTATTCTATGATGGCTGAAAAAGAACAACATACTGAAACTCTTTGTATGAAGGAAGAGGAATCTGTGAACACATACTTTGCACGAGTTTTGTCTATAGCAAAAAAAATTAATGCGCATGGAGAGAATATGAATGACACAATAATCATAGAGAAGATTCTTTGTTCAACGGTATCCAAATTCAATTATGTAATATGCAATTAAGGAATCAAACAACATGACCACAATGATCATTGATGAACTTCAGCGTAGCCTTCTTGTGCACGAGCAAAGAATGAAGGGACAAAGTGAAGAAGAAAAATTTCTCAAAATTACCTATGAACACAAAGCAGGACAAGGAAGTGGACGCAGTGATATACAAGGTGGTCATGGAAGAGGAAGATAAAGCTTCAATAAGGAAATTGTAGAGTGCTACGAATGCCATAAACTAGAACACTTCCAAAATGAATGTCCTAGTTGGGAAAGAAATGCCAATTATGCTGAGGTGAATGTAGAGGATGAGCTTATTCTAATGGCGCACACTAAGCATAAGTTATCCAAGAAATATGGAGTCTGGTTTCTAGACTTCGGATACTCCAACCATATGTCAGAAAATAAAGACTAGTTTGTGGAGTTTGATGAGCAGTTCAAACATTCTATAAAATTGGGGAATGATGCAAGGATGATGGTGATGGGTAAAGGAAACATCAAACACTACTACAAAAACGGACTATTAAAGTCTGTTAAAAATCGACTTTAAACCAATTTAAAGTGGGTTCATTGAACCGACTTTAAATTTTTAATTTTTTTTTACAAAATTTACTCATTTTCTATTATACTCAAATTAAAACCTGCATTCGATCACTACATAATAGCAGGAAAAAAAATCAAAATCTGTTTAACAAATAGTTTAAATAATAAAAATAATAAAAAAATAAAATATTAATTAATAGTAGAAAAATTATCATGGTGTTGTCCATGTTATTCAAGATCATCATATTCTTCTCGTGATGTTATAATATAAAATCTACATACATAATACAAAAATTTATATACATAAATAATAATACATAATAACATAAAAATATGAATAATAAGTGCGTAGGATTAATAGAAATACTTACAAGAGTAAATGAAGTGACAAAATGAAGAAAATGAAGAAAATGAAGAAAAAATGGTGTTTTGTAAGTGAGAAATGAGTATAAATTTTTTGAGTATTTTGCTCAAAAAAATAGGGGATCTAAAAGATAAGTTAGAGAAGAAGAAAACTCACTAATCGGTGCTGGAATAGATGGTCGTAAGTGGCCGGAAAATGAGACAGAGTGGAGGAGAAGTGGAGGAGGTTTTGGGTTTTTGAGAGTTATATAGCACTTGGAATAGTTTCTGTCTGGGGAAGAAAGAAGAGAAAAGGAAATATCTACGTGTGTAGTGTCGGTTCTACGTGTCAACCGACACTATCCACGTGTGTAGCATCGGTTCTATGTGTCAACTGACGCTATCCACGTAGTTCGTAGTGTCGGTTGACGTGTCGAACCGATGCTACGTCCTACGTGTAGCATCGGTTTGATACATCAATCGACACTATCAACTATGTGAATAGCATTGGTTCTACACCAAACCGACTTTAAATTCATTATAAGTTGGTTTTTTCCAAAAACTGACTTTACATATCGACTTACATACCTCTTTTTGTAGTAGTGAAACTTGAAATGAAAGGTTTTACTCAAGTGGTCAGAGATGTGTTTTATATACCTAATCTTAAGAACAACTTATTAAGCATAGGGAAATTTCAAGAATGGGGGCTAGCCATTGTTATTAAAGATGTGACTTGCAAAATATATCACCCTATAAGAGGTCTCATTATGCAAACTCTGATGTCAGCCAATAAAATGTTTGTTTTGCTGGCCACAGTGGTTTCATAAGTGTCTAATACCAACTAAAGATGATACAACAGACTTGTGGCATCAACGGTATGACCATGTGAATAAAAAAAGTCTCCAAACATTGGCAAGAAAACAACTCGTGAGAGGACTTCCTCAACTCAAATTGACAAAAAGAGAATGCACAATTTGTCATCGTGGAAAGCAACATAGGGCTTCCATACCAAAGAAAAGTCAGTGTAGGGCTTCAAAAAAACTTCAGCTAGTTCATGCTGATTTGTGCAGTCCAATCATCACAACTTCAAGTAGCCTTAAAAGGTATCTATTATGTTTCATAGATGACTTTAGTAGAAAAGCATGGATTTACTTCTTAGTTAAGAATAAACCTTCTCCATGTTTAAAGTGTTCAAAAATCAGGTTGAAAAGGAGTCAAGATGTAATATATACTGCTTAAGAATAGATAGGGGAGGGGAGTTCATGTCCAAGAAGTTTAATCAGTTCTGCATTGATCATGGCATTAAGATACAACTTACCGCTGCCTATACTTATAAAAATAATGGAGTGGCATAACGTAAGAATAGAACTGTATTAAACATGGTTCGATGCCTACTTTCATAAAAAGAGATGCCCAAACTGTTTTGGCCAGAAGCAGTTAGATGGGGTTCACATATGCTGAATAAGAGTCCAACTATGGTAGTGAAAGGAAAGACTCCTAAAGAATGTTGGAATGGAGAAAAACCAAAGCCTTGTACTTTAGGATTTTTGGGTGCATTGTAAATGTATGAATTCTTGATAAAATGAAGGCAAAACTAGATGAGAAAATCCACAAATGTGTATTCCTTAGTATCAATGAGGAATCAAAGGCATATCAGCTGTATGATCCCTTAACCAAAAAGGAAATTATTAGTAGGGATGTAGTGTTTGAAAAAGACAAGGGTTGGAATTGGGGAAGGAGTGATGATGATACAAGGTATGATGTCTTTACTTGGACAGAAAATGATGATACAGAGGTCAGTGACTATGACAAGGAAGAAGAAACTAAATATATAGAGGAACCAATAGAAGAAGCTGATATGGGAACACAAGAGCTAATGGAAGAAGCCCATATCACCACACTAGAAGAACGAATTAGAAGAACACCAAGATGAAAGGAAGACTATGTTACTGGTTCTGATACACGATGATCCTGTGTGCTTCATGATGCATGATGATCATGTGTGCTTCAATGAAGCAATAAAGAAAAGAAAATAGAGGGAAGCAATAGATTTGGAAATAAAGGCTATAGAAAAGAATGAGACATTGGAGCTTGTAAGCCTATCAAAAGGAACAAAAAGAATTGGTGTTAAGTAGATCTTCAAAATAAAGCTGAATGAAAAGGAAGAAGTAGATAAGTGCAAAGTATGGCTAGTGGTCAAGGGTTATATGCAGAGGTAGTGGATTGATTATAGTGAAATGTTTGCACTAGTGGCTCATTGGGACACTATAAGATTGATCCTAGCTCTAGTTGTACAAAAGGATTGGACTGTCTTTCAACTAGATGTCAAAAGTGTTTTCCTTCATGGAAATTTGGAAGAAGTAGTGTATGTGGAACAACCAGAAGGCTATGTTTGCAAAGGAGAGGAACACGAAATCTTGAAGCTCAAGAAAGCTCTTTATGGTTTAAAGCAAGCTCTAAGGGCTTGGTTTTGTAGAATCGAGGGGTATTTCACGAAAGAAGGGTTTGAGAAGTGCAATCATGATCACATATTGTTCCTTAAAAATAGAGATAAAGCTAAAATTCTAATTGTCAGCCTATATGTGGATGATCTAATTTACACAGGGAATAATGTGGAACTATGTAAAAGTTCAAGGAATCAATGCTATTAGAATTTGACATGAGTGACTTGGGCAAGATGAAATACTTTTTAGGAGTTGAGGTCCAATAGAGTTATGAAGGGATATACTTAAGCCAAATGAGATATGCTAATAACATCCTCGAAAGGTTTGGAATGAGAGATTGTAATCTGGTAAAGAAACCCATTATTCCAGGCACAAAATTGATGAGACACAGTGAAGAAACCAATGTAGACTCAACCATGTTTAAACAGTTGGTTGGTAGCCTAATGTATATAACAGCTACAAGACCAGATATTATGTTTGTTGTCTATCTCATAAGCAGGTACATGGTAGATCCAAAAACATCTCACATGGCAACAGCAAAATGAGCTCTCAGATATGTGAATGGGATTATAAATTTAGGAATATTTTATGGCAAAAGTATTGAGATTTTGGGAGTACCCCAAAAGAAAAATTCAGAAGAAAATCGTAGAGCGTATACTAACGGTGATTATGTTGGAGATATAGAAGACATAAGAAGCACTTCTAGTTATGTATTTCTCTTAAGTGATGGTGTAGTAACATAGAGCTCAAGGAAGCAATCAGTGGTGACATTCTCCACATCATAAGCAAAATATGTTGCTACAACAACATGTGCGTGCCAAAGCATTTGGATGAAGAGAATTCTCAACAGCCTCGATGTCCTTTCATGTCAATGTGTAAAGATTTTTTGTGACAATAGTTCATCCATCAAATTGGCTAAGAATCCAGTTCTCTATGGAAGAACTAAACACATTGATGTAAGATTTCATTTCTTACGTGATCTTGTTAAAGAAGGTGCAGTGGAATTAGTCCACTATGGAACACATGAATAGCTAGTGAATATCATGACAAAGCCACTAAAGTTAGAGACCTTTTTAAAGCTGTGTGATCAGTAGGGTGTTCCAAGCATTGCAGATTTAAACTGCCTTACTTTTAGTAAATGCATTTTAGGGGAGGAATTGTTACGCATAGTAGGAAACTAAGCCCCTAATTTTCAGGAGTAATTGGTTTGATAAATAAAGATAGGTTCTCGTTCAGCTTATGACCGAGTCCTATAGAGAGTTGTTATAATTATAACATTATATAGAGAGAAGTTTTATTGTTCATTGTTTGTTTTCTTGTAATGCCTATAAAAGGGCAGAATTTCAATTTAATAAGATGTAAAAATTGGTTCAATTGTTACCCTAATATCCAACACGAATAAAATAAGCTCGCGAAAGACTCGCGTAAGACCTCTGATCCAGTCTAGGATCGCCCCTTCTAAAGATATGTTACTTTGAAAAGTGGTATTACTCATTGAATAAGTGTAGTTGAAGTCTGAGCAGCAATTCAACAAAGATCTAGAAGTATAAACCAACTCTCAGATTCCAAAAAATCACATCAAACTAGATCGATAACTCGGTAGATGACCATATGGTAGAGTCTACAAACTTGACAGTGAAGGCCAACAAACAAGATTGATATAGGAACTTTGATTCTTTAAAAACAAGACTATTATTTATTTAATCTCACAATAAGCTTTCCAATTTTAAGTATAACTGATGTAGATTTGGATCTGAAAATGAACGCAAAGAGTAAAAGAATGTAGAGAGATGGTTACTCTTCTGTTAGGTGGTGTTTAGTTTGTTGGAATGGAATAGAATCAAAATTTATTCATTCCAATTTTATGTTTGGTTGGGCTAAAAAGTGTTAATGGAATTGAATCGATTCCTAAAAGGGAAGAAATGAGAATTACTTCTCTCCCTTAAGGAATCATGATTCCAGTCCCATCTTAATTTTTTGTTCCAGTTTTACCCCAACCCTAAATATAATTATAAACCTTAAACCCTAAACCCTAAGTCCTAAATTTCTAACCCCAAAACCCTAAACCCTATTTAGAAACATAATAATTTTAACCATAAATCTTAGTCTACAAATATAACTCTAAACTTTAAACCCTAAGTCCTATACCTTAAACTATATACCCTAAACCCTAAGACCCTAAAAACCAAATCCCTAAACTCTAAACCCTAAATCTTAACCCACAAATATAACCATAAACCCTAAATATTATACCTTATACTCTATACCTTATACCCTAAATCCAAAAATCTAAAACCCTAAATCCTAAACCCTATTTAAAATAATAATAATTTCAACCCTAAACTCCAAAACCCCAAACCCTAAATACTATACCGTATAACCTATACCCTAAACCCTATATCTTAAACTGTATACCATAAACCCTAAACCCTTAAACCTCTAAATCCCAAACCTCAAAACCCAAAACCCTATTCAAAAAATAATAATTTTAATAATATATTTTATTTTCAAGTAATAATTATTTTGGAAAATTATGATTCCAATAATATATTTTGTCTCACGAAAAAAGAATAATTAAATGATATTAATTAAAATTTATTGAATATAGGGGGGGATATTAAGGTAATATATAGTGTTTTTCATTTCATTCTAATTGTAAACCAAATACTGTAATATTGATTTTTTCTTTGATTCTAGTGGTCAAACCAAACAATATTGTTTTCTTTCTATTCCATTTCATTTCGTGAACCAAACGTCACCTTATTGAATTCTGAAATTGAGAAATTGAGGATATTTTTATGTCGAATTGGTTGTTTAATTTTTTTGCTTTTAATGAAAATAAATTTTATATCTATATTTATAAAAAATGTCTTGAAAATTTATTTTGTAAAATAATGGATTTGTAGTATCCTACTTGTATACTTTGAAAGTTAGGTAACACAAATTAATTAATTTATAAAATAAATTTTTATAATCATTTTTATAGATATAGTGAATTTATACTATCTCATTTAATAAATAAAAAATTGAATTATAATTTTGTTAAAGTTATCATATTTAAAATACTATTTTTTAATTTTTAATATGGTATTTATTTGTAGAATAGGATAGTTGTTTCTGGATCCTATTTTAATCTTTTATCTAATCTAATCGAGGTTTTTACTTTTGAGTTACATATATGTTACTTTTTTTTTTAAGGAAAGACGTTGTTTTTCACGTATATATGCACTATCAAACCAATTACAATAGTAACGATGGTACAATTGAATATTGTTAATTATAGATTTAGATAAAAATAAAAGACAATTATCGACCATGTACTTGATATTTAGCATATCTTTACTTATGTCTTTGAGGCTCGTAGAAAATGTTAAAATATTCATAAATTTTATAATTAATATCATTGATATCTTTAAAATTATTGGTGTTAACTTTTCCATCCATATTATGCTAACCTTTCTATGACTCTAATGCCAATTTTATGGATTAGTTATTTAATGTTAGTTGTTAATTCTTATAATTTTTAAAGATATTTTAATTTTTTATTTTCTTAATTCTTGTAATTATTAAATTGGAGTTCTTTATCCTCAAATTGACTATAGGGTGGAAATTTAGTCAATTTATCCTTCTTCTAGGAGATTGCACCTAATTACATGCCTTAAATAGGCTTGGTATTGTAATTATAAGTTCATACAACTACATGTTTCTATACATATAGTATATCTATAATCTTTAAAGAGATAATAACCAAACATAAGGTTATTGAATTTTCTTTTTCCTTCTTCATTTTCTTCTTAGAAGACATTTTTTACTAAAATGGTCTTTTAATATTATTGATACAAGATGATCTATTATGCTTGTAAAAAATCTAATGTAATATATGTAGATGTCCAATAAGGTATTGAACCTTCTGAAATTTTAGAGACAAGTTTCATAATCCTCATCTTTATTATTATGTAAGGCTAAGAGATAACCTTTATCAAAATTTTCTAGTAAGACTTGATTTTTATTTTCCTTATAATATTATGTTATTTCTATTTTCATCTTTTTTGTTTGTTAATATTATAACTTGATATAAGAAAATATCTAAACATTTAAGATCCTTAATTGGCTTAAAAGTTATAATTATTATACCTGAACTTAATGGGTCCACCATGGTCTTCCCTTCTGTTTGTCTCCTCTTGTTATACCGGTTGTACCTCAGCTTTGCTTAAACCTTAACACTCTCCTCATAATGGTGAGCCTTCTACATCCGTACATAGATGGCATCCAATTATGACTTACTACAAAAGAGTAAATAAACTTCATTTTATTCAAAATATAATAATTATTACAAACTTAAGGTCAACTAAGAACCTTGAAAGGATTCTTAGCTGCTCATAATTACTGGGTACATAATTACTGATTGAGATTTCAAGATAGAGAGGATTTCTATGCTAGAGATTGTATGTTTTTCAGAGGTATGTGCTATCCTATTTTTTCTATGTCATTCAAATGAAAATAAGGGTTTATTTTATAGCATAAGGAATCTCTATTTACAAGATAGGAATTACTATTTTATCCTTCCTTTAATAATTCATCTACTTTTCTTCTTTAAATAACAACTACTGATTTTTCCTTGGCATGTGTTACTGCCTAAAGATGTGGGTCTACATCTTTATTTTTCCTTGTCATCCTTTACTAACAGTTCCTACTATTTATTCTTCTTTGTCGTTTTCTACCGATAATTCTTTTAATGATGTTGATGATGACTAATCTTCGTCTTCTCAATCTTTGATGTAGTAAATACATCTGTAATCTTTGGTGAATTTTCCAACATAGAAGTAGAATATCTTCCTTGTTTCTTGACCAATTTTCAGGTTGTTACTGTTAAAATTTGTTTCATATTTGGTAATTTTTTCACCATCCTCCTTTGAAAGAGTCATGGTACTATGAGAAATGATGATGAATTTAATGGTTGAGTAATTTATTTTAATCTCATTAGAGTTATCAATTTTTCTAAGTTCATAGTAAATTTGACGTAACATTTGACCTCTTAATACACAGAGTTCTTCTGTGTTGAATTTATTTTTTGGAAGTACCCTTAGTTTGGGTAGTTTTATGTTTACGTTGGAAATCCCTATCTTGATGAAGTGGTAGGGACTGATATATCCTTTCTCATTCCAATCCATTAGTGAACTAAAAAATCTGAGATAAATAGACTTGTTACTTGCTTTAATCTTCTTCCTGAAGTTCTTGATTTCTCTTTTGAATTTTTTTGCGAAATAATTTAATTCATTTAAATTAATTCCTAGATATATGTTTTGTATTATTCTTGTATTTAAAGCTTTGTTTATATATGTTTTGTATTATTCTTGCATGGAAAGCTTTGTAAACAAATATTGGATCAACTTCTTCCAAAATATTGAATTTACTTCCCGCAGAGAATTTCTTTTCTGTAGTTTGTGGTTTGTTGAGGTTTATATATTGGTCCTTTTCATTTTCAATTATTGATGAATTTCTGGAGGATGTTTCCTTGAATAGCACCGAATGCCTTACTGTCTTTGATGTTTCTGGGAGAGATGCTTCTCTAAATAGTACTGGAGGCTTTACTGTTTTCCCTAGAATTGTCAATCTGCTTGGTGCTACTATTAATTTTTTTATAATACTGCAGAGTTATTTCTTACTATTTCATTTATAGTTATTAGTTTTGGTACTTTGTAATTGTCATAACTATCTTTAGCCTCTATTCTATTGGTGAAGGCTCTATGAGTTACTCCACTAAACTCTAGAATAGATTTATTGGCTTCTGCTCAGTTGTTATAAATATCTTATTTTGGGCCATTATAGACCACATAAGTCTTTTTACGTTCATCTTGTTTTGCTTCATTAGCCCAATTGAGCTTTCTTGTTTCAAAGATGTTACTCTCTTTTGAACTATTAAGTTCTTCCTTTTCATCTTGAATTTTTTCTTTAGAAGTTTTATCTTCTTTAGATTGAATTTTTGATGAAGAGACTTCTTGAGGTATAACAACTCAAATTGTTCTTATGAGATTTTTATCTCATTTTCCTTTAGCTTGATCTTGTAATCAAGATGTTCCATTCCTATACGCATAAAAATAGTTAGAGGTGCTAATCCTTTAATGAGAAGGTCTACTAAGCTATTCTTATTTCCTAGAAGATGTTCAATGTCAAAATTGTAGTGGTTGAACCATTGTTACCATCTGACTAATCTTCCTTATTTGTAATCATATACAATATTAATTATTAAGAAATAACCAAAATTCTTATTATCGGTTCTAACATTGAATCTAGAACTTATGACATATATTGAAAATTTCTTAATAGCTTTTTTAGCAGTTAGATATTCTTTTTATTACTGTGATAATTTAACTCTAAACATTGGAAAGGTCCTGATGTATATCTACAAAGATATTCATCTTTGTCATCTACTTTTACTTTCAGAATTGTTCCTTAATATTCTTGTGAAGCATATGTTTCGGTTATCATTTTGTTATCTGGCTCTGGATGGTCTAAAGTTGGTAAATTTTTACCTTTTATTTTACTTTATTCATATATAAAATATCTTATTCTGTCCATTTTTAGATATGGTCTTTTTTTAATTTTTCTTGTAAAGGTTTTCGTATTTTTGCATGTTGCTTGATAAATACTCTTGCATATGTCAAACATCCTAGAAATCTTTTTAATTCACTAGGACAACCTTGAATGTTATTTAATATATGGAGTTGTATATTATGTTTTCCATCTTCAATTTTTAGCTTTAAATACTTATTTTTTTTGTTGAGCAAGTACTGCTTTCCTTTCAAAGAGTACAATGCCTTTTTTCTACATTTTTGTAGAATATTAATAATATCCAAATAATTTTTATTTAATTCATTACTAAAAACCAAAATATCATCTATATAGACACAACAAATATTTTGTAATTTTTTAAAGATGGTATCCATATATCTTTGAAAGATACCTAGGGCTTGTTTTAATCCAAATGGTATAATAGTCCATTGGAATTGTCCTTAGTGAAAATTAAATGCCATTAATTTTTGAGATTCTTCATTCAATATTATTTTCCAAAATCCACTTTTGTAATCAAAACTTGAGAAGTATTTATTCCTTTTATTAATGATAATAATTCTTTTTTTCTTTAGAATGAAATATCCATCATCAATGGTTTCTTTATTCAATACTTTGAAGTTTATTACCATTCTCCTTTTCCTCTTCTATTTTCAACTAAGAATGCTGGATTAGAGTGAGACGAATTACTTGGTATTATGCCTTTCAGCTCCAAAAGTTCTTAAATTTGTTTTTCAAATTCAATCTTGTTTTCTAGATTATAAATCATTGGTTTTACTCTTATAACCTTGTTAGGATTTCTTAATTTTATGTTGACAATTGTATTAGATTTATTTATTTTAAGATCCAAAATATTTTCTGAGCTTAATGTTTTTAATAATTTTACGATACTTGTTAGGGCTTTATCTTCCTATATTTCATTAAGAAAAGAGTTTTGTTTCTCTTATATATCTAATGAAATATTTTCTAAATAAAGTTTTTGCTACTCTATCTCACCACGTTTTCTCTTTTTATGTTGTTGCATAAAAGTTAGGTTTCATATAGTCAAATCTTTTCTTATTTTTGATACATAAATAGTATCATCATCTAATGTTGTTAGACTTATTTTGTCTAAATATTGTGTAAAAGGTTGATATAAGTTTAAGAAATTATTTCCTATTAATAAATCAACTCATTTTTTCTGTTGATATATGATAAGAATATGAAACTTTTCTCCTCCTATCATTATATCTATGTCTTTTAAAACTTTACTAAGATTTATTGTAGTATTTTTAGCAATCCTTACAATTAAATCTTTTAGTGCTTGTTTCCAGTGTTATTTTGAAACACATATTTACTTGCTATACATATACTAGCTCTTGTATTTATAAGTATATACATATATATGATAGCTAGCATATGATGAGCAAAACAGGCATCGTCGATTCTACAAATACTTTGATTTTATATTTATAAAACTCTCGCTAGTGCATGAATCATTTCATAGAAAATGATAAGTATACTCCCAAGGTTGATTTAAGGAAGGAATATATGTGATTTTTAATTTATTATTCAAACTTTTAAAAACGAAATTAAATCATAAACATCCTATCACGATATTTTTGGTTTTGTATTTTCCTAATCTAATAACATAAAAATAAACATAGATATGGATTCAATAAACATTTATGTAAATTTTTATTATTTATAATATTGAGGTATTTATGGATATAATAACTAGGTTAATTGTACTTACTCATATTATTTAGGTTATTAAAGATACAAATTAATATTTATTGATTCTCTCTTTTTAATATGAATACCACCTTTGGTGGTGTTAAATATTCTTTGTTAATTAAACAAATCAATTAATACTTATGGATGCGGTCAATAACTAATTTGGTTAATTAAATTAATTTCTTTTTTCTAAGAAATTAAAAATGAACTATTTAAATGCCACATTTTGTGGAGTTAGACAGTTTAAACTTTATTCAAAATATCCAAATTAAACCTAAGAATTTAATTATCCGAGTACTAACTTTCAAGTTTTAAAACCATTACTGAAAATATGTTTTCAATACATTTTCAAATAATAATTCTTATAAAAACTTTTGAAATAGAGGTTCACTCTAACTACCAGACGATTGTACCAACAAACAAAATAGCACTACTCTAAATTAGACGGATAACTAAAGCTTAAAATCTAATTTTCAAATTTAAATTTGTAATGAAAAATAATATATTTCTCTCTAACATATTTAATATAAAATCTTGAATAAAAACAAAATCAATTCATTTTATAGAAATTTTTACCTATTTAATATTTTGCAAACATAACAACATTATTATTATATCATGTTTACAAATAACCAGACATGTTAAATTTAATCACTGAAAAATTAAATATAACATATAAGAATAAAACATAAAAATTACTGTAAAGAATAAGAATCCTTACAGAACCTTAATGTTAATTCAGTTTCTGCAAAACCTCCAAACAGATTTGCATTTCCATTTATGGAATCAAAAATCTATAAATTTACAAAAATATAGCTAGTTCTTCTCAAAGAGAGAAGAACTTTAAAACTAAAAACTAAGAAACTAAGAAAAATGGAGAAAGAAAGAGCTAAAATGTTTTTGAGGTGTGTTTTGTATAATGGGAGAGATAGGCTATTTATAGGTAAGGAGAAGAGTAAAAATGTAGGAAAATGATTAAAAAATGGGTAAAAATGCATAATGGGTGGATGTTGATGTAAGCATTGATGTAGGTAGTGGCGTGCATGAATTTGGTATGATATGGCGCAGATGGGCTCAGATGGGCGCAAATGCCCACGCGAGCTCGGTGTTTTTCAGGTAGATGCGTGCAGACTTCGGCATTGTTGGGACGGATGCGTGAAGACTTTGGCATTGTGTGGGAAAATGGTCAGTGTGGTGTGGCATAGCTGTGCACTTTCTCGTTTTGGTACGGCGCGGATGGGCGGCTGTGGGCGAGATTTCAACCTTTTTGACATTTTTGACCCATTTTGTCCAATTTTTCCATATTGTTGGCTTTCCTTTATTTATTTTCTCAATATATTTGTGATGTATTGCCTCCAATATTTTTATTTGAGTCTTTAAGTTATTTTTTGAAGCAAAAATACATGAAAAACAATAAAAATACCTATGATATCGAAAAGACAAATTTATATAAAAATATGATAAAATCATATAAATATAAATCTTTTTAATCAATTAAAGTACATTAAATCATGATAATTTTAGTACTTTTTAAGCATTCATCAACATAGCCTTTAAATTTAAGTCTCACCTCTATGTAGGTACTATTTAGATTTGTAATACAATACAAATCATTCATCTTCTAGTGAAGAGTACCTATATTCTGAGTGTTTATATTCTGAATCAGTTATTTCCTCCTTAGTTTCCTCTAATAGAAAAATACTGTAGGTATCATCTATATTTGATTCCTCTATTGATTCTAATTTAATCTTAAAAGTTTCTTCTAAGATTTTTGCTTTTTGTGGCAATTCTTTTTTAAATTCTTTCCTATGTTGAAGCCTACTTAGGCATTCATTGGCATGGTTTCCTTCTTTATTACATATTCAATATCTACATTTTTTCCTAAAAGGAAATAATTCTTATTTTCTGGAGGTTTATAGCTCTTCCTTCTAAAATATTTTTTTCTATAGGTTTCCCTATTAAATCTTCTTTTATTTTTTTTAAATCTTGTTTTCTGAATTTATATTTAAATCTTGTGTTTTTTATTTATTTTGTATTTCTGTTTGTAGGGTTTTATGTTATATCTATATTTTCTTAATATTCTAAAATCTTTTGTATCACAAGAACTTCTATCATTTCCTTTTATTTGTTTATATTCTTTTCTTTCTTAGCATTTAATAATTATCCAACTTTTAAGGCTTCTTATTCTTCCTTCTAGGGTGTCTGGTATAATTTTTCTATTTCTCTCATTCCAACTTTATACTAAGGTCTTATGTAATGTTTCAGGTATTTAAAAAAAACATTTCCTTATAAGTATTTTGCAAAGAGGGTGGTAATTTATAGTAATACATTTCATATTCATAAATAAAATAATTTATGCAATACATGCTATAAATTTTCATATTTTTTAGATGCCATTTGGTTTCATTGATTTCATTTTCACTAGATTCAGTAATAGTTCTTTCTTTATCTTCTCCAATAAATTCTTTGTATATTTCATTTACTAATATATATAAATATTCTCTTCCTATGAGAGCATTCGTTTGCATTAATAAATACTGTTGGTCTATTAAATTTGAAAACCAAATTTTAACATTTTCTGTCATTTTATGAGCTACTAATACCCTATAGATTGAATGGTTTATTTGTGTAGTTTGACAGGTTTGTATAAGCACACTCATACCACTAGCCCATTCATCTAAGGCTTTTTCCTATCTCTTATAAAATTTAGTTCTAAGAGACTAGACGTATAATTATCATGGAGCTTGAATTCTGGTGGGATATTACCTCTAGTTTCCCAATGCAACCTTTTTTCCATTTTGGGTGGTTATCTTCTTCTATTGATATTGTTAGGCTCTTCTGATCTTTGCATATTCTTCCCTATGTGGGTAAGATGTTTCTTCTTGGTAAGGAACTGGTAATGAAATTGGTTTTATATGACCTTTTGGGGTCATAATTTCTAGTTCAGTATCAACCGTACTGATTATTGTCATATCATCTTCCTCTTTGTTTGTACAATTTTTTTCATTATAATGTTCTTCTAATTCTTCATTAGTTAGTATTAACAAACTAATTGATTTTTATATATCACTATTTTTAGGGTTCATGAATTGCTCTTCTAATTCTTTTCTATATTCTATTATATTGGAATTATATCTTTTTTATTAAATTTTTCTTCATTTTCTCTTCTCTCATTTCTAGGAATCAGGGCATCTAATCTCGTAGGTGGATCTACCTTTAATCCTTCTAAGAGATCTTATTTATGACTTTTAATATCATTATTTTTATGTATGTTATATACATCATTTCTTAGTTCTGTAAATTCTATATGTATATCTTGTTGTAATTTATTATAACCACATTCCTTTATTTCTTTTAATAATTTTTTTTGTGTTTCTATTATACCTTATAAGTATTTCTGTTTGATTCTTAGACTAAATCTATTTCCTCTATTAAAAGTCTCAAATATTTCGTTAATGTTGTTTGATTTTTTGCTATGCCTTCTAGGTTTTCATCTATTTCTAACTATATATTTTTTATTTTTTCTTTAAACATTATTGTCTTCCTAATATGAAATCATGAACTAATGCTTTTATTACTTGAACTTTTTCTTTTTGTTAGAGGTTTCTCTTTTATAGTCTATAAAAGTAAATCTTAGTATATTATTTTTTTAACCATATTACTTTTTCTTTTGGTATCAAAGGTTTTCTTTGATATCTAAATGTTATTCCTCTGGTATTTCAAAGTCCGTTAAGATTTCTGGTTTTATTATTTGTCCAAGTTCTTGGAAGGTTTTATCTATTTCTATAAATTTATTTTGTCCATATATTGAACTATTATGATTGTTTGTTAATGAATACCCTACTATGTAGTGTATTGAAAATGGATGATTTCCTTCTTTCATTAAATATCTCATTTTAAATTCATAAGCCAAACTTAATACTTGATTTATGTTCTTATTATAAATATTAATAGTAAACCTAGGATATGCTGTAAATTTCAGTTTCTAGTATCATAAAGTACAATTAATCTTTCCTAGTATAGCATCTTTTCTATTTATTATTATATTATCTAATAATGCTATTTTTTATGGGTGTATCTATTCCTTCTTTGAAAGAACTTGTATTAATATTTGGATTCCTCCTAAATAAATGTAACTAATTTTTTCTTTATCTTTTTGGGAAATTTTGGATAGTTTATTCAATACAGTTTATTTAATATTATACATTCCTTTTGTATCTGTAATATTAATGCTGATTTTTTTATTACTTATTCCACAATAAATTATGTATTTTATTGGAAATAATTTCCTTAAAGATGAAAATGACGGGGTCTTTAAATCCATCCTTTCTTTAAAATTTAATTTAATTTTTTAAATTTCTTCAAATTTCTTTTTACTTATTACCATTTTCTATGAAAAACATCATGAGATGTCTTCTATTTCTAATTTTACTATTATTTGATTTATTATTTCTTAGTTTTCTATTATTTATTCTTCAATTTTTAAGAATGTTACTATTTACTTAGTTAGCTTCCATTATATTTGGAGGGTATTTTTGAATTTTTTTAAAACTTTAAGAGTATTTTTAAAAATATCTCAAAACTTGGAGGTATTTCTAATATTATTCCAAAAATAAGATATAGTATTTTTTTTAATAATTAGACTATAGACAAGCATCTAACTGGGAGTCAAAATTCAAATATTTTACAAATCAAAATTAAATATATTTTATTTAACCACTTAAAAAGGAGTTTGGAAGATGTTAAATTAGTTAATAATACATCCTCAATAAGAGTCACATATCAAATAATATTAGAAACTTAGCTAAAGAGTCTCCCTCTTTCAATTTTTGCTATTGAAACGTGCGAACAAAGCAATCTATAATTTAGCAAAGTTTGCACTTATATCACTATAGAGGCTAAATTTCATTCACACTTTCAAAATTTGTTTAAATATTAAATAGGTCTTAAACTTGAAAATAATGTCATTAAATACACTTAACACTAACAAAATTTCGATTGAAGCACGGGAAAAAATGAAATCTTAACTTTTTATATAAAATAGTTATAAAATTAAATAATAAAAGAATAAAAATAAAAGCTACTAAATAAACATTAAAAGTAATGATAGACTAAAAAGTAAAAGACAAAACAAAAAAAGTTCTAATCTTTTATCAAGGATATTAATTTTTTTTCATTATCTTTTATATATTTGTATTATTTGTTTTTTTTATAAATATATATATATATATATATAATTAATTAATAAATTTTTATATTATATTATTAATTTTTAAAATTATTAATTTGGGTTAAGGAAGTATATTTAATTTTTATGACATATATACTTAAAATTATCATACTCATATCTTATTTTAAAAAATCTTAAAAATGTCATTGATATTTTACCTTAGTACAGAACTATGGATAGGTGATGCATCTAATAGAAATTTATGAATCTTGCATAATCGTATTGCAATTCATAAATTCTAGATTTATCATGATCCTCTAGTGAACTTTTAATCTTTAATTCTAAATTACCTTGGTCTATTGTCATGATCTTTCAGAGAGACAGAATCATCGATGATCACTGAAAACCTTTAGATCTCCAAGTAATCCCTTTCAAGTCCGATGGAGAGAGCAAGAGAGACGGTAGTAATAACGTTCTGTTCTGTACAATAAGAGATACCCAAATTGCAAGCTCTTAACCGGAAAACCCTTTATTTAATTCTTCTCTCGTTTCTATTTTTTGTATATTTTTAGTATATAGAGAGAGTCAAACTATATTATGAGAGAAAGACGAAGAGATGCTAGTAGAGGAAAAGACGCCTTTAAATTTCAAGAGGTGATCTGTAATCTATTTCCTCATTAGATATTTCCTTATTAAATCCTAAGCAGATTCAAATTCTGAATTCAAAACTTAACTTATTAGAAATTTTCTTATTGAATCCTATGCGGATTCAAATTTTGAATTCAAAACTTGCCTTATTAGATTTTTCCTTATTGAATCCTAAGTGGATTCAAATTTTGAATTCAAAACTTACCTTATTGGAAATTTCCTTATCAAATCCTAAGCGGATTCAAATTCTGAATTCAAAACTTGCCTTATTGAAAATTTTCTTATTAGATCCTAAGCGGATTCAAATTCTGAATTCAAAACTTTCCTTATTGGATCCTATGCGGATTTCAAATTCTAATTTCAAAACTTGTCTTATTAGAAATTTTCTTATTGAATCCTAAGCGGATTCAAATTCTAAATTCAAAACTTGCCTTATTGAAAATTTCTTTATTTATAGAACATTACCATATTTAATTGTGTTCTCTAGGGAGCAATAACATAATTATATTATTTTCAAACTTTATATAATTTAGACCTTCACTAAATCATATAGTTATTAATACACATTCTACAGATTAAAGGCCCCACTTCTCATGACACATATTAAACCTGATAAATAATACTTAATTCGATTACTTCATAATGGGTCTAATTAGATATTTGATAATCTATTATTCAATATATATGTATATCTCATATATGCCCATATGTGTTGTAATTAATTGAAATTAATTCCAACAATCTTCTACTTAGGCTATATGTATATACATATATTGATAAAACTGAATTGAGTACTCAAACTGTGCTGTCATAGCCTTTTGCATCATCAACCAATTTCGTCCATCAATCATATTCACAAAGACTTAAGTAGTATTCATCTCATAAAGCAAAACTAAACCAACATAAATCACTGTGTAAACATAACTGAATAACATAAATCATGAAGGGGATGTGTAGTTTGAAAATTACATGCAATATGATCCACATGCATATCTCCAATTTGGTCACTTTAACTTGACTTGATTTTGAGGTCAATCAAAAATTAGAGTGCATGATAAATACAAATAATAGAATATCATATAAAAGTTAACTGTATGATATCTATAAAAGTATATCATATAAAACATGATACATAAAATACAGACTCCCACTAAATCTAACAATCCTCTTTAGCATAGATACCCATATGAGCGATATGCTCATGAAACTATTTCGGTACCAATCCCTTAGTTAATGGATCTACTAGCATGTAAGTTGTACCAATATGCTCAATACTTATAAGTCCATTCTGAACTCTTTCCTTCACAAAAAGGAACTTAATGTCAATATGTTTGGATTTCGACGAGCTCATATTGTTGTTGGAATATAGTATTGATGAATTATTGTCACAATATATCTTGAGTGGTAACTTAACAGTATCCACAATACGCAGCCCAGTAACAAAATTCCTTAGCCAAATTCCATGGTTCAATGCCTCGAAAAATTCAATGAATTCGGCTACCATGGTGGAAGAAGCAATCATGGTCTGTTTTGCACTCTTCCAAGAAATAAATCCTCCAACCAACATAAAAATATAACTGGATGTTGACTTCATGCTATCCACACAACCTACAAAATTGGAATCAATATATCCAATGACCTCAAGCTTATCTGATCTCCAATATGTCAACATATGATCCTTTGTTTTTTGTAAGTACCTAAGTACCCTCTTGGCTGCTCTCCAATGATCCATACCAGGATTACTGAGATACCGACCAAACATTTCTGTGATGTACGCAATATCTGAATGCGTACACACTTGAGCATACATCAGACTTCCTACTACTAAAGCATATGGAATCTGGTGCATTTCTGATTTCTCAAGTTCTATTTTTGGACACTGATTAAGACTAAATTTGTCTCATTTTGCAACATGGGTATTTCCTGGTTTACATTGTTCCATGCTATATCGCTTGAGAATTTTATCGATATATTCTTGTTGTGAAGCCCCAAAATACCCTTATTTTGATCTCTTTGTATTTTTAAGGCCTAACACATATGATGCTTCGCCAAGATCTTTCATATCAAAATGTTTGAAAAGAAATCTCTTAGTTTCATGCATCATGTTTATATCATTACTGGTAAGCAATATGTCATCAACATATAAAACCAAAAACATAAACTTACTCCCACCAAACTTATGATATATGCATTCATCCACCAAGTTAGGTTCAAATCCAAATGAGACAATTACTTGATGAAATTTGAAATACCACTTTCGAGAAGCTCGCTTGAGTCCATAGATGGATTTATTTAATTTGCAAATCATTTTCTTTGAGTCATCAGACTCAAAGTTAGGTGGTTGCATCATATAAATGGTTTCATCAATGTTGCCATTGAGATATGTAGTCTTAACATCCATCTGGTGTAACTCAAGATCAAAATGTGCCACTAAAGCCATGATAATTTTATAGGAATCTTTCGTAGACATAGGTGAGAAAGTTACCGTAAAGTCAATGCCTTCTTTATGTGTAAATCCCTTAGCAACAAGTCGTGTTTTGTATCTTTCCACATTACCTTCTGCATCCCTCTTGATCTTAAATATCCATTTGTAACCAACAGGTTTCACACCTTCAAGTAATGGGACGATATCCCAGATTTTTTTGTGATATATTGACTTTATTTCCTCATTCATGGCTTCGATCCATTTATGAGAATTTCTACTTTTCAAAGCCTAATGGAGATTGAGAGGGTCGTCCTCCATCATGCCAATGTCGAATTCATGTTCTTGAAGGAACACAACATAATCTTTAGATATTGCACTTCTTTTCTCTCTTATGGATCGCCTTAAAGGCACTTGTTCTTGAAGTTCTTAAGGTGGTATAGGTTCCTCTTCAGCATCAATATTGTCTTGTAGCAGATTCTCTTCCATTTCTGGAGGTTCATTCACTATACAATCCTGAACCAATGAGTCTCCAGATATTCTTATTACAATCGATACCATTTTTGGCGCCCCTTGTATAGAAGAATCATGTTTCTCTTCAAAGACAATTTGAATTGTATTTCCCCTTGAACCACAATATCCTCAAAGAACTTAACTATATTTGTCTCGAAAATTGTTCTATTAGTGGGATCATAAAACTTATACCCTTGGGACCTTTCTGTATAACTGGAAAAATAGCAGCTAATTGTCATTTCATCTAGCTTTTTCTCTTGTGGCCTATAAGGCCAAGCTTCAGTCGGACAACCCCAGATTCTAAAGTGTTGGAGACTAGGCTTCCGCACGGTCCACAATTCATATGGAGTTTTTCATTGCTTTAGTTGGTACCTGATTCAGAATATATGTTGTTGTCTTAAGTGCTTCTCCCCAGAGGTTCAATGGAAATGAGGTATGAGAAATCATATTCTGCACCATCTCCATTCATTGTGGGCGAACCAGCATTGTATACTATGGAAGAATTCCATTTTCCTCTATATATTTAGCAAAAGGCCCTGGATGTTGATCTCTTGAGTCATCATACCAACCATAGTATTCACCACCACGATCCAATATGACGCCTTTAATCCTTTTGTTGAGCTGTAACTCAACTTCAATCTTGAAGGATTTAAATGTGTCCAAAGCTTGAATTTTTTCTTTAATTAAAAATATATAACTATATCTAGTATAATCATCAATGAAACTAATAAAATATACATGCCCATTCCTAGTAGCTATAGGGAATAGCCCACATATGTCTGTATGTATTAGTTCAAGGACATTTGTCATACAATTGGCTGTATATTTACGTATGCTTGTTTGTTTTCCCTTCGCACATTCAATGCATAAACCGAGATCCTCCATGTCTAAAGGCCGTAAAATATCACTTGGAATAAGACGTGTAATTCTCTGTTGAGAAATATGACCTAAACACTTATGCCAAAGTGCAACTAGATCTTGATGTGTTAATTTTTGTCTAACGTTTCGAGTTTCATTGTTCAAGGTCTCATATAGGAAGCAATAGTATCTAAAGCATAAATATTATCTAAAATAGATAGAAAACCAGAAGCAACTAGATTGTAGTTTTGATATAGACCAAACTTTCTATCTCCAAATGAACAAGTAAAACCTAATTTGTCCAATGCAAAAACAGAAAATAAGTTCTGCCTAAAAGACGATACAACAAAAGTATCAAACATATCCAAATACAAGCCAGTTTTCAAAAGTAATCTAAAATGCCCTATAGCTTCAACTTCTACCTTGTTTCCATAGTCCATATAGATGTATCTTTCACCATCACTTGGCTTCTGGTAACTTTGACAACCTTGCATAGACATAAAGATGTGAGTAGTTACACCCAAATCTACCCACCATATGTCTATTGTAACTAAAACTACATTAACTTCTTCACAAACAAATGAAAAATTAATACCTTTCTTGACACGCCATGCGTGATAGTTGGTACAATTCTTGTTCATATGCCCTTCAAATCCATAGAAGAAACAACCCTTCTTTTTTTCTTTATTCGGCTCCGATCTGATAACCGATTTCTTGTCCTTAATGGGTTTCTTCTATGAACTTGTAGTTACAACATCTGAATTGGCCTTACGTTTTTGTTTCCATTTTCCTTTAGAGGTAGAATTAATGTTTGTGCTTTCGCTCTTGTCCAACTTCAATCTCTTTTCCTTTTAAACATACTGCGAGATGAGTTCATTAACTGTCCATGTTTCCTTATGACAGTTGTAACTCACCTTGAACTATCCAAATGAGACAGGAAGAGAGTTATAGGCTAAATAGACTAGCATATCATCTGATATACCTAGCTTATGTCCCTTCAATTTTGAAGCGGTATGCATCATTTCAAGAATGTCCTCCTTCACATTGCTCTTACCATTGTACTTCATTATGTAGAGTTTATTTAATAGAAGACCTATTTTAGCCTTCTCATTCTTGACAAACCTCTACTCAAGTTCCTTAAGATAGTCTTTGGAAAGAGTTGAATTAGAAACCGGTCCCCTAAAACTTTCAGGAATGGTATTTTGCATAACCCGGAGACACAAGCTATTTGACCTCATCCACTGTGCATGTACATTTTGTTCCTTTTCAAAACTAGTTTCAACAGAATGTTATTGATGCTAGCTATAAGATCAATATTTTTTGCTGAAAATATTCACAAAGAACTAATCAAATGACTAAATAATTATAATAAAAAATCAAAATAAGGAATATTCCATCTACTAAGTATCTTCGAACAATAAGTACTCTTTGGAGTCAGTCATTATTCTAAGATATTTAGGTGTAGAAATTGAATGTAACATTCCATTTGATGTAAAGTAGTCAACCTTCCTTTGGCTAATTAACTAATTATATCCAAAACTTAACGACTATTACCCTTTCATTACCATAAGTATACACATACAATACTTAACTATTGTCTTTGCTTTGGGCCAGTCCAATAACCAAACACAATATGTATATCTTCTGTGTATAAATTGTCAAATGATCAATGCCAGTATGAGAGCTTACTTTGGTAAGATGATATCTTGGTCAATCATTTTCCAAAATATATCTTAATTTGAAGCCTTCATAATGAATTATATTATCCTTGGAAAAATATTTATTTAAAACATGACTTAGTACAAATTTATTAATGCTTCAAACAATCAATTGATGAAATAATCATTTAAACAAATTCCAAAGTCAAGTTTGGTTTAATCAAATTATTGTATACTCTGTTATGGTTCAGAAATAATTGCAACAAAATACCAAAAAAATGGATATGTGGAAATATAGATCAGAATAGAGTAGTGCTTAATTTGAATAATTTGACTATTGATCATAAATAATTTGAATCAAGAAAAAATATGTCATTATCTAAATATTCGTCTTAAAAGTTTCCAAACAAAAGGACCCTTTTGTTCAAAAACATTATTCAAAAATTTATACCTATTAATTTTCTTAAAAAGTTTCCAAACCATAAAAATCTGAACCAAAATCAAAATTTAACGGTTCAACTAGAGTAGGTTTTGATACCAATTGATAGAAATTTATGAATCTTGCATAACTGTATTGCAATTCATAAATCTTAGATTTACCATGATCCTTTAGTGAAAATTTAATCTTTAATTCTAAATTACCTTGGTCTATTGTCATGATCTTCTAGAGAGACACAATCACCAGTGATCATCGAAAGCCTTTAGATCTCCAAGTAATCTCTATCAAGTCCGATGGAGAGAGCAAGAGAGGCGGTAGTAACAACACTCTATTCTATATAATAAAAGATGCCCAAATTTCAAGTTCTTAACCAGAAAACCATTTCTCTAATTCTTCTTTCTTTTCCATTTTCTATATATTTTTAATATATAGAGAGAAAGCCAAACTATATTATGAGAAAGAGATGAAGAGACGCTAGTAAAAGAAAAGACACCTCTAAATTTCAAGAGGTGATATGTAATCTATTTCCTCATTAGATATTTCTTTATTGAATCCTAAGTGGATTCAAATTCTGAATTCAAAACTTGCCTTATTAGAAATTTTCTTATTGAATCCTACGTGGATTCAAATTCTAAATTCAAAACTTGTCTTATTAGATATTTCCTTATTGAATCCTAAGCGGATTCAAATTCTGAATTCAAAACTTACCTTATTAGATATTTCCTTATTGAATCCTAAGTGGATTCAAATTCTGAATTCAAAACTTGCCTTATTGGAAATTTTCTTATTGGATCCTAAGCGGATTCAAATTTTGAATTCAAAACTTGATTGGAAATTTTCTTATTGGATCTTAAGCGGATTCAAATTCTGAATTCAAAACTTGCCTTATTAGAAATTTCCTTATTGAATCCTAAGCGGATTCAAATTCTAGATTCAAAACTTGCCTTATTGGAAGTTTCTTTATTTACTGAACATTGTCATATTTAATTGTGTTCTCCAAAGACCAATGACATAATTGTATTATTTCTAAACTTTATATAATTTAGACCATGACTAAATCATAAAGTTATTAATATGCATTCTACACATTAAAGGCCCCACTTCTCATGACACATAGTAAACTTGATAAATAATACTTAATTCGATCACTTCATAACGAGTCTAATTAGATATTTGACAGTATATTATTCAATATATATTTATATCACATATATGCATATATATATATATTGTAATTAATTGAAATTAATTCCAACATCATCGTCGTAGCATGCATCACCCCTGAACAATGATACTCTTTATTAGAGGTGTTCGTATGCTAGTTATTCGGTTGATTTTTGAGCTATTTTATAACTCAACTTTATCTTGGTAATTTTGGAAATACTTAAAACATTAACCGATCTATTATCCTTAAAAATCAACCTTCAAGCTAACCTATAAGGTCAGTTTGAAGGAGGTTGGCTTGGTGATTTTGGACTTATAATCATAACATGATATAAAATGATTCTAATAGGTATTATGAAAATATAGAATTGTGGATGTTTTTAAAATTGATCATTAAAAACTTCTTATCAAATAATTGTATAAAAGATAAAGAAATTAGAGTGTGCTCAATAATTTACGGAATATTAGATGGAGCTACAGATCTATATGAAATCTCTAACATGTTTAGGTGCCACTATATGATTGGTGATGTCTACATTATTTTCTCTTGCTTCCCTCGATGCCTAGGGAAAACCCAATATAATAAAAGTTGAGCAATCCAAAGTACTTATTAAAATAACGAAATTGAGAAGATCGAACAACCTTGTTTATGCTTTTAGGCCTTTTTAAAAGAGTGAAACTAACAATGATCTCTTTCACATCATCAATTATACCTCAAGTATATTTCACACAATTAATATATGCAATGAAACATTAATTAAGAAAAATAAATGAAATGACTTAATTATGATAAATTAATTATTAAATAGGTTTATATAATTAAAATAAAAGACTACAAAAATCATCAATAGTGCTATTATGTCACAAAAAAATTAGCTTAATTATAGAAGCACAATATTATATTTTTTTCAAAAAGTAATACCCATAATAAATATTGAATAAACATATCAATTCTCAGCATCCGTCATTGTGTTTTTCTTCAAAATCCCAATCTTCCAATAGTTGAGAACAAATAAAATTAGTTAAAATTAGTGCTTTTATTACATAAAAAAATTATAAAAAATTGCACTAGATAAAGTAGTAACAAAAAGAGTGAAAGAGTCATACCTAACTATCTACATCAAATGCTTTGCACTAATGTTATTGTTAAGGATGGTATATGTGTCTCCAAAAATAACTCTAAAAGAAGAAAAACAAAAAACAATTAATATTGAAGATGAGAATTGAGACATATAGTTTTATAAGATACAATACCTGTGCCAATTTCATCATATATTTCTATATTATCCAAAGTGTTTGCATAATCTTCATCCTCCTCTTTGTTGATCATAGTCAAGTCACTGTCAACTGCCCTTAACCAACTTTGACCACATATCAATGCTTCTACCATTTTAGGACGTAATGAACTCCTAAAGAAATCCAATACTTGACTTCTTGTATTGAAAGTAGATTCAAAAGCAACAGTTGAGACTTGAGTTGTCATGAAATCATGTGCAATTTGAGAAAAGATCTTATATTTTTTAGCATTAAACTTCCACCATTTCAAAACATCCTAATTAGTTCCTTCTTTTGGAAGTTCACAAGGCTTGTTCAAATACCTTTCAACCTCTTATAGCAATGTGTTACCCTCGTAAGAGTTAGATTTCTGAGATGTTGAGAAAACAAGAAATGGAAGAGAGGAAGAAATGGTCTGTACATTGATTGAATTATTTACAAAGAGGAGAGTCCTCTTATATACAAAGAGGAATGACTGAAATACAGAAAAGGAGGGAAGTTGTAACAAACTTCATAACAGAAAACTAACTCTTAATAGAATTACATTCTAACTTTCTCCCTCAATTCAAGCACTCTTCTTTTCCTCCCCCTGCCTGTTGAAGAGGTGAACAAATACTCATTTTCAGCTTGAGTCTATTGAAGAACTGTGACGACAAGGGTTTGGTTAGAATGTCTACAATTTGATCAGCAGAAGGAACATGCTGAACAAGAAGGTGCTTTGAGATACTTTCTTCCTGATGAAATAAAGGTCTAGCTCCACATGTTTGGTTCTCGAATGCAGTATAGGATTAGCTAATAAGGAGATGATACTGGTGTTGTCACACTAAAGAACAGGAGCAGTCTTCACATCAATTCTGAGTTCGCTAAGAAGGGATTGAATCCAAACAACTTCTAAAGTGGCATTGGCTAGGCTGCGGTACTTAGCTTTAGTAGTGGATCTGGAAACTACACTCTATTTCTTTGAAGACCAGGAAATTAAACTATCTCTAAGGAAAATACAGTAACCAGTAATGGATCTTCTATTATCCAAATCATTCCCCCAATCGGCATCACAGTACCCTATTAGAGACAGATTGTTTGTTTTCCTCAAGGTGATTCCTTCATCAGCAGTCCCTTTCAAGTACCTGAGGATCCTCTTTACTGCTTTCCAGTGATGATCAAGAGGTTTATTGATGAGAATCATCGAGCTCTACAAGTTCCAAGTGGACCAATAACAAGGTCTAGGAAGGCACAACTCGAAAAGGCTTTAAATGGGCTCATTCAAGAGGTCATACATAATCAAGCGGACCTAAATTGGGAGTGCAAGGATTGGGAAAATCCTAGGATGGAAATTAGCGCAAAATTGGCAAAATAAAACTAGGCACATTGTTGTGCCATTTGGACTTTTTTTTGGGCAGCTTCATTTTCAGCCCTTAGATGCAAAACAAGGGTTAAGATGCAATATTTTATAGGGTTTCTTTTGTTCTCAGCTGCTCCATATTTTGCTCCAATTGTGGAGTGCAATTTGGGCTGATTTTGGGCAGCTTTCTTTTCAACCCTTGGATGAAATCAAGGGTTAAAATGTAATACCATTTGGACTGATTTTGGGCAGCTTTCTTTTCAACCCTTGGATGAAATCAAGGGTTAAGATGTAATATTTTATAGGATTCCTTTTGTGGTCAGCTACCCCATTTTTTCCATGATTTGGTCAATGTTTTCTGCTACCTTTTCTGCTTTTTGGCTGTGTTTATTTTCAACCCTTGGATGAGATCAAGGGCTATGATGTAGTAGAGCTTAGGGTTGGTTTGTATCCTATTAAGAGTAGCTCAGCTGCTGTAAAATACAATTATTGAATGAAGTTTGAATATTCAGATCATTTGAGAGCTCATTCTAGCTCTTTGTTCCTCTTTAAGCAACTTATCAAGGGATTGGCAACCTTTGTGGCGTTGTTTAGCATCCAAGCATTTGTGGTGAGTAATATCCATACTTGTTAGGGTGTCATTTATGCTAGACTTATCAAGGAATTAGCAGCACCTTGTGGCGTCTTTTCTCCTCAGAAAAATGGTGAGTAATATCCATTGATTTGTGGAGAAACCCTTTGCTATCTAATCTGAAATTAGCTAGGTCCTATCCCCTTGGTTCTTATCATTTGGTATCAGAGCTTTTGGTGCTAATTTTCAGATTCCTATCCTTTATATTTGTTCTTGTTCTTGTGTTCTTGTTGTATTTATGATACATAAAAAAAACGAAAAAAAGAAGTATCATTCTGCTGTGTTCTTGCTGAAATTTATTCTCCATACCCTAAAAATATTGCTCTTTTTTGTTTCCACGTTTTTCCTGCATTTTCCTTTCAAATTCTATTGTGTCCAAAGTTTTTCAGTAGTAACCTTGTAGATCCTGCTGTTTCTAAAAGTTTTCTGAATTTTCCTTTCATATTCTGCAGTTTCCTTGCAAATTCTGCTATTTTTGAATCTATTTTGCATTTTTCCTTGCTAATTCTGCAATATCTGATATATTCTACAGTTTTTGGTTGTTTTCTAGTATTTCTGTGGTAGTTCCTGCAGATATTTCATTTTCCCTTTGTGTTGTAATCTATGTGCTATCTACCAATCTTAAAAATTCCTTAAACTCATATTGAAAGTATTGTATTGATTTACTCTTGAGTTATTAGCATAATTGTTCCAAAAGAAGAGAAAAAAAAAACAGAAAAAGAGTGGCCAGAATTAATTCAAAAAAAAAAACAGAAAAAAAGAGAGGCCAAGTTGCATTTGCTAATTTCTAGTGAGTATTAGAAGTCATAGTTTCAAGGATTTTACACTTTGATTATAAATCTTCCATTGTGTGCTTAGTTCCTTTGGGGAAATTGTTGCTTTCCAATCGTGTTGTTCTATTGTTTTTTCTTGTGCTTACTACTCTAAACACTTTGAGTTAGTTTCCTTTATGCTTTAACAAGTGCGATATTGTGAACTGTTTTTTTTTGGTGTTTGATAATTCTACAAATTGGTTGGAATCCCTGGATTTGGTTGCTTTGATTAGGAACTAAGAGGGTTTGAGCGATCAATCCGAGTGCTAAACACGTGAGGTATTGTGGGAATTTATATTAGTTCTATTTTATTACACTAACCTATTGTTGTGTAGAATTGAAAAAAAATGTCAAACAGTAGTCCCGAAGGAAGACCGGATATGATGTTCATGATGAGGGCGCTGCAACAATCTTTTGAGAGGATGAACAACTTGGTGGTTGATATGAATGAAAGATTGGAAAGGCAAGAAAATTCCTTAGCAGCTTTGCAATGAGAAACACCTCCACCCAATGTTAGGAGGGTTAATAGGCAAGCACATGTTGGGGATGATATAGAGGAAGAAGATTGGGAAGAAGAATTGGAGGAAGAAGGGGGAAGAATGCCTAGAGGAGGAAGAAATGGGAATAGAGGAGGAAGAAATGGTAGAGGAGGTATGTGGAGACCCCCACCTAGAGCTCAAGATGGAGTTGATAGAGATCTAAGTAGTATAAAAATGAAGATACCACAATTCCAAGGAAAGAATGACCTAGAGTTGTATTTGGAGTGGGAGAAGAAAGTGGAGCATATTTTTGAATGTCACAACTACTCCACGGAGAAAAAAGTAAAACTTGCTGTAATTGAGTTTTCTGACTATGCATTGAATTGGTGGGATCAATTGGTCATTAGTAGAAGGAGAAACCGTGAAAGGCCCATAGATAATTGGGAAGACATGAAGGCTATCATGAGAAAGAGGTTTGTGCCTAGCTACTACTATAGAGAGTTACACCAACGCTTACAAAGATTGACTCAAGGATATAAATGTGTTGATGAGTACTACAAGGAAATGGAAGTGGCTATGGCAAGAGCTAATGTCGAGGAAGATAGAGAAGCAACCATGGCTAGGTTTCTTAGTGGGTTGAATCCGGACATTGCCAACATTGTGGAACTTCATCATTATGTGGAGATGGAGGACATGGTCCATATGGTAATCAAGGTGGAAAGGCAATTAAAGAAACAGAGTTTTCGATCCCAACCATTAAGGTCTAGTCCCATTACTCAAAAACCAAACCTTACTAGTCCTTGGAAGTCCAATGAGAAAAAAGATGAAATAGCTACATCCAAACCAAGATTTGAGCCTTACAAAGCCAAAGAGATGGGGGCTAGCAAGGACAAAGGTAAAATCGACACCCCAATTCGTAATTATGACTTAAGGTGTTTTCGGTGTCTTGGTAATGGTCATATAGCCTCTCAATGTCCCAACAAGAAGGCAATGATCACCTTAGCGAGTGGTGAGGTTGGAACCGATAATGAAAGTGAAGAAGATGAGATGCCATCTGCAGGGGAATCGAGTGAAGAGGAGATAGGACCTGTGGATGGGGAAGCACTTGTAATAAGGCAATCTTTGAGCACTCAAGTCAAGGAGGATGACCTTGAACAACAAAGAGATAACATCTTTCACACAAGGTGTCATGTGAGTAACAAAGTGTGTAGTGTTATCATAGATGGGGGAAGTTGCACCAATGTGGCTAGTACTACCTTATTTGAGAAATTAGGGTTGCCTATATTTGAACACCCTAAGCCTTACAAGTTGCAATGGTTAAATGATAGTGGGGAAGTGAAGGTTAATAAGCAAGTATTAGTGAGCTTCTCGATTGGAAAGTACAAGGATGAGGTGATGTGTGATGTGGTACCCATGCAAGCTGGACACATCTTGCTAGGTAGGCCTTGGCAATATGATAGGAGGGTTACACATGACGGATATAGAAACAAGTATTCGTTTGTGAAGAATGGTAGAAACATCACACTTGTACCCCTTTCACCCAAGCAAGTCTTTGAAGATCAATTGAGGATGGTTAAGGAAAAAGAACAAAAAGAGAAGAATGAAAAAGAAAAAAAAGAGCGAAAGAAAAAAAAAGAGTGAAGAAAAAGGAGAGGAGAGTGGAAAAATACTAGAGAAAAAAAATGTGAATTTTTATGCCAAGGCAAGTGAGGTCAAGAGAGCTTTTTATTCAAAACAGCCCATACTTGTACTTTTGTACAAGGAGGCAAATTTTTCTATTAATGATCTTAACCAATCTTTGCCTAGTACCACTATTTCTCTTTTGCAGGAATTTGAAGACGTGTTCCCTGAAGAGATTCCAGATGGGGTGCCACCAATTAGGGGGATTGAGCATCAAATTGACTTTATACCGGGGGCTTCTCTTCCAAATCGACCTACCTATAGGACCAACCCCGAAGAAACTAAGGAGCTTCAAAGACAGGTTGAAGAGTACTTGATTAAAGGTCAAGTTAGGGAGAGCCTGAGTCCATGTGCTGTTCCCGTGCTACTCGTTCCCAAGAAGGATGGATCAAGCAGGATGTGTGTTGATTGCCGAGCCATCAACAACATTACGGTAAAATATCGACATCCTATCCCTAGACTAGATGACATGTTAGATGAGTTGCATGGTTCTTGCATTTTTTCAAAAATTGATTTGAGAAGTGGATACCATCAAATTAGGATGAGAGAGGGTGATGAATGGAAAACCGCTTTTAAAACTAAACATGGATTGTATGAGTGGTTAGTCATGCCCTTTGGTCTAACAAATGCACCTAGCACTTTTATGAGGCTTATGAATCATGTTCTGCATGCATTTATTGGAAAATTTGTTGTTGTCTATTTTGATGATATTCTCATTTACAGTAAAAATCTTGAAGAGCATGTCTTACATCTTAGGTATGTGCTTGAAATTTTGAGAAAAGAGCAATTGTATGCGAACCTGAAAAAGTGTGTTTTTTGCATGGACAAGTTAGTTTTTCTTGGTTTTGTTGTTAGTCGTAAGGGGTAGAAGTAGATGAGGAAAAGGTTAAGGCTATTCGAGAATGGCCCACACCTAAATCTGTAACTGAGGTTAGAAGTTTTCACGGCTTAGCTAGTTTTTATCGAAGGTTTGTCAAAGATTTTAGTACACTAGCTGCACCTCTAACCGAGGTCATTAAAAAGTCTGTTGGTTTCAAATGGGGCGAGAATCAGGAGAGAGCCTTTAAAGCATTGAAGGATAGTTTGTGTTCTGCACCTGTTTTATCTTTACCTGATTTTACTAAAACCTTTGAAGTTGAGTGTGATGCATCAGGAATAGGTATATGAGCTATTTTGATGCAGGAACGGCGACCTATCGCTTATTTCAGTGAGAAACTTCATGGAGCAGCCCTTAATTATCCAACGTATGACAAAGAACTATATGCCTTGGTTAGAACCCTGGAGACATGGCAACATTACCTTTGGCCAAGAGAATTTGTCATCCATACCGATCATGAATCTCTAAAACATCTGAAGCGCCAAGGTAAATTGAATAGGAGGCATGCTAGATGGATGGAATTCATTGAGACTTTTCCTTATATTGTTCAATATAAGAGAGGTAAGGAGAATGTTGTAGCCGATGCTTTATCACGGAGGTATGCCTTACTCTCAACTTTAAATGCTAGATTGCTAGGATTTGAATATGTTAAGGAAATGTATGCTAATGATGATGACTTCTCTGCTATTTACCATGCATGTGAAAAAACTTCTTTTGAAAAGTTTTATAAATTAGATGGGTATTTACTTAAAGAAAATAAATTGTGTATACCCAAATGTTCCATGCGTGAGTTGTTAATTAAAGAGGCCCATAGGGGGGGATTAATGGGGCATTTTGGAATTAAGAAGACTTTAGATGTTTTGCGTGAGCATTTTTATTGGCCAACAATAAGGAAGGATGTAGGGAGAATATGTTCTAGATGCATCACTTGTAAGCAAGCGAAATCCAAAGTCCTACCACAAGGACTATATACTCCTTTGCCCGTACCAAGCACACCTTGGGTAGATATTTCCATGGATTTTGTTTTAGGGTTACCTAGGTCTAAGAAGGGTAGAGACTCCATTTTTGTGGTGGTAGATAGGTTTTCTAAAATGGCACATTTTATAGCATGTCATAAAACCGATGATGCCACTAATGTAGCAGAGTTGTTCTTTAGGGAGGTTGTTAGGCTTCATGGAGTTCCTAGGAGCATTGTGTCTGATAGGGATGTTAAATTCCTTAGTTATTTTTGGAAAACTCTTTGGGCTAAAATGGGCACTAAACTCTTGTTTTTGACTACTTGTCACCCTCAAACAGATGGGCAAACTGAGGTAATCAATAGGACTCTGTCCACGTTGCTTAGGGCGGTAATAAAAAGGAATTTGAAAAATTGGGAGGATTGTTTACCTTTTGTTGAATTTGCTTATAACCGGAGTGTGCATTCAACTACAGATCATTCTCCATTCGAAGTTGTTTATGGTTTCAATCCACTAACTCCTTTGGACTTATTACCTATTCCTATTTCAGAGAAAACTAACTTAGATGGTGCTAAGAAGGCTGAAATGGTGAAGAAGCTCCATGAACGCATTCATGAGCAAATTGAGAAGAGAAATAAGGATTATGCTTACAGAGCCAACAAAGGGAGGTGAAGAGTCATTTTTGAGCCTGGTGATTGGGTTTGGGTGCATATGAGGAAGGAACGGTTTCCTGAAAAAAGACGGTCCAAGTTGCAACCGCGAGGAGATGGACCCTTTCAAGTGATTGAGCGAATCAATGACAATGCCTACAAAATTGATCTTCCTGGTGAGTATAATGTCAGTACCTCTTTTAATGTTTCTGATCTTTCTCCTTTTGATTATGCAGGTGATGATTCGAGGACGAATCCTCTTGAAGAAAGAGGGAATGATGAGAATCATTGAGCTCTACAAGTTCCAAGTGGACCAATAACAAGGTCTAGGAAGGCACAACTCGAAAAGGCTTTAAATGGGCTCATTCAAGAGGTCATACATAATCAAGCGGACCTAAATTGGGAGTGCAAGGATTGGGACAATCCTAGGATGGAAATTAGCGCAAAATTGGCAAAATAAAACTAGGCACATTGTTGTGCCATTTGGACTTTTTTTTGGGCAGCTTCATTTTCAGCCCTTAGATGGAAACAAGGGTTAAGATGCAATATTTTATAGGGTTTCTTTTGTTCTCAGCTGCTCCATATTTTGCTCCAATTGTGGAGTGCAATTTGGGCTGATTTTGGGCAGCTTTCTTTTCAACCCTTGGATGAAATCAAGGGTTAAGATGTAATACCATTTGGACTGATTTTGGGCAGCTTTCTTTTCAACCCTTGGATGAAATCAAGGGTTAAGATGTAATATTTTATAGGATTCCTTTTGTGGTCAGCTGCCCCATTTTTTCCATGATTTGGTCAATGTTTTCTGCTACCTTTTCTGCTTTTTGGCTGTGTTTATTTTCAACCCTTGGATGAGATCAAGGGCTATGATGTAGTAGAGCTTAGGGTTGGTTTGTATCCTATTAAGAGTAGCTCAGCTGCTGTAAAATACAATTATTGAATGAAGTTTGAATATTCAGATCATTTGAGAGCTCATTCTAGCTCTTTGTTCCTCTTTAAGCAACTTATCAAGGGATTGGCAACCTTTGTGGCGTTGTTTAGCATCCAAGCATTTGTGGTGAGTAATATCCATACTTGTTAGGGTGTCATTTATGCTAGACTTATCAAGGAATTAGCAGCACCTTGTGGCGTTTTTTCTCCTCAGAAAAATGGTGAGTAATATCCATTGATTTGTGGAGAAACCCTTTGCTATATAATTTGAAATTAGCTAGGTCCTATCCCCTTGGTTCTTATCATTTATGCATGAATTGGCACACACGATTTACACAATAGGTAATCTGAGGTTGGGTGATGGTGATGTACTGAAGAGCTCCAACAATGCTCCTATATTCAGTAACATTAGGGACTGGATCACCATCTATAGCAGTGAGTTTCAGACTGCTTACCATAGGAGTAGGTAGAGGATTGGCTTGATCCATCTTTTACCTTTTGATGAGATCACAAATGTATTTCTTTTGAGACAAATAGAGACCTTTATCTGTGGACCAAACTTCAATGCCAAGGAAGTACTTCAATTCTCCAAGAACTTTGAGTGAGAAGAGTTTATTGAGAACTGATATGAAGTTGTCAAGTTCAAGTTTCTAACTTCCAACCACTATTATGTCATCGACATAGACAAGAAGAAAAATGGTTAAGGTGATAGAGAATCTGAGAAATAAAGAATTGTCAACTTTAAAGGAGGAGAACCCCATGTGAAAAAGGGTACCCTTGAGTTTTTCGAACCAGGCCCTGGGAGCCTACTTTAGACCATAAAGGGATCTACTGAGTTTGCAAACCATGTGAGAAGCTTCTTTGGTTTCATAACCAAGGGGTTATGCCATATAGACCTTTTCCTTCAAATCTCCATTAAGAAAGGCATTGTTAACATCTAATTGTCTCAAATACCAACCACGAGAAGGAGCCACAGTGAGGACAACTCTGATAGTGGTTGGCTTAACAACAGGTGAAAATGTCTCATCAAAGTCAAAACCAGGTCTTTGGTGGAAACCTTTGGCAATAAGTCTTGCCTTGTACTTGGAAATGGAGCCATCTGGGTTTTCTTTGACCTTGAATACCCATCTGTAACCAATGGTTTTCTTGTCAGGAGGCAGTTCAACTAAAGACCATGTATGATTCCTTTGAAGTGCATTGTACTCTTCAAGCATGGCTTCCTTCCATCTGTCATGGAGAAGGGCATCATGTACTGAAGTACAAGTAGGATATGAAAGATTAGCAGTAAAAGCTTTCTTCTTAGAGATGCCATTTTTGGACCATGTAACCATAGAGTGATTAATGGGAGTAACCTCAGGAACAACATTGTGAAGGATAGTTTCAGAGACTTTATTGGCTGAGTCTAGATTAGAATGAAAAATAGGCTGATTTGAGTTGTTTGAAAAGGTATTTTGTGAGATAAAAGGAGGGGATAAGACCTGATTAACAGGTGTAAGACCTGTTTCAGGTGTATTATCTGGTATATGACCAAAAAAATAAGAATTATGTGGAGTTGGAAGTGGATGACTTGCAACTGTAGGTGGAGGAAATATGATAAGAGAGGATGGCTCGGAAGTTTGAGAAGTATTGTTTGGGAAAGGAAAGATATGTTCATTGAAGATGACATGCCTTGAAACATATATTTTTCCATTGTTATCTAAACATTTGTAACCTTTATGTTTACTGCTATAGCCTAGAAAGGTGCAGGGAATGGACGTAAAATCAAACTTATGGTGGAGCTAATTGTATTATTTCCATATCAACCACTGATTCTTCGTATATTTCTTTGAACACAAAAGATAAAAAATTGAGCTTGAATTGTGGATCAAGCACAAGTACATTGAATAAAACTTTATTAATTTTATTCAAGACATCCCAATATTTATCAAACTACAGTAGGATCATCTGAAATAGTTAACATCACCAATTGTGATTGTATGTCATGCAATTTTTGAACATAGTTGTTGGAAGTAACAATTAAGAAGGGATTGAATTTCAAAGTTGCATCATAAAAGCTTCTTAAAAACTTCACAAAGGTTGTAACTTGTTTCCAGTTAGATTCGAATGGTGGACCACGACTATTTTCTTCATTCTCGTCATTTTCAAAGTATGCAATGTACTTATCATCTTCATATTCCATTTGATAAAAAAAATTATACTTTAGTGCAACTAAATAGGTACAGTTCCATCTTGTGCTAACATCCAAACAAATAATTCCCTTACTTTACAACCCCTCAATCTTCACACAATCTTTAAATTTTTTTAGACATGAAGAAGATAATCTAATATAATGAACAACATTATGAATAGCTTTCATTGATCAATCCACTTCCTTTATACCATCAAGGATAACCAAATTCAAGATGTTGGTAGCACACCTCTCATGTACATATTCACTTTCCAATAACATTTCATTTTTAGACTTGGATTTCGTCTTCAACCAATTAATGGCAGCTCCATTGGAACTAGTATTATCCATTGTTATTATAAATATATTATCAATCTTCTATTCTCTCATACATGAATCTATTGTCTTCTTTCTTTGTGTTTAGAAACTTAAACAAACGAAATAATCCACTTTTATAACTTTCAATCATTCATGTAATAATTGTTTTGAAGTCAATAATCTATCATAAGGCATACCTTTTTCTTTTGAATTGTAATTTCAAACTTTTTTTCTCATCCAAATAATGATGATTTGTATTATTTGACATAATTTATTACTTCTCAACTTTAAAATTTAATATAATTTTTATTAATTTTAAACTTATTTTTATTATTTAAATTTTACTACAGATTTAAATACAATGAAGATCTAAAATTTTAAAAACATATAATTTAAACAATCTTAAATTTAAATTAAATTTTATTCAAATCAGATTTAATATATATAAATCACAACGAAATGGTATATATATATATATATATATAAAGGATACAGGAAACAGAGGAAGAGAATAAGCAACATGGATATATATATAGGAAACAGAGGAAGAGGATAAGTTGATATATATATATATATATATATGAGGAAACTGTGCAGAGGAATATATGATAAGGATGGGGATATTATATATATATATATAAAAAGAAACGACAAAGAGAAAAAAAAAGGGCTTAATATATATATAGAAAAGTCGCAGAGAGAACGAAAAAGAAATAAAGAGAAGAGACGGCTGGGAGAAATAAAAAAATAAAGAGAAGAACAACGGCCGCGGAGGAGACAAAAATAAAGAAAAGAGAGAAAGCGTAGAAACAAAAGAAAAAGAGAAGGAAAAATCTGTGAATAATGACGCAGGGAAAGCTAAAAAGAATAACCTCACGTTTGGTTGGAGGGAATGAAATGAAATCATAATTGATTCCTTCTATTTTGTGTGTTTTGTTGGACGAAATGGAAGGCGAAATAGAATCTGATTACTAAAAGAGAAAGAATCACAATTCCTTCTCTCACCTTTGATAATCATTATTCTATTTCCATCTAAACTTTTTTTTCCAATTTTACTCTCACCTAAAATATAACCTTAAATTCAAATCCCAAATTCTCAAACCCAAAATTTCAAAACCTTAAACCCTAAATCCAAATCCTAAAATCCTAAAACCTTAAACCCTAAACCTCAAATCCCTAAACTCTAAACCTCAAATCCCTAAACCCTAAACCTTAAAACATAAATCCCAAATTCCAAATCCTAAAACCCTAAATCCTAAACCCCAAATCCCCAAATCCCCAAATCCCTAAACCCCAAATCCCTAAACCATAAACCCCAAATCCCTAAACCCTAAACCCTAAACCCTAAAACCCTAAACCTTAAAACATAAATCCCAAAACCCAAAACCCTAAACCCTAAACCCCAAATTCCAAATCCTAAAACCTTAAACCCCAAATCCCTAAACCCTAAAACCCTAAATCCCAAATCCTAAAATCTCTAAACCCTAAACCCTAAACCTTAAAACATAAATCCCAAAACATAAATCCCAAAACCCTAAACCCCAAATTCCAAATCCTAAAACCATAAACCCTAAACCTTAAACCTTAAAACCCTAAAACCCTAAACCCTAAATCCAAAATTCTAAAACCCTAAACTATTTTTAGAAAAATAATAATTTTAACCCTAAACCTTAACCTACAAATATAACCCCAAATCCTAAATCCCTAAACCCTAAACCCTAAATCACACATCCCAAACCTCAAAACCCTAAACCCTATTTAGAAAAATAATAATTTTAATAATATATTTCTTTTTAATTAAGTAATACTTATTTAAAAAAATAATGATTTCAATAATGTATTTTGTCTGACGAAAAAAATAGTAATTAAATAACATTATTTGAACTTTACAGCATGTAGGGGTATTAAGGTCATTTACAGCTTTTTTCATTCCATTCCAGTGGCAAACCAAACACTATAATCCTGATTCTGAGCTTGATTCCAGTGGTCAAACCAAACACTATAATCCTGATTCTGAGCTTGATTCCAGTGGTCAAACCAAACAAAATTGTTTCATTTCCATTCCGATTCCGATTCCGATTCCATTCCATGAACCAAACGCCACCTTAAAAGCAAAAGCAAATTTCACTACGAGTGAATTTTCTTTCTATTCTTCTCTAAAAATTATGGTAAATTTATTTATGTTAAATTTAATTTTTTACATGAATTAATTTTTTTTCTTATTTTTACAAATATCAATACACAGTCATCTTAGTTTTAATTTAAAATTATATTATATTTTTATTTTTATTTTGTATTTTTTATTTGTTTTTCTAGGTGTGTTTTTGACATTGGATGCGTCGTGTTAGAACCGGAAACATTATTCCTTTTGATTCGGATATTGAAAGAACATTTAGATCATGAAGAAAAAAGAAAGTACTAGTCATGACTGAAGGAGAACAGAATGCACAACCACGCATCTTGATGGATTATATAAGGTCAATTGTGAATGAAAACTACTCAGGTGTAAGAAATCAAACCATTAATACCAATAATTTTGAGCTCAAACCGGCATTGATCAACATGGTGCAACAAGCACAATTTAGTAGATCGCCACTTGATGACCCCAATATTCATTTGGTGATGTTCTTGGAGATTTGTGACACTTTAAAGATGAATGGTGTTACTGAAGACACCATTAGACTAAGATTGTTTCCTTTTTCATTGAGGGACAAAGCTAGAGGTTGGCTACAATCTTTACAATAGCGAAGTATCATTAGTTGGCAGGACATGGTAGGAAAGTTTCTTGCTAAATTCTTTCCACCTATAAAAATAGCCCAACTTAGGAGTGAGATTGGTAAATTCAGACAAAATGATTTTGAGACACTCTATGAAGCATAGGAAAGATATAAAGATATGATTCGGCATTGCCCTCAACATGGATTGCCAGATTGGTTACAAATTCAGATGTTCTATACTAGGTTAAATGGGCAAACTAGAACTATAGTTGATGTTGCTTCTGGTGGAACTTTGATGTCAAAAACACCTAAAGGTGCTACTTCTCTTTTGGAAGAAATGGCCTCAAACAACTATCAATGGCCAACAGAAAGATCTATGGCTAAGAAAGTTGTCGGGATTCATGAATTGGAGCCGTTTGCTACCCTTTCAGCTCAAGTAGCTTCTCTATCTCATCAGATTTCTACCTTGACAACTCAAAGAATACCACAAAGTGCAGAATATATTGCAACTTCAAGTATGATAGTTCCGATGAATGAATCGAGTCAAGAGTAGGTTCAATACATCAACAATTGAAACTACAATTATCATGGTGATCCTATGCCAAATTACTACCATCCAGAGCTTCAAAATCATGAAAAATTTTCTTATGGAAACACAAAGAATGTGCTGCAACCTCTTCCAGGGTTTAATAGTCAACCAAGCGAAAAGAAGTTGTCACTTGAAGATGCTATGGTTTCCTTTGTTAAGGAGACCAAAACAAGGTTTAAAAAGAATGATTCATTGATGGATAACATTGAGACTCATTTTAACAATATGGGAGTCACTATGAAAAATCTTGAAGTGCAAATTGGGCAACTAGCCACAACCATTAATGCTCAACAAAGAGGAAATTTTCCTAGCAATACAGAAATTAATCCAAAGGAACAATGCAATGCCATTACACTTAGGAATGGAAGAGAAATTGAAAAACCACCATCAAAGGAAACCGATTCCACCCCTACAGCTTCAAACAATGGCCAAAGCAATAATAAAGTAGAAGAAGAGGAGATTGTTGATGATATACTAAGAGAGACTAACATGCCTCCATCAATTTCATTTCTTGACAATCCCCATATTCTCTCTACTCCACTTCCTTATCCTCAACGTTTTCAAAAACAAAAATTAGATAAGCAATTTTGTAAGTTTTTGGATATTTTTAAGAAAATTCACATAAATATTCCTTTTGTAGATGCTTTAAAACAGATGCCAAATTTCTAAAGGACATCATTTCCAAGAAGAAGAGGTTGGAGGAGTTCGAAACAGTGAAGCTTTCTGAAGAATGTAGTGCCATTTTTCAAAAGAAATTGCCTCAAAAATTAAAAGATCCAAGGAGTTTCACTTTGCCTTGCACTATTGAAAATTCATTTTTTGAGAAAGTTTTATGTGATCTTGGTGCTAGCATTAATCTTATGCCACTGTCTATTTATAGGAAATTTGGACTTGGAGAGATGAAACAAACAACAATTTCTTTGCAATTAGCAGATTGATCCATCAAGTATCCACGTGGAATCATAGAAGACGTATTGATAAAGGTGGATAAATTCATTTTCTTGCTGATTTTGTGGTGTTATATATGGATAAAGACCAAGATGTCCCATTATTTCTTGACCGACCATTCTTGGTTACGGGAAGGGCTTTAATAGATGCTCAAAATGGTGAGTTAACATTGAGAGTGAACAAGGAAGAAGTTACATTTAACTTCTACGAAGCCATGAGATTTCCAGAAGATCCAAACACTTGCTTTTGAGTAGATATTATTGAACAATATGAAGTAGAAACCTTTCAAGAAGATATACCAACTGATCAGTTAGAATGATCATTGCAACAAGGTACATCATTTATCACAAAAGTTGAGAGGTTGGAGTCAATGGTAGCATAGATGGATTTTGTAATCTTTATAAAAAAAGTGCAACAAACTACAACTCTAGAGTTAAAACAATTGAATGAAACGACAAAGAGAAAAAAAAGGGGCTTAATATATATATATATTTAGAAAAGGCGCAGAGAGAATGAAAAAGAAATAAAGAGAATAGATGGTTGGAAGAAATCAAAAAATAAAGAGAAAAAGAACGGCCGTAGAGGAGACGAAAATAAAGAATAGAGAGAAAATACAGAAACAAAAGAAAAAGAGAAAAAATATGGGAATAACGATGCAGGGAACGCTAGAAAGAATTAAAGCGAAAGCAAATTCTATGGAAAGTCAATTTTCTTTCAATTTCTTCAGAAAATTATAATGAATTCGTTTATGTTAAATTTTATTTTTAACATGAACTAATTTTTTTTTATTCTAGGAAAAAGATGTAATTTAATTCCAAATTATGCTTGATTTTTTATGTTAATTTGAATTATTTATCTTCATGTTTGTCTAATTTATTTTGAATTTAATGCTTCTAATTAACTGATCATTAATTAAATAATTTTTATCTTGTGATTTACTATCGAAAGAGAGAATTATAGGATAGATATGAAATATTTCGACATAGGTAAATATAGAGATCGAAAGACTTGTATGAACCTGTTTAGTTTTAAAAATCATTAGTCTTAATGATTTATTGCTTTATTAAATTGTATATTCTTGTGTAAATTAATGAACAAAATTATTTTCAATTGACTATCGAAAGAGGTTTTTGGATATTTTTGAAGATTGCTAACAAATAGAGAGAAATAAATCTAATTAGCTAGATGAGTAAAACATAGCGAAGGATTAAGTGAAATCGATTTCTTAAAAGATTTCTTCCCATAAATTTGATTTTCGAATAATATCTTTATTTTTTTTTACATTTTCTTTAATTTTATTTTATTTTAAATTTCAACTACAATAATTTTAATGATTTCTCTAGATAAAATTAAGATTATCATAATTTTGGTACTCTATTTATCACTTTGTTATAAAACTACGATACTATATACTTGCAGTTTTATATCGATCAAATAATATGGCTTAACATCTCTTGTAATAGTTCTTCGAGATGGAAGGTTCAATAGTAGGCATATCACTCTAATTAATTTCTTAAAACCACTTGCTTCTACGATAATCATGAGGTAAATTAGGAACAAAAGTAAATAAACTTTTAAATATCATATGGAAGGTACTTCAAGCACTGCATCTCCAAATGGGTCCAAAGATTATAAGCTCCATTTCTTTTAGGATGAGAAGCATACTGCCGTTGGTATAAGTTACAGGCAGCCCTACGATAATCATGAGGTAAATTAGGAACAAAAGTAAATAAACTTTTAAATATCATTTGTTCTCTTATCTTCAGTTACCGGTGTTGTTTTAGTTTTGGTAGCATCTAGTGGTCACCGCTTGAGCTTTTGTTCTCTTTCTTGGCAACGATGGTAACACACACTATTCAACTAATATTAACTTAAACTTCATCTTTATCATCATGTGGCGTTGATGATGCATCGTTAGAGACAGAAACATTTTTGTTTAGAGTGGCAGTTTACATTGTATTACTTGTCTATATTATGCAAGTAGTGCCTTTAATGTTAAATTTATACACGATCAGTCCATTTTAATATTTAATACTCAACATTATGGTCATAATTGCCGTTAATCCTACCAAAATAACTTATAATCTAGTAGCTAGTATCATCTATGAACACGTGTAGGCACCTTTAGGCTTCTACACCAGACAAAGTGACTTACATAGTTCTTATCACTAATTTTTTTTCCAACACACTTTCTTCACATTATTTATATCTGTGCAACTTTACAAAATGCTAATTTTCTTGGCAATCTATTAATGACACATTAAATTGTAAAACTTACTACCAGCTTAATTCATTTTCCATCTTTCCATCTCTTTGTCACTAGTACTTGGCTTTGCATTTTCTTTTTTATTATTCTTGACATGTAACGATGAATATAATAACAGGAAATATTATATATATATAACTAAACATTATGGTTCAAGAAGAAAATTTAAGAACAATTAATCAAGAAATATTTTTAATAAAAAAAATAAAATATAAGTCATATGATTAAGTCATAAGTATATTGAGAATATCTTGTTGAGATTAAAAAAGTACCTTTATTGCGTGATATGAATGAGTTCCTTTGCTAGTTTTTCTGCTAAGATATATAAAGAGTTAATCATAATTATATCATAAGTAATGATAGGGTAAATAATTAATTACATCAATAATTTTTTTTTAAATAATAAATATTATTATTTAATGAGTGCCTCGATGCCTCGATGGTAATATGAATGAGGAGAAGAAATAGTTGAAACTTGATGGGAGGATAGCGTTAGCGTAATAAGTATAATCGATGCCTCGATGGTAATATTGTTGGTTGAAGGAGAAGTCGATAATGAGTGCTGGTTACAATCAACAACGAAACAGTAGTTAGTTAAAGGAGAAGTTAGAAGCGTTGACATATTGGTATTATCGTTGTTGGTGTGGTTGGATGCTAGACAGTGGTGTGACACGTGCGTACAAAAGTGATAGATTTAGAGAATTATGTTTAAAAATAAATTATTTTAAAATAATTAAAAAAATATATTAAAATTTAATATGTATAAAAATATAGACTCGATTAAGATTTTCTTTACATTCGATAAGGTCCATTATAATATTTTTTAGATCTTGGACCAATAAACTTCAAAAACAAATATAAGTTCTGTTTGGACTCTGATGGTCGGTCGATTTTTAAAATAATATTCACCCCTATTCTCCATGTCATGATTAAAAATTTGGGATTCTGAAATAAAAACTAGATAGAAGTGGATTTCTTCCTAAAAAATTTGTTTTGAATGCTGGAATCGTTATTTTTTTAATAAAATATTCTCTATGAATACATGTTTAATTTATAATTATTATTCATTTAAAAATTATTTTACGTGTAATTATATAAATAAAAGTACATATATTATATAATATTATTTAAACAGTCTTATATTCATGTACCCACTTAAGGCTTTATATTTAAGAAAAATAAAATCTAAAATATTTATCTTCTAATAAAAAATTATCAACATCTTTTTTCTCTTCTCAAAAACTATAGTCATCCTTATATGTTATTATTTTCTTATTTCGTATTTTTTTCTACATGGAAAAAGTGCCATTTACACAGGAATTTTTTCTATAGATTAATTTTTATTTATTTTTCATTTTGAATAAATATCACAAAAATTATTATATGATTTTTTTCATTACACATACATTTAGATATATTGTGATAATTTATTCAATTAAATTTGATTTATAGTGACGTTAGATATATTTTGATATGTTTAGGTAAATTTGTTATCTAGATTTGATATTATTATTGGAGATTTGATATTATTATTGGAGTTTCTACGAAAAACTTAAGCTATTAAAAATTTAACATATTATTAATTCAAAGAGTTAAACTTGAATGGTGACAAGACAACTAAAGAATAATGGTAGAATTATTTTTACTCCTTGTTGATATGTTGTTACCGTTATTATGATAATTTTAATAATTAAATATTTTTTAATTTTTTATTTAAATGTTATTGATGTAATTTTAGTTTGAATCAATAAATTTTTTTTCATAAAACATTAAAAAAAAATGGATTTAAAAGAAAACCTTTTTTATATTTACTAAATTGTTTTTTAATTGTTTATCGTGGTAGGAATACATTAAATAATGAGACTTTATTTTCTATTAAAAACGCTCAAAAGGTTTAAAATAATAAAAAAAATTCTTTATATTTAGAAAAAATAAATCTTAAAATAAAATAAGTAATTTTTTTTTGTTTTGTTGTTTATAACTATTATTTAAAAAACTTTATATTAATTTTTATAAATCTTAAAATAAAATTAATTTAAAAAAGAAAATCATTTTATTTTGTTGTTACTAAAATCAGTACAATTTAAAAATTCTTAATTGTGGTAAGAATCTACTAAATAATAAATATTTATGTTCAATTAAAAAATTTAAAACCTTAATGACAATAAATTAATATTATAAAAACATTTTAGGCTTTGTTTGGATAACTAATTTAAAAATTATTTTTGGTATTTAAAAATAAAAAATTAATTTTAAAAATAATTAACATATTTGGCCATAAATTTTAAATCATAATTTTTAAAAATTATGTGAACTTATAATATAAATTATTATTATTACAAAAATTATTTATTAATGATAATTTTATTCAATAGTAATGATATTAAAGTATAATTAATACTTTAAATAAAATAGACATTTTATATATGACAATAGTAAAAATTATTGTGATAATATTATTATACATTTTATTTTGACATCACTCTAAAGATCTTCAATTTTTTCTTAATTTTATTATTTTTAGTAATTTTTAATAATTACATAGATAATATATAATGATAGGGTTTGAACTCACGCACTATTATTAAAATATTAATTTAATAATTTTAGTTATCTTATTGCATCATATTTTACCCATTTTGAATATTATTTTATATTTTTATTTTTTTAATTTATTGATAAATATTTACAATTATGATAAAAAATCATTGAAGAAAAAAAAAGTATAACATAAGATTTTAAAAAGAAATATTTCACACTTAAAACAATTTTATCAAACACATTGAAAAATATGTTTTCAAATTTTTTGTTCTTTATAATAATTTTTTAAAACAATCTCCAAACAAATCATTGTTTTTTAAAATGATAGAAAATTGTTTATTGGTAATGATTTAAAAGAAATTTTTTAAAATTGTTTTCAAATTAAGAAGCGAAACAAACCCTTAAATTTTGGAATATATATATAAAAATAAAATAAAATTTACTTTTTTGTGTCTCATAATCTTTCTATTATGTTTTTGCAAAATTATAAAAAACAATGTTAAAAAAATTATATGTGAAATAAATGATTTTTAAAAAAACCTCCTCATATTTTATTATATAGTATAAAAATGCTAAATTTATCACGACTCACAAGTTAGAAGAGATTGACCCAAATATAAGTCTACATCAATAATTTCATAATATATATGTTCAATTATCAAACATTTTAATTTTGCTTTAATTGTATATATTTATTTATGGGAAGCTTCAATAAATTAATAATTCTAATTAATGAATCCAATCATTTATAATAAAAATAAAATAATTTAAATAATATTGTAGATATTTTTATAATTTAAAATTTAAAATTAATTAATACATTTTAAAATTAAAGTAAAGTTCAGGTAATATAGAAATACATATTCATTATTTAAATGTATATAATATCATTAATTTTTAAATTCTAATCTCTTATATATTAATTATATTTGGATATACTAAAAATATTTTTCATATTAAATTATTTAAAATTAGGTGTTTTGTTTATCTCAAATAATATTACTTAACATAATAATTTTTGTTACAATCTTAAAATTCTATATTATAATTAATTAAGGGATTTATTTTAAAATATATTTCATATCATCATGATATTTGTACGGCTTATAATTTTCCATACTTCATGTTTATTATATATTAAAATAATGATAAATGATAATTATCAATAAAAATAATTACAAGTAATAAGAAAATTTACTAGTTTTTAAAAATAAAATACTTAAATCTATTAATTTTTTGATTTTGAAAAAAATAACAGTATAAATTTAAATAGTTAATTTTATGTTTTTTTATATTACTTTTGTTTTTTAAAACTTTTATTTAAAAACTACTCCACCAAATCATTCATGTTAAAATTTTAAATGAAGTTGAAAGTAAATTTTTTTTTAAATCTTAAAAATTTACCATTTAGATAGAAAACTTCACGTTATTAAGTACAGTACATGAAAACTAGAAATAGAAATAGAAATAGAAATAGAGAAGATAAGAATAATAAGAAGAAGAACCTAGTTTCCCTCACCACGTGTCGTCCATTTCTTGCTTAAATTCTCTCTTTTCACGCAAGAGCCGATAAAATCGCTAAAATTTTCTATCATTCTTATTCTTTTAAAGATATTTAAATTTAAAAATTTCAATATTTAAAACAACACTTATCATTCTCTAATAAAGTGATAAATACTTTGTAACTTCATAAAAAATAGTATCATTCAAATATATGTAACAAATTGTTCTTTGATAAATGAATGTTCAAAACAACACTTTTTAACAATAAATTCATCTTTTTAATTTATTCTTTCTATAAAATGCTTTATTTTCATTTAATTTTGTGATTTATGGATAATATTTTATACTAAATTCAATTGTAAAATTTTTATTTAGTTAATTTATTATGTTCTAATATAATATTGTAATACTATTCTATATTTTTAATTTTATATTCATTTATAAATTTTATATCTATTTAAAAAAAATATTTGATTTCTTAATTATAGGTTACATGGAACCATTCTTATCAATATTTTTAGTTCTATCATCGCACTTTTTTATAATTCTCGGTTCCCATCGATATTGTGTGTTAATTTAATTACTTATGGGATAAGAATGCACATAAGGTGAGCATTAGTTGGGCCATAAGTACATAACAATATCTCTTTTAAGATATGCAATCTTAGGGTCAATATTGATGAAAAAGAAGGATCTATATTGTGCATTACTCTCACGTGAGAGATTAGATGGGTATGAATGTTTATGATAAACAGTTTATAGTCATGTAAAAGTAGCCTTATGTGAAGATAACATGCCATGTGTGTGGTAATGCAAAAGTGATGGTGAATTAACAAGTATCGTCTTACTAGTAAGGTCATCTTGGTGTGTGAAAGGCATATAACGAGTGTCACAACACTCAATGACGATGATGTCAAATGCGAATATGGGTTGGCTAAAGCCATAGCTAAGCACTAAGGATCCATATGCCTATAAACTTGAAAGTGAGCGACACTATGTTATGATAGAAGGAATCATATGAGGGCTTCGATTCAAAGAGTTGTTCACTCGGACAACATGGGAGTTTGAGTGAATGGAATTTTCTTGCATGTAAGATACATTTCCTTGATTGACTTAAGAATAAGTTAACATATATACTAACTTGAGTATAAATATGTAGTAGAGAATCAATAATATTTGTTTGTGAGGTTCAAGATGTCGATGACCATGGGCAAGGAGTTAGCCCTTAGTGTTAAGTTGTCTATTCGAGGATGTATTTGAAGAGACTCGATGAGAGAAATAAAAAACCAACTAAATCTTGATACATTGTTATACTACTTTCTATGAAGCGTGAGACTTACATGATTAGTTGAGCACTTCTGCGACATTGAGCCTTTGATTAAGAGAAACTTGGGACAAATATCTCAATTGATTAACTTTGATGTTAGAAGCAATCGCTAAATTATATGTGTGCAAAACTCGTTCCAGAGTAATTCTCATTGATATGTTTTTAAGAAGCATTAAAGTTTATGGACAAGGATCATGTTTTAGACTCAATAGAAATAGGTTAGTTTTGATTTATAGAGTCTTAACACATAATAATAAATTTCTATTGCGTGAACTTGCTAACCGTTACACCATGTAACCTCACCTTGGGAGCTTTTGAAGATTCTTGATCGAATAGAGAAATGCATTTGAGATGGTGGCTCTTGAAGGTGTTTTAAGACCATAATAGAGCTCAATCAAAAGAGCACGAATAACTTTTAATAACCACAAGAGTCCTAAACTCATCATCAATTTGTTTTTTATCGGCTATTTTGATGAGTTTGGAATTATCATGACAGTAAAAATAGTTTTGTTATGATATTTTTTAATTATTTTGTCAAGTCTTCTTCTCCAATTGGATAGAAAATAGGCCTAGTTGGTACAACGCCCGAACCAAACTCCTTATTGCCCCCACTCGGTTACAAGTCCACATTAACAAACTCGGCCACTATTTTTATATCAAGTAGTTCAACTTTAAGTTTTATTTTTTAAAATTTTGGTGTTCACTCTTATTATTATTATTTTTTTGAAAATATCAATTGTATATTAACGTACACACTTTTGATTGTTACTTTTAAAAGTAGCTTCCTCGTAACTTTAGCTATATTATGGAAATAAAACATATAATATTTTTAATTTACTTTTGTTAAATTAAATAGTGAGTGTTTATTACAAAAAAATGATAATATAATTATTTTAAGTATTAATAATTATTAGAACTTCAATTATTTTACAAAATAAACATTAAAATGACTTAATATATTTTGAACACTAAAATAACTGTACCATACAACTAATATTTTCAATTTTTTCACACATAGTTTAAATAAATAATGAGAAAAAAATTACAATTTAATTTATTATCATATATTTCCCTACAAATCATGAAAAGGGAGCTACACAAAAGACAAAAAAAAAACAAGTATTGTTATAAATTAACAAGGAAGAATTCAAAATTTACACATTGAATAAATTATAAATACATTATTTTATATTTAAATAAAAAATGACTAGAGTAGTTAGAAATAAAATACAGCGTTAAATTTTCAAATATTTGGGGTGTGTAAATGAATTTTTTAACTTATTAGTTCGTAAATTCTTAAAAATTTAATATTTTTTGGTAAAATTTTTTAGATTTGCGAGGTCAAGAACTTTTTTACATTCTTAATGTTATGCCCACTATTTTTTTAATTTAACATATATAATACAACTTTAAAAATTAGACTAAAATAAACTATAACATTCAAAATTATGGTGTTAAAAAATGTATTTTTCATCATTTGGTCTATAAACTTTTAAAATTTAACGTATTTAGTTCATTATCTTTAAATTTAGACTAAACTTGTTAAATTTAAAAAGATAATAGATGTAATATTACTGAGAAAAAGTTAAAAAATCAAAGTATAAAATTTGATAAATTTTAGAGACCAAGTGTATAATTTGGCTAACTAATAATTACATCATTTTAATTTTTTTAAAAAAACTTATGGGAGATGTATTTATAAGAAAAGTTACATAAAATAGGATGTTTTGGGATTATATTATGACAAAGTAATTGTTGTAATTAGATCTAAATACATGCATAGATCTTAGACTCATGTCATATTATTAAGATTATGCAAAACAATGAAGAATATATCTGAATCCATGATGAAAGATTGAAAAACGGATTAAGTGTTTATAGTTTTTCACAGACTAATCTTTTCTCTCTTATGGGTTCTCACTCAATAGATGAGAAGAGAGGAGGGGAATGCACCAAACTCTATAGTTTTCCTTATATAGTAAACTAATGAGAGCCTCATTAACCCTAATTAGGTTTACTATTGAGTATTACACATTGTGAAACCCATACCGTATAAAATGTTTAATTGATCTCTCCTAATTAGACCACTTAATTAGTCAACTTAGAATAGTAATAGCTCAAAAATATATTTCTCTTAATTTGTTAGCCCACTCATTGGATTATTAAAAATAATCCAACAGTCTTCCATTTGGGTTACAAATTAATTCCAATGATAATTATATTTGATAAGCTTAGGTGTGCACAAACTTGCTAATTATTCTATAAACATTTTCTTTAATCAATCTGGTCTGCATCCTATACCAATATGAGACCAAAGCGACCTTTGTTACATTTATCATAACTTGATCCATCAATGATCATCATACCAAATATATTTAACGACATGGATCAAGTATGGAATTGTAATTGGAAATTACATGTAATGTGATCTTAATCACGCCTATTTCCAATTGGTCCTTTATTCCTTAGTGATATCAAACCTCAATCTTTCAAACTTTATATCAAACCACAATTGAAAGATAACACATTCAGAGTAATAAAGATAATAAAGCCATCAACTTTATTCTACAGAAAATTGAACATACATAAAGTATTATAATAGCATAAAAAAACCAAATATAGAACACAAACTCCCACTAAAATTGCATATCATCAAATAAGACAACACCCATTTGAGTAGTATGCTTATGAAACACCTTAAGTGTTAAACCTTTAGTCAGTGGATCCGCTAGCATAAAGTTTTTTCCTATATACTTAATAGACACTATTTTACTCTAAACTCTCTGTTTAATAACTAGAAACTTAATGTCTATGTGTTTAGACTTTGATGAGCTTCTATTGTTATTCAAATACAGGACTGCTGAAAGATTGTCACAATAAATATTTAGTGGTCTTCCAATTCCATCCACAACTCGCATCCTAGTGAAAAAATTATGCAGCCATATCGCATGATTGGTTACCTCATAACAAACTATGAATTCTACTACCATGGTGGAAAGAGGTATGAGTGATTGCTTAACACTTTTCCAAGATATAGCTCCTCTAGACAACATGTGGACATAGCCAGAAGTGGATTTATTTGTATCATGGAAACCCGCAAGATCAAAGACAAAATACCTAATTATCTTATTTTTGATAGATGAGCATGTAATCTTTTATTCTCTATAAGTACCTCATAACCCGTTTGGCTGCTTTCCAATGATCCATGCTGGGGTCATTTAAGTATCTACCCAACATACCCACTATGTACGCTAAATCTGGACGCATACATACTTAAGCATACATGAAGTCCCAACTACCGAAGCATAAGGAATCTTTTGCAACTCTATTCTTTCAATCTTATTTTTGTGGCATTGATTGAGACTAAACTTGTCTCCATTGTCAAAAGGAGTATCTCCTTGTGCATAATATTTCATGCCAAATCTAGCAAGTACCTTCTCGATATAGCGCTTTTATGATAACCTAAGGACACCCTGAGAACGATATCAATGTATCTTAATTCCTAATACAAAAAAGGCATCACCAAGATCTTTCATTTCAAAATGTTTCGTCAAAAATCTCTTGGTTTTGTGCAACAAGCCTATATTGCTGCTAGCTAATAGAATGTCATCAAGATAGAGCACCAGGATGATAAATTTACTCCCACTGAACTTGTGATATACACAACCATCAACTGCATTGACCTCAAAACCATAAGAGATAATGATTTGATGAAACTTATGATACCATTGACGGGAAGCTTGCTTGAGACCATAGATGGATCTTTTCAGTTTACAAACCATTGACCTTGGATCACTTGATACAAAGTTTTCTGGTTGTATGATGTATATGGTTTCCTCAATGTCACCATTGGGAAAAGATGTCTTAACATCCATATGGTGTCGCTCTAAGTCAAAATGAGCTACAAGTGCCATTATTGTTCTAAAAGAATCTTTTTATGATATTGGAGAGAAAATTTCTTTGAAGTCAATACCTTTCTTTTGAGTAAAACCCTTGGTGACTAGACATAGATTTCATCTCATAATTCATGGCATCAATCTACTTATGATAATTAGCACTTTGTTTGACTTGTTAGAGACTCATGCTCTTGAAGAAATACAATGTAATCAATTGAAATTTCACTTCTTTTCTCTCTAATGGATCGCCTAAGTGGCACTTACTCACGAGGTTGTTGAGTTTTCTCTTCTGGAGTAACCTCTTGATTTTAAGTAGGGATTTCTATAGGTAAATCCTCATTGTTGTCATGAATTGTATCTTGAAAAATGTCAATAGATTGATCATTATCAATAACAACATTTGGTAATGGAATGGATTCCTCTTTAAAGACAACATTCCTAACTCTATCTTCCCCCTCAAACACAACATCCTCAAGAAATGTTACATTTCCCATCTCGAAAATGAACTTAGTTGAGGGATTATAAAACTTAAAACCCCTTGACCATTAAGGATACCCAATAATATAGAAACTAACATTTTTTGAGTCTAGTTATTTTTCATGTGGCTTATAAGGCTGGACATCCCCAAATGTGTAAGTGCTTAATACTAGGATTTTTGCTTGTCCATAGTTCATAAGGGGTCTTAGCTACTGCTTTTCTAGGTACTCTAATCAATATATAGGCTACAATCTTAAGTGCCTATTATGTCTCTCAACAACACTATTCATGTGAGGTTGCCTTGGAATTATGTATTGTGGGACAATTCTATATTCCTCTAAGAATTTGGCAACTGGTCCTGGATGTTGTTCATCTAATCAGTCATATCTACCTTAGTATTCACCATTGTAGTCTGATTTGATAGCTTTAATCTTCTCACCTAGTTGATTTTCAACTTCGGCTTTGAAGACCTTAAAAACATCCAAGGATTGTGACTTTTCATGGATCAAGTATAAGTACCCATAACGAGAATAGTCATCTATAAAAGTGATAAAATATTGTTGGCCATTCCAAGAAGCTGTAGGGAATGGACCATATATATTAGTATGTATCAGTTGTAAGATGCTAGAACTTCTATTGGCACTCAACTTCATAATGTTTGTTTGTTTCCCTTTGATACATTCAACATATACATCAAGGTCTGTGTAATCAAAGGGTTCAAGTGTTCTGTTTGACACAAGTCTCTCTATTCTCCCTTGGGATATGTGTCCTAAGCATTTGTGCCATAAAGTGGTAGAATTCTCATTTGATAATTTATGCTTTGTACCTTTCGATGTTGTTTGCAAGGTTTCATTAGATGAAGCAATTGTATTTAGCATATATAGTTTATCAATTAAAGAACCAGTCACAACTAGAGTAGAATTAAGGAAGAGACTAAATTTATTGTTCCCAAATGAACAAGAGTAACTAAATTGGTCCAAAACATAAATAGAAATCAAATTTTGCCTAAATGAAGGTATGTCATAAGTCTATCTTAATTCAATAAAATGAAGAGTCTCAAAAGATAATCAAAAAGTTCCAATGGTTTCAATTGGAACTACTATGCCATGCCCACATAGATGAATCTTTCAGCATTACTTGGCGGTCGATTCTAAATGCAACCTAGTATAGAAACACTTGTGTCAGTAGTAGCACAAGAATCCACCCACCAAGTATTACTAGGTACAGAAGTCAAATTAACTTCAGAACAAACAAAGGTGAAAATTCTACCTTTTTTTATACGCCATGAGATGAATTTGGAACATTCCTTCTTCACATGCCCAGGTTTCTTGTAAAAGAAACAAGCATCCTAAGTCTTCTATTTCTTCGGTTGTGATGTTCCTACTGCAGTTTCCTTATCATTAGTCCTTTTTCATTTGTTGCCTTTTAAGGTAGTTGCAAGATGAGCACTTTCAATCTTTTCTTGCTTCAACCTATCCTCTTCTTGCACACAGTGTGAAATGAGCTCCTTAAGAGCCCATTTCTCCTTTTGAGTTTTATAGTTAACTATAAACTAACCATAGTGTGCATGAAGGGATATGAGTACAAAATGCACAAGCAAGTCATCAGAAAGATCAAGCTTTAGTTCCTTAAGTTTGGAAGTGATGTTAGACATCACCATAATGTACTCCCTAATGTTTCCCTTTCCTTTATACCTCGTTTGGACAAGGTCAGTTAAAAGCTTACTTGTCTCAGCCTTTTTGTTCTTTGCAATTTTTTTTCAATTTCTTCAAGGAACCATTAACAATTACCTCATCGGACATACCGCCCCTATGTTTCTGGAACGCTGCATTTCAATATCATTAGACTTAAGTGATTAGAATGTTCCCACTTCTCAAAGTTCATTTTTTTTAGCAGTGGAACTTTTCTCCATAAGAGAAGCTAGTTGTTCTTTTATTAATGCATAGTCTAAATCTATACAGTTGAGAACTAACAGAATGTTCTCTTTCTAGCTCTTAAAGTTTGTGCCGTTAAGCATAGGAATTGAGTTTATGTTGGCAGTGATATTAGCAGCAGAAGTAATAATTAATTTTTTTTAGAACAAATAAATACATAAGCTCACATATCAGAAATTCATGTCATAACATGCAAAATAATAAAATAAAATAATCACGTAAGACATAAATTTCAATCAACTGTAGTGATCGGCCCATTTAAACAAGATGCCTAGCACAACATTGGTGTTTAGTCTTTGAATAGAAACATCAACTTGTAAGTGGTACTCTTCATGTAGAAATAAAATGTTGATAATAGATCCTATCAAACAACAACCTTCTTTTGGGCCGGTATATTGTTCAAATGGAAACTATATAATTATCACCCATTTGTTCTCGCAGGTGCATTTGTTGTTTATCCAATCAATGACCTTCCTTTGGACTGATAATTAATCGCATAAACAAGAAATATACACATCCTATTATTCAAAAATAAATAAATCTACACAAAAGAGGTTGCTTTGGTAATATTTTGTTTCAATTAATTTATTATAGAATAGAGGACATAAAAATTAAGTGAGTGCCCCGAAATCCAAAGTTTAATACAAAAATATTGAAAATAAATAAATAAATAATGAAGTTTGATATTTTTACCACAAAGAAAAATGCCTTGGACACGTAATGGGTCTTGAAGTACTATTTCTGCATCCCCTTGACCAAATCCACCCATATTAGGATTACTGGTTAATGGTTGATCAAGTTTGATGGATGGTTTACTTTTGGACATGCTTTATTTGCTCTGCTCTTTTTCTTCGGACACATTTGGCATGGTTCTCGAACCTTGTTCAGAGACGTTTTTACTGGTATTGATCTAATCATGATAAAATCATAATTACATTTCCATAATAATATCCATATAAATTTTATGAATTTAACAACAATATAAATTCATATAGAGTTAATTCAAGCATATAAAATATATATATAATACGTATTTTATATTCTAAAAGGAAAAAAGAAACATAATACATATATATGATTCATATTTACTAAATGAAATTAAATATGATTCACTTTTACCAAATCAAATCAAATATTTCCCTGGATTCATGAAGCAGAATTCGAATGATATTACCAAATATTGGAAATACAAATATTACCAAATTTGAATGAAGCAGGATCAAATCAAATATTACCAAATTTGAATGAAGTAGAATCAAATAAAATATTACCAAATTTGAATGAATTAAAATTTCTAGAACAATCATATAACCGTTATTAATGAAAATACACATACTATGAATCAAATCCCTTAAACCGTATGGATTTATAAAACAAAATAAAATCATTTGTACATAAATAGAATTCAATAATCACACCAATATGATCAATCCTAATGATCTAACATAGAGCAAGGTTTTGATATCACTTGTTGTAACTAGATCTTAGACTCATGTCAGATTATCAAGATTACGCAAAATAATGAAGAACATACCTGAATCCATGATAAAGGATTGAAGAATAGATTAAGGATTTATAGTCTTCCATAGGCTAATCTTTTCTCTCTTATGGGTTCTCACTCAATAGATGGGAAGAGAGGAGGAGAGGTGATTGTGATTAGCCTTAGGGACCAAATCCTACAGTGTTCCTTATATAGCAAACTAATGAGAGCCCCATTAATCCTAATTAGGTTTACTATTGGGTATTACACATTATGAAGCCTATACCATATAAGATGTTTAATTGGACTCTTCTAATTAGATCACATAATTAGCCCAATTAAAACAATAATAACTTAAAATATAATTCTCTTAATTTGTTAGCCCACTCATTGGATTATTGAAAATAACCAAGAGTAATGACTTCGTAATTGTTTATTTAAAATCTTTTTGTTGTTTTAAGAAACCTCTACAATTCTACCATAATTTTCCATTGTATTTTCCCTTAAACATAAAAAATATTATTTGTTTAAAGTAATGAAACAAAAATAAAAATATCACATTTTAGTGAATCTTTTGTGTAATAATATAAAATACATATTTTAGTTAAAAAAATCATAAATTATCATAAACCTTAAATGTATGGCATACTTTCTTAATTGAAATATAATGCATCACATACTTAATAGGAAAATGTATGCACTGATGGCTTGGTTGCTATTTTCCTCCCATTTATAGAGGGCTTGGTTGTGAATTATTATAGTGTGATTATGTAAGCATCTAATCAGTAAATCATCCATTATAATTTAGGGTGTATTTACTAATAAAGAAATAAAATGCGGATAAAGTAAGTCCTTTTTATTCTCTTATTTATTTTCTATTGGGTGTAATACACACCATGTGACGAGAGATGAATGGTCTGAATTAGTAGGAATGACTTACTTGCCAACCCAGTAGATGGTTAGTCATCAGATAAGCATATTTACTAAATGATAACTCTATAAAAGTAGAGTCATTACTACATTTTTTTTACTTAATATTTACTTATTTTATCTAATAAATAGTATTTTATGGCTAAAATTATTAAAATATAAATTATTTATTGAAAACAAGTGAAGATATAATTTTTAATTTTTTTTTTGGGATTTTTATGGATTTTTGAAGCAAGACTAATTGGAAGCTATCACGTGGCATGCTACGCAAGTAGAAGAGCTGGCTAGGCAAGCCACGTGGACGCCACGCAAGTAGGGACAATGAATCGTAAATCGCCGGGCGTAAGGAGCGAAGCAACGTGTGACACATGCTAGCATGACATTCAATCCGAGTTTGGAGTGCAGTAAAACATTCACACCATATGTTGTTATGTGATTGCTCTCTGTGTTCCACCCGTGCCTCATGTTATTCGTTAGTCCAAATCACGTTGTGCCATGTGGAGTTGGCTCAGTGAACTCAAACCGATCTCCACTGCCACACACCACGCTCTGATTCGGCTAGTAAATTTTGTGTGCCACGTGTCATGTTGTGATTAGTTGGTGCTATTCATTTTGCTTATTTTGATCTCAGTCTTTGATTTCAAGCTGATCTAACGGTCCAAATTGCACCATATCTATATTTAAGCCCATAAACCTTAATGAGCTACTGTTAGCATAATTTTGATTAGTTTATGGAGCTAAAAAGGGAGAAAATTGCAAAAAATATCAAAAAGAGATACAATTTTTGTTGAGATTTAAGAGAAAATTAGTACTACAATTCAATATTTTTCTTTGTATTTCTTCTTCTCCAATTTTCTTTATCAATTTTTATGTCTTTATTTATGAAAAATATGAGCTTTATGGACAAAATTATGTCTAGTTAATTTATTAATCTAAGGATCTTATGAACCCAATTTTCTTCATATGATGATCTAATATTTTATTCCAATTATGATTTTAATTTAATTATATTATTTAATATGATTTTTATGCTCTTAATTGTTTGACCAAAAATTTATATATAGAGTCAATTAAATAGATTTAAGAGAATTATTTAATTATTTATCTTGATTAAATAACATGCATAGTTTCTAGATAAAGATGTATGATTCTTATGTATTTGATCCATAATTGATGAACTTAATGAATAGTATGCAATTTAATTGATATGAGAGTGTGATTAAGTTAATTACTATATGGTGTGTAATTTACTTGAGAGATGAATACATGCTAGATTAGATTCAATTAATTATATAATTAATTGATAATTATATTGGTAAGAATATTTTAGCAATTCACATATTTAGAAAACTAGAAAATTAAATATTCCTAGATGTTTTCTCATATATCTTCCTAGTTATCAAATCTGATTTAATTAATTATTACTATTTACTTTTAGTTATTTTAATTTTGCTTTTCAAAAATATAAAAACATAAAAAAATTGATTTTTATTATTTTTAGTTTTAAAAATTAGTTTCTAATAAAATAATCTTAGTGGGAATGATATTTTTTTTATCATTATATTACTTGTTATGATACATATACTTGCGTATTCATTACACACATAATTTGTGTGCCGATCAAGTTTTTGGCACCATTCTAAGGGATTATAAATATTATAATTTTTTTTACTTTTATTTTAGTTATTTTTCTTTATTTATTTTTCATAATTTCATTTTTAGTTTTAATTTGTATTTTAATATTTTTTTAGTTATATAGTTATTTATCTATTTATTTAATATATTTAATTTTCTTTACTTATTTATTTTTTTATTTTAATTAATTTTTTTATTTTTATTTAGTTTTAATTTAGACATCTCTTTTAGTGGTTTTAGAAATACATTTGAGTCTATTGTATGAGCAGAGGTCATGAGAGAAATCTTGCCTTTAGGTCTAGAAATTGAGCATACTTTGAAGTCAATAAGGAAACAACAAGTTGTCACCCAAGAGAAAAAAAAAGGCTAATCCATTAGACATAAACAATAATGAGCTAAACTTGAACAATTAAATGCTTTTGATGGATGATATAGATAGAGCTACGAATGAATATGCAATACATATGTTGGATGGCCTGAATCCAAGTATTACAAGGTCAAACACTCAAGGTAATCAGTTTGAGTTAAAACTAGTGATGTTTCAAATGCTATAAACTTTTGGACAATTCAGTAGATTACCAATAGAGGATCCTCATCTTCATCTTAGTTTGTTTATTGAATTTGTAGATTCATTTAAGTTTAGTGGTGTTACAGAAGAGGCATTTAGGTTTAGATTGTCCCTTACTATTTACGAGACCATGCTCGAGCTCGGCTAAACTCCTTTCTACCTGATTCCATTACAACTTGGAATGGATTGGCTGAGAAATTCTTGATGAAATACATCCCACCAACAATGAATGCCAAGCTTAGGAATGACATTACTTCCTACCAAAAATAGGAAGGAGAACTTTTATATGAAGCATGAGAAAGATTCAAGGAATTGCTAAGGAAGTGTCTTCATTATGGTATTCCTTCTTGGATTCAAAGAAAGACCTTTTACAATGGTCTCAATGCTCAAACAAGAACTATTTTTGATGCATCTACAGATAGAGCTTTGTTAACCAAATCTTACAATTAAGCTTATGATTTGCTTGAGAAAATCTCTAGCAATAATTATCAATGGCCAATAGACAAAATAATAGCCACACGAAGAGTAGTTGGAGTGCATGAGGTAAATGATATCACAACACTTACAACCAAGTGTCATCTTTGGTTTATCTTTTGAAGGCTTAAAACTTGCCAGCAAGTATAAACCAGTTCCAAGATTCAAGAGTGTTGTGTGTGTTTTGTGGAGGAGTCATTTGTTTGATAATTGTCCAAATAATACTGAATCTGTATGCTATGTGGGTAATGTGAATCAAAACAATAATTCATACTTGAATACATATAACCCAGGATGGAGACAACATCCAAATTTCTCTTGGAGTAATAAAAAAATAAAATTGATAATCAATTCAACCATCAATCATTTCCACCACCTAGTTTTCAATAACCACAATAATCACAAGCCCAAGAGAAGAAGCCACTTACTAAGGAAAATACAAATGCTTTAATGGGGATGATGAAAGACTTCATCTAATTAGTAAATACAAAAGTGTCCACTCAAGAGGCTTCAATTCGAAATTTGGAGAACCAAATGGGGAAACTTACGTAGGCTGTAAGTCAAAGGCCTCAAGGTAACCTTCCAAGTGACACAATTGTAAACCTAAGAAGAGAAGGTAAGGACCATTATAAATCATTAACCTTGATGAGTGGTAAAACTTTAGGGCAGGAAAGTAAGAGACAAAAGGATGAGAAGAAACAAGAAATTAAAAAGGATGGGGATGAACTAGTGGATAAAGATAGTACTAAAAGGAAGTAATTCAACCAAAAAAAACTCTACAAACCCACTATAACCTTGACTGGAGGTTGTAGTGCCATCCTTACTAGAAAACTACCCCAAAATCTAGGTAGTTTTTACATTTCTTGTACAATTGGGAACATCCACTTTGAGAAAGCATTATGTGATTTATGTTCTAGCATTAGCCTCATGCCATTATCAGTGTCCCATAGATTGAGGGTTGGTAAAGCCAAACCCATTTTAGTAACACTACAAATGGTAGATAGGTATTAAAAGACCTCGGGGTGTGGTAGAAGATGTGCTAGTAAAATTAGACAAATTCATCTTTTTGGCAGACTTCATTATGCAAGACATGGAGGACGACCATGGCATTCCTATCATACTTGGTTGTCCATTCTTAGCAACCAGAAGAGCACTCATTAATGTACAAAAAGGTGAACTTACAATGGGAGTGCAAGATGAACAAGTAATGTTTAAAGAAAGTATTTAAACCTTCTGATATTGACAATGTTGATGAATGCTCAAGGATAAATGTCACTGATTATGGGAGCATCCACTTTGAGATAGGATCTAAGCTCGAACCATCAATTGAAGGGCCACTTAATTTAGTTCTCATATTTTTACCCTCCCATCCTCAATCAAGTAGGCAAGCGAAAGAGTCCAATAGAGAGGTGAAAAAGATGTTAGAAATACATAAATTGGATGAGTTACAGTGGAGTGCTTATAAGAATTCCAAAAAGTTCAAAAAGAAAACAAAAATATGGCTTGGGAAGAGAATTGGGCACCGTGTTGATGAGTGAGAACATAAGGTATTATTGAACAAATCAAGACTTAAATGTTTTCCAAGCAAACTCAAAAGTAAATGGATACAAAGGGATCTGCCTTAGGACTTGATATGATCATCTATTCAATGATGTTAAACGTGATGCTGGTTGGAATGCAACCCAAAGTTATTTTCCTATATTTTATTATTTTTGTTTTATAGGTGAATAAATGTGAAGAACAATAGTGTAACAAGAATGAGCGTTTAAATGATAGATGTGATGTGCCAAAGGTAAGAGAGTTTTCTTTTCTTTTATATTTTCATATTTATATGTACACATTAGGGATAATGTGTAATTTAAGTTTGGGGGAGAGAATTTCATTCTCTACTTTAGTATTTACCATGCATTTTAAATTTTTAGGGATTTTTTTTTTAATTTTTAGGTTGTTTTTAATCATGATTTAGGTAAGAATTGATAAATATATGGAAACTAAATGCATGCATGCTTGATATGAAACATATGAACTCAATGATAAAAATTGCTTGTCAGGACTAGGATAAGAAATGTAACATATTTGTTAAGATATTTACATTAATCATGTGATATCCTTGCTATTTTTGATTGAATTGATTCAAATTCTTATGCACATGTTTATGATTGATTTTTATGTTCTTATTGAGAGAAAATTTGTAGTGAGTTGTGCAAGTCAATGAGATATACTAAGTTTTAGAATCTATTTGATCATCTCTTGAGGAAAAATCCTAAATAGTATTTAACAAGATAAATGATTTAGGCCTTATTTGGATCAATTGAGCCTTTTAAGCTAACCATTGTTAATATCTTTAGTCACCCATTTAAGCTTAACAAATAACCTTTAATATCTTTAAGCCACATTTAATGCCTAACTAGTAAGTATTACATTTATCCTTGCACCTTTAGCTTGTAATAAAAGAAAAAAAATACAATCATATGTTATTTTATAGAGTAAGGTGAAATGTAATGCACCCTATGAAAAAAAAGAAAAAAGAAGGAGCAAAACTCACAACACAATTATCCTTTTACAGAAAAAGAAAATATAATTGAAAATATGTTTAGGGGTGTTGTGAAGTTACGAAAAAGAAAGAAAGAAAAGATGTGGAATAGATGAATATAAAAAGAATGATAAGAGATGGTGTACTAAAATATCAAGTAAAAACTCAATTGCAGTTCAAAAAATGCATGATGAATAAAAATCCTAAATAGATTTAACAAGATAAATTATTTAGGCCTTATTTGGATCAATCGAGCCTTTCAAGATAACCATTGTTAATATCTTTAGTCACCCATTTGAGCTTAACAAAGAATCTTTAATATCTTTAAGCCACATTTAATGCCTAAGTAAGCATTACATTTATCCTTGCACCTTTAGCTTGTAATAAAAGAAAAAAAAATACAATCATGTGTTATGCTATAGAGTAAGGTGAAATGTAATGCACCCTATGAAAAAAAGAGAAAAAAGAAGAAGCAAAACTCACAACACAATTATCTCTCTATAGAAAAAGAAAATAGAATTGAAAATATGTTTGGGGGTGTTGTGAAGTTACAAAAAAGAAAGAAAGAAAAGATATGGAATAGATGAATATGAAAAGAATGATAAGAGATGGTGTACTAAAATATCAAGTAAAAGCTCAATTGCAGTTAAAAATTGCATGATGAATAAAAAGAAAGCTAAGGTGTGGAAAGAGCCTAAATGTATTTATTTATTGACCCCCACCTAAGCCTTAGATTACAACCATGTAAAGTCCTTATTGATCTTTAGCTAAGTGCATATTTATATTAGTGGAAAGGGATGTGAAAAATAGGCTTATGAGACTTGTTCTAAGATTAAATTGATTAGCATACTCGTATAGGTTGATTTCATTAGTGCATTGAATGATATCATGTCCAACATTCACACATGAATCAATTTGTCAAAAACATTGCATATCCTTTTATTAATGAAACGTTGATTGATGAATATGTGAACCTTCTTATCATAGGATTGTATGACTTTTGAGAGGGATAGTTTTCGTGAAATATGCATGTACTAATAGAAGTATATTTATGAATATACTACCTATGTTATTTTATTTTGTTATACTTGGCTTTACTTGAGGACAAGTAAAGAGTTAAGTTTAAAGGTGTGATGACTCTATGAAAGTAGAGTCATTAGCATACTTTTTTACTTAATATTTACTTGTTTTATTCAATAAATAGTTTTTTTGGGGCTTAAAATATTAAAATATAAACTTTTTAGTAAAAAGGGGTGAAAATATAAATTGTGGAATTTTTTGGGATTGTTTTGGACTTTTTTATGAATTTTAAAATCAGGATCAATTAGAAGCTTCCACGTGGCATGCCACGTAAGCAGAGGAGTTTACTGGGCAAGCCATATTAATTCCATGCAAGCAGAGACAACGAATCATAAATTTCCACATGTGAGGAGCGAAGCAATGCTTTATACGTGTTAGAACGACGTTCAATCTGAGTTTGAAGTGCTATAAAACCTTCACACCATGTGTTGTCATGCGATTGCTCTTTGCTTTCTACATGTGTGCCAAACCATCCATTATCGCAAATCACATTGCGTCGTGTGGTGCTAACTCAGCGAGCATTGATTCAGATCGGTCTCCCCTACCATACGCCGCGTTCTTATTTGCCCTATAACTTCAGTGTGCCATGTGTCATGCTGTGATTGGATGGCACTATTCATTTTGCCTGTTTTGATCTCAACCCTTGATCTAATGGTCCAAATTGCACTTGAGCTATATTTAAATCCATAATCACCTCATAAACCCTAATGAGGTGCAAGTAGCATAATTTTGATAAGTTTTTGGAGCTATAAAGGGAGAAAAATACATAAAAACTCAAAAGGAGATACATTTTTATGGAGATTCAAGAGGAGATTAACACTACAATTTAAGTGATTGATTGTATTTCTTCTTTCACTATTTTGTTTATCAATTTTTATATCTTTCTTTATGAAAATATGAGCTTTATGAAACAATTATGTGTAGTTAATTTATTAATCTAAAGATCTTATGAACCATGTGATGATATAATATTTTACCCGAATTATAATTATAATTTAATTATATTATTTAATATTATTTTATGCTATTAATTGTTTGGCTAACAATTTATCTATAAATGAAATTAAATAAATTTCAGAGAATTATTTAATTATTTGTCTTGATTAAATACCATACATAGTTTCTAGGGAGAGATGCATGATTCTTATGTATGTGATCCATAATTTATAAACTTAATAAGTAGTATGCAATTTACTTGACATGCAAGTGTGATTAAATTAATTACTAATATGGTGTGTAGTTTACTTGAGAGACAAATACATGCTCGGTTAGATTCAATTGATCATGTAATTAATTGATAATTATATTGGAGGAAGATTTTAGCAATTCACATGCTTAGAAAATTGAGGGATTAAGTATTTCTAGATATTTTCTCATATATTTTCCTAGTTATCAATTATGATTTAATTAATTATTGCTATTTACTTTTAGTAATTTTAATTTTTCTTCCTTAAAATATAAAAACACAAAAAAATTATTTTTATTATTTTTAGTTTTAAAAATTAGTTTCTAATAAAATATTATCTTTGGGAACAATCTTTGCTTATTATTATATTACTTTTTGCGATACATACACTTATATATTCATTGCATACACAATTTGTGTGACGATCACTAGAGAATCTCTTAAAAAGATATATGATTTGTATTTATCCTCAATTGTCTGTTAGAGATAATTGCAATGCTAGAGAATCTATCTAAATAAGTGATATATATCAGGTAGAATCTATCTCATATATATATATATATTGTACATTTTACACAAAATGATTGAAATCATAAAAACAATCAAAACACTATATTTTCTTTAATCACAAAGCAGGACCTTTAGTTTCTTTATTCTTTACGATCACTACTACAATATTATTATGTTTCTCCACTTAAATTTACCAGTTTACTAAAAAATGGTGAAAAAATTAAAAAAATCTAATTTATGAAAATTGACTTTAAGAATTTCTTTGATTTTTTCATAAAAGTGGTTCTTTATATACAAAATATTTCAACAATTTCTTAAAAATTGATATTTATCTTTTTCTTTTGAGTTGTCGTTAATTAGCTGTTCATATGAATCTTAAAGAGAGAAACCATTGTCACTAGCAGCATCTATCCAATAGGAGGTCTTTGAAGAAGTATTCTTAGAATGAGAATCCATAAAAACAAAACACCCATAAACACCAATTCTTGCACCCATTGATATGTCTTCATCAATAATAAAGAGACAATTATCATACTTTATTGGGTTAACTACATCTTATGCCCATAACATATGAATAGATAGTTATCATATTTTCTTAGGTTAACTACGTTTTATGCCCATAACATATGAGGTGAGTTGCGATATACCCAAAATGTTAATTAGTTTCAATTATGCCTATAATGTTATGTGTAATGATAAAAACATACCAATCGATAAGTACCATTTAATTGTTTAGTAGAATTGTATCATGTGCATTCCATATGTATCTTGAGGATATTATGGTAAAATATTGAGTGAGTTAACTAAGTTTTATGCCTACAAAGTATGTGATGAGTTACAAAAATGTCCAAAATGTTTAAATAGTTGCAATTATGCATACAAGAAAATGTATATGGAATGCTCGTTAAACAATTCTGTTAAAAAAGTTAAACAATATTTATTGATTGGGTATGTTTTTCATTACACATAACGTTGTGGGATCAATTGAAACTAATTAAATGTTTTGAATATTTTTGCAACTCACGATATAGGTTGTGGGCATAAAACTTAGTTAAACTATTTTCTTTCCAGATAATCTCAATTTCTTTGGAACTTTTGCACTTATTCAGATGTTTTGAGTCACTGGTAGACATTGATTTGATGATGATATATAAACCTTTGTATTTCAATCCACTAACTCGATGCTCTTCTTCACTCTAATGATTAAAACATTTAGAAGATGTGGTATTTATAAAGAATTTCAAGCAATCTGAGTGCCTTTCTAGCTACTCGCCACCCTCCTCACCACCTAGGATGGCGAAGGTAATAGTTGTTATCGAGTGAATGTAATAGCCATAACACATTTACTGGCCAAGGGTGGTGAGAAGGTCATGAGATGCCGGTAAGCACATATAAATTTTGTTTTTTCGTTTCTAAAAATTTTCAAGTAATTTTTCACAATTACCCATAAAACAACATGAATTAATAAAAGCACAAAACACAACCTAGCATGCATACTAATGAACCAATCCAACGGTGTGTATAAAACTTGTAAACATACAAAGTTTTCCCAACTATATAATTGTGTATATTACTGACCATTAATAACTAACCTTATATATAAGAAGACAAAATAGTTAGTAAAATAAAAAAATTCCATGTTTTGCACATATGAATGCTAATAAAGACACAAAGGACTTACAACCTCAATTGTTTTCCTATCCATATCAGAATTCCTTAAACCTAGCTTAACAAACTATATTCACCATGACCTATGAAATCGCCTCGAGGCCCACAGATAGGCCTAATCTATCCAAGAAATTCATGCAGACCACACGACCTCAGTAGCCAATGGTCATCCAAAAAGCATCTTTTCAGAGGATGTATTGATGGATCTCCATCCAACTATAAACAAACTTATTGTACAATTGTAAGAAGTACATAAAAGGTTAAATAAAGGTAGACTTCTAGATGTAACTCACTCGACTGAGTCCCCATTCATAGTAGAGTTCATGGCCATTCCTTTATTTTTTATTCAATTTAAGTGCCTAACACAGACACCTGGGATGGTATTAAGGACCCTTTGGAACACCCTGATAACTTTAAGGGATGGATTAACATCTACACCTAAAATGATATAGTGAAATGCTATGCATTTCAACTAACACTGACAAGTAAGGCCCAAAGTTGGTATCATAACTTGAAACCCAAATTAGATCATTTGTAGATTTTGGTAAACAATTTCTTTCAAATTTTTTAGCCTAGAAGAGAATACCGTAGGCCATGGCATATATGATGTCTCTGTGTTAGTGGAGAGATGAACCCCTAAAAAACCTTTTTGATAGATTTATCTGTAAAAAGACACAAGTTAGAGACTGTCCTAACTATGTGGTCATAAGTGCACTACATTAGGCCCTTTGATAAGGAGCTCTATGGAAAGACATGGAAAAATACTTTCCTACCACTTACACAGAGGAAAATCAATTAATCAACATGTATCTAAATGTTTAAGATATGGAAAATAAAATAAAAAATATTGAGTTACTTGGAAAAGACAATGACATAAGGGTGTCAGTAAGCCCAAATATCAAGAATGTAAGAGATCAAAGATGAATTTAAAGGATGAAAAAGAAAAAAATACCCAACCATTCCTATCTAGGAATGGGTTACTATAGCTATAAACCTCTAGATGTACTAAGGGAAGTGTGTTGTTTTGTAAACTTGTTTACAAGCTCAAAAACTATTTGAAATATTCTAGCCCATTTGAAGTCCAGCTCATGGAAGCTTCTATGATGATGATCTGGATTGATAAGGATATAACTCATGGTTGGTAGGTAGAAAGAAGAAAAGAAATGAGTTAGATAAGGAGCTAGGTGTATGGTTTAGATTGTTTTGGTAGGTTTATGTTATATGACTTAGATTTATTAGTTATTTCTATAAATACCTCTCAATAGCTATGTAATAATTAAGTTAAAGAAATCAGAAACAAAATTTTGAGAGTTTTTGAGTGTTCTTGAGTTTTGAGAGTTTTGATCCATAATATTCCAACAAAGTGGTATCAGTCTATAAATACCTCTCAATAGCTATGTAATAATTAAGTTAAAGAAATCAGAAACAAAATTTTGAGAGTTTTTGAGTGTTCTTGAGTTTTGAGAGTTTTGATCCATAATATTCCAACAAAGTGGTATCAGAGTTGTAGTTGGAAATATAAATATACACTATTGTATATCAAATCGAAGCTCTCGACGAGACAAATTTGATGCCGTGAGAATCATCTTGATTGGAGTTCAGACGAGCAGCCACGTTCCGTTGGAAGGTTCTGCCAGAAAGTGAACTCATTGAGTTAGAGACCAAAAGAGTTGACTTTGATCGTTGACAAGTGGTTGACTTTGACTGTTGATTGAAAATTTTAGATTTTTTCCCAGGGTTCCTCCTAAAGTTTTTTGATGTTCTGAATCCATCTGTGCAATCAGAATTTGAAAATTCTCACTATATTGAGAGTTATGTCAAGTGGAGGCATGACATCATTTAAAGTCCCGACACTCAATAACGACAACTATGATAATTGGAGTATCAAGATGAAGGTTCTTTTGGGTGCACATGATGTATGTGAAGTTATAGAGAAAGGCTTAAGTGAGCCAGACGATGAAGCTACTCTAACGCAAGTACAAAAGGAATCTTTGAAGGATTTGAGAAAGAGACAAGAAAGCCTTCTTTCTTATCTATCAAGCCTTAAATGATGATGGGTTTGAGAAGATTTTTGATGCAACATCTTCCAAAGCAGCGTGGAATAAGCTTCAAATTTATTTCAAAGGAGTCAAGAAAGTGAAAAAGGTTTATCTCCAAACACTAAGAAGTGAATTTGAATCTCTACATAAGAAAGCTTCTGAATCTATTTTCGACTATTTCTCGAGAGTCACAGTTGTTTATAATCAATTGAAAATAAACGGTGAGATTTTGGAAGATGTTAGAATAATGGAAAAGATACTTTGTTCATTAGATTCCAAATTCGAACACATCATTGTGATGATTGAGGAAACAAAAGATTTGGAAGAAATGACCATTGATGAACTCAATGGGTCATTACAAGCATATGAAGAAAAACATAAGAAGAAGCAAAGGATCACTGAGCAACTCTTCAAGATGCAATTCAAGGATAAGCATGAAAGCCAAGGAAATGGTAGAAACCAACGTGACTGAGGCAAAGGTAGAGGTCGTGGACGAGGTTGGAATTACTACAACAATTCCAACTTCGAGAGAGCGGAAAGCTCAACACGAAGTGATGGAAGAGGCAATATGAACTCAAGGTATGGCAAATCTCAAGTTCAATGCTATAATTGTTAGAAATTTGGAAATTATGCTTTAGAATGTAGAGCTCCCAACAATAGAGTAGATGAGAAAATCAACTATATAGAGGAGAAGACTGATGAGAAAGAAACTCTTTTTCTAGCACCGAAGAAGGGTGATGATAGTCAACCAAATGTCTGGTATCTTGATAGCGATGCAAGCAACCATATGTGTGGAAGGAAATACATGTTCATGGAACTAGATGAGTCAGTAAGCGGAAATGTCTCATTTGGAGATGATTCTAACGTAGCAGTGAAAGAAATAGGTAACATTCTTTTTCGCTTGAAAGATGGGTAACATCAATTTATTTTGCAATGTTTACTATGTCCTAAATATGAAAAGTAACATCTTTAGTTTAGGATAACTGTTAGAGAAAGGTTATGATATTTATATGAAGGATTGTAATCTTTCTATAAAAGATGATAAGAATAACCTCATTGCTAACGTGCTGATGTCAAAGAATAGAATGTTCTTAATCAACATACAAAATGACATTGCAAAGTGTTTAAAAGCATGTTACAAAGATGCATAGTGGCTATGGCATCTTTGATTCAGGCATCTCAATTTTGAAGGATTGGAGCTGCTATCTAAGAAGGAGATGGTGAAGGGACTACCTTGCATTAACCATCCTAATCAACTTTGTGAAGGGTGTCTACTTGGGAAGCAATTCAAAAAAAGCTTTCCAAAGGAGTTAGACTCAAGAGCCAAGAAGCCACTTGAGCTAATTCATACTGATGTGTGCAAACCGATCAAGCCTAGCTCTCTCGGTAACAGTAACTATTTTCTTCTTGTCCTTGATGATTTTTCAAGAAAACTTGGGTATATTTCTTGAAATAGAAATCAGAAGTTTTTTAAGTAATCAAAAAGGTTCATAGCTACAATGGAGAGAGAAAGCGATAGAAAAATCAAAGCCATGAGATCAAACCTAGGTAGAGAATTTACATCTAAGGAGATTCAAGAGTTATGTGGAGCAAATGGAATTCATAGATCCTTGACAGTTCCAAGATCCCCCTAACAGATTGGTGTAGCGGAAAGAAAGAACATAACAATCCTCAACATGGCACGAAGCATGCTTAAAATCAAGAAACTACCCAAGGATTTTTGGGTGGAAGTAGTTACATGTGCAGTTTACTTGTCAAACTGATTTCCAACAAGAAGCATGGGGAAATACACTGCAAGAGGCATGAAGTGGAATAAAGCCTAATTTTTCCCACCTAAGAGTCTTTGGAAGTATATCCCATGTTCATGTACTAGATGAGAGAAGAGCGAAGCTTGATGATAAAAGCGAGAGTTTTATCTTTATTCGCTATGATGCTAATTCAAAGGGCTATAAATTGTACAACCTACACAATAAGAAGATTGTGATTAGTCGAGATGTGGTATTCAATGAAGAAGGAGAATGTGATTTTAACTCTCATGTAGGTAGCTTCAATTTCTTTCCTCAATTTAAAGAAGATGAACAGACAATAAGGGAGAAACTATGTGAACCTTAACAAGAGCTTGCAACTCTACCTACTTCAATAATATCAACCACTCAAGGAGACTCATCATCTTCGTCACCGTCAAGTGGAAGTCAATATGAAAGAGAAGTGCCACACACACGAAGTCTTTGAGATCTTTATGAGGTAACCAAACGATTAGACAATCTCACACTTTTCTGTCTCTTTGCTGACTGTGAACCAGTAAACTTTGAATAAATAGTACAAGAAAAGAAGTGGAGAGATGCAATGGACGAAGAAACCAGGGCCATTGAGAAGAATGACACATAAGAACTCACCTCACTTCTCAAAGGACACAAGGAAATAGGTGTCAAATGGGTGTACAAGATAAAGAGGAATGCTAAGGGAGAGATTGAAAGGTACAAGGCAAGGCTAGTAGCAAAAGGATATAGTCAAAAGGCTGGAATTGATTATGATGAGGTATTTGCTCCTGTTGCTCGATTAGAGACTATAAGACTAATCATTTCTTTGTCAGCTCAAAACAAGTGGAAGATACATCAAATGGATGTAAAATATGCCTTTCTAAATGGAGTCACTAAAGAAGAAGTTTACATTAGACAACCATCAGGCTATGAAGAAAAAGGTCACAAAGACAAGGTGTTGAAGTTGAAGAAAGCTCTTTATGGGTTAAAGCAAGCACCAAGAGCATGGAATAACCGCATTAACAAGTACTTTATAGAGAAAAACTTCACCAAGTGTCCCTATGTTCATTCACTCTACGTCAAGATTGAAGATGGCGATATTCTAATCGTTTATGTATACGTAGATGATCTCATCTTCATCGGAAGTAATCTGAAGCTGTTTGAAGATTTTAAGAAGGTGATGACCTGAGAGTTCAAAATGACAGATATCGGGTTAATGGCATACTACCTTGGAATTGAAATGAAGCAAAAAGAAGAAGACATATTCATCTCTCAAGAAAGCTATGCAAGGGAGATACAAAAGAAGCTCAAGATGAACGATTGCAAGCCGATCAACACACCAATGGAATATGGAATCAAACTATCTAAGCATGAAGATGGTGAAAGTGTGGATCTAACATTTTTCAAAATTTTAGTTAGAATTCTGCATTATCTCACGTGCACAAGACTTGAAATCCTGTATGCCATTGGATTGATTAGCCGCTATATAGTGAAATTGACAATCACCCATTTCAAAGCTGTAAAAAGAATCCTACGCTATCTAAAAGGTACAATTAATTTTAACTTGTTTTATTCAGCTTCTAATGATTACAAGCTTGTTGGATATAGTGATAGCGATTTTGGTGGAGATATAGACAATCGAAAAAGCACTTCCGAATTTTTGTTTTTCATAGGAGATACTGCTTTTACATAGATGTCAAAAAAGCAACCGATTGTCACCTTGTCTAGCTGTGAAGTAGAATATGTAGCAGCTACCCCATATGTTTGTCATGCAATTTGGCTGAGAAACTTGTTAAATGAGCTAAGTATGACACAAGAAAAGCCAACCAAAATTTGTGTCGACAACAAGTCAACCATTGCCTTAGCCAAAAATCCTATTTTCCATGATCGAAGCAAACACATAGATACTTGATATCATTACATCAGGGAGTGCATCACAAGAAAGGATGTACAACTCGAGTATGTAAAATCACAAGATCAAATTGCCGACATCTTCACTAAACCGCTCAAGCAAGAAGACTTTGTCAGATTGAGAAATTTGCTCGGCATCATAAAACAAGTTTTAAGGGGAGTGTTGTTTTGTAAACTTGTTTACAAGCCCAAAAACTCTTTGAAATATTCTAGCCCATTTGAAGTCCGGCTCATGGAAGCTTTTATGGTGATGATTTGTATTGATAAGAATACAGCTCATGGTTGGTAGGCAGAAAGAAGAAAAGAAATGAGTTAGGTAAGGATTTAGGTGTATGGTTTAGATTGTTTTGGTAGGTTTATGTTGTATGACTTAGATTTATTAGTTGTTTCTATAAATATCTCTCAGTAGCTATGTAATAATTGAGTTAAAGAAATCAGAAACAAAAGTTTGAGAGTTTTTGGAAAATTTTTCTTGAGTGTTCTTGAGTTTTGAGTGTTTTGATCCATAATATTCCAACAAAGTGGTAGTAATGTAGGTTGAGCACCAATGTATGGTACATTGGCCACGAAAATTGAAAAATACTGGTTGGGATAAGACCTAATACTTTAAGTTCCATAGGGACTCCAGACATTCAACTAAGGAATTTATGCCTTGAAAGATAAGATTCAGTACCTAGTTAGTAAATGATACTTGAGAGAATTTGTACACAGTTAAAGTTTGTAACAATGTCAATAACAATGTGCGTCCTCTCTAAGTACAAGGGTAGGAATTTCAAGAAGTTTGGGTCATTGTGGGTAGTTCTGCTACTCAAATAACGATAAGAGGCATACACCCATGAGTCAAGCATAAGTTAAGAGGTCTTACATACTGCCTTCTCATACAAGGAAACCAAAGACCTAAAGCTATTGGGATCTAATTTTACTTTCATTGAAAGAAAAACCTAAAAGGTGCTGACATATTATTCGTTACTCTTCCTATAGCTAATATAAGTTTACATAGAATCCTCATCAACACAGGTAGTTCACCAAATATCATGCTCTCCAAGCCATAGAAGAAAATGAAACTCTCCTACCTGATGCTTATTTTCGCAAGTGTATGAATCATTCAAGTAATAAAGTGTACAAAAGTACGGATATCGAACCCACAAGGAATGGCGTCACTAAGTACCGAAATTGACTAACCCTAATTTTATTTGAAAACCGAATTGTTGAAATTGTTTTAAAAGCAGATTAACATAAAACTAAACGCAAATAACAAAATTTAATGTTGTTCACAAATGATTAAAAACGCTAAGGCATTTAATTTTGCTAAATCAATTCAATCCGATTTCAAGTCATGTTATATGAGAATCAAAGCTAAAAGTGATGGTTGAAAAACCCAAACTTATCTAATACTCTCTCTCAAGTTATATTAGAATTACTTATCTATGAAAACCAACTATATTTCTATGAAGATTTAATCACAAATAAGCACATTATGATTTATGGAATTTCTAGAATAACCACATACATCATGCATTAGGTGTCAAATTCGCATTCAACATACGGTATTTATCACAAGAAGCATTCATTACACATCTCCTCTCGGTCTCAATATAATGCAACAAATCATCTAAATCTTGATCAGAAATTTAAAAGCATTAAGCATGGAAATAAATACTCAACTTGAAAACAATGAATTCATATAACAATAACAAAAGAAATCAGATTTCCTTGATTTAACTACATCATAGCCTTAGCAAAAACGAATTAGTTCATAACGGAAATAAGAACAACTATTATTTCAATTGAATTCATGAATAACAAATCTGAATAAAATGCAGAATATGAAGGCTAAGGAGAAGAGATGAAAAACTCTTGAAGATGAAGACTTGGTAGCAACAATGGTGATGATCCTTCAAGCTTCTCCAAACTTTCTCTCCAAAATTGCCTTGCCTCCTCCAAAAATGACTCAGATTTGTTCTCTCTGTCGTCCCCCTCTTTTTCCATCATATTATATATATAGATCTAGGGTTTGGGGGTCAATTTTGGAACAAAACAACCAAAAAATCTGTTTTCAGACGAAACTCGCCGGCGGCGAAATTGTTCTCGCCACGGCGAGATTTCTGGAAAACTTACGATTTTGGTTCCGCTCAATCTCGCCGGCGGTTAGATTATTGTGGCCGGCGGCGAGATTCACTTGGTCGGCGGCTAGATTTATTTGGCCGGCGGCGAGATTGATTTGGCCAGTGGCGATATTCACTTGGCCAGCGGCGAGATTGCTGTGCCAAAATCCATGCTCCCTGCATGATTTTCAACGTTTTCTCCGTAAGGTTTTCGCCGGCTGCGAAATTCCAAATTTTGAAATTTTGTTTTCTTTTTATTTGTACTCAATCCCGGTCATTGAAATTTGTCCCGAACTTCTCCAAAATTATGATTTTACCTGAAATTGCACTTTAAACACGAAATACCCGTGAAATGACATTTGTGGATTAAATAATCAAATAAACACAATTTTCACACAAATATCAACCTTTAAATCATAACAAAAATGCAATATGTTGACTCTTATCAACAACCCCCAACCAGCTTCTTGCTAGTCTCTAGCAAGAAAAGCGATCTATGAATAATTTCAAAGGAGACATTAAAAGAAAAATTCAAAGGAAATTTATTCTATTTACAACATTACATTAAGCGTATGCAATAAGCCTTTAAACCCCTAGGCGGCCCTAGTAGGATGAGTTGTAGTCTCGTGAGGGCTTCCAGTGATGATACCCACAAACATCTTACCTATAACTATCCTAACTTAAAATAATAAAATCACATAACAAATAATTTGCACAAATATCTCAAAAATTGTAAATAACACCCAACATATAGAATAATTAAATGTCACCTAAGCTTTAAGAAATCTCAAATGCCAATTTCACTTTTGTTATTGACTCTTAAACATCCATCAAACCACAAACCAATAGCCATAATGCCCGGATAATATTATGCATAATATCCACAAACAAAAAGGTGAAATCTCAAACTCCATAGGCTCACTTTTCAAACCTCTCTCCACTAATGAAGGAAAATACACCATTTTGGATCAATAGGACTTTATAAGGCTTGTAATGTTAGGCTTAGGTATTTGGTTAAGAAAGAACGGGAAGTGTCAAAATACAAATAGGGGCACTTATTAGATTAAACACAACCAATTAAGTAAAAAAGTAACACCATTTAACCCAAATTGTTTCTTCCGATCATAACCCATTTTTTCACAGATAAACAAAGTTCTTCCTCAATCTTTCACCTCAATACATCCATCACTAACACTCTTTTATTTACTAGAATGTGAAGGCTTTCTTCTTCTTCTTCTTCTTTTTTTTTTTTACTCAATTGCTCTTGAAAAGCCAACAACTTTCTTCCAATATATGTGGATTTTTTTTTTGCATCCTTACTCCAATTGCTCTGGAAAAGACATAACCCCCAACCAATTTCTTCCAATTTATGTGGAAGATTTCTCCAATTGCTCTTGAAAAGTTTGTGTTCAAAATTAAGTGCTCTTAACAAATAAGGTAGGAATTATATATATATATTTTCGGCTCAATAGAAGGTAGGTTATATAAGGCAAAAAGAAAGAAAAGTAAGGCTAACAATATATTTAAATAGGCTCAAAGAGGTTACTAGTGATATAAGGATAACAAGGTAGGCTTAAAATGGCACAATCGATCCAAAAATGGCCTACATCATATCCTAAATAGTGCAATTCCAAATTATTTCGCCTCAAGAGGTTTTCAAATGAGTTCTAGAGTTTATTGAGATCACAAAAATGTCCATGAAAAATTCGCACATAAGACTTCTCTAAGCATTTAGACTAATCAACCAAATCACATCACATACCAAAAGAGTCGCCAACTAGGTAAAATCAACATTTGAAATTCTCTTTAAACCGAAGCAAAATTTAATGTCTTCTAACAGCTACTTGTTATCACAATCACATTATTATCATCAACGTGCAAATTAAAATAAAATAAAAAATCAAAATCAAAATAAGACAATAAAGAAATAAAAAAAATTAAATCAAAATGTAGAAAAATAAATGGAAAATCAAAATTAAACACAACTAAACACACAAATAAAACTACTAAAAATGAAGGGGAGAAAAGATTTACCGTTTACCGCACTTTTGACCAAAACCTTACATTGTCCTCAATGTAAGAAAGGAAAGAGAGATCTCCTTTCCGTCGGCGGTGAAACTGCCCTTGCCGGTAGTGAACGTAAGGTTTTTTTTTCTTAGATGGGATTGCATTGGTTTTAGCTCAATCTTGTTGGCTCCATTCTTTACCACTAAGGTTGGAGTTTCATTTGTTCCCAAATCCTTAAATTTTTCATCACTGCACAAATATTCATTAGGTGCTGCCAGTAATTCGGAACATTGTCTCATCCCCTTATCTTCCTCCTCAATTGTTGTAGATTTCACAAGGCAAGCTTCTAGTGGTAGCAATGGAGTTCTCTCCTCAAAAGTTTCCGAGATTAACCCGTCAAGAGTGTTAATTTGAAAACAAGAATGTACATCACTTGGAAATTTTATTTCTTCAAAAACATCAAAAGTTACTTGTTCATCTTGCACCCGTAGAATGAGCTTTCCTTGTTGAACATCAATCAATGTTTTCCAGTTGCAAGGAACGGTCTCCCCAATATCAACGGTATCTCTCTATCTTCCTCCATGTCAAGCACCACGAAATCTACAGGGAAAATAAATTTGTCGACTTTAATTAAAACATCCTCAATTACCCCTAGAGGATATTTCACCGATCGATCCGCTAATTGTAAAGAGATTGAAGTGGGCTTCACTTCTCCCAGGCCTAGTTTCCTGAAAACAGAAAGTGGTATCAAATTAATGCTTGCTCCTAAATCACATAGGACTTTATCAAAATTGCAACTCCCTATAGTACAAGGTATAGTAAAACTCCCTGGGTCTTTCAATTTCTGTGGCAGTTTTCTTTGAAGAACTGCACTGCACTCCTCATTTAGCATGACAGTTTCATAATCTCCCAGCTTCCTCTTCTTTGATAGAATTTCCTTCATGAATTTTGCATACTTCGGCATTTGTTCCAACATCTCTGCAAAAGGAATGTTAATATGCAATTTCTTAAAAATATCCAAAAATTTATCAAATTGATTATCAAGCTTTTTCTTATTCAATCTTTGAGGATATGGGATAGGAGGCTCATATTTTGCATATGGGGAAGGTTGAATATCTTGGGATCTTGATGGATTTTCTTTAGATTCTTCCATCTTTTTCTCCGATTTCCTCTGCCTTTCAAGTTCTTTACCACTTCTCAATGTGATAGCCTTTGCATGTTCTGTGGGATTTATTGTGTCACTAGGTAGTGATCCTTGAGACCTTTCTGCAATCTGCTTTGAAAGCTGCCCCATTTGGTTTTGGATGTCCCTATTGATTGCCTCTTGATTTCTGAAATTTGCTCTCGTCTCATCAATGAACTTTCCCAAAATTTCATCCAAATTTGTTTGTTTCTTCTCTTGGGGTTGGTAGGAAGATGATGACGATTTGAATCCCCCTTGGTTATTTCCCCATGACAAATTTGGATGATTCCTCCAACCTGGATTGTAGGTATTCGAGTATGGGTTATGTTGAGGTTTTTGGAAATTTGAAACATAATTTGCTTGCTCAGCAGTTGGTGAAGCAAATGGATTTCCAACTTGGCTCTCGATACTAGCATGATTTCCACCACATAAATCACATTGTGCAGTTAGTTTGGATTCTAACTTGGATGACAAAGAATCCATTTTTCTTGAAAGAGCAGCAACTTGAGCCGACAAAGCATTCACTGAATCAATTTCATGCACTATTGTTGTTATTTTTGCAATTACCCACTCTGAATGCCACTGATTGTTGTTTTCTGCCATAATCTCTAACAACTCATGAGCATCCTCCGGTGTTTTTCCCATTAAAGACCCTCCAACTACAACATCAATCATTGCCCGATAGTTTGAAACCAACCCATTATAAAATGTAGAGACTTGTAGCCAAATTGGTATACCATGATGTGGGCATTTCCTCAACATTTCTTTGAATCTTTCCCAAGCTTCATACAATGATTCTTGGTCATATTGTGTAAAAGATGTGATTTCATTCCTCAATTTTGCCGTCTTAGCAGGAGGAAAGAACTTGGACAAGAATTTCTGAACCAATTCATTCCATGTCGTAATTGATCCCGGTGGTAATGAGTTTAGCCACTCCTTGGCTTTATCCCGAAGTGAAAAAGGAAAAACCCTCAATCTTATAGCATCTTTAGACACACCATTTATCTTGTAAAGATCACACACCTCCAGAAAGTAAGAAATATGTGCATTTGGATAATCTTTTGACATTCCCCCAAACTGATTTGATTGAACCATTTGAATAAAGGATGGTTTTATCTCATAGTTATTGGCTTGAACAGTTGGCCTCCTTATACCTGAAATAGTTCCAGTAACATTAGGCGTAGCATAATCCTTCAAAGCTCTACGATTTCCACCTCCCTCAACAAATGGTGGATCCATGGTTGATTGTCTATTAGGAGCTGAGGTTGAACGTCTTCTCTCTCGGTTTAGACGCCTATATGTTCTATCAATCTCCGGATCAAATGGAAGAAGGTTAAGGCTTCTTGTACGTCTCATACAAAAATCCTACAACCAGAAAATCAACTAACACAAAAACAACACAAAGTTACTTTTTTTTTATATTTATAAAATAAAACATCAAAATAAACAAAGTGTACAAAAGTAATAAAATCAAACCATTCCCCGGCAACGGAGCCAAAAACTTGATGCTTATTTTCGCAAGTGTACGAATCATTCAAGTAATAAAGTGTACAAAAGTACGGATATCGAACCCACAAGGAATGGCATCACTAAGTACCGAAATTGACTAACCCTAATTTTATTTGAAAACCGAATTGTTGAAATTGTTTTAAAAGCATATTAACATAAAACTAAACGCAAATAACAAAATTTAATGTTGTTCACAAATGATTAAAAACGCTAAGGCATTTGATTTCGCTAAATCAATTCAATCCGATTTCAAGTTATGTTATATGAGAATCAAAGCTAAAAGTGATGGTTGAAAAACCCAAACTTATCTAATACTCTCTCTCAAGTTATATTAGAATTACTTATCTATGAAAACCAACTATATTTCTATGAAGATTTAATCACAAATAAGCACATTATGATTTATGGAATTTCTAGAATAACCACATACATCATGCATTAGGTGTCAAACTCGCATTCAACATACGATATTTATCACAAGAAGCATTCATTACACATCTCCTCTCGGTCTCAATATAATGCAACAAATCATCTAAATCTTGATTAGAAATTTAAAAGCATTAAGCATGGAAATAAATACTCAACTTGAAAACAATGAATTCATATAACAATAACAAAAGAAATCAGATTTCCTTAATTTAACTACATCATAGCCTTAGCAAAAACGAATTAGTTCATAACGGAAATAAGAACAACCATTATTTCAATTGAATTCATGAATAACAAATCTGAATAAAATGAAGAATATGAAGGCTAAGGAGAAGAGATGAAAAACTCTTGAAGATGAAGACTTGGTAGCAACAATGGTGATGATCCTTCAAGCTTCTCCAAACTTTCTCTCCAAAATTGTCTTTCCTCCTCCAAAAATGACTCAGATTTGTTCTCTCTGTCGTCCCCCTCTTTTTCCATCATATTATATATATAGATCTAGGGTTTGGGGGGCAATTTTGGAACAAAACAACCAAAAAATCTGTTTTCGGACGAAACTCGCCGGCGGCGAAATTGTTCTCGCCGCGACGAGATGTCTGGAAAACTTACGATTTTGGTTCCGCTCAATCTCACCGGCGGCTAGATTATTGTGGCCGGCGGTGAGATTTATTTGGCCGGCGGCGAGATTGATTTGGCCGGCAGCGATATTCACTTGGCCGGCGGCGAGATTGCTGTGCCAAAATCCGTGCTCCCTGCATGATTTTCAACATTTTCTCCGTAAGGTTTTCACCGGCGGCGAGAATATTCTCGCCGGCGGCGAAATTCCAAATTTTGAAATTTTGTTTTCTTTTTATTTGTACTCAATCCCGGTCATTGAAATTTGTCCCGAACTTCTCCAAAATTATGATTTTACCTGAAATTGCACTTTAAACACGAAATACTCGTGAAATGATATTTGTGGATTAAATAATCAAATAAACGCAATTTTCACACAAATATCAACCTTTAAATCATAACAAAATGCAATATGTTGACTCTTATCACTACCTACTCAAACCAATGGCAACACCCTTAGTAGGAGTTTTTGCACTTTCCTTATTTCTAGAAGGCAACGTGACCATACTAGTCACAATTGGATAGGACACCAACATATAATCAAGGTAGACTACCCATCACTGTACAATGGAATCCTAAGAAAGCTATTCCTAATCAAGGCTATAGCCTCCACTTACCACTTTACCCTAAAATTCCGAGCATATACAAAAATAAGGGTAGTAGTCTTAAGAAATACAAAGTAGCAAGAGAATGTTACATGATGGGAATTTGCACAGGAAAAAATTAGAGTCCCATAAGATGAAAGAATATACGGTGCTCCTACACTAACAATGTTTATTTGCTTTATTAGTACAATTTTGATTTACAAGTTGGAACAAAATTGCCCTAGCTATCCAACTTTAGTTTTTTTTACTAACTTAGATTAAATTCTATTTTTGTACTTTGAAGTTTTTCAGTAAAAGGAGCACTTAACTACCAAATTCATTCTGTTTACACTTGAAAGACTCGATGAATAGGGAAGTGCAATGGGAAAATGACAAAGAGACTGAGATTTTCAAGACTTTTGGAAGTCTATAGAGGCATTGGTATCCAGTGTAGACTACATCTATACTAAACTAGAGTTTTGGAACATCCCAATGGGTGTGCTTTGTGCCCTTTAGGCAAAGGCCAACAATTAATTGCAAAAAGCTAGTGTGTCAAGTTACAAATTGGATGCACCCTAGCCATATACTTTGCAAACCATACTAAAATGGACATAAATAATAGCTTAAAAAGTCCTCTATCATCGCTTAATTAGAAATAAACCCTGACTATTAGGATTAAAGCACAAAATGCAAATGTGATTTGTATTTAATTTAATGAAATTAGAATAAATAAAAGATTTATTTAATTATTCTCATATTATTTATTTAATTAAATAAAGAGTAAATTAACAAATATATTATTAAAGTTGGAGCATTTATATAAATCTACCACTTAACTTTAGAACGTAATAAATCTACCACCAAACTTTTATAAGTGTTACAAATATACTACTTTCATGATAAAGTTATTATCAAATTTCTTATCAGTGTTACAAATCTATTACTCTCATTATATTATTCGATGGTACATTTGTTCCACTAATAAAAAATTCAATGGTAGATTTATCACAAAAGTGATAGATTTATAGAACTTATAAAAATTTGGTGATAGATTTATCATTATTCAAATTAAGTAGTAAATTTGTATAAACACCTTAAGTTTGATGGTATAGTTGTTAGCTTATTCTTAAATAAAATTATAAAATTCTTGTTTATTCACGTCCGCTTAAACTCAAGGTATAGAAGTGCACAAAAGATGTTTGTATTTAAGTGAAATAATATAAATTTTCATGTTGATCAATTGAAGTTGGGATCTTCATATTACATCACTAGTATGACCCAAATTCATTTAGAATGGAGTGATCCAGATCAGACGTTACTGATGCGGAAACATCTAGTTGGGGGTACTTTTTACAATAGTAGATTATACATGATTAGACAAGATGTGTTTTGAAATGCTATAAGGGTCCATTTAACCTATAGTAGTTTCAATAAATCATCATTGACCAATTGTGATACGATCTTATTATTGAATAGTATAACCGGCTCCCTTTTTATAATACCTTAACATTTGACTTTCTTGGTGAAGCTCGTATTAATGGGATAAGATGTCTTATATCTTAGTGTTATATCATTACAATTGGTTTGGAGGTTATCTAATAAGATGAGAAATCCATTCATTCTAATTCAAATGTTAGGTAAATATTTCCTTGTTTATCCGTTCAAGGTGTTTGTTAAGTTGAGCACAATCTTGTGCTATAATCACAAATAATTGTTCAATTACTATGAATAGTGGTTACTCAAGGACAAGAGATAATTTGTAAAATAAAACAAAAACATTCACTTATCTTTAAGGATATATTAGCTATAGATGATCACAATGCATATAATTATTGTATCAATATATTAATCGATATTAGAGAATTGAGTTAATGAGAGCAGTATGTTTTAAGAGTTCACTCCCAAATTTATAGTGGTGTAATTATTGGATTTACTAGAAAGATATTTTAATTAAAGAGTAATTAAACGTGAAGTTTTGTTTAGCTTGAACTAACAATTTTATTAGTCCTTAAGTCCACTCCCTAATAACAATCAAACAATGTTGTATTTCAACAAGATAAATAACCAATTATGAAATAAGTATTAGGTAGCCATAATGTTACAATATAAATTGTTATTATCATAAGAATATTTCATTAATGATAACTTTATCTAAAAGTAGTGTCACTAAGATGTTATTAATATCAAGGATAAAATAAACATTTCATCTATTTTTGTTGTGACAATATCATTATCCTTGCCAATATGTTTAATTGTGTAAATTGCAAATTACACATAAGGGGTAAAATGGTAATTTTGCTAGCCAAACGAGTATGAGCCTTATTATTGTCAGTGCCCCATAACCAGTTGAGTCTACACAATTCTGCTACTGGTATGTACCAGCTTACACAGGCATACATATGTGTATACTGTTTGCAAGTTTGGTTTTACTAATATGCAAGTTAATATTAAACCTACCCTTTCCAACTTTCTTTAATAAGAATGTTGGGTTTTATGGCATGTTACTTCTACTTTTTCAAATCCTTTTGTATTAATTTTTTCACAGAGAGCAATACTATTGTTGGTAGTATGAGATGGAATTTATGGAAATCTTTCTGAAGTACTTGGTTGTGGAACCTGTCTGTCCTAAATTCTGATGGGAAATTATTTACAATGGCACACAGACATCACAATTGATGACAATATATGCTAGGCACAGCTGTTTAAAGGGAAATATTTCTGAATAATTTAAACAATTTAGATCTTTTTTATTTCCACGATATGAATCTGTTTAATTACTTGGTCACAGACTTACAATTCTTAGTTTATGGCACGTTATTGTGTTTTTCATTAAAGTTACATGTTAATAATGTGTTTAGTTACTTCTTGGGATTTTGAATGCAATGACCACCCAATCAATAACGTGACTGTCTCCATAATGAGTATTGACAACATAAGAGTAAGGAAAAACTTACATTTTCTGGTTTCTTTTAAGTTGTAGACAACTTCTATCCAATCGGGTTTCTGTAATTAAATGTCTATGTCGAAAACCTTCTTATTGCCTTTGGTTGTTGCAAGATGATTAATTATAACAAGTGGGCTTAATAATCACTTATAGGCTTAAAATTTTCATTTTAAGTGTATGTTATTTTATCTTTACAAAAACATATCATTTGAATTTTTTTTAAGATTGAGTTTTCTCATTTGAACTTTTGAGTTTCTTTATCTTTTTACAAGTTCTATTAAACTTAAAATTTTTAATTGATTTTGGGAATGGTTATAGAGATTCGATCCTAAGACTTTATTATTCTGATACAATATAACAATATCAGGCAGTAATTCTTCCAAAAATTCAAGCTTAAGATAGATGAACCTATAATCATTTACACTTTAACATTAATTTCATTGCTAGTGTTCATGTCCTATGTTTTCTTGTGTTTCTGGTGTTGAATGTGCCACTATTTAATTGCTTGTTGTTTGAACTAATAATCATTAAAAATATGGTTCGGAAAAAAATTGGAGTAATGTTGCCATAACAAGCAAAACATAGCTTTTAACGTGGCCATCTACTGTATCAGTGTAATTGCTGGTGGATTAGTCTGAAGCTCTGTTTTTGTTTTCCTTCTCTAAATGCTGACTAGATAAAACACCTGTGTTTCATCCAAGTAAAATGGCAGCTATCTCAAATACAGCTCCAGGAGGTAGGAGTGATGGTGATATCTTTGTTGCTGAACCATCATTACTTGCTGGTAAATCATCTCCACCAAATGGAATTGCTGCTTCTAGTGTCGGAGGCCTTGGAGATACAATTTTCAATTTAATACTGTACAGTCTGGATTTATTCTGCTGGACTTAGTGTACTTTTTTTTAAAAGGAAGACCTTGTCAATTCTTAAGCAAGAATACTCAAGAACGAACAAAGAAGAAGTAAGGGAGAAAAAGAGAGAATTAGAGAAAAGATAAATCAAAAACTAAATAATACTTTCATCTCTGATTGTTATTAAAACTGAATGACATATGTGATACAAGAATACATTATATAGCCAGTACATATGGCCTAACTGCCTACGAATGATGCCTAACAAACTCCTTGTGCGGCACTTGACTTTACACATTATTCCATACAACAAACTTCTTGTGGCAGCTAGCACTAATTACATATGGATTTTATAAGCTGCATGTAATCACATTCTATACATTTTACACTTAAAAACATTGGGACTCGATACATAAAGATATGTCATTCATCTAGGACATTTGCACTACTTTGCACATACAGAGCTAGGCTACAATCATTCATGGTGATGAATCTATGAAAATAGATCATTGTATTTTTATGTTTAATATTTATTTGTTGTATTTAATAAGTAATATTTTTTTGTTAAAAATATTAAAATATGAGCTTTTTAGTGAAAAAGAGTGAAAATATAAATTTTGGAAATTTTCTAGAATTTTTTTGGATTTTCTAATATAGGACCAATCAGAAAATGTCACGCAAGTAGAGGAACTGACCAAGAACACCACGTAGAAGCCACGCAAGCGAAGATGGCCAATCATGCAACGTCGCTAGTGTTGTGTGACGCAGCCAATGCCACGTGTTAGCATAGGTTCATTCTGAGTTTTACTGTGTGGTCAACGAGGGTGCCACACATTGTCACCTCATTCGTCCATCGTTTTCATCGTGGCACCACGCAAGCCGTAATCGCAAATCACATCACACCACGTGTTGTTGACTTAGCCGTGGTAACCATGACCTGACCACTCACACCATGCGTTACGCGCTGATTCGTCCAGTGAATCCCCATGCCATGTGTCACCACCATATTGGCCAACGTTGTTAATTTTTCATTTTTCATCTCTGCTTTTGATTTAAAGTTGATATAGTAGTCCAGATTTTACCTTAGCCTAAATTAACCCCCTAATTTCCCCATAAATCCTAATGAGTCAAAAATTACATACTTTTTATTACTTTTTAGAGCCAATAAGGGAGAAAAATACAAAAAAATTCAAAAGAAGATATAATTTTGGTAGATATTCAAGAGGAGATTGGTGCTACAATTCTAGATATTGATTGTATTTCTTCTTTTCTTTTCTTTATCAATTTTTATGTCTTTTTTTTATGAAAAATATGAGTGTTATGAACAAAATTTTGTTTAGCTAATTTATTAATTTAGGAGTCTTATGAATCAATTTTTGACATGTGATGATCTAATATTTTATCCTCATTATGATTTTAATTTAATTATATTATTTAATCTAATTTTTATGTTATTAATTATTTGGCCAACAATTGACCTATATAGGCAATTAAATAGATTTGAGAGAATTATTTAATTATTTGTCTTGATTAAATAACATGCATAATTTCTAGGTAGAGATGTATGATTCTTTTGTATTTGATCCATAATTGATAAACTTAATGAATAGTATGCAATTTAATTAACATGAGAGTGTGTTAGGTTAACTACTATATAATGCGTAGTTTACTTGAGAGAAGGATACATTCTATTTTAGATTCAATTGATCTTATAATTGATTGATGATTATATTAGGGAGAGTTTAGTGACTCACATGTTTAAAAAATTGGAAGATTAAGTATTCTAGATGTTTTCTCATATATTATCTTAGCCGTCAATTATGAGTTAATTAATTACTGCTATTTATTTTTAGTTCTTTTAATTTTACTTTCTTAAAACATAAAAACACAAAAAATATTGATTTTTAGTTTTAGTTTTAAAATTAGTTTCTAATAACATAATATTCGTGAGAACGATTTTTTCTTATCATTATATTTCTTGTTACGATACATATACTTGTTTATTCATTGTATACAATTCATGTCCTATCAATTGGTTGGTTTGATACATCATCATTCTCCCTCAAACTTAGTAGTATGAAAAGGACACTAAGTTTCTTTCATAAAAATACAAGCTGTGTTATAGGCAAGGCTTTGGTTAATATATCAACTTATTATTTTGTACTTGGAATATAAAAAACATGAAGATGTTTAGCAAAGAATCTTTCACACACATAGTGAAGATCAAGCTCTACATGAGTTATAGTGCAAAATGGGATTAGCAGCCAAACTCATAGAGCTTATATTATCACACCACAAGATTTCTTCTGCAGAGAAAGTGAATTTTTAATCCTTAACATTTTAGAGGCTACATTAGCTAAAGACCTATATTCAATCTTAGTGCTTGATTGAGAGATTGAGGACTGATTTTTAGATGAGCATGCAACTAGATTAGCTCTAAGCAAAACAATAATGCCAGGGGTAGATCATCTAAACATCAGAGTCCCAATCTACATAAGCAAATCCTTGCACAATAAGCTAGTTGTTGGGTTTAAGAAATAAACCAGGACCCATAGTACCTTTCAAATAACGAAGCACTAGTTTAACTGCGTTCTAATGACACATACGAATGCTAGCCATAAATTGATAACATTTATTTACAACATAAGATAAATCTGATCAAGTTAAATTGATATATTGTAGTGCTCCTATGCAACATAGGATTATCAAAAAATTCATCCCTAGTTGTAGATAAAACTACATAAGAAGCTAGAAGCCATAGGGGTTGCACTTGGTTTATAATCTTGCATATTAACCTTGGTCAAAAACTTCATAGTGTACTTGCTTTGAGTAAGTAATAAATCCCCATTCTCTAAATGATTAACTTCAATTCCCAAGAAATAGTTAAGTAAGCCTAGATATTTAAGTGCAAATTGAGTATGCAAAGTAGTGATAAGTTGATGAATTTCTTGTTCTTTACCACTAGTGATGATTATATCATCAACATAAATGGGAAAATACATTGTAGATGTTGAAGAGAACTTATAAAACAAAGAGGAATCCAACAAAGCCAAGTTTAAGAAAAAAAACTTCAAACTATTAAACCAAGCTCTAGGAGCTTGTTTTAAACCATAAATAGCTTTGTTTAACTTGCATGATTGGGAAAATGAGCATCTTCAAACCTTAGAGGTTGCTATACCTAACCATTGTGGAAAGCATTATTTATATGTAATTTATGAAGCTAATTCCATTTGAAAGACAATGAAAGAGTAAGGATAAATCGAACTGTGACTTGTTTAACCACAGGGCTGAAAGTTATAGCATAATCAAACCCTGGAGTTTGTCTAAAACTTTGAGCTATAACTCAAGATTTTTTCTTATCCAACTTCCTAGAGGACTACTTCTTCACTCAAAATATCAAACACCTACCAATACTTTTCTATCACTTGGCAAAGGAACCAATGTCCATGTATTATTTCTTACAAAAGCACCATATTTAGATTACATTGATGCTTTTCAATCATCACTATTTAATGTTTTCTTGTTAGAATATGGTTCAAGAACAAACAAATCAACTGAGACAGAAAAAAAATCTTTTGGTGTATGAACACCAACTTTAGACCCGGTGGTTATAGACTGAGCATTGCTAGTTTTAGGAACAATGGAAGACACAATAAATAACTGGGTTACAACAAGCAGAGATTCATTTATGTTATTATTGGTCCAAAAGGAAGACTTATCTACCTCATAATCCTGAGTAGACTGAGTAGATGTAGTTAAGAGGATAGGTGATAATAATTTATCATACACGGGTAAAGTACAAATAAGAGAGATATTGGTATTTGACTAACAAGATTGAGATAAAGAACTTTTAGACAAAGGTTTAACAAGGATGGGAAGAACAGTTTGAGTAGGTTTTGTAGACTGACTAGAAACAGATGTGAAAGTAAAAGTTGAAAAAGGAAATAATTTCTCATCAAAAGTGACGTCTCGCCTTATGTAAAGCCTACCAATAGAAACCAAGTACTTGTAACCCTTGTGCTTTGTACTATACCCCAAGAAGGTGTAAGGTAAGGATTGTGGTTCCAATTTATTAGTAGTATAAGGCCTAAGGCAAGGATAACAATGACATCTAAAAACCTTTAAGAAAGTATAATTTTGAGATTTAGAAAACAATTTTTCAAGAGTACTTAAATCATGAAAAATAGGTGTTGGAAATCTATTAATGACATACACACCGGAAAAGAATTCCTTATCCTAATAGTTCATAGGTATAAATGAACGAAGAAGCATAGACATGCCAAGTTCTACAATATGTCTATGCTTGCGTTCAACTAAGACATTCTAAGGATGAGCATATGGACATGAAGTATGATGAGTGATGCCATAACAAGATAGAAAAAAAAGATTGAAACTTCCACTCCAATAAGACTATAATGTCTTAATTTTATGATTATTTTGTAACTTATTTTCTGACTTAAATTGCACAAAAGCTTGAGTAGCAGCAAACTTAGTTGTTAGAAAATAAATCAAAGTATAACTATCGTATTCATCATTTTTTAAAAGATCCTAGATTTCTATATTTGGTATGTCTTCGAGATTCGTTTGATGATCTATATGTTGAAGGGATATTTATATGATCTGATTGATTACGTAAAGCCCACGGTAGCAACGAAATCGAGAACAATATACAAAAAAGGAAGTTCTTTTCAATTATGATAGCAGTTTCTATTCTATTAGTATTAGATTAGTATTAGTTAGTAATCTCGGTTCATCGAATCCTTTCTTTTTTTATGAACTGTTGGCACCAGTCCTACATTTTGTCTCTGTAGACTAAGAAGAAAGGGTGCTCGATGGAAAGAGGATTGTAACGTGAGATAAGAAATAGGGTTAACCTTTTTCAAATATACAACATTTATTCATGAAATATAATGTTGTTGGAATCTCATGTTGATCCGAATGAATCATCCTTTTCATAGAGGTCAATCTTTGCCTACTTGGCAAGAGGATAACAAGTTACAAATTCTATCTCGGTAGGACATTTATTTCTATTACTATGAAATTCATAAATGACCATAAATGAACTAGTTAATAGTGGGGTTACCATTATCCTCTTTGTAGTGATTAATCTTGAAAGTGTTCCTAAGAAAAGGAATTTTTCCATTTTTGGAGTCTCGAGGGGGTATGGAAACACATAAGAACTCTTGAATGGAAAAAGAGATATAACTCCAATTCCTTTAGAAATGGTAAGATCTTTGGCACAAGAAGAAAGAGTTGATATCTATCATCTTGACTTGGTTCTTATTTCTCTATTTAAAAAAAATACCGAGTTGGGCTCTTCTCATACCCGTATCGAATAGAATGTGTTGAGTCAAATCTTATTAATGTAAAACCTACTTTATTTAGGTCGAAAAATTTGTATGATTTTATGAAACCATATGGTTATGCTTGAATCCATAGTCAATTATATTTTTGATAGGAATAGTTGAAAATTGAATCCAATTTTCCCATTTTTTTCATATCTATAGTGAAAAGAAGGCCCAACTCCAAGTTGTTTGTGAATAGTGGTGTTGAGTTTCTTGACCCTTTGCCTTAGGATTAGTCAGCTCTATTTCTCGATGGGGGCAAGTAAAATGATATAACGTAGTAGTAGAGTGTCACCTTGACGTGATGGAAGTCATCAGTTAGATGATGTAAATCTATGGCATTGTCATTTAGGCTAGACTTTAATTTTTATTGTTAGGAAAGTGTCGCATGAAATTCTTATATTGTATGCTAATATACCAAATACATGTATCCATTAATTGAGGTAGTACAAGCTATGAAAGTATCAGAATCCATAATCTCTAATGGGGTACTTGTATAAGTAAGAGATGACTTAAAAGGAAGAGTATAACATTAATTTGACAAGTAGAACAAATAGAAGAAATATTATTAGGTATATCAGCATACAATATAATACTTTTATGCAACAATCTCTTAAAAACAGACATTAAAGCTAGACCTAAATGAAATTCCATAGATTTACATCATCTAAATGGCTTACAAAAGTAATTTTATTAATAGAATAAGAATCTATAGAGGAAAAAACGATTTAAATATCAACCTTAGCTTTGCGAAGCTTCAAGTCAAACATGTAGAGCCCTTGGCACACCTTTCCATCAAGAAATACCTCCTTGGATGCCATGTCTTAACATAAAAAGAGAAAGGATGAAACTCAATAAAAACATGGTTTTCTTGAGCAAATTTGGATACACTCAATAAATGTTTCGTAATATGTGGAGCATGTAATATATTATTCAACAGTAAAGACTTATTTTTGGAAAATTTAGAATTAAAGCTACTACTACCAACATGAGTAATGTATAGGCCCTTACCATTGCCAATGAAAAGCTTGTTAGATCCATTGTAAGGATGAGTAGAAGCCAAATTAGTAGGATATATACCATCGATGACATAGTGACGAGCTCTAGAGTCAAGATACCATACTCACTCTATAGTTTCTTACATATTCCATGGTGAAGGTATAACATATGGGTAATTCTAAGGAATAGAGGATGCAATATTAACTGATGTATTGGACTATGTATGCATGACTAGAGGAAACTGGCCGAAAGAAAGCCCATGATTAGGTGTTAAAGTAGGTGTTAAAGAAAATCATTGTGCTACATTAGCTAAAGGTGCATGTGTTTGTAAGTATGAATTAGGTTGTCTCTAGCCCATTTGATATGGAGGTGGAAGAACTAATGATGAAAAGGTTTGTTGATTATTAGGAGGTGATAACTATATTTTATACAGTTATTTTTGTCAATTTTATTAATTATAATTGCTATGTTCTTGACATTTTTAGTTAATTTTAATGGAATAAACTAATATTTTCTGTTTATTTCTTAAGGAATATATTTTTAAGAAAATTAAAGAATATGAATCAAAAAAGGACTTAATTGCAAATAATGAAGTCTAAAAATATAATTTAAAATAAAGAGTGCTTAATTGCAATTAACAAAAGTCTAAAATATAATTTGAATTAAAATAGGCCTTAATTGTAATGAACAAAAGTTTAAAAGTTAATTTAAATTAGAAAAGGGCTTAATTACAATTAAATAAAGTTTATAAGTTAATTTGAATTAAATTGGAGGGCTAAACTACAATTAAGGAAATTTATTTTCTATGCAGGAAAAGGAGACCACTCGTGCCATCATCAACGCGCAACATGCACCGTCCGATCAGTCAATCAACGGCTAGGATCAGGCGTGTGGATCCAGATGCGACAAACTCGAGTGGACCCAAGTTTTCAGGATCACACGTTGTTCGATGCACCATGTGGGCCCACTTACTGCGTAGGCCGGCGTATAGGGTGGGACCCACGTGTCGCTGCACGAAGTGTCCCATGCGACGTGGTCCAGATGGATATCATGCGCCCTGACATTCCAACTAATAATTCATTGCCACGTGTCTCGATATTCTCTCAGTGAATCAAATTATGACATTTGGCATGTGTTGGTCAAAATAAAAAAGCACAATCATCACTCGATTTTCCAGCTTTTTATGTGGGACCCACATGTCTCCATGAAATGATCCCATACGGCGCAACCACGTGCAAGCTTTCCCTCCCACCAATTAAAGGCTGCCACGTGTCTCGTTATTTGTTACAGTCAATCAGATGCTAACACGTGGCATGCACAAATTGAATTGAAAAATCCAGAAACGTGCATGCTTGTCTCCCACGCAGATTTTGATATTATTTTTGATGTGTCGTTTTGTCTGCCTTTAATTATTATTTTTGATGTAAAATTCCTCCCGCGTGTTTAAAAAAATGTATTTTGTGATGTATTTTTTTTAGAGTGTTAGAGCTATAAATAAGAGATTATTGTGAAATATTTAGGAGGTTCGGTTGGAGAGTTTTAGAGTTATGGACAATGGTACACGCAGAAGCCATTTTTGGACATTGATATTCCTTAAATTCTGTAATTTTAATGTTTCGTATGGAGTAATTTAATTTTTCTAGGGTTGCATTTTATCTAAATTTATGAAGCTTGGATTTAATTATTTTTGAACGATTTATTAGATTTTGAATTTGTTTATTCTATTTGTGCTTAATGCTTTTGATTATTGGAAAATTTATCAATTGATTTGTGGCACTTAAATAAACTTGAAAAAAGCATTTTTGTGTATTGCTTGTGGATAGAATAACATGTATATATGAAGGAAATGAATATACCTTTTATCGTATGTGTGGCCATTTGAGAACTTAGAGCGTAATGAATCTTGGTGAATTTAATTCTCATAGAAATATAGTGAATTAATTTAGTGAGGTGTGTCTATACGGAGCTCGGAAGAGATGTATGGATAAAATTAGAAGTTCTTGGTTGACAAATTAAATTTACAAAAAAATAAATCAAGAGAAAATAATATAATTCGAGTGGATTAATTTGGTGAAAACTGCAATCCTAGAATGTTTTTTATATTTTGTTATAAAACTCTTAATTAGTTGTTAAACTTTCATAAATTTTCGCTTGTTTTGGATAAAATCAGATTGAAATAATTTTAGTACTCCACAAACTATAGTGACAAATCTCCGTGGGAACGATAACTTATCAAATTTTATTACTTGTGACCATGTATACTTGCACGTTTTTATGTTCTCCTAAGGAGACAACAAGTTTTTGGTGCCGTTGCCGGGGATTTGTTTACTATTTGTTTGTTGATATTAATACCAATCAATTTGTTTTTAGTTCAAAAAAAAATTTAAGAAAAAAAATTTATTCTTACTGGTACTTGCTTAATTTATTTTTGAATTTTCTGGTAAGTTGAGATTTTGTTTGACACACAATATCTTAACTCACAAAAAGGAAAAGAATTTGAGAAGTCAAGCTGACGACTATAAATCAAGCACTTCTTGGGAGACAACCCATGTGTTTTAGTTTTTATTTTATATTATTTAGTTTAGCATGTATTAGTTTGCATATTTCTTTATTTTGTTATTTTATATTTGTAGGTACAAATCAGAGGAAGTAAAGCTATTTTTGGATGTCAATCTTACAAACCAAACCAGGAAGTTTCTTTAAACCCATCTCATGTGTTCTTTAATTTTGCACATTGAGGACAATGTGCATATTAAGTTTGGGGGTGGTAGAGAAATTGAACTTAGTTGAAATATTTTCTAGGTATTGTTGCTTGTGAAGCTTTATTTGTTTGGTTGATTGAAGATATTTTGCTTTTAATGGTGATTTATTTTTATTTCTTCGGTTTAAATAATGCAGAAGATCTTGATTGACCTTGAGCAAGATTAGCAATCCACATATTTTGTATTTGATTGGCCATATTCTAATCAAGATTCCTTTACTTATTGTTTTCACTAGATCCTTTACCACTTAGATTCACACTATGTAAAGGTGAAATTTGCATTATTTTCTCATATCAATATGATTTTCATGACTCAAAAAAGGAACCTTAGCATAATTTAGTGTAACCTTTTATCTTAGCATCTTTTCAATTATCGTAGCAAAGACATTGTCATAATCTTCATCTAAACCATCATGAATATACATAAATTTTTCTTCCTAAGAAATAGGACAACTAGCAACTACTAGATCATCAATTAGCAATTTAATGTTTAGTACATAGACATAAATTGTTACACCTCCTTTCTTCAAATTATTCAATTCTTCTTTAATCTGAATTATTCTCACTCTTGATTTAGAAGTAAATTTCCTTTTAAGAATCATCTAGGCTTCACGAGATGTATCAAAAGTACCTACATATTTTAAGATTTCTTATGCCATATAAGCCATAAGCTCAACTTATAGCATGTCATCTTGCTTCTTCTAGGACTTGTAGTGAGGATTTTTAGATCCATTTCTTATTGTTTTTAATGGTGAATCTTGCAACAAGTATTCATCTAGTTCTAAGCATTGCAGAATCTTGAGCACTCAATTCTTTCAAACTACATGGTTATGAATATCAAGTTTGATAGTCATGAGAATGTTATGAAATGAGAAAAATTCGTGTTGAGTGTTTTGAGTTGTAGCAATATTGTTGAATCGATTAGGAACATTATGCTCTTGAATTACCATAAGATCCCCCATTGAATTCTATAAAATTTTGAAGCTCATGGAGCTTCAAGCTTTAATACCATGTCAATTCTTAAACAAGAACGCTCACGAACTAACAAAGAAGAAGTAAAGTGAGAAAGAGAAAGAAGAACAGAAAAGATAAATCAAGAATTGAATAATACTTTCATATCTAATTGTTATTCAAACTGAATTACATATGTGATACAAGAATACATTGAGTTTGTATAGCCACTGCACATGACCTTACTGCTTACAAATGATGCCTACCAAAATCCATATGCATCACTGCTTTACATACTATTCCCTACAACAAACTTCTTGTGATAGCTAGCACTAATTATAACTAGATTTTATCAACTGCATGTGATCACATTCTATACATTTTACACTTAAAACATTTGGATTCAATCAGTTGCACTTAAGTACATTGTATTCATATAGGAAACTTGCATAACCTTCTTTGCTTTCTCCATATTAGTGATCGGAGCAAAACTACAAGTATATAGTATCGCAGTTTTATAGTAAAATGATAAGAAGAGTATCGTCCTCAAGGATTGGTAACTTACTTTTGATCAATACCAAAATTATGTTAATATAGATTTTATATAAAGAAGCCACTAAGATTGTTGTAAAAGGAAAGAAAGATGTTGTTCGAAGATCAGATTAATGGGAAGAAAAATTCTAGGAAATTGATTTCACCTAATCCCTCACTATGTTTTACTCATCTAGCTAATTGAATTTAATTCTCTCTATGTGTTAGCAATCTCTAAAAAACATTCAAAAGTCTCTTTCGACAGTCAATTGGAAACATTCTTGTTCATCAATTTACAAAAGAGTATGCAATTTAATAAAGTTAGAAAGCATTAAGACCAATGATTTTAATACTACACAGTTTCATACAAGTATTTCGATTTGTATATTTACCTATGTTGAAATATTCTAGATTTGTCCTATAATTCCCTTTTTTGACACTAAATCACAAGATCAAAATCATCTAATTAATGACTGGTTAATTATAAATTAACATGAAAAATTAAGCATAGTTTGGAATTAGATTATATCCTTTTCTTAGAATAAGGAAAATTTAGTTCATGCTAAAAATTAAATTCAACATGAACAATTCACCACAATGTTTCCGAGAGGCAAAACAAATGAATGCTACTGATAATCTGCTTTTGCTTTGCACCGTTCCAGCATTTTCTGTTCTTTTTCTACTTTGTTCTTCTACTTTTCTTCATATGCTCTAGTTTTTTATATCAGCACCTCCCTTATTCAATTTCAGTTCCATCCCCCACTATTGTTTTAACCCTAGTTTCTATGCCTCTATTTAAGTTTTTTTTTTCCTTTTTTTCTATTTCCTAGTGCCTATATCCGGGTTTTCTCCCTGTTTCTATTTTTTTCTTCTACTGTTTCTTTTTTTTCAGTTTTCCTTTTTTTGTTTTCACATTTTATTTTATTTTATTTTAGATTTCCTTTTGAATTTTATCGCAATAAATCTTCATTTAAATTTGAGAGTCCTTAGACGACATGCTTACAAAATTACAAATTTTCATTTTCTTCAAATCTACAATAAAATTTAAATAACAATAATGAAGTCTAAAATTAATAATAAATAAATAAAATTAGACTAAGTTTAAAGTTGAGAAGTGATAAATTATGCCAAATTATCCAAGTCGTCAAACACCCCTAAACATAGAACTTTGTTTGTCCCCAAACAAAAATAAACTAAAATAAAAGACAAATATAGACAATATCAACTAGACCCCATAGAGAACTACAATCACTCACAAAGCAATGATCTGAATTTAGATTTCATCAACTAACTTACTCTTTTTACATCGAAGATAGTAGGAAAATCAATAAAAAATTTCAGCAATTTGCCAAGCAAGAGTTAAGCATTTACTTCAACCTAAAGCTAAGTCCTTCAGTGTATGTGTGTGTGAAATAGTCAATTTAACTCCAAACTACCAGTAAGTTCAGATAAAAGTAAAACAACTAAAATCAGAAGAATTTTCTCCAAACTTAACCCTATAAGTCCAATTTTTAGAAATTCTCTCCACTAAAGAAATTGAACACCAAAATTAGAGATCAAAAGGTCTTTAGTCAAGGTTGTAATGAAAGGCCATAGAGTGAGGGATACATTAATTAAATTTTCTACTACTTGTGTAGAGTTGCTAACATGTTATTCACTAACTAACTCAACTAACTCATTCTTTACAATGACATGTTAGTAGGTTTAATACTATCTATGGTTTTGTTTGAGCAATTTTGGTTTCTTACTATATGTTCATTTTTCAGGTTAATGAGGCAAAAAAGTATTGAAGTTATGTGATTTTGGTAATGCCATGTTTACCGGTAAAAATGAGATCACACCTTATCTTATTAGTCACTTTTATCGTGCTATAAAAATAAGTAAGTTAAAATATGGACTTTCTTATTTTCTACTTGCCATTTATCTTTGTAAATATCTTTGTTGTTATTTCGGTCTCTTATTTACATAGCTTCATTCTCTAAACATTTGGTCTACTGCTTGCTACATATATGAACTTTTTACTGGGAAAGTTCTCTTTCCAGGTGCTAATAATAAGGATGTGCTATTCCTTCAAATGGAACCGAAGGAACCTTTTCCAAAGAAGATGCTTCAAAGGGTCAGTATTGTATTCATCTCATATTTGTGAAACATTCTCATGTTATAGAGGTATGATTGTTTTCTAGACTTGAAAGAACTTCAATAAGATCAAGAAGATGACCAAAAAGGAAGAATGCAATCAAGAGAATTGAGAAGGAGAGAAAATACAAAACAATGCAATACATTGTCATTGAGTGTTTATCATTTATATACACACTTGCACACCCTTGTTTCCTTTCTCAAGATAGTTATAATTAACTTTCGTGTCATACTTACACATCATAATACAAACCTATTGCTACATTACACATGTACACTTAATCATAATTCTCCATAGTCCCCCTCAAGCACGTGGTCTTGGCAAGTCCATGAGCTTGGTTCTTAAATTCTGAATTTTTTCACTTGGCAATGGCTTGTTAGGATATTTGCAACTTGATCATTAGTACTACAATACTCAATTCAAATAATTTTTAAGAACTAAATCCCTCACAAAATGACACTCTATCTCAATATATTTAGTGTGCACATATTGAGTAGGTTTCTTAGCCATATGTTAGGCACATACATTGTTTAGAAACACCTTTAAAATACATTTCTAGTTAATCCAATAAGGTTGTGATCCAAATCACTTTTACAGCTTCAGCATCCAATGCTCTATACTCAAACACAGATTCATACAAGTATTTTGATCTCTATATTTACCTACGCTGAAATATTCTAAATCTATCCTATAACTCCCCATTTCGATAGTAAATCACAAGATTAAAATCATCTAATTAATGGTCAATTAATTATAAGCAATAAACTCATAATAAATCAGAAAAACATGAAGATAAATAATTCAAATTAACACAGAAAATCAAACATAGTTTGGAATTAAATTACATCTTTTTCCTAGAATAAAGAAAAATTAGTTCATGCTAAAAATTAAATTTAACATAAAAAAATTGATCATAATTTTTCTCAGAAGAATTGAAATAAAACTGAACCACAAAAAGAATCTACTTTCGTGTTTCCCTGTTGCGTTCCAATATTATTTTCTTCTCTGCTTTCTATTTTTTTTCTCTCTCTCTCTTTCTCTTTTCTGTGTCACCACCTCTTTATTTCTCCCTGTTTCGTTCTTTTTTTCTCCCCACTGATCCCTACTGTTCTTTCTTATATATATATATATATAAGTCTTAATTTAAATTTGAGAATCCTTATATGGTATATTTCTAAAATTTTGGATCTCCATTTTCTTCAAATCTGTAATAAAATTTAAATAATAATAATGAAGTCTAAAATTAATAAAAAATAAATAAAATTAGACTAAAATTAAATTTGAGAAGTCATAAATTATGTCAAATTATACAAGTCATCAAACACCCCCAAACATAGAATTTTGTTTGTCCTCAAACAAAAATAAAAGAAAAGAAAAGACAATATCAACTAGACCTCATAGAGAATTACCATCACTCACCAAGCCATGATCTGAATTTAGATTTTATCACTAATAACTTACTCTTTTTACATCGAAGATAGCAGGAAAATCAATAAAAAAATTAGCAATTTGTCAAGCAAGAGTTAAACATTTACTTCAACCTAAAGCTAAGTCCTTGAGTGTGTGTGTGTGAAATAGTCAATATGGAAATTCCGGGTTGTAATGAGAGGCCATAAGGTCAGGGATAAGAAAGAAATGGATATGAAAAATCAAAGCAAACTAGGAAAATACTTGGTAGAAAGAAATATTAAAAAGAATATACACAGGATTCACACCATAGCTCTTTCTTGAAAATATGCTTATAATGATGCCAATATTGTTGCTACACTCAATAAGTGTTGTGCTCTCTTTTTTTCATGTGGTTGCCTTGATACTTATAGTCTTTACTAATATCAACCACTTTAACCCTTTTTTTTATTTTTCCTTTGATTTTCTTTTTTAATATTTTTTACACTTTGATCAAATAGAGCAAACATAATATGGATTATTTAATTTGAACTAACTTTCTCTTTAAATGCAAATTTCCACCAAACTATTTTCTCAAAATTTGAGGTAAATTCATGGTTTTTCAGGCTATGAATGAGATTGGCTTATGTAGTTAAAAGAACAAATAAAAGTTTATATAAAATAAGGCTCAAGAGGACTGACTAAGGGAATACACCATGCAATGATGGCGTGATAATTAGGACTGTTGAGAAAGATTTTTGGTTGTGAAAAAAAAAATTCCTAGATAATTTCTCTAATATTTGGTCTCAACTAGGATTTCACCTCAAGGATCTATCAACAGATTCTAGAGCAAAGCAAGATTGAACCTTCATAACCCATTTAATTCAACTCCTTATCTTGGCAAAATAGAGTAAAGAAAAATTGACTATGTGCTCAATTATTTTCAAAGTCAAAGAATTAAATCAAAGTACTCGTAAGACTCTGCCTACCATAATAGCATATTTTGAAATTTTTTTCTCAAAACCATCCTCAATCACAAATTTCAAAGTCATTGCGAATTTATTCATACTCAAATAGATGCTTGATAAGAGAATCCAACAACTCTAGAATATAGGAGTTGACACACCCAAACTTAAACTAAACAATGTCCTTATTGCAATTCAAAAGTGAAACAGATAGAAGAAATGAAAGGAACTTCCCTAATTTTATGGTGCATCCACATTAGTTTGTAATTTTCAACTTTTTATTCTTGCAAAATAAACCAGCATCAAAATCCAAATTATTCAAATAATAAAATAAAATAAAAAGAAAGTTTTATGCGCTACCTCCTATAAGTGCTTGTTTTATAAGTCTACATGCAGACTTTTCAATCTTTATCAATTAGGATTTCGAAGAGGAATAAATGCACAATTCCTCTCCACTTGTTCTCCATAATAGTACTTCAATCTCTGACCATTAACTCTGAATATATGCCCTGCCTTATCCTTCAAGTCTATTGCTCCAAAAGGGGAAAATTTGTCAATTGTATAAATTTATCCAACTTTACCAATACATCTTTTCTGATTCCACGTGGATACTTGATGGATCGGTCTGCTAGTTGCAAAGAAATTGTTGCTTGTTTCATCTCTCCAAGTCCTAATTTCCTATAAATATATAGTGTTATAAGATTAATGCTAGCACCAAGATCCATAAAACTTTATCAAAAAATGAATTTCCAATAGTGCAAGGCAAAGTGAAACTCCCTGGATCTTTTAATTTTTGGGGTTAATTATTTTGAAGAATGGCACTACATTCTTCAAAAAGCTTTACTGTTTCGAACTCCTCCAACCTTCTCTTCTTGGCAATGGTGTCTTTCAAGAATTCGACATAATTTGGCATTTTTTCTAAGGCAAATGCAAATGGAATATTTATGTGAATTTTCTTAAAAATATCCAAAAACTTAGAAAATTGCTTATCTAATTTTTTTAAATGGTTGAGGATAATGAAATGGAGTAGAGAATATATGAGGATTGTCAGGAAATGAAATTGATGGGTCAGTCTCTCTTAGTGTATCATCAACAATCACCTCTTCTTCTACTTTATTATTCCTTTGGCCATTGTTTGGAGTTGTAGTGATGGACTCGGTTTCTTTTTATGATGACATCTCAATTTCTCTTCCACTCCTAAGTGTAATGGCCTTGAATTGTTCCTTTGGATTCACTTCTAATTTGCTAGGAAAAGTTCCTCTTTGTGTGAGCATTGATGGTTGTGGCTAGTTGCCCAATTTTCACTTCAAGATTTTTCATATTGGCTCTCATATTGCTACAATGAGTCTCAATGTTATCCAACAATGAATCACTTTTTTTAAACATTGCTTTGGTCTCCTCAACAAAGGAAACCATGGCATCCTCAAGTAACATCTTCTTCTCACTTGGTTGACTATCAAACCTTGGAGGAAGTTGTAGTACATTATTTGTGTTTCCATAAGAAAAATTATCATGATTTCGATGCCCTAGATGGTAGTAATTTGGCATAGGATTATCATGGTAATTGTAGACCCAATTTTTGATGTATTGAACCTGTTCTTGACTGGATTCATTCATCGGAATCATCATTCTTGAAATTTCAATATATTCTACCCTTTATGGTATTCTTTGCGCTGCCAAGGCTGAAATATGATGAGATAGAGAAACTACTTGAGCTAAAAGGGCAGCAAATGACACAAAATCATGAATCCCAACAACTTTCCTAGCCATTGATTTTTCAATTGGCTATTGATTTTTGTTTAAGGCCATTTCTTCCAAGAGAGAAGTAGCACCTTCAATTGTCTTTGACATCAAAGTTCCACTAGAAGTAGCATCAACTATGGTTCTAGTTTTTCCATTTAACCTATTATAGAACATCTAAACTTGCAAATAATCCGAAAATCCATGATGAGGGCAACACCGAATCATATCTTTATATCTTTCCCATTCTTCATAAAGTGTCTCAAAATCATTTTATTTGAGTTGATCAATCGCACTCCTGAATTGGGTTGTTTTTGTAGGGGAAAGAATTTAGTAAGAAAATTGTCTACCATGTCCTACCAACTAGTGATGATTCCCGATTGTAGAAATTGTAGCCAACCTCTAGCCTTGTCCCTCATTGAAAAAGGAAACAATCTCAGTCTAATGGTGTCTTTAGTAACACCATTCATTTTTATAGTGTCACAAATCTCCAAAAACATCACCAAATGAATATTGGGATCATCAAGTGGCGATCCAATAAATTGGGATCAACGCCAGTTTGATCTCAAAATTATTGACATTAATGGTCTAGCGTCTTACACCTGAGTAATTATCATTCACAATTAGCCTTACAAAATCCTTCAAGGTGCGTGGTTGTGCATTTTGTTCTCTTTTAGCCATGGCTAGTAATTTTTTATTTCAACATGATCTAAAAGTTCTTTCAATCTTCGGATTGAAAATAATAATGTTTCCAATTCTAGCACGGCACATCCAACGCCAAAAACACACCTAAAGAAAAATAACAAAAATATAAATATAAATATAATTGAAACATAATATAATTCTAAATTAAAACCAAGATTACTTTGTATCAATATTGGAAAAAATAAAAAAAATCAATCCCTTACAATGGTGCCAAAAACTTTATCGGTGAAAAACTGCAAGTACACAGTATCGTCCTCAAGGATTGGTAACTTATTTGACATATACCAAATTTATAATAATCTCAATTTTATCTAGAGAAGTCACTAAGGTTGTTGTAATTGGAATTTAAAATAAAATCAATTTAAAGAAACTGGGAAATTGATTTAATCTAATCCTTCACTATGATTTACTCATCTAGCTAATTAAATTTAATTCTCTCTATTTGTTAGCAATCTTCACAAAATATCAAAAGGCTTCTTTCGACAGTTAATTGGAGATATTCTTGTTCATCAATTTAGACATGAGTATGCAATTTAATAAATGAAGAAATCATTAAGATCAATTATTTTAATACTACACAAATTCATACAAGTCTTTTAATCTCTATATTTACCTATGTTGAAATATTCTAGATCTATCCTATAATTTTCTCTTTCAATAGTAAATCACAAGATTAAAATCATCTAATTAATGGCCAGTTAATTAGAAGCAAGAAACTGAGAATAAATCAGACAAACATGAAGAGAAATAATTCAAATTAACATAAAAAATCAAGCATAGTTTGTAATTAAATTACATATTTTTCCTAGAATAAAGAAATATTAGTTCATACTAAAAATTAAATTTAACATAAAAAAATTCACCATAATTTTTCTTAGAAGAATTGCAAAAGAATCTGCTTTCGTATTTCCCTATTACGCTCCAATTTGCTTTCTGTTTTCTCTCTCTTTTTGTCGCTACCTCTCTGTTTCTCCCTGAGAGAGAGAGAGAGAGAAAAAAAAATTTTAATTTAAATTTTATAATCCTTAAATGATATGCTTCTAAAATTTTAGATCTTCATTTTTTTTCAAATCTACAATAAAATTTAAATAATAATAATGAAGTCTAAAATTAATAATAAATAAATAAAATTAGACTAAAGTTAAAGTTGAGAAGTAATAAATTATGTCAAATTATGCAAGTTATCAGTACATTCTATCAAATCCAAACGTCTAGACTTATATAGCGTTAGTCCATACTCCTTAGACCCCTTAAGATATCTAAGCACATACTTAGCTGCCTTACAATGTGAATTAGTGGGGCAACTAAGAAACTAGGACAACCTACTCACTACAAATCCAATTTTTGGTTGTGTAACTACACATTACACATTACTGCAAAGAACCAACCCATCAAACTTTTGTAAATAACTAAATCATCCAATGGGCTCCCATCTACTCTACTCAATACTGCCCCTAAGGCCATAAGAGAGGAAGCTAGTTTAGATTGATCAAGCCCAAATTTGTTGAGAAAACCTGTGATGTATTTCAACTAACACAAGTGAAGATCATCATCGGTTCTTCTAATTTGCACTACTACAAAATCGGGCATAAAAGTCGGTTAAAAATCGACTTTAAATCAATTTAAAGTTGGTTCACGCGTTGAATCGACTTTATGTTTAAAGTCGATTCAACGCGTGAACCAACTTTAAAATATATATTGATATTTTGTACATACTTTACTCATTTTTTTACTCTATTAATAACCTATATTCGATCACATATAGCAAAAAAAAATTAAAAATCGGTTTAACAAAGTTTAAATAATAATACAAATAATTGAAAAATTAAATATAATTAATTACTTGATAATTAAATTTATTATAAAAAATAATTTATATACAATACATATATATATTTAACTTAAGAGTTGGTCCATATAACAATTCATCCCTTACATACATGAGCACGTAAACATCCATCAAACAAGCAGTCTAAACTTCAGAAACATATGAATGGAGAAATTAAAGCATTATAAATATTACCAAGTTGTTATCCTATGTTATTCAAGATCATCATATTCTTCTCCTGATGTTATAATTTGAACAAAGTGTTTTGTCAATTCTTCTTGTAAATCATAAAAAATATGCATATCATAGCCCCACTTGTTCCAACCAAAGAAATATACGTAATTAAATTCAAAATAAGAATGTAATATCATGAATTCACAAAAAATAACTTATATGTTAAAATATTAGTAAAATAGATTACCACATTGACACCCGAGTGATATAATAATAACTTTATCCCTTCAAAATCACATTAGCACTTTATTAATCTTTTTTTATAAATATAAAGTTATTTGAAATCAAGCTGATATTTTTAATGTTATAATGAACTCTAAATATGAAGTCAAGTGTAACTCTGATTTGTTACTTGGGTTGGTTGGGCAAAAAATAGTTGTTCCATAAGTTTATGGGCACCAAAACTCAACCAACCCAAGTAACAAATTGGAGTTATACTTGACTTCATATTTAGAGATCATTATAGCATTAAAAATACCAGCTTAATTCTAAATAGCTTCATATTTATAGACAAAAGATTAATACTGTGCTAATATGATTTTGAAGTGATAAGGTTATTATTATATCACTCTGGTGTTGATGTGGTAATCTCTTCTAATAATATTTTAATATATATAAGTTATTTTTTGTGAATTCATGATATTACACTGGAATGATGATTCTTGGTGGTTTTCTTGTACTTGGCTAGCTAGTGACTACCATGATGTTGTCATAAGGAAAGTAGGCAAGAGAGATGAGATGAATTTTGGGCAAAAAATAGGTCTATAAAACAATGCATTCCTCTAAATACATGAGCACATAAACATCCATCAAACAAGGGACTTCAAACACATGAATAGAGAAAGTAAAGCATTATAAAAATTACCATTATGTTGTCATATGCTATTCAATGTCATCATAATCTTCTCCTGATTCTTCTTGTGATGATATAATTTGAACCGTGTGTTCTGCCCATTCCTCTCGTAAATCATCAAAAATTTGTGGGTCATGGCCCGTCTTGTTCCAACCAAAGAACTACATGTATTTAAATTCAAAATAAGAATGTAATTTCATGAATTCACAAAAAATAACTCATATATATGAAAAATGTATATTGGTAAAAGATATTATCACATCTTCAATTGGAATTTTGATATTTGTGATGATTTCGCTCAAATACTTCATGACATAATAACCATACATAACTCCATCATTTTGTTGTGGAACCTACAAAAAATAAGTGCACATGATTTTCTATATTCAAACATCTTTATTATTCAATAGTAAAATTAATAAAATTATTAATATTCGCTTGTACATACCATAACTTTATGCCATATAAGTTTATGAGTTTTTTAAGGGCAATTCCCATGAACTTGTTCCACAGCTTCCATGCCTTATCCAAGTTTAAAACAGTTAGTTTTTTTATTAAATATTACAAAGAACAATAGAAGAAAAATAGCTAGCTATAACTCCTACATTTCAACAACTTCTTTGTATTTTTACTCAACTCTATGGAAGTTGACTCATAGTACCAAACATGATTATTGAACAGATCAAGGATTACCAATATCCAATGATCTTGGCCTTGTTCAAACCTTAGTGGCCAAGGGATTATCAACTTTTGATTTCTGTTAAGCATTAATGCCCTATCACATAATTATTTAACTCTGATGATAACATCCTTCTCTTGATATTGATTGACATATGAAGAATCATAGAAAATTGCTAAATGGATGAGTGATTATGTTGAAGTCGATAATAACATGCCATATATAAAAGAAATATATATAAATAATTAGATAATATAAATATAATTATATATTTTCTACATAAATGAAAGATATTTACTGATTGAGGACTCACCTTGTCCACACTTGAATTATACTGAAATCTATCATTTGATATTCAAATAGTTGCAATATGCACTCGACTGATATATATGTTTAGCCGATGTCTACACCAAAAATTTCTATAGGAAGTGGCACAGTCCATCCATATTTTATGCTAGATGCCCTCGCAACAATAGTCATCAAAGCGCCAAGATTTCTGTGAATTTTAAAGCATAATCAAAACTATACTTTTTCCAAGGCTTCTTCTTGAATGACTTAGTATGCGATGATTGGCCACTAGACATAGATTTACCACGAGATACTTGCTTCGTATCTCTTAAATGTGCGGTATTTACTAGTTTTGGTATAATAGACTAAAGAAGAAGTATTATGTATGTTAGTAACAATAAAAGAATAATAAAATAATAGTAGTAAAAAAGTGTTATCTTTTAAGTAAAAACATAGTACCACGTCAAAATTTATTATAACTTGAATCGATGGCCAAGCCACATACTGTACAACCGCTTCTTGGACTATGGTAGCATCAGAAGGCATAGGTAGTGGACAATCATGGAGCAATGATTGATCAATTACTATTCGCCAATGATTTGGCAAATATTGATTATGAATCATTTGATCATCGATCAATTGTTAGTCCGTTCCAATAACAACAAAGTCCATTGATGAAGGATGTTTCAACAAACATATCATATTTTGTAAAAAAAATTAAGTGTTATATATAATAAATAAAACATGTAATAAAAAATAAAAATAATAGATTATCTACATAAACTTAAAATTTTACCACATATGATTCATCAAATAGAGGAGGACTCCCATATAGGGTAGCTATTGGAAGTACATTCTCATTAAAACGTTCATCGTGATATGATTAATAGTAAGAATGCACAGATTGCATTGGAGAAAATGAACCACTACCTGATTGCATCTGCATTCTTGGCATAAAGGGAGGACCAATAGGATGACTATATCCTATACTAGATATAGATTGGGCACCATGAGATTGCATGGATGGCATGCCTGACATGGATGGTTGCATGCCTGGTATGGATGGTTGCATGCCTGGCCACTATGGTATGCCCTGATTGTGGTATGATGTCATGCCCGACATGTGTTGTGATTGATATTCTTTTAAAGTGGCAATCTCACTTAACATTGAGGCCTTAAAGGAGTTAAGTTCTTCTTAAATTTTACTGTACTTCTCCTTACTGACCATCTGAGGATTTTTGTTTTGGAATGTTAAAATACTCTATATAACCATCATATTGGCTACCTCTCCTAAAATGACCAGGATGCTCGCGTTTGAATGCATGATATATAGCATCTCTCCCTGGCTATTTGATTATTTCACCCCTAGATATTTGTTCTTGAACAACTCTCTACAAATAATAAAGCAAACAAACATATCATACATTATTACATCAATTATTAAAAATCATAAGGATTTTGTGTCAAGTTAAAATACTAACCAACTTATTTAGTTGTTCTTCTCCTCGCTTAGTCATTGGTCTTGACTTCTTCCTACATAAATTAAATAAATTTATTAACCATTACATCAATTTAAATTTGAGAAAAATATATATAAATTAACACAAATTAATAATACCATTCTATAACTAACTTTAGGATTTGAAGACCTTCGAGTATGGTTAGGAAGAATATTATGCATTTGTATATTCTGATGTTCTTCCCTATTAATTTGAAAATCATCTATACGTCTTTAATCCATGAAGTATTTCCAAACTTGAGGTGTAATCTAGGGGTGTCCTTCAGGGATTTTTTAGAGCTCTACTTCATCAAGTGGTTCCAATTATGGAAACACATAATTTCTTGCCAATCTGGAACTTTTGTATTCCTTCCATGCCTTATTTGTAATCTTATAACACTTGCTCTTCCAAGTGTCATAGACTTTATAATGATTCTGTAAAAACACACTACAAAAGATTATATATAATACAAAAAAGATATAATTTATGTAATTAGTTATAAAATATAAGAGACTTACACAAATGGTTTTCCATATTTTGAACTTTTCAGCTTCGTCAACCTGAGTCCAATCACAAGTATACCAATAGAATATTTCAATTGTTGACCATTTTCTCCTAATGGATTACTAATAGCATCAAATAGAATGGGTTCTTTATCATCTGGGTTAATTGGAGCATCAGGTATATTTGCCCAACCCTTTTTTTTAAATGCCTCAATGGATCATTTAGATCTACAAGCTCTGTTACCCTAGGATTCATGAAATATCTGCAAACAATGATGAAATATAAATTAATTGAAAATTTTAGGAACATACATATATATAAACATCCAAGAGTTATTAGAACAATATAGAACATACATTATGTTTAATTAGGTTGTTGATCGTATACATATATTCCTTCACAATCACTTCGAGTCCATGATGAAGAATCATCGTCATCAACTAGATCATCACATACATTAGGCAACTTTTTTAAGAAATGACTAATACTGGATAATATATCAAGCATACATCACAATGGTAAAACTCTTTTTGTGGAGGCGTTAACACAACAGACCATCTTGTGTCAATTTGATCGCTCACGTAAAATACTTGTTTTGCATGAAGTGATAACATGAAAGGATCATCAATGTGACTTATCTTGGATAAATTTACAAGGGTAAATCCAAAATAATCTATTTTATATCCAACATTGATAACATCTTCGACCCAATCACACAAGAAAACTGTTTCATGGAAGACCTCATAATCCAATTCCCAAATATCTTGAATTATACCATAATATGTTCTATCATAAAGTACAGGATTACCATCTTTTCAATTGGAAAATTGTATAGTTTATGCAACCATCTTCACACTACTATTCTGATTTACTCGGACTTTGTCCCTTGCTTGAGTCGTAAACCTCGATTCATTAATTGTGAAACTAGAAAATGATTTGACATCAAATTTTGGACCATGTGCAAGTCATTCTGAACTTTCTGTTATTTTATGATTGGGTTTGTTGAGTTCAACTCGAATCTATGCATAAAAAAACATGCAATGTGTTTAAAGAAAATTTTTAAAACATTGCATAGAAGTACTAATGAATTCTTGTATGTGACACTTATATGGTTGTGAAACCAATTAATAAGCTCTCGCTTATGTTCATCATAAAATCATTTTTCTCCTCCTTTTTTTATAACGAGGATTGATCTTCAGTAAGTTTAAATGCATTATGTAATGTTATTAAAGATATATCAAGTAGATATCATCATTAATAGTTAAATAATTTTTTTTTGCATAAATGGAAAGGTTAAACATCACTTACTCTATGTACGGTTATGCCTTATTATTTACCAAAATGATTCAGTGTGCTTTTTTCCATCGAGTGCGATCAATAAAAAATTTCTTACTTTCACCAAGCATAGGGTTCCTACTTGGATCATGTAACGTTCTAAGAACAAATTGTGCGTAGGATTCTCAATTTCATTGCAACCACTAAAGTATTCAAAACAAAACTCAATGGCCTCTTCAACAATATAACGTTCCACCATGCATCCTTCAGATCGATTTCTATTATTTACATATCCTTTAAGGATTTGCATAAATCTCTCAAAAAGATACATCCACCTTAAGTAAGTAAGACCACACAATTTAACCTCTCGAACTAAATGAACACATAAGTGAATCATTATATCGAAGAAAGAAGGATGAAAATATTTTTCAATTAAACACAAAGTCTCTACAATATCTTTCTGTAAAGAGTTTAACTCACCAATTGATATAAATTTCTTGCATATTGTATTGAAGAATGAACAAAGATGAATTATTGATAATCAAACTTGTTTTGGAAGAATTGATCTAATAGCAACTGGTAATAACTGTTGCATTAAGATATGACAATCATGTGATTTCAATCCATAAAGTTTCTTAACAGTGATAGCCACAAAATTTCTTAAGTTGGATGAGTAACCATTAGGAACTTTCACACCTGCCAAAAATTTACAAAACACATCCTTCCCTTTTATTGACATTTATATGATGCTGGTGGCAAGTATGTTCGATTCTTATCATTTTTCACCCTTGGTGCCAATTCAGGTCGTATACCTAATTTCTTTAAATCCAGTCTTGCTTTAATTCCATCCTTTGTTTTTCCAGGTATACTAAGTAATTCCATCCCAAAATATTGATTTTTTATTCCAAAAACCGTGGCCTACTGATTCAGTAACATTTTCATTTTCACCCATTTTATTAGTTGACCTCTTTCATTTCCCTACCTTAGTGAGTATTATTTTTTTCATCTTTCCATATCGTTTTAATGTCATACCATTCAATTGCCTTAATATCTCAACACCTCGTAAAGGTCGGGTGCATAATCATAATCTTTTCACCATCGAACGATTTCTTTTGGTATCTAAACTTGTGTCCAAATGGCAAAAATCTTCAATGTCTTCTATAAGACATATTTCGTCCATGAACAAGATAAGTTGCACAAGTTTCATCACTACATATAGGGCATCCATTGTAACCTTTTGTTGCATGTCCTGATAAGTTCCCATAGGCATGAAAATCATTAATTGTCCATAAAAGAACCCCCCTCAAGTTAAAGTGTTCTTCTTTATGTGTATCATAAACATTTATACCATCATTCCACAACGTCTTTAAATCATCTATCAGAGGCTACAATTATACACCAATATCAACACCGAGTTGTTTTGGTCCTGAGATCAATAATGTTAACATCATGAATTTTATTTTCATACACAACCAGGGAGGAAGGTTATATGTTACCATAATTACTGTCCAATAGCCATATCTATTACTAAGGGAACTATATGGATTAATTCCATCAGTAACAATGGCAAGATGAAGATTGTGTGGATCAGATGCAAATTGAGGGGATAAATTATATACTACTTTCCAATTTGGAGAATCATAAGGATGATGTAGCACCCCATCATCAGATTGATTATCTGAATGCCAAGTCAACATCTTTGATGTCTCTTTACTTTTGAACAACCTTTGAAAGCGAGGAATCGGAGGAAAGTACCAAAGAACCTTTGCAGTCATGCCTTTCTTAGGTGTTGTCTCATTTGTAGCATAATTCCATCTCGATTCTTTACACATCGGACAATCATCTAATGTCTCATATTCTTTTCTATAAAGAATGCAATCATTTAGACAAGGATGAATTTTATGATATTCCATGCCAAATTGACTAAGAGATTTCTTCATGTCATACATTGAAGATGGAAATTGAATACCCTTAGGAAACATATTTATTAGTATATTTTGTAATTCTGTGAATCCCTTGTCATAAAAACCATGTTTTTCCTTCATATTGTACAAATGAACCAATCCCAACATTTTAGTGTATTTCTTACATTTTGGATATAATGGTTTTTTGGCATCTTCTAGAAGTTTTTAAAAGGTTTCGGGATCATTCTCATGTATTTCATCTTTAACATCATGAAACATATTTTCTGTTTCTACATTATGATAAGATGTATATAATCCATTCACATTCTTATTTATCTCTTCCCCATGAGTATTATCAATATTTTCTCCATGATAATAAAAACATTTATGGCTCAAAAGAATACCACTACATATTCAAATAAAATAATAATTGACCCAAAAAATAAAAACAATTGTATTGTGTAATTTCAATTTTAAAAACTGTTAAAATAAAAAAATTAATGAGTAATTTTACGTAGCATCGGTTGACAACCGAACCGACTTTAAATTGATTATAAGTCGGTTTTTAGAGAAAACCGACTTTACATATCGACTTAAATATCACATTTTGTAGTAGTGTTGCAACTCCAAAAAGAAATGTAACTTGTCAAGATCCTTAAGAGCAAATTGGTTGTGAAGATTAGTGATAAATCTTTGTAAAGCCTTAGCATTAGAACCAGTAAAAATGATGTCATCAACATAGACTAACACTAGCATGAGTTCACCATCACTACGTTTGACAAATAAACTAATATCACTCTTTGTGTTAATAAAGTCCCAAGCAAGAAAGTGTTTTTTCAATTTCTGAAACTAAGCCTGATGGGCTTGTTTCAATCCATATTAAGCCTTGTGAAGTTTGCAAACATGTTAAGGGTGAGTAGCATCTGTAAAATACAGTGGCTGTCTCATAAACATATTCTCCTCTATGTCTCTATTAAGAAATGTGTTATTTATATCAAGTTAATGTAATTTCCAATTGAAAGAGACTGCCAATGTTAGAAAAATTCTTAAAGTGATCATTTTAACCTCAAGATTGAAGGTTTTTACTAGTCCAAGCTTGCAATTTGGAGAAAGTCTTGAGCAACAAGCCTATACTTGTGCTTCTCAAGAGAACCATCAGCTTTCTCTTTGGTTTTGAATAACAATCTACTTCCAATCACCTTCACACTAGGAGGCAAGTCAACTAAGCTCCATGTATTATTGCGCATGAGAGCATCATACTTCTTTTACATTTCTTGTTGCCATTAAGGTATGTCTTTAGTTTCATTAAAGGTAGCAAATGCTGTAAAGAGAGGTGGTGGTACTGCAATCAAAACATTGGGATGAAAGACACTAGTTTTAGACCTGGTTATCATGGAATGAACATTCGTAGAATCTGGCGCCTTATGAACAAAAATCTCACTCTTGGACCTTGGAGAAATTACAATAGTAGAAGTTAGATGGTATGTCAATGAAGTAGGTATAGGTATGGTCATAGTTACAGGCATTGGGATAGGTACAGATGCAGGCATTGGCATTGGCACATGCATAGGTATAGGTATAGATACAAGCATTGGCATTGGCACTGGCATATAGGCAGTCACTATCACAGGCACAAACACGGGTGCAATCATAGGTAGATGTACAGACACATGCATATATATAGGTACACTTTAATGACTTGAACCATATGAAGTAGATGAAGACACAACATTGGGATTAGTTGAGAAGCTCATTTGATGTAAGAATTGACTAAGGGACATGTAACACATATGGATGAGGTGATGAAGCACCAAAAACATGGGATTTTTGCAAGGACAACTCATGAAAATGAAATTCTACCTCAACAAACACTACAGTACGAGAGGTAAAAAATTTATGTGACTTCATATCAAGGCAAAGATAACCCCTATGATTATGAGCATATCCTAGAAAAGTACACATAGTAGATTGAGCTTCCATCTTATGCTGCATATAAGGTCTCAAACAAGGAAATGCCAAATAACTAAAAACTCAGAAAAATTGATAATTAGGCGAGGTTTGATACAAAAGTTCATAAGGAAACTTAAAAGTGTAGTATTGTGTTTGCACTTATATTTTGTTAAGCACCTTATAAGTGCAAACACAATACTACGTAAGGGATATGGCCAATATTCCATAGGCACATCAGACTTAAACAACATACTAAGGCAAGCATTAACCACACATCGATTAAACATTCAACAACTCCATTCTATGGGGAGGAATGTGGAAAGGTCCATCGATAGTTAACACCAAGATTAACTAGAAATTTAGCTAAGGCTTTGAATTCCCAAACTCCATCAAACTGTACCTACTTGATAGCTCTATTAAATTGACATTGAACTATAGAGTGAAATTTTAGAAAGATACTCATAGCATGATCACGTAAATTCAAAAAGTAAATCCACCAAAAAATGAGTGCAATCATCAATTAACAAAAGAAAACAACATCCAAAACATAAACCAGCCTTGCAAGCCGGTAACAAGTGCTTAAAAGCACTAAATATAATGTGATTTTATAAACTTGAAATGTTAAAATAGATTTATATTTGTATAATTGTATCATCATTTTAGCAAATCTATTTTTTTAGAATCACATATATATTTTGTTATTTTTCAAGTATTTATAGTTTCAAATTTGACTCAATTTGCACTCATTTGCAAACTTGAAGTATAAACAATTAACATATGTAAGCCTTACATATGTTCCAAATCAAATGTAAAAATGAGTAAAACAAAAGGACTTCTAAAAGCACAAAAACACACAACCCGCGGTGGGCTTTTATGCGTGCCCCCGCATGGGACTTGTGGATCGAGATTCGAACGTGTTACTAATTACCTAAAGTTGTGGCACAAAAGGAATGCATGCCTCGATGCCCAACTTTAGGATCCACATTTTCCTCCTTTTCGTAGCATTTTCTAGCCTATAAACAAGACCTATTCCTTTTGTAAATGATCATCCCTGAGCTCTCTCAACTTTCTGTCATTTCTTGTTTCTTAGTTTGAAAATTTTTATTTCAATTTTAAGAGTTGAATAAGTTTAGTTTATGTAACAGTAGTTCTTTTAATTCAATAAATAATATTGACAAATCTGTTTCATTTTTCAAATACAATACTGAAATTATGTCATTGGAAGGATATTTAAGGTGTAATTTAAATATCTTCTTCAATTTTTAGATTAATTTTATGTATTGTTTTGAATACTATATTTAATTTACTGATCATTTATTAAATTAATCATATCTGATTGAAAATATCATAGAATATTAATAATACTATTATGTTTATAAAATATTAAAATAGATAAACATTTTTATAAATAAATTTTATTTTTTTATCAAGATTTACATGATGTTTATTAAAGAAAATATATTAACGAAATATTTTTTATAATAATATTAGAATTAGATTTAGTATTTAATTATCTGAATTTAATTTGAAACCAATTTTTGAATTTTGGATTTGATTATTTGTGAAAATTTGTTTATTTAATTATAGATATAATATCTAGTCAATGAAAGTATAATAAATTAAAATTTCGTAAAAAACCAAACAACCAATCACACACACGTAAAGTAATGCGAAGATAAAAATATAACATACGAGATTTTTTAATAAAAACAACTAAAACCATACTAATGATTTAAAAAGAAAACTACTAGTCTACGAAAACACTTAACTATCAACTATGAAAAATATAAAAAATATGTATTTACACAAAAGTTTCTTGGTTTCTTGTATTTTGACAATAACTTTTACAAAAAGTATCCACTATGGTTAGTTCCTTTGTTTTTACATTCAAGTCCTATTATTTATTCTATTATAAATCACACACAAAAAAGTTGGTCTAATTTTATAATATTGCAACAAGTGTTAATGACATAAACTCAACACATATTGCCACCACTATACATGGAGAGAGGCACAAGGTTGAATCCAAATAGGAGTGGGACAAATGAAAACAACTCACCAATATAACTGGGCAAGAGATATTTGAGTCTCTCTTATAAGATATACCCTCATAACCACCATACTACGGTAGTATAGAAAAATATTTCTTTACTTTTTAATTTCATTGTTAGCCAAAATAATAAAATTTCACGATCACATATTTAGACAAAAGAAGGAACAACAAACATTTTAAGTTCTAACCACATATTGAACATTGTACAAATTCGCAAGGTATAAAAACGTACCCAAATGACCCAATAAAACAGCTATATATTTATAAATATACACCGAATTTTAAAAATGGATAATACATAACAGAGGCAGTTTAAGAAAGAAAGATACAGCTTTCGTAATCCTTGTCGACTCCAAACTCCACATCATTGATAGCCCAAACTTGAAAAGATTAAAAGAGAAGAATATCCACCCAACAAAAGAACACGGAGAAGAAAATTATTTATCGAATTAAAAAATTTAAATTACAGGTGATCTTTTTCTTCAGAGTCTGGAAAGGACCATTGATCTTCCCCAGATCAATCCTCAAACTCATGCATGTGATCAAGAAGATAGTTAGCAGCCAGTTCCTCGTTTTTGTTGCAAGCGAAATAAACCTCTAGCACAATTGCCCTATCAAAGCCCATTGCTTCAAGCTAGAGAGATGTCAGAAGTGAGAACCTTTCGCAAACTCAACTCAAGTCATAAAATAGCCAGGAATCTTGATAAACTTTAGATTATCAAAAACTCAAAATCATAATACTGATAAACAGAATAATAAGGATGGGGATAAATGAACAAACTTATTTTTATAAAGATAGCCTTACAAATTGACAAAGTGAAACAAATTAAACAACTCCCTTTGCGTATATAGAACGTATGTTATACACACTGAATAATGAAGGGGAAAAAACGAGGAATTTCCCAAAACATGTCATTGTGTTGCCTTGTAGACCTAACCAGTGTAAAATTCATGTTAAAATCCGTCCAAAGATCTAGATGCCTGGAGGCTGTCAAATCCATGAAAAGATGGTTGTTGCGAGTAGCAACCTTTTTCAATTGATAATTGTGAGACAAACTCATAGTCACTTCTTCATATATTTAGCAACAGAAGTTATCATATTACCATGCAAGTAACTTCAGATGCAAAAAAATTAAATCATCTTTTTGTAATAAAAAGATGGCCAAAATGATTAGAACAATTAGAAATTCATCAAGTCATAAATTGGATGTTTGAAATCAATTATTAAATTTAAAGTGAAATGAGGCGTGTAGAATCACCACACTGGCCCCAATTGTGTTGGCAGGAAATTACTTACACGTTCAATGGCCTCTCGCTCCTCAGGAGTGACAGTCATTGCTTGAGGCATTGCAGCTGTCAGCTGCCCAAGCACATCCCTTTATCAAAAAGTGAACAGATTAGCATCTTAAAATCCATAATCGTTCCATCAGATAAACCTCCTTCAGAGTTACAGTCTCATTTATAAGAACTAAAAGTAGGAAAATAAAAAGGCCTACCCTTCTCCACCTTCCATAGGTTCATTGATTAGATGCAGGAAGTCAGCTTGATGCTCTTGGATTAGCCTCATAAGATGAGGATTTTGTTTCCCCAACTCTTGGAGCATTGGCTGTAACAAAAATTGTATCAGATAAGAATATGGGAAAGAAGGAAGAAACCATATCTAGGAAATGGAAATAGAACCTGCAATATTTGAGGATTTGCCTGCACCATAGCTCGCAATGCTTGGAACTGAGATGGAACAACATATGATGAAATTAGATAAAGAATCAAGTCTTCAAATTGAGAAGGGGTTGGAGGATAAGTTTTTGGGAGAAGGAGGGGGAGAATCAGAGAAAACTTGTCAACCACCAGTCTCTAGCCAGTTGGAAATGCAAGCTAATCACATTCACCCATTATCTGAAATAGTTAAACTTCCAACAGCTTTTAATATGAATGAGTGAAGTTGATTGGTGGCAATAACCTGCCCAGTGGTATGCAAGTTTTTCCCCGGAAAATCAACACAACAATGAGGGAAAAGAGAGTACTTGTTGACTATTTCGCAGAAAATCAAGGTTTCCAGCACCGGTAGCACCAGAGCCCATGTTAGGAAGGCCCTATTTTAAACATTATGCATTAAGCACCACACAAGCAATCTCAAACATAACAAAACAGAAAAGGCACAGTAGCTACCTGAGGGAAGAGATCTAATGGGTTGGCATTAGGCCCACTTGAAGGTACAGTTTGTGGTTGTGCTGATTGAGGGGATTGGGCTGGAGGGTTTATAGCTTGTGCACCTGCTGGAACTTGGGCCACAGGAGGCATTTCAGCTTGCTCAGGAATACCCTGGATTTTGGAATAATTGACAAGCACCAATTATTATAAGAAATATAGATTAACCTACTTGTTCATAATTTCTTGTATATTTCTAGTATATTATCATAAGCTTGAAGGAAAGTAGGTTAGTATTTCTTGTACATCTCTTATTTCTTTAATTTTACATTCACCTCAAAGTTTATTTACTAAATTTACAAACCAAGCAATAAGATCCCAATCACTTTCCTCAAAGTTAAGTGTAACATGTTTGCTTACGTCACTGCCAATCCACTAATAAGTAATTTCTGCAGATGTTCAATGATTAAGAACTAAGATAAGAAACTGTAGCAAGGTTTACATAGTTGGGTGGGGGAGTGATGAGACCAAAATTTTCCGGGGAAAATATATATATATATACATATACACAATAAGAATTTAGGACAGTGCAATTTATCATGTACCAATTAGAATAACTTGTAAGCCAATTCATTTACAGAATAGAGAAAATCAAAATTTATAAAATGATAATTAAAAGAAAAAAGTGAAAGGGATACACTAGATGTATTGTATTAAGAAATCTATTAATAATTGAAGTTTATTTTTTTACTTGTTCAAATTAACGGGTTACGTAAGGTTCTAAATATAAAAAAGGGTTATGTAAGGAAAAAGGATAACCTGTTTAAAAGGAAGATCACTAATTATTACACATGTCATCATATGAGACATTCCAGTTTGGTACCAGAATATTAATCCAAGTACTGTAGAATTTTCCCAATACTCGTATATGTAGTAGTTAAAAGATAAGATACATATTTTTTTAATTAAAGCTTATCAACATAATTAAAGATTATTAAAAATAAAATTGTACAAAATAAAAATTATTTAGGATAAAATATTCCAAAATGAAAAATGACAGATAAATATATAGTAATAAGACATAATAAAACAATAAGAATTCAGGACATAAAACAAATATTGGCCACTTATCAACATATTCAACTTTGGAAGAAATGGTAGCCAATAAGAATTTAGGACAGTGCAATTTATCATGTACCGATTAGAATAACTTGTAAAACAATTCACTTACAGAATAGAGATAATCAACAGCTCTCTCAGGGTTGTTGTAAGCAGCACGAAGAGCTCGAACAACAGTTTCCCTATCCCAAGTCCCTCCACCCATATCCATAATTTGCTGAATTGCTCCCTCCAAGTTGCTTCCAGCAACAAGGTTAGATGCTGCTTGGCCATATACATCAGTGTCTCTGCTGCTTTAGAAAAGGTGGAGGGAATGTTTTAGAACTTAGAGGCTAAAATATTATTAAAGCAAATAATAGAAACAGCAAAGCTTTTTATCTAGGAAAAAAAAAAGAAACAGATTAAAGTGTTAACGAAAATTCTCAAGCATCAAAATAGGAAACATGACATAAAGAATAGTGCTTACGCATCAGCCAATGAGATTGGAGCAGGAGCAGGTGCTGGAGCAGGAATATGAGCAGGAATAATGCCAGCTGCAAGACTGAAATCAATCCAAATTACATTCACTGAAGTAACACAAAATAAATTGCACATATTTGGTCATTCACCATAGCATAGCAATATCATGAAAGGTCCTGACTCACTGTGCAGGTGTAGCAGCTGGAGCTTGAGCTGTAGCCGATGGAGGAACTGGAGCTGGAGAAGGGGCAGTAGTTTGAGAAGTCTGTTAAACAAGTAAACTCTCTATCACAACTGACAATACAATAATGCAGTTGAAAACTTAGAAATCAAAATTAAAACTCAAACTGGTTAAGTAAGACAGAAGAGCATACTTGATATGTACGCATTGCAAAAAGAAAATAAAAAGTAAAAAGTGAAAAAGAGACACAGTCTCCGGTCTTCAATGGTGGTACAACCAAATACAAGACAGTGAACCTATACAATCAATGATTTCAAAGAATGTTGAATGAATCAATGAACAGTGACTAATCCTATACTATATTGATACTGATTTTTCTTATCATATAGTTAAAGCCAAAGTGAGTGGTAAGTGACAGGAATATTACTACCAGAAGTTAAAAGGAAAGATTAAAGATTGACAAACAACCCAAAATTCATGTTTATTAGTTATTACCTTAGTAGGTGCGGTAGATGTAGTTGAACCCTCACTAGGGGAGCTCTTATTCTGGCAATAGTTTGAGCATGTAAAGTAAACAATTAGAACAGAAGATTAAGATAAAAGCTTAAGTGGTAACCATGCATGTTACTGAAAGTGACAATAAGAAAAATGAAAAATTATTGGAGTTTCATATAGAATTGGACGCAGTATGGTGGGTAGAAAAATTTAACCCTTATAAATTAAAAAAATTCCAGTTTTGGCCAGCCAATTTTATCAGGTATTAAAATTTACCTGAACAGTACCTTTTCTTCATTTGTTAAAGCTATGAAAAAAAGTTCAAACTTTTGTCCTTTTTATGACAGGTGTTGAATACTTGAACATGAGATTCAGAAGAGGTTAGAAACTTTGTACAAATTATTGAATCTACATTATATACAATTCAAAAAAATTAGATCTCTAGATTCTTTGACTACCAGTGTACTTTTATTCCAAAATTAAAGCTGAAACTACCTGTCAAGACTCAAAACGATCATGAGGTAAGGTTGGTCAAGTACAAATATCTCAAAATAAAGCTCTCTCTCCTAAAGCATTGAATGGGAAATTACCTTTGACAACATTATCACGACAAAGCTATTTTCTTGAACTTTGTTTTCATCCAAGGTCGTGCCATCTTTGAGGACTTTTCCTTGATGAATAAGCATCTGCTGTGCAGCAGGATATACATCTGTACCTTGGTCATTTTCTATATTTTTCTTCACATCAGCAACCTGATAAGAGGAAATTGTAAAGTTTCATAGAGAAATTAAAAAATAAGAAGAAATAATAACAATAATATGCAAATGTACATAAGAGTACATTGCAAAAACATGAGAATGACAGGAAAACTCTGAAATTAGATAAATTCACTCATGATAACATAAAATAAAAACATAAAAATGAGTAACGATCACACATGCCCTGCATAAACCACAATGTTATATGTTAAAACTATATATATACACACAAACATATACAGACATGATCTACTGAGCAAAGTCGCTCATCTTATGCTGTGCTAATTAACATGGTATAAGGGTATAATCGGCAAGTCTTTTGTATTTTAGACTCACGTTATATATATATACACAAACACAGAGTATGATCTACTGAGCAAAGTCCTCATTTTATGCTGCGCGAATTTAGATGGTATAAGGGAATAGTCGGCAAGTCTTGTATTTTAGACTCACTTTATTTCTTCCACATGTCAAATGCTTATAACTATTTTCACTTGCATGATGTGATAATATCATGGGCCACACTTGCAGAGATATCTTCATGCTGTTAGAAATCAATCGCATATGTTTTCAATATTGTAATTATGAACAAAGGGTAGTTATAGAAGTCCAACAAAAACAGAAGGATTCGTGCAGCATAAGATGAGCGACTTCGATAAGTAGATCAAAATTCTATATATATATATAAATGCATATTCCCTCTGAACTTCTAGAAAAATATCCCTACATGACATTAAAAAAAATGAGAACTCAGTTTTGTGCATGTGACAGCATGATTTCACAGTCACTGAAATTCAGCCCCACATGATGACCAAGATTCAGAAACAATTCATCTTAAGTACCGCAACCCATTAGTCTTCCATCAGTGTTATTCCCATTGGAAATGGGTTTATTGCAAATAGTTTCATAGTCATCAGGTTTACATGAGAGAGAAAATGGCAACAAGGAAGTTTTGATTCTAGGTAAGCAAAGAAAATCTCAATCCATCATTTACTTCAAGACATAATAAACTCATAATTAAACCCCAGAGTAGGATAATCGAACCAAATATGACCTAATACTATCTTTGACAAAATCTCTAGGAGGATGATGCAAAGTGCCACATAAAGGTGTGTATCTCCATGTGACACATTAACATAACACATAACTGAAACAGAATACATTTCGAGTAGAAACCTAAATCCAAGATATAGTTCTCTGTAAACCACCATAAACCAAGTGCCAGGCAAGACATAGCGCACTCCAACTATATCATTGTTGTATGTAAACCATTCAGACGAACAATAGAAGTAAATATTAAGAAAGAATATTAAACTAAAAAAGTCAGTTGCTACTTTCCAACAGATGAACAAAGCAATCAGAGGCTCGAAACCGCCAAAAAGATTAAATGAACAGGCCAAGTACATTGTGACATCCCTCGGACAACAATCAGCATCGAAGTCATACACTTTTGAGTAACACTTTTAAAACCCAACTACACAGGTCAACATGACAACAGTTCACATTAATTAGTTAAAGCATAGTTTCCGAAGCACAAATCCAAATTCGACTCACAACCAACTTTTGGCGCGCGGAAAGAACGAAATCCTATAAGTCTAACCAACTACGAAAATCAAAACCGGATGAAGTAGCGCGATATTAAACTCTAATAACACTAAATTAAAAAGCAGAGCAAGAACTAGCGTGTGACCAAACATCCCAAATTTCCCATCACTATCACAATTACATTCAAATTTTAAGACGATTGGAAAATTAGGAACATTAAGAAAAGCCAAAGTAACAAAGGACCATAGTAGAATAGAGGAACAGATGACGTACCGTGTCTTCAGGCTCTACTTGGATTTCGAAGTGACTACCCTTAAGAGTCTTTACGAAAATCTTCATCTCCTTTCCTTCTGCTCAATCGCCGTCCGTAAAGCCTCGATTTCCTGCTCTGGAAAACTTCGAACCTTCGATCCGAAACGGCTTGTCAGAGAAGACTAAAAAGTTGAACGAAAGAGAAACCGAACGAGCAAGCAAAGACCTTGTGAGAAAGATCCACAGGAGAAGTAAAATTAGCACAAATTTGCTACCTTGTATAGAGTTGGATGAGGGGTGTGTATGTTACACTAACTAAACGTCTTGTATAAGACGCGCTGTTAGATGACGGAGTTTTATAACGTTTAACCTTTTGTTTTTAAATAAATATGTTGTGAAGTAACGACTTATTGTTATTATTGGTTAGTAAAAACAACTTTTTGTGTAATAATACGATAAAATAGTTTTATCTTAAATACTTTTAAAAATTTAATATAAAATATTTGTGTATGAGTAATATTAGCAATATATAAATTTTTATTTATATTGTTATTCATATTAATTATTATGTGATATTATTAAAATAATTTTAAAAATAAAAAATTATTTATTATTTATTATTTAAAAAATAGATATATAAGTAAAAATAAAAATATAAAAACATGCCACTATAATATTTCTCATTTACTTAATTAAAAGATGTAAATACAATCATACTTTATTTAGTTTTTAAATATAATTGTTTGAATATGAAAATAAGAGATATAATATTTGAATCAAAATTTAAAAAAATTGTATTAGTTAATCTCTTATATTATAAAATATTTCATTTAATTTTTTAAAGTTTATAAAAAGGTGCAAAAGAAAAGACAAATTTTACTATTTATTTAATATTTTAATAATTTTTTTTATAAAAATTTAACTATTCACATAATATTTTAATAATTTTTATGATAAAATACCATAACAAAAATTCATTTTTATCATTTATTTATTTATTAATAAAATAAAATATCAAAAACTAATAATATTTTATTCAGAATATTAAGAAAAATATCCTTTTTGTCATTAATCGTCTTTTTTACAAAAAATAAAGGATCAAATAAGACATTTTTTTATTTCTAATGGCTAAATAACCCCTTTAATTTAATATAAACGATTTGTATTTTTATTTTAAAATATAAATAATAGATTAATATAAATGGTTAATAAGTCAAAACAAATTACACAATATTTAATTTTATATATATTTAATTTTATATATATATTTTTTATATATATTTAATAATATTTATAGTTAAAAGATTAAATAAAAAAAGTGTTAGAGAAGTATCAACTTAATTAAAATATCTTGATGCACCTATAACCTTTTAGTGATAACAATTACTATGAAACTGAAAAGGATTTAGTTTTCAAACATGGAGGATCTAAAACCAAAAATCTTGTTTTTGGCAAAATAATCTCCCTTTATGTTTCACCTTCTGTTTGTTATTTGTCACCTTCTGTTGTTATTAGTCACCTTGTGTTTGTTTCAACTTCTGTCCTATTAAAAGTGATCTTTTTATCCCCACATATATTAGTTTTTTTCTTCCTTACTAGACCTTTTACATAACTATCTACTCATGGTCAGTCGTTAAGATTGACTAAGGAAGAAAGTGAAGTGGTCATAGTGGATATGCAAAACACTGGTGTAGGTATTGTAATGGTGAAAGAGTTGAGTCTGATTACAAAGGTGTTTTCTCTAAAAAAATATGAATGGCAAAGGCCTACAAAGTGCACTTATGAAATCATGGGGACGAAATGCTGGATGGGTTCAAGTAATCGAATTCTCATTTAACTTGTTCCAGTTTTGCTTTAAACAAGGGGCTATACTGGAATTTGTGATGGAAGGTAGTCTGTGGTTATTCAAAGGTTTTTTGGTATTGTTTAAGAAATGTGAAGTTAATTTTGTTCTAAAACATTTGGTATTTTGACAGATGTGCAATATGGGTGCAATTGTGGGACTTACCATATGGTGGTAGGCAGCTGTCCATATCCAAAACTCTCGGCAACAAAATTGAGAAATTTATCAAACATGGTGACAATTTCTTTGAGGAAGGGGAAGCACGAGGAAGTTTTATGAGGATAAGGTTGGGGATGAATGTCAACAAACCTATTCTAAGAGGATTTGTCCTTCAATTGGAAGCCCATAGAAAAAGTTGAATAAACTTCAAATACGAATTCCTACCACTATTTTTCCACTTGTGTGGCATGATTGGACATGTCCAAAGGTATCCTGTTAAGATTCGACCTGATTTCATAGAGAGAACATAGAGAGAAGTTAAGACAATTGACTGAATGTATGGATCTTGTAAGAGGTCCATCTATTTATAGAACATTACCTATACAGGTATCAATTACATAATAAGTACACATATTTATGTATCATAGGGGTATAATTGGCATAAAGTATAATATATCATGGGTTGAGCTCAACCCTAGCTCGGGCTGATCACTAAGCTCGGGCCGATCATTGAGCTTGGGTTGATCGCTAAGCTCGGGCTTATCATCAAGCTCGGGCTGATCATTGAGCTCGTGCTAATCACTATGCTCGGGTTGATCACTATGCTCGGGTTGATCATTAAGCTTAGGCTGACCTACAGGTAGGACATCTAGGGTGCTTTGCCTTCCATATCAGGTTAGTGACTTGGCTTGAACGGCTTATTTGGGTCGAGTATTGGATTGGTTCGAATATCCATACATCTAGTCCCCCTACTCTTTCAGCTTGGGCTTTGGTCTGAGGTGGAAGAGTAATTACTGGGCATAGAATACAAACCGTTTAGATCTCCTAATAAATGTGTATCGGTTGATTGGAGAGAGAAACCAAGTGCCTCTATATAAAAGGATGCTTGGACTGAGACTTATCATCATTACCTACACAATTAAGAAATAATGAAGAAAAACGCTTTGTCACATTACCTCAAGTTTGTAAAAGGTTCTCCATTCGGTGGTAAGGATTCAGCTTGGACTATAGTTTTGTCTGTTTGAGTTTTTAGAGTTCAAGCATTGAGAATCTAAAGATTTTATACTTTCTTTTTAGGTTGGTTTTTAAAGGATCATTTTCTTTCATTTTTGAACTTAACCCTAGGTAACCTTTTCTTTTCGTATCTTACTCGTTGGGTTTCCTTATGTTTTTATGTTTTTGTGGCTTTTTATAGAATGCACAAAAAAAGACCTCGGCCTCTGGCTTGAGCTCCTAGGAGAGCCCTTTAATATTCTAGTGCTAGTGGCGACTCGGGCTCTTCTAGTAAGGAGAGTCGATCTCCACCTTAACCTTTTACCTCTACCCATCATCTTCAGACTACTCTTACTATTAGATTGAGCATGCCCCATACTTAAATCTCAATGGCTAGGATGTGGAGAAATAAAATGAGGAATATAGGATTTAGGGAACCAACAAGTCGTACCAAGGGTTGGTCAACTGTGTCTAAGACTTATGGGTTGGTATCCCAAGATGAAGAAAAATTAAGAAAACCCTATAACATCCTATCCTCGGTTCAAATAATGATTCCTCCAGAGGAAGCCTGTGATAGTGATCAACCTCCATCCAGTTGGACCATTTTTCATGAAAAGGCCTTGTATTTTGGGGTAAGGTTCCCTCTATACCTTCTCATTAGGAGATTCTTGGTTATAATGCAGCTCGCGCCAGAGCATTTGATGTCTAACAAGTAGAGGTATCTGCTCTTCCTGACACTTATTTGTCAAAAACTCAGAGTGGATTTAGGGATGCCTGACTTTTATGAGGCCTATATCCTAAAGTAGAACCCTACTAATCCTATAAGGGTATATATGTCAGTGAAGTAGGATCGAGGGATGAGTGTGTCACTTTCTAGGATGAGAAAAACTAGAAATAGTACCTTTTCTATATTTCAGGTCGATAGGAGTCTCCTACTAGTGACACTAGATTGATAAGGAGCGTCCAGAATGACACAAAGTTCGTGATAAGGAATATGGCTTCCTTAATCATGACCTTGAGCCTTGATGCAAAGCAAAAGGTTGGTTGATATCCAAAACTATCTTCCTAAAAAGATCAACTAGAGAACCTTGTTAAATACCCCACACTCTGTCATGTGTAGATTGATGAGGCATGATGCAGTGAAGCCTCCCCTTAGGATTAACCTTAAAATTCTGGCCCCTCCTAAATGAGGAACTCTTCCTATAGACTTCGGAGGTCGATTCGAGGTGGTTTCCAATGATGGTGAACTAGTCCTATGACTTGCCTTTCCTCCTTTGTTTTGTTGTTAAACATGACGTGATTAACATGATATCCTCTCACTCGTATTTTGCAAATCCCATGGATTTTACCACTACCTAGCTCTTTCCCGTATAAAGAGTAAGGTCACACCTGTAGGGGGAGCTCTCCAACGAGTACTCCCATGGCTCCTATGAGGATTCTTCTCAAGGGAAGAAAAGGGGCAAATCTTTTCATGAAGGTCACCCTTCTTTGCTAAAGAAGAAGAAAAAGGTGGTGATCGATGAGCTTGTCCTTAGTTTCGAGCCTCTGAATGTTTATCTGCCCTTATCACCCTTTTAAGAACAAAATGTGGCTCTAATTATTTGCTTAAGTTCTAAAGAATCTGAGGGTCCTTTAAGGGATTTAAGGAAAGGGAAGGTTGTCCTTAATGACCTCACTATTGATGCGGTTGGAATAGTCTTGAATCAAGGCTTAGCGCCAGAGCACCTCGATCATTGTATGAGCTATCTTTTTGTTGACTCATATAAGAAGCAAATTGAGGCTATTGCAAGGGTTTGGACTCTATGAAGGTCATCTTTCGCCAGATGTGCTAGGTGGGTTATCTCACCTTTTGTTTTTATTTGATAATTAGTGTACATAAAGTGTGAGCTTGAGACTTATTGACTTGACCTTTGTTTATTTAAGTTGATGTTGCTCTATAAATTTAACAAGGGTCACATCATGGGTTTTTTGAAAGACGAGCTAGTGTAGGAAAAGTAGAGCCATACGTCTACGCGCTCAAAATACACAGCACTACTGACGAGAGTTGCTAAGTGGGAAGGTGAAGCAATTGATAAGGAAGATAAGCTAAAAAGGCCACCTCCGAGCTAAATGAGTATGCCCAATGCATTACTGAGGCCGAGGAGACTCTTAGGTGTACTGAGGAGGGGGCCAGGGAAGCCTAAAGAAGAGCCGAGGCTTTTTTTGGGAGGTTCGTCATAAGTCAAAGAACGATGTGGATGCCATGGCTCAAAAGCTTGAGTCGAGCTTGGAGAAGACTTATGAGCTGGCAATGGAAACCATTAAGATAGAGGTCAAGCAAAAGGATTTGGGTGAGTATTATTATCGCATTCTGGATATGCAGGTCACTCTACCATGTATGCAAGTTCCTTCTATGGAGGAGGAAGATGGAGAAGGCTCGGACATATCTGATGGTGAGGACAGTCCTAAGGTCGCGAGGGTAGGGGTAGAGGATCACTGAGTTTTAATGACTCGATCCAATTTTGTTTTTCTAAGCTTGATAGTTCATACTTGTAAGAATGTGAAGTGCAAAAATCAAATGAAAAAATCAACTTTAGTTATTAATGGAAAATTAGTTTGCCTCTTCTATTGTGTATTTATGATGTTGACCTACCCACTTGTTTTATGGGAACTTGGGTCATTGATTTTTCTTTTTTTTCTTTTTGTTTTTTTATCAACCTTCCTCTCTTATAAAAATGGGTTGAGAACATTTTTTTAGTCCATACATTTAGGGATTTTTGTCAATTCCTACAACTTTTTTGGTCATATTTTATGGATTTTAATCGAACTAGTAGACGTTTAATTTGAGCTTTGTGTGTTGAAAATGGTAGGCTTAAGGACGAGGTTAGGGCGCTCAAAGCTGAGGTGGTTAAACTTGAATGTAATGTAAAAGAGACCAAGTGTGAACACGCTTCTTGTAAGGAACAGTTAATCCAAACTCAATCTCGAGATAGGAGGACCTTGGCTAGTATGGACGTGCTTGTATATAAGGAATCATTTTAGGTAAGTTTCTATATGAAACGATCTAAAAAAGTCTTCCTTAAGGTGATAAAGGTTATTGAAAAATTGGAGCAAGGGTTGCTTGTGTTGATGACAGCTTACCCTGAGCCCCTGACCTATGTACAAAAGAAAATTATTAAGATTCAAGCAGAGTTATTACCGTTAGTTGAAGAAACTGATGATCCAGACATTGGTCGTGTGTCTAAGAATTTAAAGAGATTTTAACCTTTTGAGAAGGTCGAGCTTTGTATTAATAATTATCAAAGACTTGTAATTTTTAAATAATGAAAACATTATGGATGGCATGTATTTTTGATGCCCTGACATTGTGCGCATACTTGTATTAATGAATATCCAAAGGTTTTTTTTATTATGGCACAACCTTATTACTGGCCTGAGTCGTCGACTCGTAACCTTATGCAATTTAGAATGCCTACCTAGTTCTTAACCGAGGTGGGTAACTAGTGACATTGTGCTATTGCTAAGGCGTTCTACCTAGTTCCTAACCGAGGTGATCAACCCATGGTTTACATTGGTGGGAGAGAGAGCCTTACCTGGTTCCTGACCAAGGTGTACATCTCTACTCAAAGTTAGAGTGTTGACCTAGTTCCTGACTGAGGTGGACAACTTATGGCCTTACACAAGTTCCATGGTGCTCTACCTGGTTTCTAACCGAGGTGATTAGCCCATGGCTTAGATTGGTAAGAGAGAGAGCCTTACCTAGTTCCTGACTAAGGTGTACATCTCCTTTCAAAGTTACAACACTACCTTGGTTCTTGACCGAGGTGGACAACTCATAACCTTATGCAAGTTCTAGGGCACTCTACCTGGTTCCTAACCGAGGTGATCAGCTCGTGGCTTAGATTGGTGGAAGAGATAGCCTTACTTGGTTCCTGACCAAGGTGTACATCTCATCTCAAAGTTAGAGCACCGACTTGATTCCTAACTAAGGTGGGAAACTCGTGACTTTATGCGAGTGCCAAGGTGTTCTACCTGATAGGAGAGTTTTGAGGAGAGACCATCTATTGAAAGGGTTTGTTTCATACATGGATATGTTCTAATGTTACAAAAAGTAGAAATTTAATGTACATTTAAAAGTGGTATCTCTTTAGGTGTGTGGCATTCCAGCTCATGCCTTCCTCAATACCTTCAATGTTTTTCAATATGTATGCCCCTCCTTATGTTATTTCAATTATTTGATAAGGTCCCTCCCAATTGGCACCCATTTTTCCTACCATCCATTCTTTTTGTTGGGGAAAACCCTTCTGAGAACCCAATCACCTTTGGAAAATGTTTTGAAGTGCACAGTTTTGTTTTAGTGATTTGATACTTTCCTTTTTTGCTCAACCATCCTCCTTAAAGATTCATCCTTTTTTTTGCTCTACTAGGGTCAATTCAATTGCTCTTTTCACCTTGTTCTGTTCCTTTGTTAGAATTGATCGAAAAGTAGGAACCGTGACCTCGGTCAGTATAACTTCCATGGTTCCGTAGACTAGGTAAAAAAGGGTCTCGTTAGTGCTATCTCGGGGGCTTGTCATAATGTACTTGGTAGCTTCTCCACCCATCTTCCTTTTGTGCTTTCTAATCTGTTTTTCAATAGGTTGATGCTTATCTTATTAGAAGATTTTGCTTGACTATTGGCTTGAGGATAGTATGGCATTGAATGACACATCTTAATATTGTATTTGAGGGAAAATGATTTGATGTTATAGCTAGAGAATTTTTTCCCATTATCTATGACTAGCTCTTTGGGAAGGTTGAAATGACAAATTATGGACTTCTATATGAATCGAATCACTTCTTCCTCTTGTATTCTACCTAGGGGCTCTACTTCAATCCATTTTGAAAAATAATTAGTGGTTACAAGGAGAAACTTATTTTGGCCTGTACCTAATGGCAGAGGTCCTACTATGTCAAGTCTTCATTTGTAGAAGAGCCAAGGACTTACCACCCCCACCATGGTATTCCGAGGTACGTGTGACAGTGGGGAAAACCTTTGGCATTTATTGCATTTCTGAGTGTATTTGGTGTAGTATGCCAACCTAGTGGGCTAATAATAACCATATCTCATAATACGTTGTAATAATCTCCTAACTCTAGAATATGAACTATAGTCTCCTTCGTGTGCTTCAAACATTAATCTTTTAGATCCCTTATTGGCTATACATAAGAGGCTAGGGTTGAGTGGGGTTTTACAGAATGTTTCCCTACTTCAATCATGTACTGACCTACCTTGGCCTCAACTTCTTTTGCAGCCTTACGATCCTTTAGTAGGTTCCTTTTTTCCGAAAAAGTATAGATTGGGGCGAACTATGTGATAGAGGGAGTATTCACACACCCGATCTTTCTTTCGACCTCCTCCAAAGATACCTCTACTAGAACGGTTATCGACATTACTCTGTTGTGCTTGGTCTCCCTTACTGATGGCAAGGTTGCCAGGTCGTCGATATGACCATTCTAATTTCGAGCTATTTTCTTTATTTTGAACATAGATAATTTTGAGCATTCTTGCTTTAATCCTTCTAGGTATCCCTTCATTTTTCCATATCTTGCTTCAAATGTCCCTAAAAATTGATTGACCAATAGCCTAAAATCACTATGTAAGGTGATTATGTATGCCCCTAGCTTTTTTGCAATCATGGCTCCGAATATTGTAGCCTCGTATTCTGTAACATTGTTAGTTGCTTGGAAATCAAGTATGACTGTATATTCAAAGTAGTTATTGTAGTGATCAACTATGACAACCCCTAGTCCTATATCGTTGAAGTTATGCGCTCCATCCACAAATATCTGCTAGGTCGGGGCTTCTCTTTGGTCTATCACAAACATCTACTCTTGCTCTATCTCGGTGATGACTTCAGGCTTTACCGTTGGACTCAGCCACAAACTTGTCCACTATCTTCCCTTTAATGGTTGTTCTAGCCATGTAATTAATATTATACTCTCCCAGCTCTATGACTATCTGAGCCAGTTTCCCTCTTACATCTAGTCTAGTTAGGACACTTTTAAGAGGGTGTGAGTTGAGTACCACAACTGTGTGCAAGCCAAAGTAATGCCTGAGCTTTCGAACAGTAATCTTGAGAGAAAAGGCCAATTTATCAATGGTAGAATATCTATTTTGGGCCTCCATTAGGATTTGGCTGATGTAGTAGATAGGGTGTTGAATTTTGTCTCTTTCAGCTAAGAACATAGTGTTGTATATTGAAGGTGTCACAGGCAAATATAAATAAAGAATCTCTCCTGGTAGGGGCCAACCAAGATGAGAGGGTTGCTAAGGTACTTCTTAATTCCTTCAAAGGCTACGTTGCAGTCCTCGTCCCAAAAGACTGACATGTTTTTTTCTCAGCATTTTGAAAAAGGGTATACACTTATCAATACATTTGGAGACGAACCTGTTCAACACCATTATTCTTGCATTCAGCTGTTGTATTCCCCTAAGACTAGTGGGTGGTTTCATGTTCACCAACGCTTGTATCTTGTCCAAATTGGCCTCAATCCCTCTTGTTGACACGAGATATCCAAAAATTTTCCTGTAGTAACACCAAATATGTATTTTTTAGGGTTAAGTCTCATGCTATACCTTCTAATTACCTTGAAACTTTCCTATAGATTCTTGGTGTGTTTCAAAGGTTCTGCTGATTTCACCACCATGTCATCTACGTATGCTTCTAGATTTTCCCCAGTTGCTTTTCAAACATTTTATTAACAAGGTGTTGATATGTAGTGCCCACATTTTTCAGTCCAAATGGACTCATTATGTAACAAAATGTCCCTTCCTTTGTGATGAAAAAAATTTTCTCCTCATCCTCAGGGTGCATTTTGATTTGGTGGTATCCGTAGTACGCGTCCAAGAAACTCATAAACCCAAACCCAAAAGAGGCATCTACTAGTTGATCTATGCTTGGAAGGGGAAAGCAATCCTTGGGACATGCCTCGTTTAGATCTGTGAAGGCCACATATATACGTGATGATATACACTATTTCTTTACCAGTACTATATTTGAAAGCCATGAAGGATAATTGACTTCCCTGGTGACTCCAGCCTCTTTGAGGGCAGCTACATGGTGTTTAATCACCTCATTCTTCTCACAGGGGAATTTTCTTTTGCGTTATTGGTTGGGTCTAACTTCTAGGTTGACGTTCAACTAGTCTGTTATGACTTTTGAATCAATTCCATGCATATCTGTTGGAGACCACACGAAGACATCTACATTAGCTCTGAGGAACTATGAGAGTTGCTCCTCAAGATTTGTAGTCAAATCCTAACCCATTTTCAAGGGCTAGTTCTTGGCTTCAACACCCATCAGGAGGTCTTTTACTATATTCAGGTAGATAGACCATGCCAGGCCTTTACTACTTGGTCTATTTTGAGGGAGACCCTCTTGTGATTTCTATTTAGGAATGGTCCCTTTCATAGTGGCATCATAACAACTTCTAGCCTTCTCCTAATATGCCTTATCTCTTTAGGACCTTCAGATGTGGAGAATTTGATCACCTGGTGAAAGGTGGATAGGACTGCTCTCATTTTATATTTCCTTTGCCTTCCTAAAATGGAATTATAATGTATCAATGATCACAAAATTGGTCATTATTATTACTCATTTTTCCATGATAGGCAAAACCATCGTTCCTTTTACATAGGTGATAATGATGTTGAATCTTATGAGATGGATCTCTGTGTTAATGATGTCAAAATCCTTTACTCCTAAGGCTCTAACAGTGGTAAAGAAAAGGAGATCTACTGAACTCTCAATATCAATCATTATCTAGTAGACATCACAAGATCCGTATAATGGCCTCATCTTATCCAAGACGTATACATGGGGAACATTGCGTAACTCTCTTGAGAATCTTTTGCACAAATTATTAGATATCATGTTGACCCCTGGTCCTCCATATATGGTATGTATAGTCCTAATGTTAGGCTTATCACATGGCTATCTACTACCGCCTGATAGGTTTATTGATTTTGGAACCCTTCGTCCACCTTGGTGATTTCCTCTATCCCCATTTTCTACAACGAGGTCCTTTAGATACCACCTATCCACCAACTCTTCTATCTCATTTTTCAAGTGTCTAAAGTCTTTTGTTTCATCTTTGGTGGCCATCTGACATTGGGCTCATTCTCTATTCTCTTTACAACTTAAGCTAGCTCAACTCTCAAAGGATGACCCTTAAAAGGGGAGAGTAACCTTCCTCAAGGTTCTCTATTTCTCGACTATTATCCGATCTACCTGTTACTTGGTGCGAAAAGTTTGATTTTATTATTTTGATGTGCCCTGTCTGGACTTATCCTCATATTTTCTTCATATGGCACTACCTCTATATCAGTATAATTGCCTTTGACAAAACTTAGCTCCCTCTCAAGATTGATAAACTTTCTTACCTCCCTATAAGCTTTTTCTAAGGTGCGTGGTACTGTCTTAGTTAGCTCTATGAACATGTCAGAGTTTTTCAATAGGTCTCACCTAAAAGCCTCTATAGAAATAGAACTAGGGTAGTTAGAGATCTCCAATTTCTCTTCCTTGAAGCGTTTCATGTATTCTTCGGTGGATTCCCCTTTTCTCTGGATAATTAAGAAAAGATTATGAGACTTCTTCCTCAAAGGTTTGTTATAGGCGTAGTTTGTGATGAATTACCTAGCGAACTGTGGGAAGGAGATTATTGATCTGGTGGCCAAGTTGTTGAACCATTTATGCACGCCTTCATAGAGGATGGTGATGGGCAAAAGACTGGCATCGGGTTAGTAATACCAATCTTGCGGATAGTTTTGTTTTATATGTGTAAAACTCTTGCAAGTGCATAAATCATTTTATAGAAAATGATAACTATACTCTTAAGGTCAATCAAATGAAGGAATATATGTGATTTTTAATTTATTATTCAAACTTTTAAAAACAAAATTAAATCCTAAACATCCTATCACGATATTTTGATTTTTGTGTTTCTTAATTTAATAACATAAAAATAAACATAGATATGATTCAATAAACAATTATGCAATTTTTTATCATTCATAACAGTGTAGTATTTATAGATATAATAATTAAGTTAATTATAATTTATCATATTATTTAGGTTATTAAATATATAAATTGATATTTATTAATTCCCTCTTTTTTATATGAATACCACCTTTGATAAAATTAGATATTTTTTGTTAATTAAACAAATCAATTAACCCTATAGGTAGGATAGATAATTAATTTAGTTAATTAAATTAATTCATTTTTCTAAGAGATTGAAGTTGAACTATTGAAATGCCACATTTGGTGGGATTAGACATTTTAAATTTTATTCAAGGTGTCCAAATTAAATGTAAGAATTTAATTATTCGAGTACTAACTTTAAGTTTTAAAACCATTACTAAAAATATGTTTTCAATACATTTTCGAATAATAGTTCTTATAAAAACTTTTGAAATAGAGCTTTACTCTACCTACCGGGTGATTGTGCCAACAAATAAAAGGGCACTACTCTAAATTAGATCGAATAATTAAACCTTAAAATCTAATTTTCATATTTAAGTTTGTAATAAAAAAAATATATTTCTCTCTAACATTCTTAATATAAAATCTTGAATAAAAACAATGGAGAAGAGGGTCATTTTATAGATGAGAAAAAGGACAAAAGAAGTAAAAAAATATCTCAAAAATTGATTTTAGAGGATTTTGGATAGGCTAGCACACGTGTGTTGGCTACGTACGGGCGTGTGCAACTGCGTGTGCATGAGCATACTGGCTGTGCGTGCAGGAGTCAACATTTTTGAAAATTTTAACCCATTTTGTCCAATTTTTTCATTTTTATGACTTTTTTTCATTTTTTTTCTCAATATATTTGTGATGTATTGCTTATAGTATTTTTTTGTGTTTTTAAGTTATTTTTGAACGAAAATACTTGAAAAATAATAAAAATACCCATGATTCTGAAAAGATAAATTTATATAAAAATATGATAAAATCATTCAAATATAAATCTATTTAATCCATTAAAGTACATTAAATCATGGTAATTTTAGTGCTTTTTAAGCACTTGATGAGTACAACATCAAGTCCCCTACAATGACGCCAAAAACTTGACGAGCGCAACATCAAGTTTTCGACAACGGTGCCAAAAACTTGATGAGTACAAGACCGGCATAACAATATCATACCGATCTTGCGGATTACTTTGGTTTTATATTTTTAAAACTCTCGCAAGTGCACAAATTATTTTATAGAAAATGAAAAGTATACTCCCAAGGTCGATTTAAGGAAAGAATATATTTGCTTTTTAATTTATTATTCAAAATCTTGAAAAAGAACTTAAATCCTAAACATCTTGTTACAATATTTTGGTTTTTGTGTTCTAATCTAATGAGATAATAAAAATAAACATAGATATGATTCAATAAACAATAATGCAAATTTTTGGCACTCATAACAGTGGAGTATTTAAGGATATAATAATTAAGTTTATTATACTTGCCCATATTATTTAGGTTATTAAAGATATAAATTGATATTTGTTGATTCTCTCTTTTTTATATGAATATCACTTTTGGTGGAGTTAGATATTCTTTATTAATTAAACAAATCAATTAACATTTATGAGTGTGGTCAATAACTAATTTGGTTAATTAAATTAATTCTCTGTTTCTAAGAGATTGAAAATGAACCATTTAAATGCCACTTTTGGTGGGGTTAGACATTTTAAACTTTATTTAAGGTGTCCAAATCAAATCTAAGAATTTAATTATCCGAACTATGACTGAAAATATATTATCAATACATTTTCGAATAATAATTTTTATAAGAACTTTTGAAATAGAGTTTCACTCTAACTACAGGGCAATTGTACCAACAATTAAAAGAGCAGTACTCTAAATGAGACCAGATAATTAAATCTTAAAATCTAATTTTCAAATTTAAGTTTGTAATGAAATATAATATATTTTTCTCTAACATTCTTAATATAAACTCTTGAATAAAAAAATCAATTTATTTTATATAAATATTTTACCTATTTAATATTTTACAAGCATAATAACGTTATAATTATATCATATTTACAAATAGTCATTTATGTTAAATTTAATCACAGACAAAGTAAATATAACATATAATAATAAAACATAAAAAGATAACTGTAAAGAATCCATTAAAATTATATCTTAAAAGAATCCTTACAGAATTTTGACGTTAATTCTATTGCTGGAAAACCTCCAAACAAATTTGTATTTCCATTTATTGAATCGAAAACAAAAAATTTATATAAAAATAGCTAATCCTTTTCAAAAAGAGAAGAATTTTAAAACTAAAAACTAAAAACAAAAAGAAAACTTTCTAGAAAGAGAAAGAGCTTAGAAAATTGTGTGTTTTACAATTGGGGAAGAGGGAGCTGGACGTATTTGGACAGGTTGGCACACGTATGGGGTGAGAAAATTTTAGAAAACAAGCGTTGGGTGAGGTAGACGGGTGTTGGGTGCACGCAGGCGCGAGGGGGACACAACATATGAGTGTACTAGCAAGCACGTAACATGGCGCGAGCGTGTGCTTACCTACGTGGAAATCAGAGCGGTGTGTGTCGGGCGTGTGCCGACTACGTGTGAACGTGTGTCAGCCTGTATCGGTGTGTACTGGGTGTGTGCCAGTGTATGCTGGGAGTGCGCGCTAGACTCAGTGTGGATGGGCGGCTTTGTGCAGGATTTCAACCTTTTGGACATTTTTGACCGTTTTAACCCATTTTATCCAATTGTTTTCTATATTTTTTTACTTTTCCTCATTTCTTTTCTCAATATATTTGTGATGTATTACCTTTAGTATTTTTTTTCATGTCTTTAAGTTATTTTTGAAGGAATATACCTTAAAAGCAATAAAAATATGCGCGATTTTGAAAAGACAAATTTATATAAAAATATGATGAAATCATACAAATATAAATCTATTTAATCAATTAAAATACATTAAATTATGATAATTTTAATGCTTTTTAAGCACTCATCACAACCCCTAACTAGCTTCTTGGTAGTTTCTTAGCAAGAGAAGCGGTAAAAAGTAAAATAAAAACTGAAAATTAAATTATCATAAATCACTTCCGTGGATTGATACGGTTGCATTTAGCATATGCAATAAGCTGTTAAACCTCTAGGTTTCCTAATGGACGAGTTTAAGTTTCGTGAGGGTTTTTAGTAATGATACCCACAAACATTAACAAAAAAAAACAAAAAAAATAAGAAGTTAACTAAAATTTAAAATAAAGTAAAAATACTAAAATAAAATAAAGAAGTGAAATACAAAAATATCTCATGTTTATAATCTCTTATATTTCATAATTGAAATCTTAAGCATAGATTATTTCAACTTCCTAAATATTCATAATTTATTATAATAATTAGTTGAAAATCATTTTCATATTTCATACAAAAAATATATCAATTTAATTTCACCCAAACTTAGTGTCAGGAATTCGAATTCGCTTTGATTATATTCCTCAGAAGTCAATACTCTCTAAAACATTGAATCCTATGGGTTCAAACACTCGTACTAATTTATATGCGAAAGAGTTTATGTATAGAAATGAACTAATATGTTTGCATATGTATTAAGAAGAAAGGCTCAATGTGTTATTTTAATGTTGATCTTATGAAAGGAATTAATTGTAAGAATTTATAAAATATTATACATTAATTTTATGCATCAATCAAATTTATCAAATAAAAATATCAAGTAATATTCCTTTTAGAAAATGTAGGAAAATACAATGACTTCTTAAGGAATTACTTCCTATATTTTCTTTTTCATTAAACCATTTCTCACAAATGTTTAGGCTTTTTTGGTCATAGTATATAGATTATACTATTCATTTTCATCTCTTTCTTTCTATTTTTTTTCTTTCTCTTATATTATTTTTTATAAGAGAATCTATTTTTTAGAGAATGGACCCATATATAGATTGTACATTTTTTATATGGTAAGTTGAGTGGTTAATATTTGGGATTTTTGTTTGTATTTGTATAAGTAATCGTAGATATATCTCCTTTTTAATATAAGTCATGCATGAAAGAAGAAAAATATGTATTATTAATTTTTACTTAAATCATTTAATCTAAGCAAAAGAAAATAAATATATAACACTTCATTAAGATGTAAAAATCCAGACATTCAATGCTAAGTTTTATAGAAATCATCTAATAATGCTGAAAAAAATAAGAAAGTATTTAGAGTAGCAAAAATAATATTTATCACTCAGAATAAAAGATAATAGGCTTAAAATAATTTTCACAAGGATAGTCTCCACTATTTGATTCATAGACATCGATTTTAGGTTTAATATAATTTTTAAATCTTATCAAGAAATACTAGTCACGACAAAAACTAACTAATTACCATATACTCAATGATATGTTTTCAAAAATTAATCTAATAGTGAAAAAGACTTAACTATTTACTTAAATTTGATTTCAAGAAATGATAAATTTTTGTGAGAATTTTTTTAAAACTAATCCTAACATTCTAAAAATTGCTAAACCACATAAAGAAAATAAAATCAAACATAATAAAAATGAAAATGTGAACATAATTTTTTTAGTTCACCACTTCCAACCTAGAACAATTGTCCTCAATACAGGTGTATCCATAATGTTCACCATTAAAGTTCACAGAGACAATCGCTATGAACTTCTAATATCTCAATAAATATTTGTAGTTTTAACAATTCTAAAATTATTCAAATGAAATTAAACGAAAATAAACAAAAGAAATTAAATAAATAAAAGAAAATTACCTAAAATGATGGGTTGTCTCCCATCTAGTGCTTAGTTTAATGTCTTAGCAAGACGTAACTTGGTGATTTCATTTTAAGTAAACTCAATATCCCCACATCATTGAGTCAATCAAACCTACATGTAGGACAAGTTTATCTACCAATACTTTTTAAGTCATATCCTATGGATTTTCAAAATTTTATTTACTTAAAACTAAAGATATGATTGTTGGTTTTAGATAACCTACTTCTAAGAGCAAGTCAAATAACTAAGGCATCAAAATATATTTGAACCTATATCTAACAAAGCAACTACCTTCTTTTATCACAAATTTTAATTAAAAACTTTAAAATTTTGAGATAGCTTCATATTTTTTTTAACTAATCTAACACTAAGTATTAAAATAAATACTAAATAATAAAAATAAAAATTAAGAAAAAAAAAAAAAAAAAAAAAAATGATAAAATAAAAATAAACAAAATAAAAGAAAAAAATAAAGTAAAATAATAATAAAGCTAGTAAAATAAAGAAAAGAATAAAAATAATAATTATACCAATTTTATAATATATATAATACAAACAACTTTTATAAAAATTTTAATACATATAATTATACATACTTAAACTATATATATTTATAATACATTCATCTATCATATAATATAAACACATTTTTTACAAATAAATATACATGATTAAATTATATAGAATAAATATTTATAATACATTTTATCTACTATATAATACAAACATATTTTTATATAAATAAATATATACAATTAAATTATACAAAATATAACATACTCTATTTAATATATAATACAAACACAATTTTATACATGTTATATCATACAATATTTATAAGTTAGTAAACAAAAATATTATATAATAAATAAAAAAGAATAAACTAAAATTAATACAATTTAAAGAAGTTAATAATTATTAAATTAATAATTACAGTCTAAGTTAAAAATTAAGTTAATATCTTTTTTATTAAAATTAAAAGTAAAAGTTAAAAATTAATTAATCTTTTATTAATAACAAGTATTAACAAATAATGCTTTCTGGAAAGAATGGTGGGACAAATCTTTTGTAAAAACCATCATCCCAGATAGACCATCGTTCTTAGGAAAGACTAGTGGTATAAAAGCTACCAAAAACTAGACTATTAGATAGAACTCTCTTAGATGTTTACATTTCATGTTATTGCACAGTTAATTTTTTTTTAATAATTTTTTTAAATAAATTTAAAAACTAAAATTAAATATTAAAAGTTAAAAAGTTTTTTTTAAGAAAGAAAATAATTAAATAAATTAATTTTTTTTACTATTTAATTATATTTTTTAAAATTTAATTTTTAAATTTTAAATTTAGAATATAAATATAAATTTTAAATTTATTGTTTATTTAGATTTTATTTAAATTTAATAGTTAAATTAATTAATTTAAATTTATGATTTATTATTATTATTTTATGAACATTAAATCACAAATATTTATTCAAAAATTTTATTCTTTTTATTTTAAATTTGAATTTAAGTTTTCAATTTTAGATTTAGAATTTAAATTAAATTTTCAATTTTAGATTAAAACTTTTTTTATTTTTTTTAAACTAACAAAATCACCATTATTTAGAACACAAAAAGTTTTCAAAATTTTAATAAATAATTTAAAAACGTTATTCTTTTCTTGGCAATAACACCAAAAACTTGATGCACACAAAACTAACATCGGGTTAGTAATATTGATCTTGAGGATAGTTCTTTTTATATTTATAAAACTCTTACAAGTGCACGAATCATTTTATGGAAAATGACAAGTATATTTTCAATATCGATCTAAGGAAATAATATATGTAGTTTTTAATTTATTATTCAAACCTTATAAAAAAATTAAATCTTAAATATCTTATCACGATATTTTAATTTTTATGTTTCTTAATTTAATAACAAAAAAAAACATAGATGAGATTCAATAAAAAATATGTAATTTTTTATCATTCATAGCAGTGGAGTATTTATGGATATAATAATTAAGTTAGTTATGTTTGCTCATATTATTTAGGTTATTAAAGATATAAATTGATATTTATTGATTATCTATTTTTTATATGAATAATAATTTTAGTGAGATTAGATATTCTTTGTTAATTAAACATTTCAATTAACACCTATGAGTGAGGTCGATAATTAATTTGGTTAATTAAATTAATTCTTTTTTCCAATAGATTGAAAATGAACTATTGAAATGCCACTTTTGGTGGGATTAGATATTTTAAACTTTATTCAAGGTGTCCCAATTAAAACTAAAAATTTAATTATCCGAGTACTAACTTTTAAGTTTTAAAACAATTACTGAAAATATGTTGTCAATACATTTTTGAATTTTATTTCTTTTAAAAAAATTTGAAATATAGTTTTACTCTAACTCTTGGACGATTGTGCCAACAAATAAAAGAACACTACTCTAAATCAGATCGAATAAATAAACCTTAAAATCTAATGAAAAATAATATCTCTCTCTCTAACATCCTTAATATAAAAATCTTGAATAAAAACAAAATTAATTTATTTTATAAAAATGTTTTACCTATTTAATATTTCGCAAGCATAACAATGTTTTTATTATATCATATTTACAAATAACCAGTCATGTTAAATTTAATTACAGACAAATTAAACATAACATATAAGAATAAAACATAAAAAAATAATTATAAAGAATTCATTTTAAAATTATACCTCAAAAGAATTTTTACAGAGTTTTGATGCTAATTCTGTTTTTGAAAAATCTTTAAATAGAATTACATTTTCGTTTATTAAATCAAAAACTAGAAATCTATAAAAGCATAACTAGTTCTTTTTAAAAAGAGAAGAACTTTAAAACTTAAAAATAAGAACTAGAGAGAGAAAGCTAGAGAGAGAAGTGGGAGACATATAGATGCTCACAATATCTATCCATATCATAAGGAGTTTTTCCATTCTCATGTCTCTCATTCGTTGCCTTCAAGGCCTATTCTTGCCTCTTATTGGTCTCTTCTAGTGCTTGTAATCACGCTTCCTTATCTTTCTTTTCTTGAATCCAATATTTATCACTAGGCCTCGCTGAGCTAGAGAAGGGATTTCCCTCATCTTCATGATCAGCTTGTTAGGGCTCAGGATGGTCACGCCCAGCTACATTTCCATTAGACAGCTTAATTGTTTGGTCTTCCAAGGTCTTTCCTCTTGTCTAGGAGCATAGTGACCTATTTTCTCTCTTGGTTTCCTCAGGTTCTTTTCTCAGTTCGAGGAGTTGTCATGACAACTCTTGGTTGTGGATGATATCTTTTACCCTGGTTTCATTGAGGGTTGGTGAGGTGTTTCTTTGAGTTTCCATTGCTTTATGGCCAGTCAACCTCAACCATCTTCCATCATGAGTTCCCACCATGGTATTTATAGTTCATGGGTAGAATATGTTTGGTTTTCCAAGTTTCTCTCAAGGAGTGGGATGAATCTCAAAGGATATGGGGTCAGAAACTCACGCTTGACCTTAGAATCTAAGCCCACAATTGGTACCAAAATGTTAAGATTTGACCTGATTTTAGAGAAAGAACATAGAGAGAAGTTAAGACAGTTGGCTAAATAAGTGAATCTCATAAGAGGTCCATCTATTTATATAACATTACCTATACATGTGTCAATTACATAATGAGTACACATATTTACATGTCGGAGGGGTATAATTGGCATAAAGTAAAATATATCATGGGTTGAGGTCGACCCTAGCTCAGACTGATCATTGAGCTCGGACTGACCTACAAGTAGGACATCTGGGGTGCTTTCCCTTCCATCTCGAGTTGGTGACGTGATTTGAGCGGATTGCATGGGTCGGGAACTAGACTAGTCCAGATATAAAAACATGTCCAATTAGAGAAAACCAATGGAATCATGCTCCAATTGTTGGACTTCCTTATGGGCCTTGGCTCCGTGCGTACCGATTGTAACACCAAACCAGTCGGCGTTGATGAAAGGAGAGGGTGGTGTAATGTGCCTTCACTGGTAAATGCTTGTGGTGGTGGCAATGCCACGTGTAGGAAAGATAGATGGAAAAAGAAATGGGACAAATAATCAATGCATTAGCTAGTTATTCCTAATTGTTGGGAAATTACGCAAATTCCCGATAAGCCAGATTTATGAGAAAGCAAGAATAGAAAAATAACACACATAAATTTGATAACGGAGTTCGGCCAATCTTGTTTACGTCTTCAAATCTATTGTAGATCTTTTTACTGAAAGGGGAGAAATTATACAAGGTGTTTACAACACTCACAACTCACAACCCAATTACACCCAAGAAAATTACTCTCAATTTTCTCTCATAAAAGATTTTCTCTCAATTGGAATGAACACATGTTTTGATTAATTCATTACAATTACAAATCTATTTATAGGAAAATTCATTCCTTGAATTACTCCTTAAATTAATGGTTCCTTGAATTGCTCCTTGAATTAAGCTCATTGTTTTGCTCCATGTTTTGCTCCTTGTTTTGCTTCATGTTTTGCTTCTTGTTTTGCTTCATGTTTTGCTCCTTAAATTAGGGAGCTTTATAACAATCTCCTACTTGAAGACTGATTTTAATATGTCTTTACATTGATCAATACAATAGCTTTTCTAGTCTTGTTACTCTAGCAGACCAACTGAAGTCGAGCACAACTTAAGTTTGTCAATAGTTACCACTTTTGTTAATATATCCGCTATATTTTTGCTTCCTTGTATCTTCTCCAGTATTAACACATCATCTTCCAATAGAGATCTGATGAAGTGATAATGAAGTCCAATAATAAAATGCTGAATTCTTCGCCAAGTGTATTGCACTTTGACTATCACTGTGTAGAACATTCTTCTCCTGTTTGAATCCCAATTGAGTTAACAAACCTTGAAGCCATATCATTTCTTTACTAGCTTCAGTCACTGCTACATACACAGCCTCTATAGTGGATAGAGTGACAATTTTTTGTATTTGTGACATCCAATTAACAGCTATAGTTTCAATAGTAAATATATAACCGGTGGTGCTTCTTTGGTGATAAACTTCACCTCCAAAGTCTGTGTCTATATACTTGTACTTTTAACTCTCCTTTACTAAAGTATAAGCACTTTTCTGTGGTGCCTCGTAGATACCTCAAAATCCACTTGATTGCTTCCCAATGAGTTTTCCCTAGGTTTGACATAAATCTACTAACAACTCCTACTACATGGCCAATGTTTGGTCTCATACAGACCATTGCGTACATCAAACTTCCCATGGGTGAGGTATAAAGAAATTTAGCCATGAATTCTCTCTCTTCCTCTGTCTAAGGGGATTGATCCTTGGATAGGCAAAAGTGACTGGCCAAGGGTGTGCTAACTGGCTTGGCGTCGCCCATGTTGAATCTTTGCAAAACACGATTGATGTACTCTACCTGAGATAACTACAAGGATCCTTTCTTCTTATTTCTTGTGCTTTGCATTCCAAGAATCTTCTTTGTTGGACCCAAGTCTTTCATGTCAAACTCCTTTGACAATTGCTGCTTCAACCTTCTAATATCATTCATATCTGAACCTGTTACTAATATATCATCAACATAAAGTAGTAAAATGATATAATTGGACCTATATCTCTTGAAGTAGCAACAATGGTCAGCATAGCACTTATGGAAACCTTCCTTGTGCATGAAGCTATCAAACTTTCTGTACCATTGTCTTAGGGCTTGTTTCAGGCCATACAAACTCTTCTTAAGTTTGCACATCATGTTCTTCTTCCCTCTTTCTGAGAAACCTTCTGGCTGGTACATGTATATCTCTTCATCTAAATCTCCGTGAAGGAATGCAGTCTTCACATCCAACTGTTCAAAATGAAGATCTTCAATGGCTACAATACTCAACACTAATCTAATAGTATTGAGCTTCACAACGGGAGCAAAAATTTTAGTGTAGTCAACTCCTTCCTTCTATCGAAACCCTTTGACAACTAGGCGGGCTTTGTATCTCTTGGAACCATCATGCTCCTCTTTTACCCGATACACCCATTTGTTTTAAAGTGCCTTCTTTCCCATAGGTAACTCAACTAGTTCCCATGTTTGGTTGTAGATGAGAGATTTTATTTCTTCTTTCATGGCAAGCTCCCACTTGCTGGAATCTCGAGTCTGACAAGCTTCATCATAGCATTCAGGCTCTTCTCCATCAGTCAGCAACATATAGTTCATGTATCTCCTGTTAGGCACATGAGGTGGAGAAGACCTTCTCAATACAAAAACTGGAGTAGGAGACTGTGGTGTGTCGGACTGTTGTGTACTACTCTATTCAACAAGTTCCTCTGGCTGAGGACTTGTTATAATTGGTTCCATTGCGAAACTATCTCTATATTAAAAGCTTCTTAACAGATGTTTAGTTATCAAAAATCATCAATATTTTTCAACGATAATATGGATGGAGAGAATCGTACGGTCTCACAGAATTCCTTGGATATTAGTTCAGCTTATTGCCATGGTAAAAAAAATAGCAATTCAATTACATTGTTGAAAGGGTAAGGATGAAGATCTCAGGTTGAGCAGAGAAACAACTTTCTTTGGTAGGTAAAGAGATTCTCCTCAAAATAGTTGCTAGTGTAGTCCCTAACTATACCATACAATGTTTCATGTTATCTCTTGGCCTTTGTGAAGAGAGTGAGAAAAACATGCAACAATTTTGGTAGGGTTCAACAAATGATCAACGTGAAATTAAGTGGCTATCATGGCAAAGACTCACAAAAGTTGACTTAAGAGTGGTTTGGGTTTAAAAATCTATACTTGTTCAATTTAGCTCTGGTGGCTAAGCAATGCTAGATAATTATTTCAATGACAAGTTGCTTACTAACTCAAGTTTTTAAGTGTTGTTATTTTCATAATACTTTCTTTTTGAGGCAAGGTTGGGGCCTTCAGCTTCTTGCGCATGGAGAGGTTTCCTCCAAGCAAAAGCACTTGAAGCTGACTGGATGGAGATGCAAAATTAATGTTGACTCTCAAGTGGACCCGTGGTCAAATCCTTGGCTATCAAGAATTGATGGCTTTAGGTCCTTTTCTCACCAAGTTGAAAGTATTAAAAGGGTGGGTGACTTAATGATTCATGATACAAATTTTTGGGATGCAAACCTCATCAATCAACTCTTCATTTTTGATAAGACACGTCTCATTCATTGAATAAAGATTGATCCTATTATTCATCATGATGATAATTTCATTGGCATTTCAACCTCCATAGATATGAGCTTGCTTTCATTAAATTTCAGGTGGATAGTTTGGGTGATCATATTGGTGGAGAGTTTAATCATGTACAGAAACTATGGAAGACTATATGGAAGTTGAAACTTCCACCCAAGGTAAATCATTTTATCTGGTCATGCATGCATAAAGCGATTGCCATCAAATATGCAATTCGAAGAAGATGCCAATTAACGAGTCGATAGTAAAGTCATTTCTACAATATGTGATCAGGCTGAAGAAACTCTGGTATATATGTTATTCAAATGTACGGTGGCCACTTAAGTATTTGGAGCTTTATGCACACTACTTACTACTCAAAATCTGGTCTCTAGTGTGTTGTAAATTAGCTTTCAGTAGCTTACTTCTTTAATTGGGGCTAATGATGTTTTAGCTACGGTGGTTCTTGAATTGTGGCAGATTTGGAAAGCACGAAATGGTTTTAATTTTCGACAAGACAATGGACATTGGTTGAATTGTTTTGACAATAAAAAAGCAATTTGAAGAGTTTGCGATTGCTACTGGCTAGTGAACTAGTTATTGGCTAGGATTAACTAGTGGCAATCCTCTCTTCTCTATCATCTCTGTTTATCTGTTTTGCTTCGTAATATTATTTTAATGTTTGAATTTGTATTGTGTATTGTACCTGTAAATACAATTTTATTAAATAAAGTTCAATAACTACATATTAAATAAAATAAATTAGCAATTCACATTTATCCTTTTTTTTTCTTCTACTATGTGTTCTATATGTGTTTTAAAATTAATAAATTTTATGTCATTATTTTTTAGATTAAATACCTATGAAAATTGTTTTGCTTGTTTGTATGACTGATAATTAAATTTTAATTATTACAATAAATTATCAAAAAATATAAATTTAAAGGTTATTTTATTGTATATATAATACAATTTAGTAATATATATAGAGCACTTATGAACTATATATATATTTTAAATTAATATCATCCATATAATTTATTTTGAAAAGGAAAATATATATATTTTGGTAATCACGTGACTCTCTCCCTCTATTGTTTTTTTAATAGATAATCACCTGATTTACATGAAAAATAGTGATATAGCTTGCAAATGATGTAAAGTAAATTATATATTGTTATTATTTATATTAAAATTAATAATGATAAAAGATATTGTCATTAAAAATATTTTTAATTTATTATATAAGAAAAATATTATACATGTAAATGTTATTTTTCATTTATTATATAAGAAAAATATTATACGTGTATATGTTAATAGTTTATAAAATAATAATCCATACTATTTATGCGAGCACAATGATGGAAACATTCATGCTTTCAAATCTTGCATTCTAAGGGTGACAAATGGAACATGTGGACATTCTTGCAATCTCTATGTATATAAAAAAAGTTTCTTGTTTCCCAACTAGAATTATTTTTGTATGAAGCTTTTTGCTCTCCAAGAACAACAATTTTTCAATTAAGTAACAATTTCTTAAACAATATGTATTTGATTAATTTTTTTTTCACAAAATATTAAGTATAGAAAATTTTTTCTATGTGTTGGCCGAACATATGGTGATAGGGTATTTTAAATAGTCTCTAAAATCTATCAGAAATTGCTTAATAATGTAACTCGTAACCTTTATCAATTTAGAGAGTTATTCTCACAATCAAATTGTGTGTGACAATGAGAATTCAATTTTGACACCCTTCTTCCTTATGCCACGTCACATGACAATCGTATATTTATTGAGAGTGTTGAATTTAATCAAATTAATTTTTATTTAAGTCAATTATAAAATTCAATTTGATAATTACTTACTTTTTTTCACAAATTTTAAATGGATATCTAACTCTTAAATTTTAATATTTTAATTAATTCATATAATTATTTAATCCAACTAAATCATATATAATTAATTTTTATGGATTAAATAATTAAACCAAAAATACCATTTTATTCTTACATATTTATTTAACATTTATCACCTTCATAAAATATCCTAATAAATTAATATGCATTTTTATCACACAAATACTTGATTCCAAATTAGTAATTTATTTTTTTATTGAAAGCAACATTTTTCATTATTGTTATGCGGCATACTTGATAAAACTATGATTTCAACATGGTAAACAACATAATGTAATAAAACTAAGATTGAAGTCTGGAATATCAAAATTGATATTTACCTAATCTAATATATTTGAATAATCTATTGATATAACTATTAAGTATAATTTTAAGAATTTCATATATTGAAATAATTACACATGTATGAATTGAATTTTCAACCTAAATAGATATGTGAGACCTACAAGAAAATAAATATGCCAACCTATAGAATCTTTTCAAGAGCTCTATTCCAACTTGGTCAAGCGGGCCTCACAATGTGAATAAAATAAATAACATAGCAAAAATACAAATAAAACAACGAGCTTAATTCAATATACTACAAAAACAACCAACATATAAGAAAAAATAATTTACGATAACCACACCAATGACAGTGTACCTCACAAGCTCCTATCCAAGTTAACAACACGCATCAACATGGTAAACAATATAAGACATGTGAATCACGCAAACATATTCAAAAAACTATAAAAGATTTTCAATTATTTCAATGTCTTTGGGAACATATTCAATAAATGATAGCATAGTCTTATAATATGCGATCATATATAACATAATATGTAATGAGGTAAACCCATATAGGATCCAGCTCCTTTGTAGTAACATCTTCGGGTAGCTTAAGGAAATCACTCTATAACAAATGATTCACTAATAAGAAAATTAACGATATATAACTCGATAAAAAATATAAACACAAGTACCTTTACGAGTTAGGATACCTGTCTTAACTACACCTAAGATTCCAATTGTTTTCCGTCTATACAGCAAATGATCCAAGTAGATCTAAGCTCGTCCTGAAAGCTTCATCGCCACGTGATGTGAATGACTACTAATGGCTCAACCTCTTAATATGCATACATGTTGCGACCCTATAATACTCGATTGACATATGGCACACAACACATATACTCCTCACTTATGCATCACGTTGCAACCTTGTAAGACCCAATTAAAACATGTTATAGCACCACATAAGCTCCACACCTATAGGACCTATTGCATCCTTACAACTACCAGCCAAACATGGCACACAACCATACAAGCTCTTTACTTATGGGAACTGTTGCATTCTTACAATTACCAGTTGATATATAGCACATAACCACACAGACTCCTCACCTAAGGGACTATTGTACACTTTCAGTCCACACACAAAAAAAAACGATACTGAGAGATACTCCTTGAAATAACATGCTCTTTACTAGTTAATGACCACTTTAACTCTGAATAAAACCTTACTCAATCTCACATTTGTTCCACTTAACCTGATGTTTGTGAAATATGATAAAGACGTCTCTCTAATATTCTATGTCCTATAGATTTAAATAGTATTTTCCAGACCAAACAATCAAAATAAAAATGGTCTAAGAATGGATCGATAAAGTATGATGCCAAACAGGAAGCACCTCCCATTGATTATGGCCATGAAAGCAAGAGGAGGAGAAGGAAATTTATAGAAACATTTAGCCTTTTGGACCCTCTCCAACCATGTTGGAAAGGGTAATAACCACCATTAGTGAGGGTAATAACCATTACAACACTCGTTAACCATGTTGGTGAGGGCTTGGTGAGAACGTCAATGACTCCAAGAAATGTTAAGTCCCCAATGGTATAATACAATAGCAAACAAAGTCCCCAATGGGACAACAAAATAATAAATACCCAATAATGAAAACTATATGTAATCTAAGAGAGTTACCCCACGTTTGGTTGGAGGGAATGGAATGGAATCAGAATTGATTCCTTCCATTTTGTGTGTTTGGTTGGACGGAATGGAGGGCGGAATGGAATCTGATTACTAAAAGAGAAGGAATCACAATTCCTTCTCCCACCTTTAGTAATCATTATTCCATTCCCATCTAAACTTTTTCTTTCCAATTTTACCCTCACCTAAAATATAACCTTAAATTCAAATCCCAAATTCTCAAACCCAAAATTTCAAAACCCTAAACCCTAAACCCAAAATTTCAAAACCATAAACCCTAAACCCAAAATTTCAAAACCCTAAACCCTAAATCCAAATCCTAAAATCCTAAAATATTAAACCCTAAACCTCAAATCCCTAAACCCTAAACCCTAAAACCCTAAAACCCTAAACTTTAAAACATAAATCCCAAAACCCTAAAACATAAATCCCAAATCCCTAAATCCCAAATTCCAAATTCCAAATCCTAAAACCCTAAATCCTAAACCCCAAATCCCCAAATTCCTAAACCATAAACCCTAAACCTCAAATCCCTAAACCCTAAATCCTAAACCCTAAACCCTAAAACCCTAAACCTTAAAACATAAATCCCAAAACCCAAAACCCTAAAACATAAATCCCAAAACCCTAAACCCTAAACCCCAAATTCCAAATTCTAAAACCCTAAACCCCAAATCCCTAAACCCTAAACCTTAAACCCTAAAACCCTAAACCCTAAATCCCCAAAACCTAAAACCCTAAACATTAATCCCAAAACCCTAAACCCCAAATTCCAAATCCTAAAACCATAAACCCTAAACCTTAAACCTTAAAACCCTAAAACCCTAAACCCTAAATCCAAAATTCTAAAACCCTAAACTATTTTTAGAAAAATAATAATTTTAACCCTAAACCTTAACCTACAAATATAACCCCAAATCCTAAATCCCTAAACCCTAAATCACACATCCCAAACCTCAAAACCCTAAACCCTATTTAGAAAAATAATAATTTTAATAATATATTTCTTTTTAATTAAGTAATACTTATTTAGAAAAATAATGATTTCAATAATGTATTTTGTCTGACGAAAAAATAGTAATTAAATGACATTATTTGAACTTTACAGCATGTAGGGGTATTAAGGTCATTTACAGCTTTTTTCATTCCATTCCAGTGGCAAACCAAACACTATAATCCTGATTCTGAGCTTGATTCCAGTGGTTAAACCAAACAAAATTGTTTCCTTTCCATTCCATTCCATTCCGATTCCGATTCCGATTCCATTCCACGAACCAAACGCCACCTTAGTGTATTTAAAAGAAAAATATGAAATTGTGCCATAGGTGATACTAAGCCACTAGTAACCAACCTTAAAAAGGACATACATAAACATCAAATAAAATATAAACATTGTGTTTTATGTCAATACCAAAACCACAAGACACAAAAGTTGAATCCTTGACAACTAGTTTATAATATAATCGAGGTCATTAAGTCTATTTTAGCTTCTCTATTACATCTTTTCCTTGATTACTCGTAATATTTATAAATAGATGTATATAATCATATCATAGATTGCGTTCAGTTATTTATGTATTGGATGACTAAACAAAAGAACTACTATCTGACATTTGCAAACAGATAGAGTAGATTCCAGATCTTATGAGATAACTTTCCAGTCCACCGTACACATCGAGATACCAAGATGCAAGGCATCTTAGCTGACTAGTACGATCATCGTCGAGAAAGTCAAATACTAAAGTGTTGCAACAAGGAGCCAGTTTAATCACTGAGAATTAAGATCATGCTGTACATGGTCATCAAGTCATATATAGAAACATTTATGAGTGAACAAATATTATCAATGTTTCTAATATGACTAATCAAGTCCTATATAATCGACTATTGTACAAGGTACCCCCAACTAGTGCCTTCACATCAATCATTAGGGATAGGGGTCACTCTATTACCAAATATATTTGGGCCATACTATTGACATAATTAAAGATCCATTATTAAAATTTAATTAATGGTTACAACCTACTTTGATTATTTCACTTAAACTCAATCCTCTTGTATGTATATTGATATATAAGTTAAGTAGACACAAATAATCAAAGATTTTCAATGATTTATTTAAAGAATATAATAATACATACAAATAAATGAAATGTTCAACTTATTAATTCCACTTTTAGCAAAGTTATACAAACTCATTTGCCATTTATGGATTGATCCTAATAATCTCTCACTAGCCCTTAAGAAAATCATATATATCTTTTAACCCCATTCCTTCTAAGTGATCCTTAAAATACTTAGTAGGTAATTTCTTGGTAAATGGATGGACAAGGTTATTATCTAAAGCTATCTTCATGACTACTACATCTCTCCATTGTACAATCTCTTGAATTTAATAATACTTGCACACTATTTACTTTTCTCATTTGTGGCTTCTTGGTTCTTTTGAGTTAGCTATTATCTCATTGTTATCACATTATAGTGTAAATGGTTGGTCCATATTTTAAACAACTTCCAAAAATTCCAAGAAATTACAAAGCCATACACACATGTGGCAATTTATTCGACCTCTATCATGGAATCTATTATATGGCCTTGCTTCATGCTCTTCCATAGTATGGATCCTCTAATGAAGGTAAACATTGACCCAAACATTGATTTTTGAGAATCCTTGTTTGCTTGAAAGTTAGAGTCTATATACCTTATGGGGATCCTATAATTCCATTCATCAAAATAGTTGCACATAAGTGAATTAAAATTTTGACCCAAATAGGAAATTAATACCTAGATGAGGTGTGAATATACCAACCTATGGAATCCTTTCACAAGTTCTATTTCAACTTGGCCAAGTAGACCTGAACTAAAAAATAGCACATCGAAATGTATAATAATAATAATAATAATAATAATAATAATAATAATAATAATAACATGCTTAATTAAACACATCATAAAAACAACAGGTAGATAAAAAAGAAAAATCTACAGTAAACTTACTAATGACAATACGCCTTACAAGTTTCTATCGAGGCTAACAAAATGCATTAAATAAGGAAAATATCACATAATTTGTGAATCAAGCAATCATACTAGGAAAGTGATGAGTGCTCAAAAGTACTCAATACATCATGTTTTTATGTATGATTTATGATTAAAAAGATTTATATTTATTTAATTTTATTACTATTTTATATAAATTTGTCTTTTCAGAATCACATGTATATTTTATAATTTTTCAAGTATTTTAGCTTAAAAAATGAAATTGATCAATACTTAAAGAAATACATTTGAGGCACTCCATTCAATGCTCCAAACCAATAAAAAATGATACAAGCAAGTAAGGGAGCCAAGTTATGCAAAACATTGTGTGATGTAGTGTGGAATTATTGTGTGTTACGGCGTGGTGCTTTAGGATTTAGTACAAATGACTCTAAACCTTCACGAGTTACTGGGTGAAAAACATGCATGCCATGGCACGAGATGCTCAGACCATTTATAAAGCGTGTGTCAATTATTTGTATGATGTGGTGTGGATTATTATGTGCCGCGATGCCAACCTATCCGAGGAGATCTTTTGAATCTATAAATAAGACCCCTATTTCACTGTATCAATCATTCCTTATCCATCATCCTTCTAATTCCTTTCATTTTTAGTCTTTTAAAGCTTTTTAGCTTTTCTTTTCTTAGTTTAAAGTTATTGTCTCAATTGGGACCTGAAAAAATTTTAGTTTATGTAATAGTTGTAGATCTAATTCAATAAAAGTTTGGCATTTCTTTTAGAGATTTTTCAGAAATAATTCAAGAAAATTTTGTTGAGGTATATTTATGTATTCTTTTAAGTTATTACTTATGTGTTATTTTTACATACTATGTTTAATTTTCTGTTCAATTATTAAATTGAGCATGCATGGTTAAAATTGTAATGGGATATTTGTAATGTTGTCATGCTTGTGAAATATTAATTAGGTAAAATATTTTTACAAAATTAATTATTATTTTCTATTCATGAATTCTAAAAATTTTATTTTAGAAAATTTAGTAATGTCAATTTTCATGATAAACCTAAAATACGAAAGTTGGATTTAAGATTTAATTATCTGGATTTGATTTAAAGTACTACTTTTTTATGAGTTATTTGGTTCACATGAATAGTTATAGTATAAACTCTATTTCAAATATTTTTTTAAGAATTATTATTGTAAGATATATTGACAACATATCTTTCGTAGTAGTTTTAAAATCTAAAAGTCATTTATCAGATAGTTAAACTTTTGAACCTAATTTTGACACCTTGAATGAAGTTTAAATTGTTAGACTCCACCTAAGTGGGACAATTAAATGATTTATTAATCTATCAGAGATGAAGTAGAATTTAATAATAAAATCAATTAATAGGCCTACCTAAAGATTTTAATTGGTTTATTATCAATAATGAGAATGATCCTTGCTCTAGACAATACATCTAAGAAATTCTCCACAGTATGATAAATGTCTAAATGCGTGAATATTTTATTGAATCTATCTTTGTTTTATTGTCATTAGATTAGGATTTCAAACCTAAAATTTGCAACAAAATGTTTAGGTTTTATTTTTACTTTCAAGAATTTGTTGAATAATTTAAAAACCATATGATCAATCTTTAGACTGACTTTGGGAGTATATTTATCATTTTCTATAAGTAATTTGTGTACTTCTGAGCATTTAATCAATTTTAAAAAATTTGCACACAATAATTTCTATGTATGAAGTTTTTGATGTCGTTGTTGTGGATTTTACTGGCCAACTCTTTTTGAATATGCTAATATGTTTGCTACATTGTGATAGATGTTAAAGGATAGGTAATATAGGAAAATGAGATGAAACACCTTTGACCTCTAATTTAATTGTTGAACCTTTTGATATATGAGTGATGCTTATTTTCGCAAGTGTACGAATCATTTAAGTAATAAAGTGTACAAAAGTACGGATATCGAACCCATAAGGAATGGCGTCACTAAGTACCGAAATTGACTAACCCTAATTTTATTAGAAAACCGAATTGTTGAAATTGTTTTAAAAGCAGATTAACATAAAACTAAACGCAAATAACAAAATTTAATGTTGTTCACAAATGATTAAAAATGCTAAGGCATTTAATTTCGCTAAATCAATTCAATCTGATTTCAAGTCATGTTATATGAGAATCAAAGCTAAAAATGATGGTTGAAAAACCCAAACTTATCTAATACTCTCTCTCAAGTTATATTAGAATTACTTATCTATGAAAACCAACTATATTTCTATGAAGATTTAATCACAAAAAAGCACATTACGATTTATGGAATTTCTAGAATAACCATATACATCATGCATTAGGTGTCAAACTCGCATTCAACATATGGTATTTATCACAAGAAGCATTCATTACACATCTCCTCTCGGTCTCAATATAATGCAACAAATCATCTAAATCTTGATCAGAAATTTAAAAGCATGAAGCATGGAAATAAATACTCGACTTGAAAACAATGAATTCATATAACCATAACAAAAGAAATCAGATTTCCTTGATTTAACTACATCATAGCCTTAGCAAAAATAAATTAGTTCATAATGAAAATATGAACAACCATTATTTCAATTGAATCCATTAATAACACAACTGAATAAATTGCAGAATATAAAAGCTAAGGAGAAGAGATGAAAAACTCTAGAAGATGAAGACTTAGTAGCATCAATGGTGAAGATCCTTCAAGTTTTTCCAAAATTTCTTTCTCTCCTACAAAAATGTCTTTGAACTCCCCTCTCTGCCGTCCCCCTCTTTTTCCATCATATTATATATATAGATCTAGGGTTTGGAGGGGCAATTTTGGAACAAAACAACCAAAAAATCTGTTTTCGGACGAAACTCGCCGGCGGCGAGTTTTCTGGAAAATAAATATTTTTAGGGTTTTCGATTTTGGCCGGCGGCCAAAATAATGTGGCCGGTGGCTAGATGCATTTGGCCGGCGGCGAGATAAATTTGGCCGGTGGCGAGATGAATTTGCCAAATTTTGTGCTCTCGGGAAGATTCTGTAGGATTTTCGCCGGCGGCGAGAATGCATTGGCCGGCGGCGAGATAACATTGGCCGGCGGCGAGATTTCTTTGGCCGGCGGTGAGATTTATTTGCTCAACGTATTCTCCGTAATATTTTTGCCTGCGGCGAGAATATTCTCGCCGGCGGCTAAATTCCAAATTTTGAAATTTTGTTTTCTTTTTATTTGCACTCAATCCCGTTCGTTGAAATTTGTCCCAAACTTCTCCAAAAATATGATTTTACCTGAAATTGCACTTTAAACACGAAATACCCGTGAAATGACATTTGTGGATTAAATAATCAAATAACCGCAATTTTTACACAAATATGAACATTTAAATCATAACAAAAATGAAATAATTTGACTCTTATCAATGAGTGATTGAATTTATGAGTCATTTCCCCCCATCTTTTGGCTATGAATATATCCTAGTTGTTGTGGATTATGTGTCCAAGTGGGTAGAAGTTATACCCATAAAAACTAATGATGCTAATGTTGTTAAATTCTTGAAGGATTCAATTTTTAGCAGGTTTGGGTCACCTAGAGCAATAATAAGTGATGAAGTCATTTTTGCAACAAACTTTTTAATGGAATATTGAAGGAGTACAACCTCACCCATAAAGTGGCCACCGCATATCATTCTCAAACTTGCGGTCAAGTGGAAGTAAGAAATAGGAAAATAAAAGGGATTTTGAAATGCACTATGTGCCCTTCAAGGAGAGACTGGGCAATCAAATTGAATGATGCCTTATGAGCTTATCACACAACTTACAAAACACCCATTGGAATAATTCCTTACCAGTTAATCCATAGAAAAGCATACCACTTAGCCGTTGAACTTGAACACAAGGCTTATTGGGCAATTAAAGAGCTAAATTTGGATTTGGGCAAAGTAGGCAAGAAATGGTTTCTCCAACTCAATGAACTTGAAAAGATTAGGGATGAAGCTTATAAAAATGAAAAATTGTACAAAGAACATATGAAGTGCTATCATGACAAAAAGCTAGTTTGTGAGTCTTTCCTTTATGAAATGAAAGTTCTTTTTATTTAACTCTCATATGAGATTGTTATTAGTAAAACTAAGATTAAGGTGGGATGGATCATACACAATTACCCAAATTTCTACACATGGGACGATAGAGCTGATGGATCCAAAAACACAAACAACATTTAAGGTCAATGTGCATTGTGTGAAGTCCTATTTGGAAAGAGGACACAAGGTAGCAGAAATTGAATCCATATTGGTGAACTAGCCTATGCATCAAATAGAAACTATGTCTAGCTAATATAGTAAACTAAGCGTTGGATGGGTGACAACCCATGATTATTGGTAATATTACTTTTTAAAAATTTTTTATTTTGTGTTATTTTATTTCCAATTTTTGTTAACAATATTTAGAATTATCAATGTTATAACCAATTGTTAAAGTGTGTGAGAAGTACACATTTTTTATCTATGTATAAATGATTGGATTAATGGATGCATTTGCATACCAACACTTAAACAGGGCAAACCATTGGGTAACTTTTCCACTCTCTTATTCTTTAATTTATAATAATTAAATTGAGGATAATATAAGTTCTAGGTTGAGGGTAAGAAAAAGTTACATTATAAAATTTGTGCTTAAATGAAATTTTTATATGTTTACATGTACATTTTTGTAATATTTTTTTTTATTTTTTGTATGCTTTAATTCATTTCTATTATTTTAGGAACTTTTAGGATAATTTTAAAATTTTTCTTACAAAATTATCATGTCTTTTAGTTAAAATTTAGAAAATGATTAAGTCATTGTACTGTTAGATTAATTTCAAAAATATTTCATGAAGTAATGTGATAATTAGTTAGTTTTTATCATAAGTAATATTTTATGATGAAATGTTAAAATTGCGATGATCCCAAAATCGGTGTTTTAGAATCAAATGGCGGAGACTACCTTGTGAGAATATATTTTGAGTCATTATCTTCCCATTCTGAGTGATAATATTTTTCTACTCTTTTTGTAAGGTTTGTGTTAGTGTTGGTGATGTTTGTGAACAAAATATATAATTGTAATTTTAGTTTCTAGATGTGTATTAGAAAACAAATTTCAAGTCGAAGAAACTATCGAGTCTCAACAATCATATATTAGGTATATTTCTATTCCTGTACATGTTAGATTGCATATTAAATACAATAGGAGCAATGTAAAAATAAGATACTCAATCGATCGATCGAGCAATAATACCTAAAATTGATTTTAATGCATTATTAGATCGATCGAGGGATTTACTCGATCGATCAAGGTTTAGATCGATTGAGTTAAATCACTAGATTGATCCATCTTTTTGAATATTAATTAAATAATCACTAGATCAATAGTGAGGATGTTCGATCGATCGAGCACTTGGTTAAATCAATTGAGCAGCTAGTTACATGATTTTAAAACATATTTGTAATACAAATAGGATTGATTTTTTACAATATTTTCTTATTTATTAAAAGTGTTTTGATTGATTTTATAGAAAAATATGGTAAATCCACTTTAACCTAATATACTTCAAAATATTCTACAAATACAAACCAAAAAATACATTTGAAACTAACCATACAGAAGCTTATTTGTGCTTTTTCTCTTCATCTTTAATTATTTCTCTTGTTTTACTAAAAGTTTTCAAGTAGGATTTTTCATTAAGTTAATTTATCAAACATTTGTGGTTGTGCTTGATGCATTAATAAGCCTACAATAATAATTGTGTTATCATGCTTTTAACTGATTGTTCTAGAATTTTGAGTTGTTTTCGATTTATCTGACATATTATTTTAATCAGCTAGTTAGGTTTTTCATTATTGAATCTACTCTAAGACACACACTTGCACTTGTGTTTATGTGTTAGTTTTTTAGGTGACAAGTTTGATTAACTCATTGACTCGAGTTTATTAGAATGTTGATCCGTATTCGAATGCTTATCTTTTAGCGACTATGATGAAAGTAATTGCTTGTAAGTATACTTGGGGACATTACCTGTGTAGATAGTTTGAGTCCTAACTTTCTAACTAGATATTTTTTTCATAGTGGATAGTTAGGTGATCCGATAGACTAATGATTTTTCACTTAAGTCATTGGTGTGGCCTAGCTTGTTTTTACCTAAAAATCTCGTGTGTTGATATTTTTATTTTTGCATTACTTCGTAAACATAATTGGTTGTTTTGAGCTTACAAAATTTTAATTTACCATACTTTAATTGATTAGATATTTAGATCCATAAATAAACAAACTTTCTCACCATAGTATTTGCATTAAATGTAGGATTTTTACACCTAATAGAGTATCATATATTAATTTTAATTCTTAAATTGAATAAGTTAAATAGAAATTTAAAGTATATGTCTTTCTCACTATTTATGCATCACTTCTATAAAAGAGGCATATATGGGGTTACCTAAACCAGTACAAAAAAAAACAAAAATTAGCTATTCATCCTATCGTTCAATAAATGTACAATCTGTAAATGACTTTTCTTTTAAAAAAGAGATAAAGAAAAAAGAAAGAAAAATGAATAGTAAAAATTACATACTATGACCCAATATCCTTCAAAGTAGTGAGAGTTGGTTAAATACAAAAGAAAAATATAGGTAATAATTCTTCAAAAAGTCATTTTCATTTTATTCATCTCTAAAAAGGCATACTACTTGAGATTTTTATTTGATGAATTCAATTGATGTATAAAAATGATATTTGATTTCTTTATAAAATATTTTAATTTAATTCTTTTCATAAGATCAATATTATGCACCATATTTGAGCTCTTCCTTCTTTATACATATGTGAAAGTATTAGTTCATTCCTATACATAAACTCTATTCTCATATACCTTTAAATGAGTGATTGAACGAAAATGATCAGTGTATTTGAGAGTATGCCTTATGAGGTTAGAGTCAAAGTGAATTTTGATTTCTTACACTGAGATATGGTAAATTTAATATTGATACATTTTTTGTTAAAATACTAAAGTGATTTTCAACTAATTATTACAATAAATCATGAATGGTTAGAATATTAAAATAACTTATACTATAGATTTTAATTGTAATCTTAAAAGAGATTAAAACACATGAGAATTTTGTAATTTTTTTCTTATCTTTCTCATTTTTATTTTACTTTATTTTAAACATTTATTTGTTTTTAATTTTTTCATTTTAAATTGATGTTTGCGAGTATCTTATATGAAAACCCTCACGAGACTGAAATTTGTCCACTAGGACAACCTAGGGTTTAAAGGCTTATTACATGCACTAAATGCAACCGTGTCAATTTATGGAAATGATTTAGGATAGTGTAATTTTATATTTAGTTTTTGTTTTTAATTTTTTGCCATTTTGGTTAAGAAACTAGCTAGAAGCTAGTTGGGGACTATGACAAGTGTTCAAAAGTACTCAATATATCATGATTTTATGCATGATTTATGGTTGAAAATATTTTTATTTACTTAATTTTATTATTCTTTCACACAAATATATCTTTTCGAAATCAAGCGTCAAAAACTTGATACACAAAAATTATTGCTTACAAATTTTGTAAAATTTATAAAACTCTCTCAAGTGCAAGAATCATTTATAGAAAATGTTAAGTATAATCCCAAGGTTGGTGTAAAGAGGAATCATATGGTTCTTAAATTTTTCAACAAATTCTTAAAAACAAAAATAAAATCTAAACATTTTGTCATAAAATCTCCATATATTGAGTTCTTTTTAGCACTAATTGCAATCCCCGACTAGATTTTTGCAAATCCCTTAGCAAGAATGGTGAAAAACAAAATAAAATAAACTATGCTAAATCATTATTGACCGTGTTGTATTTAACATATACAACAAGCCATTAAATCCCTTGGTTATCCTAGTGGACAAATTTAAGTCTCGTGAAGATTTTCATATACCAAACCCAAAAACATCAATTTAAAATGCAAAAATTAAAAATAAATAAAATAAATAAATAAACAACAAATAAAATTTTAAAATAAAGTAAAGTAAAAAATGAAAAAGATAAGATAAAATAATTACAAAACTTCTCTTGTTTTTTAATCTCATTTAAGATTACAATTAAAATCTATAGAATATATTATTTTAATATTCTAAACATTCATGATTTACTACAATAATTAGTTGAAAATTATTTTCATATTTTAATAAAAAATGTATTAATATTAAATTTACCCAATATGAGTGTAAAAAATTCGAATTCGCTTTGATTCAAACCTTACAAGGCATACTCTCAAATGCATTGATCCTATTGGTTCATGCACTCATTGAAAGGTATATGTGAATAGAATTTTGAAATAAAAATTAAATAATAGTTTTGCATATGTTTAAAGAAGGAAAGACTAAAAAATAATACATAATATTGAAAGGAATCAAATGAAATGATTTTATAAAGAAATCGAATATCATTTTTTACATCAATTAAATTCATCAAAGAAAAATCTCAAGTAATATGCCTTTTAAGAGATGAATAAAATGCAAATGACTTCTTGGGAAATTATTTTCTATATTTTTCTATTGTATTTAACTTATTCTCACTACTTTCATGGATATTAGGTCAGAGTATATAGTTTATATTATTTATTTTTTTCTTTTTTATCTCTTTTTTATTTTTTATTTTAGAGATATATTTTTTTTAAAAGAGAGGACACATGTATCGATTATACATATATTGAATGATAAGGTGAGTAACTAATTTATGAATTTTTCTTTTGTATTAGTTTAGATAACCCTATATATGTATAAATGAATAAAAAACATATATTTTAAATTTATGCTGAACTTATTCAATTTAAGTAATAATAAAAATTAATATATAACACTCACAAAGACTATAAAGATCATTTAACAATTTAAAATTTATAAGAAGAGTATTTAAAAGAGTAGATAAATATTATCACTCATAATGGGACGATAATGACTCAAAATGTATTCTCGCAAGGTAGTCTCCACTATTTGATTCATAAACTTCGATTTTGGGTTCATCGCAATGTTAAGATTTTATCATGAAATATTAATTATTAAAAAACTAACTAATTATCACATTAATTCATGAAATATTTTTGAAATTAATCTAATAGTGTAAAGACTTAATAATTTTCTTAATTTTAACTAAAACACATAATACTTTTATATGAAAATTTTAAAATTATTCTTAAAGTTCCCAAAATAATAGAAATAAATTAAAGCATACAAAAAAATATTCAAAATAAAATGTACATGTGAACATATAAAAATTTCATTTAAGCACAAATTTTACAATGTAACTTTTTCTTACTCCAACCTAGAACTTATATTGTCCTAAATGCAATTATTATAGATTAAAGAATAAGAGAGGGGAAAAGTTACCGAATGGCTGATCCTGTTTAAATATTGGTATGCAAATACATCCATTAATCTAATCATTTATACATAGATAAAAACTGTGTACTTCTCACACACTTCAACAATTGGTTATAACATTGATAATTCTAAATAATGTTCATAAAATTGGAAACAAATAGCACAAAATAATTAACAAAAAACAAAAATAATTATTACAATATCAAAAAACACTAAAAATTAAAGTTCTCAACATAAAATAAAATAATGTAAAACAAAAATAAAATATAAAATTTTGTATCATAAATCATAGCTCATCCTCCATGTCTTTCGACCCTTGTTCTTCATGTTGGTTTTATGATCATTGTGTAGGTATGAAATTAAAATCATAGTGTCGATACTCAGGTGCTAGTAAGTGTCTCATTTCCACCTCGAGATGATCCAATTGTAAGCAATTCATTTCATACATTAATCTGTGTGTTCTACCTGATCAAAATTTTGTTGGTTTAAGAATGTAGCTTGTTTGGTAAAGTAAGCATCATGGTACTCTTTTGTATAGCTCATTCTCTCCTCAAGATTATAAAGTTGATCTTATAAAGAAAGTCTTAAAGAAGGGACAACTCTTCGTACTCTTTGGACGATGTTCATACAAGAGCTCAATTCATCATAGTATGGTAGGTTCAATAATTCATCGGGATGTAAAGTCACTTTATCCTTTGAGTGAGGTACCCTCGCACTTTTACATAAAGTAGTTATTATTTAGGAGAAGAAGTAACTCAAATGGTGGTTATTAGTAGATAATTTGAATTTGTTGTAAATTTTAGTCCCTACATCTATGGGCATCTTAGAAGTGATTACGTAAAGTAAAATGACCCTATCTTTATCAATCGTAATGTAGTGTCTGGTGAGCATCAGTCTTGAGCATACAAAGTATTTTCAAATTCTAACAATCCTCGAGACCTTTATGTTTGTCACTAGTGTAAATCCACTCAGCATCATGAATAGTCAAAGCCTTAGTTACCGTATTATAATCTACATTATTAAGATAATATTTATAAACTCCCTCTCCAACCATTCTAGAAAATTATCTCGCGTTGTAGTGCAAGAAAAAGCATGATACAGCCCAAACAATTATCCTCATTTCAAATTTAATAGTTTCCCCATGCTACGGTTCTAGTAAATTCATGCCACTATATGAGTGTTCTGTCTTCACTTAATGTTTTATTTTAGAGGCACCCATACCGTGGAGTATAAAAATTCATGTCGAGGTGCATATGAAACTATTTTACTCCCTTTTTATTAAATTAAATAAGAAATAAATACATATAACACAAAATTAAATAAAAAAATTTAAAAGAAATAACATAAATATAAGATAATGGATTACCTCCCATCTATGACTAATTTTATTGCCTTTAATGAGACATTTCTTGGGAGATTTCATCTTTTTCTAAACCCAATATCCCTTTGTTACTGAGTTTTGTTGCTTTTCTTTTAACTTTTTTTTTCAGATATTCTTTTCTTTGCTTTGACAAGTGCTCCATCAGCTACTCCACCTAAACTTCAATTTTTTTAATGAAAAATTTCACAGAGTCCAACTTTGGATTTGTTCGTGCTTGGTTTTCTCAGCTTACTTGAATAAACAAATTCAAGTTGTCTTCCAAATTGAGATTGTTAGGAGGAATTTGGGTATTTACTGATGGAATCACAAGCTTGATGGGTTTGAGCCTTAGCAAAAAAGAAGGTTGTTTTGCCTCAATCAAAAATTAGGATGATTTTTGAACCCAAGATTGTATGTATTGGCACTAAAGTCATATATGAGTCTTGCTTAATATCCCCCTAATGTATTGACATGTTCAGATCCATTTCTAGTACCTACTTGATAAGGATAGGTTTTAGCACCATGTTCTAGATTTTTACACACATCACATTGTTCTTTGCTTGATGTGGAATTCTTTATGAAGAATGCAACTTGCTTGGTCGGTTGGGCGAGCTGCAACTGAATTACAATACTAGAGTCTACTTCATAGATTGTGGCTCTTCTCACTCTGGAGCTATTTTATTGGGGCTTAATACTCAACATCTCAAAGAGATTATAAATCTCTAAGGTTGTATACACACCTATAGCTCCTCCTACAACGTTGTCAACAATGAACTAACACTATTGTGTCAATCCATCATAGAAAAATTGGTTTTGTAGCTACAAAGGATAATTATGATGGGGGCACTGACTAACAAAAAGTTTGAACCTATTCCATGCTTCATGGAATGGTTCTTTCCCCATCTAAGAGAAATTTGCTATCTTAGCTCTTAGTCATGACATTTTTTTTATAGGAATGGAATTTTCCCACAAACTTGTTGTAAACGTCCTCCTAGGTCGTCAGGGAACCTAGAGAGAGTGACATCAGCCAAGCTTTAGCATTGTCTTGTAACGTATAGGGGAAACACATTATTATCAATTGATCCTTAGTGAGTACACTGAGAGGGAAAGTTTGAATTATTGAGTAAAAATCCCTAATGAAAGACCGTGAGCCTTCGTTAGGTAGTCTGTGAAAGGAAGGTGACAAGAAAAAATGAATATTTTGCTATTCATAGTTCTTAGTAGTCTCACCCAATTGGATTGAGGTAGTTGTAGTGCTAACTATTGGCCTTGCAAACTACTTCAGAGTGGTTTCCCTAGGTGGTGGATTTTCCTCCATTATTAATAGTTCAAGTAAAGGGTCAAGGTTTGGTTTACTAATTTTCTCTACAAAATGTCGTGGGACCTCAAAGTCTAATCTTCTTGATAGTGTACTAGTTCTATTTATGTTGTTTTATATGGTGTTAGAGGATACCCTAAGGACCTCTTACCTTTCATGAACTTAAGAGAGCAAAATTTAAAATCACTTGTCAAGTAAAAAAATAAAAAGAAAAAAGAAATACACAAAAATATGTTACATGTTTGTACCCAAAAATACTAAACATGTTATTTAATACATGATACATATGTTAATAAAATAAGAAAACTATACTAAAAATAAGTTAGTACACAAAAATAATAAACAAAAAATAATTAAAAGAAATAAGAATGCAAATAAGATTAAATAAATTAAATGAAAGAAGAGAGATTAAATTTAAAAGAAAAAAAAATGGCCAAATAAAGAAAAGAAAATTAATTTTTTTTCATTTTTTTAATATTTTTTAATTTAAAAGATCTAAAATATTATTATTATTATTCCAGTTAAGTGGTACATATTCGGTAGGTCAGTTAAGACTTTTTAGTTTCCTAACTCTCTTATTCTGATTTTTTTATTACTTACACTATAGTTATTGTTTTTATTATGGTATAGATTCTAATTGTAAAAAAGAATTTAAAAGATTAAATTTTTTTTAAATAAAAGGTTTAATTTTTTGGGGAAAAAATAAAAAAAGTTTGAAATTTTAAAGTATCTAAAACTAGTTGATAACCAAAATATTCTCACAATATTTACAACACGAATTTTTTAAAGATTTTTATAATATCAATTTAAAACCGCTATTCCTTCCCCGATAATAGCACCAAAAACTTGATACGTAAAAATTATTATTTACAAATTTTGTAATGCTCACAAGTGCATGAATCACTTGTAGAAAATGATAAGTATACTCCCAAGGTAGGTCTATAAAGGAATCATGTAGTTTTTAAATTATTTAATAAATTCTTAAAAATGAAAATAAAACCTAAATATTATGTTAGAAAGTTTGGGTTTGAAATCCTAATCTAATGTCAATAACATAAAGATAGACTCAATACATATTCAGTATACTTTTTTATCATTGATTTGGTGCACATGTATAGTTAGAGTATAAACTCTATTTCAAATATTTTTATAAGAATTTTTATTGAAAGATATACTCACGATATATCTTTTGTAGTAATTTTAAAATCTAAAAGTCATTTATCAAATAGTTAAATTCTTGAAATTAATTTTGATATCTTTAGTAAAGTTTAAATTGTTTGGCCCCACCTAAGGATGATAATAAATGATTTATTAATATCTCAGAGAAGAAGCGTAATTTAATAATAAAATAAATTAATAGGCCCCACCTTAGGATTTTAATTGGTTTATTATTAATAATTAGAACGATCCCTGCCATAGGATATTTTTATACAAAAAATAGAGAATCAATAATCTTAATTCAAATATTTAATATTGAATAGGCATAACCAACTTGCTAATATTTCACATAAATTCTCCATATTATGATAAATATCTAAATACCTAAATATATGTTGAATTTATCTTTATTATATTGTTATTAGATTAGAATTTCAAACCCAAACTTTGTGATAGAATATTTAGATTATATTTTTCATTTTAATAATTTGTTGAATAATTTAAAAACCATATGATTCCTTTTTAGATCGACTTTAAGAGTATACTTATCATTTTCTATAAGTGATTTATATGCATGCGAGCATTTTATAAATTTTACAAAATTTGTACACAATAATTTTTGGGCATTAGAAAGCTATAAGATATTTTCAATTAAATCAAGATATCCTATGTATAAACATATTCGATAGATGATGATTATACTCTTACCACATTAGAGTATACATAACATATAATATAACGAGGTAAATATATATAAGATCCAACTCCAATATGGTAATATCATCTCGATGCTTAAGGCAATCACTTAACACCAAGAAATTCACTAATAAAAGAAAATCAATTATTTACAACTAAAGATAGTATATGCTAATACTTTATCAATTGGAGTACCATGCTTAACTATATCTAAGTTTCCTGCACTCATTGCCAACATAACACCTGATCCAAGTATATCCAATCTTATCTCTAAGCGCCATCACTTTATGGTGTATTCAACTACTTCTGGCTCAAATTCCTAACATATATATACGTTTTGATCTTGCAACACCCACTCTACACATGACACACTAACTTTAATAGTTCTCACTACATAGGTTCCTTGCCTATGAAAATAGTTACGACCTTACAACACCCTACCTACACACAACATACCACCTCATTGGCTCTTCATCTATAGGAAATATTGCATCATTGTAACTATCAACTAACACATACCAACTTAACACAAGAGAAACTTCTCCAAATGATGTGGCTATTCAATATCCCACCATCCATTTTAACTCTCAATAAACCCTTAATCAATCTTATAATTTTACACTCATCTTGGTGTTGAATAATATGTAAGAGACTCATTTATATTATCCTACATCCTATAGATGTCACATTGTTTTCTGGACCTAACACTTAGAAGAAAAAATGACCAATATTGTCCAAAAAAACCAAAAAGGATTGAAATTAAAAGGAAAATCATGGATCTAAATGGGTAGAGCTTCCTTTATTTTTTGGCCAAGAAAACAAGAGAAATATGGTGGTTTTATAGATCTCAATGAAAGGATTCAAATGAGCCCTTGAATTTTCTAGAACACTAAAACACACTAATACAATCTGGTTCAACCCCCAACTGGTTTGGACTGCCTAGTTTAAGATTGGTCCAAAAGCCCCTCACACAAAATGAAAACTTTCTATCAAAATATATCCACCTATAGGGATGTCTCCAATCCAGTTGATGTTAGTTTTTAACTTAATGTTATTATTTTAATCTTTACTACTAATTGTAAGAATGTTAGGATTATTGCATGATTGTATGCTTTCTCTCCCTCATGTAGGGATGTTCCTTCGATTTTCTATTTAAAAAAAAGGGAAGTTTATTTATACAACTCATTGTTTATTACTTTTCTGTGTGTTGTATGGGTTATGAGTATAGAATGTACTATATTTTTGTTACCTCTTTTGCATACACGTAAAGGGAGTGTAGCATGAATTCATGGGGAGTTATATGAACAAATGCTTATCTATTGCATGTTTGACTATGCTTGGCTTATAGTTGTGTGCTTGTATAAGGGTAACATGATAGTTTTTATAGTTAGACTACATATAGGTCTGCATGATACCTTCATGGATTTATGTTGTTTCATATGTGTAGGAGACATGTGTACCTTGACTCCTTGTTGATCTATTGAAGCTAGATTTTAGATAGAAAATGTGGTTATGTTGATGTAAAATATGGTTAGAGAAAAACAAGATGGATTCACATGATGTAGGTATGTTTGGGGGTGTCTAGGTTGTGCATTGTTGTTTGTTAATAGGAACAAACTTCTTTATTCTATCTTCTATGATGATTTAATGTTGAGATGTGTGTCTATTTAGTTTTTTAGTGTTTTGCCTCGAAAAGAAAAATGAGGATATTGTAAGTCCTGTATGTATTTTGTGTCTTTATTGGCATTATTAGGTGCCAAACATAGAGTCTATTTTATTTACTTTATGTTTTATTATCCTCTATGAAAGGTTAGTTATTGATAGTCAATATTGCATATAATCACATAGTTGGTAACACTTTGTATGTTTTCATGTTCTACATGCTATGGGGGTTCATTTTTTATTATGCATGCTAGGTTCTTTTTTGTGTTTTTGCTTCTATTATGCTACTGGTACTTGAGGAAAATTACTTGGAAAATTTTAGAAATAAAAAAGGATTTTTTTGTGTTCTTGTCGGGGTTTTGTCACTCTTGGTTGGAAACTATGTAATGGATATTACCCTTGTGAATCATTGGTTATTACCCTCACTATCCTGGGTAGTAAAACTTATCGTGCTGAGTGGTGATGAGGGCAGTAAGAAGCGATTGAGATACGTAGAATACTTAGAATTTTCTATAAATACCTTACTATTCTAATTGTTTAAGTAATTAGAAAAATGTGAGGAAACTTTGGAAAATTTGAAACTTATTGTTTTCAAAAGTAAATTATTTTAGGATTCTATATTGCTAATAACTCGACTGTGTTTTCAATATGAGTTATTTGTGAGTTTTTTTTAGCCAAAAATTATTTATTGGGGTTGGGCTTATTAAAAGTTAATTAACTCCTGAGAGTCTTAGATTGCTTGTTAGATCCTTTAGCTTAGGATAAGCCATACCTATAGGTTTTACTTATATTGATTGTTAGTGATTGATCATTCCACCAAGAAATATTAGGGTTCAAGAGGAGAGCCAGATTCAACTTGGATCACTGTAGTGGGAGATAGCCAGCAAGGATTGTATAGAAGCAGTGAGGTAGGTGAGTATTGGTGATATTCTTGAACAAAACATTTAATTATAAATTTATATCTTTTAAGAATATTTTCAACCTAAAAAATTATTAAGCTTTAATGAACACATCTTAGGTATATCTTTGTTCCCATGCATGTTAGATTTTATATTAGACATCTAGGATTATTGTGCATATAGGTTACTCGATTGATCGAGCTTAATTACTCCGCTAAATTAATTTTTACATGACTAGATCAATGAATGAATTAATTCTCATTTGATCGAGGAATAGATCAATCAATATTAATAAGTAGATTGATTTTCTTATTTTAGAGTTAATTAATTATATCACTAGATTGATCGAGCATGGCTAGATTGATCAAGCAGCCATGTTCGATCGATAGAGTAGTCAAGTTTTCAAGTTTGACCTAATTATTACTCGAGCCAATTTATTTTATTACATATTATCCTCATGTTTTAAAGCTCATTTAAATAATTTCAAGGACATATTTGTAATTGACCTTTGATATAAGGTTTCTGCTCATGATAGTTAATCATATGATTGGCTCACAATTGTGTCAACCACATAAGAGTATTATTCACTACATCTTAATCTTTCTCTCTTGTTTTCCAAATATAAGATAATAATTCTCTAAGCTTCTTTATTTAGTTAATCTATCGAACCTGTTCTTGAATTATTAGAACAAATATTTATGTGTGTGTCATATCATAATTATTTGGTTTGATTATTAGTCTTTAAAGAAGCTATCTTTATTGAACTTGCACTTAAACTGATTATTCTAGGGTTACTATTTGATTTTGAGTATATGATATATTTGTTAAATCATCTAGTTAGGATTATTCATTATTGAATTTACTTTAGGACACATATTTTCCCTTGTGTTATTGTGTTAACTTTCCAGGTGCCTACTGTACGGGTTTGATTAACTTGTGTGACTTGAGTTCATCGGAATGTTGGTCCAGATCTAAACACCTTTCTTATAGAGACTATGATGAAAGTAGTCGCTTGAAAGTAGATTACGTAGGGGAATTACCTTGGTGGGTAGTTGAAGTCCTAGCCTTGTAATTGGACCTTATTTTTCATAGTGGATAGTTAAGTGATCTAGTGGATAGGTGGTTTTCCTCTTAGGTCATAGGTGTGATTTAGGTTGTTTTCACCTAAAAATCTCATGTGGTAATCTTTATATTTTTAGATTACTTTATTTATAGGAGATTGCATGTTTGGCCATTATGTGAAATTGTAATTTATCATATTTCTACTGATCTTATATTCACCCATCCTGTAGCTAATTAGGTCTGTAACTAAGAAATAAAATTTTCATTTGGTATCAAAGTTGGCCACTAGATACACTTATTATGCATAGGACCTTGTTATAGATCATTTAAGAGATGGTTCGTCTACAACCCATGCACCTTATTTTGATGGATCTAATTATCCATATTGATAGGCTTGTATTAGAGTCTTTCTTCAGTCTATAAATAAGAGCGTTTGGAACTCTACTCTTTATGGTTAGGAAGCACCTATAATTATTGAAGATAATATAGTCATTCTTAAACCTAGCGACGAATGGACTAATCAAGATAAAGTTGCTAGCAATTGGAATTAAAAAGGTATCGATGCTAATTTTAGTGTCATGTTTGCTAATGAGTTTGTTGTATTTCTAATGTTGATGTAGCTAAGCTTACATGAGATATTTTATTGGTTGCCATGAGGGCACCTCATAAGTTAAACAAACTAAACTTGACATGCTTGGTAGTGATTTTGAAACCTTAGGATTAAAGAATATGAAACTTTCTCTAAATTTTGTATTAGATGATGTGATAGTAATAACACCTCTGCTAGTCTTGGAGAGAAAATTGATGATTTTTTAGAATAGTTTAAAAGATTCTTTACTCATTACCAGATCTCTTCTATGTAAAGGTCACTACCATTGAGAAGAGTTTTTGAAAACCTCTTAAGAATAAATCTATCGCTTTTAAAACTACTATGCTAAAGACATTAACAATAATGATGAAGAAATGATACTCTTAACCAAAAGGTTGAATAAAATCCTTAACAAAAAGAATCCTCAAAATAAAGGAAAATAAAGTTGCTAAAAGGATTAGAATATGAGAGAACTCAAATCTGTAAGTTTTGATGGTAAGAAATCTAAACCCATTGGACTTCAATGCTTTAAATGTATAGGTTTTGGTCACTTTGCAACTGACTGTGCAAACAAGAAGAACCAAAATGGAAGAGCTTTCAATGCTATACTTACTGACTTTAAAAGGGATAATGATAATCAAGTTGATTTAGAAAATTGTGGCACCAACTACTAAGCATTTACTATAACTACTGGTGGACACTTTATTAAGTTTGACATTGATTCAGATGATGAGAAAAATGATGTTGAATTTCTACTCAAAAAATTTAATTTCAAAAATATAGGTTTACTATAGAAGTACTAAAATAAATGATAAAATAAAATCTTATGAAATAAGTTCCTTGGTAATGGAAAAAAGAAAAAAATGGATATATTCAAGTGTATTAATAATCTGAACTCGTGCATTGCAGGCTTTGAATAAGAAAAACTAAATTTGGTGCAAGAACTCTAGAAATCCAAGGAAGCTGTAAAAAGGCTAACCATTAGAGCTGAAAGGAAATTATGGATTATGGAAAACCTTCCAAAGACAAGAGAAGACTAGGCTATGTAGATGAGGATTCTATGCCATCATCTTCAAAAACAACTGAGTTTGTAAGACTCTCCCATCATTTTTCTTCACAGGCTACACATACACCTTTAACATAAAAAACCACATTTGTAAGGCCTTTTAACCCTACTCCTAATGTTACTAATTATACACAAACACAGTTTCACCTATGATTGAAAAATATGTTAAATTTGTGCCTGTCTATTGTGGTAGGAAAGATCATATTATGTTTAAGTGTAGATTTTTGATGAATGCTCCTAAATTTAATAATGCTTTCTATACTTCACATAGTAGGACTTATAACCATCATCCATCTATGTATTTTGCATCATATTCTAGGACAAATGGAAATTATAATAACATGATCAAAAATTCTAATATAAAGAATGAAGTTGTTGGTTCGAAGAGGCATGCAAAATTCAACATTTGTAATTCCAGGACTAATTACCATCATCCTACCATGCATGCTACATCTTCATTTAGGATAAATGGGAAATCTAAAGATAAGTCCAAGAATATGCTAATGATCACTCAGGTATTTGATTTCCAACCCAAATATACAAATAAATCAAAATTCAAGAAAGTTTGGGTTAGAAAAGATTATTTATTTTCGGTCACGTGATAGTCATTTATTGTTCACCTAGATACCTTTGTTTGAGTATATAATTGGATCTAAGTGAGCATCTTTAGTTTGTTTGTTAATTTTTATTTTTATTGATATTTCTTTAGTTTAAAAGTAATAATAAAAAGGAGGGAAGTACATATGCTTTAACATCGATGCGAAAATTACATACTTGATTCATATATTTTTTGATTGGCTTTACATTATAATAAAAATGGATACTTTGACTTATGAATTTACATATTTTTCACATCTAGTGATCGATGTTGACATGAACCTATTTACCTACTCACTGAACACGTATATATGTCACACTTGAAGTTTATGATTGACTTTGTGAGATTCTAGAGAATAAGCTAACCTTGACTACAAAGTTGTTTTTGAGCTCTATATTTCACTTTTTAAGATGCTACTATAAAGAGATACCTAGTTTTGAGAGGGCTACCTACTATGATGTGTGAAGCTACCCTAGTGAGCGAATAGAGCTACCTCGCAACTAGCGTGAAAGTCATCCTACTAGGTTTTTGGCTCATGTATATTTCTTTAAAATTATAATCATAATAATATTAAAGGAAAAGGAAAAATATAAAAGCTTTTGCGTGCACAAAAGGAAAGAGCCACAAATGGTTATACAAAAAGAAAATAAATAACCAATCCTTCATTAAAATACGAGATGGGAATACAAAAAAAAGTTATTTAAGTTCTCTCTTGGTAAGTAAAATTTTATTATGTACAAATATGAATTTAAATGTAATTTTTTTATAATATGTTATACTTTTTCTATGAATCTTTCATAACTTATCATAATTGAATAAATTGACATCCTATTGCATTTCCAGCACATGTTTTACTTTTAATGATTGTCGATACATCACCATATATGTTAGTATGTTTGTGTGTATTTTTTACATATATTTATGTTGTTAATGGATAGTCACACTTTGAATAAAAATCAATTTCATCATTTATGTGTGCTATTATAGTCATATTAAGCTAAGTCTAATACCATTAATTAAAAAAAATTATACATATTAGTTTTTATAAATTTTGTTTTATTATAATATATTTAGAGAAGTTATATAACTTAGGGGGAGTTTATTCATTTTTGAAAAATTTTTTTATCTCTATTTTGAGCTTTTAAGAATGTGAACTCTTTTTTCAATTATTAAACACACTACTTGCTTGCTCAACCTGTTTGTCATTGCTTTATGATTATATTATTTATTCATATGAAAAAAAAGGGATAGATTAATTGTGCATTAATTTAAAATATATAAAATGGTAGATTTAATTGAGGGGGAGAGTTATTGATCAAAATATTTCTTCGAGAGAGATTACACATAGGGGGAGAACACGTTGAGTGTTCAAGTTTATTCACATAAGAGAGTAATGCTTAAATGTTCTATCTATTGTTACTCATCACTTATATCTATTGTTACTCATCACTTAAATCTATTTCTTCACTTTTATATTGTTATATATATTGAACTGATAAACAATGAGTCTTTTAGGACAAGTTGTTTGGGTATTTATGTTTTTGAATTTTAATGTAAACATGATATTTTAATATTCAAGCAAATATGGTTTCATCGGATCATAGGATAGCCCTACTATGTAAAATTTATTTTTACTATGAATGCTATATAGTGAGAGAGAGGTTTGGTCACATGAATATTCCAAAGGGGGAGAGTGTATGGTTTATGTGAGTGTTGGAGATATGAACAAAACAATTGAATGTAACTTTAGTTTCTAGGTGTGTTTTTCAAAAATATTTTTAAGACAAAGAAAATATTGATCTTCAATGAGTACATCTTAGGTATATATTTGTTTCCATGCACATTAGATTTCATATTAGATATGAACATTGTACATATAGGCTACTTAATCGATCAAACCATGTCTAGATCGATTGAGTTTAATTACCTGGGTGAATTAATTTTTATATGACTGGATCGATCAATGAATTAACACTCAATTAATTGAGGACTAGGTCTATCAAGATTAGTAAGTAGATCAATCTACTTATTTCAGATTTAATTAATTGTTTCACTACAACAATCGAGCGATCATGTTCAATTCATCAAGCTAGTTCTTAATCGATCGAGCGGCTAGGTTTTCAAGTTTGACCTAATTTTTACTTGAGCAATTTTTTTATTACTATATTATCCTTAGGTTGTAAAGCGCTTGTAAATATTTTCAAGGACAGATTTGTAATAGACCTTTGATCTAGGGTTCATATGTTATTTAATCATTCCATTGGCTCACAATTTTGTTAACCATACAAGTTCATTATTCTCTTCATCTTAATATCTTTCTTGTTTTGTAAATATAATATCATAATTTTTTAGGCTTCTTTTTAGTTAATCTATCAAACATTGGTGGTTGTATTTGATTGATTAATAAGTCTAACTAGTTTATAATATTTTGATCATATATTCTTATATCTTCTTCTTTATTTTCGTTCTTGAATTATTGTATCCAATATTTGTACATGTCATAACATAATTATGTGATTTGATTATTAGTCTTTAAAGAAGTTATCTTTATTGAATTTGTGCTTAAACTGATTGTTCTAGGAGTACTAGTTGATTTTGATATATTTGATATATTTGTTAAATTATCTTGTAAGGATTATTCATTTTAAATTAATTGATAGATTCGACTAAAGGTGTTAAGTGATTAAATTAATCATGAATAATAAACTCAACTGAAGGCATTATATTTTATTCAGCTAATTAATTTTATCAAACGTAACCAAGTAGCTAAATATCCCATTAATTCTCTATTGATTAATAAATTGCATATGTACATGTAATTTGTGTAAAATAATATAATATTTATCGTTTATTTTATGTTATTAATTTAGATATTTTAAAACCAAAATCATTGTGACATAATGTTTAGGTTTATTTTTGTTTTTAGAATTTTATTGAATTATTTAAAAATCAGGTAATTCCTCTTTATAATGACATTGGAAGTATACTTATTATTTTTTATAGTGTCGTTTGTGCACTTAGGAGTTCTTTATAAATTTTATAAAATTTGACTATTAAGTTTTTAGACACCAAATATTTGGTGTTGTTATCGGAAAGAAATAGAATTTTTAAATTTTTATTATAAAAAATCTTAAAACAATTTGTTTTGTAAATATTTGTGATCTTTATTTTTATTTTAAAAAAAAGTTGAAATTTTTTGAAAATCTAAAAAAATAATCTCTCACTTAATAGCTAACTTTTAAATAAAAAATATATTATTCATTAATTGATTAAGATATTTTCAAAAAAAGTACAAAAATAAAAAAATGGAGCATTCTTTTCTTTTATTTTAACTCAAATCTTTTTAATTTTAGTTTTGTTTATTTTTCTTTGTGTTAATTATTTGTTTAGTATTTTTGTGTACAAACATGTATTTATTGTATGATATACCTTACTAACTTTTTATAATTATGTATTATTATATCATAAATAGTTTTTATCATAAATTGCAAATTGTTTGCATTAGAGTTTTTTGTATTATAAATTGTTTGTATCATACTTTGTATGTTTATTATCTTTTTATTTTTTCTACTTGGCAAGTGTTTTTTAATTTGTATTTTTGTAGTTTATATGAGATATGACATCCTTAAGGTATCATCTTATACCTTACATATATAACGTCAACACATCAAAAGAAATGTTAAGAAAGCTAGACACTGAGATCTAAAAGCATTTGTTTGAACAAAACTTTAAACCAAACCTAGTCCCTCCTTTTAAATAATATATTTTTATTATTCAAAAGGACTTAATATGTTTCTCGATTGAGGTTATTTTTAATTTCTCAGGTGCTATACATTGGTTTCTAGGCTAGTGATTAACCAGAGTTCTTTTTTTAATTTCTTAGGCATTCTACATCGATTTTGAAGTCGTGTGATCAACCCAAGTTATTTTTAATTTCTTGAGCATTCTATATCAATTTTGAGGCTATGTGATCAACTTGAGTTTTTTTTCAAATTTATTGGATGTTCTACATCAATTTTTTAAGTCATGTGATCAACCTGAGTTCTTTTTAATTTATTGGGACTTCTATATCGATTTTTAAGTCATGCGAACAACCCGAGTTATTTTTAATTTCTTGGGCATTCTACATCACTTTTAAGACATTCTGGTTAGCCTAAATCAATACATTGCTTGGGCAAAGCTCAGATAAAACTACCTCTCTTGCAAGCAAGTCATTTCTTGCTTAGGAGGACCTAAGATAAAGTTGTCTCGCTCTAAGTAAGTGTTATGATATAGCCCTAATTCGTACAAAGGAGTTTATATTTTAAGTTATGTTAAACTTAGAATTAAAAAAGAAATAGATTTTTTCTTTTATTTACACGTATTTTTGTATTCTTTAAATAAGTTATTGTAAAACCTCTAATTATTCATGTCTATTTAAAACTCAGTATATCAACATCTATGATTTTAAGTGAAATAATCAAAATAGTCAGTAATGATTAATTAAAGTTTATAAATGGATCTTTAATTGAGTCATTGGTACTCCCATATCTATTTGGAATGGAGTGATCCTTATCCAGAGTAACTGATATTGAGGCATTTGGTTGGAATACTTTGTTTAATAGTTGATTATACAAGATTGTATCAGATATATTATAAACACTATTAATATTCTTTTACACATAGATATTTCTACATATGTCACTTGATAACCATGTGCTAGATAATCTTAATCTTGATTGATTTAGCTAGCCCTTTGATATGGCACCCTAGTATTGAACTTACAATGATGCTCTTACTGTTGGGCAAAGATGTCTTGTATGTTGATATCACGGTGTTTATTGTGGGCTTGGAGTTTGTCTCACAAGATGTAGAATTTACTCTATCTATTGATATATCAGTTTCCTTGTTTAGTAATCCAACGCTTGAAAAATTGTATACAATCTATAATATGATTATAGCTTTTGTACTATATAGGTCTTGACCCTTTACCTCAAAATAGTATTTCGTCCATAACTTTTTAAACACATAATTTAGACCTTAGTATTTTAAAATTTAATAGTTTTAATCAAATTTAACATATTTTGGTCCCTAATTTGTCTAAAAAAATTTAATTTGGTCTTTAACATTCCCACCAAACTATTAAATTGGATAGAAATCATTTTTAAAAAATAAAAGGACTAAATTATACGTTTTTAAAAGTTAGAGACCAAATGATGTGTTTTGTTAAAAGTTATGGAGTAACATAGCACAAAAGCTTATGATTATAAATACTTTTTTATATGCATCGTGGGTACTCAAGGAAAATATATAATATAGAGGAGGTAAATCGAACTTAAGGACCTCAATTTTATTATAAACTTGATGTGGAGGATTCAACTACACCTAGTAGTTATATCAATAAATTAGTCATATACATAGTGTTGGGAAAATACCAGTTATAATATTAGAGAATTCAGTCTCACGTTTATAGTGTAGTGACATTTAGATTAATAAATATTGATAATTAATGTATGTATGGATAATTTATTCAAACTTGAATTCAAAGTTTAATTGGTCCTTAAATATGTTCCATAACAAGAACTAAACTATTTTTTTCCAAGATAAATATGAAAAATAAATTTAGAATTAAGTATTTAAATGATCAAAATGTATATTTGTTTATTATGACATTTTATGAAGGTCATAAATATCAAATAAATATGTAAGAATAAAATAATGATTTAGCCATTTAATTTATGCAATTAATTAAATATTATTTAGTTAGGCTAAATAGTTATTTAAAATAATTTAAAATATTAAAATATAAATTTAAATATTTGGTAGGTATTTAAATATTTATGCAACAAGTAATAGCATTTTAGTAAATATCAATTTAGATTTGATATATGAATTTGGAATAAAATTTAATTAGATTAAGTTGTAGCTCATAAATAGGAGTATGAATCCTCACAAGCACAAAATTCAATATTGTGTAGGATTCATAATTAAAGATATTTTAGGAGTACTAATCCAAATAAAACTTGGTTAAATGGAGACCATTTAAGTACTGTATTCTCTCCCCTTGATGGCCGGGAACTTGGTGTAATACTTGGCGAAAAATTCATACACTTAATTGAGAGGATTTTGTGAAACGAAATTCAACTCGGGATCATATAATTCAAGAAGGTATTTCTTGAATAAGATTATTCTTGGCAAACAATATTCATAGATAAGGGGTTAAAGTTGGAGAACGTGAATAAATTTTAATCAACTTCAAGATTGTAAGAAATTTTATAAATCCCATTTATCCTCATTAGTAGATAAGATTTAGAAGCCTAAAGGTTTCAACAATTATTCACAAACAAAAAAAGTAAATTAATCATGTTTTACATTGTAATTAAATTATAAATATTATAAGGATCATATTTTCCAAAATTTTTGTTGCCTAATACCACAAACTTTTGTAATTCTTATAAAGATTTTGTTTTTATCAAAGATTTTTCAAGAAAAACCTACAACTAGTATCAGAGCTTACTTATGATATTTTTTAATTTTGTTATGTATGTTATTGCATGTTTATAGTAAATACTAAAATTACATTAGATGTAATTTTTACATGGTTTGTTCATTGGGTGAATGAATTATTTATGATCATTATTTGTATGGTTCTTTTTAGTGTTTACAATAGAAAATTGTTATAAATTAAGCCTAGTTAAGGGCATAGAAGTTTTGTAAATTTTGTTTTCATTATTATGAATTTAGTGGAATTGTTTAGGAATTTTCTGAAATTTTTTATTGCATTTGTAATTCATATCAAGTTTGTATGGTAAAATATATTGAAACAATATCAGAATATGATGCACAAAATTGTTACGTATAAATTTTGTATAATTTATAAAATATTCATTTATAGAAAATGATAAGTATACTTCTAAGGTCGGTATAAAGAAGAATCATATGATTTTTAAATTATTCAAAAAATTCTTAAAAACGAAATTAAAAATCTAAACATCCTCTCATGATTGTTTTAGTTGAGTACCTAAACAATATAAGAAAAAATAAGGATAGATTTAATAAATATCTAAGCAATTAAATATTTATTATGCATTGAAAAATTTATGGTATATATTAGTTAGTTAATCATGATACGAACTATGATAATTGATTCTCTCTTATATATACAAATTGAAGATTAATTAAGTCTATCTTTTTTATTAATTAAAATCATTTATTGCCTTCGATCGGGTCTAGTGGTTAATTTTAATTGAATCATGCTTCTTTTTTAAGAGATTAATGAACCATTGAATCACTGCCTTATGTCGGGTCTAACAATTTAAACTCTCATTAAGGTGTGTAAATTAGGTTAATGACTTAAGCATCTAAAAATTAACTTTTAGATTTTGAAACTACTATTAAAAATATATTGTCAATATATTTTTATATAGTAATTCTTCTAAAAATATTTGAAATAGAATTTTCACTTTAGCTCTACAATTGATATAGATTAAAGACTTAAGATCACTACTCTAAATCAAATCCAAATAATTAAATCATAATCTAACTCTTTTGTTTTTTACGAAAAATTCCACTTTAATATACTTTTCTTAATCAAACTTTTGTTTAAATTTGATGAAAAAATTAAACTTAATTCATTTTATAAAGATTCTTTACCTACTTTAATATTTCACAAATATAACAATAATACTAATATCACATACTATTTATAGCTAGACATGCATAGTTGAATAAAAGACTAATAAATTAAACATATAGCATGTAAAACAACACTTAGAGATTATTTGAAAATAATACATTTAAATATATCTTAACATAATTCTTTAAATAAAAAACTCATGTACTGATTGTACATATATTGTATGATAGAGTGAGTAGTTAATTTATGATTTTTTATTTTTTTGATTTAGATAACTTCATATGTGTCTATTTTTAGAAGTCATGCATAAATAAAGAGAATGTCATATACTTTAAATTTCTATTTAACTTATTCAATTTAAGAAATAAACATAAGTATATGACATTTTATTAGATGTAGAAATCTTAACATTCAATGAAAAAAATATAGATATCATATAATAATTAGAATCGATAAGAAGAGTGTTTAAAGAATATAAAAATATCATCATTCAGAATGGAAAGATAATAGCTCAAAATATATTATTACATGGGTAGTTTCCACTATTTCATTCCTAAACACCGATTTTTAGTTTATTTTAATTTTAATATTTAATCATGAAATACTAATTATGAAAAAACTAACTAATTATCACATTACTCTATGAAATGTTTTTGAAATTAATCTAACAATGCAAAGACTTAATCATTTTCTTAAAATTAAATAAAAAGGTATGATAATTTTGTAAGAAAAATTTAAAAATAAACCAAAAAATTTCTAATTCAATAAAAACTAAATAAAAACACACAAAAAGGTAAGCATGTGAACATTAAAATTTCAATTTAAAACAAAATTTTATAATGTAACTTTTTCTATTCCAACCTAGAACTTACATTATCCTCAATGTAACAATTATAATTTAAGGATAAAGAGTAAATAAATAAAAGTTACCTATTTGTTGAATTTGTTCAAGAGTTGGTATGAAATTACAAGTACATCTATGAATCAAAACATATTAATATTGCATATATGTATATTTCTCACAAATTCAATAAATAGTTATAAAATTAAAAGTTCTAAACAATGTTCACATGACATGAAACAAAAATAAATGACAAAAATAAAATAATATTACCTACAATGAAAGATCGCCTCCCATCTAGCAACTAATTTAATGTCTCAATGAGATGGTTCTTAGGGGGATCTCCATTTTGATAAATTAATATACTCAATGTTCCCCTTGTCATTGAGTTTGTTAAATTAAAAAAATCTCTAGGTGTGATAAGTTTGTATACTTGTACTATTTAAATAATTTACTATGCCCTATGGATACTAAAACTTTATCCACTTAAAAGTAGGAACATGGTTTTGGGTTTTAGTTCACCCACTTCTTACTACAAGTATAATACATATGACATTATATTTACACTTGTCTCAACATTTTCAAAATTTTGGAAGGTAACTTCAAAATAATTTTTATATGGGGTATGAATAAAATAGGGTTTGTAGAAGAAGAAAAAGAAAGAAATTTTTTGTGTGAGTCTTATTTGAAACCCATTTTAAAGTTTAAAAATTCATTATAGAAAAAATAGAACACAATGTATTCAAATAGGAACTATGTGAAAATATGTTTTTCTATAACCTAATTGTATTATGAGAGCCTCAACTAGTACACAACCATGCTGCAACTCATAAATTTTTTTTAAATTAAATAAAAATACTAAACAATAATAATAAAAGGAAACAATAAATAAAATAAACAACAAAAAGAAATAAAATAATAATAAAAAACAAGAAAATAAAAACATAAAACAAAACAAAAGAAAAATATGCAAGAAATAAAAATTACTAAATAAAAAAATCAAACAAAAAGACGTAACAAAAATAAATAACAAATAACATAAAAATAAAAGCAATTAATAAAATAAAGAATAAAAATAAAAGAACGATATATAATAAATACGATAAAAAAATAAAAAGAATTAAAGTTAATAGATAATTGAATAAAAAATAAATAAAAAGATAGTAAACAAAATTAGAAAAAAAAATTTAGTAAATAAAAGTTAGCAAATAAAAATACTAAAAAAAAATAAATAAAAGTTAGTAAATTAATAAACAAAATTAAATAAAAATTAAATTTAAAATAAAATAAATATTTAAATTAGTACACAAAAATACTAAAAAATATTTAAATTAGTACACAAAAATACTAAAAAATATGTTCTAAAAAAAATTAAGTTAATAATTAATATCTAGGTCAAAAAAAAGATAGTTAAAAAAAATTAAGCTATTTATTGATTTTCTTTAATCTTTTTTTTTTATTTTTGAAAAATTTTGAATTTTTTGTAATAAAAGAAAATAAATTTTTTTAAAGAAATTTAAAATTTTTATTATTTTTTATTTTTAAGTTTTTAATTTTAAATATTTTATAATAAAAGAAAATTTAAAATTTAACATATCTAAAATTAATTAATAACATAGATATTAAAATTATATATAAAGATCATTATACTTACAACTTAAAATGTTTTTAATATTTTGATGGCACCAAAAACTTGATGCAAAAAATTAATATGAATAAATTTTATATGATTTATAAAATAGCTCACAAGTGCATAAATCAGTTATAGAAAATAATAACTATACTTCTAAAGTCGATCTAACGAGGAATCATTTGTTTTTTAGATTATTCAAAAAGTTATTAAAAAAAATTAAAAATCTAAACATCATGTCACAATCATTTTGGTTAAGTATCTAAATTACTGAAATAAAAATAAAGATAGATTCAATAAACATTTAAGCAATTAAATATTTATCATGTAGTGAAGAATTTATGAGATATATTAGTTAGTTAATAATGCTTGCTTGATATTAAGTAGCTTATTTAATATTTGAATTAAGATTATTGATTCTCTATTATATATACAGATAGAAGATTAATTAAGTATATCATTTGTTATTAATTAAAATCACTTACAACCTTGGTTCGAGTCTAGTAGTTAATTTTAATTCAATTATGCTTCTTTTTTGAGAGATTAATAAACCATTCAATTGCCACATTTGGTCAGTCTAATAATTTAAACTCTTACTAAGGTGTCCAAATTAGGTTAATGATTTAAGTATCTGAAAACTAACTTTCATATTTTAAAATTACTACTAAAAGTATGTCGCCAATATTTTCTTATGTAGTAATCTTTGAAATAAAATTTTCACTCTAACTATACAATTGATCTAGATCAAAGATTTAAAAGCACTACTCTAAATCACATCAAAATAATTAAATCATAAATATAACTCTCTTTTTTATTATGAAAAATACTATGTCGATATACTTTTCTTTAATAAACCTTTGTTTAAATCTTAATGAAGAAATTAAACTCAATTCATTTTATAAAAATATTTTTCCTACTTTAATATTTTACAAATGTAATAACATTACTAATATCCTATACTATTTATAGTGAGACATGCATAGTTTAATAAATGATTAATAAATTAAATATATAATATATAAAACAACACTTAGAGATTTTATGAAAAGAACACATTTAAATATAAGTTAATAGAATTCTTTAAAAAAATTTATGTTCTAGAAAACCTTCAAACAAAATTGTAGCACTATTTAATGAATTGAAACTAAAACTATTACATAAGCTAGATTTTTTCAACTCTCAATTGAGAGAAGAACTTTAAATTAATAAAAAAAAAGATTAAGAAACCTAAAAAAAATAAGAAATATAAAGGATTAAGAGATTATTGGATGATTTTTACAATAGAAATAAGGTACTATTTATAGGGTAAGGAAAGGAAAAAAATTTGAAAAAATTTGCTTTGTTTTGTAGCATACAAATTTTTCACGCTGCAATATACATAACTTGTACAAGATTTTCACATCGTGGCCCACATCATATCTGAGATACATTTAATTTTTCTCTTTTTCTTCGCGTCGTGACTCACAATATATTCATATCGCGGCACACTTCAATTTGAATCACTTGGAACCTTTTTTCTTGTATTTCCTTTTTAAAATTAAAACATATGTAATGCTTTACACACACACACATATATATATATATAATTCTCTAAGTTCTTATGGAGTTCTTTAAGTAAATTTCTTCGAGTTGAATATTTTTAAATATAAAAAATATCTGAAAAAAAACAAAATATATATGTGATTCTAAAAAGATAGATTTTCATGAAGTGATAGTAAAACAAGAAAATACAAATCTATACAATCATTTAACATACATAAAATCATGATATATTAAGTGCTTTTGGACACTTATCAGAATTGCCCAAACTTTGACCTAAATAGTACTAGGTTATGTTGTTAATCACAGTTCAAGCCACATATGCTATTGTGGGAGGAATGGTGGATGGTGATGACATTGTTCATAGGAGGATACTAAGAAGGTGGACGCGAGCCACCATGACTGTTGGCCATTGCAGTGTTTGCACATTGGTTACGAGTTATGTCGGCTACTAGTTGGTGGCACTTGTTAGGTTTACTGTATAATATTTTGTGTGAATTCATATGTCTTGATTCAATCACGTTTTAATGATAACTTTTTACAATGCACATATTTTTTTAACACAAAATTTAAGTTTTTGGATTTTAACTAGGTCGAGCCCAAATTTTGCAAGTAGATAAAAGATTTGGGATATGTCCAAATTAATTTAATAATGGTTAATAGCTTAATTAGGACATTTGCTTTTATTTATTTGTTAACCCAAAGGAACCCAATCATAAATAACGTAATGTATTTATTTTATGTTTTAAAAGTTCAATACATGAATAAAATTGTAGTTGGACCATAAATAACATGTATAGTATGTATATAATTTAATTGATCATAAAATAGCATGTCAATTGTACATAACCTGTATATATAACATATGTACACTTGTGTACATACTAACATACTATTTTGGTACCTATTTAATTATGTTCAAATTGATTGCCATTATAGGGCTCCAAATCATAACATTAACATGCATATACAAAGTCATATGGATTTAAAGTGTTTAACCATAGGATTTAATTTAATTTTTAAATTGAATGGTATACACATGGATGACAGTCTATTTATTGGGAATATTGTATAATTATTATCGGAGGTAAAGAAGTAGCTAGCTAAATAGTTCTAGATGAATGATTTGGGAGTGGTAAGTTATGTTTTCGACATATAGATCATTCATAATCTTAAGAAAAATCTCTTAGCCTTGTATATTAATAAGGTGTTGTTAAGGTTCTTGAAGCAAAATTCCAAGAAAGGTATTTTACCTATTAGACATGGAATTATCCTATCTACGGAGTAGTTTCCAATGATACAACAATAGATAAAGGATATATATGATGGGGGTGTCATATGCTTCAGTAGTTAGAAGTCTAATATTCAATCCAACCAAGTAATGGATCACTAGGTTTCACTCAAATGCATTCTTAAGTATCTTTGAAGAATGAGGAACTATGTGTTGATGTATTTTAGTGGAGATTTGATCCATACATGAAATTTTATAAGATATGAGCCTAATTAACATAGAGGGGGTGAATATGTTATTTTTAATTTTTACTAATTTATAATTTAATAACCTAAACAAAGCGGCCAGACATGAAATCGTGTGTAAAAATAAGTGCAGAAATAAGAGAATAACACAAGATATTTTTAGATGAACACAACCTAGGCCAACCATGACCTAAGAGGAAAACCACTGGTCCACTGGGCCACCTAATTTTTCACTATGAAAATCAAATGTTCAAGTACAACCTCGGTCTTATGCTACCCTTCCTCGGATACTAATCTAATGTAGTTTACTTATGAGCCCCTGCTCTATTTTCACACTTTCTAAAATTAACGTGAGTGGTTTTTAAAGCAACGTTCCAATAATCATCCCTCTAATTAGATACGTTGCCGAATTAACTGAAAAATGGTTAGCACAAAAACACAATTCTTCTTGTGTGTTCTAGGATAGATTTAACAATGAATAATCCTAACTAGATGGTTCAAAACATATGTCACTTAAATTAAATCAACTAGCAAATCCTAGAGGAAAAATATTAAACACAAATTCAATAAAAATAGCTTCTTTGAAATTTAATAATCAAATCAAAAAATTATGATCACATAAAATTATCTAATATGAACATGTAAAAATCTAATAGAAAAAAAGTCGTATAAAGATAAAACATATCAAAAACATTTATTAATAAATACCTATAATATGATATTAATCAATCTATTTATTTTTTTGTGCTCTAATTATTATATATATATATATTAATTACCTTTTTAACTTCATTGTCCCAAATATCATATATATATATATTAAATTGTTTTGTTCTTCGCTAGATTTTCAATGTGTTTTTTTATTCAATCGACAACCTTTTCTTTTTCAACAGACATACTAATTCAACCCTAATGTGTCTATATATAAAAATAATAATAATGACCTAGTAGTATTAGAGTTAAATATATTTTGGGATTAATTTTTCAAAACCCATAAAAAACCTTAATATTATAAAAAATTATTTTTTTAAAATACATCTTAAAAATATTAAGACACATCTAAAAAGATATTTAAGCACATCTATGTAAGAGATAACTAATGGACAATTTCATAAATTGATTCAAGTTTAAATATGTGCTATTAAATGCATAAATGCAATCCTATGTGTCGTAGTTATCAAAGATATACCTAAAGTACAATTATCTAGAACTCGAGCATTTGTTCAGTTTTTCTTGATAGACTTGATAGCATACCTAAAAAATATTATAGGTAAATATTTTGTCTACGAAAATAGCCAACATTCATAGTCCTATCAAACTCCCCCTTTGGCATTTTTGTGTGGCAAAACCTCTCACTCACTACATGACACATATAAAAATAAGATAAAAATACAATGGTGTCCCAGACTCCATAGTGGAACTATCTTATGGTCTGGTGTATCCATCCTTGCTGCAACTTGACAAGCTTATAAGTAACTGAAATGACATTGACAAAGCACATGACAACTTGGCATGAAAGTCTCATTGTATATTAGTTTTATTTACCTAGAAATAAGTGAAGTGTAAAGAATAATCATGTAGTGCATGCATATATACCAATCAAGCTTAATTAAATATATTCTCCCCCTATATGCATAACAAAATAAAAATATGGAAGTAAAACACATTATTCTCTCCCCCTTTTTGACATACGAGAAGGACAAAACATTAGACAAAGTAATGAAGCTAAACTTCTCTTAAAGATAAAGAAATGTAAAATAAGATTAATGCAGAAGTGCAATGTCGTTTAAACTCTCCCTGAGTTCTATGACTCTCTAACTTAGAAACCAATTAAAAAGGTAATAAAGAAAAAGAAGATGTAAATGAAAAAAAATATGATTTTTTTTTTGAAATTTTCATAAATAGCCACATAAGGTATTAAACTCATTTAATCACAAATGATCATAAAACCAATTGAGAACTCATCTTTTTTTTTCATTTTTTTCAACTCAATTTTTGATTATATATTGTATAAATAAACAAGTAGAGTAAAAGAGTCACACTTCACACATATATTGACATATTGCCATTTATTTAAAAGTAGTATATATGTTTAAACTCCACAAATATGCCAATCAAGTCATTTATGATCAATCAAAAAATACTCAAAAAAAAAATCACCTATCATATAAAATTATAATCGAGTCTTCAATCTCACAAAATAAAATATATCTACTAAAAGAGGACTTAAATTTTTTTTATTTGATATATGAGGTAAATGATATATTTTTAACCTCTATTGAATCTTTCTTTTTGTGCATTCAATGTACAAGATTTATAAGTAGTTACTTTTTGCATAATCCTTCTTCTATTGTTTTTTTGCATGAGCCATAAACCTAACATGATGACTTTCACACTAGTTGTGAGGTAGCCATCTCCGCTCACTACAGTAGCTTTACACATCACAGTAGGTAGCCCTCTCAATACTGGGTGCTTCCATACGGTAAAATTTTAAAAAGGAAGAATTAAAACTCAACACTATTTTTCAATCAAGATTAGTTGAAGTCCTAAAGTCTTTTAAGAGAATTCATAAACTTCAAGCATAGCATATATGTGTGTTCATGAGTGTGTGAATAAGTTCATGTCAATATCGATCATCATATGTACAAGAAAATGTGTGGGTGAATAAGCCAAAATTGTAGAATAATTTATACAATAAATATCAAAATTACTTAAGTCATTAAAAATAAGGTTATATATCTGTAAGTGTTGAATAAGTCGAATACCCTGTTGGCCAAATAAAGATTCTACTTCTCTTTTTTTTTAGTTTATCTAATAAATAAAATAAAAGACAATAAATATTGCTCATCTAGGGTTATTTAAGAACTCTAACAAAAATATCATGATTAAGGAATAAAATATCGTCAAGTGACCAGGAAAAACAACATTTCCTAACTCACATTTTCTTGCATTTTAGTTTCTCTATATCATTGGGTTGTGACTCAACAAACTTAGGTTTCATAGGCTTGTTCTTGGACTTAGTTGTACTTTTCTCATTCATTCAAAATGAAGATGTAGTATGCATAGTAGGATGATGATAATGAGTCATAGCATTAAAAGTACTAAATTTTACTTGCCTCTTTAAACCTAAGACTTCATGCTTCCTAGTAGAATATTTTAACACATTATTATAATTTTCATTCATCCTTGGATATGATGTAGCATGCAAAGGTGGATGATGCTTATGGGTCCTACTATGCGAAACATGGAAAGAATAATTAAGTTCAAAAACATTCCTTAAAAATCTACATTTTGGTCTTATATGACCTTTTCCTACCACAATGATGACAAACAGGTACAAATTTAATAACTTTTTCTACCATAGGTGTAATAGTTCTTTGTGCATAAATAGTAATAGTAGGAGTAGAGTTTAATGACCTTACAAATGTGGTCTTTGATGTTGAAGGTGTTGACTGTTCATCTATGTATCCAAGACCTATCTTATCTCCATGTAGCTTTCCATAGTCTAGGACTTTGGTCAATTTTTTAGCACCTATGGTCAAATTCCTCATTGTCTCTTTAGGAATACTAAGTTCTTGCCTAATCCTTTTGTTTAACTCAGTGGTTTCTACAAGTCTCAGATTCAAGGCATTAATATTTTTAGACAATTACTTTTTATCTTTCTCTAGGCTAGAGGAATTTATTTTGTGAACATTGATGATATTATTATGTTTAGTTACTTCCATAAGTAGTTTATCCCTCTCTTCCCTAACACCTTGAAAATCCATGAATATTTCTTCATAACTCGATACATTAAATTTACAATAAGAAAGAAGAGTTTACTTCCTCATTTTCTTCATCCGAGCTAGAGTCAGAGTCATTATGGTGTGCTTTGGTAGTTGCAGTGAAGGCATGATAGTTAGTGTCATCATCTTCTGAGTTACTAGCATTATCCTACTCACTTTCAGTGTCACTGAGTGTAGCATTAAATGTTTTTCCAAGTTTCTTTTTATTGTTTGTACAATCTATAGAAATATGACCAAATCTCCCACAAGTATAGCATTGAGGACTAGTGAGCTTAGTTTTCTTACCATATGAGCTAGAAGGCTTGATTTCCCTTGACTTTCGGTCCCTCGAACAACTAGATTTTCCCTTATTAGATTTATTATTCTATTGATCCTTCTTTTTCAAGAACTTCTTCAATTTTCGTGCTAGTGAGACTAATGACTCATCATTCATATCTTCATCACTATCAGAGATGTCTATTTTGGAGCTTTTGAATGCCACATCCTTGATTTTCTTGGGACGATCAAGAGTAAGATCATAGGTTTGGGTTGATCCAACAAGTTCATCAATGTTTAGTGTGTCCACATTCTTACTTTCCTCTATCGCTGTAACTTTCATCTTGTAGTCTACAGTTAATGAGCTTAGGAGTTTGCATACTTGTATTGGTTAAAGAATTTTCTTACCAAGGTTAGAACAAGCATTCATGATATCACAAAAACGAGCATAGAATTGACCAAAAGTTTTAGTGTTACTCATTTTAATGGAATCAAACTCAGATGTTAGAAATCTCAATTTTGTTTGTTTTACTTAGGAAGTTCCCTCATGGGTAAGAGGAAGCGTATTCCATGCATCTTTAGCAGTCTCACAGTCGGAGATGCGATGAAACTCATCCATCAACACCGTAGCAAATATTGAGCTTAGACCTTTTTGGTTTTTCCTACTAAGGATGCGTTCTTCAGTGGTCCAATCTCTTCTTGGCTTTATGATTGTTACACCATCTTTTATTACTGAAGGTGCTTCCCAACCATCAATAATAGCATCCCAGACTTTTTCATCTTGTCTGAGAAAGCCTTGCATACGAGCCTTCAAATAAGGGAAATTAAACCCATCAAAGAGTGGGGGTCTAACAGATGACCCATCTTCTTTCATTTGGTCCATAAATAGGAGTGTGTGCCCTTAGGATACTGCCCCAATGTATCACCTAAATTTCCACTATGAAAGTCAAATGTTCAAGTACAAACTCGATCTTATGTTACCCTTCTTAGGATACTGTCCCAATGTACTTTACTTATGAGCCCCTACTCTCTTATCACAGTTTCTCAAATTAGCGTGAGCGGTTTCCAAACTAACGTTTCAGTAAGCTTCCTGCCAATCAGATATATTCCTGAATTAACTACAAAATGATTATTACATAAATAAAAGTACCCGTGTGTGTTCTAGGATGGATTTCATAATGAATAATCCTAACTAGATGATTCAAAACATATGTCACTTAAATTAAATCAACTAACAAATCCTACAATAAAAAGATTAAGCATAAATTCAATAAAAATAACTTACTTTGAAATTTAATAATCAAATCAAATAATTATGATCACATAAAATTATCTAATCTGAACATGTAAAAATCTAATAAAAAAGAAGTCATATAAAGATAAAACATGGTCGCAATCTGAACATGATATTAATTTGATATTAATCAATCTATTTAATATTTTACGCTATAATTATTTTTTCTGTTATAATCACGTACAAATATATATATATATATATATATATATATATATATATATATATATATTATCTTTTTAACTTTTTAACTTCACCGTCGAAAATATCATATATATATATATATATATATATATATATAACTGTATTAAGTTAACTATATCACTATTCCTTTTTGATTGCCTCATGCATTTCAATTATATATATATATATATATTAATTAACATGGTCGCAATAACTAAAGTGACTATATCATTATGTCTTTTTGCGTTTGAATTATATATGTATATTATAATTGTTTTTTCAAAACCCATAAAAAACTTTAATATTATAAAAAATTATTTTTTAAAACATATCTTAAAAGTATTAAGACACATCTAAAAAAAATATTTAAACACATCTATCTAAGAGCTAACGGATTGATAATTTCATAAATTGATTTAAGTTTAAATAAATATTTTAGCACAAAAAATAATTTCAGATTTATAAGCATGTGCTATTAAATACATAAATGTAATCACATGTATCGTAGTTATCAAAGATATATCTAAAGTACAATTATTTGGAACTCGAATATTTGCTCAGCTTTTCTTGATAGACTTGATAGCAAGCCTAAAAACAAATTTACATGTGAATATTTTGTCTATGAAAATAGCTAACACTCATAGTCCTTACAATACATAATACATAGACTCTAACTTTGAAGAAAATAGGGATTCTATGAAATGAAAATCTTGGTTAGTGTTTACCTTTGGTGGAAGTACCATGGTGTGAAGGAGTATGAAGTAAAACCGTATAGCTAATCCCACAATAAAGGTAGAATATTTTGCTACTTCTGAAGTGGTAAAAGAAGACATATGACTCCGTAAGTTCTTAGAAAATTTGTTAGTTGTTTCAAGCATGGACCAATCACTCACACTATATTGTGATAGCGATGACTAAGTGGATAACTCAATAGAATAGAGAATTCACAAATGAGGGAAAACATATAGTGGACAAGTATCATTTAATCTTAAAAATTGTACATCGGGGTGATATAGAAGTCACGAAAATAGCTTCAGAAAAAAACATTGACCTATTTATCAAGAGTTTTGAGGGTCACCTAAAAGGGATAGGGTTAAAAGACATGTCCTCTTTGCTTGAAGGCTAGTATGAGATTGTTGGGATAGAGCCTCAAATGTAAAAGAGTTTGTAAAACTATACTAAAATTACAATAAATAAAAAGACTTTTCATTTATTTATATGTGCTATTATATTTTTTAAATAGTTTATTGTAAAATTCTTGATTATTCATGTTTTCTTAAACCTTAGTATATCATCGTATATACAAGAGGATTGATTTTAAGTAAAATAATTAAAATAGTTTGTGATGATTATTTAAAGTTTTAGAAGGATCTTTAATTAAGCCACTAATATGACCATATCCATATGGAATGAAGTAACCCTAATGGGGTTATCTATATGTGGAGACACCAAGTTGGGATAATGGTCAATTATATAATATATGACTAAGCAAATTAGAAATCCTATTAATATACATTTATCTATATATGTTTCTATATATGTCACTAGATGGTTATGCGCGAGATGATCTTAATTATGAGTTATTTATCTAACTCCTTGATCTGGCACCTATGTATTTCAATTACTCAACAATGCTCTTATTGGTGGGCTAAAATTTCTTGTATCTTAATATCTTGATGTTTTTGGTAGGTTGGAAAGTTATTTAAGAAGATGTGGAATCCACTCTGTCTCTTCGTCGATGTTAAGTACCAGTTCCCTTATCTAGAGCAGTCCAAAGCTTGAATAATATGAATAACGATGTTGTTTTTAAGATAAATATGAATTATTAACTTTGAATTAATTATTTAAATTATCAAAATTTATATTTTTTTATAAAGATCATAAAAGTCAAATAAATATGTATAAATAAAATGGTAATTTGACGTAGACATTTAATCCATGTAGTTAATTATATATTATTTAATTGGATTTAAAAATTATTTGAATTAATTAAAATTATTAAAATCAAAATTTAAATATTTGTAGGCATTTAAATGCTTGTGAGGCAAACAAAGACATTTTAATATATATCAAACTAGATTTAGTATATGACTTTAGAATATAATTTAATTGGATAAATTTTAGCTCACAAATAGGAGTGGGACTCCAACATGTGGCATGGATGGCTTATTGGGATGGGATTATGACTCTCACAAGCACAATTTGATTATGTGTAGGATTTCTAATTGGAGATATTTTAGGAGTCCATATCCAAATCAAATAAGGTTAAGTGAAGAATATATTAATACACCATATTATCTCCCCTTGTTGGCCAGCCACTTGGCGTAAATTTTGGTGAAACTTTCACACACTTAATTTAAAGAATTTTGTGGGATAGAATTAACTTCAAATTTTTTTTATCAACTTAGAAATTGTAAGGATTCCAACAAATATTTTTCATCGTCATCCAGTGATATGATTTGGAAACCCAATTGTTCCAACAATTGTTCACAAACTACAAAGGAAATTTAGCATTATTTTATATTTTAATTAAATTATAAATATCATAAGTATCATATTGTCCAAACATTTGTTTCCCTATATCACAAAATTTCATAATTTTTTGTTAATGATTTGTTTTTTATCAAAATATTTTTTGAGAAAAAACCAAACAAGGACTTTATAGAAGACTCGAGTTCATGTTTTTACATGATAGTTTCCCAAGGATATGGACAATTGTAGGCCCTTATTGTCTCCTTCTTAAACTAGACCACCAAAGTGCTACCTCATTAAGTCTGCATCTTACCACGAAGAGTTGAGATAAATATGTTTCTCTCTTTATAAGCAATGACATTTATGAAGATACATGAAATTGGTCAAGTTTCAATTTTCACATGATAGCTTCTCAAGGGCATGGACCAACGTAGTGCCTCATTGTCCCCTCCTAGGCATGACCACCAAAATACTACCTCATTACGCTTATGTTTTACTTACAAATAGTTGAGATAAAGTTACCTCTCGCTCTATGCAAGAATAATCAAGAAGGGATACTAGATAAGCTCAAGCACTCTAGCAAGGTGTTCAAACCAAGGTAAGGAATCCATTCTACTACTTGTTATCCACATTTCTTATTTATCTCAGCATGTAACTCAAAAATTCTCAATTTCATTAAAGGGTAGCTTGGACTCTAGGCTGAAAAACAGAACAATTACAGCACCCAAGTAACACAAAATTAAATATATAAACATGAAAATAAAGACCCAAACCCAAACAATATGCACCCAAATTTGAGATGTATTTTCAAGAAGAGTATGTCATCATTTCCCTTGGGTTGAGCACGTTTCATGCTAGAAAGATAACAAATTTTGGCCTTGGCATACTCTCCTCAAATATTTTGAATTCCTCCTTGAGCTAGATACTTTGAGACTTAATTAAAAGTGAATAAGGCTATTTCATCTTGTGAAGCTAGGGTCTTTTTAGGATGGAATTATAGCGCACCAGAACATCCATTATCATGAAGTTTTCCGCATATATGTAGCCCCTAAAACCATTATTGAAAGTTCAATAGTACGCATAACATACATAGTGCTTCAATTGAAACCAACCAATGGCATGTCTTTCTTTGTATATATCTTCCATTCGAAACCAAGTTCCTAAAGGGTACATAAGAACAAGAGGCACATCAAGCTTCTAGTATCTATTAAGATCCTCCTTACATCACATAGACCTACCGTTACGGTAAGGAACAATGTATCTTCATAAGAAGACATAGTTTCATCTCTCTTCAAAAAGGACATCATAGGCTCTTAAAACTTATTTATAAATTCAAAGACTGAATTTGGTTATCCTTTTCATGCTTCATGCTCATACCTTTTCATTGCATTGTTGGTCTCGCCGTTATGTCTACCTCTACCATGGATAGAAAGGATTATTTGTACATTTTGTATAGTGAGTTATATAGAGCACGATTATTACGTGATTGCCCTTGATGGCGATATGGACTCTTTCTTGTGAGAGATTTCATGTCATTACCTTCCATTAAATCTCTTACATAGCCACATCTTAGGAGATTCTCAATCTTCCTTTTTAATTATTTATATGATATGAGCTCAATCTATTCATTATCATCGAAATAGCACCAGGCACTTAGAGTGCATGGACGTGCGTGGAGGATAGGCGCAGGAAAGGTGCGAATTCAGTTAGGAAAACAGAAAATAGGGACCACAAAAAAATTAGGGCTAGGAATTCTGTTAGGAATGTCAGAAATTTAGTTAGAAATTGTTCTCCAATTTGGTTCCTGTAAGGCTATATATAAAGCCACTTAGCAATTAGAAGGGCTATTGAGAATCTTACACAAATTCAGCTCCTCCTCTGGCTCTTCTTCTTCCTTTATCTTCTTCTCTACAATTTATTGTATCAGTGGTATCAAAGTCGTTCGACCAAAGATAATCGGGGAAAATACAATGTAGAATTTGGTACTGAGGTTATGGAAGCCCTCGGCATTGTGCTCTCTCAGTTATAGGCAACATGAGCAACCCAGAACCCTTCAGAGGTTAATCCTTCGCACGAGAAGGATCTCTATGAGCTTACCCCCACACTTCATGATCGACCATAGACAACCCTCACCCTAACTTGAAAATTTCATTTCCCAGATTTTTTGGTGAAGATCCAACTGATTGGATCTATAGAGCTGAGTAATATTTTGTGTTTACTAATGTTAGCCCAAAGCAATAGGTGCAACTCGTGTCCTTCCATCTGGAAGGCATTGTGTTACAATGGCATCCCTGGCTGACCAAGTTTTAGGGACAACTCATTTGGGTGGAATTCACCAACGCTGTTCAACTCGGATTTGGACCAACAGATTACTAAGATCCCTCAGAAGCTCTAACTCGCCTAAGGCATACCACCAGTGTAGAAACATACCAAGAAGCCTTTGAAAGATTGTCACACAGAGTGGATGGACTACTAGAAGCATTCCTAATAAGGTGCTTTATAACTAGATTGAAAGATGAAGTTCACCTCGATGTGAAGATCAAGAAGCCTAAAACATTGGCTGAGGCCATTGGGGTAGCTAGGCTCATCGAAGAGAGAAATCTGCTGTAGAGGAAATCTGCCCAGAATCCATGTTATTAGCCTTATACAAGCATTCCCAAACCAAAAAACCACTCCCACGTGGGTGTGTTGGGACTCCTACATCCACAATGTTCCACTCCTCCCCAACCAGTGACTTTTAAAAGAATAACTAATCAGGAGGCACAATAACGAAGAGATAAATGCTTGTGCTACTATTGTGATGAGAAGTTTGTAGCAGGTCACTGTTGTACGTGACCCCAAATGTTTATGATAGAGGAATTGCCTCAGAACCCTGTAAAAAGTCCAGAAAAAGAGCACCTTGAACAAGAATCTCAGGAGCTGATGCCAGAAATCTCGTTTCATGCAATAACATGTACTAATCATCCTCAAACACTTAGAGTTATGGGAAATCTAAGAAATAAGAAGGTGTTAGTGTTGATAGATGGGGGCAGTACACCTAATTTCATTTATCAAACCTTGGTTTCCCAGTTTGGCTTCACTATCACTAAGAATTAGAGATTGGAAATTATGATAGCAAATCGTGAAAAGATTGAATGCGTTGGGCAACGTAGAGGCCTTACTCTTTCTATTCAAGGGTATTTGGTCTTACTAGATTATTTTGTGTTACTAGTAGTTGTATGCCAGGTAGTGCTCGAGGTTCAATGGCTTAAAACCCTAGGTCTGATAGAAATGAATTATAAGAGGCTCACCCTTAGCTTCAAGTAGAAGGAGTCACTCATACATTCCAAGGCTTACAAAGAACTAATAGTGCAACCCTAACCAACAAGGAATGCGGTGAGCTGCAGAATATAGGGTTGTTCCTTCAGATGTTTCCCATAAGGGTTCAGGATCCACAAGAGGATGTTTCCCCATTTCCAGAAATGAGACAAGTATTAACAGAGTTCTCTCAAATATTTGAACTACCCTCAGAGCCGCCTCCAAAAAGACAACAAGATCATCTTATACCTCTAAAGCCAGGAGCAGGGCCAATTAATGTCAGAACCTACCGTTACCCCTATTATAAAAAGGAAAAAATTGAGAAGATGGTTAAAGAACTCCTTCATTCTGGGCTAATCATACATAGCAGCAGTCCATTTTCTTCACTAGTGTTATTGGTAAAAAAAATGATGGCAGTTGGAGATTTTATGTAGACTATTGAGCTTTGAATGATAGCATAATTAAGGACAAGTACCTTATTCCTGCGATTGATGAGCTACTAGATGAGCTCCATGGGGCTCATGTTTTCTCCAAGATAGATCTGCGATCAGGGTATCATCAGATAAGAGTTTATCATGAGGATATCCCTAAGACAGCCTTTAGAACCCATGAAGGCCATTATGAATTCTTAGTAATGCCTTTTGGTCTCACTAATTCCCCAGCTACTTTCCAAGGTCTCATGAATGATCTTTTCAAACCTTACCTTCGAAAGTTCATCCTGGTATTCTTTGATGACATCTTTATATACTCTCAATCAAAGAATGATCACTGGTGCATGTGAGAATAGTCCTTCAGCTTCTAACTACTAACAACTTGTATGCTAAGGAAACCAAATGTCAATTCGAGGTAAAACAAATAGAATATCTGGGTCATGTTGTCTTAGATTAAAGGGTTTTTGTGAACCCTTCAAAGATCCAAGCTGTTAAGGAATGGCCAACCCTAACGACATCTAAAGGAGTCAGAGGCTTCTTAGGGTTAGTTGGCTATTACATAAAATTTATGCATAATTTTGGTATTTTGGTAGCTCCCTTAACTTGTCTTTTGAACAAGGAAGGGTTTAACTGGAATGCATCTACTGAAAACGCATTTAAACAGCTAAAGGAGGCCCTAACATCACCAACAGTTTTGAGCCTTCCCAATTTTTTCCAAAGATTTGTAATTGAATGTGATGCCAGTGGCATTAGGTTGGGGCTATCCTTAGTCAAGTAGATAGACCAATAGCTTACTTCAACCAAGCTCTCAAGGGTTTAGCATTGGCTTTATCAACATATGAGAAAGAAATGTTAGCTATCATTAAAACTATCCGGGTGTGGCACCCTTACCTATTAGGAAAACCATTCACCATCTTCACTGATCAGAGGAGCCTCAAATATCTGCTAAAGCAGTGTATTACCACTCTAGCACAAGTATGATGGTTGTCTAAGCTACTTGTTTATGATTATAAAATTGAGTACAAATATGGGAAGGAAAACCAAGGAGTTGATTCTCTTTCATGAGTAGTGGAGTTCTTTTTTTAAGTATGTCTCATCCACAGATGGACTAGTTGCCACAACTACAGAAGGAGTTCAGTAGGATCCCTTCTCCATAGACTTGATAGCCAAATCCACTCCTGCAATGACTCATAAGTTGTTACAACGAAATGGGGTCTGGTTTAAAGACAACAAGGTATATATGAGCCCTAAATCCTCCCTTATACCTTAGATCATAGCTGATTGTCACTCCACCCCAATGGGAGGACACTTTGGGTTCCAAAAAACCCTATCTCACATCAAAAATAGCTTCACCTGGCCCAAACTGCGCCAAATGTTGAAGAAATTCCTCAAGAAGTGTGAGACTTGTCAAATGTTCAAAACAGAGACTATGAGACCAATAGGGTTGCTTTAACCACTTGCCATACCTAAGAAGATTTGGGCTGATATCTCAATGGATTTTGTGGAAGGATTACTAGCTTCAAAAGGACATACAGTTATAATGGTGATTGTGGACCACTTGAGTAAATATGCTCATTTCATTCCTATGAAACACCCATTTTTAGCCTCTACTATGGCCAATACATTTGTGTCCAATATCTTGCGCATGCATGGTATGCCCACTTTTATCGTTAATGACCATGATAAGGTGTTTATTAGTTCCTTCTGGCAAGAGTTATTTCATTTACAAGGAACCCAGTTGTGTATGAGCTCTAGCTACCATCCTCAGACAGATGGACAGACTGAGGTAACCAACCGCACACTAGAGAAATATCTGCGTTGCTTCACTGGGGATCAACCACGCAAATGGATTGAGTGGATTCCCTAGGCTAAGTATAGCTACAACACTTCCATCCATTCCACAATGCAGATGACTCCCTTTGAAGCAGTTTATGGAATTCCACCTCTACACATATTAACATATATCCCCAAAACTGCTTAAATGCCAGTTGTGGATGAACACCTACGTACCAGAGATCACCTGCTACGAGATTAAGGCATAATCTGCTACAACCTCAGAACCGGATGAAATGCCAATCTGATAGACATCGACGAGAGGTCATCTTCAAGGAGGGGATTATGTTTACCCGAGGCTCTAACCCTATAGACAAACTTCAATAGCCTTTCTCTCATCAAGAAAATTAGCTCCTCATTTCTTTGGGCCATACAGAATTATCGCTCGAATAGGACCAGTGGCTTACAAGTTGGCACTGCCTTCCGCTTCACAAATACATAATGTATTTCATGTAAGTATGCTAAGAAAACACGAAGGGGAAATTCCACCAAGCTCAAGCCAACCTCCTCCAATCTCTGAACATGCAACTATTCTTCCTCAGCCTGAAATCATTCTCAACCGTCGTGTGACCCAAAAAGGAAAATATCGACCCAAGATAGAAATTATGGTCAAATGGAAGGACATTCTAACCAAATAAGCTACTTGGGAAAATGAGTGGCAATTTTTGGTCCTATTTGCAAGTCTGTTATTGTAGGGGAAAAGTCCTTGATTCTTAGAGGGAGCCTTTTGCTTTGAACTCTCGTTTCTTTTTTCATCGAAGGCTACCCACTATTCTCATTATTTATTTTTTCCAAGTTAGCAAACTTTTGTGCTTCCAAATAAGCTTTATTCAAGGTCTTCAATATATTTTTCTTAACTCAATGAACAAGCTCAACTCTCTAATTACCCCTATCTAAAAAGTTCATTTGCTAGAGTCTAGGCAATTAGAGATTTTCAACTTTGCATTACAGAACCTCCTCATGTAGGTTTCTATAGATCATCATCTCCTAGAATAATGGAGAACAAATTATGGATTTGCTTCTTCATAGGCTTGTAGATGGAATAATTAGTGAAAAACAACTTAGCAAAGTAGGAAATAATCCTTGGTGCCAAGTTGCAAAACCACTTCTATGTTGAGTCATGAAGGGTAGCAACAAAGGTTTAACACATTATAGTGGCTCTCTTTTCTCTCGTGATGGTAATCACGCCTATTGTTTGCTTGAAGTACTATAACACATGTAAAATTGGGTCCCAAGCTCCAATTGTAATTCACATACTTGGGAGGGTTAAACTTCATCGTTGCCTCTACTTGATCTATAGTAGAGGTGAATAGAATATCGAAACTACATTTTTTTTCAACGATTCAAATTAGATTTAAAGATTTTCTATTTGAATTCAATTCGATGATAGAATCAATTTGAACCAATCCAAATTCAAGAAAATTAGATTTCTTTTATCGAACAAGGTCAAATTGATGTTGAATTTTATATGTGAACTATTGTCATATATAAAATATGATATATTCATTTAAATTTTAAATTTTTGCATCTTTAAAGAAATTTATTATTTATAGTCACAACTAAAACAATTGAAAGACTAAGAAGTATACTTAAAAAATTGTTAAATTAGTATAAAGATTTAAAATTTCTATTTAGTTTTTAAAGTAAAAAACAAATTTAATGTAATTGTGGTATGTAATATGTACAAAAATATGTATTTATTTATAACTTTAATAGTAATTTGGTTTGGATCAGATTATAGTGAATTATAAAATTAGTCAATCTAAATCTGATCAGATTGAATAGATTATATGCTTTTAAGTATGAATCTAATTTTATTATAAAATCTTTCGATCCAATTTGATCCGAGTTTGACATATGAGATCAAATTTTTAAATTTATTCCTACTTAATAGTATCAAAAAATGGGATAACATTAAGTGCTTACATACCACATCAAGGTCATACAAATCTCGACCAGTTCCTTTACTCTTTATCTTTCCTCTAGTTTCTCCATTCTATCTTCCATTCTTCCTCTTTCTTATACGAAGAATTCAGGTATGGCATCTTGAATTATGCAATTATGGTCATTGTTACGAGGGAGATCCTCAAAATTTTGGTCTACATGAACACCTTCATTTATGGCCCAATTCTCAAGATATATATCATCTTCCTCCTTGTCCAGTTGATAAGCTTTTCTCTCTCCCGCCTGATAGTGGCTGCTTTTGGTTTAATCTATGATTGTTCCTACAATTCTCTCCAAAGTTCCTCATTCTCTCCTAACCTTGCACATCATGCTTCAAATTTCTTCCAACTACATTGCCATCAGTATGGGGCATTATCCCGTTCATCCGGTCCAACATTCTCTATTAAAGGTGATCGACAAGGGCGCCACTTAGTTGTTTGAATCACTTTTTCAACTAACTTGCTTCTTTCTTGTTCACCACATTGTAGCTTGATGTAAATATTAATAAATTTACGTGTATAGACCTCTTTACTCAGTTAATCTTGGTAAAAAGTTATTGAACTCAAATTTTGTATTCCATAATGGGCGCCAAATGTTTGTTTGGATAGCGGAGATGCAATTAATGTGAGATAGGTAAATCACTTCAATGTGAACACTACTCTCTTTTTTGTATACATATAGGGTTAACATGATATGTGCATCATTACATCATAGGTAATATCATGAATTAAGAGATATATTTTTACTCTTATAGTTGCATCCATATGGTTATTTTACACTGAACTTGACAGGCCATACTACTCATTAACCTATGATAATAGGTACCGAGCTAATGCCTAAACATGTGTATTTACGAAATTTCTTTATACCAGCTACATTTTTGAAGTTTTCATCATGTCATCATGATAAAAAAAAGCGTAAAAGACGAACACAATTGTCATCTTTAAGAGAAGAATATTTTCCTAATAATGATATGGTTGAGTAAATCATTAAATCACTTTATCTTACCTTATTATTATATATATTTGAGTATTTTAATTTTAAATATTTTTTCCATTAGAATTAATATTAACATTTTTCAATGATATATTCATCAATTTAAAAATATTTCTCATCCTATTGGAATTAAAATTAAAAAAATAAAATCATAATGCATGATACTTTACTTTTTATTACAACTAATGACTACAATTTTCTACACACTGCAGCTTTTCAGTCGATAACAACTAATTCCATCTACATTTACAATCCCTATATTATGAGGCAAAATAATAATAATAATAATTCGACACGAACCGCCCACATTTTGCCGTCAAAATGAAGCCATAAAGTTAGCTCATGGAGATATTTAAGAGAGTTTGTACACTCTCTTTAGGCCACAAACATATGAAAGCATTGATTTTCGAAAGAAACATTCAAGCATATAATAATCTTTTTTCATTCACTTCATATGGAGTTATTTTTAGATAAAAAAAAAACTTGCATCAATAGAAAGGGAGTTCACACTTTTCAAGTTCAATGTCAAATATACCATAACCTACCTGCACTACTCCCAACAGAAAATAAAACTCGACATTTTCAAATGTATTTTTATGATACATAGAATGAGATTAGAAACAGTATTGGATTGGCATTTTGCCAAATGTCCAATTAAACAGTATTGTAATTTATTGACATCTTGGAAATCAATCCATACTCGAAGTTCCAAAGGAGTTCGACGAATTTTCCTACTTCATATTCTAATAATACTAAATTACAGTGATAATCCATAAATTTTATCAAAGGATTTAACACTTCCTCTCATAACCTTCTAATGTGATATAATTTTCTTATAAATGTAGAGATATAATATTCATGCATAAAAGTAGAGATATAATATTCATGCATAAAAGTAGAGATTGCATTTAGGATAGGATGTCCCATTAACCCATATTAACCCATAGTATAACTCATTAATTTTATGAGTCCATCCCATCTTATTCTAATTAATTTTTGATGTGATATGATGTTAATGAGATAGGATATTTATTTATTCTTAATGTGTTTAAATAACGTGTAAAATTACGAAAATAATAGAAAAATGAAATATATTTATCTATAATAACTATGATTATTTATAATAACTACAAACTCATTATGAACAACTTTAAATGAGATGTGATAAGATTGAATGAGATAATTTTAACTATGTACCAATTAAGGACTTTAAATGAAACATAAAATGAAATGGGACAATGCATCTGACAATCCTAAGTATCTTTACAAATACATTTATAAAGGAAACAACAAACTAGTAGTGTCAATTCTAGAACAGTGAAGAAAGAAGTATTCAAGATGAAAAAAAAAAGAAGAATTCCAAGATGCATGGTGGATCACAGCTTAAGACGAATCATGTGTAGAATTTTGACTAAGTTGAGTGAAATGTATCAAATGGCCATTAACTTACATCTTCATCTTAAAAAAAAAAAAAATACAGCCAATTTATTTTACAGAATCCCAAAAGCTAAAGAAAATTGTAAACTGTGAGATTTTAACAAAGACGATGCTTACAGGATTTTTTTAATATGCGCACAACTGATAGGGATGTAAAAGATAAAAGATACTTATATGTGGAATTTCTTGAAATATTATGTATGGGAAAACCAAGGATGATTCTGAAAAAAAAAACTGTTATCGGTAAAATATATAGGGCAAATCCAAAAGAAGGGAAAATGTTTTTTTGTTAGTATTTGCTACTCAATTATGTGAGAGCATGGCTTAGAGATTTGCTCACAATAAATGGACTAGGTGGAATTGAACAAGGAAAATGCCTATGTCCTAACTACATTATTCAACGTCATTTAAATATCAAAATCTTATAAATTTCCTCTCATTATATAAATTTCACTCTACGTCTTAAATGTACATTTAAGTATAGAAGCATCCCCACTAGTCTTATAGTCTTATTGACGCAGGATAGAAGCGTGAATGCATAAATAATATGAAAGCACTTAGGAAATAAGAAAGAGATAAGTATAATTTATACTAACCAAACTCACTTTCTAGTAAAAAAAGTCTTTGTATTTGTGTTATGAAAAAAACACAAGTAAACTATTATCTAGGTAAGTATTATAGCAAATCTAGAATAGGACTAGCTTAACTATGTTATCTATCTTTAAACGAGCACTCTATCAACTCTAAAGTAGGACTAACATAAAGATATTCCTCTATCTCATAAATAAGAGGACCTTAATTTCCAAATGAAAGAAAGAAGAACTACTAATAAAATATTAGGAATAAGAGAAAAAAGAAAGAAGATAACTTCTTTAAAATTACTATAAATTGATTATTTTCTAGGACACCTTATACAAATATGAAACCTAGTTCTTTATAGTTGAAAAATTCCTAGAATAGATCATAAAGTTTCTATGTGGGGCTCTAGTAATACATAAAAAAGAACTCTAAATAAAAGTTTCTATGTAAAACTATAAAAGATACATAAAAATAGAACTCTAAATAAAATAAACTATTTTTTTTCTATATCCATTTGATATTAATCCTCTCTACTTGTTTTAAAATCGTCTCGAGTTTTCTTTTGGATACAATGGTTCTAGAAAGTAGGGATGAGCATTTTAACTGTGGATAACTAGAATTGTAGTTATCCATAAAAATTCGACAATTTTTCTCCAAAATAACCATAAATGATAAGACGTGGGGCGGGGATGGTTATTGCAATAGTGTAAGTATAGTTAACTGAAACTAAATATATATTAATATTATTATTTTATATACATATAATTACATAGAAAAATATAATTTTAATAATAAAACACTCAATACTTTATATAATTAGATTAAAATTTATTTATTCTTAATTTATATTTTTTATTTTACTTAAAAAAATAAGCTAAATAATTAAAAAAATGAAAATTAATGTCAATATTTTAAATAATATTAAAGTAAGAATTAAATTAACATTTAATTTTTCTAAACTAAATATATTTTTGAATAAATGTTAAAAATAAGAAACGTGGTTAAATCGTAGGGAAACGCTACTGACTCATAATTGATGGTTATTAACCAAATGTACCTCAAATTGGTACAAAGTGGTTATGGTTATTAGCATAACCGTGACTACCCATCTCCTCGTCCATTCATACTAGTGAGAAGTTGTCATAAATATCTGACACATTGAATGTTGTTGAGATGGCCATATGTTTGGGTAAGTCTACTATATATGCATTTTCATTGATCCTTTTTAGTATTCGACATGTCTCATATTTCTTATCCTTTAGATTGTTGTATGTAGCAATAGAAAAGCATTATTTTTGCAAAAATACGATCATTATGTCTCCGACTTGATAAATTTTCTTTCTTCTATGCTTGTCAGCTATTGTTTTATACTTGGCATTAGACTTTGTAAGCTTTTGTTTTACATCTGATTGAATAGTTTGAATCTTATTTTCTATTTCTTGGGAAGCCTTGCTTTTTCCAGGAATCCTTGGAAGATTAAATAGATCCAGTGTATGCTTTAGGACTTTCACATATACAATCCCGAGTGGGATCTTACTAGTTGAACTATGCATAATACTATTGAAGACAAACTCAGCTTATGTAAGAGTGAAGTCCCACTACTTTGGTTTGTCACTATAGAGACAAAGAATCATGTTTCCAAGTGTTCAATTCATTACTTCTATTTGACTATCCGTTGGAAGATATATAGTGCACTGAAATTGAGTGATGTATCAAATTGTTCCCATAATGTTCTCCAAAAATGAGAAAGAAACTTTCTGTATCAATTTTAAGTAATTGACCATAGTACTCTTTGTAGATGAATAATCTCTTTGAAAAAGAGTTTTGCATGGAGAACCTATCAACAACAACAAAAACTGATTCTACACCCTATTGAGTTCTTAGAAGTATTAGCACAAAATCCATGGAAAATTATTCCAAATGGTTTCAAGGATGGGTAAAGTGTATATAATGATATATTTTTAGCTTATCCTTTGGATGTCTAGCACACATGACTCTTTTGGAAAAACTTGCTAACATCTCTTTTCAACTGAGGCTATAAGTACTTTTCTTTAACGAGTATGATGGTCTTTTCTCTTCCAAGATGTCCACTTAGTCTTCCAGCATGTAAGTCTCGAATGATTTTCTCCCTTAGTGAAGCCCTAGATACAAAATTAGGTACCTCAAGACAAGTATCCCTCATTTATATGAATGTCTCCTACATCTTATTTCAATTGAAACTTTTTCTAAAGGTTCTTAAAATCTTCATATTTAACATATGTGTATTAAAATATTCAAACCCTACAACTTCAGTGCTTAAAGTGATCAATAGGGTTATCTTATAACTCAATGCATCAACCACTCTATTATGTTGACTAGACTTGTGTTTTATAAGAAATTTTTGCAAATAGGAAATACACCTAGCATGTGTCTTATTGGGATTAGTTTGATAGATGATAAACTTTAATACCTCATGATTGGTGAACAAAATGAACTCTCTTTGGATGAGATAATGTTGCAAAATACTGCATAGAACTTAAGTTTATATATAGTCCATTTTCATCATGCTTCGTTGAGATTTTCACTAAAGTAAGCCACTAATTTCACTTCTTAAGATAGAAGATCTCCAATTCCTATTATTGAGGCATCACACTTGTTGTCTCTTTTGGAGAACATAAAATCGTGCAAGTATACACGGTCACAAGTAATAATATGATAAGTAAAATATCGTTCCCACGGAGATTTGTTACTAGTATTTGTTAATTATTAAAATTATTTCAACCTAATTTTATCCAAACAGTCGATAATTTGATGCAGTTTGACTAACTAATTTTTATAACATATTGCAAGAAAATTCTAGGATTGCAGTTTCACCAAATCAATCCACTTGAATCATTATATTTTATCTTGATTTATGTTATCATATTTTAAGTTGTTAACCAAGAACTCCTAATTTATCCATATATCTCTTTCGAGCTCCATACAGACACATCTCGTTAAAATAATTCACTATATTCCTATGAGAATTAAATTCAACCAGATTTATTAAGTTTTAAGTTCTCAAATAGTCACACATACAATAAAAGTATATTTCTATCCCTTATGTATATATGTTATTTTATCACGAGCAGCACACAAAAATGCCTTTTTCAAGTTTATTTAAGTGTCACATATCAGTTAATTAATCTTCCGATAATTAAAAGCATTAAACACAGATAAAATAAACAACTTAAAACAGTTCCATAAATCATTCAAAAATAATTAATTCAAGTTTCATAATTTACGCTACACTGCAATCCTAGAACAAATAAATTAGTTCATAGCAAAAATTAAAATTACAACACCACAAAAATAAAACATTGCAGAGAAACAAAAATTAAAAGAAAATAGATTAGGAGAAACTCTTTCACGATTCCTCAATGAAAAATAAATTTCTTCCCTTTCCCTCTTCTACGTTGTCTTCTTTCTCTGTAATTTCCCTAAGAAAATACAACATAAAATGTCAAATAAACGTTCTGCGTATTTTGTGTAACACGCAGAAAGAAAAAAATGAAAATGGTAAAGAGAGAAAAATAAACAAGAACTGCGAGCTACAAAAATGAAAGAAAAACAAAACTGAAAACCATTCTGCACGTTTCTGATTTTTTTTCTTTTTACGCATGCCATGTGTCGCCATGTGATTGGCTGAGAGAAATATAGCGACACGTGGCAACTTGTCATTGGGTGGTAAGGTCGGGCGCATGAAGAACAGCTGGAACGCGTCGCACAAGATTTCCTCGCGTTGGAAGTAATTAACGGCTAGAAGTGGGCGCCGTTTCTGCGTTTTTATTTCACCAAATACATACCACGTGTCATCATGTTATTCGCTGGAATATTTAGGAGACACGTGGCTGCTTATTTTTCGTTGAAACACGAGGGTGCACGCTGCTTGGATGCACCGCATCGCACAGGATTTGTAGACGAGCGGCTCGGTCCGCGATAGCTTGGTTCCACGCGTTTCAATCTGGACCGTTCAACTCATCCAACGGCGATCGATGCGCCTCGGGGGAATCCTGCGCAGCCGACATGTGGGTCCCACCCTGCACGCCAGTCTGCGCAGCAAGTGGGCCCCACTTGTGCCGAGCTGCGTGCTTTCTGGAATTCGGGCGTAGTCGCTCCTGTTACGTCTGGATGTCACGCGCCTAATCTTGACCGTTGATGGATTGATCGAGCGGTGTGTGTTGAGCGTTGTGAATGTCACGAGTGGCTCTTCTCCTGCACAGAAATTCAACTTTTTATTAATTGCATTTTGACCCATAAATTTAATTTAAATTAATTTCTAATCTTTTGATATTTTCTATTTAACCCATTTTTTATTTCAAATTAAATTGTGATCTTTTTATAATTGCAATTAAGCCCCTTTTTCTATTAAAATTTATTAATTTACTTTAAAATATATTTATTAAAAACTAATACTAAATATTAATTTAATTAATTTAAAAATTAAATAAAAATGTAAAGAACTAGCAATTATAATTAATAAAATAGACACAAATCACTGTATAAAATACAGTTATCAACACTCTACTTGAAAGATCTTATCAAAGTTTGAAAATGCTAACACTAGTGCATTTTAGGCATTCGGTAATTGAAGTACTTGAGGTAGTACTAGTGCTGATGTTTTGAATGAACATTCAGTCGAAGGTTGCTAACCCATGGAAGCTTTGAACTTCTATTATGGTTTTGAGAGTTGGCCAATCTTGAATTTAATATACTTTTTCCTCATCAGTTTCAATTCTATTGGTAGTGTTGATAAAACCCAGGAATACCAATTTATTAGTCAAGAAGCTACATTTCTTCAATTTAAGTTACAACTTATTTTCATTCAAAATAGTGAGTACCTTCTTCAAGGTACAACTTACCAATGTATGACTTCAAGACATGGTTCATAAGTCGCATGAATGTCCTGTGTGCATTCGATAATCCAAAAGGAATCACTAGACACCGGTACAATCCTTCCTTTGTCTTGAGTGTAGTCTTCCACTCATCTCCAAGTCTGATTCGATTTTAGTGATATCTCATACGCATGTTATTTTTTGAGAATATGGTTATTCTAGAAATCATACCAAGCATGTCATTAGGACGTGGTATTAAAAACCTATATTTTATTATTATAACGTTGATAGCTCAAGTGTCCATACACATACACCAATCTCCATCCTTCTTTGGAACTAGTAAGGATGGTATTGCATACAGACTCATTCTTTCTTGAATTTCTAATTAACTCCTCAATATTTTGTTGGAGAATTTCACTTTTTTTTAGAATTCGATGTAATAAGGAAGGTTAGGAAATCTTGCTTCTAGAATGATGTCAAGGTGATGCTAGATAGCTCTCGTTGTTGGTAGCCCAGTTGAGAGTTCTTCTAGCATGATTTCTTCAAACTCATCAAGGATTTTTTGCACATGGACTTGAATGGTGGAAGTTTACATGGTTTCTTCTTTGACTACTAAGGAAAATATATTTTTACTCCTTTTCACTTATGTAACGAGTAATGCTTGAGATATTGCAAGGAATGATTTCCCTTCCACTTTAAAAGCTTTGTGTACATCTTCTTTTGCAAGTACAGGAGCCAAAGAAACCTTATTTTCTTCATAGTGGAATAGATAAATGTTATCTCGACCTTTATGGGTTGCATTCACATAGTATTTCCAATATCTCTCCAACAATATGTGACATGAATAACAACGTCGCATACAACTTTATCCTTGTATGATTTTCCAATGGAGAATAGGATTCAACTTATACAATTTACTTCTATTTCTCTTTCATTTTTAATCCACCAAATTTGATATGGTGATGTGTATGGTTTGGGTTTTAATATTAGTGCCTCTACAAGAGCATTAGAAACAATACTTTAGTTAATTATACTATCGATAATTACATCACATAGTTTATTATTGATTAAGAAGGGAGTGGGAAAGAAATTGTACCTTTATGTGTCTTACTTTGGTGATATGAGGAGTCGAAAAACAACACAATTAGCACATTTCCCTTCATCCACTTTAGTAAACTCGACACCTTCATAGTCATCATATTTTGGTTTTTCCTAATGATCTTCAAATTCCTGCTCCACTGGTTGACTACTCCTCTCTTTGGGCATTGATTAGAGTGATAACCCACGTGTTTGTATCTATAACATTTCTCTAGTGTTGGACGTCTATAAGGGTTTTATGGAAGAATACGAGTAGTGTGTTTCTTTGATTGATTTTTTTTTGTTTTTGATGTTCCATCCTTAGGTGCTGTCCTAGTTGTTTTAACTGATGGCCTTGGCAAATGATCACCACACACGAAGTGTGTGCAATAAATACGTATGTATATGTATCGCAACATGTAATATAATGATAAAAAAGATCATTCCCACAAAGATTATTTTATTAGAAACTAAATTTTAAAACTAAAAAAAATGAAAATCAATTTTTTGTGTTTTTATATTTTAAGAAATAAAAATTAAAATAACTAAAAATAAATAACAATAATTAATTAACTCGGATTTGGTAACTAAGAAGATATATGAGAAAATATCTAGAAATACTTAATTCTCCAATTTTATAAATATATGAATCACTAAAATCTCCCTAATATAATTATCAATCAATTAATTACATGATCAATTTAATTTAACATAGAAGGTATTACTTTCTCAAGTAAACTACACACCATATAGTAATTAATTTCATCACACTCTCATGCCAATGAAATTGCATACTACTCATTAAGTTCATCAATTATGTATCATATACATAAGAATCATACATCTTTGCCCAACAACTATGCATGTTATTTAATCAAGACAAACAATTAAATAATTCTCTTAAATCTATTTAGTTGCCTCTATAGATAAATTATTGGCCAAACAATTATTAGCATAAAAATCAGATTAAATAATATAGTTATATTAAAATTATAATTGGGGTAAAATATTAGATCTTCATATTGTGAAAATTGGGTTCATAAGATCCCTACGTTAATAAATGAACTACACATAATTGTGTTTATAAAGCTCATATTTTTTCATAAAGAAAGACATAAAAATTGATAAAAAAGAGTGGAAGAAGAAATACAATCTATCTCTTGAATTGTAGTACTAATTTTCTCTTGAATCTCCATCAAAATTGTATCCCTTTTTGAATTTGTTTTTTGTATTTTTCTCTCTTTTTATCTCCCAAAACTGACCAAAATTATGCTAATGGCGGCTTCTTAGGGTTTATGGAGTGGTTAGGAGCTTAAATATAGCTCAAATGCAATCTAGATCATCAGATAAGCTTCAAAATAAGGGCTAAGATCAAAACAAGCAAAATGAATAGCACCAGCCAATCACAATGCGACATATGGCATATAAAATTCACTAGGAAAATTAGAGCATGGTGCGTGGTAGGGGAGACTAGTCTGAGTCAATGCATACTAAGTCATCACCACGTGGCACAATGTGATTTGTAGTAATGGATGGTGTGGCGCACGAGTAGAACGCAATGAGCGATCGCGTAGTGACACATGACAGTGATGTTTGACCGATCTTTGAACTTGGGCTAAACGTAATGCTAACACGTGGCACATGGTTTTTCCTTTTCACATGTGGTGAACTATAATTATATTTCCCTCCTTGCATGGCATCCGCGTGGCTTGCTCAGTCAGCCCCTATGCTTGCGTGGTAGCTCACATGGAAGCTCCTGATTGGCCTTGTGCTAAAAATTCATAAAAATTCTAAATAAATCCCAAAATACTATTTTTTGAATAAAATAAGTAAATATTAAGTATAAAAGTACGCTAATGACTCTATTTTCATAGAGTCATCACCAGAGCTTTTGATCTTGTACTTGAACTTGTCCTGCCTAACTACATCTCCACTTTGAGAGCCATGTTATGGGCATCAATGATTGTCCATGTTGTATGCACGGATACTCGATCTTGTATTGGTAAATGGAGTCTACTAACATTGCATAAAAAATTTTGTGCTTCAGATAAGTAGTGAAATTATGTTGTATACTCTTGAACTAAATGATTCCATTGTTTGTAATTTCGATATTTTTGAAATTATATTTGCTCATAGTCAAAGGGAAGAAACATACGCATTAGGTGTTTCTTCATCGAACGCCATGTCCTAATCGGAGCTTTCCTTTGTCTCAATCTATTTTTTTGGAGTTGGTACCACCATGCTGAAGCTTATCCTTTGAGTCAGTGGGCTACTAGCTTCATTTGTTTTCCTCTAAAATGCCCATAACATCAAAGAACCGTTCCACCTCTAAGATCCAACCAAGAAAATCATCCATATACATATAGCCATAGAAAATAGGAAGGTCAATTTTGAGATGATAATCTTGTGGTTCTTGGTCTATTTGGTGACATCCTTCTCTGGTTTGACATCCAAAATATTCTTCTTTTAAATCTTCATCATTAGAACTTTCAATGAGAGCAACATGTCTTGTTGGGGATATTGGATCAATAAGTCTTCTTAGGGGTATTCTTTCAACTTGTATTCTAGGTAATACTGGCTCAATCCTATCTCTATTTGCACCCTCTACTTCTTGGGGTTGGACTTCAGGTTTATTTTCCTTATTAGTTAGTTGAGTAATGGTTGCAGTAAGCTCCTCTATTTGGTATCGAGTCTCTTCATGAAATTGTTGATATTCTTATTGCATAACTTGATTGTACACCATTCTCCCAAGATAAATTTGGCTCTGATACCGCCTGATGCAAGATGGAAGCATGAATGCACCAATAATATGAAAGCATTTAGGAAATAAGAAAGAGATGAGTAAAGTTTATACTAACCAGACTCACTCTCTAGCAAAAGGTCTTCTTATTTGTGTTATGAAACATACACAAAGAAACTATTATCTAGACAAGAACTCTAGCAAATCTAGAATCCGGACTAGCCTAGCTATCTTATGTATCTTTAGATGAATACTTTAGCAACTATAGAGTGGAACTAGTCTAAAGATATTCCTCTATCTCACAATATAAAATGACTTCAACTTCCAAATATAAGAAAGAAGAATTATTCCTAAAATATTAAGAATAAAAGAAAAAAGAAAGAAGATAACTTCTTCAATATTACTAAGTTGATTATTTTTTAGGATGCTTTATACAAGCATAGGACATATTTATAGTTTTCCCTAGAATAGTTCATAAAGTTTATATGTCAGACTCTAATAATATATAAAAAAACTAAATAAAAATTTCTACATAAGACTCTAATAGTAAATAAAAAATAGAATTCTAAAAAAAATAAACTATTACTCTCGTAGAACTCTAAACAAAAATTATAAATAAAACAAACTATTTTCTCTTTTCTTTCTACGTACATTTGATATTATTTTATATATCACTACTCATAGGAAAAACGTACTTAAGTGTGATTAGCTTGCTCAAATTAGATCTCAAGGGATGATAGTATTGATCTCAGCAACATTAGGTTCATTTCCATTTCTGTTTATACAAAGTGTGTTTAGTTCTAAAAATTGAAATGTATATATTGAGTTGCACCCAAAACATTGAGCTGATTTTGTTTGTGTATGTATTCTTTTAAATATGGTCATAGAAAAATAATACCATATTTATTAAAGATTATTTCCTCCAATATAATTTTTAAATTTTTTTATTGTTTCCTATATATCTAATCTAAATAGGTATGTAGGAGGAATTATGCTGGGAGGTAGGATAACTCATTCAAGATTTAAAATACTAATTACAATTATTGAATCAAGTTTATGTAACATATAAAAAAAATAAGGTTTAGTTGCTAAATTGATTCGAAGAGCAAACTAATCATTTGGGATGAAGCATATATGGTAAAAATTTTTGGGATTGAATCACTTGATAGAAGTCTAAAAGATATTATGAATATTAATGAACCTTTTGGGGGAAAGGTTATGGTTTTTAGTGGAGACTTTCGTTAGGTATTAGGCTTGGCTTATTCACTCTCTTAGAAGCTCTTAATTTTTTCTTGATGCCTAGTCTAAAATGGAGAGGAGTATTTATACTACTTAAGAAAAAAACTACACCACACAAATAAAATAATCCAAAATTATAATAACTATACACCTCATTCTTCTACATCCTTCTAATAATATTTTAAGTTTACCAAATGATTCAGGTGCACACTTACCATACCTTAGAAGATTCTAGGTAGAGGGCTTAATTTGTGGACTTGGGCTCCAATTTGATTGAGTTTGGGTTTGGGCTCCCATAATGTATCAAGTTTATGATCCAACACCCCCCCTTAAACTTGATCTTGTGACCCCTAATAAGTTCCTTAATCTTATGAAGTCTTCGCTTGTTAATGGCTTGGTAAAAATATCAGCAACTTGATCTTGTGACTTCACATATTCAACTTGCACATCCTTTCTTGCAACACACTCCCTTATATAGTGGTAGCAAATATCGATGTGCTTGCTTCGATTATGGAATGCTGGATTCTTTGTTAAGGCAATGGATGACTTGTTGTAGACATAAACCTTGGTCGGCTCTTCTCGTGTCAAGCCTATCTTCTTCAATAGATTTCTAAGCCAAATTGCATGACAAACCTATGAGGTAGCAGTAACATATTCCACTTCATAAGTGGATAATGTGATAATCAGTTGTTTCTTTGACATCCATGCGAAAGTAGTATCTCCTATGAAAAATACGAATCTAGTAGTGCTTCTTCGATTATCTATGTCTCCACGCTAATCATTATCGCACTATATCCAACAAGATTGTAATCATTAGAAACTGAATAGAATAAGCCAAACTCAATTGTACCTTTCAGATAGTGAAGAGTTCTCTTTGCAACTTTAAAATGGGTGGTTTTTGAAGATTCCATGTAGGGACTAACAAATCCAATTACGTGAAGAATATCGGGCCTCATGCAAGTTAGATAGTATAGACTTCCCACCAAACTTTTGAAAAATGTTGTATCTACATTTTCGCCTTCTTCATGTTTGGACATCTTGATTCCATATTCCATCGGTGTGCTTATCGGCTTACAATTCTTCATCTTGAACTTCTTCAAGATCTCATTTGTATAGCTTTCTTGTGAAATGAAAATTTCATCCTTTTGTTGCTTAACTTTAATGCCAAGGTAGTATGCAATAAGCCCTATGTCTATCATCTTGAATTCATTCATCATTACTTCCTTAAATTCATTGAACATATTTGGGTTGCTTCCAGTGAAGATCAAATCATCCACGTAGATGCATACCATCAAAATATCTCCATCTTTGATCTTGATATATAGAGTGTTTTCGTAGGGAAATTTGTTGAACCCATTCTCTTAGAAGTAATTGTCGATTCAAGTATTCCATGCCCTTGGTACTTGTTTTAACCTATATAGAGCCTTTTTCAACTTCAACACCTTATCTTCATGGCCTTTGACTTCATAGCCTGATGGTTGTTGAATGTAGACTTCCTCTTCAAGAACTCCATTTAAGAAGGCATATTTTACATCCATTTGATGTATCTTCCACTTTATTTTGAGATACCAAAGAAATGATTAGTCTAATATTCTCCAATCAAGCAACAGGAGCAAATAACTTATCAAAGTCAATTCCAGCCTTTTGACTATTACCCTTAGTAACTAGTTTTGCTTTATGTCTTTCAATCTCTCATTTAGTGTTTTGCTATGTTTTGTACATCCATTTGAAACCTATCACCTTATGTCCCTTGGGAAGTGAGGTGAGTTCCCATGTGTCATTCTTCTCGATGGCCTTGATTTTTTCATCCATTGCATCTCTCTATTTCGTCTCTTGTACTGCTTCTTGAAAGATAACTAGTTCACAATCGACAAACAGACAAAATAATGTAAGATTATCTTGTCATTCGGTTACCTTATAGAGATCTCTAAGACTTCGTGTAAATGAAACAACTCTTTCATCTTGACTTCCATTTGATGATGATGATTGTGATAAGTCTCCTTGAGTGGTTGATGTTGGTGAAGTGGGTAGAGTTGCAAGATCTTGTTGAGGTTCACCTAGTTACTCTCTCATTGTCTGCTCATCTTCTTCAAATTGAGGAAATAAATTGAAGTCATCTGTATAAGAGTTTAAATCCCATTCTCCTCCTTTGTTGAATACCACATCTCGACTAATCACAATCTTCTTATTGTCTAGATTGTACAACTTGTAGCCCTTTGAATTAGAATCATAGCTAATGAAGATAAAACTCTTGCTTTTATCATGAAGCTTTTTTTCTTTTCTTGTCTGGAACATGAACATGGGATATACTTCCAAATATTCTCAGGTGGGAAATTCCAAGCTTTCTTTCACTCCATGCCTCTTGTGGTGTCTTTTCCAAACACTTCTTGTTGGAGATTAGTTTGACAAGTAGACTGCACATGCCACTACTTTTGTCCAAAATTCCTTGGGTAGTTTCTTACTTTTGAGCATGCTTCGTGCCATGTCGAGGATTGTTATGTTCTTTCTTTTTGCCATGCCATTTTGCTGGGGAAATCTAGGAACTATCATTGGTTGACGAATTCCATTTGCTTTACAAAACTCTTGAAACTCCCTAGATGTAAATTATCCACCTAGGTTGGATCTTATGGCTTTGATTTTTCTACCCCTTTCTCTCTCCACTACAACTTTGAACTTCTTGAAGACTTTGAAAACTTTTGACTTCTATTTCAAGAAATATACCCAAGTTTTTCTTGAAAAATCATCAATGAAGAGAAGAAAATAGTTATTGTTACCAAGAGAGCTTGGCTTAATCAGACCACACATATCGGTATGGATGAGCTCGAGTAGCTTCTTGGCTCTTGACTCTGACTCCTTTGGAAAGATTTTACTAAATTTCTTCCTGACTAGACACCCTTCACAAAGCTAGTCAGGATGATTGACATGAGATAGTCCCTTCACCATCTCCTTCTTAGATAGCAGCTCTAGACCTTCAAAATTGATATGCTTAAATTGAAGATGCCAAATCTATGATGCACATTTGTAGCAAGCTTTCAAGCACTTTGCAACATCATTTTGTATCTTGGTCAGGAACATTCTATTTTTTGACATTGGCACTTTAGCAATAAAGTTATTCTTATCATCTTTTATTAAAAATTATAATCCTTCGTATGAATATCATAACCTTTTTTCTAATAGTTGTCCTAAACTCAAGATGTTACTTTCCATATTGAGCACATAGTAAACATTGGAAATAAATTGATGTCTCCCATTTTTCAAATGTATAAGGATGTTACCTCTCTATTTCACTACTATTGTGGAATCATCTCCAAACAAAACATTTCTGCTTACTGACTCATCTAGCTCCACGAACATGTATTTCCTTTTACACATGTTATTGTTTGCACCATTGTCAAGATACTAGGAATTTTCTTGGCCACCATTAGTTTCCTTTCATGCTAAAAGAAGATTTTCTTTTCCATCTGTCCTCTCCTCCACAAAGTAGGCCTTCTCCTCAATTTTTTGTTAGGAGCTCCACATTCTGAAGCATAATGCTCAAAATTCTAAAAATTATAGCATCAAACTTGAGATTTGTCATACCTAGAGTTCAGATTAATTCTTTCATGGCCTCGTGTTAATCAGTTTCCTTTCTCATAGTTGTTGTCAGAATTATTTTTGTTGTAATTCCAACCTTATCCACGACTACGAATTCCACCTCATCCACATCCTCTACCTCTAGCTTTCACATGTATCCTTGAGTTGCAGCTTGAAGAGTTGCTTAGTGAACCATCGCTTCTTCTTATGCTTCTCTTTGTGTGCTTGCAATGATCCTTGGAGTTGGTCGATCATAATTTCTTCCAAGTCTTTAGTTTCTTCAATCATCACGATGATGTGGTCAAATTTGGGATCCAACCAATGGGGTATCATCTCTATTATCCTCACATCTTCTAAATTTTCACCATTTCTTTTTAATTGATTAGAAAGAGTAGTACTCTTGAGAAATAATCTGAAATAGACTCAGATACTTTCATGTGTAAGGATTCAAATTCACCTCTTAATGTTTGGAGACATACCTTCTTCATCTCTTTGACTCCTTTATATGAGGTTTATAGCTTCTCCCATGCTTCCTTGGCAAAGCTTGCACTCGAAATCTTTTCAAAGATAGCCATCATCATCTAATGCTTGGTAGATTAGGTAGATAGCCTTCTTGTCTCTTTTAATTGAATCCTTCAATGTTTTCTTTTGATCAGGTGTAAGCGCAGCATCATCCGCAGACTCGTTATAATCTTTCTCTATGATATACCACATATCTTGTGATCCAAGAAGTGCCTTCATTTTCATACTCCAATTATCGTAGTTGTTGTTATTGAGTGTCGGGACTTGGAATGGTGCAATACCATTTTCCATATTTCTCAATATGATGAGAATTTGCAAAATCAAATTGCATGGATGAATCTAGAATGCTAAAAAACCTTGGTAGGAACTTTTGGAAAAATAATTTGGTTAAAGCCAACATTCACCTACTTGTAGCTCAGTTGACTCAGCTCAAATTGGTGAGTCAACTTGATTTCTGGCATCATTCTTCTATCGAAATGTGGTGGCACGTCTAAACTCTGATAGGGGCGATTCTGGCGACATCCAATTCTTCTCATCGAGACCTTCAATTTGATATGCTATAGTGTATACTTTACAACTTGGCTCTAATACCAATTTGTTGGAAATAACACACTCACACAAGCAACTTTTATTCAAACTCAAAGAAATATTATAAGAGCACTCTTACTCAAAATACAAGATACAACTCACTCTTATTTAGGCTTTGCTTCATCACTCTCTTAGAAGCTCTTAATTTTTCTTGATGCCTAAACTAAAATGGGGAGGGGTATTTTTACTACTTAAGAACAATCCTACACAACACAAATAAAATAATCCAAAATTATAATAACCATATACCTCATTCTTCTACATCCTTCTAATAATATTTTAAGTTTAACAAATGATTCATATGCGCAATTACCATACCCTTGAAGATTCTAAATAAAAGGCTTAATTTGTGAACTTGGGCTCCAATTTGATTGGGTTTGGGCTCGGGTTTAGGATCCCATAATGGATCAAGTTTATGATCCAACACAAACTTGCCCTAAAAGAAAATGACTAATTAGTTCATTACATAAGAGAACGTGTCATTCTTTCTACTACAAACAAATGACTATATTGACATGATCAATTACAAGAACTTATAAAATTATGTCATAGTTTTGATGATGCAATTAGCTGCATAGGTGTTGACAATTTAAGTACTTTGTTTCAAAGCTTGCCTTTGAACCACAAATAGATTTTTTATTTGATATTTTTATTATAATTACTAAGCACTTTCTCTAGAATTATGTTTAGATAAATGTGATTCTAGAGAAATGTTTAGATAAACATGATTCTAGAGAAAGAAAGTAGTAATTTTCTATTTTTCACTTATGTCTATTTGGGTGCATAGGTTATAATAGTTATGCCTCTCATTCCATGGCATAACTGTTTCAAAGCCTTTATGAATGGATGAAGGCTAGAGAAAGGAAGAAGATGATATAAACTCTCATTAGATTACTTGATTAATATTTCTTACAATGATGTATATATTAGTAGGGAAATTGATTAACAAACTAGCATACGATGAGATATTAACAGAATGCCTCGCACGACTGATTATTATAATATCCTTGCACTCATGCATACACTTGGACATGGTGCATTCCCTACGCACTATAGATACAAATCACATACTTGCACTTTGTTTACACACTCATAGATACAATACATAGTTTCATCCTCCTTAAGCTCATGGTCTATGCAAGATTGTGAGCTTAGCCTTAGTTAATAAAATCATTGAGATGGTAGTGTTTTTTTCATAATGTCTGTGATTTGTTAGTTTGTTGGAGTGTATTCCACAGATAGAGTTCCTGAGATCAACTTTTCATGAATGAATTGGATGTCTGCTTCAATGTGTTTGGTTCTTGCATGAAGTATTGGTTTTTTGGCTAGATAGCTATTACTAACATTGTTACAATAAAAAATTATAGTTGAATGAATTACTATGTGCAACTCTTAAAGTATACGTTGGATCCATATCAGTTCAGTGTTCCCAAGTGCTAGAGCTCAAAATTAAGAATTTGTGGAAGAATGAGATACTTTTTTGACTGAATTCTAGGAAATCAAAGAGGTACCTAAGTAGACATAAAGGCTTCTTATTGATAGTTTTTCATTTGTGCTTGAAGCCCAATTTGCATTTGTGTACACTATGAGTGATAGTTGATTAAACGTGTACATCATGACACCATATTTAATTGTACCTTTCAAGTAGCATAGTAATCGTTTTGCAAAAACCATGTGAACTATGGTAGGGGCATGGAGAAATTGACATAATTTATTAATTGTAAAACTGGTTTTGATATAGTGGGTGTGCAATCTTGCAAAGCACCTACTAAGGACCAATATTGAGTGAGTGTGCAATATTGCAAAGCACATACTTAGACAAAACTTTGCCTATTGAAATTGGTGTTGAAGTTTCCTTAGCATCACTGAGATAGGCTTTTTCAAGAAACTCACTGATATACTTGGCCTAACTCATATGTATGCAATCTTAAGCCCTATGGATTTCAATACCAAGAAAGTATCCTAAGTGCCCCATATATTTTAAGGAATAGTCAGTATTCAGTTTAGTAATGAGAAACTGAATGAATGTGGACTTGTTGGTTTAATAGCTAGGCTAAAAGTTTCCTCATAATCAAGACATATAGTTTGTTGAAATCCTTTTGCTACCACTCTTGCTTTATGTTTGTCAAGGGTCTTATTAGATTTGAGCTTTGTTTTATAGATCCACTTGTCTCTAGGCTTTTATCTTGTTTTGGTGGGGCAATGTATTGTTTTGAATCAAAAATTTCATTTATGTGAGCATGTCTTCTTTCCATTGAGGGATTTTAGTATTGCTTTCACATTTTTTTTGTTTAGTTAAAATAACATCGGTATTGTAGGCTTTTGGATTATAAATTCCATCTTTGGCTTGTGTAGTCATAAGGTTTATATTGGTTGTCTCAAGAAGTGATTGTATTCATAGATCAACAAATAATTGAATGCCAATTGGGTCAAAAATTATAGTGACTCATGAACTGACCAATGGTAATGGAGAGGAATTTGCATTATTGCCTGATGGTGAAGATGAATCCGATGACAAGGATGTGTAAGAGTTTATGGTTATGAGATCTAATCGAATCACATAGGATGGAGACATAGTGTTAGGTAAAGAAGGTGTAGACCCATGTGTTATAGGATTGGTGTTTGCAAAGGGAGAAATGGTTTCAATATTGGAATAAGATGAAAGGGACATACCAGCGTTTGGATTGCTAGACATAGGTATATATTGTACATGTGAGGGATTATGTTGTAGAGAAGGTTGATTGGTTTAGTAACTAAAGGCATTTGAACAAACATAGGATATGTCATATTTTGATTACTGTTATCAGATGTGGCAAGGATTTTAAGAAATTGAAATTCATGCTCATTAAAAACTACATGGGTAATGATTTAGACTCTTTAAGAGACTAATTGAAGGAAATAAGAGCCTTTATGATGAGTTGCATACCCAAGAAAAACACACAAGGTAGAGGCCTTAATTCAAGTTTGGGTTGGTTATGTGAGCAAATAAAATTTCATAGGGGCTCTTGCGTTTAAGAGTTTTAGAGGGAATTCTACTGGTGAGATGCATAGCTATTTTAACACAATATTCCCAATATGCAAGAAGCATACCTGCTTGAATCAATAAGGTCATACTTGTTTATACAACATGCCTATTTTTTTCCCTCTACCACCTCATTTTAGGAAGCAGTATAATGACATGATATCCTTCTAGAATATCCTTCTTGAAAGAGGTGGCTTTCAAGATTCTTAAGTTTAGTGCCTCCATCACTTTGGATTTGTTGAATATGTGTGTGCAACTATCTATTGATTAAAGCTTCAAAGTGTAGAAAAATACTTGCAACTTGGGGTTTTGTTAGATAAAACATATATCCAATGAAATCTTGTACGAAGCAAAAAATTCATATTTGTAAAAAGAGCATGCAAGTGTACGGATCACTTTGTAAAAAGAGACAAGTATACTTACAAGGTTAGTCTAAAAAAGAACAACATTGTTTTAAATAATTTAATAAATCTCTTAAAAAACATGAAAATAAACTTAACCATTCTATCACAATATCTGGTTTTGAAAATTCTAATCTAATGACAAAAATAAAAAAGCATAAAAGTTAGATTAGTTCACACAAATTACAGGTAGATATGTAATTAATAAATCAACAGAAAATTAATGAGATATTTAACTAGTTGATTATATTAGTAAAATTAATTAGGTTAATAAAATATAAATCTATATTATTGATTCTTCCTTATATGTATAAATAACATATTCGATCCGATCGTTTTTTATTATTAATTAAATAATTTAACACTTTCGGTCGGACTGTTAATTAATTTAATCAATTTATGCTTATTATCTAAGAAATTAATAAACCATTAACTTTACAAATTTGATCGTGCCAACAATTTAAATATTCAAGCTGTATAAATTAGACCCTAATTGATGTATCTAAAATCAAATTATTATATTTTAAATCTATTATAAAAAATATGTCCTCAATATATTTTTATTTAATAAACTTTGTAAAAATATTGATATAGAAAATAACTTGTGTTTAATAATTATTAAAAATATCTTCCTAAATAATCTATACAAACATATCAACATAACTAAAATCCCAATATGACAATCAACGAGACATGTTAAAAATAATGAGTAACAAAAAATTATTTTATAACAAATTCAAGAAATATAATACTATTTACTAAAAAGAAATAAAAATATAGATAAGATTTATATTCAAAAGATAGACAAACAGATATGTCCTACTCCCTAGAAAAAGTATTAATCTACACAGTATTCCCTATATTACAACAACGATTTCATATCGCCTGATTTAAATAACTCCATTTTACTACATATTATTTGTGATAACTTAATATAAAGTATATATAAAAGAAAATAAAGAAAAACTAAACAAGAACAAAGTTCTATCTAAAAGTTGATGCTTTGATCAGATTTTGGGTGTCTTAAATAAGATAAAATTGGTGAATTTATACCTGAGGATGGGCGAGAAAGTGGATTGTGAGGAAAAAATCATTTCACATTGGGGCCCACATTTGACCATGTCATAACCCGTGTCTCATTTTGGTTTGCCTCTTTATGTCTATAATAGGTCACACTATGGCCAACATTTATCCATGTTGTTATTATAATCAAGCTACTTGAATTTCATGTTTTAATAGAAAGGAATGTGTAGTGGCCCACTGTATTTCATATCGCAGTATTGCTTCACCCCTTATAAGTTGGTTGGATTGCAGGTAAGCCCTAAATGCTTTTTTCTCTTTTAATCTTCTAAGTTGAAAATGAGTATTTCAAGTACGATTCTTCATTAATTGTTCAAATTAATCAAATTGAAGCTAAAAATACATTAAAACAATATAACATATTCTTGATTCCAAAAACATAGATTTTCTTTAAATAATGATAAAATCATGCATATTCAAATTAATTTATAACATTTAAGTGAAAATAAATCACGTAATATTAATATTTTTCAAACACTCATCGAAACCTCAATTAGCTTCTTTCTACCCTCTAGTAAGTAAAGTGATAAAAAATTAAAAACAAAAATAAATAAACAAATCAAACTAACCTAAATAATTTTCATAGATTGACATGGTTATATTTTATGTATGTAACAAGCCTTTAAACTCTAGGTTATCCTAATGGACAAGTTTAAATATTGTGAGGACTTTCTGTGATAATATCTACAAACATCTACTTAAATACAAAAGCTAAAAGAAATAACATAACCAAAAACAATAAACAACAAAATAAAAAGTAAAAGAACAAAAATTATCTTTCTTTTGTTCTTTTAATTTCATAATCAAAATCTAAAGCATAAGCTAGATAAAAATTCCAAAGGTTCACAAATTATGATTCAAATTAGTACAAATTACAAATTCATATCCCAATATAAAATATATAAATTTTGACTCACCCAATCCTAGTGTTAGGAATCCAAATTCACTTTGAATCTAATCCTCACAAAACATGCTCTTAATATCACATTGATTCTATGGGTTCAAGCACTTAACAAATATATATGTTAATAGAAGTTATATAAAGAAATGAACTAATGGTTTATATAAGATTAAAGAAAAAAAGCTCAAAAATTACATAATATTGATCTCATGAAAGGAATCAAACGATAGTTTTAGAAAGAAATCACATACTATTATGAATCGATTAAAATCATTAAGCAGGAAAATCTAGTGTAAACCTTAGAGATGAATGAAAATGCAATGACTTTAAGGGGATTTATTTCCTTTCTTTCATTTGTAGTCCCCACTCTCACAACTTTGAAAGATTTTGGACTATAGTATTTAGTTATATTATTTATTTTTGTATCTTTCTTAATACTTTTTTTTTATATAAATTCTTTATTTCTTTTTTTTCTTTAGAGAGTGGACCCATGTATATATATGTATTTGGTGAGTAATTAATTATGGCTATTTTTGAGTTGGCTTTAGGGAACTATATATATATAGACATACACTTTAAATTTTACTCAAATCATCCAATCTAAGCAATAAAAATAAGTATATGATTTTTTATCAGATGTTAAAAATCCTAACATTCAATGAAACAATTATAGAATTCATCTAATAATTATAAATAATAAAAAAAGTGTTTATAGGTTCAAAATATTCTCACAAGGTAGTCTCCACTATTTAATTCCTAAACACCAATTTTTGGTTTGTCTCAATTTCAACATTAAATCAAGAAACAAAAACTATGACAAAAAAAATAATTATTACAATATTTTATGACATATTTAAGACATATATCAAGTAATGCAAAGACTCAATCATTCACTTCAAACCAAATAAAGGCATGATAATTTTATAAAAAACTTAAAAATGAACATAATAACCTAAATAATTACAAAAACTAAATAAATGCAAACAAAAGGGAATGCATGTTTATAAAAAAAATTAAAAATGCCTAAATTTATGTGTAACCTTTCTTCCACCCCTAACCTAGAATCAATATTGTCCTCATTGTATCAAATGTAAATTAAAGATAAAGAAGAAGAAAAAAAATTACCCATTTGTCTTACCTTAATGTGATTACACAAGTAATGTGATGCATCCACCATCTTACGCAATTTAACCATACATACATGTTGATGTGTACTTCTCATACATAACATATCAATAAATAGTTATAAATTCAAAAATTATAAATGAAATAAACATGGTTTACATAAACAATAAATAAAATAACTATAATAAAACAAATTACATAAAATGTAATATAGTATACAATAAAATAAAAAATAACTACTGTTAAAATAAAAGAAAAATAATATTATCTAAAATAATGGGTTCCCTCCCATCAAGTGCTAGTTAAAATCTAACCAAGATGCTTCTTGGGGGATTAAAATTTATAAAATTTAATTCACTCGATGTCCCACTCATCATTAAGATTATATCTAAATGTGCTAAAAAATGTATAGTTTTTCCCAAGAGTGTCATTAAAAGACTCCCTTTATGGACATTAACAACTATTTTGGTAAAGGTCTACCAATAAATACATTGTGTTTCTTATCCAATTTTAGGGTTTCTTTCACATCTACAATTACAAAATTTACATGTTGATAAGATTATCTACCTATACCATTAAATTCTTTACCATGCCCTTTAGTTATATAACATATTTATCTGCTAGTTGTAGAGATATGGTTGTAGGTTGCATTTCACCCATTCCCAACTGCAAGTATAATGAATAAAGCATTCAATTAAGACTTGTACCACTTGTACCTCTGTATAACTTAACATTTACCTCTTTTTATCATCAATAGTGATATTGACATAAAAAATTTAAAAATATTTGGAGATAGCTTTAGAATTTTGTTTTTTAAGGCATGGGAAAATAGTGTTTGTAGAATAAGAAGAGAAAATTTGTGTGGGTTTGATTTGAGACATACTTTCTAGGATTTTTAGTTTATAAATTTAAAGTAGGTTATGACATGAAAAAAAATAGAATCCAGCGAATTCAAATAGGGACTCGTGTGCATATAGATTTTTCTTTATCCTAATTGTATCTCGAGAGCTACATGTCGGAGCGAGCACAAAAAAATTTCTGCAACCCAGTTTTTTTTAACAAATATAATACTAATTACTAAATTAAAATAAATACAAGTTAATTATAATAAGATATAAATAAAATAAAAGTAAATAAATAAATAAAACTACAACTAAAAGAAAAGAAAAGAAAATGATACAAGTTAATGGTTATATAATTAAAGTTAAATAAACAACCATAACATGTTAGTAAAAGAAAAGAAAATATATTATACAATAATCAAAAGTTAGTAGACATAAATACAAAAAAGTAAAAAAAAAAAGTAAAACCAAATAATAAAACAAAAGAACAAAAAGAATTAAATTTAGAAAATAAACAAATAAAAATAAATAAATAAAATAAAACAAAGGAAAATAAAGTTAACATAAAAGTTAGTACATAAAAATACAAAAATAAAAACAAATTAAATTTGTTATTAAATAAATCAATAAAAATTAGTACTAAAAAGATATTTAAATTAGTAAAGATGCAACAGTCATGCCCCTGCCTTTTCTATGCCCTAGTAGGTAATTCCTTTGAACCCTCTACTCCTTTCGCACCATCTGAATCTTCCTCTTCGACGTTTCAATCGTTAATATGTACCTTTTATCCGATATGGGTATTCGCTTAAAAGATATGGTAATTCATCTTCTTTTTTTACTACTTTGAATTCTGTTCATGTCCTTTCCATCTATAAGCAGCATAGCTGGCATTTTGGGTCAAAGCCATGGAAATGAGCTCCAAGCCCCAGAAGAAAATCATACTTGTTGTTCCTCGACCATAAGATATATCCACTATTAATAGCAAATGGGTATACTCAATCAAGCAACAATGCAATGGTAGTCTAGATAAGTGTAAATCTTGCCTGCTTGCTTAACGCTATAAGTAGAAGTATGGTATCGATTATGAAGAAAAAATTTCTCCCATTGCCAAAATGACTACTGTTCATACCCCATTGTCTATTATGTCCATTCACCACAGGTCTTTACATTAGATGGATGTTCAAAATGCATTTCTTCATGGTGATCTTAAAAAGATAGTTTATATGCAACCTCCTCCTGACTACTAGTACATGGTTTGATAAATTTTGAACAAAAATTTAGAGTGTTGGATTTCGCTAGAGTCTGCATGACTACTCCATGTTTCTTTGTCGGAGTGTAGCTGACTCTCCTAATTTTATATGTTTATGAAATGATCATCATAGGAGATGACACTAAAGGCATCACTCAGCTCAAATACTTTATATAGTTTTCTTTTTGTATGAAGGATCTCGGTGCCCTAGCTTCTTTCATGTTCCTTGAAGCTTACTCTTCTGCACATTATACTAATCTTTTCCAAAAAAAAGTACACAAAAGACCTTATTAGCTAAGCTAAGCTAAGAGATGACAAAACTAACTTCAATAGAACTCAATGTAATGTATAAAAGGGATGATAGAGAACCCATTTTTTATCTGACTCTCTATTGATGACTATTTGGGAGCCTTATCTATCTCACCATGACTAGGCCAGATCTTTCTTATACAGTTCAGATCGTTAGCCTTATATTCATTAGAAAGTGGTAGATCTTCATTGTCTTCATCTGCCCAGTAGGTAATGGCTTCATCATATCATTCACGACCTTAGGGGCACTACATTATAGGATGAGGCTTTCTTTTTCCCTTGTCTTCTATTATCCAGCTTAAAAGGTATATATGTCGATGTTGACTAGGCAAGTTGTCCTAATTCTCCTTGATCCACAGCTCGTTATGCATGTTCTAAGATTCTTCTTTCATTTCTTGGAAATGAAAAAAGTAGGAAATTCTCTCTAGATCCTTTATCAAAGTGGAATATTGTCCATTTCTTCCCTTAAAAATTGTATACTTTTTGTAGATCTTGGAGAAAATATCCAATCTCTCACATCATTTTATGCTGATAACACTAGTGCAATCAGAATCGCCTCTAATCCTATCTTCCATGAACGCACTAAACACATAGATGTCAATTGTCACTACATTCGAGAACTTCTCATCAATGCTAGAATGATAGTAGAAGACTAGTACTAATTGCAATCTCCAGTGACAATAGCCCAAAATGCATGAAGATGAATTACTTGAAAACTGTGGAGGTTATAGAAGATTCACTTCACACATACACTTAGAACATGTCATAGCCACACCCCTTATAAATAACAATTCTATTGCTTGGCTACTTTCTTAAGTTAATTGGGTTAATAGCTAATGTGGAACAAGAAGGAAGAGGAGGAAGCCAAGCTGAAGCTATGGCTGGTGACAAAGTCAAGGTCTTTTAACTACCACGGTAATCTTGGTAGTTGGCATCAAGTCTAGGTTGAAATCCAGAAAGGATTTTTAAATAAAATAAGAAGATGCGAAATGGGTAGATAGATTTCTGAGATGTTGAGAAAACAAGAAATGAAAGAGAGCAAGAAAATGGTCTGTGTATTGATTGCAGATTTACAAAGAGGAGATTCCTCTTATATACACAGAGGAGTAACTAACAAAACAGAATAGGAGGGAAGTTTGTTAACAAACTTCATAACAGAAAACTAACTCTAAAAACCTCTAAAACATAATTACATTCTAACTTTCTCCCTCAATTCAAGCACTCTTCTCTTTTCTTTTCTCTCCCTGCCTGTTGAAGAGGTGAACAAATACTCATTTTCAGTTTGAGTCTATTGAAGAACTGTGACGACAAGGGTTTGGTTAGAATGTTTGCAATTTGATCAGTAGAAGGAACATGCTGAACAAGAAGTTGCTTTGAGATAACTTTCTCCCTGACGAAATAAAGGTCTAGCTCCACATGTTTGGTTTTCGAATGTAGTATAGGATTAGCTGATAAGGAGATGGTGTTGTCACACTAAAGAACAGGAGCAGTCTTCACATCAATTCTGAGTTTGCTAGGAAGAGACTGAAGCCAAACAACTTCTGAAGTGGCATTGGCTAGGCTGCGGTACTCAGCTTCAATAGTGGACTTAGAAACTACATTCTGTTTCTTTGAAGACCAGGAAATTAAACTATCTCCAAGAAAAATACAATAACTAGTAGTGGATCTTCTATTATCCAAATCATTTCCCCAATCAGCATCATAGTACCCTATTAGAGACAGATTTTTTGTTTTCCTCAAGGTGATTCCTTCATCAGCAGTTCCTTTCAAGTACCTAAGGATCCTTTTTACTGCTTTCCAGTGATGATCAAGAGGTTTCTACATGAATTGGCACACACGATTTACACAATAGGCAATCTCAGGTCGGGTGATGGTGATGTACTGAAGAGCTCCAACAATGCTCCTATATTCAGTAACATTAGGAACTGGATCACCATCTATAGCAGTGAGTTTTCAAACTGCTTACCATAAGAGTAGGTAGAGGATTGGCTTGATCCATCTTTGACCTTTTGAGGAGATCACAAATGTATTTCTTTTGAGACAAATAGAGACCTTTATCTATGGACTGGACTTCAATGCCAAGGAATTAATTCAAGTCTCCAAGATCTTTGAGTGAGAAGAGTTTATTGAGAACTGATATGAAGTTGTCAAGTTCAAGTTTTTGACTTCCAACCACTATTATGTCATCAACATAGACAAGAAGAAAAATGGTTGAGGTGGCAGAGAACCTGAGAAATAAAGAATTGTCAAATTTAGAGAAGGAGAACCCAATGTGGAAGAGGGTGCCCTTGAGTTTTTCGAACCAGGCCCTGGGAGCCTGCTTTAAACCATAAAGGGATTTACTGAGTTTGCAAACCATATGAGAAGCTTCTTTGGTTTCAAAACAAGGGGGTTATGCCATATAGACCTCTTCCTTCAAATCTTCATTAAGAAAGGCATTGTTAACATCTAATTGTCTCAAATACCAGCCACAAGAAAGGGCCACAGTGAGGACAACTCTGATAGTGGTTGGCTTAACAATTGGTGAAAATGTCTCATCAAAGTCAAAACCAGGTTTTTGATGGAAACCTTTGGCAACAAGTCTTGCCTTGTACTTGGAAATGGAGCCATCTGGGTTTTCTTTGATCTTAAATACCCATCTACAGCCAATGGTTTTCTTGTCAGGAGGTAGTTCAACCAAAGACCAGGTTCGATTCCTTTGAAGTGCATTGTACTCTTCAAGCATGGCTTCCTTTCATATGTCATGAAGAATGGCATCCTATACTGAAATACAAGTAGGATCTGAAAGATTAGCAGAAAAAACTTTCTTCTTAGAGATGCCATTTTTGGACCGTGTAACCATAGAGTGATTAGTGGGAGTAACCTCAAGAACAACATTGTGAAGTATAGTTTCAGAGACTTCATTGGCTGAGTCTGGATTAGAATGAGAAATAGGCTAATTTGAGTTGTTTGAAAAATTATTTTGTGAGATAGAAAGAGAGGACAAGGCCTGATTAACAGGTGTAAGACCTGTTTTAGGTGTATTATTTGATATATAACCAGAAAAATGAGAATTCTGTGGAGTTGGAAGTGGATGACTTGCAACTATAGGTGGAGGAAATATGATAGGAGAGGATGACTCGAAAGTTTGAGAAGTATTGTTTTGGAAAGGAAAGATATGTTCATTGAAGATGTCATGTCTTGAAACATATATTTTTCCATTGTTATCTAAACATTTGTAACCTTTATGTTTACTACTATAGCCTAGAAAGGTGCAGGGAATGGACCTAAAATCAAACTTATGGGAATTGTAGGGTCTTAGATGAGGAAAACAATGACAGCCAAAAACAAGAAGTGACTTATAGTTGGATTTTACCTGGAAAAGGACTTGGAGAGGAGACTTTTGCTGTGGGATTGTAGACGGCAATCTGTTGATAGGAAAAATAGCAGTGGAGAGGGCCTCTGGTCAATAAGTTTTAGGGACAGAGGATTGAGCAAGGAGGGTAAGCCCAAGTTTGACAACATGTTTATGCTTCCTCTCAACAATACCATTTTGTTGAGAGGTGTGAGGACATGAAACTCTATGAATGATGCCATATTTATCAAGAAAGTTTGAGAAAACAAGAAATGAAAGAGAGCAAGAAAATGGTTTGTGTATTGATTGAAGATTTACAAAGAGGAGAGTCCTCTTATATACACAGAGGAGTAACTAACAAAACAAAATAAAAGGGAAATTTGTTAACAAACTTCATAACAGAAAACTAACTCTAAAAACCTCTAAAACAGAATTACATTCTAACTTGGGTTGAAATAGATGAAAGGGACAAAGGAGCTGCGTACAATTAGGTAGGTTTGGTCGGTTAGTCACCAAGCGAATAGTAAAGTGAACAGGCAGCGGGTCTTTACATCCAAAAGTCATTTTTGTTTCATTTATTCATCGTAAATATTTGAGTGAGGAACTTGACTTGGAGGCAAATATGGATTTCATTTAGGCTTTATTGACTCAGCACTTTAAAGGGCTTATAAGGGTTTACGACTTCTTAGTTATAGGCATGGTTTTACCCTTATCCTCTCAAATGAGCCTCTTGTCAAAAAGAAACTATTTAAGCTGTGCAGTCTTTTACCCTTGAGGATCTCCACTAAAATAAAAGCTATATATTTAAGCCACGGAGAACTCTCTCTTACTACTATCAAGCTAGCTAAACTCCTTCTTTTCCGCCTTGAAGATTGCCTTAGAGATGGATTGTGAATCTCGTAGCACCTTCCAAAGCAATATGCAGGTTAGGCATCACATATGAATTGCCAACACATTCTATAGTTTTGAAGGGGGAGACATCTAGTTCCTACTAACTAAACATAGGCTTATTTATTGAAATTGAACTATGAAAGCATACTTTTGGGGGTTCGTCTTCTCTTTTATTTAGTGAAGTCAGACATTTGAAAACGTCTCTGGACTTGGGCTTAAGCACTCTTGTTGTGACTAATTCAAATGTTTATAAGGATTCCCTTTCGGTTTTGAATTGATGGATGAACGACTGCTGATAGAATCCAAAGAATTATATATGGATAGACTTTGGAATAGGGTTAATTTGTAGTAATCTATAGATTTGAATGAGTTGACAACCAACACATCTCAGAATACTAAACCTTTCCATCTCTTCTTATACTTCAAAGTCTCCTAGAGGGAACCTTTTCTTCGTTCTAGGTCCTTTCCTCATTGAGGACCATGGGCTAACAACTTCATATACAAAGTTTGATTATTCCAACACATGCGAGGCGTCCCTCAACATTCCAACGGGAAAGACTAAAACATAAATAAAAGTACATTTATGTTCTTCCTATTTCCACGGAAGACGTATACTCGGTTGAAGTTGGATTTAAAAAGGGACAAAGGATCAGTAGTGGTGCATATATGAGATTTTAAGGTAGAAGTGAAGTACCTAAGACAGATGCGCCTTGATTTGAAAAATGAAATTCATTACGTACGATGAAGTAAGGGGGTGACAACTTACACAATGATACTACGTGTTTGACTCTCTTCACCTTTCAAAATTAGAATAGTCAATCCTAAAAGTTGTGCTTCTTTCAAGCGAAAAGAGATCTCAGATCACGGGTTCTGGACCTGATAGTGCTTCGTTGGACCATGTAGTAGATTCTCCCCCAAAAAAACTAGATCATATGGTGACAGGTGTCATGTTAGAGTCTGTCCAGGTGGGCTCAAGCTAAAGCAGGAGAAGAGAGTTAGCTTTTTATATTTGTTTTTACTTTCTTTTTTTTAGATTTTTTAATTCATAAATTTTTCAATTTTTTTCAATTTGTTTTGAGATCACTTTAGTTTTTTTTAATTTCTTTTTCAATTTTGGATTTTAATTACAAACTAACAAATATTTACAAAACGATTTTTAAGACTTTGGATAATAAAAATTTAGAATGATATTTCTCCTCCAACAATTGTGCCAAAAACTTGATATACAAATTTTATATTTGTAAAATAGTTTACAAATACATGATTCAATTTATAAAGATGAAATACATAATTTTAAATAATTCAATAAATCTCTTAAAAATAAGGAAGAAAATAAATCTAAATATTTTGTGACAATATTTGTTTTGAAAATTTTAATCTAATGACAAAAATAATAAAAAGATAAAAGATAGATTGGTTCACGTAAATTACTAATAGATATGCAATTAATAAATTAATAGAGAATTAATGAAATATTTAACTAGTTGACTATGTTTGGTAGAATTAATTAGGTTAATGAAAAATTAATTAAGATTGTTGATTCTTCCTTATATGTATAAATAACACATTCGGTCAGACTATTATTCATTATTAATTAAATTACTTACCACCTTTGATCAGGACATTAATTAATTTAATATATAAGAAATTAAAAAACAATTTAAGTTTGACACCTTCGGTTGGGTAGACAATTTAAACTCTTGTATAAGCGGTCTAAATTAGATCTAGATCGATGTACTTGAAATCTAATTTTCATATTTTTCAATAACAAATTTTGTGAAAATCTTGAAATAGAAATAATTTGTGTTTAATAATTATTAAAAATATTCACTTAAATAATCTACACAAATATATCGATATAATTAAAATTCATATATCATAATTAGCGAGACATGTTAAAACTAATGAGCAATCAATAAATTATTTTATAACAAATTCAAGAGTAATAGCATTGTTTATTGAAAATAAAAAAGAATACAAATTAGATTTATAACAAAAAGATACATAGGAAGATGTGTCCTGCTTCATAAAAAATTTATTAATCATCATTGTATTCCCTATATTATAGAAATTATTTCATATCGCCTGATTTGGAATAACTCTCTTTTAGTACCTCTTATATGCGATAACTTAATCTAAATTTTATATAAAAGAGATTAAAGAAAAAACTGAACAAGAACAAAATTCTATAAGAAAAGTGATGCTTTGATTAGATTTTTGGTGTGTTTAATACAAGAGAAAATGAGTGAATTTATAGCTAAGGATGGGTGAGAAAAGTGGACCATGAGATAACAATCATCCCGTGTTGTGACCCATATTTATCAATACCACTTTCCGCATCTCATTTTGGTTCACCTCATTTTGTGCTAAACAAGTCACGTTCCACAAACATTTATCCATACTGTGGTTCTAGTCAAGATGCTTGAATTTTTTGTATTAATAAAGTGGAGTGCACTCTGGCCCACTGTATTTGATGCCATGGCCCGTGTGCTTATTTACATTATATTGTTTGACTCCGTGCAAACTAGTTGGATTACATGTAAGCTTTACATGTTTTTTTCTTTTAATCTTTTAAGTTGAAAATGTGTACTTCAGGCATGATTCGTTATCTGTTGATCAATTTAGAGTGCATACCAATTTCATTCATGCTTGACTTCCAAAAAATATACATATAATGTTCTCTAAAGTCAGCATAAGAATAGCCAAAATTAGGCACTCACTAAATACATATGTATACATGGGTCCACTCTTTAAAAAAAGAATATAAAAAAGAGTATTAAATGGAGAGAGAAAAATAAATAGTATAACTAAATACTATGGCTTTAAATCATTCTTGATTAAGAAGGAAAGATAGGAAATAAATATGCTTGAAGTCATTGCATTTCCATTCATCTCTAAGGCATATACTTAATATTTTTCCTTGATTATTCTAATAGAAGCATGAGAATAATATGTGATTTCTTTATAAATCTTATCATTTGATTTCTTTCATGAGATCAATGTTACGTACTTTTTGAGCTTTTTCTCTTTAAGCATATATAAACCCATTATTTCATTCCTTTACATAACTTATATTCACATATCTTAGCTAAGTGCTTGAACCTATACATAAGTGTAATATTGAGAGTATGACTTGTGAAGATAAGAGTTAAAGCGAATTCAAATTCCTAACACTGAAATTGGGTGAGTCAATATTGATTGTGATTTTTAATTAGGAGGATAAGAGTCAAAGTGAATTCGGATTGCTAACATTGAAATTGGGTAGGTCAATATTGATACATTTTTGTTATGGGACGTGAATTTGTGATTTCACTTGATTTCTATGATAAATTGTGAACCTTTAGGATGTTAATTTAACTTGTGATTTAGATTTTGTTATGAGCTTAAAAGAGGTTAAAATATGAGAAGTTTTTTTTATTTTATCCTTTGTCATTTTAGTTTTAGTTTTGTTACTTTTAGTTTTCATTTTGTTATTTAGTATTTCTTTTTGTTATTTCTTTTGGGTTTTAGATTTAATAGGATGTTTTTAGGTATTATTACTGAAAGCTCTCACGGGACTTAAACTCGTCCTCTAGGACAACCTTGGGGTGCAAAGGCTTGTTGCATATGTTAAATGTAGCCATGTTAATCTAAATGATTTATGATAGTTTTATTTATTTATTTTAGTTTTTTTTTGCTTTCCTCCTTAGAGAATAGCAAGAAGCTAGTTGGAGGTTTTGTTGAGTGCTTGAAAAAGCACTAATATTACATGATTTATTTGCTTTAGTATGACTTCATTACCATTTAAGCAAATCTATGTGCCTGAAATCACGAGAAATTTTTGTTTTTTAATGTATTTTTGGCTTCAAATTGATTAAAATGATAAACACTTGAAGAATTTATATGAAACACTCATTTTCAACTTAGAAGAATAAAAAATAATACATGTAAAACTTACATGTGTTCCAACTAGTTAGTATGGGGTGACATAATAAAGTGAAGGAAAGTTATGTGGGCCACGACACTCTTCATTCTATTAAAGCATCAAATTTAGGCAATTTGTCTTTAGCAGCGGTGTGGATAAATGTTGGGTGTGATGCAACTGATGCTTATTTTCGTAAGTGTACGAATCGTTCAAGTAATAAAGTGTACAAAAGTATGGATATCGAGCCCACAAGGAATGACGTTACTAAGTACCGAAATTGACTAATCCTAATTTTATTTGAAAACCGAATTGTTGAATTTTTTTAAGAAGCAAATTAACTTAGAACTAAACGTAAATAACAAAATTAAATGTTGTTCAGAAATGATTAAAAATGCTAAGGCATTTGATTTCGCTAAATCAATTCAATCCGATTTCAAGTCATGTTATATGAGAATCAAAGCTAAAAGTGATGGTTGAAAAACCCAAATTTACCTAATACTCTCTCTCGAGTTATATTAGAATTACTTATCTATGAAAACCAACTATATTTCTATGAAGATTTAAACACAAACAAGCACATTACGATTTATGGAATTTATAGAATAACCACATACATCATGCATTAGTTCTCATACTCGCATTCAACATACAATATTTATCACAAGAAGCATTCATTACACATCTCCTCTCGGTCTCAATATAATGCAACAAATCATCTAAATCTTGGCCAGAAATTTAAAAGCATTAAGCATGGAAATAAATACTCAACTTGAAAACAATGAACTCATATAACAATAACAAAAGAAATCAAATTTTCTTGATTCAACTACATCATAGCCTTAGCAAAAACGAATTAGTTCATAATAGAAATAAGAATAAACATTATCTCAATTGAATCCATGAATAACAAATCTGAATAAACTGCAGAATATAAAAGCTAAGGAGAAGAGATGAAAAACTCTTGAAGATGAAGACTTAGTAGCAACAATGGTGAAGATCCTTCAAGCTTCTCCAAACTTTCTCTCCAAAATTGCCTTCTCCCCTCCAAAAATGTCTTTGAACTCCTCTTTCTACCGTCCTCCTCTTTCTCCATCATATTGTATATATAGATCTAGGGTTTTTGGGAAAATTTTGGAACAAAACAACATAAAAAATGTGTTTTCGGAAAAAACTTACCAGCGGCGACATTATTCTCGCCGTGACGAGATTTCTAGAAAAGTTACAATTTTGGTTCCGCTTATTCTCGCTGGCGGCGGGATTCCAAATTTTGAAACTTTGTTTTCTTTTTATTTGCACTCAATCCCGATCATTGAAATTTGTCCCAAACTTCTCCAAAATCATGATTTTACCTGAAATTGCACTTTAAACACGAAATACCCATGAAATGACATTTGTGGATTAAATAATCAAAGACACACAATTTTCACACAAATATCAACATTTAAATCATAACAAAAAATGCAATAATTTGACTCTTATCAGCAACTTATTATGGGAAAAATGAAGTGAACCAAAACAAGAAGTGGCCTACGACGTTGGTAAATGTGGGCCACGAGACGCGAAGATTTTTCCGCACAATCCACTTTTCCCTCCCATTTTTAGATTTCACTCATTTTCCCCTTTTTTAACACCAAAAATATGATTAGAGCATTCGTTTTCGGATAGAATTTTGTTCTTGTTCTTTTTTCTATAATTTCTTTTATATAAAATTTAGATTAAGTTATCATAAATAAGAAGTAGTAAAAGGGAGATATTCTAGAAAAGGTGATACAAAATTGTTGCTATAATCTAAGAAATGCTGTGAAGATTAATGAATCTTTGGTGGAGTAGAACACATCCGTCTATCTATATTTTAGGTATAAATATAATTTGTATCTTATTTTTTTACAGTAAACAATATTATATATCTTGAATTTATTATAAAATAATTTACTGGTTATTCATTATTTTTGACATGTTTAACCGATTGTGATAATGAGATTTTAATTATATTGATATGTTTGTGAAGATTATTTAAGAGAATATTTTTAATAATTATCAAACAATATTATTTTATATTTTAAGATTTTAACAAAGTCTATTATTGAAAAATATACTAGAAACATATTTTTCATAATATATGTAAAATATGTAAATTAAGTTTCAGATACATCAATCTAGATCTAATTTAGATAGCTTGAATAAGAGTTTAAATTGTCAGTCCGATCAAAGGTATTAAGTTAAATGGTTTGTTAATTTCTTAGATATTAAATTAATTAATGGCCCAAGGAAATGTGTTAACTGTTTTAATTAATAATGAATAACGGGCTAACCATAGGTGTTATTTATATATATGACAAAGAATCAATAATCTAGATTTATATTTTATTAATCTAATTAATTCTACCAAACATAGTCATCTAGCTAAATATCCCATTAATTCTCGATTAATTTATTAATTTCATATATGCTTGTAATTTGTGTGAACTAATATATTTTTTATCATTAGATTAGAATTTTCAAAACCAAATACTATAATAGAATGTTTATGTTTATTTTTGTGTTTGTTTTTAAGAGATTTATTGCATTCTTTAAAACTACGTAGTTTCTCTTTAGACTAACCTTGGATGTATACTTATCCCTTTTTACATAGTGATTCATGCATTTGTAAGCTATTCTTACAAATACAAAAATTGGACATCAAGTTTTAATCATATTGAAGCTAAAAATACTTGCAAAATAACAAAACATACCAATGATTTTAAAAACATAGATTTTCTTTAAATAATGATACAATCATGCATATTCAAATCTATTTATAACATTTAAATGCAAATAAATCATGTAATACTCATCATCTATCATCAACAAAAAGAAAGAAATATTTCATTTCATGGACGGAAGTAATAGGTGTAGGACACCAATGGTCTACATGAACTATGAAAATGGATATTTAGATCTAGTATGTTTATGAGTAAATGGTATTCTTAAGCCTTACCTAGTTAACAAACTCCACAAAATTCAAGACTACTATCAGGTAATATAGATTGATTGAGATTTTGAGCTACCTGTTGCACAATTGAAGCATGAGGATGACCCAATCACCCATGAAGAAGAACTCCATTAAAGGAAGCTTGATTGCATTTTATGATTTCTAAAATAGCAACACTACCTCTTAGCTTGTATAATCCATTTTTAGCGCCTTTAGGGACAATTTAGTTTTGAGTGGCTTAATCCCTTAGAAAAAATAGTGGAATGAAATTCAACTAATAGATTATCATCCTCACATAATTTTTATACTGAGATCACATTATTTCAAGTTGAGAGACCAATGACAAATTGTTTAAGCTTAGTGTTTGGGTGAAACAAGTAATGATAGTAGATCCAGATTGATAAATGGGAATAGTATACCCTTTTCCTAACATTACAAAAGCATTTCTCGAGTAAGGCTGAGCTATTAAACTTTTTTATGTTCATTGTTTAGGTTATGGGCTGCTTTAGTGTCCGTTAACCAAGCTTTGTATTCAAAATTATTAGAGTAGCAACTGATGCTAGAAGGGCCTAAGGTGGTGGAAAGTAGTGTTGATCATCCTAGGTCACTGGTTGAGGTGAAAATGAGAAGTGAGGATGGTGCATTATTGGTTTAGAGGTTGGTTTATGAAATTTTTTGTGGGAGTGAAAAGGATTCTCAGATTGTACCTAAGCCATATTTTCAGTAGGAGGAGTTGGTCTCAAGGTGGTCTTTATGGGGTATTTGAGGTATTGTTCTTGGATTCCATGTATCGAAAATAGCATTTAGTAGCTACATGTATAAAAGTTTTACAAATTTGGCACTAAAGTCTATTGTCTTTGGGTGGTTTTTTGCTTTTATTTTGGCCAGAGGGATTGTTATGTTGTGTAACATTTTTTCTATTGGTTTGAGGGTACTAATTTATTACAAGAGACTAAGTTGTTCCAACTAGTTGATTTTTTTGATAGGGCTATTTAGTGATTAAGTAGTTTGCTTGTACAAGTTGAGAATCTAGCATTTGCATACGTTCCATTTTCTTGTCATGTGTTCTCATTGAAATGAATAATTCATCTAGAGTTAAGACTCTTTTCTTTTTAGTGATTATGGTAAACAAAGACTCATAATGATCATTAAGGCCACCAAGCACATATAGGGTCTATTCTCTATCACTTAGAGTGTCACTAACTACTAGTAGATGGTATATTAAGTCCTTAGAGTGATTGGTTTATTGTATAATTCTTCTTGCTCCTTTTTTGAGTTATTTATGCTACCAACCCAATTGCATCAACCTAGCTTAAAAGTCATCATTGAACACTTTCAGCAAAATGGTCCAATAATCAAATTATTTATTTTTGTTGATGAGATGCTTCAAATAGCTTGGTGACATAGATGAATACACCCAATTGTTTACAATACTATCTTGCCTATCCTATAGTTTATAGTTAGGATTTACTTCAAACATTTCACAAATGTCTCCATTGTTTGTTGTAACTTTTGTTTTCATAAATCTCGAAGGTATTGTGAATAAAACATCTATGATTAATTGATGACCATAAACTATGATTACATATTTTAGTAGCTCTTTCAAATGATATAGTTGGTTTCATCCAACTTGATAGCAAAATTTGGATTAATGCGATATGCGGGTAAACTATGCACAAAAACTTGATAGTCAAAATTTGTATATTTATGAAAAGCTAGTAAGTGCAAGAATCACTTATAATAAGCGATAATTATACTCCTAAGATCGGTCTAAAGAGAAAGTATGTGGTTTTAAATAATTCAACAATTTTCTTAAAAACAAACATGGATATTAATTCTAAACATTCTGTGATAATATTTTAGATTTGAGAATACTAATCTAATAATGAATAATAAAATAATAATGAATAATAAAATAATAAAAGATTGAAATAGGTTTGATTCAAACAATTCAAGGCAGAAATGCAATTTAATAATCAGTGGAGAATTTATGGGAATAATTATTTAGTTAATCATACTTGGGTAGAATTAATTTGATTATTGACGATATAAATTCAAATTATTGATTTTTCCTTTTTGTATAATAATATCCTTAATTAGGGATCATATTCTTTGTCAATTAAATCAATTAATATCCTTTGGTAGAAATCACCAACTTATAGATAAAATTATATTTTATTTCTAAGGAAATAGCAAACAATCTAAATCACTACTTTAGGTAGAGCACATAATTTAAACCCTTATTCAAGGTGTCAAAATGAGATATAGATGATGTTTTTGAAACTTAACTTTCATATTTTAAATCTATTATGAAAAATATGTCATCACTATATTAATCAAAAACACACTTTATAAAAATCTTGAATAAAGAAATTATCTCAATATATTTTATAAAAATATTCATCTAAATAATCTTCACAATCATAGCAACAAAACTAATTTTTCATAGTAATAATCAACCAAACAAGCTCAGATTTAATAAATGATCAATAAATTAAAAATAACATTTAGAAAATAGCCAAAAATTAATTTTGGTATAAAAATAAAAGAATAAAAAAAGATCTACAATACCAATTAAAGATAGATAAGCGTGTCCTTTTCTATAACTATGATTTTGATCCTCAGTGTATTCTTGAATATACAAATATCTTCTATATTTTTCTTGATTGGAAAAACTTTCAAAAAATATACCAATTAATGTTTATGAATCTAACTTATTGTGAAAACTACAACTAATAATAAAAATAAGAGTTCATGGCTCTATTCTTAAAATTCTAATATGTAAAAACTAACTCTAACTACACACACAAACCTAAAAAGGAAACAAATTTATATATAGGCTGAGGCTGATGCAAGGGCTTGGGCAAAGGTCCAAATTAAAATAAGAATGTCATAGACTAGTTATTCCATTGCCGCAGCTTTAGACTAGTAAAGCTTCACCTTATTCAATCCCGAGCAAATCACTTTATGGTACATTATTTCCACTCTGCTGTAATACAACAACACACCCAATGAATGTATATAATGATGAGTGTACTATGGCACACTATATCTTTGTTGTAGTAGGAAATAATTCACTTGCATTATTGTTTTGCACCCATTACATTATAGGTAGTTCTTTATGTAAGGCTTACATGCCTTATTCCTTTAAGCTTTTAAGGTGGAAATGATTTCTTCATGTGTTGATCAATTTTTATATTTGAAGTTAAAAGCACATGAAACACAACAAAAATATCCGTGATTTTGAACATATAGATTTGCATAAATATTCAGATAAACATGTTATAATCAATCTTACTTTTTTATATTTAAGCTCAATAAAGAATGAAATATTAGTGCTTTTCAAGCACTCGTCATAATTCTCAACTCGCTTCATGCTAGCTTCTAATAATGAAAGTGATAAAAACTAAAAACAAAAATAAATAAACTAAATTAAACTATCCTAACTTATTTTTGTAGATTGACATGGTTGCATTTAGCATATATAGCAAGCCTTTAAACCTCAAGGTTGGTCTAGTGGACGAGCTCAAGTCTCATGAGGGCTTTCAGTTTTGATATCCACAAACATCCTAAAATGAAAAATTAAAACTAAAAGGAAATAACAAAAATAAAAAAAAACAACAAATGAACAAAATAAAAACTAAAATTAATAAAGCAACAATAAAACTAAAAATGACAATGTAAAAAATTAAAATAACAAAACTTCTCATACTTCTTATGATCAAAATATCAAGCATAAGTTAAATCTTCTTATGATTGAAATATCAAGCATAAGTTAAATCAATATCCTAAAGGGTCATAGTTTATTGCTCAAGTTATCTACAAATCACAAATTCATGCCTCATTACAAAAATATATCAACTTTGACTTACCCACTCTTAGGGTTAAGAATTCAAATTTGCTTTGACTCTAGTCCTCAAAAAACATGCTCTCAATATCACACTAATCTTATGGGTTCAAGCACTCAACAAATATATATATATATATATATATAAATATAAGTTATGTAAAGAAGTGAACTAAAAGGTTTGCATGCATAAAAGTGTGTAACATTGATATTATGAAAGGAATCTAATGCTAGGATTTATGAAGAAATCACATTACTATTCTAATGTATCAATTAAATCATTAAGAAAATATTTCAAGCATGTGCCTTAGGATGAATGAAAACGCATTAACTTCAAGAGGATTTATTTCTTATTTTTCTTTTATAATAACCATCTCACCACTTGAAGAACTTAAGGGTTATAGTACTTAGTTATACTATTTATTTTTCTCCCTTTTTATGCTCTATTATGTATATATATTTTATTAGAGAGTGGAGCAATTATATATGTTTATTTGGTGAGTGACAAATTTTTGTGTTGGCTTTAGGGAGCCCCATATATATCTCTTTTTAAAAAAATCAAGTATGAATGAAATAGACATACTCTTTAAATTGACTCAAATCATTTAATCTAAGTAATAAAAATAAGTATATGATTATTTATTATATGGTAAAAATTATAACATTCAATGCAAAAACATATAGAGATCATCTAATAGTTTTAAATAGTAAGAAAAGTGTTTAAAGGAGTTGAAAAAATGTTATTACTTAGAATAAAATTATATAGGTTGAAAATATTCTCATAAGGTAATCTCCATTATTTGATTCCTAAAAAATAATTTTGGGTTTATCTAAATCTCAACATCTAAGCATAAAACGCAAACTATGAATAAAAAAACTAATTTTCCTAATATTCCATGACATGTTTGAGATATCAATCAAATAGTAAAAATAATCATTCATTCACTTTAAATAAACTAAAAGCATGATAATTTTGCAAAAATTAAAAATGAACTTAAGTATCCCTAAACAACTAAATAAATTAAACAAAAGTAAATGCATGTGTAGGAAAAAATTTTAAAAGTGACTAAATTCATGTGTAACTTTTCTTCCGCCCATAACCTAGAATCTACATTATCCTTAATGTATCAAATGTAGTTAAAGATAAAGATAAGGATAAAGAAAATAAAATTTACCTATTTGTCTTAACTCAGTGTGATCAAGTAGTGTTGTGGTAAGTCATGGTGCATCCATCATCTCAAACATTTTTATCACACAGACAAAATGTTGTGTACTTCTCATAAATTACATATTAAGAAAATAGTTATAAATTTAACACCTCTAAATATAATAAACATAGGTTCACATTAACAAGAAATAAAATAAAGTAAAATTAATAACAATAAATATAAAATAACATAAACAAAATAAAACTAGAAGGAAAAATGACTAAACTAAAAGTTCATAAAAACAAAATGTTTAAAAATAAAAATAATCTAGAGCAAATTTGGAGGTCAATCCTCCATGTCATAAGGTCCTTGGTCATGACCATGTGGGTGCTTGGGTGGTCCAAAAAAAATCATATCGTAGATTATCGGGTTCTCTAAAATGACTAGAATCAACTCTGAGATGAGATAGAGGTAGTCATTTCATCTCATAGATATTATGGTTATATTCACCCTGAATGTAATATTGTCAACTTGTATACTCAACATGTTGGGTAGTGTATTCTTGGACACAATTCTACATGTAAGTCATCTATTCTTTTAAATAATGATTTTCATCTCTCGCTGATAGTTTTGAAGAAGAAGCTATCCTTTTATCCCTTTTGGTGCCTTTAGTACCCAAGGTGAGCTCATGCATGTATATTGGAGTTCATAATTTACCTAGTTGTAATAAGGCCTCACCCTTTAGATAGTTCTCTTTACTGTAGCACAACAACGACAATAAGTTAAATGAAGAAATAACTTAAATGGATTCTTTGTAGATAATCTTATTCGTTTGTGAATTATGGGTCTGACATCCATTCTCATTATGGATGCTTTTGCAAAGAGTAACATAGCTTGTTATTTATCCTCAGAGCTACAATATGTGGTAAGAATGAGTCTAGAATATACAAAATATTTCCAAATATGGGAAGACTTAGTTAAATATTTGGCTTTAAAATCTTTATGTTTCCTACTGGAATATTCCTATTCAGCTCCCTCTACAACTAGGGTTTCTATTATCTCTATAATGTCCACATTTTTCAAATAATTTTCATACTCATCACAGCCCACATACATTAAACCATAATAAACATTTATATCTGATAGGCCAAGTGACACTTGAACACCCTAAACCTTTACCTTATTATCAACAGCGTTGGGAGCATTAGCATAAAATGCTCAAATGATGGACTTAATAGTAGCTTCTGGAATCTTTACGAACCCTCACCATCCAACTGTTGCTATTATCTTTGTAATCCCCTTAAATTTATTATCTTTTCCAACTTGAAATTCCATTCCCCTTTCTACAATAAAGTTTTGGTTAATTTAAGTGGCCTTATCAAACCTAAGCTTAGCCACTAGACTCGCAAACTTGGCTCTATTGTATTCTATATGGACCCTTTTTTTCCTTTCATGTATCACTTATATTTCTTTTCGAAAGAAATGAATGAACTTCTAAAAAATGTATGGTTTCCAAAAATTCTAGAAATTTAAACTTCACAATTCCAAAATTCATCCAAGAATTTCCCTTCACCCTCTCTTAGACCAATTTAGGGTTTGATATTCTTAATCCAAAGTTTTAGAAATAAATCACAAAAAATCAGAAAAATAATCCAAGTAGTTTATTCTAGAAACTATGTGCACTTATTTTTGTTGTTGTGAAGAAGATAAAGTTGAAGAATACCCTTTTTGAAGATGAACCCTTTAAGAAATTTGATGGAGATTTAAGAAAATCTCTCAAAGAATGCCTAGAAAACAAATAAGAATGAGAGTTTTGTGAAAAAATAAGAAGGATTTTATGAAAAAGGTATGCTTTTTGGGGGGATTAGGTGCACTTGAGGGGAGAGAAAGTTAGGGTGTTGGGAAAGAAGAAAAGAAAATTTGAAATAAAATGGTCTAAAATGTATAGGACTAGAGCTTTTAGTAATAAAATTGAACGTGAGCTATGGTGTAGGTTATTTCTTGCCTTAATGTGAGCAAAGAACTTTTGAGATCAAACATTTCAAACACCATGGGGGCACGACACTCAAAAGTTCATGCCGAGGTGCAAATTATTCACTCCCCAATTTCATTCCAAGAGCCCAATGGTAGGATCAGAAAAAGGTCATACTATGGCTCAAGTATTTTTTAAGGTTTTTTAAATTAATAAATTAAAACTATAACTAATGTAATACTAAGTAATAAATATTATAATAAAACAAATAAAACAAATTATAACAATAAAATAAAAAATAAAACAAAAAGATAAATGGGTTACCTATCATCCATGACTTAGTTTATCATCTTAACAAGATGTTGCTTGGTAGGACTTCCATTAAAAAAAACTCAACCATTTGCTCAACTTGTATCTCTATCTTTTTATGGATGCTTGCAACAAGTCTAACCTTTGATTATTTTTGGACTGGTTATCCTTGCTTACTTGAATAAAAGCTTTCATGTTATCTTCTAGGGTTGGTTTGTTAGGAGGATTTCATGCCATTTTGGTGGTATTGTTGATGGAAAAAAGGGAGGATTGTTTTGCCTATAGGAGAAATTAGGATGATTTTTCCACCTTGTATTGTAGGTATTTGCAATAGGGTCATACCTAGGTCTAGCCTGGTACCACTTTATTACATTCACTTGTTTGCTGTAGATTCTCTTTGATAGGGAAAGGCATCAACACCATGTCCCAAAGTACTACACACTCCACATTGTTCTTTATTTGGAGTGCTTTGTCTAGTGAGAAACATAAATTACTTAGTTAGCTATGCAAGTTTCATAGATACTTTAGTACCAAAGTCTATTTCATGGACTTCAACTCTTCTCATTCTATAGCTCTGTTTAGATTATTCAATGCACTTATTACATTTCAACGATTTATGATGCTTATTTTCGCAACTGTACGAATCGTTCAAGTAATAAAGTGTACAAAAGTACGGATATTGAACCCACAAGGAATGGCGTTACTAAGTACCGAAATTGACTAACCCTAATTTTATTTGAAAACCAAATTGTTGAAATTGTTTTAAAAGAAAATTAACATAAAACTAAACGCAAATAATAAAATTTAATGTTGTTCACAAATGATTAAAAACGCTAAGGCATTTGATTTCGCTAAATCAATTTAATCCGATTTCAAGTCATGTTATATGAGAATCAAAGCTAAAAGTGATGGTTGAAAAACCCAAATTTACCTAATACTCTCTCTCGAGTTATATTAGAATTACTTATCTATGAAAACCAACTATATTTCTATGAAGATTTAATCACAAACAAGCACATTACGATTTATGGAATTTCTAGAATAACCACATACAACATGCATTAGTTCTCACACTCGCATTCAACATACGGTATTTATCACAAGAAGCATTCATTACATATCTCCTCTCGGTCTCAATATAATGCAACTAATCATATAAATCTTGGCCAGAAATTTAAAAGCATTAAGCATGGAAATAAATACTCAACTTGAAAACAATTAACTCATATAACAATAACAAAAGAAATCAGATTTCCTTGATTTAACTACATCATAGCCTTAGCAAAAACGAATTAGTTCATAACGGAAATAAGAACAACCATTATTTCAATTGAATTCATGAATAACAAATCTGAATAAAATGCAGAATATGAAGGCTAAGGAGAAGAGATGAAAAACTCTTGAAGATGAAGACTTGGTAGCAACAATGGTGATGATCCTTCAAGCTTCTCCAAACTTTCTCTCCAAAATTGCCTTTTCTCCTCCAAAAATGACTCAGATTTGTTCTCTCTGCCTTGGCCGCTTTCTCCATCATATTGTATATATAGATCTAGGGTTTGGGGGGTAATTTTGGAACAAAACAACCAAAAAAATCTATTTTCGGACGAAACTCGCCGCTAGCGACATTATTCTCGCCGCGGCGAGATTTCTGGAAAATAAAATTTTTGGTTTTTCGATTTTTGCCGGCGGCGAGATGAATTTGCCAAAATTTGTGCTCTCGGGAAGATTTTTGCCATGCTTTCTGTAGGATTTTGCCGGCGGCAAGAATAATCTAGCCGGCAGCGGGATTTCCAAATTTTGAAACTTTGTTTTCTTTTTATTTTCACTCAATCCCGATCATTGAACTTTGTCCCAAACTTCTCCAAAATCATGATTTTACCTGAAATTGCACTTTAAACACGAAATACCAATGAAATGACATTTGTGGATTAAATAATCAAATAAATGCAATTTTCACACAAATATCAACATTTAAATCATAACAAAAATGAAATAATTTGACTCTTATCAACAAGCCCCAACCAGCTTCTTGCTAGTCTCTAGCAAGAAAAGCGATCTATGAATAATTTCAAAGGAGACATTAAAAGAAAAATTCAAAAGAAATTTATTTTATTTACAACATTACATTAAGTGTATGCAATAAGCCTTTAAACCCCTAGGTGGCCCTAGTAGGACGAGTTGTAGTCTCGTGAGGGCTTCCAGTGATGATACCCACAAACATCTTACGTATAACTATCCTAACTTAAAACAATAAAATCACATAACAAATAATTTGCACAAATGTCTCAAAAATTGTAAATAACACCCAACATATAGAATAATTAAATGTCACCTAAGCTTTAAGAAATCTCAAATGCCAATTTCACTTTTGTTATTGACTCTTAAACATCCATCAAACCACAAACCAATAGCCATAATGCCCAGATAATATTATGCACAACATCCACAAACAAAAATGTGAAATCTCAAACTCTATAGGCTCACTTTTCAAACCTCTCTCTACTAATGAAGAAAAATACACCACTTCGGATCAATAGGACTTTACGAGGCTTGTAATGTTAGGCTTAGGTATTTGGTTAAGAAAGAACGGGAAGTGTCAAAATACAAATAAGGGCACTTATTAGATTAAACACAACCAATTAAGTAAAAGAGTAACACCATTTAACCCAAATTGTTTCTTCCGATCATAACCCATTTTTCCAAAGATAAACAAAATTCTTCCTCAATCTTTCTCCAAAGTGCATCCATCACTAACACTCTTTTATTCATTAAAATGTGAAGGATTTCTTCTTCTTCTTCTTATTCTTTTTTTTTACTTAATTGCACTTGAAAAGCCAACCACTTTCTTTCCATATATATCTTCTTCTTTTTGTTTTTTTTTACTCAATTGCTCTTGAAAAGCCAACCATTTTCTTCCAATATAGATTTTTTTTTCATCCTTACTCCAATCATTCTTGAAAAGACATAACCCCCAACCAATTTCTTCTAATATATGTGGAAGATTTCTCCAATTGCTCTTGAAAAGTTTGTGTTCAAAATTAAGTGCTCTTAACAAATAAGGTAGGAATTATATATATATATATATATATATATATGGCTAGTGATATAAGGATAACAAGGTAGGCTTAGAATGGCACAATCGATCCAAAAATGGCCTACATCATATCCTAAACAATGCAATTCCAAATTATTTCGCCTCAAGAGGTTTTCAAATGAGTTCTAGAGGTTGTTGAGAACACAAAAATGTCCATGAAAAATTTGCACATAAGACTTCTCTAAGCATTTAGACTAATCAACCAAATCATACCACATACAAAAAGAGTCGCCAACTAGGTAAAATCAACATTTGAAATTATCTTTAAACCGAAGCAAAATTTAATGTCTTCTAAAAGCTACTTGTTATCACAATCACATTATTATCATCAACGTGCAAATTAAAACAAGTAAAATGCAAATAAAAAAATAATAATAAAAATAAGACAATAAAGAAATAAAAGAAATTAAATCAAAATGCAGAAAAATAAATGGAAAATCAAAATTAAACATACAAACAAAACTACTAAAAATGAAGGGAAGAAAAGATTTACCGTTTACCGCACCCCCAACCAAAACCTTACATTGTCCTCAATGTAAGAAAGGAAAGAGAGATCTCCTTTCCGCCGGTGGTGAAACTGCCCTCACCGGCGGTGAACGTAAGATTTTTTTTTTCTTAGATGGGATGGCATTGGCTTTAGCTCAATCTTTTTGGCTCCATTCTTTACCACTGAGGTTGGAGTTTCATTTCTTCCCAACTCATTAAATGTTTCATCACTGCATAAATATTCATTAGGTGCTGCCAGTAATTCAGAACATTGTCTCGTCCCCTCATCTTCCTCCTCAATTGTTGCAGATTTCACAAGGCAAGCTTCTAGTGGTAGCAATTGAGTTCTCTCCTCAAAATTTTCCGAGATTAACCCGTCAAGAGTGTTAATTTGAAAACAAGAATGTACATCACTTGGAAATTTTATTTCTTCAAAAACATCAAAAGTTACTTGTTCATCTTGCACTCGTAAAGTTTAAACTATCTTACCCCACCAAAGGTGGCATTTAAATGGTTCATTTTCAATCTCTTAGAAAAAGGAATTAATTTAATTAACCAAATTAGTTATCAACCCCACCCATAGGTGTTAATTGATTTGTTTAGTTCACAAAGAATAACTAACCCCACCAAAGGTGGTATTCATATAAAAAAGAGAGAATCAATAAATATCAATTCATATCTTTAATAACCTAAATAATACGAGCAAGCATAATTAACTTAATTATTATATCCATTAATACTCCACCATTATAAATGATAAAATTTGCATAAATATTTATTGAATCTGTATCTATGTTTATTTTTATGTAAGTTGATTAAAAACCACAAAACCCCAAAATATCGTGACAGGATGTTTAGGATTTAATTTTGTTTTTAAAAGTTTGAATAATAAATTAAAAACCACATACATTCCTTCCTTAGATCGACCTTGGGAGTATACTTATCATTTTCTACGAAATGATTCGTGCACTTGCGAGAGTTTTATAAATAAATAAAACCAAATGAAGGGCAGGATCGGCGATGTCGGTTTTGCCCCTATCAGCTCTGAATGCCACTGATTGTTGTTTTCTGCCATAATCTCTAACAACTCATGAGCATCCTCTGGTGTTTTTCCCATTAAAGACCCTCCAACTGCAGCATCAATCATTGCCCGATAGTTTGAAACCTACCCATTATAAAATGTAGAGACTTGCAGCCAAATTGGTATACCATGATGTGGGCATTTCCTCAACATTTCTTTGAATCTTTCCCAAGCTTCATACAATGATTCTTGGTCATACTGTGTAAAAGATGTGATTTCATTCCACAATTTTGCTATCTTAGCAGGAGGAAAGAACTTGGATAAGAATTTCTGAACCAATTCATTCCATGTTGTAATTGATCCTGGTGGTAATGAGTTTAGCCACTCCTTGGCTTTATCCCGAAGTGAAAAAGGAAAAACCCTCAATCTTACAGCATCTTCAGACACACCATTTATCTTGTAAAGATCACACACCTCCAGAAAGTAAGCAATATGTGCATTTGGATCATCCTTTGACATTCCCCCAAACTGATTTGATTGAACCATTTGGATAAAGGATGGTTTTATCTCAAAGTTATTGGCTTGAATAGTTGGCCTCCTTATACCCGAAATAGTTCCAGCAACATTAGGCGCAGCATAATCCCTCAAAGCTCTACGATTTCCACCTCCCTCAACAAATGGTGGATCCATGGCTAATTGTCTATTAGGAGCTGAAGTTGAACGTCTTCTCTCTCGGTTTAGACGCCTATATGTTCTATCAATCTCCGGATCAAATGGAAGAAGGTTAAGGCTTCTTGTACGTCTCATACAAAAATCCTACAACCAGAAAATCAACTAGCACAAAAACAACACAAAGTTATTTTTTTATGGTAAATAAAATAAAACAGCAAAATAAACAAAATTAAAAATGAAACAATGATAAAGCAAATTAACTTCAAATTAAAACTAAGATTAGGTAGTATCGATATTAATAAAATCAAACCATTCCCCGGCAATGGCGCCAAAAACTTGATGCTTATTTTCGCAAGTGTACGAATCATTCAAGTAATAAAGTGTACACAAGTATGGATATCGAACCCACAAGGAATGGCGTTACTAAGTACCGAAATTGACTAACCCTAATTTTATTTGAAAACCGAATTGTTGAAATTGTTTTAAAAGCAAATTAACATAAAACTAAACGCAAATAATAAAATTTAATGTTGTTCACAAATGATTAAAAACGCTAAGGCATTTGATTTCGCTAAATCAATTCAATCCGATTTCAAGTCATGTTATATGAGAATCAAAGCTAAAAGTGATGGTTGAAAAACCCAAATTTACCTAATACTCTCTCTCGAGTTATATTAGAATTACTTATCTATGAAAACCAACTATATTTCTATGAAGATTTAATCACAAACAAGCACATTACGATTTATGGAATTTCTAGAATAACCACATACAACATGCATTAGTTCTCACACTCGCATTCAACATACGGTATTTATCACAAGAAGCATTCATTACATATCTCCTCTCGGTCTCAATATAATGCAACTAATCATCTAAATCTTGGCCAGAAATTTAAAAGCATTAAGCATGGAAATAAATACTCAACTTGAAAACAATTAACTCATATAACAATAACAAAAGAAATCAGATTTCCTTGATTTAACTACATCATAGCCTTAGCAAAAACGAATTAGTTCATAACGGAAATAAGAACAACCATTATTTCAATTGAATTCATGAATAACAAATCTGAATAAAATGCAGAATATGAAGGCTAAGGAGAAGAGATGAAAAACTCTTGAAGATGAAGACTTGGTAGCAACAATGGTGATGATCCTTCAAGCTTCTCCAAACTTTCTCTCCAAAATTGCCTTTTCTCCTCCAAAAATGACTCAGATCTGTTCTCTCTGCCTTGGCCCCTTTCTCCATCATATTGTATATATAGATCTAGGGTTTTGGGGGTAATTTTGGAACAAAACAACCGAAAAAATCTGTTTTTGGACGAAACTCGCCGCCGGCGACATTATTCTCGCCGCGGCGAGATTTCTGGAAAATAAAATTTTTGGTTTTTTGATTTTGCCCGGTGGCCAAAATAATATGGCCGGTGGCTAGATGCATTTGGTCAGGGGTGAGATAAATTTGGCCGGTGGCGAGATGAATTTGCCAAAATTTGTGCTCTCAGGAAGATTTTCGGTGACGGCGGGATTTCCAAATTTTGAAACTTTATTTTCTTTTTATTTTCACTCAATCCCGATCATTGAAATTTGTCCCAAACTTCTCCAAAATCATGATTTTACCTGAAATTGCACTTTAAACACGAAATACCCATGAAATGACATTTGTGGATTAAATAATCAAATAAATGCAATTTTCACACAAATATCAACATTTAAATCATAACAAAAATGCAATAATTTGACTCTTATCAATGTATAATGGTTATTTTCTTAGACATGGTGGAGAAGCATCTAGAAATATTTATGGACATTTTCTCAATCTTTGGGAAACATATTTGATGAATGTCTACGCTATCTCTCCCTAGTACTACAAAGATGTGAAGAAAAAAATTTAGTTTTAAACTGGAAGAAGTGTCATTTCATGGTACATAAAGGTATAATATTGGGCTAAAAAATCTTAGCTAATGATATTGAGGTGGATAGAGCTAAGATAGAAGTGATTGAGAAACTACCACCACTTACCAATGAAAGAGTAGTAAGGAGTTTTCATGGGCATGTGTGCTTTTACTGTATATTCATAAAAGATTTTTTCCAAATCTTCAAAACCTCATACAATCTTTTGGAAAAAGACATGCCTTTTAATTTTGATGATAAATGTCTAAAGGCATTTCATGGGCTTAAAAAGAAACTAGTGTAAGTACTAGTTATAGTCAGACTAGATTGGAGTAAGCCCTTTGAGTTGAAGACATGTGATTTTGCTATTGGAGTTGTTCTTAGTCAATGAAGAGAAAAAATGTTACTTGCCATATATTATTTAAGCAAGACAATAAATGAGGCTCAAATAATGCTACTATAGAGAGAGAGCTTCTTTCCATTATGTATGCCTTTGAGAAATTCAGATCTTATTTGGTTGGAAACAAAGTGACTATTTACATGGATCATTCTACAATAAAGTATCTTATGAGAAAGAAGGATTTCAAACCAAGATTGTTAAAATGGGTTCTCCTTCTGCAGGAATTGACTAAAAAATCTGTGATAAAAAAGGAATAAAATATCAGGTAGTAGACCATCTGTCTAGAATGAAAAGAGAAGCAAACTTGGAAGACAATATGGTGATTATAGAATCCTTTCTAGATGAGAAATTCTTTTCCGTAGATCAAATAGAAATCCTATGGTATGTGGACATTGTAAATTTCCTGGCTGGCAATGTTCTTCCATTAGACTTCACATGGAAACAAAAGAAGAAATTCTTCAATGATATTAAACAATATTTTTAGGATGACCTTTACCTCTATAAATAATGTGATGATGGTATTTTGAGAAGGTCTATCCCTTATGATGAAGTTGGAAGTACTTTTCACCATTGCCACAATTCAAACTATGAAGGTCACTTTAGGAGCACAAAAACATCAAATAAGGTACTTCAATGGGGTAATTTTTAGTCCACATTATTTAAAGATGTTTACATTTATGTGAAGACATGTGACAGATGCCAAAGAATAAGTAATATTTCAAAAAGAGATGAGATGCCCCTAAATAGTATACTTCAAGTGTAACTATTTGATGTTTGGTGCATTGACTTTATAGGACCATTTCCTTCATTCTTTGGTAACCAATATATACTTGTTGGAGTTGATTAGGTATAAAAGTAGGTAGAAGCTATAGCTAGTATTAAATATGATGCCAATGTTGTCCTGAAATTTTTGAAGAAAAAACATTTTCACTAGTTTTGGAACTCCTAGGATATTATTAGTGATGGACATAGTCACTTTTGTAATAAATAATTTAAGTCATTATTTTATAAGTATGGCATTAAGCATAAAGTGTCTCTTCCATACCATCCCTAAAAAAAATGGGCAAGTAGAGGTGTCCAATAGAGAAGTGAGAAGAATTTTGGAGAAAATTGTGAACATCTCTCTATGTTGGTACCATCCCATATAGGCTAGTTTATGGAAAGGCATGCCACTTACCTCTAGATTTGGAACAAAAATCATATTGGGCATCAAAACATTTGAATATGTCCACAGATATAGCTAGTGAGAAAATAATGCTGCAAAAAAATGAATTGGATGAACTATGGTGGAATGCTTATGAGAATGCCAAGCTTTACAAAGAAAATATAGAAAGATGGCATGAGAAGAAAATTGTGCACCATATCTTTGAGCCGGGACAAAAAGTGTTATTGTACAACTAAAGACTCAATGTTTTTATGGGAAAACTAAAGAGTAGATGATTAGGTCCATTCATCATCACTAAGGTAACCAACCACGGAGCAATTGAATTAAAAAACAAAAATAAGGAGTAGTTCATGGTTAATAGATATAGAGTGAAGCATTATCATGGAGATCAATTATCACATGAAACATCTATGATGACCTTAGTGGATGAACCTTAAGAGTTGATACAACCTTCTAGACAAGGATGTGAAACATGACGCTAGTTAGGAGAAAACCCAACATTATTTTACTTATATATTTGTTATTTTTATTTTTAAGTGAATAAATGTGGAGAGTAATGGCGCAAAAGGATTGAGCATTTCAATGACAAATGTGGTGTGCCAATACTAAGGGAGTTTTCTTTCCTTTTATTTTTTTATATTTATATGTGCACATTGGATACAATGTCAATTTAAGTTTGGAAGAGGGAACTTCATTTTCTACTTTAGTATTTAGTATGCATTTTTAATTTTAGGATTTTTTTTCTTTTTTTAGTATGATTTTAATCATGATTTAGGTAGACATTTATAAATATATGGAAACCAAATTCATACATGCTTGTTATGAAACGTATGAACTTAATAATAAAAATTAGTTTTAATAAATAGGATAAGGAATGTAACATACTAGTTATGATACACATTCATTAATGATGTGATATACTTACTAATTTTGATTGGATTGATGCAAATTTTTTTGCACAAGTTCATAATTGATTTTGGTGTGCTTATTGAGAAAAAACATGTGATGAGTTATACAAGTTGATGAGATCTACTATGTTTTAGAATTTATTTTATCATTATTTGAGTCAAAATCCTAAAGAGTATTTTGCATGAGAAATGATTTAGGACTTATTTTGATCTATTGAGCCTTTTAAGCTAACCATTGTTAATTTCTTTAGTCACCCATTTAAGCCCAATCTTTTTGTATCTTTAAGCCACATTTTATGCCTAATAAATAAGCATTACCGTTATCTATGCACCTTTAGCTTGTATGAAAAAAAATACAGTCATATGTTATGATATAGAGTGAGGTTGATTGTATTGCACTATTAAAAAAACTCACAACATAATGACCCCTTTCTAAATAAAAAGAAAAAAATAAGTTTGAAAATAAATTTGGAGGTATTGTGAAGTTACAAGAAGACGCAAAATAAAAGAATATGAAAAGAATGATAAGATAGGGTGCACTAGAAAAAGCAATAAAAGTTCAATTATAGTTAAATACTACATGATGATTAAAAGGAAAAAAATAAGTTGTAAAAAAAGCCTAAATATCTTTCTTTGTCTACCCCCCACCTAAGCTTACATTACATGCATATAAACCCCTTATTAATCTTTGTCTAAGTACATATTTATTATACTAGAGAGATGTGAAAAATAGACTTACAGAATTTGTTCTAAGATTTAATTGATTAGCATGCTTATATAGGTTGATTTCATGAGTGCATTGAATGATTGTCATCAACACACATAGGAATCAATTTTTCAAAAACCTTGCATATCCTTTTATTAATGAAACATTGATTGATGAATATGTGAACCTCCTTTTTCATATAATTGTACGAATTTTTAGAGGAATAGTTTTCTATAAATATTCATATATTAGTAGATATATATTTATGAATATACTACTCACGTCAGTTTATCTAGTTAGACTTGGCATTACTTAAGGGCAAGAAAAAAGTTAAGTTTGGAGGTGTGATAACTCTATAAAAGTAGAATCATCAGTGTACTTTTTTGCTTAATATTTGTTAGTTTTATTCAATAAGTAGTACTTTTGGGGTTCAAAATATTAAAATGTAAACTTTCTATTCAAAGGGGATGAAAATATATTTTTAGAAAATTTTCTGAAATGTTTTAGACTTTTTATGGATTTTTATGAATTTTTTAATGCATGACCAATCAAAGCAGGTCACGTGAATCCCATTCAAGTAAAAGGGAGCTAGTTGGAGAGTGTCGCATGTACCAACTAACATAAGTGTTTCCACATCGTTCGCTCTGAGTTTTGCCAAAAAGTTAACTAGCATGCCACGTGTTGTGACAAGATTCACCCATTTGTTCCATTAGAATGCCATATAATCTGAATTAGTGAATCACAATATGCCACCTATTGCTAACTCATCCTAAGTTTATTAGCACCAATCCACCCTACCAGGCATCACACATTGGCCCTCATTGTGTTTCTCCTTGCCATATATCACTATCCCATTGGCATGCATTATTTAATTTTGCTTTTTTAATTTCAACCTTTGAAGTTTAAGACTAGATACAATTTAGTGGAGATTCAAGAGAAGATTGATGCTACAATTTAAGAGATTAATTGTATTTATTCTTCTTCTCCTTTCTTTATTAATTTGTATATCTTTCTTATTGAAAAATATGATATTTGTGAACACAATCATGTCTAGATAATTTATTAATCTAGAGATCTTATGAACCAAATTTTCTACATGATTTTTATACTATTAATTATTTAAAAACAATTGATCTATAGAGGAAATTAAATTAATTTACGAGAATTATTTAATTTTTTGTCTTGACTAAAGAACATGTATAGTTTCTAAGCAAAGATGTATGATTCTTATGTATATGATATAATTTTATTAATTTTACTATTGAATAATAAAGATGTTCGAATATGGAAAATCATGTACACTTGTTTTTTGTAGGTTCCACGACAAAATGATGGAGTCATGTGTGGTTATTATGTCATGAAGTTTATGAGCGAAATCATCACAAATATCAAAATTCCAATTGAAGATGTGGTAATATCTTTTACCAATATACATTTTTAACATATATGGGTTATTTTTTGTGAATTCATGAAATTACATTCTTATTTTGAATTTAAATACATGTAGTGCTTTGGTTGGAAAAATACGGGCTATGACCCACAAATTTTTGATGATTTACGAGAGGAATGGACATAACACATGGTTCAAATTATATCATCACAAGAAGAATCAGGAGAAGATTCTAATGATCTTGAAAAGCATATGACAACATAATGGTAATTTTTATAATCTTTTACAGTTGTTCCATACGTTTATGGGCACCAAAACTCAACCAAGCCAAGTAACAAATCAAAGTTACAATTGACTTCATATTTAGAGCTTATTATGGCATTAAAAATACCATCTTAATTCTAGATAGGTTCATATTTATAGACAAAATATTAATAAAGTTATTATTATGATTTCGAAGGGATAAGGTTATTATTATATCACTGGGGTGTCGATGTGGTAATCTCTTTTATTAATCTTTTAACATATATAAGTTATTTTTTATAAATTGATGATATTACATTCTTATTTTGAATTTAATTACGTATATTTCTTTGGTTGGAACAAGTGGGGCTATGATATGCATATTTTTGATGATTTACGAGAAGAATGGACAGAACACTTTGTTCAAATTATAACATCAAGAGAAGAATATGATGATCTTGAATAACATAGGACAACACCATGGTAATATTTATAATGCTGTAATTTATCTATTCATATGTAGGAGTGATGGTAAGGCTTACCATAAAAAGACAATGTCTTACCATAATAGTGGTAACCTTTACATTGCGAGCCATTTTAGTAAAAGATTAAATGTAACCTTAATGATCTAATAGTTTGGTAAATCACTTCAATTTCATATTCATTATAAGTCACTTAATTTTTTTCAATAAATTTGGCAAAATTTTGATAGAATATTTGATTGAAACACTTCATAACACTTCAATTAATAAGTTTAAAAAAATAAAATATCAATTTAAAAAAATTTCACATAATATTAATAATTTGATTAATATTTACTCACTATATTTTCATAATGGATTAATGTAGATTCTATGGTTACGTATGTACTAAATTTTTCAAAATCTGTATTTTAACTATTTTAAATGGAATATAATTTGGATATTATTGATCTTCTATAAATTTGTTAGACTTTAGTTTATGAAATCATCTAGGCACAAAAGTGGTAGAAAAACATGTTGAAGAAATAAGAGGTAGACCAGGACAAAAGCCAAAGGACTTTTTAGATTAACCAAAACATTCAATGAAAATATCCATAATGCAATCAATCTATGATGCATTCATATAAGAGTATGACTAAATGTTTGATGACATGCACTATGTGTGATATGCTAAACTTGCTTACTCTATTTGCCATTAAGATATGCTTATGTGAACTTAGCAAATAGAATTATAGAATCAAGGATAACAAAACTTCTTATGTCCATAGTTAGCTTATCTCTCTACTAATGTAAGTGCCAACCTAGAAGAAATCAATAGGTCTTTCAAAGCTTGCAATAATAGGCTGAGGCATGAGTCGGAGAGATATGAAATTTATGCTAAAACACACCTTTGTTCATTCAAAAACAATCCCAAATATCCATGACAAAAATACCTTCAAACATTTTGCTCTTTACTTCTCAAACTTCAATCAAAACCATAGTTGTTGTGGGAGCTGCACATTAAATTCAATAATCCATGCACCTCTTTTTATCATCATTTCTTTCTCCCTTTTTTTATATATCATTCATTTTCAATCTTTTTCTTCTTTCTTCTTCCTTTTTTTATTTTTTTAAATGAAACCAAGAGTGTAAAACACATATTCTCAAAACATACATGATCAACAAAAGGGTGTATAGGATAAGTGAGATAAAGCATTTATGATAAGCCAGTATAGGTGGAAGAAATGAAGAGATAATATAATGGCCCAAAAGGGGAAGCTAAGGACAAGAGAACAATGAAGGCATGAAAGGTTCAAACAGTTAAAAGAAGGCCTAAATCCTCTCTCTTTATCTAAGTAGTACCTAGGATTTTTCCTCAAGAGACATTAAAGTGGATCCTAGAGCTTCTTGGGGTCATACAAATAATCAATGAAAAAACCCACATGAACCTCTCAAAATATCCATACAAATTCACAAAGTCATGGAATTTGTATATAAAAAAAATTTCTTTCTAAATTCAACACAAGAATTTAGCCATACATACACTCAATGAAAACACATGTCATAACAATCACATTTCAATTCATGTCAAATGCATGCCACTCAAAAACAAATGAAGTCCCTATTAACTTCATTATACTTGTAGTAAGAGAGCATAACAAAGGAACATGTAGAATAGTCATGGAAAGAGAGAGAAAGAGAGAAGGAGAATAGCAAACAACCAAATACAAATATATATATATATATAAAGGAAGAAAAATATAGTTTTAAAGAAATAGACAAGTAACATAACAACAAACAAGTGAGGTGACAAAGATGACCTCAAAAGAGATCATATGTCAAAAAGACAAGGATGTGCGTCAAGAGATATCATCTGCACAAATTGTATAGTGTTGCCTCTAAAGAGAGAAAAGGCAACAAATTGTACACAATTTACTTAAAAGAGATCATTGGCAACACTTACATCATCGATAGTTAAGAGATGAAAAGAAACTGACTAACGTACTAGTGAATAACATTGGTAACACACCTAAGAGAGAATAAACAAGGGATGCTAAAAAAACATCTAAGCATGTGAGGAAGGCTCACGTTCCAACATAAAGATAAGAGACATGCTTAGATAGGGTCAACATCCCAAGAACTAGGAATTCCAACTAAACACCCAAGTTTAGTCATAACAATGAAAATAAGTCAAGAGTCCTAAATATAGGTAAGTAATCTATATGGCATATAGATTCACAATGCAAACCCAAACAAGCATACTACAAAGAAAGACTCATGTAAATAAGCTTGTAAGAACACCTCATTTTCTCCAAAGGTACATCTAAAGGAAAAGGTTAATATGAGATTTGGGTAGATAGTAGATCACATGCAAAACAAATGAAAGCTATCTAGCCAAGCTTACAAGCAAAGTATGTCATAATACTTAGAAGTAGTAAAGTAGTTAAAAAAAATTTACTTGAGATTTCTAATGATTTACAATCCAGTGAAGGAAATAAAGAAGATAAAAATATAGTCTCTGAAAAAATTGAGAGACAAGTGCCAATAATGATAAACCTTCTGAGGAAGAGAATCAATAGATATTCCCAAAATAATAAGACATCAAAACCATAACATACACCCACACCATTTACACATAGATTGAAAGGATAAAAAAAGAAATTCTCTAATCTTTTTAATATGCTTTTAAAAGTCAATATATATTTACCTTTGTTATAAGTGATCAAGAATATGTCCTCTTATACTAAGTTCTTCATGGAATTGAATACTAAGAAAATGAGGTATGAGCTTAATGAGAGAGTTATGGTATTAGAGGTTGCTAGTGTTGTACTTCAACACCAACCACCCCCAAAGTTGAAAGACTTGAGAAGTCTTATTATTAACATCACTATGGGAGATAGGAAGGTAGCTAAAGTAATACTTGATTTAGGTGCTAGAATTAACTTGATGACATACTCTATTTTCTTACAGCTAGGTTTGGGTGACTTAAAACCTATAAATATGTCTACTAAACTTATGGATAGATCTATTAAATAACCAAAGGGAATGGTTGAGGATGTGCTAGTACAAGTAGACAAATTAATAATACCTATTGATTTTATGGTTCTAGATATGTAGAAAAACCTAGCTTTCAACAAAGAATATACAATACTTCTTGGTAGACCATTTATGGAAGCTAATAAGAATATTATTCATTTTTGTTATGGGAATTTGACAATGATAGTCTTAGGAAAGATTGTTCATTTTAAAGTTTTCAACTCTTCACCAATCTCTTCCATTGAAGAATGTTTTAATGTTGATTCTATGGATAGACTTTTTCATAACACTTTTCTATAGGATAGATTGAATAACAAACTGGAAGTCACTCTTACAGTTGAAAAGGTAGTAGAGGATTTAGATGAGAACTAAGGGATACCATGAATTATTAGATAATGTTGAACTAATAGGAAATCCTTGTACGCCCTTAGATCTATCTAATATCATATATGGGGAAGAGGCTTATCCACCTAGTCTAGAGCTAAAATATTTTCCTAAGAATTTAAAATATATGTTTATAGGAGAAGTAGAAAATTACCCAGCCAGGATTTCTTCAACTTTGACCAAAACCTAATAAAAATAACTTGTTAAGGTGCTTAAGAAATTTAAGAAAGCAATGGGTTAGAGTATATTAGGGATATTAAAGACATTAGTCCAGCTATATCCATGCATAAGATCAATTTGAAGAATGATGCCAAACCTACTAGAGAAGCCCAAAGAAGACCAAACCCAATCATTCAAGAGGTGGTTAAAATGAAAATTCTAAAAATCTTAAAAGTAAGAGTTATTTACCCAATTATTGATAGTAGATGGTTTAGTCCATTTTATATGGTACCAAAGAAATCTAGAATAACATTGGTACAAAATGATAAAAATGAATTAGTACCCACTAGAATAATAACTGGATGGAATATGTGCACAGACTTTAGGAAATTGAATTTGTACTCTAAAAATGATCACTTTCCTATTCCATTCATTGATTAGATGTTAGAAAGATTAGTTAAGCATGCATTTTACTATTTTATACATGGACTTTTAGGTTATTATCATGTATCTTTTGCACTAGAAGATCAAGAGAAGACTACCTTCACATGTCCTTTTGGGACATTTTATTTTAGAAGGATGCCAATCGGGTTATGCAATGCCACCTTCACACATTTCATAGATGTATGGTGTCAATCTGCTCAGACAAGGTGGAAAAATTCATTGCGATATTTATGGATGATTTTTCTATTTTTGGAACCTAATTTGATGGTTGTTTGTACAAACTCACTTTAGTTTTAGAATAATACATTGAATGCAACTTGACAAGTTGGGAGAAAAGTCATTTTATGGTATAACAAAGGATTGTGTTAGGACATGTAATTTTTAACCAAAGAATTGAAGTTGATAAGGCAAAAATTGAGTTAATTGCTAAATTTCTTAGGACATGCAGGTTTCTATGGTGATTTATTAAAGAGTTTTCTAAAATAAGTCATCATTTATATAACTTGTTATCAAAACATGTCAATTTTGATTTCAATGATGATTGCCTAGTCATCTTTAATACTTTGAAGGATAAATTAACATTTACTCTTATTATTTTGGCACCTTATTTGTCTCTCCCGTTTGAAATTACATGTGATTCTTCTGATTATGGTATTGGAGTAGTTTTGGGACAGCGAGTGGATATGAATTTGTCATATATTACACTAGAAAAATAGTCAATGATGCTTAAATTAAATATTCCACCATTGAGAAAGAATCCTTGGCTATTGTATTTTTCTTAGAAAAATTTAGATGTTACTTAGTAAGTTGTAAAGTAATTGTGCATTATGATCATGTTGCATTAAGATATCTATTACGTAAACCTAATTATATGCCAATATTAATCGATTAGGTGGATTTTACTCTCATAATAATTTGACAGATATATCAAGAATAAGAATTGTAGTAAAAATTTAGTAGCTAATCATCTATCTAAGTTAATTTCTAAATTCAATTATCTTGAAGGTGAGAGTGAATAAGAAATTATTGAAACTTTTCCTAATGAACAATTATTTTCTATGGGTCCAAACCCATGGTATGTGGACATATTTAATTATCTTGCTATTGGTATTTTGAAACCAAACATTTCTTTTCAGGAAAAGAATTTTTTTTAATTCTTGCAAGCAATACTTCTAGGATGACTCTTATCTATTCAAGATTGGTCAAGATCAAATCATCTAGAGTTTTGTATCTGAAGAGGAAAATAAGAGCATTCTTACCTTTGGTCATGAGTTTCAATATAGGGACCATTTGAGTGGTAAGAAAAAATCCCTTAAGGCATTACATTCTGTATTTTATTGCCAACTCATTTTAAAGATGCCCATATGTTTTGCATACATTGTGATAGATGTCAAAGCATATTCAATACAGGTAAAAGAGATGAAATGCCTTTGACATCTAATTTAGTTTTTGAACTATTTGATGTATGAGGGATTGACTTTAGGGGCCTTTTCCCCGTCTTTTGGTAATGAGTATATTTTAGTTGTTTTTTGTTGATCATATTTCCAAATGGGTAGAAACTATACCCACTAAAACTATTTATGCTAACAGTGTTTTGAAATTCTTGAAGGATTCAATATTTAGTAGGTTTAGGATGCCTAGAGCAATAACTAGTGATGGAAGGAGCCATTTTTGTGAAAAAAAATTTGATGAGGTACTAAATAATTATAGAATCACACACAAAGTAGCTACTCTATATCATCCACAAAATTTCAATCAAATAGGAAGTGAGTAATAAACAAATCAAAAGTGTTTTGGAATGTATTGTACACCTTTTGAGGAATGACTAGGTAATCAAGTTGAATGGTGCCTTATAGGCATACTACATAGCTTGCAGAACACCATTGGGATGAACCCTTACTAGTTAATCTTTGAGAAAAAGTTCCACTTACCCATTGAACTCGAATAAAAGGCATGTTGGGCAATTTGAAGAGCTAAACATGATAAAGTAGGATAGAAACGATTACTCCAACTTAATAAGCTTGAAGAGATTAGGAATTAAGTCTATGAAAATGAAAAGTTGTACAAAGGACACACTAAGCACTATCATGATAAAAGGCTAGTTCATAAGTCTTTTCTTCATGGAATGAAAGTTGTTTTATTTAACTCTCATTTGAGATTATTTTCAAAAGAATTAAAATCAAGATGGGATGGACCATACACAATTACCAAAATATTCCCAATCAAAATGGTAGAGTTATTGAATCTTAAGACATAAAGAACATTCAAGGTCAATGGAAATCATGTGAAGCTCTATTTAGAAGGAGGATACAACATAGCAAACATTGGTGCCATATAGGTGTATGATCCTAAGCATCATATGACAGCAACATCTTGATAAGATATTAAACTAGGCACTGGATGGAAGACAACACATCGTTGTTGGTAGTATTCTATTCTTTTTTTATTTGGATTTATGTAACTTTCATTTCATGTTATTTTTTTTACTTCATTTTATTGTATTTCCTATTATATGAATTATTTAAAAAAAATAAGAAAAAAAAAGAGAAAAATCAATAGTATAAACTAAATACTATGACCCAAAAAACCCTTAAAGTTGTGAGAAATGGCTATTACAAATGAAAGGTAGGAAATAATTGTCCTTGTTCTTTGCATTTTATTTCATCTCTAAAGGCATATACTTGGTATTTTTATTTGATGAGATTTTAATTGATGCATGAAAATGATATTTGATTTCCTTATAAATCCTATAATTTGATTCATTTTATGACACCAATGTTACACACGATTTTGAGTGTTTCTTCTTTAAATATATGTAAACTCATTAGTTCATTTCTTTACATAAGTTCTATTCACATATATCTTTAATTGAGTGCTTGAACCCTATAGGATAGGTGTAATATTGAGAGTACGACTTGTGAGGATTATAGTCAAATTGAATTCAGATTCTTAACTCTGAAACTGGATAAATCAATATTGATATATTTTTTATGTGGACTATGAATTGTGATTTTTCAACTAACTCTTACAATAAACTATGAATAATTAGGATATTATTTTAACTTATGCTTTGAATTTTATTTATGAACTTAGAAAATTACTAAAAGCATTAGAAGTTTTGTATTTTTTTATTTTTATTGTTATTTTTTGTTTTGAGTCTTACTTTTTTATTTTATTTAATGAGACTTAAACTCATTCATTGGGGAAACTTAGGGGTTTAAAGGTTTCTTGCATACACTAAATGCAACCTTATCAATCTAAGAAAATGATTGAAGATAGTTTAATTTAATTTTTTATTTTTTGTTTTCTTTACTAGAGACTAGCAAAAAGCTGATTGAGGGGTTGTGATGAGTGCTTGAGGAGCAAAAAAATATTAAGAGATTTATAAGCACTTTGGTGTCAAAATTTATTTGTATTTTCATAATTTTATTATTATTTTAAGAAATTTATGTTTTCGAAATCACAGGAATGTTTTGTTTTTTTTTCAAGTATTTCTTGCAAGAAAATGATTCAACTAATAAACAATTAAAGAATTGTACCTAAAAGTACTCAATTGCAACAAGAAGAATAAAATATAACATATGTACCAACCAAGCTTTTAAGGGAGTGAAACAAAAAGAAGTTAGAAACACATAGTTTAACATAAGCTACAACTGTGATTAGTATGTGCTACAGTGTGAGTGTATCGGATCGTAATTTAAATGCATCCATAATCAACGCATGCTGCGACAATGGAAAAATGTGTGCTATAACATGCAATAATTTATCGCTCATAATCCATTTTCTACTCCTTCTCTCATAGTGTCTTTCCACCTATATAAGCCCCCTCACCCCCCTTAGTTATTATATATCCCTAAGACAGTTAGATTTAGGATTTGATTATCTAGATCTGATTTAAAATCATTATTCCATTTCGATAATTGTTTTTACAAAGATTTATTATTAAGGAACATATTGAGAACATATTTCTAATAATAGATTTAAAATCTAAAATTTAGTTCTCAGATACATCAATCTTAAAATCGACTTTGACACCTTAAATGAGAGTCTAAGTTTGGTGCTCTACCTTAAGTAGTGATTTAGATGGTTTTCTACTTTCTTAGAAAGAAATCATAATTTTATAATAATCAATTGATGATTGTAGCTTTAGGATACTTTAACTTGTGTAGTTCTTTATGTCATAATTTCAAAACATGGAGTATGTTTATTTTATTCAATGTTCTATCTTCCTTTATGTAAAGTTTGTTACTATAGGTCAATAATGCACACATGTACTTAGTTAGGAACATTTTAATTGAAAGAATGTTTACACACACTCCTCGATAAAGGACTCGTCATACCCCTCGACAAGGCTATGATGAGGTGGTCGATGAGGACCATGGAGAGAGTTGTGGTGAGGTGGTACAATTGTTGGGTAACTCCTATAAATACCCCATCTCTCCTTGTTTCTCATCTAGAAACTTTATAGTATAGAACTATCAATTTAACATCTCATTTTTTTCTATTTTTAGATCACTATTATCTTAAGGGTTGTTAGGTATTAGTGATTCATGAATGTGAGGGAAAACCATACTCTTGAGCGGTGAGTAGTTAAGGTGGTGTTTGCAAGTGGGATTTATGTGAGGGGCTTATATGGTTGTGTACAGTGTGTCAACTAAGTGTTGTGGGAAAAATAGCATGGTTGAGTGTTGAGGTCAAGACTACTATTTCCGGTGAGACATAACACTATGAGATTAAGTTAAGAAATCATTAACTGTGTGTGATAGAAATCATTAAGTTAAGAAAGCATGCTTGATTAAGTGGTTCTTAAGGTTAATAGTTATGTTCACTTCACATTACTGATCTTCAATTTTTGATCACACCACTTGGGTTATGTTTAAAGCATAACCAAATTCATATGTTGAACCAAGTCATTAGAGGCAGCAAATAAGGTAAATAATAGGCAACTCGAACATAGGTCCTAGTTGGTAGAGATAATGGGGGTTTTATTTCTATCAAGGTTGTAATTGTTTTAGTGATTAGTGGATTTTTTTGCTATTGAATAGTTTTCATAAACAACCTGAGTATATTATCACATAGATAGGCTTTCTATATGGGTTTACCTCATTATATATGTTGTTATGCATGTTCTAATAGGTGGCTATTACAGTTAGAGTTTAAATTATTTATGTTTTTACATACTAAAGTTTAAACTCTGATTAGAAAGATTTTAATATTTATCACATGTTTTTTGATTACTATGTAACATATATACTGCTTGTTACTAGTTCTTTGTGATTAATTTATACTGCCTTTTCTTTTAATGTACATGTAAGTTTGGTATGAGTCTTTGGAAGTTCACTAAGTGTTAGACTTTTTATTATGGTTTCTATGTTTTCTACTATTGTATGCTATGAGAGGACAATTATCATTTACCAAATATGTTCCCACATATGTAGTCTTGAAATCCTTTATTGTTTCGAGATTCATTCTTGTTTCAAAAATTGTTTGTTGTTTTTCATGCTTATGATAGTTGCAAGTTTGGATAGGCACCTATGAGGCATACGGTCACTAGTTTGTTTTCCATAGTTAGTTCTTTCTTACCGTTGGTTGTGTTCGTTGTGCATTGAATTGAGCATGTTATTTTGTACTTTCATTTTGTTATTTTCTTAAATCACATTTGTGAGGCTTGCTTGGTTGAATTGGTATGAATCTCGTGAAAATATTCCATGGGTTTGCGTTTTCACCCCTATTTAGATTTAATCGCTTCGGTGCTTAGTTCTTGCGGTTTATCAACATATATGCACATGTTTTATCTTTGTGCCCATTGTATCTAGTGGAAAAAGATGTTGTTGTTCTATGAAGTTGTTTATCTCCCTGAACATTTATTGTTTACATGTTCCCTATTTTCTTAGTCATGCATAACACAGAGTCTGTTTATTTTATTCAATGATCTATCTTCCTCTTGATGACTCTACAAAAGTAGAGTCATTAGCGTACTTTTTTACTTAATATTTACTTATTTCATTCAATAAATAGTATTTTTATGGCCAAAAATATTAAAATATAAACTTGTGAAAAGGGGTGAAAATATAATTTTTGGAAATTTCTGTAATTTTTATGGATTTTTTTATGAATTTTTAACCCAGGGTTGATCTAGAGCTACCATGTGGCATCCCACACAAGTAAAAGAGCTGAATGGGAAAGCCACGTAGATTCCATGCAAGCAGGGACATCGAATTACATTACGCCACGTGTGAGGAGGACAAACTGTGTGATATGTGTTAGCAATGCGTTCAATTCGAGTTCAGAGATTGGTCAACTCACCCTACCATGTGTCTCCACGCCATTTCTCCCTGCATTCCACCCGTGTGCAATTCCATCTGTTTTTGTTAATCATGTCGATCCGTATGGCACTGCCTTAGCGAGCGCTAACTCTAACTGGTCTTCCTTGCCATGCATTGCGCTTTGATTTACCAAGTGACTGATTCCATGTGTCGTGCTATGATTGGCTGGTGTAGTTAGTTTTGGTTGTTATGATCGTAGCTCTTAATCTAAAGCTGATTTGACGGCCCAAATTGCACTTGAACTATATTTAAGCCCCCAATCATCCCATAAACCCTAAGGGGCCGTGATTAGCATAATTTTGGTTAATTTTTGGAGTTGAAAAGAGAGAAAAATATTTAAAAAATTGGAGAGAGGACACAATTTTGGTGGAGATTTAAAAGGAGATTACACTACAATTCAAGAGATTGATTGTATTTCTTCTTTTACTATTTTCTTTATCAATTTTTATGTCTTGCTTTATGAAAAATATGAGCTTTATGAACACAATTATGTGTAGTTAATTTATTAATTTAGAAATCTTATGAACCCAATTTTCACCATGTGATGATGTAATATTTTACCCCAATTATAATTATAATTGGTTTATATTATTTAATCTGATTTTTATGCTATTAATTGTTTGGCTAACAATTTATCTATAGAGGCAATCAAAATAATTTGAGAGAATTATTTAATTGTTGATCTTGATTAAATAACATACATAGTTTCTAGGTAGAGATATATGATTCTTATGTATGTGTTCCATAATTCATGAACTTAATGAGTAGTATGAAATTTAATTAGCATGAGAGTGTCATTAAATTAATTACTAAACGGTGTGTAATTTATTTGAAAGAAGAATACATGCTAGGTTAAATTCAATTGATCATGTAATTAATTGATAATTATATTGGGTGATTTTAGCGATTCATACGTTTAAAAAATTGGGGTGATTTTACGATTCTCATATATCTACTTAGTTACCAAATTTGATTTAATTAATTATTTCTATTTAATTTAGTTATTTAAATTTTTCTTCCTCAAAATATAAAAACAAAAAAAATTGATTTTTATTTTTTTTAGTTTTAAAATTAGTTTCTAATAAAATACTCTCTATATGAACAATCTTTTCTTATCATTATATTACTTAGTGCAATACGAATACTTGCATATTCATTGCACACACTTCAAGTGTGGTGATCACCTCTATTTAGGTGTGGTTAATGTGGATCTTTAATGCACACATACACTTAGTTAGGAACATTGTAATTGAAAGCTTGTTTACACACATCATATGGTGAGTTTTCATAGTGTGTGTGTTAGGTGAAGTGTTATGATTCTCGATGAGTGAACATGTGAGCATTAAAACAATGCAATCCGTAAATACATGACTCGTTCAAGTAATATAATGTACCTAAGTATGGATATCGATCCCATAGGGAGTTATGTAGCGTATAACCAAGTATTGATATAATTATTACGAATACTATTTGGACAATAGAAAATTATAAAAACTAAAAAAAATAAATGATAACTAATTTTAAATCGCAAGATTCAACAATTATGAAGATATATGAGAAAACCTTCTAGGAATCGTTAATCTACCAATTTCCTAACACATGAATCACTAAAATTTCCTTCAATATAATCATCAATTAATTATATGATCAATTGAATCTAACCTAGACATGCATTCCTCTCTTAATTCCACTAGACACTATATAGTAATTTACTTTAATTACACTCTTATATCAATTATATTGCATACTACTCATTAAGTTCATCAACAATAGATTACACACACATAAGAATCATAGATGTGTCCCTAGAAACTATCTATGTTATTTAATCAAGACAAATAATTAAATAATTCTTTCAAATATATTTAATTATAGAACAATTGTTGTCCAAAATATTAATAGCATAAAAATCAGATAAAATAATATAAATGAATTGTAATAACAATTAGGCTAAAATATTAGATCATCATATGTAGAAACTTTGGTTCATAAGACCCCGAGAATAATAAATTAGCAAAACATAATTATATTCTTAAAGCTCAAATTTTTCATAAAGAAAGATAATAAAATTGATAAATATAGGAGAAGAAGAAGAGATACACTCAATCTCTTGATTTGTAGCACTAATCTTCTCTTGAATCCTAAACAAAGTTATGTCTCCTTTAATATCCTCTAGAGTTTTTTCTCTTCTTTGTAGCTACTAGGGTTTGTAATCTTAATTATGTGTTTTTTATGACCTCTTTGTGGTGTAGGGTGAAACTGATACTCATTACATGAGGATTCATATTACTTTGATCCAAGGGTTAAGATTGAAAGTTGAAAATTATGATAAAAAAACATACTAAAAAATGAAAAATATCCTTATAAAATGAAAATGATACTAAACACTAACATAGAGAACAAAGTTCTCTCCCACACACTTAAATTACACATTTTCCCTAATGGGTACATATGAATATGAAAAGGAGTGAAAGGAAAGAAAACTCTCTTAGCCTTGTCACAACACATTTGTCGTTAAAACTGCTCAATCTTTATAGTGCCATTTCCATACATATGTATTCACCTACAAAATAGAAAATATATAAGTAAAATAACATTGTGTTACCTCCCAATAAGTGCAATGCTTAACATCTATAGCTAGACATTTGTATTAGCTCCTAAGGTGCATCCATCAAGGTCATCATAAACTTTTCATTTGGAAATTGGTCTCTAAGATAGTGATTTACTCTATACCCATTAACCATGAACTACTCTTTGTTTTTGCTTTCCAATTCCATGGCTTTATGTCTTGTTACTTTAGTGTTGGTGAATAGACTTGACCATCTACTCTTGAGTTTAATTGGAAACAATTTAAGTCTTGAGTTATACAATAACACTTTCTATCCTGGTTCAATAACATGGTATACAATTTTCTTATCATGCCATCATTTTGTTTTCTTTTTGTATAGATTGGAAAAATCATAAGCACTTCGCTATAGCTTATCCAATTTATTTATTTGTTGCATTCTTTTTACCTCTCTATTGAACACTTTTTCTTACCCACTTGATTTGGGATAGTAGGGAAAAGGTTTGAGTTCTAACTTTGGTGGCCCTTCAATGGATGGTTTGAATTTAGAACCTATCTCATGACACTCCATAACAACATTAGATACACACATGGAAAGCATAGTCAATAATATCAACTTACATAACAGATTCCATAATTCCATAATTAAAGTAAGTTAGAGTTGTTCCCTAATGAATTTATTTTGATGTTCATTTCATCATGTGTAAAATTATAAAGTGTGGGTGATTAAATAGAATTAGTTTGAAAGTGTTTTTAGCAATAGATCTAAATATCTAGTCAATATAAATATGGTAAATTAAAATTTTGTAAGCGACTAAACAACCAATCACGTGTGCGTAAAATAATGTGGAAATAAAAATCAACACATGATATTTTAGGTAGACACAACCTAGGCCATACCAGTGACCTAAGAGGAAAACCATCATTCCACAAGACCACCTAACTATCCATAACGAAAAATAAGTATCCGGTTAGAAGGTTAGGATTCAAACTACCCATCTAGGAAATGCCCTTAAGTAACCTACTTACAAGTAGTTACTTTGATCATAGTCTCTAAAAGATAGGTGTTTGGATTTATACCAGTGTTCTGAAAAACTCAAGTCTCATGAGTTAATCGAACCCACACTATTATCACTTAAAATATTAGCTCATAAAAACAAGTGCAAGCATGTGTCTTAGAGCAGATTCAATAATGAAAAATTATAACTAGTCAATTTAAATAATATATCATATAAATTGGCTACTCTAGAACAATCAATTAAAAGCATAATAACACAATTATTATTGTAGCCTTATTAATCCATCAAACATAACCATGAATATTTGATAAATTAACTTAATGAAAAAGCCTACTCAAAATATTTTAATAAAACAAGAGAGAATAAAAGATGAAGAAAATAAGCATAATAGCTCTTACGTGGTTAGCTTCAAATGTGTGCTTGGGTTTGTATTTATAGAATATTTGGAGCATATTAGGTTAAAGTGGAATTACCATATTGTCAAATACAATTCGTATTAGAAATATATTTTAAAATCATATAACTGGTTTCTCGATTGATCAACCAATCGAACATCCTCTCGATTTATCGAGGGATCATTTCATTAACATTAAAAATAGTGAATCGATCCAAAGATTTAACTTGATTGATCTAGTAATATATTGAAATCAATTTAATCAAGTATAATTGCTTGATCAATCTAGTAACCATTTGATCGATCGAGTAGCCTATTTTCACATTGTTCTTATATGTCTAATATGTAATCTAACGTATACAAGAATAGAAATATACTTGATATGTTATCGTTAAGGCTCATTAGTTTCTTCAACTTGGAAATATTCTTTTAAGACACACCTAAAGACTAAAATTACAATTATGCTTTTTGTTCGAATGTATCATCAATACTAAAATAAACCTTAAAATCCTTCCTTTTGGCATATTTATGTGATAAACCTCTTTCCCACTACATAATCCTCATAGAAAAATTAAATTTTTACATAGCGGTACTATCCTATGATCTGATGGAATCACTTTCGCTTGAATCTCGAAAGCTCGTGTTTACACTGGAAAAAAAACATAAACAACCAAACAAATGGTCCTAAAATACTCATTGTTCATTAGTTTAGTATATGTAATAATAGGAAAGTCAAGAATATTTATAACAGTGAGTAATCAACAGATATAAATTATAAACACAACTCCCCCTATATGTAGTATCTCCAAAAAGGATTTTCAAAGTAATTCTTTCCTAAGCTCTCCACTTTTTTGTGGATTTCAATTGATGTTCCTACTCCCCCTCCCCTTTCATATAAATAAATAGTATAATTATGAAGAAATGAAAATGGATTGAGCAAGCAAGCAGTGTATTTAATGACTGAAATGAGCAATGCACATTTTGAAAAGCTTAAAACAATCAAAACAGAAAGCTAAAAACAATAAGTTTCCCAAATAATGAAAAAACTCTTCCAAATTTCTAAGACTCCTCTAAATAAATTAGACTAAATATTATGAAAACTAATACATGTAATTTTTTTATATGATGGTAGTAGACTTAGCTTAACATGACAACAACAATATACACAAATGATAAAAAAAATTCAATGTGTGACTATCCATTGACAACATAAATAAATGTATACAAGAGACACATATATATTGACACGTATGGTGACATATTGACAATAACCAAAAGTAAAATATGTGTTGGAACTACAATAGGATATCAATTTGTTCATTTATGATCAATTATGAAAGATTCAAAAGAAGGAGTATCACCTATCTTGTAAAAGAGTTGCACTTAAATTCATAATTGTTCAAAATAAAATTTACTTTTTTTACATTCCTTTCTTGTATTAATTTGTTTTTCTGTGTGAATGATTGGTTATTTATTTTCTTTTGTATAACCAATTGTGGCTCTTTCTCTTTGTGCATGCAAAATGTTTTGCATTTTTTTATTTCCTTTAATACTACTATTATTATTTTAAGAAAATATGCACAAGCCAGTATACCTATTATGATGGCTTTCACACTAGTTGTGAGGTATCCCTCTTTGCTCATTACGGTAGCTTCCACATGTCATAGTAGATAGCCCTCTCAAAACTAGGTGTCTCTCTATAATAACATTTTAGAAAGTGAAATATAAATCTCAAAAACAACTTTGCAATCAAGATTAACTCATTCCCTAAAATATCACAAAATCAATCATAAAATTCAAGCATGACATTTATATGTCTAGTGAGTATGTGAGTAGGTTCATGTCAACATCGATCACTAGATGTGAAAAATATGTAAATGCACGAGTCAAAATATTCATTTCTATAATGTGTAACCAATCAAAATAAATATGAATGGAGTATGTAATAATCATGTCTAATTCCCTCCTTTTATTTTTTTGAAACTAAAGAAATATCAATAAAAACAAAAATAACAAAAAATAAATAAACTAGATATGCTCACCTAGGGTCAATTAAGTACTCAAAACAAAGTATCTAATGAATAATAAATGATGGTCAGATGATTGAAAAAAGGCAATCTTTCCCAACCCAATTGTTTTTGAATTTTGGTTCCTCGATATCTTTGGGATGGAAATCAATTGCCTTAGTTGTCATAGGCATATTCTTGGACTTACCTTTAGATTTTTCATTCATCCTAAATGAAGATGAAACATGTATGATAGGATGATGGTAATTAGTCCTAGACTTACGAGTGTTAAATTTTATATGTCTCTTTGTATCTACAACTTCATACTTCCTAGTATAATTTTTGAACATATTATTATAATTTCCATTCATCCTAGAATAGTATTCAATATGCATTGATGTGGGATAGTTATGAGTCCTACTATATGAAGCATGGAAATTATTATTAAATTTATGAGCATTCATCAAAAGAATGATCTTTCCAACCACAATAATGATAGACAAACACAAATTTAATAGATTTTTCCATAATAGGTGCAATTTTTCTTTGTAAATAATAAGTAACATTAGGAGTAGGGTTAGAAAGCCTTACATAGATTATTTTTTATGTTGAAGTTGTATGTGTAGCCTGTGAGGAAGACATAGTTGAAGACTTCACAAAGTCATTTGATTTTGAGAAAGATGGTGTAGTATGTTCATCCACATAGCCTAGTCCTCTCTTATCTCCAATAGGTTTTCCATTATCTAGAATTTTATTATGGATTTTTAGCTCTAATGGTTAACCTCTTCACATATTCTTTTGATTGTTCAAGTTCATGCATTCGATTCTTATTTTCTTATTTCAGATCTACAAGACTTCAACTCAAAACATTTACAAGACTTCAACTCAAAACATTAGTACATACAGACAGCTCAATTTTTTTTTATAATTGAGAAGATTATTTCAAGGGATTTAAGTTGGTCGTTTAACTTGGTTACTTCTACAAGTAACTTACCCTTTCATCTCTTACTTGTAACTAAATCAATAAGCACTTCATCAAGATCGATTATTTGCATTAAATTTATTGAGTAGAAATTTAGCATCGCTTTCCTTAAAGCCTGAAATATCACCCTTAACAAAATTATCCATAACAAAGTCCTAGGTAACACTAAGTGTATCTAATGACATGCTCTGATGCCAAATGAAAGTTTATTTAGTTATGGATCTAAATATCTAGTCAATAGAAGTGTAGGAAATTAAAATTTTGTTAGTAACCAAACAACCAAACATATGTACAAAGTAATGCAAAAATAAATATCAACACATTAGATTTTTAGGTGGAAAAAACCTAGGCCACACTAATAACTTAAGCAAAAAACAACCTGTCCACTAAACCACCTAACTATCTATTATGAAAAACAAGTATTTAGTTACAAGTCTAGGACTCAAACTACTGAGCCAGATAATACCCCTAACTAACCTACTTATAAACCATTGCTTTTATCATAGTCTCTACAAGATAGGCATTCAGATCCGTACCAATATTCCTATAAACTTGAGTCCCATGAGTTAATCAAACCTACACCGCTATAACCTGAAATATTATCACATAAACATAAGTACGTGTGTGTGTCCTAAAGTAAATTCAAAAATTAAAAACCCTGCTACTTGATTTAAACAATATATCAGATAAATTAAAAACAACTAGCAACTCTAGAACAATTAGTTAAATGTATAATAACACAATTATTATTGTATGCTTGTTAATCCATAAAAGAAATCACAAATATTTGATAAAATAACTTAATAAAAAATCCTACTTCAAAACTTTTAGCAAAACAAGATAGAATAAAAGATGAAGAGAATATGCATAGTAGCTCTTGTGTGGTTAGTTTCAAATGTGTGTTTAGGTTCATATTTATAGAATATTTGAAACACATTAAGTTAAAGTGGAACTACCATATTGGACATAAAACCAGTTAAAAAACTTTTAAGAATAAAGACAATACTTTAAAAAACCAATCCAATACTTTAAAATTAGATAACTAGCTACTTGATTGATCTAACCAAGTACTTGATCAATTGATCGATCAAACATCCTCTTATTTGATCCAGTGATTAAATTATTAATCTTCGAAAAGGTAGATCGATCTAGTGATTTAACATAATCAACTAGTCTTCAATCGATCGAGTAAATCCCTTGATCTATCTAGTAATGCATGAAAATCAGTTTAATCAAGTATTATTGCTTGATTGATCTATTCACTACTCGATCGATCGAGTAGCTTATTTTCAAATTTGTTCCTATTATGTCTAATATAAAATGTAATGTGTATGGAAATAGAAGTACATATGATATGTAATAATTGAGACCTTAGAGTTTCTTCGGCTTGAAAATATTCTTCTAAGATACTCTTGAAAACTACAATCACAACTATTTTTTTCATGAATATACCAGCACTAACATAAACCTTACATAGTTAAATTATCATTATGAGTGTGCATGCCTAAGTGAATTTCATGGTGCCCATTAGAATTTGTGTTCATAGAATTAATAGGAACATATTCTAAAGCATCACTAGGGCACATGTTATGAAGTACATCATTGGCTTGTTCATCAGTAATATTTATCTTAAAGCAATCACTAGTATTATTAGTATCAAGAAATTTAATTGCTTTAAAAATATTAAATGTTACCTATTCATCCTGTAATCTCATTGTAAGCTCACATTTTTTTACATTAATGAGTGTTCTTTTAGTTGCTAAGAATGGACAACCAAGTATGATGGGAATGTCACGGCTCTCCCCTATGTTTAGAACAAGGAAATCTATCAAAAAGATGAACCTGTCCACTTCTACTAACACATCTTCTACCATACCCAAGGTCTCTTGATTGATCTATCTACCATTTGCAATGTTACTGAAGTGGGTTTGGCTTCAACAACTCAAATATCTTGAAAACTAATAGTGGCATAAGGTTAATTCATACACCTAAGTCACATAATGCCTTACCAAAATGTATACTCCCAATTGTGCAAGGAACGTCAAAGCTATCTCGATCATTAAGCTTTTGTGGTAGTTTTCTCTCAAGGATGGCACTACAACCTTCAATTAAGGTTATTGTCTCATTATATCCAAGCCTATTTTTCTTAGATAGGATGTCTTTCATGAATTTGGCATATAAAGGCATCTGTTGAAGGGCATCTTCAGTGGTATGTTTATATGTAGCTTCTTAAAACAAATCTAGGCATTTTAAAAAATAATTATCTAATTTTTTCTTTTGGAGTCTTTGTGGGAAGGGAATTATGGGTTTGTAAAGATTTTTCTTCTTTGGGTGAATCACTTCTTTTTCACTATTTTCTTTGTCCACTTTTTCTTCCTCATCCTTATAGCCTCCTCATTCTCTTCTAAAGTTTTACCATTCCTCAAGGCTATTTCTTTACAATGCTTATTATCTTTTCTTTTTGGATTAACTTCTATTTTTCTTAGAAGGTCACCTTGAGGCCTTTGACTTATAGTTTCCCCATTTGAATTTCCAAGTTTTGGATAGAAGCCTCATGAGTGGACTCTATAAAATGTACTTTTGTATTTACCAAATGGATGAAGTATTTCATCATTCTCATTAAAAGCACTTATGTTGTCCTCATCAGGTGGCTTTTTCTCCTAGGCTTGTGGTTGTTGTGGCTATTAAAATCCTGGTGGTGGGAAGGGTTGATGGTTGAATGGATTACCACCTAGATTGTTTTTGTTGTTCCATGAGAAATTTGGGTGGTTTCTCCATCCTGGGTTGTATGAGTTTGAGTATGGGTTTCCTTGGTGGTTTTGATCATTGACATTGTTTACTACTTCATAAAGGTTCCCACATGCCTCAATAGAATGAGGTCTATTGCAATGTTGCTATTATGTTTACATCTACTATTCTAGCCACTCTCCTTGGGTTTAGTATTTCCATAGGAAATTGGAAATTGTTAAATTCCATCCCATCAAGTAATGCAAAAGCTTCCTCTTTATTTTTACTCATTAAAGCTCCTCTAGTTACGACATTAGTTATGGTCCTTGGCTACCCCATTAATCTATTATAGAATGTTTGCACTTATAACCAAGTAGAAAGACTATGTATAAGTATTTTCTTAATGGCTCTTTGTAGCATTCCCAAGCTTTATAAAGCGATTCCTATTCAAATTGCCTAAAAGAAGTGTTGTCATCTCTGAGCTTAGCTATCTTTAAAGGAGGGAAGTATTTTTTCAAGAATTTTTGACCCAATTCATCCTATGTATTGACTGACCCAACAAGTAGTGAAATAACTAGGCCTTAGCTTTGTTCCTTAGTGAGAAAGGAAACAAGTGAAGGAGAATTGTATCATGAAGATGTAAATATTTTCAAGAATGATTCCAAGTGAAGATTTTGATCATTATTGACTAACCCTCTAAACTAATTTGCTTGTACCATTTGAATGACTTCTGGCTTAAGTACGAAGTTGTTAGCATTGATGCATGGTCTATTGATAAATGATTAGGCTCCATCTACTTGTGGGGCTACAAAATCCCTTAATGGCTTAGAGACCACAATAGCTCATTGATCCCGTTGTTCGGCCATAACCCCTTATTGATCTTGTGTTAACTATTCTCTTAAGAAAAGTAAATTTTTCCCTATTTTCGAATCAAAAGGAACAAGATTTTCACTTGTCAACCTAGGCATACAACATAAATACTAAAACAAAAATTAAAAGGTCTAAACTAGTATAATAATAACCATTATTGATATCTTCTATAAGTAGTTAACTTCCCCATTAAAGGCACAAAAAAATTGATCAATGTAATGCAATTAGTAAGTATATGAATCATGCAAGTAATATAATATACCTAAAAACTATATCTATCCCATAGGAAGTTCTGTAACTTATAACTGAGTACCAATATAATTATTATGAATACTATTTGGACAATAGAAAATTATAAAAATTGAAAAAATAAATGACAACTAATTTTGAACCATAAGACTCAACAACTACAAAGAATGCATACTACTCATTAAGTTCATTAATTATAGATGACACATACAAGAATCATATATCTCTTCCTAGAAAGTATGCATGTTATTTAATCAAAACAAACAATTAAATAATCCTCTCAAATATATTTAATTTCCCCTATAGATCAATTGTTGGCCAACAAATGAATTGCATAAATATCTAATAAAATACTGTAATTGAATTGCAATAACAATTAGAGTAAAATTTTAGATTATTACAAATAAAAAATTAGTTTCATAAGATCTCTAGATTAGTAAATTAGCTAGACATAATTATGTTCTTAAAGCTTAGATTTTTCATAAAGAAAGACAATAAAATTGATAAATAAAGGAAAAGAATAAGAGATATACTAAATCTCTTGATTTATAGCACTAATCTTGTCATAAATCCTTCATAAAGTTGTGTCTCTTTTAATCTTCTCTTTAGTTTTTTCTCTTCTTTTCTATTCTTGGAAGTTGCTAGGGTTTGTAATCTTAATCATGTGTTATTTATGACCATTTATGGTGTTTTAAATAGACTAAAATTGATTCTCGTTAGATTAGGATTTTTATTACTTTCATCCAAGGGTTGAGAGTGAATGTTGGAATTCAATTTAAGGCTAACACATTAAAATCCTTATCTCTTAATTTATCGAGCCTATTCTTGATCGATCAAGTGATAAATCCTCAATCAATCTACTCACTTTGTCAATCAATTGAGTGATTAACCCTTGATCGATCAACATATGTCTAGATCAATGGACTCCCTTGCTGATCTTGTATTAGTCCTAATATTTTCCTATTTTTGATTTGTTTGATATATTTTCATCTATATTTCCATATTAAACACAAATTGAGCTTATTCATGATATTTAAGCAAAAATAAGACAAATAAGTGATTCAACAGTGGCCAAATAACTCCACTTTCATAAGGTTATCATGACCTAACCAACGCTATCACTCTTGTTTTTGGCTCAATTTTGGTGCAGGTATTTATGAAAATTACTTGATATATTTGGTACCTCACCAAATCCCTTAACAAGGACTTCACCACACCTCTCGATGAGGTAGTAGCGAGGTGGTCCATGAGAACCATGGCAAGGTGGTCCAACTATTGGGTAACTTCTATAAATACCCTCTCTCTTCTTATTTATCATTTAGAAAATTCATAGTAGAGTCCTGTCAAATTTGCATCTCGTTTTATTATTTCTAGAACACTACTACATTGAGGATTGTTAGGTATTAGTGATTCGTAATTGTGTGGGCACAACTGTGCTCTTGAGTACTATGTAGTTAGTGTGGTGTTTTCCAGTAAGATTTATATGAAGAGTTTATGTACCTATATGCCATGTGTTGGCTGAGTGTTGTAGGAAAAATATCATGCTTGATTATTAAGCTCAAGACCATTTTGTTTTCTATGTGAGACATAAACTGTGAGATTGAGTTGCTAAATCATTAGCTATGTACGATACATAAGTGACTATGCCTCACATTTAGATGATTCGTGGTTTATGGTGAAAGTATTTTCCATGGTGATATCAATGGTTTGTGATTGAAGGTAGTCCTCAAGGTTAATAGTTATGTTCACTTCACATTACCGATCTTTGATTTTTATCACACCACTTGGATAGTGTTGGCTTTGGAGGAGACCCAGGTTCTTATATAAAATCAAGTAATTATGGAGATAGCAAGCAATGGTAGCAATAGAAAATTTAATATAGATCCCGACTGATAGAGGTAATGGGGTTTTATTTTTGTTAGGGTTACAATGGCTTTATTATTTAATGGATTTGTTTACTCTCAAGTGCTTGCTATATGCAACCCGGGGATTTTACCATATATATAGGGTTCTATATGTGTTTACCTTGTTATATATGATGATATGCATGCTCTAATATGTGGCTTGTATAATAAGAGTTTAAATGGTGTATGTTTCTACATACTTAAGTTTAAACTCTGATTAGAAAACTTTTAATATTAATCACCTATTTTTTTATTACTATATGACATATTTGATAATTGTTAATGTTTTCTGTGATTAATTTATATTACTTCTATTTTTATCTATATGTGAGTTTGCTATAAGCATTTAAGGAGTCTATTTCTGTTTACCTTGGAAGTTTACTAGGTGCTAGACTCTTTATTATAGTTTGCTATGTTTTGTATGACGGCATGCTATAAGAGTTAAATCATCATTTATCTAATATGTTTCCACATATGAAATCTTGAAGTGATTGAAAATCCTTTGTTGTTCTAGTATGTATTCTTGTCTCAAATGTGATTTGTTGTTTACCATACTTATGCTTGTTGCTAGTCTGGATAGGAGCCTGTGAGGCATACTATCATTAGTATGTTTATTGTAGTTAGTTCTTTCTTACTTCTAGTTATGTTTGTTATACGTTGAACTAAGTATATTGTTTTATACTTCAAATATGTTATTTGTTTAATTCACATTTACAAGGCCTACTTGGTCAAATTGATATAGATCTCACGAAAAGATTCTATGGGTTGGTGTTTGCACCCCTCATCTAGGTCCCGGTTACTTATTTGAGTTAGAAAAACAATTGACCTTCATGCAATTGCTCCTACATATGGAATTCTCATATATTAATTTTTTTTCCAAACAATGAATCTGATCTCGACCTTAGGATATTTTCATATAGAAATGGGAAAATGAGTAATACCAATTTATATCTTTAATAACATAACTAATATTAGGTTGATTAACTAACTAATCTATCTTATAAATTCTTCATTAAGTGTTAAATATTTATTTTTTTAATGTTTCTTGAATCTATCTTCAAATTTATGTTATTAGTTTAGATATCTTAAAACCTATACAATTGCGACTGGATGTTTAGTTTTTTTTTATTTTTAAGAATTTTGTTGAATTATTTAAAAATCACATAATTTACCTTTAGACTAACTTTGGAAGTATACTTGTTGCTTTTTATAAAGTGATTCATGCACTTGCAGCTATTTAAAAATATATAAAGATTGTGTATCAATTTTTGTGCATCATTACTTAACTCTTTTAGAAATGACTAGGTGGTTAGCTAGTAGGATTCCTTAGTAAAATTTTAGATAGATAATTGGTTAGGTATTCCTCTAGGGCAACCTAGGGGTTTAAATGTATGTTTCAAACGCTAAATGCAACTATGTTAATCCACGGAAGTGATTTAGGATAGTTTAATTTTTAGTTTTTATTTTAGTTTTAACTGCTTCTCTTGCAAAGGGACTAACAAGAAGCTGGTTCAAGGTTGTGATAAGTGCTTTAAAAACACTAAAATTACCATGATTTAATGTACTTTAATTGATTAAATAGATTTATATTTGTATGATTTTATCATATTTTTATATAAATTTGTCTTTTCAGAATCACAGATATTTTCGTTCAAAAATAATTTAATGACTCAAAGAAAAATACTAGAAGTAATACATCACAATTTTTAAAGTGTAGTATTCATTTATTATAAAAATAAGTGAGAAAAAATGAGGAAAAGTCATAAAAATGGAAAAATAGACAAAATTGCCCAACCAACACACGTTTGCGCCTATCCAGTATGCAGCAAATACATGCCCATGGCTAGTCCTACACCAGCCAGCACACATCTGCACCTGTCCGATATGCCCCATGTGTATGTCACGCTAAGAGCAACGCCTATTTTCCGAGCTATACGCAAATGTCACATCAAGTCCCGTGCATGCCCATCTATAACATATCTCGCACGCACCTATTCCTATTCCATTGCAAATCTCGCCTCACATGCATGCCAGCCTATCCAAACGCATCCAAGACCAATTTTTAAGATATTTTACCACTTTTTGGGCTTTTTCTCACCAACAAAACGACCCTTTCCCTCATTTTCAAAATCATCCCACAATTTCCTTCCTCTCTCTAGAAAGCTTTCTTAATTTTTTTTTTAGTTTGAAAGTTTTTCTCTTTTTGAGAAGAACTAGTTATGTTTTTGTAAATTTCTAATTTTTCATTCAATAAAGAGAAATGCAAATCTTTTTGAAGGTTTTCTATAAATGGAATTAGCATTAAAGTTTTGTAAGGATTCTTTTGAGGTATAATTTTAAAATGAATTATTTACAGTAATTTTAATGTTTTATTCATATATGTGATGACTCTATGAAAATAGAGTCATTAGCGCACTTTTTACCTAATATTTACTTATTTTATTTAATAAATAGTATTTTTATGGCAAAAAAAATTAAATATAAACTTTTTACTCAAAAGGGGTGAAAATATAATTTTTGGAATTTTTATGAATTTTTAATGCAGGACCAATCAGAAGCTACCACATGGCATGCCATGCAAGTAGATGAGCTAACTGGGCAAGCCACGTGGATGCCATGCAAACATTGAGAGAAAATCATGTCACGCCACATGTGAGGAGAATGAAACACGCGCCACATGTCAACACGACGTTCAATCTGAGTTCAGAAATCGATCAACGCACCATGCCATATGTCACCATGCCATTGCTCCACGCATTCCACCCATGTGCCCCGCCATGCCACATGTCACATTTGGAAATCAGTTAGTTTTTCTTGTTTTGATCGTAACCCATAATCTAAAGTTGATCGGACAGTCCAGATCACACCTGAGCTCTATTTAAGCCCCTTATCACTCCATAAACCCTAATGAGCCTCCATTAGTATAATTTTGGTTAGTTTTTAGAGCTAAAAAGAGAGAAAAATACAAAAAAAATCAAAGACACAATTTTGGTGGAGATTCAAGAGGAAATTAATTCTACAATTCAAGAGATTGATTGTATTTCTTTTTCTATTCTTTTCTTTATCAATTTTATATCTTTCTTTATGAAAAATATAAGCTTTATGAACACAATTATGTGTAATTAATTTATTAATCTAGGAATCTTATGAACCCAATTTTTACCATGTGATGATCTAAAATTTTATCCCAATTATAATTATAATTTAATTATATTATTTAATCTGATTTTTATGCTATTAATGGTTTGACCAACAATTTATCTATAGAGGCAATTAAATAGATTTGAGAGAATTATTTAATTGTTTGTCTTGATTAAACATAATTGATGAACTTAATGAGTAGTATGCAATTTAATTGGCATGAAAGTGTGATTAAATTAATTTCTATATGGTGTGTAGTTTACTTGAGAGAGGAATGCATGCTAGGTTAGATTCAATTGATCATGTAATTAACTGATATTATATTGGGGGGATTTTAGCGATTCGCATGTTTAGAAAATTGAGAGATTAAGTATTCCTAGATATTTTCTCATATATCTTTTTAGTCACAAAATTTGATTTACTTAATTATTGCTATTTATTTTTAGTTATTTTAATTTTTCTTTCTTAAAATATAAAAACACCAAAAAAATTGATTTTTATTATTTTTAGTTTTAAAAATTAGTTTCTAATAAAATAATCTCCATGGGAACGATCTTTACTTATCATTATATTACTTGTTACGATACGTATACTTGCGTATTCATTGCACACACAATTTGTGTGGCGATCAATATGATATATTTAATTTTTTTGTGATTAAATTTATCAAGGTTAGATGCTTTTAAATATGATATAATAATAACGTTATTATGCTTACGAATTATTAAATAGATAAAACATTTATATAAAATAAATTAATTTTTTATTGAAGATTTTATATTAAGGATGTGAGAGAGAAATATATTATTTTTCATTTCAAACTTAAATATGAAAATTAGACTTAAAGATTTAATTATTCGGTCTAATTTAAAGTAGTGTCTTTTTACTTGTTGGTACAATCGTCTGTTAGTTAGAATGAAACTTTATTTCAAAAGTTTTTATAAGAGCCATTATTCGAAAATGTATTGATAACATTTTTTCATTAATGTTTTTAAATCTTGAAATTTAGTACTCAGATAATTAAATTCTTATGTTTAATTTGGACATCTTGAATAAAATTTAAAATGTCCAACCCCTCCAAATGTGGCATTTAAATGGTTCATTTTAAATCTCTTAGAAAAAAAGAATTAATATAATTAACCAAATTAATTGTCGACCCTACCCATAAGTTTTAATTTATTTGTTTAATTAACAAAGAATATCTAACCCCACCAAAGGTGGTATTTATATAAAAAAGAAAAAAATCAATAAATTTCAATTTATATATTTAATAACCTAAATAATATGAGTAAATATAATTAACTTAATTATTATATCCATATATACTCCATTATTATGAATGATAAAAAATTTCATAATTGTTTATTGAATCCATATCTATGATTTTTTAATGTTATTAGATTAGGAAACACAAAAAAATCAGGATGTAATTTTATTTTTAAGAGTTTGAATAATAAATTGAAAACCACATATATTCCTTCCTTAGATCGACCTTTGAAGTATATTTGTCATTTTCTATAAAATGATTCATGCACTTGCGAGTGTTTTACAAATATAAGACCAAAGTATCTACAAAATCAGAATTGCTAACTTGATGCCAATTTTACTCATCAAGTTTTAGCGCCATTGTCGAGGAAGGAATAGCGTTTTAAAATTATTTATCAAAATTTTAAAAAATTTATGTGATGTAAATATTGTGATTTTTATTTTTAGAATTTCATTTCAAAAAAATATTTTAAAATTTAATTTATTTAATTATTTTCTTTTTAAATAAAAATAAAAAGAAAATTAAAAAATTTAAAAAAAAACTAACTATGTAATAGCATGAAAAAAATATCTAAGGAAGTTTTGTCTAGGAGACTAGTTCTTGGAAGCCTTTGCTCCACTAATCTTTTCTCGGAACGTTGCTCTGTATAGGAAGATGGTTTTTAGGGAGACTTTGCCCCACCATTCTTTCCTAGGAGCACTCGTAGTTAATACTGATTATGTTATTTAACTTATAGATTAATTTAACTATTGTAAATATTTTATGATATATCATGTATAAAAATGTGTTTGTATTATATATTAGATAGAGTGTATTATATTATGTACAATTTAATCATGTATATTTCTTTGTATAAAAATATGTTTGTATTATATATTAAATAGAGTGTATTATAAATGTGTATATTTTAAGCATATATAATTATATGTATTAAAATTTGTATAAAAGTTGTTTGTATTATATATATTGTAAAATCTGTATAATTATTTTACTTTTTTATTCTTTTCTTTATTTTACTAACTTTATTTTTATTTTACTTTAAATATTTTCTTCTATTTGTTTATTTTTCTTTTACTTAATTTTTATTTTGTATTTATTTTAATACTTAGTGTCAAATTAGTTTAAAAAGATAAAAAAAATTTGAAGCTATCTACAAAATTTCAAAGTTTTTAATTACAATATGTGATAAAAGGAAGTAGTTACCTTAGTTATTTGACTTACACCTAAAAGTGGGTTATCTAAAACCCACAATCATGTCCCTAGTTTTAAGTAAATAAAATTTTGAAAATCCATAGAGCATGACTTAAAAATTATAGGTAGACAAACTTTTTGTACCCATAGGTTTGATTAACACAATGATTTGGGACATAGAGTGTACTTGAAACGAAATCCCCCAAGTTACTAAGCGCTGTATAGGAGGCAACCCATCATTTTAAGTAATTTTCTTTTATTTGTTTTATTTATTTAATTTATTTTAGTTTAATTATGTATAAATAATTTTATAATTGTTAAAACTAAAAATATTTGTTAAGATGTTAGAAGTTCACAATGATATGTCTATGTGAACTTTAATGATAAACATGATAAATGCACCTGCATTTCTCCATCACTAGTTGCACATTCTTAAAAAATACGTAACTTTTCTTTTTCTTTTTTCTCTTTATCTTTAATTTACAATTATTCCATTGAGGACAATGTAAGTTCTAGGTTGGGGGTGGTGAAAAGTTATCATGCTTAATTTCAAAAAATATAACAATTTTAAAAAATTTTATGTTCAAATTTTCATTTTTATTATGTTTTATTTTATTTTCTATGTGATTTAGTAATTTTTAGAATTTTTCGCTTAGTTTTAAAACATTTCTCACAAAAAATTATTATTTTTTAAATCAAATTTAAGTAATTAGTTAAGTCTTTTGCATTGTTAGATTAATTTTTGAAAGCATATCATGGAGTATATGATAATTAGTTAGTTTTGTCACAAGTAGTATTCTGAGTGAAATATTTTCTTTCTACTCAAAATACTTATTCTATTTCTTCAAAATTTTAGATGATCTTTATAGGTATTAGCATTGAATGTATAAATTTTCTCATATTAATAGAGTGTCGTATATTTATTTTGTATTTATGTAGATTAAATTATTTAAGTAGAAATTGATAGTATATTCCTTTATCTCATTCATGCATAACTTCTACCAAAAAGAGACATATCTGGGGTTACCTAAACCAAACTCAAACCGAAAAAATCACAAAATTAACCACTCCCCAAAATCCTACAAAAATATACAATCTATACATGTGTCCACTCTATAAAAAAATGTTGAAAAATATCTTAAAATTTTAAAAAATAGAGAGATAAAGAATATATAGTATAATCTACATACTACGACCATTTTAGCCTTAAACAGTTGTGAGAGTTTGTTAGTATCAAAGAAATACAGGAAATAATTTCCCTAGAAGTTATTGCATTTATTTTTTTCCTACACTTCTAAAAGGCATATATCTTGAAATTTTTGCTTAATAAGTTTGATTGATGCATGAAAATAATATCTATCATATCTTTATAATTTATACATTTTATTCCTTTCATTAGATCAAAGTTATGCACTATTTTGAGCCTTTCTTATTTTATAAGTATGCGAACTTATTAGTTCATTTCTGAACATAAATTCTATTTGCATATGCCTTAGTATAGGTGCTTGAACCCATAGGATGCAGGGAATTGAGAGTATTGACTTGTGATGAGTAGAGTCAAAGTGAATTCTATTTTTTGATCCTAAAATTGGGTAAATTTAAATTGAAATATTTTTGAAATAAAGTATGAAAATGATTTTCAACTAATTATTATTATAAATTATAATTGTTTAAAAATTTGAAAATAATTTATACTTTAGATTTTAATTATGATTGTAAAGGAGATAAAAAGGTATATAACATTTTTATGTTTTGTTTTATTTTCTTGTTTTTTATTTTATTTTATTTTTATGTTAATTTTTTATTTTATTTAGGTTTTATTTTGTTATAATTTTAGTTTTTGATTTGTTTATTTTTGTTATTTCTTTTCAATTTTTACATTTAGTTCAATGTTTGTAGGTATCATTACTGAAATCTCTCACGAAACTCAAACTCATCCACTAGGGCAACCTAGGGGTTTAAAAGCTTGTTGCATACAATAAATATAATGCAACCTTATCAATCCACAAAAGTGATTTAGGATAGTTTAATTTTTAGTTTTTATCGTTTTTCTTGCTAAAGGACAAGCAAGAAGTTGGTTAGGGGTTATGATGAGTGTTAAAAAGAACTAAAATTAGAATTATTTAATGTAATTTAATTGATTAAATAGATTTATATTTGTATGATTTTATCATATTTTATCATATTTTTATATAAATTTATCTTTTTGGAACCACATATATTTTTATTGTTTTTCAGGTATTTTTATTCAAAAATAATTTAAAGACTTGAAGAAAAATATTGGAAGAAATACATCATAATATTTAAAGTTTAGTACTCATTTATTATACAAATAAGTGAGAAAAAATGAGTAAAAGTCAAAAAATGGAAAAATGGAAAAAACTGCCCAACCAACAAACGCTTACGCTTATCCTATGTGCAGCCAGCACATACTAATGTTGAGTCCCATGTGTAGCCTGTACATGTCTGTGCTTGTCTCGCACACATATAATTCCAAGAGCCAGCGTCCATCTATCGAGTCGATGCATACGTCACATCGAGTCCCATGCACGCCAACACCCGTCTACTACAAAACTTGCAAGTGATAGTGCTTGTCCCACCACAAATCTTGCCCCACATGTGTGCCAGCCTGTACAAATGCATCCAAGACCAATTTTGAGATATTTTCTCACTTTTTTAGCTTTTTCCTCACCTATAAAAGGAACCTTTCCCCCATTTTAAAAATCATCCCTAAAAATCCTTTTTCTCTCTTTCTCTCTAACTTTCACTCTCTAAAAAGATTTTTTAGTTTTTTTAGTTTTAAAGTTCTTCTCTTTTTGATAAGAACTAATTATGTTTTTGTAAATTTCTTGTTTTTGATTCAATAAATGAAAATTCAAATCCGTTTGGTGGTTTTCTAGAAACGTAATTAACATAAAAGTTCTGTAAGGATTCTTTTGAGGTATAATTTTATAATGAATTCTTTACAGTTATTTTTTTTTCTTATATGTTATATTTGATTTGTCTGTGATAAAATTTAACATGGTTGGTTATTTGTAAATATGATATAATTATAACGTTGTTGCGCTTACGATTTATTAAATAGGTAAAATTGTATAAAATAAATTAATTTTGTTTTTATTCAATATTCTATATTAAGGATATTAGAGAGAAATATATAATGTTTCATTACAAACTCAAATCTAAAAATTAGAATTTAAGGTTTAATTATCCAATCTGATTTAAAGTAGTGTCATGTTATTTATTGGTACAATTGCCTGGATGTTAAAGTGAAGCTCTATTTCAAAAGTTTTTATAAGAATAATTATTCGAAAATGTATTGACGACATATTTTTCGTAATAGTTTTAAATCTTGAAATTAGTACTCGGATAATTAAATTCTTTGGTTTAATTTGGACGCCTTGAATAAAGTTTAAATTTTTTAACCCAACCAAAGGTGGAATTTAAATGGTTCATTTTCAATCAATTAAAAGAAAGGAATTAATTTAACTAACCAAATTAATTATCAACCCCACCCATAGGTGATAATTGATTTGTTTAATTAATAAAGAATACCTAACTCCACCAAAGTTGGTATTTATATAAAAAAAATAGAGAATCAATAAATATCAATTTATATCTTTAATAAACTAAATAATATGAGCAAGCATAATTAACTTAATTATTATATCCATAAATATTCTATTATTATGAATCATAAAAATTTGCATAATTGTTTATTGAATCCATATCTATGTTTATTTTTTTTTATGTTTTAGATTAGAAAACATAAAAAAAATAAAAATATCGTGAGAGGATGTTTAGGTTTTAATTCATTTGTAAGAGTTTGAATAATAAATTAAAAACTACATAGATTCCTTCCTTAGATCGACCTTGGGAGTATACTTATCATTTTTAATAAAATGATTCGTGCACTTGCAGAGTTTTAGAAATATAAAACCAAAGTTTTTGCAAAACCGGTATTGCTAACCCGATGTCGATTTTGTTTTCATCACTCTCTATGCATGGTTGAGGAACATAAGATTTGGGAAAGGGTGATCTATGTCCTGTTCATACCATCATCATGGCACATTCTTTTCTAGCGAGTTATACAAGTCAAGCTTCCTCCTAATTATTAGGCAAAGAGGAAGGGCTATTCCTTCCCTCCTCAATGCTCCTTGTGTGGGTCAGTTGAGGAGACTATTTCTCACCTTTATTGAGTATTCATTTTATAGGTGCACTATTGGATTTATTATACTCCTTCTTTGGCACAAAAGACCTTATATGGTTTCTCACATTCTGCATTTATAGACATGTACAATTTTGCCTAAACTTAGGTCACAACTTACTAATTTATGGACAGCATGTATAATTTTAATTATCTGGGTGATGTGAAAAGTTAGAGATGATGCTTGCTTCAAGGATAGATGTTCTTCTATGAGCTCCACATTTGCCCCAATTTTTCCTTTTATTCATGAAGCAGGCTTATCACTTCGTGGGTCCATGTGAAATACAATAAAGGATCTTAGGGTCCTTCTAAGATTACAAGTGCAAGGAATTACATGAAAAGCATCACTAATCATATAGGTAATTTGGAAATTGTTGCCTTCGGGGTAGATAACGGTCAATACCAATTGTGCCACTTTTGGATCACCTGTCTAGTAAGTTGTGCTGGAATATTTCGAACATCAAGATCCTTTATCAAATGTTGTTTTTGTATTCCACATAGGTTTGCATTTACTTTTTAGGTAGAGCTCGGGCAACTATTCATGTAGTATCGATGCTGCCACCTTTGGGCGGTGAAGGTTTTAGTTGGAGCCAAACTCTGCCAACTATCATGTGTAATATTTTATATAAAAGTTCATAAAATTCTATTGAAATTATGTTAAATAAATCAATTATATTTATGGTATTTTTGTAATGCGTAAAAAAATATGTTGAATTAGCGCAAAGAGGTTAGACAATTCATCAATTATTACCATCATCTTAACAATAAATATATACTTTATAAGCTTTAATAACATCCGGACCAACTAGGTATGGACATGGTTTAATTGGGTCTAATTTTAAAAAAAATATTTAAAATCAAATCAAATTATTTTTATTTAACAATCTGCATAAGATCGAAGTGATAAAATTACAACAATTTGGTCTGATTATATTTAAATTTATATATATATAAATATAATTAAATAATTATTTATTCAACAAATATATTATTGATTTTGTAATTTGTTGGTTGATTTTGTCTTCTTACTTTAAATGCCCTCTAGGTTTAATATTTGTCAAACATAATTATTTTTAATGTTTTCACTTCAATGAAATAATGAAAAAAGTAAACACCCATGACTCAAACTAGAGACCATGATGTTGCGTATTTTTTCATTTTTTAAAACGAAATATACCACATGTTATATCAAATAATAATAATTTTATGCATATATTTATTATAAGATCCAATGCAATTTAAATAATTCTTAAATTTTGTAAATCATACCAAACCAAATTTAGTAAAAAAAGAAAGACCAAATTATCTGGTACCATTTAGTTTTTCAATTTGTTTCAGTTTACCCGTTTATTTGTTCACCCTAGGATCAACCGTATTTTATTAATAATAATAATCTCTTCTAAAATTTAATTTCTTTTTTCTTTTTCATTTAAAAAAATAACAATTATAACATTTCCTAACATTTATAATCACAAAATTATTAGGATCTTGTATTTTTACTATAAAGAGAAAGTATAATTGTGACATATAAATAGTCAATTAGTTTGATGCCTTTCAAGTTAAATTCTATTTAGTTAGATCCTTACAATTTTACACTTCTACAAGTTAGACCATGTTAAATTTTATTGAGTTTTTATTTTTATTATTATAAATTTTAAGTATGTTATTTTAATTAATTTTCTTATTTTTTGCATTATTTTTGGACATTTTTTTTCATTTCTCTTTATTTTGAAAAGTTTTTTTTTTCCTTTTTTTATTTTATTTTTAAAAAAATTTTCGTGAATTTTCAAATATATTTGTTTCCAAGTTTATGTTTTTGCGTTCTTTTAGTTATTTCAATTTTTCTATTTTTTTTACCATTTTTAATAATCTTTTGCGAGTGCTTACAAATAATGTTCATATTTCTTCATATTTTGAACTCAGGTTTATTAGTAATTGTCTGTAAGAAATAAACATGAATTTATTTGATATAAAAATATGAGCACATCCTTATATTGTTACTTTTTTGAGTTTTTTGTTTTTGATTTTTTTATTTTTTAATATATATTGTTTTTAACATATGTTCAATTAAACATATTCTGGTTATTATAGAAATAATTAAAAATAATTTAAATAAATATTTATATATATATATAAAATTTATATCGAACAAATAAAAAACATAAGCTTCGTTTTGGCATCATTCATTAAATAATTTCACCCAAAAAAAAATAACAATAATTATACATTTTTATTCAAGCATATGAGAAAAAAAAATTCAATTTGAAGTTTATACACTTAATATAAAAAAACCAGGCAAACATTAAAAGATAAAAAAAATTACATCTTTAGATAGTGACTGATAGTAGATATTTTTATCAAATATAAAGTATAATTTTTTTAAAAAAATCAATAATATTTGGTGTAATTTAAACTTATGAATCGAAACAAAAAAATAAATATTACTACTATATCTCTATGTAAATAAAAATAAAAAAAGTAATAATAAGTGAATGCAAAAGTTGCATTTTCTATAAAGTAATTTGACAAAAATATCATGAAATGATACTAATAATTTTCTTTTGAAGCTTATTAGAATTGAAATTTTACAACTAATGAAGGGATTTTTTAAGAAGAATAGAGGTAAAATAAAATATTTAAATTTTTTATGATGTTTATAATAAAAATTAAATCAGATAAAAATTTAAAATTAAAATCTTTATTTTTAATAATGAATATTAGTTTCATTTTTAAAGATTTTAATTAATTTACCTCCAAAAGTAATACTATATTAAGAAATAATTAAAGAGAGAGAAAAAAACAAATGTAGCTATTTATTACTTAAATTGTTAAATGTTGATTTTTTTATGAGAAAGCTTATAATCACCTAGCATGCAATTAAGAACATGTGAAATAACATTTAACTAAATTCATTAAATTAATTTGTGAATTGGGAATTAATATTCGATTAAGATTTAAAGGATGAGCTATCTACACCTAATTTAATGCTCAAGTGGTTTTCATGGTTTAGGACACAACTTACTCATTGCATTTAATCTTTTAAATTATATACGATTGAGTGTAATTTTGTACATCTTATATGACAAGCAAATAGTAGTCCCAATCATCAAAGAACTTTATTGATCAAGCCTAATAAATAATCATCAGATAAGCAATACAATAAGATAATCTCAATAAAGTGATAAATGTCCAATAATTATCACTTTATTATCCTAAGAGATAATTAAGAATATATGATATAATGCTACAATAAGGCAATCATATACAGACAATCACAAATAAGTTTAATAAGTTTAATAACACAATAGAAAATTATAGTTAAACACAATATTTCCTCTCAACCATAGAATGATACCATATATCTCATCTAATTCTCCATCATCTTGTTATTTCTTTAAGAATAAGAGGGCCAAACACCACCCTCCACGTGATCCAAGATTTAAACAGTTTCTTTCATCTTGTAGATCCTTGAAAGATAGTCTATAACTCATGGCAAGTAGCATCAAAAGCATTCTTAGCATGAACTACCTTGCGATGTGCCTCCTTAACGACTGCCAAGAGTCTTTCCAAGCCAACACGTGCCATGATGGCCCGTTCTAGGTTCTCGATAAACTGTCTTGATTTGCTCACTAAGGCGTAGATATCCTTATGCTTAGGCCCAACATGCAATAGAACATCTGGAATAGTAGAGAGCTCAAATGGACCCAAGGTATCCTCATCCAGTTCAATGAGTCATTGACCAGAGACATCAACCATGTGGTCAGATGGAATGCCCCTAGTAAGGGTGGAAAATCATGTCAATCGTGTCAAGAAATTTGATAAATATGTCATGTTGGGTCAACCCATTAATAAAAATATTTTTAATCATATCAGATAATTTCAAATTCGAGTCATCTCAGGTCGGATTATCATGTTATCAACTCTAAAAATATTAAAAATATCATATTTTTGTTAAATATGATTTATTAAATTCATTCGAGTCTGGTCGATTTGTGTTCGTATCGGGTCTAATGGATAAAATACTATTAAAATATTAATTTAATAAGTTAACTTCGAGATATTATATTGTGTTGTGTTCAACCCATTTTACAAATATGCTAAAATGGGTCATGTCATATATGTTGGGTTACTTCATGTTTGGATCTACCTTGTGTTATATCAAAAATCGACACCCATAGTCACTTGGTGCTAGAGGAAACTCTACCCTCCTAGAACATGATCCACTAGTGGTTTCCTCAGAGCTAGAGGCTCTCTACCTCTTTGAAGCCCCAAGCTTCTGTACAACCTTGGCCTTATTAGGAGAATCCTCGGGGCTAGAGTCCTACAAGAAATAGATCACCATCTTTGTCGTACTTTTTTTCTTAGAAGGATGTATGAAAGTCATACCTATAAGGAATTACAAGTTTGTATGTTGACCTAATCACCAAAAACTAATAGAAAAATAATGTTAAACTATAAAAAGCACTTACTGTCCAAGTTTGGGGGGCTATGTCTCTCTATATCAACTATAGTTGGGTCTATGCTCCAACATATGATCTACTTTGGAAGGATGAGCCAGTCATTTTGCCACCATAACGAGGGAAGATAGTATAGTGAGTCAATAAAATCCTTCTACTCAGAAGTAATATTTCCTTATGTCTAGTGCACTACAAACAAAAAGAAACATGGACACAACAGAACATATAATAAAAGACTATGTCTCAAACATCCTTCCAATTCTTGTGAATAGGGTAGGAATAGAGGGAATGTTAAACGATGGAATGTAAAAATAAACCCCATCAGCAAAAAGTATATCTTTTCACCCTTTTATGGGTATTCAATAACTTATTAACTAAGATACGATCCCCATAGGTCTTAAAATGGAACCAGCCCCTACTACCTGTAAATATGGATGGTAGTTGTACTTGGGATCTTCAATGGTTAGCTCTCTACCGTATTCCTTCTAGAGTACCTAGCAAATAAATAACATCATATACACTTAGGAAAAAATTATCCTGGAGCCACACCAACATTGATCGAGAACTTCCATTTTATAGGTAGAAAAGGGAGTCAAAACCCAGCAAAAAAGTCATAAGTAGGTAAAGTAACTTTGTGAGAAATAGGGTTGTTCCAAACTTTGCCTATAACCTATGGAATCAGAGTAATGGACTAAGGGATCAAGAACATGATGTGAACCCTTTAGGCGAACAACCTAGGAACCCATGAACTCAAAGGAATAGAAACAATTGATTTGCTAAGAACGTGTTGAAGATGATCATATTAGAACCCTTAGGAAACCAAGTCCCTAAAACCCTAACCTTGAGACACCACAAAGGATGATCACTCCCTTTGATAAGTCAAATTCAAGTATTCAATCAAGAACACTAGAAGATATAGCAAGAAGCTTTCTGAAATTTTCTTTTCATTAATGAATTTTTTTCTTCCTCCAAATTACATAACTCTTCTTCTTTTAAGCAAAAAACCTAGATGAGATGGGCCTAATGGGCCTATTTAGTTATAGATTTGGCCTAATCTAAACTTAAAAATAAAAGACTAAAAGACTTAAAATAAAAATCCCACAATTAACTAAAATAAAAATTGCTAAATATAAAAGGCCCACAATTAAATAAAAGACTTAAAATAAAAAACTCACAATTCACTAAAATAAAATTTGTTAAACACAGAAGGCTCATAATTAATTAAAACAATAATAATGCTTCATATATTAATCCTTGCATCCAATTTATTATTCCAAATCTATCCCTTGTGTAGGATCTTGAGAATCTTTAGAATATATGTAAGCATAAACTTGTGTGCATCTCAATATCCATTAGAACATCTCCATTATCATAACTAAGTAGTAATCCATCATCTTAGAACTATAAGAGTTCACAAAAAAGAACTCAACATCACTTTAATCTGTACTCGACTGGCACATATGAATGCTCAATAGAATAGAACATATATCTTCAACACTCGATGAACTAACTTGTACCGAATGAGCACCGGACAAAACCCTTCAAATAGCATCAAAATAACTACTACGTCAGGATGGCCTAAGTACATCACCCAACAAGACCTGTTCCTGGCTGCCACTAGCTAGATATCCACCTACTAGTGCATATCCAACCAAAAGATTGCCAGCCAGGGAAGGACTGGCAAGAGCATCGATAACCCAAGGACTACCAACTAAGAAATCATAGGCTAGGACACCACTAACCAGAAAAGTTTCAATAAGAAATTGACAGACCAGGGCCCAACTAGACATAACTTTGCTAGCCACCCCTTCAGTCAACCTCCATTTATCTCTAATGTGTGTTGCTCATGTTGACTCTATTTCATCTTGGTATGCATCCATGTTGTCCATATCTTGTTGTACTCTTTCATAAATCCATCGGTTCGTACACATAAAAATGTGTTATAAGTGCTATAGGGTGATAAAGTGTTCAAATAATGAAAAAAAAATGTATTCTACACCACATGCAACCTAAAGGAAGAAAAATAAATAAGAAAAAGAGAAGAAATTACCTTGAAGAATGTTTTCCCACTTGTCTTCACTCATTTTTCCCTCTAAAGAAGTAGCTCTAAGAAAATTTTATGAATTGTGAGGAGTTCAAGAAAATGAAAACCTTGTATATATAAAGTTGAAAAGGTGATCTAATCCATATTTTAAGGGTCATATAGAGTGGCCCTAGGACTCTAAGACAAGGATTTGAGTTTCAAATTTCCTCCAAAAGGAATGAAGGGTTAACTTCCTTAATAAAAACATTGAGTTCGACGTAAGTTCCTAATAGAGAGTCCAATTGAAAATCTAGAAGGATCACTTGGGAATGCTTTCAATGGTTAGACACAACATGTAATCCCTCGCTCAAATAGGAAAAAAATCACACAAGAGTGATCCTAGTGCTACTAGCGTGATTAAAGAGGGTTATGAACTCGAGTATCAAAAGAAATCACACTAAACTAGAAGCAACTTCTAATTGTAGCACCAAGATATATAACTAACATTGTTGTTAGGATTAGAGCCATGAAATGTAAATGATTTTGTATTTTATTGCTAAAATAAAAAAAATAAAAGTACATTATTTTATATGCATATGTAAGATCCCTAAATTAATTTATTTTTTCTAAAGGGTATTCTTATCTTTAACTTTTAATTAAATATCGAATTTCACAACTGTTCAAAAATAAAATGCATGTTCTTAAAAACAATGCTCACTAAGAGATTTCCACCCACAACAAGGGAGGCTCCAACGAGGGGCTATAAGAGGGTGGCAAGGTATATATAAACATTATAAAAAGGGTGTGAATGAATCCTTTTCTTCTTTAGATGTAGAATATAGGTAACATGATTTTGTTGCATCAAATATAGGTTATAAATATGCTATATGATTATGTGAATTTTTGAAATTATTTTGTGTTATGGTTATGCATGAGCATTGAAACATTAATCACATCTTAAGAACATAAAATAAGAGACAGTTAATAGAATAAAGATAAATTATGATGAATGCAAGCAATGAAAATGTTTAAGGTTTGTGCGTACTTTTTTCTTAAGAGTAGAGTTGGTAAGGGATGTAGAGGAATGGTGGACTCACTAATATGAAATGAATTAGTGATATTATGTAGGGAAGTACTCCATTTGGCTACATGGTAGTATAGGATCTTTTGGATCACTGATTATATGTGGTGGCTTGATTGGCGCACACTCGTGTCATGCCTTAAGTATGATACTACCAAAGATCTGATTGTTGAAATAGGTTCCAAAAATCATGACCTACTAGATATCAATAGCATAAGTATCACAAAAAGGCTCTACAAAGAAATGTAAATGAATGCTAGCAATGAAACAATAAAAGAATAAATGCCACACCAAAATAGGACATTTTTATGTTGATAAAAGATAAACAATTTCACGATTATCATGTACATTCATTATGTTTCATACTGCATGTGGATTTTCTTACTAAGTGTTAGCTCAATCATCTCTATTTTAACATTTTTTGGATAATGAATAGAGACTTGGATGACAAAGATGAGACAATTGGTGGTGTGGCTATCAAGTAGTTTCCCAAACAAAGCAACCTTAAAAAGTTTAATTTTTTTAAAATCCTTTTACTTTTAGGTAATTTTATGACCTATAAATCTTAATGATTCAATTTATTAAGACTAAAATGATTTTGTGAAAAAATAATAAATTATTCCTTCGAAATTATTTTAATAAAGAAAGGAAAATTTTCATACTAATTATCCAGTTAAGAAAATAGTCAAAAGAGTACTACTTTCTAGTCTGTCCTTGAGGTAAACTTAGGGTGTTACAAATGGTATCAGAACCAAGGTTTTTAATGATTATGTAAAAATTTGGGAACCACTAGATTACACCTTTGAAAGAAACCTCAATTTTGTCCATGTAAGTTATAATTTATTGAACTTACACAAACTTGCATTAATTTATATTTTTTTTACACAAGAAAAAATATTTTAAGTCAAGTCTTGAGGATGAAACTTCTTTGAGGGATTTTAAGATCCCTAAATCCATTTACTCTCTCTCAAGAGTATTCTTATCTTTTAGTTGGACTAAATATAAGATTTCATGAATCTTTAAAAAAGAAAAGTATTTTCTTAAGAAATACTAGCTAGGGGCTTGCCACCTACCGCTAGTGAGGCCTTAGCGAGGCACCGACAATGGGGTAGTAAGGTAAAAAAATCTTATAAAAAGGATGCAAATGAATATTTTCTTCACTCAATTCCAAGGCATCTCCCTCTCTCTTTTCAAAGTATTCTTTCCTATGTGCCCCTATGTTTTTGTGAAGTTCTAGATTACCATATTAGGATTAAGTGCTTTATTTGCATTCTTCTTTGGTTACAAAATCCATATAAGTAAATCCCGATCTTGTTGCATTAAATATAATTTATGAATATGTTATATAAGTATGTGAATTTATGAAATTATTTTATATTATGATCATGCATACATGCTTATTATGAAATATCCAAGCCATGCACAAGCATTGAAATTCAAAACACATCTTAAGAACATAAAATAAGAGACATGTAATAGAATAAAGATAAATTGCAATAGTTGTCAGTAATAAAAATATTTAAGGTTTTTGAGTAAGTATATCTTTAGGGATGAGTGGCCAAGGGATGTGAGGGATCAAATGAATCTGTCAATGTTAAATTAATGAATGATTATAAGTAGGGAGGCTTTGCATGCAACCACATGAAAGGATATACACTTTTAGGATAACCGATGTTTGTTTTCAACTTAATTGATCCACACTTACATCATGCCCCAATTACAATGCTAACAAGAATTAGGTAGTTAAAATAGTTTCCAAAATTCATAACCCATTGGTTATCTATAGCATAAGTATCACACAAAGGCCCAACCAATAAATAGAAATGAAAGTTAATAAGATAAATAATAAATGAATAAATACCACACCAAAAGAGGAAATATATATGATGATAGAAGATAAATATTTGCATGATTGACATGTATATTCATCATGGTGCATATTGCATGTATATTCGCTTACTGAGTATTAGCGCATTCATATATATTTTAACATATTTTAGATCATGAATAGAGACTTGGAAGATACACAAAGACGATTTGTGGTATGACTATCAAGTGATTTTCCAAAAAAGCAACCTTCAAAAAGTTTAGTTGTTTTTAAATCCTTTTCTTTGTGGTTAATTTTATGACCTTCAAATCTTGTTGATTTAGTTTATTAAGACCAAAATTATTTTATGATAAAATTATAAATTGTTCCTTTAAAATTATTTAAATAAAGAAAGGAAATTTTTCACATTAATTATATGAGTTAAAAAAGTCAAAATTGGTAACACTTCTTAGTTTTTCCTCAAGGAAAACAAGGGGCGTTATACCATGTGTGTTATTTAATCATTAAATAAATTCTCAAAGTTTTTAATTATAAATGTCTGATTAAACTCAGTATATACAAGTGGATTCAATTTAAGTTAAATAATATAAACTCACCGTGATGATTAAAGTATGAGATCTTTACATAGTTACTAGTACGACCCATATCTCTTAGGAATGGAGTACCCTGATATAGGGTAACTAATGTGGAAACATCTTGCTGGGGGCACTTATGTGTTATAGATCATGCAAGATTGGACCAAATATAAAACAAATGCTATTAGCATCTGTTTACTCAAAGTTGTTTCATTAGGCCATTGAAGACCATGTGTGAGATGATCTGTGAAAGTGTTGTAGACCCGGTAAACAACCAAGATAATGAGATACAAACTCATTGAGACTTGCCCCTAATTATCAAGCAGTGAAAAAGATATATAGATAGAGAAAAAAATTAAAAACTATATAGCATAGAAGTATTAAAGAGTCTAAACAATAGTTTAATCTAACATGGGCATGGCATAGCACAATAAACAACAAAGCTGGAAGCACTACATAGCAGAAAGGAAATAGAAATATAGAACATGATATAATGAGGTAAACCTACATAAGAATCATATTTATGTTATAACATCCAAGGGTCGCTTATGGGAACCATTTAGTAGCAAACAATTCACTAAAGTAAACCAACAATATACATATCGATAAAAGTATGAATGCAAACACCTCTAATAGTTGGAACACATGCCCTAACTACTTTTATATTTCCCTCGTTTGTTGTCTCCACAGCAATTATGATACATAATGAATCTACTATCCCTTTAGAGCCCACCACCTAGGGTAATGGTAAATCCATACACATGAATCTAATATTGAAGTTTTAAATCATACAATGTTTCCCCACATTTTCTAATTAAGAAATCATTTTTCAAATAAGGTGGTATTTATAGAAGACTCTTGGACTGCTAGACACCTTGCCAACCACCTCACCAGCCACGTTGGTAAGGGTAATAGCTACATCAGCAAGGAAAATTGTTGTTACAATGCTCACCAACCACATTAGTGAGCACCTCAACATGTATTAAAAAATTGTTTTTTGTTTCAAAAATATACCAAGTAATTTTTCAACAAATACTTGCAAAACAAATAAGAAAAAAAACACAAAATGGAATCTATCATGCATAATACGTCAACCCAACTCAACATGTCATTTGTAAACATGCTAACATATAAATTATTTCAACTAAGTGAGTGTATGTAGTATTAAACAGACACTATGTTTTCCATATGGGAATGCCAACAAAGACACAAAAGACTTACAAGACATATAACCTCCACCTTTGATTTTTCATAGAAAAAAACTACATAACTAAACAAACTCATCATCAATACACTCGATATTCATGCAAGATGGCCTAAAGATATTGGTTCCAGTTAACAAGCATCAACACATAACCAAGACACCCTAAAATATCCACTCCAAGTGCATCCATTTTCATAAATCAACATATCCATCTTAATGCACACTCTAAGCTGCATGTCTGAATTCCAACTCCAATTCTCCTCTTTTTTGATACAAAAAGTCAAAGGAATACCCATATATAATAGAGAAAAGGCATGCATACGTGTAATTATCCTAATACTCATACAACCAATAGAGATAGATTAAAGTATTAAACATGTGCAAACAAAACATATTATAAAAACAATGAAGAAAGTAACAACACATATTTTTCATTAACAAATTTTTGAGTAAATGTTTTTGAAAAATACAACAAGCAAGAAAACTTAGAAAGAAAATTAGCACTCTTCACCACCCTCATTGCCATCATCAAAGGGTGCTCTACTAGAAGTAACGCTAGAATCCCTTTTTTTGGAGGAGGGGTAGCATGCTAAGCAAGGTTAAAGCAGCCAAAATATTATTGGTAAGAGGCAAAGGTCTCAAAAAAGCATAAATCTTGAAGGAGAGAGAAAACCCTGGGTTACAAGAGGGTATATAAAAGACACTACCAATATGTCAGATGGAGTGTGGTGAACCTACAAACTTGGTGGAATCATGCCTAGGAGCCTTCTACTCTATTATGAAAATGAGCTCATTGATCTAAGGTAACATTTGACTATGAAAGTTTTACAATTTTAATCTATAGTGTTTTCCATAATCATTGTATCCATGTGCTGAGAAAAGATGACAAATTCTTAGTACAATAGAGCAATATCCAATGATATATAAGAGGGGGAAGAAGGGGCAAGATGAATTAGAATATAAGGATAAGGGATAGATTGAGAGAGATTTTGTGAAGAAGAAGAATGTATAGAGCGTCCAAAGATTGAGGGACATTTAAAAATGAAATGATTGGCATGATTATCCCTCTACCATTAGAAGTGATGACAACATAATCAAAAATAGATGCATCCTAACAGGTGATCAAAAAAGGATAATGAAGGGTGAAAAGAGAGACAATAGCAGAATGAAAAATAGTCCTATATAACATGCCCACAAGATATATAGTCTCATTGTTTAGTATACACACAAAAAGTGACCTCGAGGAAGAGTCATTGAGAAAGTAAGAATATGAGGGTGGACAATAACACTCAAAAGATCATTGAGATGTCAATGATGAGTGCTTAGAAAGCACTTAAATTACCATGATTTAATGTACTTTAATTGAATAAATAGAATTATATTGGTATGATTTTATCATATTTTTATATAAATTTGTCTTTTTAGAATCAAGGGTATTTTTATTATTTTTCAAGTATTTTCATTCAAAAAAATAATTAAAAAACTCTAACAAAAATACTAGAGGCAGTACATCACAAATATGTTGAGAAAAATTGAGAAAAAGTAAAAAAAATGGAAAAATAAAAAATGGACAAAAATGCCCAATTATGCACGCATCATGTCTATCCTATGCCCAACCGCACCCATTCAAGTAGATTCCCTCACACACACGCCTATAACACGTCTATGCACAGTTAACACATGCCCAACACACCCCTAACACACGTTGGTTCACATACATCACATGCCCAGCACACACCGATGGGCAGTCAACACACGCTTAGCACATGCCGGCACGTAATCAGCACACACCCATGCATGCAACTAGCACATACTCAGTACACGCTTGCACATAGCAAGTATATGCCTAAGCCTATCTCATATGCGTCTACAACCCCAAACACCCATCTATTGCAAATCTCGCCCCCCACACGGGTGCCAACCTGTCCATATGTAACCAAAATCAATTTTTGAAATATTTTTCCATCTTTTTTGGCCTTTTCCTCATCTATAAAAGGAATATCTCTCCCGTTATAAAAATAATCCCTCAAAATCTCTTCTCTCTCTAGTTTTTATTTTTTTTAGTGTTAAAGTTCTTCTCTTTTTGAGAAGAAATAGTTATGCTTTTATATATTTTTATTTTTTTGATTCAACAAAACAAAATTAACATCAAAGTTCTGTAAGGATTCTTTTGAGGTATAATTTTAAAATGAATTCTTTATAATTATTTTTTATGTTTTATTCTTATATGTTATGTTTTAATTTATCTGTAATTAAATTTAACATGGTTGGGATTTTGTAAATATGATAAAATAATAATGTTGTTATGCTTGCAAAATATTAAATAGGTAAAATATTTCTATAAAATAAATTGATTTTTTTTATTCAATATTTTATATTAAGGATGTTTGAAAGAAATATATTATTTTTATTACAAACTTAAATTTGAAAATTAGATTCTAAGTCTTAATTATCTAGTCTAATTTAGAGTAGTGCTCTTTTATTTGTTGGTACAATCGCTCGGTAGTTAGTTTGAAGCTCTATTTCAAAAGGTTTTTTATAAGAACTATTATTTGAAAATGTATTGATAACATAATTTCAATAATGGTTTTAAAACTTGAATGTTATTTCTCGGATAATTAAATTTTTAGGTTTAATTTGGACATCTTAAATAAAGTTTAAAATGTCTTACCCTATCAAAGGTGGCATTTAAATGATTCATTTTCAATCTCATAGAAAAAAAGAATTAATTTAATTAACCAAATTAATAAAGAATATCTAATCCCACTAAAGGTGGTATTCATATAAAAAAGAGAGAATCAATAAATATCAATTTATATCTTTAATAACCTAAATAATTTGAGCAATCATAATTAACTTAATTGTTATATCTATAAATACTCCACTGTTACGACTGATCAAAATTTACATAATTTTTATTGAATCATATCTATATTTATTTTTTTGTTATTAGATTAGGAAAAAAAATCAAAATATTGTGACAAGGTGTTTAGGATTTAATTTCATTTTTAAAAGTTTGAATAATAAATTAAAAATCACATATATTCCTTCCTTAGATCGACCTTGGGAGTATACTTGTAATTTTCTATAAAATGATTCGTGCACTTGCGAGAGTTTTACAAATACAAAACCAAAATATCTACAAAATCAGCATTGTCGATTTTGTTCATCAACCAACTAGTTCTATATGCACTCAATAGAAGAGAAACTCCATTATGCATATGATGAAATCCTACCAAACGGTCAGTCATCTTAATTATGTTACGATATGAGATGTTTAAAAACTACTTAAGGAGCTCAACCTTTAAGATATTTTCAAGGCTGTATTTTGATGGGAAGGTTATATGTAAAGGTACAACACTTTTGGGAGAGAAGATAAGAATGTTTAATGGATTGGAAATTGTATAACAAATTTTGTGGATTGAAATGAGAAGGAAATGAGCTTTTTATTGAAATTCTTCGAGCTTGTTGACCATTTGATTGACCTCCTCACTAATAGTAAGCTATCCTACATAAAGTGTGTAAAAACTCACTCGAGCATAGAAGAGAGAGAGAAAAAGAGACTACAAAAATAATATTTGTGAAATTTATGAAGAAATATTTTTGAAATTTCTTTAACAAAAAGAAGTAAACATAATTTAAACAAGAAAAGATAACAAAGAAAAATATAATAAACTGTAATAATAAATGAAATAGTTGAAACACAAAAAGAGCCTACAAATACAATCAGAAAACACATATGGAATACTACAAGGAGTAAAATAATAGAAGAATAAACTCATCTTAAACATATCATAAGAAAATGTGCATAAACTACATCCCTCCGCTTGGTAAAGAATTTTTGAGGGGAAACATAATCAAATAGTTGTCTTTGATTCATATAAGCATTGGATATATAAGGCCCTCGAGAAGCTTTTCATTTGAAAAATCTTGAAAAATCAATTGAGTCAGACTCATACATGTAGCCAGGCGGACCTGTTTAAGAAATTATTTTTCCCTTTCCACACTATGTTGACGGTGCATAATACGACCAAATTGAACATGCCTAGGTTAACCACAATAGTTGCAACCTGAGAAACTAGATTAAGAAGAGAGAGGGGAAGATATTCTAGAACTTCTCCTAACATTTATAGAACATCATCCAACAAGGTGGCCAACAATACCATATATAGATGAGAAAAATTAGCAAAGGAATGAGAAAATAAGGCTCTTTAAGTCTAGCGCGTAGTACGATGAGGAAAGGAAGAGGAAGAAGCGCTAACATTAACTCTAACATAAGGATGAGTATTTAATTTCTCAGAGTGTGTCCTTAATTGGCCATGTTCACCATAATGGTGGCAAACGGGAATGAAACAAGTAGACATAGGAAAGAGGCCATCATGACATTATGAGAACTAGTAGCAGAAGGTGAGAAGTTCACCTTACTATTTGATGTCGGTTGACATGGAACTACCGACTTACCTATAGGAAGGTTAAAATGGTCTACGTAATAGGATCAATTGTAATAAGCCCACACTACTACAATATGTGCTTATGGCCTCAGTTTTTAACCGTGACCATAGACCTATGGCCTCGGTTATAAGAACCGAGGCCTAAGTGAGAGAGACCAAAAGTCATAACCTATGGCCTCGGTTTTTAACAGAGGCCATAGGTACCCCTTATGGCCTCGGTTTCTTAATAACCGAGGCCATAGGTACCCTCTTATGGCCTCGGTTTTTCTATAACCGAAGCCATATGTGCGACCTATGGCCTCGGGTTTTTCATAACCGTGGCCATAGGTCTCACATATGGCCTCGGTTTTTCCATAACCGAGGCCATAGGTGGCACATATGGCCTCGGTTTTTCAATAACCGAGGCCATAGGTCGCACATATGACCTCGGTTTTGTTAAAACCGAGGCCATAAATCTCGCCTATGGCCTCGGTCTTGCTATATAACCGAGACCATAGATAATCAAAATGAATTATTATTACACTAAATTTTCAAATATAAATTAAAAAAATTAAAATTAATTATATTAAATTTAAAAAAGATATTACATTAAGAGTTTAATAAAACACATATAATAAAAACTAACTAATTAAATAATTCCAAAAATATAAAAAAATACACGAAACAACTTTAATTAAAGCTGCTAACATTAGTCTACAATCTAAATCAATGTGAAAAAGAGTAAGTCCCATTGTAATAATGTTTTTCTTCAAAATCTTTGTCCTTGGCAGCATGTATTAATTTCCTCATAAAAAAACAGCATCTAGTATAAGCATACCAACATCCAATTTCCATGAATATAATCCTGCATATACAACATCCAAAACATAATAATCTTCTCTACTTATTTATTCTTAATATATAGGTTACATGCATCGTGATTATAATGTCATAAAAATGTATAATTAATGACACCGTGGGATAATACCTATGAATATAAACATCTAATATATATAAACATACCAATATCCAGATTACATGAATATAAATAATACCTCATATTCAAACAATAAGTTCTTCAATCTATATTTGTTCCTGCATATATATACAACAAATGGCATAATAAGTAGTTCTTCAACCTATTCAATAGTGACAATCATGGAATTCTTATCTAACCTCAAAGTAAATTTATGATACTCAATATAAAACAAAAACAATTGAGATACAATTCAAGAAAATTAGTAATACCTATATCAATAATAATAGTAACATTATTATTTAGTACTACACATATCAATAACAGTAACAACATTATTATTTACTAATACCCACATTAATTATGCATAAAAGAGATACAGACGAAGGGTCATTGCAAGCGTTGGGCAATACCTATGAATATTACAAACATCTACTATATATGAGCATATCAACATCCACATTACATGACTATAATCATGCATATACAACATCAAGAACACACAAGAGTCCCATCTACTTCTTGTTCTAAAAATGAAACAAGAAATCCAGATTTTTGATTAAAAAATCAGTCATGAACATCCCACATCATTCACCTTACCATTTTATTTGACTATATGGTGAGTTATAGTTGTAAGAATCGATTGGTGAATTCTGCCCACTCATTCCGCATCTCATCAACTTCAGTATCAGTGTAAGTTCCTTCATGATTAAGCTGTAATGTACACGCACACACGCGCACACACACACACATATATATTGTTAGCTAATTAACTAAAAAATTAAAATCATGAATAAAAAAGAAATAAAAATACACAAAATTATTGAAACTATTACCAAGTCAATAATAGAAACAAGTGGATTGCCAATAATTATCCTCATAAACATAAGGACATAATACCCACATGTTACCAAATCATCTTGCTTAGGACACTGTTCAAAAAGACATTACATAGATATTATCAATAAATATTGTTAGTACTTTTAGTGAATAGCCAATAGATATGAAAAATCTACAAGATAGAATTTAAGGAGTTTAATAAACCATGCATTAATTATAACTTACTCTCATTCTAGACCATATTGGTAAACTTTGAGACCTTCGATTATGATGACCATTGAACATAATATGAACTCTATATAATGAAGGTAAAATAAATAAGAGTTAATTGAGAAGATACATTGAAAACAATATATAAACAACAAAGAAAATATACTTACTACATCCTTTCCTAATATGACGAGATGTGGAGGCCAAGCAACAAATGAATTGACTGCTTCTGTAACTGTATTATGTTCCCTTGTTGGTATACACTTACTCGTGAATAGATTAAGATATCATGGATATGCATTAGTATATCATGGATATGCATTATAACGTAGATCTAATGTTATATTATCTTAATCAAAATAATAATAATAATAATAATAATAATAATGTTATATTATCATTAGTATTGGTGTATTAATTTGCTTGTTTTTCCTTATTGGTATACTAATCTAAAATTATTCAACCTACTCTTTTCTATTTTTATATAATATTAATGTGATTCTCGTTTTAAACGGAAGTATCTCCTTTATTTTGTATACATATATAGTTTGGGTTCAATCAATCACGTTAAATTTGGTATAATTTCATTAAATTTTGTTAATGTGTTGTCTTCAGCTGATCGATTTGGTGTAATCCAAAATCATATAGCCTTTTTAAAAAAAAAAACTTTAAGGCAATTTTTAATTAATAGGAAAAGGAATAGAATAAGATAATATCTATCATATTATGTCTCTTTATAAAAAAATAATTATATCTAAACAGTGGGAATTGGAAAGTTCTATTTCTCTTTTAAATATTAATGCCCCTCAAAGGTTGATCACGTATTCATATTTACGTAAGGTGATGAACATAAAAATATAATAGAGAAACATCTTAAAATATGAATCCAAAGAATAAAACATGGAAATCATGAGTCATCATCTTAACTCTTCTTACTCTTAAGATATAAAAATAAGCATAATTATTTTTATTATGTCGTATATATTTTTAAAAAATCATAAAATTTATATTTTTAAAATTTATATAATAGTAAAAGTAAAATACTAACTAATATAAACAATGTTATTTTTATTAGTATTCAATGAAAATGTATTATTTTAAGTAACAATTTAATATTTTTTTGATTGATTAAAAAAGATGAGCAACAATATGTTTTTCTATAAACTGTTATTTATATATATTGAAAATTTATATAAACTTAACAAATGAAACTATTATTTATATATATTGAAAATTTATTTAGAATGAAAAGTAATGTTTGGCCGTTGTTAATTAGAAAATTAGGATTATGTCTATTAAAACTAAATCATGCCAAACAAATTGTTTTAAGCATATTAATTGATAATTGAAATTATCAAATTATTTTCTCAATAAAACCTCAATTTGTATAACAAATTTTATGCTTATTGATTTTCATTTCAGTTGGCATGGACTTAGAAGTTGGGAAAAAAAGTTGCAGTGTAAATGAAGAATATCTCAATGCCTTAAGAACCAAATCTTATACTTCCAAAATCTAAACTTATCAAATGAAAATCTAAACATATTTCTAAAATATAAACTCAGCAAATGAAAATTTGTAAATCCATTAGCTTTTCTGCAAATGATAATTTGTATAGGCTCATCGGCATGTATATAAACATTCTTCCAAAAGCTAAACTCAGCAACAATAGCCGGTTCCTAAATCCCTAAAAATGTTTCAAATCTGATGCAATACAATGAAAAAAAAATTCAGAGGCAATTATTAGATAACAGGAGATGGATTTGTATAACACTAAAAAAATAACCCTAACTAAAATGTATTATACGCATAAATAATCTACTAAGAATCAACACATATGAATTGATATTGTAAAAATTGAGGGTATCACACTTACCAGGAGCTACGTTGTGAGCGACGACACTACAAATGGCCGGCGATGAGTGCGAATATGAACAAAAAAGAAATAAAGAGAAAAGAAGAAGCTGCTGGAAAGGAACGAGTGCGAGAGGGAGGTGCTGGAAAGGAGGATGATCGGTCTTTAGGTGCGACGCGGTGCGACGATGATCGGTATATTGGAACGACGGATTTGAGTTTTGTTGGGGAGAGAGATTTGGGTTTTGCTGGTTTTGCTGGGAGAGATCGATGGATTTCCGTATATTGGGAGAGACGTCCGATTACGCGTAGTTGCTGAGAATTAAAGAAACGATTACACGCGTACGTTTCTTAATATTAATTAGATACACGCGTACGTTTCTTAATATATATATATATATATATATATATATATATTACTTAGACTTCGCGCGCTCGATCAGGTAAAAATTTCTTATTTCTTATATATATATATATTAATTAGAAATTATATATTAATATATTTATATTTATTAAAAAATTATATATATATATATATATATTAATTAAAAATTATATATTAATATATATATATTACTGCGTGCGCAAATATTGGGAATAACACTGAGAAAAAGATGAAAAAATGCACGTAAATACTGGAAATAACATCGAGAAAATTAAAAGAGGAAAAATATGTGTGAGAGAGAAAAAACATATGATATATATATATATATTATAAGAAATAAAAATACATTAAATTAAATTAAATTAATAATAAATAAATATTAAAAAATTATAAATTAATTTTTGTATTTTTTTTAAATTAATTACATACAGTATTTTAATATTAACATATTTTTTATAATTTAACTTATAGCCACGGTTATTAAAAAACCGAGGCTATATGTATACACTATAGCCTCGGTTTTTATCAAACCGTGGCCAAAAACCTATGGCCTCGGTTTTTAAAAGAACCGAGGCTAAAATTTCGAGACTAAAAGTACATATTGTAGTAGTGCCAGTAAAGTTTGTTGTAGTATTAGTATGAGTAGACACTTCTTCTTCATAAATTAGACCCTGCTTGTCTCGTAGACCTTTGTTGTTACTTAGGATTTCATTTAGCTTTGTAGTACCCATCATAAAATTTTGAATTGTACTCTTGGAATGGAGAAGCTCTTCTTTTAACCTGAATTGTTTACCACCCAAAGCTCTTATGAGATCTTCCTTCTCTATTTAGAAAGCCTTTGGGAATCCAATACAATAACCAAGATTCTTTACTTTTTCTTAGAGCATCACTAGCCCCACATCTTTCTCAAAGATAGTATATGCCAAAAATATATTTATTACTCTTTAAAAAAATCATTTTCTTTCCTAGAATAGTTATTTAGTTATTTAGTCTACTTGAAGCCATATGACTTGACATAGGTTTCTTTAATTCCTACTCTAAATTATTCATATTGGAATGGTTAGTGTGGCATTCCACTTAAAGATCAGTATATTTCTTCTGATTGGTCTCAAACCTTTTAGTCAGCTCATTTTGATCAAATCTTATCCATGAATTCATTTCCTAAAGAACAGATTTCCATACACTCAAATCTTATCCCTTCCCTTCTAGGATTTCCAAAGCCTTTTTGCTAACTTTCTCTTACTTAATATGCTCCCAAATGAGCTTATTGTATGAGTCTAAAAGCATATCTTGTTAATACTCTTCTTCTTCAACAAACTTTTGGCCCTTTAAGTTTTTTAATGGGAAGATCTTCAATAAACTTTAATCCTAAAAAGGCAATCACATTAGAGCCATTCTCATCATCACTGTAGCTATGATCTTAAATAGTAACCTTAACCTTCATCACTCTCCTCCCTAAGGTGGCATTCGGTTCACAAAATGGAATCGAAATCAAAATCAAAATGGAATGGAAAGGAAACAATATTGTTTCGTTTGACCATTGGAATCAAAAAAGGAATCAGTATTACAGTTTTTGGTTTGCCACTGGAATGGAATGGAAAAAATTGTAAATTACCTTAATACCCCTATATTTAGTAAAGTTTAAATAATATCATTTAATTATTATTTTTTCGTCAAACAAAATACATTATTGAAATAATTATTTTTCTAAATAGGGGTATTAAGGTAAAATTGGAAAAAATTGAGATGAGAATAAAATCATGATTCCTAAAGGGGGAGAAGGAATTGTGATTTCTTCTCTTTTAGGAATCGATTTCATTCATGACTCATTTTTCAACCCAACCAAACACACAAATGGAATGAATCAATTCTGATTCCTTTCCCTTCCTCCAACCCAACACAACATAAGTGATATAGATTAGTAAAGCAACTAGCAATAATGTATCTGAGCTATTCACACTCAAAACAATTAGGTGATGTTTGGTTCACAGAATGGAATCGAAATCGAAATCGAAATTGGAATGGGTATGGAATGGAATGGAAAGGAAACAATGTTGTTTGGTTTCATCACTATAATTAAAAAAGGAATCAGTATTACAGTGTTTGGTTTTTCATTAGAATGGAATGAAAAAAATTGTAAATTAACTTAATACCCCTATATTCAATAAAATTTAAATAATATCATTTAATTATTATTTTTTCGTCAAACAAAATACATTATTAAAATCATTATTTTTCCTAATAATTATTACTTAAAAAGAAAATATATTATTAAAATTATTATTTTTCTAAATAGGATTTAGGGTTTTAAGGTTTGGCATTTAGGGTTTAGGGATTTGGGATTTAGGGTTTAGGGTTAGGTTTATATTTGTGGGTTAAGGTTAAGGGTTAAAATTATTATTTTTCTAAATAGGGTTTAGGGTTTTAGGATTTAGAATTTGGGATTTAGGGTTTTAGGATTTAGGGTTTAGAGTTTGGGGTTTAAGACTTAGGGTTTACGCTTTGGGGTTTAGGGCTTAAGGATTTGGGATTTAGGGTTTCGGGTTTTGGGTTTTGGGATTTGGGATTTGGGATTGGGGTTTTTCAATTTAGGTTTTAGGGTTTACGATTTATGGTTTATGGTTTAGGGTTTAGGATTTTGGGATTTAGGGTTTAGGGTTTTAGGTTTTGGGATTTTTGCTTGAGGGTTTAGGGATTAGGGTTTTAGGATTTAGGGTTTAGGGTTTTGGGATTTGAGTTTGGGGTTATATTTGGAATGGGGGTAAAAATGGAAAACAAATTTGAGATGAGAATTTAATCATGATTCCTAAAATGGGGAGAAGGAATCACAGTTCCTTCTCTTTTAGGAATTGATTCCATTCCGGACTCATTTTTCAGCCCAACCAAACACATAAATGGAAGGAATCAATTCTAATTCCTTTCCATTCCCTCTAACTAAACACAACATTAATTTGATTAACATGGTTTATACTATGATGTTTGCTTCATCATCAAAGTAGTCATCATTGTTTCCTTGTATTGAGTCTCTTATATTCAAGCTATCTCTTATACTCCTTTTAGAAGAGTTCTTCTTACTTTGAAGATGCTTGTAAATCTTTTGGCAACTAAAACCATTTCCTCTTCTTCAGGGCTAGATCTTTCATCACTCGCCATAACTTGTTGCTTTTCTTTTTGGTTCCACTTTCTTTAGTGGACTAAAGAGCAATGTTTTTATTTTTATTTTTTCAACAACAACCTGATCTTTCCTAGGTAGGAAATGGTGAATCTCATAGGCCTACAGATTCCCAATCAACTCGTTGATAGTCATCTTAGTTGATTTTATGAAAGTTTTAAAGGTAGTTACTTTTGTGTTGAAGCAACAAGGAAGGCTAGTGAGAATCTTTTCAATTTCCTTCTCTTCACAACCAAAACCATTTCCTCTTCTTTATAGCTAGAGCTTTCATCACTAGCAATAACTTGTTGCTTCTCTTTTTTGTTCTACTTCCTTTCATGGACTAAAGAGCAATGTTTTTTTTTTCTTTTTTCTACAACAACTTGATCTTTCCTAGGTAGGAAATGGTGAATATCATAGGCCTAAAGATCACCAATCACCTCATTGATAGTCATTTTACCTGGTTTTAAGAAAGTCCTAAGGGTAGTTACTTTTATGTTGAAGCAATAAGGAAGGCTGGTGAGAATCTTTTCAATTTTCTTCTCTCTATTTTATGTCTTCTAAGATTGTAAGATGGATTAACAAAATCAAAGAAATGAGTATAGTAGTTATTAAACATTTCATCTCCATCTATCTAAAGCAACTCATAATCTCTATTTATCCTAATCACCTTGGATCTCTTTACCTCAAGGGTAGCCTTTACGTTGTCTTTAAGATATCCTAAACTTCTTTTGAAGTTTGGAAGCTTTGTAATCCTTTATATTTGTTAGGAGTGATAGATTTCTTAATATTATATAGAATTTTGTTGATCCATTTAGACTCTTTTCTTTCCTCTTTCGTCCATTCAATCATGGGCATGTGGATAAAGGACTTATCAACAAGGATTTTGGTGGTATAATCCAGCCAATTTTAACAAGAAAATAGATATGGTATTCAAGTGATCATAAGAAGGCCCACATTTGAGACTTCCAATGGCATAGTTTAGCCTATTAAAAAGTTCTACATTACCCTATCCAGAATCCATCAAGAGAAATAGAATTGACGATAAAAGTTAGTAAAAAAGAATCAACACTAGAGCGATTAAGCAAAAATGTGTGAGCTAGCTCTTATATCAATTGAGAAACTCCTACATCCAGTAAAGAACGAGGGTAAGGAGATACAAACTCATTAGGACTCACACCTAACTTGTAAGCAGCAAAAAAGAGAAACAGATAGAGAAAATAATTAAACAGATAGCAAAATAGCAAGCATAAATATTAAATAGTCTAACTTGTAATTTAATCTAACGTAGGAATGGCATATCACAATAGACATCAAAGCATAAAGCATGGCATAATAGAAAGGAAATAGAAAAATGATTTCCGATCACAATAAAATCCTCCTATACGTAAGCATATTTGGATAAAATTAAGATTGTATAATTACAACAAGAAAGCATATGAATGAAGGGATATAATGAGGTAAAATTACATCAAAACCCTATCTAGGTAGTAATATCCTCGGGTTGCTTATGGAAATCATTCGATAGTAAACAATTCACTAAAATAAATCAACAATATACAACTAAATAAAAGTATAAAAACAGATTCCTTTACCAATAAAGACATTTGTTCTAACTGCACTTATATTTCCCTCGTCTATTATCTATATTACAACTTCGATCCATAATGAATCTAGCTATCCTCTGAAGCCCCACTACCATGTGATGTGGTAGGTCACCAACGGTCAGTATACCCTAGGACAATGGGAAATCTATGCCCTTGAACCTAATATACAATCTAAGTCTCATCTATTAATTCTCTTTTAATTACTTGACCCAAAAAATAGACTTTGCTAAACACACGATCATAAGTACAAAAATATCACTCAATGTATTAATGATCCAAAATTAATAAAACAGAATTTTCTAACCTAAAAATTCAAGTTTTAAATATGATACCATTTCCCTACGTTCTCTAATTAAGAAATCATTTTGTAAATGATAGGCTATTTATAGAAACTCATGGATTGTCTGGCACCTCACCGATGACCTTGCCAACTATATTGCCATGTCTTGTTGACCACATTGTTGAGGGTAATAGATGTTACAATGCTTTCAAATCACATAAGCAAATATCTGCACAAGCACTAAGGTGGCGTTTGGTTCGCAAAATGGAATCAGAATTGGAATGGAAATGGAATGGAATGGAAGGGAAACAATATTGTTTGGTTTGACCACTGGAATCAAGCTTGGAATCAGGATTACAGTGTTTGGTTTGCCACTGGAATGAAATGAAAAAAATTGTAAATTACCTTAATACCCCTACATTCAGTAAAGTTCAAATAATGTCATTTAATTACTATTTTTTCGTCAGACAAAAATACATTATTGAAATCATTATTTTTCTAAATAATTATTACTTAATTAAAAAGAAAACATATTATTAAAATTATTATTTTTCTAAATAGGGTTTAGGGTTTTGAGGTTTGGGATTTGGGATTTAGGGTTTAGGGATTTAGGATTTGGGGTTTAGGTTTTAGGGCTATATTTGTGGGTTAAGGTTTAGGGTTAAAACTATTATTTTTCTAAAAAGGGTTTAGGGTTTTAGAATTTGGGATTTTGGATTTAGGGTTCAGGGTTTTAGGATTTGAAATTTAGGGTTTAAGGTTTAGGGTTTAAGGTTTAGGGATTTAAGGTTTAGGGTTTAAGGTTTTAGGATTTAGGGTTTTGGGTTTGGGGATTTAGGTTTTAGGGTTTTGGGTTTTGGGATTTAGGTTTTAGGGTTTTAGGATTAGGGATTAGGGATTTGAGGTTTAGGGATTTAGGGTTTAGGGTTTTGAGATTTTAGGTTTAGGGTTTTAGGATTTGGATTTAGGGTTTAGAAAAAGTTACAGAAAAGAGTTTAATAACAAAATAAAAGAAATCTAGGATTGTATTTTTTCACCAAATTAATCCACTCTTATCATGTTATTTTCTCTTGATTTATATTTTTATAGTATATTTAATTTGTCAACCGAAAACTTCTAATTTTATCCATACATCTCTTCCGAGCACCGTATAGACACACCTCGTTAAATTAATTCAATATATTCCTATGAGAATTAAATTTACCAAGATTCATTACATTCTAAGTTTTCAAATGGCCACACATACAATTAGGGTATATTCCTATCCTTCATCATACATGTCATTATATCCATGAGCAATATACATAAAATTGCCTCTTCCAAGTTTATTTTAGTGCCACGGATCATTTGATAAAATTCGTAAATAATCAAAAGCATTAAGCACAGATAGAATAAACAAATCGAACGTCTTATAAATCTTTCAAAAATAATTAAAATCAAAACTTCATAAATTTAGATAAAATGCAACCTAGAAAAATTAAATTACTTCATAAATTAAAAATTAAAATTACAACAGTTAAGGAAAATGAGATGAAGAACAAAGGAAAATTAAAATATCTCTTAGCACAAATATTTGGCACACGCAGAACACAACAGAAGCCAAAAATGGCTTCTGCGTGTTCCACAGTCCAACCCCAAACACTACTAAAAATCCCAAACTCTAAAAACTACAAAACTCCAACATACTATCCCCTATTTATAACATCAAATTTCTAAAAAAAATACATTTAAAAATATATTTTTTAATACACGCGGGGGACAACTATGTATGGGGAAATTAATTTAAAAAAACGCGTGGGGGGACAAAATTGTATCGAAACGCAAAACTAGGGAAGGTGCGCGGCTTTGTCTTTTTAATACACGCTGCCACGTGTCGGCATCTGATTCGCTACAAGGATTAATGAGGACACGTGGCAGCATTTCATTCGGTGAGGATCCGATTGCACACACAGATCAACGCAGAGGAGTAGAGGCGCGCGAACATGGGGGACATCGGCTGGAACGCGTGCGTGATTCTGCGTTTTCACACTCACCAAAACCTTGCCATGTGTTAGAATCTGATTGGCTAGAATATAAAGTGGGACACGTGGTAGTTTTTTCTATTCGCTGTATAACCGGGGGCATATGAAAATGGCCGCACGAGATCATTCCTTGAAAACGCATCAGACACGTTGGCCCCACTCGGGCATCGAGCCATGTGATAGAGGAAACCCTGCACCCACTCTCTTTGGTCGGGTTTAAGGACACGCGCGCATCCTAACCATTTATGCTTTGATCTAATGGTCTACGTTGTACGCGTGGAAGATGACACGTGGATTCTTCTCTCCTACGCAGAAAATTCAACTTTATTAATTGCATTTTAACCCACAAATTTAATTCAAATTACATTTTAAATTTTCTTTAATTAAAATTAAGCCCTTTTCTAATTTAATTTAAATTTTAAACTTTTAATAATTAAAATTAAGCCCGATTTTAATTTAAATTATATTTTGGACTTTTATAAATTGCAATTAAGCACTCTTTTATTTGAAATTATATTTTGATATAAAATAGCAATTAAGTACGTTTTCGATTCAAATTATTTAATTTTCTTAAAAATATATTCCTTAACAAATAAACAGTAAATATTAATTAATTTAACTAAAATTAACTAAAAATGTCAAGAACATATCAATTATAATTAATAAAATAGATGAAAATAACTATATAAAATACAGTTATCAACACCGCCAAACTTAAGTTTTTGCTAGTCCTCGAGCAAAAGGAAAGAAATAAAACAAAGATGCATTTAAAATAGTGATTTTCAAAATATTTCTTTTTTACTTTTTCAAAATTACATAACTCAAAGTAATAAAAGAATTTTATCTAAGTATCAAAATCAATTTAAAAATATATTACATTTTCACAATGAATTTTACTATGTGTGTGAAGTTTTTCATATTTCATCACATGCAATTCGGATAAGTTTATTCAAATATAAAATCAAACAAATTTTTGATGAAATCACAAATCTCATAAGTTTATTTTTCATTTCTCTCTCCGCTAATGTAGAAAAACACAACCAAAAATCAATAAGACTTTATTAAGCTTGTAATGTATGGCTTAGGTAATGGTAGGATAAAGGATAATATTTAGCTCAATTTTTCCTAAACACATCATTTTAGGATTGAAACAAGAGATCTTCTATCATCAAAACAAACACTTCCCAATTTGGGATTCAACATCACATACAATAACCATTTTTTTTCCTTTTTTTTCCATTTTTTTTTCAGAATCTATTTCTTTTTTCTTTTCCTTTTTTTTTAGTATCCTCTTTTTCTTTCCGATATATCTTTAAATATTTACTAACAATTGTCAAATGTTAGTGAGATAAGAAAAATAGATATATCTGTACATATATATTTGTTGGTAGGCTTTCGAAATGAGATAAATATATATATATATATATATATATATATATATATATATATATATATATATATATAAACTTTGAAGCTCAAAAGGGGTATACTACGGATAAAGCATGTGAAGGTAGATAAAAAGGGTCAAACGATACAAAGATGGCCTAAATCATTTTCTTAGTTAAATGTTTTCTATAATTTCGCCTCGAGAGAAAATCAAACAAATTCTAAGAATAGTGACAACACAAATATCAATCGAATTCCATACTCACATAAACTTTCTCTAAATTATCATAGCAACTCAAAAATCAAAACTAGTGCTCATGAATATTTATTCTTGTAAAAATGAAAAATACGTAAAAATTATTCATAGCTTAGACAATATTCAAATGTTTCAAAGGGATATGCATCATTTAAACCGAAGAAAAAAAATCACCATTCAAAGCAAAATATCTTAAATCAACCAAACAAATAAAATATCACAAGCAAGAACATCCAGAAAATATTTCAATTAAGTTCAATATCTCTACCACCCCCAAACTTAATATACCATTGTCCTCAATGTGTAAACGTTAAAAAACAATATGAGATGGGTTTAAAGAACTTCCTGGTTTGGTTTGTTTGGTTAAATTCCAAAATAGTTGTATTTCTTCCAATTCGCACCTACGAAAAAAAAAGAAATAAAATAACAACATAACAAAATATAAAAACTAATACATGCGAAAATAAAAAAAATAAAACACATGGGTTGCCTCCCAAGAAGCGCTTGATTTATAGTCATCAGCTTGACTTCTCAATTTTTTTTTCTTTTTGTAAGTTAAGATTTGTGTGTCAAACAATATCACAACTTACGAGAAAATTAAAAAATAAATTAAGTAAGAAACAATAACCATAAATTTTTTTTTTTGAATTTTCTTTTTGTGAGTCAAGATTTGTGTGTCAAACAAAATCTCAACTCAAGAGCAAATTGAAAAATAAATTAAACAACCAACAATAAGCAAAGAAATTTTTTTTTGTAAGTTAAGATTTGTGTGTCAAACAAAATCTCAACTTACGAGAAAATTAAAAAATAAAATAAACATGCAACAATAAAAAACAAGAATAATTTTTTTTTGAATTAAAATCAGATTGATTGGTATTAATATCAACAACAAAAATAGTAAACAAATCCCCAGCAACGGGGCCAAAAACTTGTTGTCTCTTTTAGAGAACATGAAATCGTGCAAGCATACACGGTCACGAGTAATAAGATTTATAAGTAAAGTATCATTCACACCGAGATTTGTCACTATGGTTTGTTGAGTACTAAAATTATTTCTCTCTGATTTTATCCAAAACAATTGTTGATTTAGAAAAAGTTAAAGAAAAGAGTTTAATAACAAAATAAAAGAAATCTAGGATTGTAGTTTTTCACCAAATTAATCCACTCTTATCATGTTATTTTCTCTTGATTTATATTTTTATAGTACATTTAATTTTTCAACCGAAAACTTCTAATTTTATCCATACATCTCTTCCGAGCTCCGTATAGACACACCTCGTTAAATTAATTCAATATATTCCTATGAGAATTAAATTCACCAAGATTCATTACGTTCTAAGTTTTCAAATGACCACACATACAATTAGGGTATATTCCTATCCTTCATCATACATGTCATTCTATCCATGAGCAATATACACAAAAATGTCTCTTCCAAGTTTATTTTAGTGTCACGGATCATTTGATAAAATTTGTAAATAATCAAAAGCATTAAGCACAGATAGAATAAAAAAATCGAACGTCTTATAAATCTTTCAAAAATAATTAAAATCAAAGCTTCATAAATTTAGATAAAATGCAAACCTAGAAAAATTAAATTACTTTATAAATTAAAAATTAAAATTACAACAGTTAAGGAAAATGAGATGAAGAACAAAGGAAAATTAAAATATCTCTTAGCACAAATATTTGGTATATGCAGAACACAACAGAAGCCAAAAATGGCTTCTGCGTGTTCCACAGTCCAACCCCAAACACTACTAAAAATCCCAAACTCTCAAAACTACAAAACTCCAACATACTATCCCCTATTTATAACATCAAATTTCTTAAAAAAAATACATTTAAAAATATATTTTTAATACACGTGGGGGACAACTATGTATGGGGAAATTAATTTAAAAAATACGCGTGAGGGGAAAAAATTGTATTGAAACGCAAAACTGGGGAAGGTGCGTGGCTCTGTCTTTTTAATTCATGTTGCCACGTGTCGGTGTCTGATTCGCTACAAGGATTAATGCGGACACATGACAACATTTCATTCAGTGAGGATCCGGTTGCACGCAGAGATCAACGCAGAGGAGTATAGGCGCGCGAACGTGAGGGACAGCGGTTGGAACACATGTGTGATTCTGCATTTTCGCGCTCACCAAAACCTTGCCACGTGTCAGAATCTGATTGGATGGAATATAAAGTGGGACATGTGATAGTTTTTTCTATTCGTTGTATAACCGGGGGCATGTGAAAATGGCCGCACGAGATCATTCCTTGAAAACGCATCAAAGATGTGGGTCCCACCCTACACACCGGCCTGCACGACAGGCGGGCCCCATTCGGGCACCGAGCCGCATGATAGAGGAAACCCTACACCCACCCTCTTTGGTCGGGTTTAAGGACACGCGTGCATCCTAACCGTTTATGCTTTGATTTGACGGTCCACATTGTACGCGTGGAAGATGACGCGTGGATTCTTCTCTCCTGCGTAGAAAATTCAACTTTATTAATTGCGTTTTAACCCATAAATTTAATTCAAATTACATTTTAAATTTTCTTTAATTACAATTAAGCCCTTTTCTAATTTAACTTAAATTTTAAACTTTTAATAATTAAAATTAAGCCCGATTTTAATTTAAATTATATTTTGGACTTTTATAAATTGCAATTAAGCACTCTTTTATTTGAAATTATATTTTGACATAAAATTGCAATTAAGTACGTTTTCGATTCAAATTATTTAATTTTCTTAAAAATATATTCCTTAACAAATAAACAGTAAATATTAATTAATTTAACTAAAATTAACTAAAAATGTCAAGAACATATCAATTATAATTAATAAAATAGATGAAAATAACTATATAAAATACAGTTATCAGTTATATTTAGGGTGAGGGTAAAATTGGAAAAAAAATTAAGATGGGAATAGAATCATGATTCCTAAAGGGGGGAGAAGGAATTGTGATTCCTTCTCCCTTAGTAATCGATTTCATTCCGTCCCCTCTATTCAGCCCAACCAAACACACAAATGGAAGGAATCAATTTTGATTCCTTTCCATTCCCTCCAACCAAACATCACCTAAAATAATTCTTTTTTGTTTCAAAAATCTACCAAGTTGTTTTCCATAAATACTAAGAAAACAAAGACAAAAACACAAAATTCAATCTAGCATGCATATTACATGAACCCAACTCTAAGTGGTGTGTGTCAAAATTCTAATGGTGAATTCTATACGTAGGAACAATTACACAAAGGTCATTATTCTTCATAATAAAATAGATAACCGAGACCTAAATAAGGGGTGGAGTCACCAACCCGTAAAATATTTTCGTGAGCTCTATACCAATTCTGCCAAGCCAGTCTCACAAATATGAATTAAGAAAATAACAAAGGTGAAGTACAAAATAAAATACTCAATTCAACATAACAAAAACTACTAACAATATGGAAGACTAAACTATGGTAAACAAACTAGTGACGGTGTACCTCACAAGCTCCTATTTAGGCTAGAAGCATGCATAAACATAGCAAATATCACACAATATTCAAAGTAGTCAAACATACTGAAAAGACGTAAAGGATTTCTAATCACTTCAAGACCTCATATATGGGAACATATTTGATAAATAATGATTGTACTATCACAGCATGTAATTAAACAAAACCCAACTTATCAAGAGAAAAAGGGTTTGACATGTAGTACACAACCAGAGTAGGGAGATACTGACTCTTTAAAGAATCACAAAAAACTCACATGCAGTTAAAAGGAAGAGGAAATATAAATTAATCAATAAACAAAGTAAATATTAAAAACTTTCTAATCAGAGTTTAAGCCTCAAGATGTTGAAACATACATGATTTGAACTCAAATTGTACTAGCCAAAAACTAGAGCATCCATAACACTAGATATAACGATGTAAACCCACACAAAACCCCTGGCTATGTGGTAACATCCTCAAGTTTCTTACAGAAATCACTAGAAGCAAACAGATCCACTAAGCAATAAATAAATTCAAACACTACTAAAATATGTGCTTATGGCCTCAGTTTTTAACCGTGACCATAAATACTAAAATATGTGCTTATGGTCTCGATTTTTAACCGTGACCATAGATCTATGGCCTCAATTATAAGAACCGAGACCTAAGTGAGAGAGACCAAAAGTCATTACCTATGGCCTCAGTTTCTCAACAATCGAGGCCATACGTTGCACATATGGCCTCGGTTTTTCAATAACCGAGGCTATAGGTCGCACCTATAGCCTCGGTTTTACAATAACCAAGGCCATAGGTCACACATATGGCCTCAGTTTTTCAATAACCGAGGCCATAGGTCTCATATATGGCCTTGGTTTTTCAATAACCGAGGCCATAAGTGTCACCTATGGCCTCAGTTTTTCAATAACCGAGGCCATAAGTGTCACCTATGGCCACAGTTTTGCTGTATAATCGAGACCATAGATAATCAAAATGATAATTATTATTACACTCAACTTTCAAATATAAATTAAAAAAATTAAGATTAATTATATTAAATTTAAAAGAGATATTACATTAAGAGTTTAATAAAACGATACAATAAAACACATATAATGAAAATTAACTAATTAAAGAGTTCCAAAAATATAAAAAAAATACAAGAAAAAACTTTAAGGTTGTAAACTAATCATAGTCTACAATCTAAATCAATTTGAAAAAGAGTAAGTCTCATTGTAATAATGCTATTCTTCAAAATATTTGTCCTTGGCACCATGCATTAATTTCCTCATTAAAAAAATAGCATCTAGTATAAGCATACCAACATCCAGTTTCCATGAATATAATCCTACATATACAACATCCAGAACACAAAAGTCTTTTCTACTTATTTATTGTTAATATATAGGTTACATCATGATTATAATGTCATAAAAATGTCTATAATAAATGACACCGTAGGATAGTACTTGTGAATATAAACATCTACTATATATGAACATACCAACATCCAGATTACATGAATATAAGCAATACCTCAAATTAACACAATAAGTTCTTCAATCCACATCTGTTCCTGCATATACAACAAATGGTCTATAATAAGTAGTTCTTCAACCTATTCAAGAGTGACAATCATGGAATTCTTATCTAGCCTCTAAGTAAATTTATGATACTCAATATAAAACAAAAAAAATTGAGATACAATTCAACAAAATCAGTAATACCCATATCAATAACAACAGTAGCATTATTATTTAGTACTACCCATATCAATAACAACAACAACATTATTATTTAGTACTATCCGTATCAATTTCACATAACAGAGATCCAGATGAAGGGTCCTTGCAAGCGTTGGACAATACCCATATCAATAACAACAACAACATTATTATTTAGTACTACTCATATCAATAACAACAACAACATTATTATTTAGTAATACCCATAATATGTACATCACATTTATATCATACTTTAATATTATCAAACTTTTAATTAGGTTCCTTACTTTTGCCGTAAGATAGATACTCTTCAAAAGAGTTATGCTACTTTTTCATTTGTAAGATTTTACGATATTAAGCTTCCATTCCACACTAGCTACTACTATATATCTTGAATTTACTTAGTCTTTATTTATGAAGTTATTTACTTGGAGTCGATTCAACAACATATATCACATTTTAGTATGTACATAGAAAGTTTAGAATTAAAATCTTACTTACTTCCAAAATCCTATGGCCTCGGTTTTTAAAATAACCAAGGCTAAAATCCCGAGTCTAAAAGTATATATTGTAGTAGTGAAACTTGAAAGAAATAAGACCCCTATTACTTCAATTAGTTAGGACCAATGTTTGAACTACCTATTACTACCCTTGCTTGCTACCTCCACAAACACTTGGTTCGAAACACTAACATGGCTTTCCTCAAAGCTAGTGTTATTCGATGTAGTGCAATCAGCTACCAACAATCAGTAATGTGTAGTAGTGTAAACAAATGAACATAAGAGGCATTCCCAATCACGAACCACCAACAACCACAATGGGAAACACATTCAACCATGAAATATAAATTGTCTACAAGTGACACACAATCAATCATATACCATATACAACTAACAATTTGAGGAAAATAACCAAACTACACAACAAAATCTCACAATGTTGACTCACATAAAAAGTAAAATAGTCAAGAGCTCAACACCCAAGCACTCTATTTTACCCATAATACTATTGCACAAACAATTAATTAGTTGACATATAGCTCACCATCATATAGACTCCTCACAAAAATATACTTGTAACTAACGCCTCTAGTACTCACCACTTAAGAGCACGGTTTTGCTCATATAGTCACGAATCACTAATAGAAAACACCATTCAAGGTAATATTGATGAGGAAATAGAAAATGAGATCAATTTGATAAATCTCTAGTACATTTTTTTCTAGATAGGAAATAAGAAGGAGGAGGTATTTATAGAACTCACCTAGGCTCATGGCCAATCTCACCGAGGCCTCGTCAAGTGTCCTCACTAACCACCTTGCTAAGGGTCCGTCGAGGAGTCTGATGAGGCCCTTATCAAGGACCTCATTGAGGTTCTAACAATTTCTGAGTAATTTTTATAAATACCCACACTAGAATGGAGACAAAAAGATTGGTGACAACATCAACTCGATTCTACCCTCGCTCATCAACTACCACAACCCTTAACCTAGCATGCACATTACAAAAACCAACCATGTGGTATGTGAAAACATGCTTACATATAAAGTGTACCTAACTAACTATATGCATGTGTGTCTTATTGATCATCAGTAACCAACATTTGGGAAGACGAATACACAAAGTAAAATAAGTAGACTTTGTGTTTTACACATAGGAAGCCAACAATGACACAAAGGACTAAGGACTTACAATCTCATCCTTTGGCTATCCATGGAAAAACACTGCATAACCAAGTATAGATGCACATCAATCATGAGATGATCATGAAGATGACCTAAAGATGTTTGTTCCTATATTCAAAGCATCGAAGCACACCTAACATTTAGAAATACACCTAATCCAAGTGCATCCATCTTGTGTGCTTCATCCATCTTCTTAGATCAACTCATCAGCATTCTATTAGTCTAAACCATGAGGGCTTCAACACATATGTAGATTGCAAGTCTAAAGCTCAATGACTTCAATCTACACCTATAACATATACACACACAAAAAATATGTACTCTGTGAACGTATCATATAGAAATAATACGTAGTTAATCCAAAAACTATTTTGTTATCCCTACACAGGTACATACTAATAGGCTGAGCACAATTAACATATAGCACAAGGAAACACAATCTATATGGAACATAAATATGCAAACTCCCCTTGAACATATGCAATACTCTATCTAAGTGTATAAATATCAAGTAACCATGATGTAGTGAAAACTACACTTAGCATCCTATGTAGCAAATAGATTATTAAAAAATAAAAAAATGCACAAGAAAACACAAGTTGTGTACACCTCTCCCCATTTTTGACATGGAAAATGAAAGCAAACACATACACAGTATGTAACAAACCACACTTCTATATTAGGAGAGAAGTCAAATAGAAATTCAATAATCCTAATGCTCATAAAGCATAACATAGAATATTAGAGTAAAAACAAATATAAGCAACACATGTAATCAACAAAATAGAAAAGAGCAACATCGAGGCAACATCTAGGTAAAAATATGCCACAAACAACAAACTAAATGCATAAAAAACCAAGAGAAATGCAAAAAAAAATATCTCCCTAATGTGATACATCGCATAAAGCCAGACATCTATACGTGATGTGGGAGGGCATAAGGGGCTTTGTAATGTGCTTACGACACATCGACAAGATGAGTGATCTAGCACCAATGCCACATAAATGTGTTAGTGAATCCATAAGAAAAAGTTGACTAAGAGTCCAAATATCTTCTAAGTTGACACACTCCTAATGACTCAACTATCTTCACCTAAACATCAACATGACATAAATATAACAACGAATCACTAAGAAGAACTTGACTAGGAGTCCAACGGCACCCTATACTATGCACACATATATGGAAAGATGTCCCAATCTACCAAAGAAAACATGTCCTACAATCTAACAACAAATACCAAGCAAACAACTACATGTAGGAAACATGCAATGATTCACTACAATAAGAAAGCCAACAAACAAATAGGAAGATTGTGTAAAACGAAATTACATACAATGTATATAAAAACTTGTAGCAACAGTCCTATTTATCCATGGTTCATACAAATGATGTCAAAAAGAAGGAAGCATCACAAGAACATATAGCATATCATAAACTCATTAAGGAAAAACACCAAGGAATCTGAACAAACACAATGCTCCCTCTAACAACATACATTTCACATACATCTCTCCCTCTAAAAGTGTACATGTCAAGAAATAAACATGTTATGCGTCCAACACTCTTAAAATTCTCCCAAAGAAAAACCATCTACATATTGGAGAAAACAGACAATACAAAAGAAGGGAAGCATACTAATGTTAAGAAAAACTCACAAAAGAGAAACATGTTAACAAAGGGTAAAATCATAATCTCACAAAGCACAATGACAAAAAAGTGAGATGATAAGGAAGATTTCAAAGGAGATCATCAACATAAACTATACAATGTTTCCTATAGAAGGAAATGCCAACAAACTGCACATTTTTGCCTAAAAAGATACCATCAGCAACACTTACATCATTGCGAGTAAAGAGATGGAAAGAAATTGACTAACTAGGGAACAACACAAAAAACACCCTCAATAGAGAGAAGAAACAAGGGATGCTACAAAAAAATCTAAGCATGTGAGAAAGGCTCAAGTTCCAACACAGAAAAAAGAGACATGCTTAGACAAGGTCAACACCTTAAAACATCAGAAAAGCCAACTAAAACACCAGTTTAGTCATGGTAATGCATGTAAGTCAAGTGTCCTAAGAACAAGAAAATAATCTATATGACATATAGATGCACAAATTTGAACAAGCATAGTATAGAGAAATAATCATGTACTCAAGAATGTAATAGCACCTTAGTTTTTTCCAAAAATATATCTAAAGCATAGGACAAAAAAGATAAGGAAAAACAAGAACTTTAAACAATATGAAACAAAAAGAGAGCAAACATTCAACATACTAGGTATAGGGAAGAAGAACCTAATGAAATGGATAAGATGCAATCTATGTGATATGGCATAAGAATGACAAGACTGAAGGAAGAAAAATCCTATTACTTTGACACTGCATGATGAAAACATGTGATAGGATGCTCCTACAAACAATCACAAAAGAAGAAGCAAGCAGTAAGACAGACAAACACATATAAAGAGCATGTCAAAGCAACTAGCAAGGGAGAATACTAATAAAGGATCAACTAATTCGGCATAGCAAAAAATATAACTATTAACATACTATGAAAGACAAAGAAGCAAAGAGAAAGAGAAATGTACAAACAAGGAAATAGTGAACATGTAAACAACAAAGGTTCATGGAGATAAATAACCTTAAAGAACAACCAAAGTCCTTTCCATAGGAGAAAATGGGCATAAATATACAAGTTATGTGTATATGTAGATAGAGCTCTAGGATCGAGCACCTTGGATATTAAGCCTAAACAAAAGTGACCTACTCTGATATTAATTGAGAATTTCATACATAGGAATAATTACACGAAGATCATTTGTTCTTTTGACTTAAATAGGTAACCAGAATCTAGATTAGGGATGTAGACACCAATCTATGCAATCTTTTCACAAGCTCTATACCAATTCAGCCAAGCTAGTCTCACAAATGTGAATTAAGTAACTAACACAACAAAAATACAAAACAACATACTCAATTCAATAAACAAAAAAATACCAACAATAAAGAAGACCAAAATACGGCAACACATACAAGTGATGGTATGCCTCATATGCCCCTCTCTAGGCTAATAACATGCATAAATATAAAAAATATCACATAGCATGAAAAATAGTCATACGTACTAAAAAGCTATATAGGATTTTCAATTACTATAGGACCTTATATGTGGGAACATATTCGGTAAATGATGATTTTACTCTTATAGCATGAAATCAAGCAAAACACATCTTGCCAAGAGAAAGAGTTTGACATCAAGTACATAACTAGGGTAAGAAGATACTGACTCCCTAGAGACTCGTACCAAAATCACATGCAATTAAATGGAAAAGAAAATATAAATTAATTAGAAAGCAAACAATAAATACTAGAGCATGCATAACACCAAATATAACATGGTAAACATATGTAGAACTCCTACTTATGATGTCATATCCTTAGGTTGCTTGTGAAAATCAATAGGTAACAAAAAAATCTACTAAGGGATAAAACAATTACAACCCTGACAGAAATAAAACCCTCATTATCTCTACCAATTGGAACCAGTATCTGAACTACCTATTGTTACCTTTGCTTGTTGCCTCTGCAATAACTTGATATACGAAATCAACTTTCCTCCAAAGCCATACCACTTGATGTAGTACGATCACCTACCAATGATTAGTAATGTGTAGCAATGTGAACAAATAGCCGTGATAGCTATTATGAATCATTAACCACGAACAAACATTATGGAAAACACATTTAACCATGAACCATAAATCCTCTACGTGTGTCACATAGTTAACAATGTATCACACATAGCTAACAATTTGAGAAAAATAACCAAACTACCCAACCCAATCTCAACGCATTGTGTCTTACATAGAAAGTAAAATAATTAAGAGATTAACACTCAATGACTCTATTTTACCCATGACACTATATAATAAAAATAATAATCGATCAATCAACACACAACTCATCGCCACACACTCAAGAGCATAGTTTTGTTCACAAAGTCATGAATCACTAATATCGAACACCATTCAAGGTAATAGTGATTAAAAAATAGAAAATGAGATGTCAATTTCTCAAAGCTCTACTACAACCTTTTGGGATAGGAAGAAGACAATAGGTATTTATAGAACTCATCCAAGCTTATGGCCAACCTCTTAAATACCTCACTGAAGGTCCTTGTCGATAACTTCAATGGGGTCCATCAAGGGGTTCTAGGAGGCCTTTGTTAAGGAACTTATAAGGTGCCAAACATTCCAATTTTTTATCCAAAAGTTTTTGAGTAATTTTCATAAATATCCACACCCAAATCAAGACAAACACAAGCGATAACACACTACCAAAACTAACCCTTGGTTGTTTGAAAACGTGCTCACATTCAATGTGTATGTAACTATGTACGTGTGTGCATTACTAATCATTAGCAACTAACTGTACACTGAAGAAGAAAAACATAATAAGTAAAATTAATAGACTCAATGTTTTGCATAATGGAAGCCAACAATGATACCAAGGGCTACAAGATTTATACTAACATAAAAAGTGTTTTAACTAAGTGAGTGTATATAGTACTATACCATAAGTAATTGATCAAACATAAAGAAAGAGAAAACACTAAGTAAAATAAACAGGCATCATGTTTTGCAAACATAGGAATGCTAACAAAGACAAAAGAAGACTTACAAGACTTACAATCTTTCCCTTTGACTTTCTAGCTGTGATACTATACAGATCAATTTTAGGTTTATGTCGGAGTAACTCTAAAATTAAATAAAATTGACTTACTTATTTATGCATGATTTATACAAAGTGATATCAAGAACAAGGAAGCATCACAAGAACACACAATATAATATAAACTTATAAAGGAAAAATCCAATTGAAGTAAAAAATACACAGCACTCTCCCTAACAACATACATTTCACATACACCTTTTCCCCTAAAATATTCCATGTCGGGCAATAAAAATGTTATGCATCTTATACTCTAAAAACTCTCCCAAACAAAAAGCATCTACACATAATAGAAAAAAAAATAATACAAAAGGACAGAAGCATATTCATGTTAAGAAAAGCTCCCAAAAGAGAAACATGGCAGTGAAGAGTAAAACCCTTAATCTCAAGAAACACAACAAAATATAAGTGAGATAGAAAGGAAGTCCTCAAAGGAGATCATAGACATAAACTATACAATGTTTCCACTAAAGAGAGAAATGGCAACAAACTACACAATGTTTCCTCAAAAAGGTCATCGATAACACTCACATCATCGCTAGTCAAGAGAAGGAAAGAAATTGATTAACTAGTGAATAAAACAAACAACATTCCAAGAGAGAGAAGAAATAAGGGATGCTACAAAAAAATCTAAGCATATGAGAAAGGCTTAGATTCCAAGACAGAAAAAAGAGACATGTTTAGACAAGGTCAACAATTTTAACACCAAGAATGCCAACTATACACATTAGTCTAGTCACAGTAATGAATTTAGTCAAGAGTCCTAAAGGCAAGTAAATAATCTATATGATAATCAAATGCATAAGGAAATCCTAAACAAGCACAATATAGGGAAATAGTCTTGTACTCAAGAATGTAACAATACCTCAATTTTATCCAAAAATACATGTAGGCATAGGACAATGGAGATAAGGTATAAGAAGAACTTCAAGCAACTGGAGACAAAGAGCCAACACTCAACATAGTAGGTATAAGAATGACAAGATTGTAGAAAGAAAAATCCTAATACTTTGAGACTAAATGATAAAAATATGTGATGTGATGCTCATGTGAACAACCACAAAAGAAGAAGCGAGTAGTAAGTAAGGCAAATACATATAGAGAGCATATCGAAGAAACTACAAGGGAAAATACTTGTAAAGGAAAAAAATATTTAGTCATAGTAACAAATACGAAAATTAAAATATTGTGCAAGACAAATAAGTAATGGGAAAGACAAATTTAGTAACAAGGAAAAAAGGAAAATGCAAACAAGAAAGATTTATGGAGATAAACAACCTTATAGAACAATAATAGCCATTTCCACATGAGAGAATTGGCATAAACAAACAATGTATGTGTATATGTAGAAAGAGCTCTAGGATTGAACACCCAAATAGTAAGCATAAACAGGGTTGACCCACTCTAATACCAATTGAGAGTTATATACGTAGAGCTAACCAAGACCTAGATGAGGGGTGGATATGCCAACCCATGGAATTTTTTTGTGAGCTCTATACCAATTCGGCCAAGCTAGCCTCACAAATGTGAATTAAGTGAATAACATAACTAAAGTACAAGAAAACATCCTCAATTGAACAAATAAAAAATATATCAAATAGCATGCAAAATACTCATACATAATGAAAAGCTATAAAGGATTTTCAATCACTTTAAGACCTCATATAAGGAAACATATTCTATAAATGATGATTTTACTCTCATAGCATGCAATCAAACAAAAACATAGCATGTCAAAAGAAAGAGTCTGACATCTAGTACACAACCAGTGTAAGGAGATACTGACTCTTTAAAGACTCGCACCATACTTATATGCAGTTAAAAGGAAGAGGCAATATAAATTAATCAAGAAGCAGATAGTAAATATTAAAAGATTTCTAATCAGAGTTTAAACCTCAGGATTTTGAAACATACTCGAATTAAACTTAGATTATACTAGCCAAACACTAGAGCATGGACAACACTAGATATAATGAGGTAAACATACATAGAACCTCTACTTATATGGAAACATCCTTGGGTTGTTTATGTAAATCACTTAGTAGTAAAAAAATCCACTAAGCAATAAAATAATTACAAGCCTGATAGAAATAAAACCTCATTATCTCTATTAGTCAGGACCACTATCAAAAATGACTATTATTGCCATCATTTGTTGCCTCTATAACTACTCAGTTCGAGACATGAACTTGACTTTCCTACAAACCAACACCATTTGATGTAGTGTGATCAACAACTAATGATTAATAATGTGTAGCAATGTGAACAAATGAGCTTGAGAGCCATTCTCAATCACAAACCATGAAAATCCATCGTGGCAAGCACATTCAATCATGAACCATAAATCATGTATGTAAGACACATAATCAACCATGTATTGCACATAGCTAACAATTTGAGAAAAATAACCAAACTATCCAACCCAATCTCATAGCGTTATGTCTTACACATCAAGTAAAATAGTCAAGAGCTCAACACTCGAGCACTCTATTTTACCCACAACACTATAGAACAAACAAGAAATCAATCAACTGACACACGACACACAACTCATAACCACACAAGCTCCTCATAACAATCCACTCATAAACACCGCCTCGACTTACTCACCACTCAAGAGCATAGGTTTTCTCACACATTCATGAATCACTAATATTGAATACCACTTAAGGTAATAGTGATTCAAAAATAGAAAATGAGATATCAATTTCATATAGCTCTGCTACAATTTTTTGAGATAGGAAACAAGAAGAGAGGGGTATTTGTAGAACTCACCCAAGCTCACGACCAACCTCACTGAGGCCTTACGGAAGGTCCACACCAATAACCTTATCGATGGTTCATCAATGGGTCCAACGAGGCCTTTGTTGAGGAACTTATTGAGGTGCCAAAAATTCCTTACTAATTTCCATAAATACCCATAACCAAACCAAGACAAATACTAGTTATAGCACACTACAAAAACCAACCCTATGGTGTGTGAAAACATTCTCACATACAAATTATACCTAACTATATGCGTGTATGGATTATTGACTATCAGTAATCAACCTTACATAGAAGAAGAAAAATACAATGAGTAAATATATAGGAAGAAAACAATGACACAAAGAACTATAGGACCTACACTAACATAAAATTGTTTTGACTAAGTGAGTGTGTATCTTTAGTAATTGACCTTACATAGAGGAAGAAAAAAAATTAGATAAAATAAATAGACTTGATGTTTTGCACACATGGAATGCCAACAAAAACACAAAGGACTTACATGTCTTACAATCTCCCCCTTTGACATGTCAACTGTGATACTAGAGAGATTGATTTTAGATTTATATTGGAGTAACTCTAGATTTAAATAAAATTGACAATTAATTAAAGGAGTAATTAATCTGTCAAGTTTTGTTTACGCCCGAATTTGAAGTTCCATTATTCTACAAGACTACTCCTTAACAATAACGTAAACCATGTTACACCTGAGAAAAATGGTTAATTATATATAACTACATCATTTATTGATAAATGAACATATTTGTTAACGTGATAATTTATGCGAGTTAAAAATATTTGTTTGTGAGGGCATTTTGGTAATTTTGAGTATAATATTTAATTTAATTAATTTGATTAAATAAATAGTATTTAATTAATAAATTATAAAAATATCTTTTCTCACACGGTGTGGGAGGCTTGTTTTAGTTTGGTATTTAGTAAATATTAAATATGATTTAATATGTAAATTGAATTAAATATTGAGGGAATAATTAAATAGAAAGTTAATTACAGATTGCAAATCAAATGAAGACCCAAAGTGGATTGATTTTTGATTTAGTGAAAAGTAAAATCATAAGGGTTAGGATTTTGACCAAACAAGAGTCTTGAAAGACTCTATGGCCGACGCCCCTGTTAAAGTGGTGGGAGACTTTAGATAGTTTCCTTTTTAACTATAAATTGATTTGTATAAGCTAATTTTAAATTGGAAGAGAATTATAATTAAATTACAACTCTAACACATTATAAATGGAGATAAAATTCATACCCTATAGGAGAAGTCGTCCTTGGCTAGCCATATTAGAACTTTTTGCAGAAATTCCAAAAACTCATTTGAGGGTGAAAATTCTGTGAGACAAAATTTTCCAAAAACACCTTATGAGAAAAATAGTTTTCTTCTTGGATCCTTTGGGGTATTCAGCTTTTTGGATGTTCTAGTATAGACTATAACTTTATGGTTGATCAACTTGAAGTTCAAGATCGTAAACACTTTCTGGTTCATATAATCTTTCGGAGAAAGCTTGAAGGATCGAAGTTTCAAATTTGATATTACTCTTCTTACAATTGGAAGTTATAAATTCTATTTGTTTTTATGATTAAATATATTAATAAAATTAAAAGAATCATAATTTTAATTTTTTTTGTTATAGCACGTTTATGCAAAATCGATAAAGATTCTACTAAACTAACAAAGATTGTATCTTTATCGTGGTTTTCTTTTGAATCAATACCAACAATTGCATCCAGAACATAAACACTACAAAAATTCTAAAAGAAGGCACTTTCCAAAGGGTCATCCATCTCTTATTTTCTCCTAAATAAGCATGCTTTACAATGGAGTTCTAAGCAAAAGGTTGTCCAATCCTCTTAGAAATCAACTAGTGATTAGATAATGGACATTAACCTTTTTAACTTTATCCTTCCATGGTTTGAGCTATTGTTTCCTTATGATAGGATAAAAAAATAAAAAGGTACTTAACAAAAGTATACCCAAGATCCAGAAATGTTCATTCTATAAAAATGAACGGCCATTATCTCAAGAGTGCATTACCTTGGTGTCCTTAGCAGTCAGAGTTCTAAAGAATAAGAGTATCCTCACACTCATTCAGATCCACCCATACTTAAGCAATATATAACTTGGCCCAAAATACCATTAGTAAAAAAGAAATTTAGAAGCAAGTGTTCACTTCAAAATTGACTCCAAACGTTTTAGTATGGGGTGATCCAGAATATCATTGCTTATAAAATCTTTTGCATGAAAAAACCCAGGAAAGTTGAGAGCCACATCAGCTTCAAATGTCATTTTCCAAGCCACCGTGTCCCATCCTAGGGCTGGGAGTCACTTCTAGTCTATACGAGTATAATTTACAAAACATTTCACTCCAGCTTAGATGCATTCAGAAAGTCAACATCAACTACCTATTGCACACCCAAGAAGATTCTACCCGTAGAGTTTTGCAATACTATCTGGAAGACCTCTAGACAAAATGTATGAAGTAAATGGTACATTAGGATTGTACTTAGGAACTAAGTTGTATTCTAACTGTCATCCCAAACGACATACTAGATGATGATGTCACTATGGGGTCCAAAAGTCTCCTCTATCCATGGCATGTCCTGATTCTCCCTAGTCAGTTTGTCATCCGATGCAAACGTCTTCTTTATTTTATCAAGTCTCATGGTAGAGCTAGCAAAGATTGGTAGCTGTTGAGAAGCAAGTCCAAGTTTGGATGTACGACCCTAAAATTTCAAATGAAAAACTTAAATCCTTGTGCCCAAGAGGCACTAGTGTTTGTATGCCACATGATTATTGGACTCTATGTAATCTTACATTACCTATTTTCTGGTAGTTGGGAGGTTCACAATAGACTTTTGGACTTTTTCCCTCTCATATGTCAGAGTCATCTATTGCAAGAAGCAATATTTCCAAATGCAAGACAACTTGGTAGCATTACTGGTCTTTCTTGGGGTGTTCTTGGATCTTTTTAAAGTCTTCTCAACAACCTCTATAGCTAGACAAATTCTATGATAATATGCAATTCTCAAGTAAATATTGGTCAGACACAGGAGTACACCAGGAACTTTCAAATATATAATGAAAAAACAATCATGTCATTCCTATTCTTCTTGTTTCCATAAACCTTTACTAATAGTTTCACCTGGTTTCATAATTCAATTGAAGTTGTACAAATAGTTTCACATGGTATTCCTAAAACACCGTGTCAGGTAGTTATTTAAGCATTAAGTACATCCTTGTTGTCAAGAAGGCTAGAAGTCCATCTATGCAACAGGCTTCATATTTAGAGATCCTGCTCATCCAATCATAGACTAGTCATCTAGAACTCATGATTATTCAGTAAATCTAACCAGATCTTACTTCAAGTTTGACTTACTTCATCATAAGTTTGATTCATCTTAACCTTTCAAATAGGAGTCCAACTAAGATACAAAGTCTATTATTGGAACGCTTGTCTCCACAAAATTGTTACTGTGCAGAGTAATTGATGATAGTAGCTTCCTATTCAGTTAATACAACCCCAAAAAAACTAGACCACCATGTCGTACCTAGGTGAATTAACTAGATCACCTAGTCAACCAAATACAACATAGGAAACCTAGGGGCCTAAATTTTAGGGAAAATTCACTTGGTACACATGGTACCCTCTAATTCGCCATGTCATCATTGATAGGTCAAAGATGGTACATTTAGCATATAGTCAAATGCATAGTCAGTAAATAGAGGTAAATCTGAGCACAGAGCATATTAAGAAAATATTTTCCCATAAAATATTTAAATTAATTTGATATTATCTAAATTAAATCATATATGATATATTGGGATTTGGTAATATCTTCTCTGATTTTATATGCCTTTTTTCAACCCCATAAATAACCTCGTAATTTAATTATAAGGTATTTCATCTCTAGTATTTTCTACTAGTTCAGTTTATCTTTATTATATAACAAACTTAGGCCCCAAAGTGAATATGACACTCACAATATCATTCCTTCCAATTTTTTGTTCTTCATTTATAGAATTGACTTGGCAAGAAAATGGTGATTGTAAAAATCGACTTCAACAAAATATATATAGAGAGAGAGAAAGGGGGAGGAAGAGAGAGAGAGACGGATATAAAGAGAGAGATTAATGTTATATGAATATAAAAGAAAAATATCATAGACTTGGAAGTAGTATCCCTTCTACAAAAATATTAAAATCAAATTGACAAAATTAAAACCTAAAATATTAAAAATAAATCCAAAATTTAGCTAAATTTTTTTTTCCTTATGGTAGGTTCAATAAGATGAGTTACATAATTCTCCATATATATATATTGTTGATATTAATTTTTATCAACATTGATGATTGGTTGTATCTTTTTTTCACGTGGTCCTAAAAATGGGGAATACACCGTTTGAACCTTGGACTACCATAGGTTGTGGTGGCCTTTGGCCCTCTTATGCTTAATTAAGTTTGGGTAATTAAAGATAAAGGAGAAAACTAGCATCTCTTCTTGTGCTCTTGGGAGGTGATTAGAGATTTAGGGAGAGATTGTGTATTATAGTGACACTTACCCATTGTGATAGATTTATCTTAATGTCGTCACTATCTCTCCATAATTATACCTTTTGTCGGATAATAAGGAGGTTATTTATTGGTCATTTATCATATTAGATATTTATTGGGTAATCATGTTCATCTACTGATTCAATACCTACTACGTTGATCTTTGAGTCATCTGCTAACTAGATCTTTTATATTATTCTATATGACATGGATTAATTTACACCTAACATTAGCCTCCTAAGCCTAGGTATATTGGCTAGAAGGTCTATCTTTTCATTCAATTATGATAGGGTTTAGGACCCTCTAAGCCATACTAAGGGTTTAGCACATACGTTATGCATAGTAACATCTTGTTACTAAGGATTTTTTTCAATTCTCAATCAAACTTCTAATTGAGAAGTTATGTCAAAGTCAAATATGGAATTTAATAGGACAACTTTCCCTCTATTTTGGAGGGAACCATTTGGAAAGTTAGCTCTGAAGTTATAGGGCATCTTGCACCTTCCATACAACTGAGTGTACCTCTCTATGGTATCTATAAGAGGTGTCAGACTCTTTGATTCTACATAGAATATGCTTGACTGATAGGACTTTTCTTGAGTCCTTAAACTCTCTTTCTTAGATGTACTTCATTTTGTACAAGTGTGAGGTTACACTTGTATATTTTTTTGCAATTGAGAGCTAGTCATATTCATACCTACAATATTGTGTACTAGTGGTATAGATTGAACCCACTTATGAAGGATGGAAGGACGAACAGGAAAAGTTGGATCTGGTTAACATGTGCACATATCGGGATGGAGATGGATCAAAAAGGTCTACATGGTATGACAGCCAAGTGGAAGATGCATGAAGATGTGACCAATAAGGATCCTTTTGGTCATGGTTGTCAAGCCTTGGACTATCTAGCCGTAGTCTAGCTTGAAAGTTCTTACTTGTTAACGAGCCAATTAGTGGCTATCCATCTGATGGGTCCTTCTCTAAGGTACTTTTGTTTGGTTAAGTTGTAACCAAGGGTCATAACCTAAGTGATAAGTCTTGTTTGTTTAGGTAATGTGGCTCCTTTGGCTATATTCATAATGATGATTTTTGGATCCTTAAAGGGATTTGTCTATTAAATGAGCTCTTTCTTTTGGAAGGGCTTCATAAGTGTGGGGGTTCTAATACTGCTCTTATATATATCCCTACTCTTTAACACTTAGGCTATTCTTTTGTTGTAGCTATTTTTCTAGCTTATTCACTTTTTTCCCTTAACAAAGTGAAGTTTCATGGATGCATAGAGGTGTAGACTTTTTTGAAGAGCCAAAGAAGTAAAAGGTCATATCCTAGTCTACTTAATAAATGAAATGCTTGACTCATGCCTGCTAAATTTTTAAACTAGATGAAAGAGGACATGAAAAAGTGCATCATTAGATGTGCTTGTTCTCTTTGAGGATGCATTATGTGCATATCTTGGAAAGGCAATCGATAAGGCTCCTTGGCTCATTAGATAGAAGTTTGTACGAGGTAGAAGTCTATGCTTTGAGACCATCAATCAGTCTTGGGGATCAAAGATGTCTTGATAATTCATGTTCTTTGGGCTTTATACTTTCTAAGTGAGTTTCTTACTGAGGTTTGCACCTTGTACTAGGTGTACTTGAAAGGGACAACCCTTAGACCTAGATTGTAAGCTCTAGCTTTTTATTTTTCTTCAAGTATTTTTTTATTACTTACTACTGATTATAGATGGTATGGCTTTATATTCAGTTGAGTTGGATACTTCTACTATGACTTCATTGTGGTTGTCCCCCATTCCAAACAACCTAGAGTCCATATAGCTTTTGAGCTATGACATGCCTAGTAGAATTTCTAGGGCCCAATAGTTTTACATAGGCTTAGATCATAGGTTAGATTTATGTTATACATGCCACATTGCTATGCTATTTTTATACTTTTGACTCCTATTCTTGTGATTCTGTACATATGTTGCAACTTTGTGCTTTATTTACTTTTTGAAAGCAAGTTTTGGTCAGGCCCATTTCAGACCTCGTTTGTCTCGAGATTGTAGGCACTTTGTGAGTTCTTTTCTTATACGGAGTCATGGTCCATTATGTTGGTATTAAATGGTGCATACTTATTATAAATTAGGCCCAAAGTTTGGAGTAAGACAATTGCATAAGAGATAGAGAGTGGCATGATCGGTTCATAGTGTGGCAATTTTTCAACCTAGGATGATCTGGATGGCTACAAGTTCACATATGGTTAGCCATATTTCTGCCTGATTGGCCACATGTCCATCTATGCATGGCATGTCTGAACAACTATGTCCCTTGTATAACCCATAATGTCCCTATCTAGCCAACCATGTGTCCATTTGATCGACCACCTCTCCACGTGGACGAGCTTAGCTGAATTCAATTTGTGATGTGTCCATCTAAAATTTTTCATAATCATGTAAGTAATTCTTATTATTCTGAGTCAAGGTGGTTTATTTGAGCTAGGGTGTACCCAGTCAACCAACCTCATGATTAGTGCACTTGAGCCCATTAATTCACTTAAGTACTTGCCAATCTTGGTGGAATATTCTATCATATTATGAGTATCTATGGACTTTATTCATTTTTGGCGATTTTCATTAATAGCTAGGGTTGGAGACCCAAGGTCCACAACATGAGTTTGAATGGATAGTTTAAGTATTTTAGCAACTCTAAGAATCAGGGCATTCTTGTTGTCTATTCATAGATCAGTCAAGGGCGTTCTCAAGATCTGTCATACAAGGGTGTAAGGATCCTATTAAGCTAACCATCACATTGGTTTTATTATGGATTAAAGAACATATGCTTAGATTGCATCCTATATATAGCCAAAGGTACTAGCTTCTATAGATGGTAGACATAAGCCTTTATCCTACAAAGATAGAGTGTGCCTACGGAGTTACTGTAATCTCTTGATTGTTATAGGTGTAACCTCAAGGTTACTGTCATGGGAAATTCCCAGAGTTTTTGTTTCACAATCTCTTTCTTTTTTTCATTTGGATTTCCCTCATCCTTATTGAATCCATCATCATAGACAAGTATGGCCCAAATACCTACAAAAAAATACATATGTATTAGTAGAGAAAATTCGTTACAATAGTCATGGTGGGACATTGTCTGTATCTTGTGCTAGTTTCTTATGAGTGGTATCTTGTGCCACTTTCTTCTCTTTCAAGACAATTATTATCTATAGAGCTTTTAGTGGGGATGATATATCAGAGAAAAAGCTCCTGCTTATATGTAGGAAAGGCCTTTTTAATCTTCTGTTGTAGGTCATTCCTAGCATGTGTTCACCTCTTAGATGTGTACCTTCTAGGCATCATGTAAATTTATGTAATGTAAGACGAGTTGGAGAATTATTTCAAGCCTTTGGTATGTGAGTGGACACATCCATTATCCTAATATTGGACAAAATGCATTTGGGAATGATGTGTTACTCTATTAAGTCAATAGGCATGCTTGGTTTATTTTATTGATATCATCAAGTGGACTTGGGCATCTTGAACTTGAAAATGCATTGCTCATAAGGGACCTAGGTATATTTCTAGAGTATATTCCAAGGGTACTCTCCCATTACTTTTCTAGAAATATTTCCTACGGAGGTGTGCCAATTGGATGATATGTGATTATTGGACACCTCCTAGCGGGTCATAATAAAATTTATTGATGGGGTGAAATTTTAATGTTGTACACCTTACTTTATTGCATAGATGTTCTTGGCATATCATATATATCCTTGGCTCTTATTCATGCACTTCTTTACTTGTAGTTTTATTTTTGTACCTGAAAGTGGTCTCATCTATTTTTGAGATTGTGTACCTTTAAGTCAGTGTGCAAAAGTATGAGGATGTACTAACAGAGAATAAAGTGTGGATTCTAAACCCAAAGTGAGATAATGCACAGAGGATTGGACATCATTTCTCGACCCACGACTAAGACCTATCTAGTCGACCCACTTGTCCATCTAACTATGTCCCTGGCTAACCACATCATGGCTGGCCGACTATGCTCCTAGTAGGGCATGTCTGATCTTGGCCAACCATGTATAGTTCTAGCCTACCACATCTATTCCTTGTCTACCTGGTAGGGCAATGGTACGATCTTTGGCCAATGTATTTATTCAGTTGAACAGCCTGTGGTTTAATGTTCAAGTGATCTTTAACTTGTGTACCCATGGTTTATTTTCAATTAAGGCCTTGTTTTTTTTGCATGAAGTTTATTAAAATTAGATTTTTTTTGGCCCAAAATTTGCTTATCTAAGCCTCGGGCCTATCAGTATCCTACTTGGAATCCTTAAACTTGTCCAGTGGTCTAAACATGAGATGCCTCTTAACTTAGAAAATGTTTGCTGTTAAATTGTTGAGCTTTCACTTCCCATGAGGGGTGTCGAATAAAACATTTATAGACTTAATGGTCATACTCTTGACAGTCAAGGCTCGATCTATGTGATCCATCATATGATATGGTATGACCTATTTGGTGACACACTATCCTATTTGGCACGGCCTAATAGGTATGCTTATAGACTATTTTGACTAAAATATTGAAGTGTAGATTGTATGGCCTATGGGGCAATAGTAATGTATAATTTATGGTCTATAAGGAAACAATTTGGCTTTGAAGCATCAATGTAGACTATATGACCTGTTAGATGATGGTTTGGGCTATTCAACCTCTGAGTCAACACCATAGCGCTTAGGGCATTAGAATATACCATATGGAGTCCTTGCTGATAGAAAATAGTTGTATGTCTTGTGGCTCACAAACCAAAATGGTCTGTAATATGTTCTTTATCATGTCAAGGTGGATATATGGTCCCATCCCTCAAAATTTTCCATGTACTTCAAGGGTTCATTAATACCATCTAAGGTGCCCAATGTTGGGCATCTTAAACTTGTATAGGTATGAAGTAACCACTACTTTTGGTATAAATGAGGACTCAATCAAAACAATTAAATCTTAGTTAGGGTAAACCTTGATTCAACCTTTATTGCATACAAGTTGAATGATAGTTGAATAGATGATTTTTGATATCTCATCTTGATAATGACTTCTGGGGTGGCTATTAGCTACTAAAGCCACATGATTAACATGGCAAGTTTGGATAGCATTCCATACCTATAAGACTTGATATGGTTATTTGATCGTGTGGATCGCAATGGACAAAAGCTATTGAAAGTGGTCCTAATCGATCAAGGATGGATGGTCAAAGGGATACTTCTTGAGCATCCATAGATGGATGAATTTGTAATTTGGGAGATGCCATATGGACATTCTCTGGAATGGGAAATGGACCAGGAGCTTGTGGAACTTGGAGGCATTCCAGAACGTACAACTTGAATTACACCCTTCATTATGTTGAGATGGGTATCGGTATCTATTTGATCTCTACAACAAAAAATCAATTTGACACAATATGGAGGAGCAAGTGTAGGTACAATAGGTCATGGGAATGTTAGACGGACTAATAGTCGATTAGGCCCTGTAATTCCCATCTGAATGTTAGAACTCGTTCATTATTTCATTCTTTTTTAAAGAAATATCAATCTCTCTTCAAGAACAGTATAAATATTGATGACCTAAAAAGAAGATAATATTTTTCCAAATATTCTTTAGATGTATTAGATGAATGAAACAATGAATGATCATTTCTCCATAAGTTTGATTGAATTGGATGGGTGAATGGTCTCTCTATACACACAATTTGGCACATCTATTTCCATATGTGCATAAAATAATATTGAATATACATATATTGAAATTGTCTCATCAAGAGGATTCCAAAACCAGTTTTAGTTCTCTAAGAACTAGTCTAGATGTAGGTGAACTAGGTTAGAACCATTTCTAGTTTGTTCGATGAACCAGACTAGTTATTCCTTTTTTTGGGGGTAACAAATTTTTGGCCGATTCCTACTTATGCTAGTGGCATTTGCGGTCTCATACTATGTCCATTCACCGCAAAATTTTGGTGATGGCTTCGCAACACGTGATCTTTTCAGTGGTGATATCTTATTTTTCAACAATGTAAAAATTTCCAGATTTGTCTTAGGATTACTCAACTAGGAAGAAAATTATACATGGGGACTATTTTGTGGGCTATGTTGGTATGCTTGGATGGCTAGGTTTTTCTATCCAGTGGCTGAGAAAGACTCACTTGGAAATGGTGTCAAAAGGAGTTATTGTTTGGTGGCAATGACTGTGGTGCATGTGTATTGGCCCATGGACCAAGGAATTACACATGATTATCTTTCTTGGACTCCATTGTAAGCGAAGCCTCCAGTCCAGAAAGTTATTCTATCATCTTTTTGGAAGGATAGAAGTTCGACCTCTTAAAACCGTGAATAATGTGAACTTCTTTTGGAAAAAAAAATTCTAGTCTTTTTGGGTCCTTTTTTCTAAGGATGTTTAGTTTAGAGTTTGAAAGAACACTACAAATATCTTTTTTCTCTCTAGTTTTTATTCAACTACTAGAGGACAATCGTGATGACTCTACGAAAATAGAGTCATTAGTGCACTTTTTAAATTAATATTTACTTTTTTATTTAATAAATAGTATTTTTATGGCTAAAAAATTAAAATATAAACTTTTTAGTAAAAAGGGGTGAAAATATAATTTTTGGAAATTTTTTTGGAATTTTTATGAATTTTTAACGCAGGACTAATCAGAAGTTGCCACGTCGCATACCACGCAAGCATAGGAGTTGATTGGGCAAGCCACACCGATGCCACGCAAGCACGGAGAACGAATCATGTCGCATCGCGTGTGAGGAGGACGAACACGTGCCACATGTCAGTACCGCGTTCAATCCAAGTTCGAAAATCGGTCAAGACACCATGACACGTGTCACCACGCCATCTGTTCCCGTGAATCACATTGTGCCACGTGTTGTTGGCTCGGCGAGCATGGACTCTGATAGGTCTCTCCTGCCACGCGTTGCTCCCTAATTCGTCCAATGAATTTTTGATGCCACGTGTCGCGTTGTGATTGGCTAAAACTAGCAGTTTTGCTTGTTTTAATCGTAGCCCTTGATTTTAAGCTGATTGGACGGTCCAGATTGCACCTGAGCTTTATTTAAGCCTTTAATCACTCCATAAAACCCTAATTCGCCTCCATTAGCATAATTTTGGTCAGTTTTTAAAGCTAAAAAGAAAGAAAAATTGAAGAAAATACACAATTTTGGTGGAGATTCAAGAGGAAATTAATTCTAAAATTCAAGAGATTGATTTTATTTCTTTTTCTACTCTTTTCTTTATTAATTTTATGTCTTTTTTTTATGAAAAATATGAGTTTTATGAACACAATTATGTGTAATTAATTTATTAATCTAGGGATCTTATGAACCCAATTTTCACCATGTGATTATCTAATATTTTTTTCCAATTATAATATTAATTTAATTATATTATTTAATCTAATTTTTATGCTATTAATTGTTTGGCCAACAATTTATCTATAGAGGCAATTAAATAGATTTGAGAAAATTATTTAATTGTTTGTCTTGATTAAATAACATGCATAATTTCTAGGAAGAGATGTATGATTTTTATGTATGTGATCTATAATTGATGAACTTAATGAGTAGTATGCAATTTAATTGGCATGAGAGTGTGATTAAATTAATTACTATATGGTGTGTAGTTTACTTAAAAGAAGAATACATCCAAGGTTAGATTCAGTTGATCATGTAATTAATTAATATTATATTGGGGGGATTTTAGTGATTCGCATGTTTAGAAAATTGGGGGATTAAGTATTCTTAGATATTTTCTCATATATCTTTTTAGTATTAAAATCTGATTTAATTAATTATTGTTATTTACTTTTAGTTATTTTAACTTTGCTTTCTTAAGATATAAAAACATCAAAAAAGTTGATTTTTATTATTTTTAGTTTTAAAAATTAGTTTCTAAAAAAATAATCTCCGTGGGAATAATCTATACTTATCATTATATTACTTGTTATGATACATATATTTGTGTATTCATTGTACACATAATTTGTGTGATGATCAAATCGTTTCCATAAATGATACTAGATGTTGATGTGAATTTTTATTAAAATCAATTATTGGTTGTACCTCTCCATCCGATGGACTTGAGAATAGAGAACATATCATTAGAACCTTAGACCATCATGGGGTGTGATGGCATTTGGCTCTCCGATGCATAAATAAGTCTGAGTTGACAATAAAGGAAGAGACTAGTTTCACTCCTTGTGATCTAAGAAGGAGATGAGAAATTTAGGGAGAGATTATGTATTATAGTATTTGTCACTTCTTAAGTTATGATGTGAGATTTGAGATGAAATGTTGTGTGAATTAATATATATAGGAGTAGATAATACATATTGATAAACATTATTTATTGTGATAGACGTATCTTAATATTAGAGTTAACTCTCCATAATTATCTATTTGTTAGATAATTAGAAGGCTATTTTTTTGCCATTTATCTTCTTGGATATTTATCTGGTTGTCATGCTCTTCTCTTAACTCAAAACTTGTTGGATTGATCTCCTATAACATCTCATATTATGTCGTGAATATAACGTGTGAATATATATATATATATTTGTATTTTTTAAAAGTTTTTATTAACTTTTAAAATAATCATTGCAAATTTTCGAAGGTTACGTTAAATTGACCGAGATGACTAATTTGGTAATGCACTGCTTATATATTAGTTATGTAGGCTATATAAGTGTTTTCCTGGTCGTATATTGAAATATCTACGTCGGGGTCAGTTTCACCAAACTTAAAAAAAATCCCTCCTAAATTGGTAGAATCTTGACTGCTCTTGATAGAGCAATGTGAAATCTACTTCATAAATTTAAGGATTTTATTGGTAATAGTAGAATGAATAGTATTTATATATGAATATATTTTTAACTTAATACATCCATTAAACAAAAATAAATTTTTTTATAAAATGTAAAAAGAATCAATAAAATTTAATATAGCAATAAAAAATATTCATATTTCTACTGTATGTTTAAATAACTATGCTAATCACTCACAATATATCCTTTATCATAATACATTTATTTGAATACTAATATTTATATCTATTTATTTATTTATGATAAAAATATTTGTTTATTTATTTATAATAGTAACTTTTAATTAACTAAGTTTATTTATATATTTAAATTCAAAAAATTTCTTTGTTTCATATTAATAAAAAAGCACACTTGGATGTGCATCATGCACGTGTTATTTTTGTGAATGTTTTTGAATTATAATTCTGGCACGGTACATGCAAATATCACATGCATATGCTCATTTAAATAACAAAATATTACCCTTTTAGAAAAATTTATTTCAATAACCAAACATCAGATTATTAGATTAAATTAACGAATCATAATCATTACACGCCTACAATGTTAACATTATAAGGTTACAAGACAATTTTTTCCCAAAACTCGATTCAATTGACTCTTATGATGGCAAGTGTCAATTGCTTTTTTTTGTTTGTTTGTTTAAATAAAACATGAAATAATTGGAGAATCTTTGCGTGTGATAGTAATTGATGAATATTTTCTTATGTGAATTATAAGCTCAATTACAAATGGTATTGGTATTGATAAAAGTATTTGGAAACGCTATGTTCAGGGAAGTGTCTCTGCAGTGGAGGCTTATGACTTGTTACATTTGACAAGGAAAAACAAAGTTTGGGCCAAAGATATTTGGATACCTTTTATTCCTCCTTGACGGTCCCTTTTGTTTTAGATAGTGGTTAATGGTCCTATTGTATTTGTGTTTATGCATTAACTTTCCCTGCATAAAAATACTATGTTTATTAAGATTTTTGAGAATTTTTAATGTATAAGGTAAAGATTATTGCAACTATTTAAAAACACACACAAACACTAATACCTTATACTTAATAACAAGAATGAAAAATATAATTTAAAAATAATAAATAGAAGATATTTCTAAGCCTCACATAGTAGTTGAGAATATTTCTATCAATAGTAGTGGTTCTAGATACTGTTCAAAATTAATGACAGAGTTGAGCAGAAAAGTGACTTCGCTGTCTATTTTTGAGCATGCCAACATTAATGCCTCTTGAATCGGTTGAATGCCTAATTCTTTCACTTTATTATTTCCATAATTTAGTTATTGTTAAATTTAAAAATTATTAAAAACATTTTTTTTTATGTTTAACATATTTATACTATGTCAATTAAAATCTAATACAATGTTTTGATCATTTTTAAAATTAACAATAAATATATTATAAAAATAATAAAATAAAATTTAACAATAACTTCACCCAAAATTTATTGCTCATGAAATGTTTTTTATTGTAACTAGGAAAAGATTTCATGACTACTGTCGGATCCAATATCCATATTTTCAATTAAATTCAATTTAAATTAAATGAAAACTAGCCCTAACAATTTACGCAAAAAGATAAGTTTGAATGTTGAGTATAGCTATATATTATACATCATTTTAATGTTTGACTATAACATTTAATATAGGAATGGTTCTTCACAAAATGCTTTTGTTTCGAAAATATTAGAGGTGTGCATTGGATTAAAATCGTTGATTTTATATTCATCCAATTTGATTTGACTTTTCAATCGAATTAATCATCCTAATCTGCAACCGATCTGATCATCTTTTAAATTCGATCTGTAATCTATTCAAGTTTGATTGATTGAATCTGTCAATCCGTAACCTATTCAGATTGGATCGGTTGTATCTAATCAATCCAACCAATAAACTTAATTAACTCTATTTTTAGTATTTTTTAAATAAAAAATTTAAATTTTCACATAACATAAACTTATTTGAGCTAAAAAACCTTAGTAGAAATAGGAATGATCAATGAGGACATGACTAATGTATAAATGTAAATATATATTTAATTATTTTTGGTAGAATCAGATGAGATTAAATGATATATAGTAAAATTTTGTCATCTTATTCAAACTTAACGGATTGAAAAAAAAAATCATCTCATACGATCTGATGGTCTGATCGAAATCATCAAAAAACTAATGGATCGGATTAATCAAATGATCGAATTTTTTGCACACCTCTAAGCATTATATTACTCACCTTAATGTTTTACTATAACATTTAATATAGTGATGGTTCTTTATCAATTGCTTATACCTCGTAATATGGTAATTAGGCAAGAATCCATCCAATAGAAATCAATAATTACTAATGATATTATTTTATATGTTCAATAACTTCTATTAGTTTCTACAAGGTAATAAGATTCTATTCCAAAAAGTTAATTTATTGAGTGGGTTGACTTATATACTTATAAACCCATGCTCCTATTAATATTTTATCAATATGGGACTTTTTTGTTTTTATCAAGACCATTTTGCTACTATAGGTCCACACTCTGATTCAAAGTTAATCCAATTGATATTTTATGGCTAGCTTCTTAAAATTTGACTTTAACCCACCTTATTTACCAAATCAGAGTTAATCCAATTGATATTTTATGGCTAGCTTCTTAAAATTTGACTTTACCCCACCTTATTTACCAAAGGTTTCAGTATCTTTCCGAGGTCTAAATTTAATGCCTTCTTTTAAACTTTAACTTCAACCCATCTTATTTGCCCAAGATTCAAGGTCCTCCAAGTTGAACTTTTGAAACAAACCCACTCCACTATGAAGTTTAGGAATTTTATTTTAAACCCAACCAAGCTCACATTTCACAACTATAGGCAGCAACTATAGGCTCTAATACCATTTTTCATGCAAATAGGAATTTAATTAGAAATCAAAAAATGAAGTAAAGGAGAAAGATAAATGAAATGCAATATCAACACATCAATTTATAGTGATTTAACCATTGAAAAGCTTAGTCCACTGCATAAGCACAATACTTATATTCCTTATTTTCACCAATAACCACACCACTTCCAAACTATAATTAAGATCAAACTTCTTGGTGCCACATCACAATATCAATAATGTAGTAGTGTCATAAACCTAAATTAGTACCAAAAATTGAATCAAAACCACATAAATTATCAATATAGAACAATTAATTACTACAAAAATGATCATTTAAGTTAATTATGAACCAACTTAAAGTAAGTTTAGAATCAATTCATTGAATTGATTTAGATTGTATAAAATGTTCATTCATTAGTGGATTTTGGATGCCGATGGTCTTGATGAAAATCCATGTAGGTTTCTACATATGTACGTAGCCTTTGCGATTTTACCTAAAAACTATCTATTGTAACTTATCTATAGAGAGAGAAGTAAAATACATCTTCATAGGTAGATTGTGGGGTTTTAGGAGTTCTTGGAGATTTCATGGTGAGAGAGTTGTATGATGAGCTTATTGAGAAGCATACATTGCATTATCATGATTCATAGTGGAATTCTAGGATCAAGTACTCAGTTGAAGATGTAAGTTCTTCATTGTGATCAAACCATGTTAAATAGTTGTGTCATCCCCGTTTACTTTTCTATGATTGATTCATTCCTTGTTGATTAATTGTGGGGTTTGTAATATATTTATTATTGTGATTATTGAATTGAGTTCCATTGGTCGTTCTTGTTTGTCTTATTGCTTGATCGTTGAATAAAGACTCAATTGTCTAGAGTAATGAGGTAATTCACACAAGGTACAAGGTTGTCAAAATGTTAGTGTCTTCATATATTTTAACATATTGATACAGATAGAAAGTTGCAATATGCAACTAATTGCTAAAAATAATTTCCTTTTTTTTATTATAACCAAATAACAATGGTGGCAGCATGTGTGTAAGTGATGGGTGAGGTACATAGGAATTAGTTAGGTTGGATGAGTGTGCGTGAGTGTACAGAAATGATTAGGTCCAAGGCCTATAAAATCCATGCATGACCACAGCTAAGGATCACTCTGATTTTACCCAATTCTTAGTGTTTCTCATAATAGTAATTTTGTAATTTACTCTAAGAACAACCAAAGAGTTACTCTTGTTAATCAATACAAATATAATTACCTTGCTTCTTCTTATTCTGATTCTTGCACTACATTAGAAATTAGTATCAGAGCTTAGTTTGACCTCCAAATAGATGGCAAAGTCCGACAACCAGACTATTGGCAACGACAATGTTGAGGCGAAGAACCTGTGGAATACAATAGTTGGCCTTGAAAACCGCTTTGAGCAGAGGATTGTGGAGGTGTCGCAAAACCTTCAATAATCGCTCCTACGTAACACCACTCAAATTCAAACCCAGTTGAGTGAGATTTAGAGGCAAATTAAATCGCAAGGAAAGGAAGTTCTTCATGATGAACATTCATTGCACCTACCATCTCATTGTGTCATTGAGTTTCCTCACCATTGCGTCTACCCAGACTCAAACGATGACCTTGCAACACCACCAGACGTAAACCCCATAAATGTTGGGTTCGATGGAGGCACTATTGCCTAGGTGGGTATCAAGTGGGAGAGAAGGCTCGAGAAGAAAAACATTGTAATAGACCATTCGACAGCGTGAGAGGCTATTACATAGATTGTTTTAATTTCCCTCGTGAGTGGGAATGCTATGGTAAGTAGTATTACCGGCTTACCGTGGAACTGCCTATTTTTACGAGCCATTCTCACATTGAAGAATTCTTGGATTGGTTGGTTGTTATTGAAATATTTTTTATTATATGGAAATATAAGAAGAGAAAAAAGTAAAATTAGTTGCTTATAAACTCAAAGGTGGAGCCTCTTCTTGGTGGGAACACATGAAAAATGAAAGGAGGTTGAGAAGAAAGGCACCAATCACCTTTTGGGAAAGAATGAAGATATTGATGGTGCAACAATTTTTACAAGCTAATTATGAACAGCTTCTTTACCGGCAATATCACCAGTCCCAGTAGGGAAGGAAAAGTATCATTGAATACACTGAAGAACTCATGAGGCTTGGCTTGTGATCTAACATGTGGGAGCAAGAACCCTAAAAGGTTGATAGATATGTGCAGGGTCTAAATTATCCTATTAGAGAAAGACTAGAGTTGAACCAAACCTTGTGGTCTGTCAACCAAGCCAATAGCATGGAACTAAAAGTGGAAAACCAACTAGCTAGACATAGAAAATCCACACCCTTTAGGTCTCATTTTAGTGACTCATCTTCCAGTAAAAATCTGAATGGTTTCACCTTAAAATGCACCCCACTGGTCACCACATAACCCATACCAATTCCAAAAGCATCCACCCCTAAACCTAATAACCCAAACAACCCACTTCCAAAACCTAACCCCTATGCCAAACCACTACCTATAAAATGTTTTAGGTTCTATCAACAAGGGCATAGATCTAATCAATATCCGTAACTAATTTGGTCATTGAATTTGAGTATTCAGATGATGAGTTTGGCCCACTATATCTAGATGACTTGGAAGAATCATAGCCCACTGAAGGTGATGAAGGTGACACGGCTTTAAGTTGCATAGTATAGAAAATGTTGCTATCACCAAAATAACCATCACCATCAAAAAGACATGCCATTTTTAGAATAAGGTGCACAATTCAACATAAGGTATGTGACGTTATTATTGATAGTGGTAGTATTGAAAATATTGTCTCACGTGTACTGGTGAAGTCTTTAGGACTGAACACTTAACCCCATCCCCATCCATACAAAATAGGATAGATTAAGAAAGGGAGTGGGGTTAAAGTATAAGAGGTGTGTAGGGTATCATTTTCCATTGGAAAATTTTACACAGATGAGGTGCATTGCGATGTGGTGGAAATGGATGCCTATCAAATTCTTTTGGGAAGACCCTAGTAGTATGATGTAGATGCAATACAAAAGGGCAAACCAAACATCATCATTTTCACTTGGAAAGGTACCAAGATAGCCCTGTTCCCTACAAAGGAAAACCTATCTACCCCTACCAAATCAAAAATGCTTCTTAACTGCAAATCCAACCAATTTGACAATGAAATCAGAAAGGGCTAAAGTAGTGCTAGAATTAGTGGCTATGAAAAAACAGCCAGTCACTCATGCCATCCTTGATGCTGTTACAGAAATACTATCTACCTACGCTGACCTTACACCAACTGGCCTACCAAACATGTTAATACCATTAAGAGATATTCAACACCACATAGATTTCATACCAGGTTGTAATCTTCCTAATTTACCCCACTACCGAATAAACCCCGAAGAGTATGAGCTCGTACAAGAGATAGTAGAAGACCTCTTAGATAAGCATCTCATCCAAGAAAGCAAGAGTCCATGTGTTGTGCCTACACTACTTGTACCCAATAAGGATGGAATAATAAGGATGTGTATTGATAGCAAAGCTATTAACAAGATCACGGCCAAGTACATGTTCCCTATTCCTAGATTGGAAGATATGCTTGACAAGCTATAAGGTTCCACTGTCTTCTCTAAACTTTATCTTCGCAATGGGTATCACTAAATTTGCATAGGAAAAGAAGATGAGGAAGATGGCTTTTAAAACCAAAGAAGTATGAATGGCTTGTCATGCCATTCGGGTTATGCAATGCTCCCAACACCATCATGAGATTAATGCATCACGTTTTGAAACCTCTTAATGGTACTTGTGTAGTCATGTATTTCAATGATATCCTAATCTACAACAAGAACCCTAACGAGCATCTAGAACATTTGTAAGCTGTCTTAGAAATATTGAGGGAACATAAGATTTTTCTCAACCTCAAAAGGTGCAAGTTTATGATCACTAGACTCCTTTTCTTTGGATATGTTATTAGTTGTGAAGGCATCTCAGTGGATACTAAGAAGATTGACGCCATCCACTCATAGCCTAACCCAACATCAATACATAAAGTCAGGAATTTTCATGGCTTGGAAACGTTTTCCAAAAGGTTCATAAAAGATTTCAGCTCAATTGTAGCACCCATAACCAATTGCCTCAAGAAAGGGTAGTTTATTTGGGGAAAAGAGCAAGAAGATAGTTTCCAACTCATCAAAGAAAAATTGTGCACAACCCTAATCCTAATTCTGACAGATTTTGATAAAGTATATGAGGTTAAAACATATGCATCCATAGCGGGAATTGGAGTAGTACTATCCCAGGGTGGCAAGCCTATTGAGTTCTTTGGCGAGAAACTCAGTGAAGCACACCAGAAATAGTCCACTTATGACCAAGAATCATACGTTGTCATTTGAGCCCTCAAACACTGGGAGTATTAACTCATTTCAAAGAAATTTATCCTTCATAGTGATCACTTGACACTCAGATGGATCTACTCCCAGAAAGACATCTCAAGAGCCCATACAAGATGGGTCATCTACCTATAAAGGTTTACATATGTATTCAAGCACAAAGAGAGACAATTAAACAAAGTCGTTGATGCAATTAGTTGGAGGCATACCTTACGAACTACCCTCAAAACTGAAATTACGTGTTTTGACACTCTCCCTGAACTATATATGACAGATGAAGATTTTGTAGCTGTCTGGACCTAATGTAACAACCATGAACCTGTACATGATTTCCATTTGTAAAATGGATATCTCTTTAAAGACAACAAATTATGCATCCTAAAAACCAGCTTAATGGAATACCTGATACAAGAACTTTATGCTAGGGGACTTAGTGGTCATACTAGTAGGGACAAAACAATACTATTGGTGGAGGAAAGTTTCTACTAGCCTCACCTACGAAGAGATGTAACTAAATTTATGCGGTAATTAATGCTCTATTTACCAAGGAGCTAAGGGAAGTAGTCAACACACTAGCATATACTCTTTTATGCCAATTACTATAACCATTTGGGAAGATCTTAGCATGGATTTCATCCTCATGCTACCGGTAAGCAAAAAAAGAGTAGACTCCATCTTGGTGGTAGTGGGTAGGTTCTCAAAGATGTCCCACTTAATCCCATGCGAAAAGGTCTTTGATGCTAGCAACCTAGCAACTATCTTCTTTTAAGACATTGTTAAGCTGTATGGCATTCCTAAAACCATAACCGTTGATCGTAATGTGAAGTTTTTGAGTCACTTTTGGGGAGAATTTTGGCACAGGTTTGATACCAACTTGAATTTTAGCAACGCCTATCATCCACAAACAGATGGGAAAACAGAAGTAATCAACATAATAGTAGGTAGCATGCTCAGATGTTTGACTCATGAAAAACCTCAAGAATGGGATTTGTATCTTCCCCAGATTGAGTTTGTCCTCAATAGTGTCACAAATCATACCACCAATCACTCACCTTTTTCAATTATCTACACCAAAGTACCTAACTTCAGTATAGATTTGCAAATCATACCCAATTCAAAGAACAAAGTTGCTAGTGTATGGGTTACTGATTATATTCAATTCTATTGGGAAATTTGAGAGCATATCGAGAAGACAAATGTATAATAAAAAATGTAGGTTGATAAGCATCGTAGGCCTACGCATTTTAAAACTGGTGAACTTGCTATGGTGCACCTCAACAAACATATGTTATCACAAAGAAATTGTTCCAAGCTTCAGCTCAGAAACTATGGCCCTTTTAGAATTCTTAAGAAAATCAATGACAATGCTTATGTCATTAATCTCTCCAAAGACTAGAATATTTTCAACACATTCAACGTAACAAATCTTCGCAAATACTACCATATAGACGCAGTTGATGTGATCAATCTGAATTCGAGGACGAATTCTATTGAAGCGGAAGACTGTATTGTAGATAGAAAGTTGCAATCTACAACTAATTGCTAAAACTAATTTCCTTTTTTAATTTTCTGTTATAAGCAAATAACAATACACATGGTGGCAACATATGTATGAGTGATGGGTGAAGCACATGGGAATTAGTTAGGCTGGGTGAGTGCACGTGAGTGTATAAAAATGGTTAGGCTCGAGGCCTATAAAATCCATGCATGACCACAGTTAAGGATCACTCTAATTTTACCCAAGTCTCAGTGTTTCTCATAGTAGTAATTTTGTAATTCACTCTAAGAACAACCGAAGAGTTGCTCTTGTTAATCAATACAAATAATGATGCAACGAAGACTGCATCAATCCCACATTGCTAATGAAGCTAAGTGGTAAAGTGCTTATAAGGGGTATGTACTCTCTAAATTACATGACACGTTTTAGGGTATTAGGCAACTACACTGGGAACAAAGTTGTGACGTCCTGTTGAACTGTTAAGTCATGGTCATGGACCCGCTAAACTTACAATTATTGACCAAAGAGGAAAATATTGTGCCACATGGAGTAGGATCCCGCCCCGCTATCTACAATATAGAACAATCTTCCTACATTTGTTGGTATCAAAGCCATGACCCAATTGGGCCATGTGGGCTTGCGATCTTCTTACAAGGACGTAAGGCTTCCTAAGTAGGGGTATATGATGCAGTGAAGACTACATCAGTCCCACATCAATTAAAAAGCTAAGTGGTAAAATGCTTATAAGGGGTGGGTACTCTCTAAATAGCATGATGCATTTTAGGGTGTTAGGGAACTGGACCCTAGGAACAAAGTTGTGACATCCAGTTGAACTGTCATGTAATGGTCGTGGACCTGTTGAACTTATAATTATGGACTAAAGCGGACAATATCGTGCCATGTGAAATAGGACCCCGCCTCGCTGTCTACAGGATGGAGCAATCCTCCAACACCACATATGAATACATATTGTTAAGTCATAAACCACCCATGATGAACATGTGTCCGAAATTAGAGAAATTTGAACACTTATAAACTTTTATTCACAAAAAGTTATAAATTATAGTAAAAACTTGAAAACTTGAAAACAAAAAAAATGAAGGAACAAAAAAATCCATGAATTACAAAAAACATAAAAAGGGAATTTTGTTTAAGAAAAAGGCTAAAGGGCTTTGTTTGTTCCCAAATTATATGTTTATTGACAAAATTACCCAAACTAAAAAAGAACATTTTCATCCCCAAATTATGAAAAATAAGCAAAAAAGTCCAATATTATATTTTATGTTTACCATGTTATATTTTAAAGTCAACTTCTCACGCGAATGTCACTTTAACCATGGTTAACTCTGACATATATACCCTAGTTGCCTTTCTAGTTCTATGGCGCCAAAGTATTTTAAGGGTCTTAATATTGGCAATAAAATTGGACACTAAAAAGGGGAAAATTTAGCAAATATTAAACTATCTACCTTTGTTCTTTTCGTTTAAATCTTTCATTAAATTGGTTGAATTTTCAACCTTTTAATGTCCAATTTTATCGTAAAAATTAAGGCCCTTACAATACTTTGGTACCAAAGAATAGAAAGGGTAACTCTAGTATATCTTTGGGGTTATCCATGTTTAAATTGAAGTTCACATGAGTGAATTGTGATAAATTATTACTAAAACAGTAATTTTTGGTCTCAAAAATTTGGCATTGGTCTTTTTAAAAACCGAGACCATAAGGTTTTAATCACGATATAATAAAACCGAGATTATAATGTATACATATAACTTCGATATTTATCAATAACAGTGACCATAAGTTAAATTAGGGGTGTCCATAAACCGAACCGGACCAGACCAGACCAAACCGTAAAACCGGACTGGACCGAACCGAACGGTTTTACAAATCAAACAGTCGGTCCGGTTTGTACTAATTTTAAACTGTTCAAACTGGACCGGATCGATTTAATAATATATTAAAATTTTCACATTATTCTTCATTAAATGTATAAAAAACTGGAAACCAAACCGGACCGAACCGTTTTATAAATCAAACGGTCCAATCCGATCCGAGTAATATAAACGATCTGGTCTGATTAAAGTTTTTTAACCAAAACCGGACCGGACCAGACCGTTGGACACCCCTAAGTTAAATAATAAAAATTATTTAAATATAAACAAACTTATATAGTCCAGATTATTAAATAACTGTGATCTAATTAATATAATAGAGTTTTCAGTTTTTTTAAAATCGAAATAAAATAATATATTATGTGTTATTCATTAAAAAATTACAAAAAATAATTTACAATTTTTTTATTAATTTAATTTAATATATTTCCTCTCTTTTATACCTCATTAAATTTTTATATCAATTTTTTTTTCTTTTTTTTTTCTTTGTTTTGCATATGTGATTATTTTTTATTTACCATTATGTACTCAAAAGTCATGGCGCGATTTTGCGCAGTTAGAAAAAATTCTTTTCACTTTCAATATTTCACCATTTTCACTCCATTTCTACCTGCTTCTCTACTTTCTCTCCATTTTCATTCAACCCACTTTCCATATCAATGTTTCTCTTTCATCTCTCATCTTTCACAAATTCTTGGCGTCTTCCTATTACAAAAGCCCTCCAGATAGAGTATGGCTACCTTAAAACTTCCACACAAGCCACAATTGAATAGAAATTAAAATTTCATCTTACTCTGGCAGCTCAGCTCGAGGTACCACTGTGACACCTTCGATCCATCACAGAGAAACGAAAAGAGGAAGAAGAAGAATGTTCAAGATAGAGCTTCGGGAGGAAACTGTGTGCTGGATGACTAGAAGCATTGAAGCCATCAAGGATAGAGATGGAGAAACAGTCACTCCACGATATGATAGTGGAACAGATACTTCTAGCAGAATCCTACTTCCTTCCCTACGAAATGGTTGCACCCAATAGATCTGAACCTTAGTACCTTCAAATTCCACCTCAATAGAGGTGTAGCCTTCTCCATTAATGAAAAACAAGATTTGTGAGGCAATAAAGCTTGGGAATGCTTGAGCCGCACCATTAGCTCCAAAATTACATATCGCCTGATAATAGGCGAGATTGAAAGGACACCTAGCACTACCATCCCCACATCTGAAGGCTTTTGGCGGGCGAGAACCCACACATCTAAATCGAGCTGCCACATTGCCTAACTTGCTATAATAGGTAAAGTTTAGTTTTAGATATCAGAAATTCATTGAGTAAAATAGTAGGGATTGGGTTCTTTTAATTTCTTTTTAATTTCTTTACGTGGGTTCTATTGTCTCCTTGTACACATGTCTTGTTTAGGTAATAGAGTTTTGGGTTTCCCGAACCCAAATAAAGCTTACGTGGTTTCATGCCGTATCAAGAAAGGGATATTTTTGTTCATTTGATTGATTAATTAATAATTTAGGGTTTGTTGTGAGTGAATTTTCTACAGAGAATTTTCAATAGTTGCATCAGAAAATAAAGTAGAAAAATTGCTCTCAGTTTTCAGTTTTTCTTTCTTTAACTAGTCTTCATCAAGTGTTTTGATGAAAATTGTTTGTGGTCTGATTGAGTTGAAATTTTGCATAAATGTTCATGACTCAAGACTCTTCAATCTGAACGGTGGGATTTGGATTTGGCTCAACGTTTTAGGAAAATATGAGTCGTGAATAGTAACCACGAAATTAGGTTAGATCTCTTTATTTTCTTGAAATAATTGTTAGTTTACAAGAAGTTGTATTCTTGATAGTTAGAATAAGCAATTCAGTTGGTTTCTGTTATACCATTTTGTTTTGTTGTTGCAATTCTGTTTTGTAATCAGTTAGTTTGTTAGACTTTACCTTCTCTTGATTGCTTATATAAAAAACATACTCTTATTGTAATTCATTCAGTAAATAAATACAAAAGTTTCTCTGTTCTTAAGATTTCTTGTTTATTGAAGAATTTGACTTGATATTAGAGCTTTCATAGCTCACGCTCCTTCTCTTTTCTTCTGTAACTTCTATGGCCAAGAACAGTACTCGAAACCACAACAATGGAAATAGACCGGAGCTTTCTGCAACAGGTGGTGTTGCTAACTCGACCAACCTCGAAGAACAATACCAACCAGTCACCAGCCCTCTTGCACAACTAGTCACCATTAAACTCGAGGAAGACAACTATCTACTTTGGAAATTCCAGATTGAAAATGCAATCTTGGGATATGGTCCTGAAGATCACGTCTATGGCACATATGCTGCTCCTCCTCCCAAATTGATTCAAGGCAATGCCAACCCGGAGTTCGTTCATTATCAAAGGCAAGACAGGTTACTTATGTCATGGATTCTCGCCTCCATCAACACTAGCTATCTTCCTCAATTGGTAGGTTGTTCTTCTTCTCAAGAAATCTGGACAACCATTGAACAACTCTTCAATTCTCAATCCATTGCCAAGATGATGTTCTACAAACGTCAAATACAAACCCTCAAGAAAGACTCTCTTTCTATGAAAGATTATCTAATGAAGATGAAGAGCTACTTTGATATGCTTAGTGCTGCTAATCACAAAATGTCTGACACAGGCCAGCTTCTTGTAGTTCTAAATGGTTTATCTGATGAATATGAATCCATAATAGCAATAATATGTTCAAGAGAGGTCCCTTACTGCCTTTATCATTTCACCAGCCTTCTTCTTTCTCATGAAGGAAGGACCTTACAAAGAAATTCCTCTGATATTGTGGCTAATTACCCCAACTACTCAAACTACTCTAAGAGAGGCTCTAATTCGAACCAATCTCAAGGTGGAAGAAGCCCAAATACCAGAGGCAGAGGTCGTGGTGGTAGAAACTATTACAACAATAGTAGACCTCAATGCCAACTTTGTGGAAAGATAGGTCACACAGTCCTCAAATGCTATTACCGGTTTGATCAAAATTTCCATGGAAATGGAATGACAAATGGGCGAATTCTTCTAGACACCAGAACAACCAAGGGTCGAATGCCAATCTTGCTCATACTCAACCTAAATTTCCGCTTGAAAATGCTCCTTTAGAAGTCATGCTTACTTGTGCAGAAGGAAAGAATGATGATTCCTGGTATCCTGTCTTTTTTGATTGTTCCAAGCTTTTTAGAATGTGTACTATTCTTTTTAGTCATTATATACACTGTTGATTTGCTTAACTTGTTGTCGTTGGTTTATGATTATATTGTTTATTTGTATGACCAAAAGATGGAGAAATATTGGAACATTAATTAAATAATCTACAAAAATAGGAGAGCTAATTTAGGGAGAGAATTACTTTAAAAATCTCTTTTGGAGATATTACACATGGGAAGCATACTTAAATTTTTCTATTCGATTATGATTCACTTTTATGAATATACTTCACTTTTTATAATTTTATATACACCAAACTAATGAACAATGAGACTTTCAGGATAATTTTTTTTGGTATTTATATTTTTGACTTTCAGTATAAACATGAGCTTTCAAGATTCAAATACGAAGATAGTTTCACCGAATCATAGGATGGTACTACTATGTAAAAATTTATTTTTTCTATAAGCATTATGTAGTGAGAAAGAAGTTTTGTCACACGAATATGCCAAAAGGGGAGACTGTAAGATCTATGTGATTGTTGGTGATATTCATTAACAAAACATCGAAATGTAATTTTAGTTTCTAGGCATGTCTTTCAGGAATATTTTCAAGATAAAGAAACTATCAAGATCTAATAAATATATCTTAGGTATATATACGTTCTTATGCAGTTTAGATTTCATATTAGGCATATCGGTCTCGATCGATCGAGACATGAATAGATCGATCAAGGTGAGTAGATCAATTGAGAATTGATCTACTTTATTTAAAAAGTGGCTAAATTAATTTGAGTACATTGATCAACTTATTCAATATTTATTTTTATTACCATTAGATTGATCAAACCTTTTGGCTCGATTGATGCAACTTAACATAGATCGATCGAGTGGTTATGGTTCCATTTTAAAATATTTATTTAAGCTTAAGCCAATTTATGAAATTACCACTTAGTTTATTGATGCGCTTCATTTGTTTTTCAAAATATGTCCTAAATTTTAGGCTATAATATAGAATTAGATATTAGGTAAAATATACGATAAAATATGTGATAAAATATTGGAGAAGATATAGCCTAACAAATAGCTTAAAATCTTATGAGTGCTCAAAAAATACTAAAATTACCATGATTTTATGCACATTAATTGATTAAAAATATATATATTTATATAATTTTATCATATATTTATATAAATTTGTCTTTTCGGAATCACGGGTATTTTTATTATTTTTCAGGTATTTATGCTTCAAAAGGTAACTTAAAGACTCAAAGAGAAATACTGAAGACAATACATCACAAATATATTCATAAAATAAATGAGAAAAAACCAACAAATATGGAAAAATTGGACAAAATGGGTCAAAAAGGAGGAAATCGCCTCGCCGCGGCCGCACCGCTTCATCACAATTGCGCTCTACCAAGGCGTCAAAGAACGTGCGCGCCACCTCTCCCTTCCACGCGCACCCCTACTCTCGTCTACGTGCGCTTGCACCGATCTATGTGCGTTGTCGCGCCCACATCAGCATGACGTCATCAGTATGACATCATCATTTACTACTCTGCATTTTCCTAATTTTTAATCATTTTTTCACCCACTTTTTCTTCCTCTCCTCACCTATAAATACCCTCATTCTCTTCACTTCAAATCACACCTAAAAACACATCTTCTCTTCTCTTTATTTCTCTCATTTCTTAGTTTTTAAGCTTTTCTTACTTTCTTTCTTAGTTTTTAGTTTTTCTTAGTTAGTTTTTCTTAGTTTTAGAGTTCTTCTCTTTTTGAGAAGAACTAGTTATGTTTTTGTAATTTATTTGCTTTTTGATTCAATAAATGGGAGTACGAATTCCGTTTGGAGGTTTTCCAGCAACAGGAATAACATCGAAGTACTGTAATGATTTTATTTTCTTTACAGTTATTTTTATGCTTTATTCTTACATGTTATATTTAATTTGTCTGTGATTAAATTTAACTTTGCTGACTGTTTGTAAACATGATATAATAATAACGTTGTTATGCTTGCGAAATATTAAATAGGTAAAAATCTCTAAAATGAATTGATTTTATTTTTATTCAAGATTTTATATTAAGAATGTTAGAGAGAAATATATTATTTTTCATTACAAACTTAAATCTAAAAATTAGATTTTAAGGTTTTGTTATCCGGTCTGATTTAGAGTAGTGCTCTTTTATTTGTTGGTACAATCGCCCGGTAGTTAGAGTGAAACTCTATTTCAAAAGTTTTTATAAGAATTATTATTTGAAAATGTATTAACAACATGTTTTCAGTAGTGGTTTTAAAACTTGAAAGTTAGTACTCAGATAATTAAATTCTTAGGTTTAATTTGGACACCTTGAATAAAGTTTAAACTGTCTAACCCCACCAAAGGTGGCATTTAAATGGTTCATTTTTCAATCTCTTAGAAAAAGAAATTAATTTAATTAATCAAATTAGTTATCAACCCCACCCATAGGTGTTAATTGATTTGTTTAGTTAACAAAGAATATCTAACCCTACCAAAGGTGGTATTCATATAAAAAAGAGAGAATTAATAAATATCAATTTATATTTTTAGTAACCTAGATAATATGAGCAAGCATAATTAACTTATTTATTATATCTATAAATACTCTACTATTATAAATGATAAAATTTGCATAAATATTTATTGAATCTGTATCTATGTTTATTTTTATGTTATTAGATTAGAAACACAAAAACCAAACTATCGTGACAGGATGTTTAGGATTTAATTTCATTTTTAAAAGTTTGAATAATAAATTAAAAACCACATATATTTCTTCCTTAGATCGACCTTGGGAGTATACTTATCGTTTTCTACGAAATGATTCGTGCACTTGCGAGAGTTTTATAAATACATAAAACCAAATGAACGGCAGGATCGGCGATGTCGGTTCTATCCTATCAAGTTTTTGGCGCCGTTGTCGGGGAAGGAATAGTTTTTTTAAATTATTTATCAAAATTTTAAAAACTTTTTGTGTTGTAAATAATTGTGATTTTTTTTATTTAAAAAAACAAACAAATAAAAAAAATTAAAAAAAAATTCAAATTTCAAATTTCATAAAAAATAAAACTTACCGTTCATGAATAGTAAAAATAAATAAATAAAAAAATTAAAAATTTGAAATAATTAAAAAAAAATTCAAATTTCAAATTTCATAAAAAGAACTTACCGTTCATAAATAGTAAAAAAAAATTAAAAACAAATTTTAATTTAAAAAAAATTTTAAGTTAAATAAATAAATAAAAATTATAACGTAAATAGTAAAATAAACTTACCATTCATAAATAGTAAAAAAAAATATTAAAAAAAATTTAAAGTTAAAATAAATAAAAAATTTTAATTTAATTAACTTAGATTTTGATTAACTTATATAACATACATTTTTAATAACTTAATTAACTTAAATTTATACTTAACTTAACTTAATTAACTTAATAGCATGAAAAGTAAAGATCTAAGGGAGTTTTGTCTAGGAGACTAGTTCTTGGAAGCCTTTGTGCCACTAGTCTTTCCTGGGAACGTTGTTTTGTCTAGGAGGATGGTTTTTAAGGAGTCTTTGTACCACCATTTTTTCCTGGGAGCACTCTTGGTTAATACTGATTATGTTATTTTATCTAAAAAAATGAAATGAATAAAATTTAAAAACAAATAAATAAAATTTAAACTTTGTTTTATTTAAATAAATAAAATAATAAAAAATTTGGAAAAAAAAAGTCAAATTTATTTTATTATTAGGGTTTAACTAGTTTTGTTTAGTGTTTTGTATTAAATACCATGTAAATTTTCTCTAAATTTTTGTGTGGTTATTATTTTGCTTGACAAGAGTTTTAAATTTACGTTTTCAATAGTCTATGCATGGTAGGAGATCCTTAGGAAACCCTCTTACACCATATGTAAATAATATTCATAAATTTAAACAAGTGTCAACAAGACTGGATTCCAACCATCAACCAGTTTTTGAGCCAAACATAGAACCAAGCCTTAATCCTTTACTAGAACCGAAAGAAATGGAAGAAAATCAACATGTTAGGGAAACCACCATGAAGGAGTTTGCAAGACCGGTGATTGGCACGACAACTGCCACTATCTAGCTGGGAGAGGCTGCTCGGAATTATGACCTAAAAAATATTCATTTTTCTATGTTTCCTTCCTTTTATAGGCTGCCTAATGAAGATTCTCTTTCCTTCATTAGAGACTTCTATGCTACGGTCCAAACCTTCCCCCTTGGTATTCTAAACGAGGATCAACTTCGAATGAGATGTTTCCCCTACACCTTAAAGGATAAGGCCAAAGCTTGGTTAATGTCACTTCCTCCAAGTTCTCTGATAACATGGGAGAACATTTATAATAAATTCATGGAAAACTTCTATTCCCACCAAAAATCATCAGAGTTGAGAGGAAAGATTGCTACTTTCTCTCAGATGGAAGGAGAACCATTCCATGAAGCTTGGGATAGGTTCAAAATGTTTCTCACTCAATGTCCCCATCCCAGCTTTCCCCTGCAGTTGCAGAACCAATTCTTTTACGATGGACTTACACAACAATGTCAGTTCATTGTTGACAACGCTGCAGGAGGAGCACTGGGAGAAAAGTCTACCTCAGAGACGTACAACCTCTTTGAGATGTTGGGTGCTAATTCCCAACAGAAATGCTCACGAGTGAGAAAAGCTAGAGTTCATGAAATCGATTCCAGCAATGAAGTTCAATAACAACTTGTTCAACTAACCAAGCAAGATGCCCTTCTCACTACACAAACCAACACCAATAATGAATATTATGGTTTCTATAGCAACATGGGACATGGTACTGAAGCCTGTCCATATCAAGGAGAAACAACAGTTGGACCTGAACAGGTTAATTTATTGGGAGCATATCAATAGAGACCAAGGATCGACCCCAATTCAAATACCTATAATCATGGGTGGAGAAATCATCCGAACTTCTCCTGGAGGCAAAACAACCCTCCTATCGTTCAAAGCTCAAATCAGCCAGGCCAACAATTCCACCTGCCTAATCCAAGAAGCATTCCCAATAAATTAACCCTGGAGGACAACTTGAATTCTTTTATTCAAGTTTGTAGAGATAACCAATCTAAAACCAATCAACGGTTGGACTCTATGGAAGCTTCTTTCAAAAAGGTGGAAGTTCAAGTAGAAAAGTTAGTTAAACATTTGCAAAAACAAAGCAAAGACTACTTTGATGGTCAAATGGGGTAAAATAAGTTCAAGGAAGAGGAGACATTGAGTTTTTCATTCTACAATCTCCAAGCAACGTCTTACTAGAAGACGATAAATTTTAGTCCTATATGGGAGGTCACCCATTATTGTATTTTTCTTTGTTTTAGTTTTATTTTATGTGTAATAAAATTCAAATGAAATAAATTCGTTTGTTTCAAAAATTGTGTCCATTCTTTAAATTTAGCATTAAAAAAAATTAGGTTCCCTGCACCTTTTTGCTTTAAGCTTGTACATTTTGTCAAGTGAGAAATCTTTCTTAGAGATATCTACTATTTTTTAAGAGCTAAATGTTGATACAAAATAGGAGGAGGATCAATTTCAACTACAAATAATCATGGGAGATGCTGAAGATAGGCGGAAAATGATGAAAGACTATACAATGCCAATCATTGGCAATGTAACTTCTGGCATACAATTACAAGAGGCTGCAAGGAATTATGAATTGAAAAGGATTCATTATTCTTTGTTGCCTTCCTTTTACGGTGTTCCTAATGAAGACCCTTTGCATTTCATTCGAGAATTCTATGCTATTGTCCAAACCTTTCCACTACATACAATTAATGAAGATCAACTTAGGATGAGGTGTTTTCCTTACACCCTCAAGGATAAAGCTTGGTTATGGTTCATTACTCTATAGTCGGGTTCTCTAAAAACTTGGGAGGAAGTATATGAAATTTTTATGGGTAGGTTCTATTCCCATCAAAAGACTGTTGATCTAAGGACGAAGATGGCAACATTTTCTCAAATGTATGAAGAGCCCTTTCATGAAGCTTGGGAACGATTCAAACTCCTTTTCATTCAATGTCATAATCATAGCTTTCCATTACAACTATAGAACCAATTCTTTTATGATGGATTGACACTATAGAGTCAATACATGGTTGATAATGCTGCTGGAGGTGCTGTGGGAGAAAAAACTACAGAGGAAGCCTATAATCTTTATGAGTTGTTGGGTTCTAATTCCCAACAAAGAAGTGCTATAAGGAGAGCAAGAGTCAATGAAGTTGGCTCCGATAATGAGATAACCTTGCAACTTGCTGAATTGACTAAACAAGTGCAACTTCTCACTACCCACCAAATGCCAAATCAAGAGGTGTGTGAAGTGTGTTTTTCAATTGGTCATGGTACTCATAATTGTTCAAATACTTGTGATTCTAGTGTTGATGACATGGAGGAAGTCAAATCCTTTCAAAGGTATCATCCAAACACCTATAATCACCCTAACCATCATTGGAAGCAAAATAATTACCCAGCCTACACCCAATGTCCAACACTAAGGTCGAATAACAATCACCCTTACCCACCAAGCCAATCTTTTAAGCCAAGAGAATAGCTTGAATGCTTTTATTCAAGTTAGTCGTGACAACCAATTGATGAATAATCAAAGGTTGAACACCATGGAGGCTTCGGTTAAAAGGATTGAATCTAAAGTTGGGCAACTGGCTGAACAAATGCAAAAGAAAGCACCAGGAAAGTTTCCTAGTCAACAAGAAAAAGAAAAGGATGTAAGAACCCTTCGAAGTGGTAAGGTAATCAATACCAGTTTACTTGAAATCTCTAACGATTTACCTTGTAGTTCAGGTAACAAAGAAGGTGATATTCTAGTCTCGCAAAAAGGAGAAATAAGTGTTAAACTTAACAAGCCTTTTGAAAAACTCATTGGAGAGTCATCTCACATCCCTAAAATTCAAAAGACAACAGAACCACACCAGCTACAAGTACCTTTTCCACACCGGTTAAAAGAATCCAAACAAGATAAGCAATTCTATGATCTTTTTAATATGCTCTCTAAAGTAAATATAAATTTACCATTATTAGAAGTGATCATGAATGTGCCATCATATGCTAAATTTTTCAAAGAGTTGAACACTAAGAAAATGAGGTATGAACTAAATGAACGAGTAGTAGTATCAGAAATTTCTAGCACTGTACTTCAGCACAAACTACCCCCTAAGTTGAAAGACCCTGGAAGTTTTATTATAAACATAACTATGAGGGACAGGAAGGTTGCTAAAGCAATGCTTGATTTAGGTGCTAGTGTAAATTTGATCCCTACTCTATATTCTTACAGCTCAATCTAGGAGATTTAAAACCCATAACTATGTCCCTTCAACTTGCAGATAGATATCTTAAGTATCCAAAGGGAATAGTTGAGGATGTGTTGGTACAAGTAGACAAACTGATAATACCTGTTGACTTTATGATTCTAGATATGCAAGAAAATCCAGCATTGGACAGAGAGCACACAATATTTCTTGGTAGACCATTTATGGCAACTACTAAAACTATTATTGATGTCTAAGATGGAAATTTTACAATGACCATCTTAGGAGAGACTGTTCATTTTAAAGTTTTTGATTCTTCACCTTTTCCTTCTATTTCTGCCATCGATGAAATATTCAATGTTGACCCTTTGGATAATCTTATCCAAAGCACCTTTTTCCAAACCAGAATAGAAGACAAGCTTGAAACTGTTCTTACACTTGAAGAGGTCGAAGAAGATTTAGATGAGGAAATTAAGGGGTACCTTGAACGACTAGACAATGATGAAGTAATGACAAAATCTAGTACGATTTTAAATCTACCCAGTTCTTCATCTAGTAAAGAGGCCAATCCACCTGAACATGAACTCAAAGACTTACCTGAGCACTTAAAATATGTGTTTTTGGGAGAAGGAGAAACTTATCCAGTGATAATTTCTTCAACCTTGACCAAAACCCAAAAAAAGGAACTTATCAAAGTGCTTAAATAGTTTAAGAAATCTATAGGTTGAAGTATCGGGGATATAAGAGGCATTAGTCCTACAATTTGTATGCACAAGATCAACTTGGAGGATGGAGCTAAACCTATACGAGAGGCCTATAGAAGACTAAACCCAAATATGCAAGAGGTAGTTAAGAAAGAAATTCTTAAATTGTTAGAAGAAGGAATTATCTATCCTATTGCGGATAGTAAGTGGGTTAGTCCAGTGCATGTGGTACCAAAGAAATCTGGGATAATAGTTGTTAAAAATGACAAAAGTGAATTAGTGCCCACTAGAATAATCACTGGATGGAGAATGTGTATAGATTTTAGGAAACTAAATTTATATACTAAAAAGGATCACTTTCCTCTTCCATTCATTGATCAAATGTTGGAAAGATTAGCTAGGTAAAAATTTTACTATTTTTTAGATGGATTGTTTGGATATTATCAAGTACCCATAGCACCAGAAGATCAGGAAAAGACCACATTTACATGTCCTTTTGGGACATTTGCTTTTCGAAGAATGTCATTTGGGTTATGCAATGCTCCTGCCACTTTTCAGAGATGCATGATATCTATTTTCTCGGACATGGTGGAAAAATTCATTGAGATTTTCATGGATGATTTCTCTGTCTTTGGGAACTCATTTGATGATTGCTTACATAAATTGACTTTGGTTTTAGAAAGATGCATTGAATGCAATCTCACCCTTAGTTGGGAGAAAAGTCATTTTATGGTTCAAGAAGGGATAGTTTTAGGACATATAATTTCAAACAAGGGTATTGAAGTTGATAAGGCAAAATTTGAATTGATATCCAAACTACCTCCCCCTACATCTGTGAAGGGGATAAGAAGCTTCTTAGTACATGTAGGATTTTACAGATGATTTATTACAGATTTCTCAAAAATAAGTCGTCCCTTATGTAACTTGCTATCAAAAGATGTTTATTTTAATTTCAACAATGATTGCCTTATTGCCTTTAATACCTTGTAAGAGAAACTAACATCTACCCCTGTTATTATGGCACCAAACTGGTCTTTACCTTTTGAAATAATGTGTGATGCTTCTGATTATGCTATAGGAGCAGTCTTGGGACAAAGAGTGGATAAGTGTTTGCATGTCATCTACTATGCTAGCAAAACACTTAATGATGCCCAAATGAATTATACCACCACTGAAAAGGAATTCTTGGCTATAGTGTTTTCTTTAGACAAATTTTGGTCTTATTTAGTAGGATCTAAAGTGATTGTGCATTTTGATCATGCTGCTTTAAGATACCTATTAAGTAAACCAAATGCCAAGCCAAGATTAATCAGGTGGGTCTTACTCTTACAAGAATTTGACTTAGAAATCAAGGATAAGAAAGGTAGTGAAAACTTAGTAGCTAACCATTTATCTAGGTTGATTTCTGACTTCAATTCTCTTAAAGATGAGAGTAATGAAGATATAGTTGAAACCTTTCTTGATGAACAGTTATTTTCAATAGGTCCGAACCCATGGTATGCTGATATTGTAAACTATCTTGCCATTGGTGTTTTGCGACCTAACACTTCATATCAAGACAAGAAAAGGTTTTTTAAAACTATTAAGGACTATTTCTGGGATGACCCTTATTTATACAAGATTGGTCAAGATCAAGTCATCCGGAGATGTGTACCTGAAGAAGAACATAAGAGCATTCTAACTTTTTGTCATGAACTTCATTGTGGGGGCCATTTTGGTGGTGAAAAGATAGCTCGTAAGGTATTACAGTCTAGATTCTTTTGGCCTACTCTTTTTAAAGATGCTCATATGTTTTTTGCACAATGTGATAGATGTCAAAGAATAGGAAACATAAGCAAAAGAGATGAAATGCCTTTGACATCTACTTTAGTTGTTGAACTCTTTGATGTATGGGGGATTGACTTTATGGGTCCTTTTCCCCATCCAATGGTTTTCAATATATTTTGGTTGCTGTGGATTATGTATCCAAGTAGATAGAAGCTATCCCCACTAAAACCAATGATGCTAATGTTGTTGTTAAATTCTTGAAGGATTTAATATTCAGTAGGTTCGAAACGCCTAGAGCTATAATAAGTGATGGAGTACTAAACAAGTACAACATCACACATAAAGTAGCTACTCCATATCATCCTCAAACTTTTGGTTTAGTGGAAGTAAGTAATAGGCAAATTAAGGGAATATTAGAACGCCCTGTGCGTCCTTCAAGGAAGGATTGGGCATTTAAGTTAAATGATGCCTTATGGGCATACCTCACCGCTTACAAAACACCTATTGGGATGAGCCCTTATCGGTTAGTCTTTGGGAAAGCGTGCCACTTTCTAGTTGAACTTGAACACAAGGCTTACTAGGAAATTAAAGAGTTAAACATGGATTTAGATAAAGTAGGAGAAAAATGGTTACTCCATCTTAATGAGTTGGAAGAAAATAGGAACGAAGCCTATGAGAATGCCAAATTATACAAAGAGCATACTAAGCGCTATCATGACAAGAGGATAGTTCCTAAGACTCTTCACCCTGGAATGAAAGTTCTTTTATTTAACTCTCATTTGAAATTGTTTCCAGGAAAGTTGAGATCAAGATGGGATGGACCATTCAAAATAGTTCAGGTATTTGCACATGGAGTAGTAGAACTATTGGATTCCAAGACACAAAAAACATTCAAAGTCAATGGGCATCATGTGAAGCCTTATTTAGAATAACCAAACAACATTGCTAAAATGGATTGCATTTGGTTGAGTAACCCATAGCACCATAAAGTTACCTCTTGCTAAGACGTTAAACTAAGCGCTGGATGGGAAGCAACCCATCATTTTAGGTAATTTTCTGTTATTTGTTTTATTTACTTAATTTTATTGTTTATTTTAGTTTAATTATATATGAATAATTTTTAAATTGTAAAAACTAAAAATATTTGTTGAGATGTTAGAAGTTCATAGCGATCTGTCTATATACACTTTAATGATGAACATGATGGATGCACCTGTATTTCTCCATCACTACTTGTAACATGCTCAAGAAATAGGTAATATTTCCTCTCTTTTCTCTTTATCTTTAATTTACAGTTGTTACATTGAGGACAATGTAAGTTCTAGGTTGGGGGTGGTGAAAAGTTACCATGCTTAATTTAAAAAACAATTTAACAATTTAAAAATAATAATAAAAAATAATAATTTTTTCTTTTTTATGTTCACATTTTTATTTTTATTGTGTTTGATTTTATTTTCTTTGTGTGATTTAGTAATTTTTGGAATTTAAAAAAAAATTCTCACAAAAATTTATCATTTCTTTAAATCAAATTTAAGTAAATAGTTAAGTCTTTTGTATTGTTAGATTAATTTTTGAAAACACATCATGAAATATTTTGTAATTGTTTTTGATAATTAGTTAGTTTTTGTCATAACTAGTATTTCTTGATAAGATGTAGAAATTATATTAAACCCAAAATCGGTGTTTATGAATTTGTTTTAGTAGAGACTACCTTTGTGAGATATAATTTGAGCCTAATTTCTCTTATTCATAGTGAAATATATATTTTTTCTACTCCAAACACATTTCTTATTTCTTCAAATTTTTATTTGATCTCTATAGGCATTAAGCATTGAATGTATGAATTTTTTCTCATCTTAATAGAGTGTCGTATATTTTTTATTATTATTTTTGCTTAGATTAAATGATTTGAGTAGAAATTGATAGTATATGCTTTTATCTCATTCATGCATGACTGCTACAAAAAAAAAGATATATTTAGGGTTACCTAAACCAAATCAAACAAAAAAGCCACAAAATTAACCACTCACCAAAATCCTAAAAAAATGTATAATCTCTACATGGGTTGACTCTCTAAAAAAATGATATATATTGAAAAGTATCTTCAGAAAAATATAGAGAGATAAAGAATATTTAGTATAATCTACATACTATGACCCGTATTACCCAAAATAAAAAAAAATGTACAATCTATACATGGGTTGACTCTCTAAAAAATGATATATATTGAAAAATATCTTCAGAAAAATATAGAGAGAGAATATATAGTATAATCTACATACTATGACCCACATTGCCTACAAAGTTGTGAGTAAAGGCTAATTACAAAAAAAAGATATAGGAAGTAATTCCCAAATAAGTCATTGCACTTTCTTCATTTGTAAAAGGCATATATCTTGAATTTTTTTCTTAATGAGTTTGATTTATGCATGAAAATAAATTTTATATATGATATCTTTATAATTTATACCTTTGATTCCTTCCATGAGATCAACGTCAAAATAACACTTTGAGCCTTTATTCTTTATACATATGCGAACATATTAGTTCATTTCTATACATCAACTCTTTTGCATATAAATTAGTATGAGTGTTTGAACCCATAGGATTCAGTGTTTTGAGAGTATTGACTTGTGAGGAATAGAGTCGAAACGAATTCGAATTCATGACATTGAAATTGGGTGAAATTAAATTGATACATTTTTGATATGAAATATGAAAATGATTTTCGACTAATTATTATAATAAATCATGATTGTTTAAAGAGATTAAAATAACTTATGCTTGAGATTTTAATTATGATCTTAAAGGAGATTAAAAAGCATGAGACATTTTTGTGTTATGTTGTTTTCTTTTATTCTTAAAAATTAATTTTTGATGTTGTTGTAATTTTAGTTTTTAAGTTGTTGTTTTTATTATTTCTTTTAATTTTTACATTTAGTTCAATGTTTGTGGGTATCATTACTGAAAACCCTCACGAGACTCAAACTCGTCCACTAGAGCAACCTAGGGGTTTAAAGGCTTGTTGCATAGGCTAAATGCAACCGTGTCAATCCACGGAAGTGATTTAGGATAGTTTAATTTTTAGTTTTTATCGCTTCTCTTGCTAAGGGACTAGCAAGAAGCTGGTTGGGGGTTGTGATGAGTCCTCAAAAAGCACTAAAATTACCATGATTTTATGCACATTAATTGATTAAAAATATATATATTTATATGATTTTATCATATATTTATATAAATTTATCTTTTCGGAATCACGGGTATTTTTATTGTTTTTCAGGTATTTTCGCTTCAAAAGGTAACTTAAAGACTCAAAGAGAAATACTGAAGACAATACATCACAAATATATTTATAAAATAAATGAGGAAAAACCAACAAATATGGAAAAATTGGACAAAATGGGTCAAAAAAGGTCAAAAATGTAAAAAATGTCAAAAAGTAGGAAATCGTGCCGCGCTGCCGCCCAGTAACGCGCGCGCCAGCTCTCCCTTCCGCGCGGGCCCCTGCTCCCGTCTGTGCCCATCTACGCGAGTCGTCGCGCCAACATCAACATGACATCATCATTCACTACTCCGCGTTTTCCTAATTTTTAATCATTTTTTCACCCACTTTTTCTTCCTCTCTTCACCTATAAATACCCTCATTCTCTTTACTTCAAATCACACCTAAAAACACATCTTCTCTTCTCTTTCTTTCTCTCATTTCTTAGTTTTTAAGCTTTTCTTTCTTAGTTTTTAGTTTTTCTTAGTTTTAGAGTTCTTCTCTTTTTGAGAAGAACTAATTATGTTTTTGTAATTTATTTGCTTTTTGCTTCAATAAATGGGAGTGCAAATTCCGTTTGGAGGTTTTCCAGCAACGGGAATAGCATCAATCTTGTAAGGATTTTATTTTCTTTACAGTTATTTTTTATGCTTTATTTTTACATGTTATATTTAATTTGTCTGTGATTAAATTTAACTTTGCTGGCTGTTTGTAAACATGATATAATAATAACGTTGTTATGCTTGCGAAATATTAAATAGGTAAAAATCTCTAAAATGAATTGATTTTATTTTTATTCAAGATTTTATATTAAGAATGTTAGAGAGAAATATATTATTTTTCATTACAAACTTAAATCTGAAAATTAGATTTTAATGTTTAGTTATCTGGTCTGATTTAGAGTAGTGCTCTTTTATTTGTTGGTACAATCGTCCGGTAGTTAGAGTGAAGCTCTATTTCAAAAGTTTTTATAAGAATTATTATCTAAAAATGTATTGACAGCATGTTTTCAGTAGTGGTTTTAAAACTTGAAAGTTAGTACTCGGATAATTAAATTCTTAGGTTTAATTTGGACACCTTGAATAAAGTTTAAACTGTCTAACCCTACCAAAGGTGGTATTTAAATGGTTCATTTTTCAATCTCTTAGAAAAAGAAATTAATTTAATTAACCAAATTAGTTATCAACCCCACCCATAGGTGTTAATTGATTTGTTTAGTTAACAAAGAATATCTAACCCCACCAAAGGTGGTATTCATATAAAAAAGAGAGAATCAATAAATATCAATTTATATCTTTAGTAACCTAGATAATATGAGTAAGCATAATTAACTTAGTTATTATATCCATAAATACTCCACTATTATAAATGATAAAATTTGCATAAATATTTATTGAATCTGTATCTATGTTTATTTTTATGTTATTAGATTAGAAACACAAAAACCAAACTATCGTGACAAGATGTTTAGGATTTAATTTCGTTTTTAAAAGTTTGAATAATAAATTAAAAACCACATATATTCCTTCCTTAGATCGACCTTGGGAGTATACTTATCATTTTCTACAAAATGATTCGTGCACTTGCGAGAGTTTTATAAATACATAAAACCAAATGAACGGTAGGATCGACGATGTCGGTTCTGCCCTATCAAAATTGACTTTAAAAAGAACTATTCTTCAAATAAGAATCCTCTTGATTACTAAGTTCCCTTTAAAAAGAGTTTTTATTTAAATAAGAGTCATCTTGATTAATGAGTTTACTTTAAAAGAATTATTTTTTAAATATGAGTCTTCTTGATTAATGAGTAATACTAATCCTATTTTTAATAGAAAACATATTTATCAATTATATAAGATTAAAAGTTTTAATTTTTTCTATAACTAAAACCTATTGCCTATTGTTTTAATCAATCACATAAGAGCATTATTCTCATCACCTTAATCTCCCTTTCTTTTTATAAATATTTGATCATAATTCTTTAGGCTTCTTTATTTATTTAATCTATTAAACATTAGTGATTATGTTTGATTGATTGATAAGTCTGATTGATTTAAGATTTTTTTTATCATATGCTCTTATAGCTTCTTCTTTATTTTCGTTCTTGAAAAAAATATTTTTGTGTCATATCATAATTATTTGATTTGATTATTAATCTTTAAAGAAGTTATCTTTATTGAACTTGTACTTAAACTAAATGTTCTAGGATTGCTAGTTTATTTTAGTTTATCTGGTATATTTATTAAATTATCTAGTTAGGATTGTTCATTATTGAATCTACTCTAGGACAAAAAATTCCACTTGTGTTATTGTACTAACTCTTCAGATGCTAACTGTATGGGTTCGATTAACTCGTGTAACTGGAGTTTAATGGAACATTGGTCTAGATTTGAACACTTTTCTTATAGAGACTGATAAAAGGAGTAGCTTGTAAGCATATTACTTGAGTGCATTGCCTTGGTTAGTAGTTTGAGTCCTAGCCTTATAGTGGATAGTTAGGCGGTTTGGTGGATCGATGGTTTTCCTCTTAGGTCATTGATATGACCTAGTTTGTTTTCATCTAATAATCTCATGTGTCGATCTTTATATTTTTATATTATTTTATTTACATCCTATTTTTAATTTTTTATACTTCCGTTGATTATAACTTCACAACGTTCTCTAGCTAACATGATCTGTAGCCAAACAATATTTTTCTCTTATATCTCACATCTAGATAGTTGTGGATTCTGAGCTAAAAAGAGACAAAAATTTGTTGCTTATCAAGTTATATTTCATATGAGGTGGCATAGACATATAAGTTACTCGTATGAAAATTGTGTCAAATTCATGTCATAGTCATATAATGGGTTTGTATTGTGTCATGTTTGTGTTTGCTTGTAGTTGACTAAACAAAAAATTTAGACAATTTTTTAAATTGAATTATTTATAATATTAAAAAGGGGTTAACTACGTTTTGAAGATTCATATACGAAGGAACAATTACACAAAGACTAATTGTCCCTTCGAATCAAATAGGTAATCGAGACCTAGATGAGGGTTGAAAATGCCAACCCATGGAATCTGTTCGTGAGCTCTATATTAATTTAGCCAAGAAGGCCTCACAATGTGTGTTAAGCAATTAACATAGTGGAAGTACAAAACAACGAGCTAAATTTCACACAAAACAAAAACAACTAGCAGATACAACAATAACAATTTGCAAAATACACACTAGTGACAATGTGCCTTACAGGCTTCTTTCCAAACTAGCAATATGCGTACATGGAAAACAATCCATAGTTTTTGATATAATCATACATACCAAAAGTTTAAAAGGATTTTCAATCACTTCAGAAATTCGTACGTGGAAATATATTATGTAAATGGTTATTATACTTTCGCGGCATGCAATCAAACAAAAATAACAAAGTCTAATAAATAGTTTGACACTTGGTACATTTCGTGGGTTAAGAGATATAGACTCTTAAGAGACTCATAACAAGCTTGTATGCATATAAAAGGCAGATTATACTAACACATAATCTAAACATACATCTCTACTAAGAAGGAGTCTATGACCTGATACACAATGACGTTAAAGAGATGTTGACTCCTTAAGGACTCAGGCTAATCTTGAAAACAATGAAGATAAAAACACATGATAGATAATCATAGTTATAGTATAAATAAATACAAACATAGAGTATAATAAAATAGTAGATAAAGAATTCAATAAACATAAATTAGAAAACAAATATTAAAAACTTTCTAATCAGAGTTTAAACTTTAGTATGTAGTCACATACACCGTTTAAACTCTGATTGTACCAGCTATACATTGAAGCATGCATAACATCAAATATAATAAGGTAAACCCAAATAGAAACCCTATATATGTAGCAACATCCTTGGATTATTTAAGACAACCACTCAACAGCAAACAATCTATTAAACAATAAATCGATTATAACTCTAAAAGAAATAAAACCACTATTACCTCTATCAGTTGGGACCTTTGTCTGAACTTCCTATTGCTACTCTTTTTTTGTGCTTTTGTAACGACCTAGTTTGAAACACAAACCCAACTCACTTCCAAAGCCAACACCACCCAATGTGGTGTGATCAGAAACCACAGATCAATAGTAAGTGATGTGAACAATCAACAAGACCACCCTCAAACATTAACACCTAATAAAGTAACAAGGACATACAGTCCATCACAAACCACCAAGGAACATACAGTCCAAGATGTGAGAACTCAAAAAATTTAACTCTATCAACTCGCACAAAAAGGTTCTTATATATAAAAAGTTGCATGAAGGTAATCACCATCCGATACACGGCTCACCTTGCATAAACCACTTGCAAATACCACCTCGAGTATTAGTGATCCACTACATTTTTCTCACTACATTTTTCTGGATACCAAACATGAAGAAATGGAGAGGTATTTATAGAATCCAAAGTCACGGCCAACCTCGCCACCACCTTTCCAACCACCTTGTTAAGGGTGGTGGTAGGGTGTGTGGAAAGGTGCTAAAATATCCCATTTTTTTATTTTTAAAATTATCGAGTAATTTTCATAAATATTGGCACTCGAAATGAACCAAAAAAACTCGAGCAACAATATCAAGTTACTCATATGCTTGCTCATCAAAAACCACAACTCCACCTAGCATGCACACTACGAAAATCAACCTCGTAGTGGGTGTAAACATACTCACATATAAAGTGTTCCTAACTATGTATGTGTGTATATTACTAATCTGCAATAACCAACCTTACACAAAAGAAGATAGATACACTAAGTAAAATAAACAGACACCGTGTTTTGTACATGGAAAGCCAACACACGGATATGAGTACAATGAGACTTACACGTTTTATGCCTATAAAGTATTTGGTGAGTTAAAAGAATGTCCAAAAAGTTTATATAGTTGCAATTAGACCCACAAAATTATATGTAACGATAAAAACATGCCCAATCGATAACTACATTGTAATGTTTTTAACAAAATTGTATCACATGCATTTTATTGAGGATATTATGGTAAAATCATGTATCTGGGTGGTTGTAAACATGCCCAAAACATTTGTAACTAGCTACAAACATGCCCAATTTTAAGACACGTGATAAAATTATGTTAAAAATTAAACGATAGTTATTGATTGGACATGTTTTTATCATTGCACATAAAGTTGTAGGTATAATTGTAACTATGTAAACGTTTTGGCCATTTTTGCAACCCATCCGAGGGATTGTCAGCATAAAATATACTTGATAACTGTATTTTATATAGTTATTTTCATCTATTTTAATAATTATAATTGCTATGTTCTTGACATTTTTGGTTAATTTTAGTTAAATAAAGTAATATTTACTTTTTATTTGTTAAGGAAAATATTTTTACTAAAATTAAATAATTTGAATCGAAAACGTACTTAATTGCAAATTTATGTATAAAAATATAATTTCAAATAAAAGAGTGCTTAATTGCAATTTATAAAAAGTCTAAAAATATAATTTAAATTAAATTTGGGCTTAATTTTAATTATTAAAAGTTTAAAATTTAATTTAAAGTAGGAAAGGGCTTTATTGTAATTAAACAAAGTTTAAAATGTAATTTAAAATATATTTGTGGGTTAAAATGCAATTAATAAAACTTACTTTTTGCGCAAGAGAGAAGAATCCACGCGTCATCATCCAGACGTACAACGTGGACCATCCCATCAAAGCATAAACGGTTAGGATGCACGCGTGTCCTTCAAACCCGACCAAAGAGAGTGGGTGCATGGTTTCCTGTATCACGTGGCTCGGTGCCCGAGTAGGGCCTACCTGCCGCGCAAGCCGACATGCAGGGTAGGACCCATGTGTCTGACGTGTTTTCAAGGCATGATTCTGTGCGGCCGTTTCACATGCTCTCGGGTATTGAACCAATAGACAGCTGCCACGTGGCATATTTTGGTGAGCACGAAAGCGCAGGATCACGCACGCGTTGCAGCCGTTGTCCCCCACGTCCGCACGTCTCTACTTCCGTGTGTTTGTGTCTATGTGCAACCGGTTTCTTCACCGTATGAAATGCGGCCACGTGTCCATATTAATCCTTGCAGCGAATCAGACACAGACACGTGGTAGCATGAATTAAAAAAACAGAGTCGCGCAGCTTTCCCAGTTTTGCGTTTTCGATACAATTTTGTCCCCCACGTGTATTTTTAAATTAATTTCTCCATCATTAGTTGTCCCCCGCGTATATTAAAAAAATATATTTTAAAATGTATTTTTTTAGAAATTTGATGTTATAAATAGGGGATAGTATGAGGAGTTTTTGGGGAGTTTTGTGAGTTTAGAATTTTTGTGGTGTTTAGGGCTAGACTGTGGAACACGTAGAGGCCATTTTTGGCTTCTGTTGTGTTCTGTGTTCCAAAGATTTGCGCTACGAGTTGTTTTAATTTCCTTTCTTCTTTTTCTAATTTTTCTGTATCTGTTGTAATTTTATTTTAAATTTGTGAAGTAATTTAATTTTTCTAGGGTTGCATTTGATCTAAATTTATGAAGCTTTGATTTTAATTATTTTTAATAGATTTATAAGACGTTTGATTTGTTTATTCTATCTGTGCTTAATGCTTTTTGATTATTTATGAATTTTATCAAATTGATCCGTGGCACATAAATAAACTTGGAAGAGGTATTTTTGTGTATATTGCTCATAGATAGAATGACATGTATGATAAAGGATAGGAATATACACTAATTGTATGTGTGGCCATTTGAGAACTTAGAACTTAATGAATCTTGGTAAATTTAATTCTCATAGGTGTGTCTATACGGAGCTCGGAAGAGATGTATGGATAAAATTAGAAGTTTTCGATTGACAAATTAAATGTACTAAAAAATATAAATCAAGAGAAAATAATATGATAAGAGTGGATTAATTTGGTGAAAAACTACAATCCTAGATTTCTTTTATTTTGTTATTAAACTCTTTTCTTTAACTTTTTCCAAACCAACGATCGTTTTGAATAAAATCAGAGGGAAACAATTTTAGTACTCAACAAACTATAGTAACAAATCTCTGTGGGAACGATACTTTACTTACAAATCTTATTACTTGTGACCGTGTATGCTTGAACGTTTTATGTTCTCCAAAAGAGACAAACACCCCCAAACTTAAGTTTTTGCTAGTCCTTGAGTAAAAGGAAGGAAATAAAACAAAGATAATTGCATTTAAAATAGTGATTTTCAAAATATTTCTTTTGTCTTTCGAAATTACATAACTCAAAGAAATAAAAGAATTTTATCTAAGCATCAAAATCAATTTAAAAGTATATAACGTTTTCACAATGAATTTTAGTGTGTGTGTGAAGTCTTTTCATATTTTATCACATGCAATCCGGATCAGTTTATGCAAATATAAAATCAAACAAATTTTAATGAAATCACAAATCTCATAAGTTTATTTTTCATTTCTCTCTCCACTAATGTAGACAAACACAAAACACCAAATCAATAGGACTTTATTAAGCTTATAATGTATGACTTAGGTAAAGGTTGGATAAAGGATAATATTTAGCTCAAAAATTTTCCCAAGCATAACATTTTAGGATTGAAAAAGATAACTTCTATCATCACAATAATTACTTCCGAATTTGGGATTTATCAACACATACCATCCTCTCTCTTTTTTCTTTTCTTTTTGTTTTCTTCTTTTTCTTTTTCTTTTTCTTCTTTTTCTTTCTTTTTTTCTTTTTTTTTCAATATCCCTTTTTTCCGATATATCTTTAAATATTTACTAACAATTGTCAAATGTTAGTGAGATAAGAAAAATAGATATATCTACACACATATATTTTCTTATCAAGTAGGCTTTGAAAATGAGATAAAAATATATATATAAACTTTGGAACTCAAAAGGGGTACACTATAGATAATGCATGTGAAGGTAGATAGAAAGGCTAAAACGATCCAAAGATGGCCTAAATCATTTTCTTAGTTAAATGTTATCTATAATTTCGCCTAGAGAGAAAATCAAACAAATTCTAAGAACTGTGACGCCACAAAAATCAATCGAATTCTATACTCACATAATAAACCTTCTCTAAATTATCATAGCAACTCAAAAATCAAGACTAGTGCTCATGAATATTTATTCTTGTAAAAATGAAACATACGCAAAAATTATTCATCGCTTAGACAATATTGAAATTTTTCAAAGCGCTATGCACCATTTAAATTGAAGAAATAAAAATAAATCACTATTCATAGCTAACCATCTTCTATCAACCAAACAAAAAAAAAATTCACAAGCAAGAACATCCAAAAAGTATTTCAATTAAGTTCAATATATCTACCACCCCCAAACTTAATATACACATTGTCCTCAATGTGTGAAAGTTAAAGAACATATGAGATGGGTTTAAAGAAACTTCTGGTTTTTTTGATTGGTTAAAATCCAAAATAGCTTCATTTCTTCCAATTTGCACCTACGAAAGAAAAAAAATAACATAACAAAATATAAGAACTAATACAAGCGAAAATAAAAAAAATAAAACACATGAGTTGCCTCCCAAGAAGCGCTTGATTTATAGTCGTCAGCTTGACTTCTTAATTTGTTTTTCTTTTTGGTAAGTTAAGATTTGTGTGTCAAACAAAATCTCAACTTACGAGAAAATTGAAAAATAAATTAAGCAAGCAACAATAATCATAAATTGTTTTTTGTTTTTTTTTCTTTTTGTGAGTTAAGATTTGTGTTAAACAAAATCTCAACTAACGAGAAAATAAAATAAAATAAAAATAAAAAATAAAATAAAATAAACAACCAACAATAAGTAAATAAATTTTTTTTGTTTTTTTTCTTTTTGTGAGTTAAGATTTGTGTGTCAAACAAAATCTTAACGCACGAGAAAATTGAAAAATAAAATAAACAAACAATAAGCAAATTTTTTTTCTTTTTGTGAATTAAGATTTGTGTGTCAAACAAAATCTCAATTTGTGTGTCAAACAAAATCTCAACGCACGAGAAAATTAAAAAATAAATTAAACACGCAACAAAAAAAAAGAATTTTTTTTTTTGAATTAAATTCAGATTGATTGGTATTAATATCAACAATGAAAATAGTAAACAAATCCCCGGCAACGGCGCCAAAAACTTGTTGTCTCTTTTGGAGAACATAAAACGTGCAAGCATACACGGTCACAAGTAATAAGATTTGTAAGTAAAGTATCATTCCCACGAAGATTTGTAAGTAAAGTATCATTCCCACGAAGATTTGTTACTACAGTTTGTTGAGTACTTAAATTGTTTCCCTCTGATTTTATTCAAAACGATCGTTGGTTTGGAAAAAGTTAAAGAAAAGAGTTTAATAACAAAATAAAAGAAATCTAGAATTGAAGTTTTTCACCAAATTAATCCACTCTTATCATATTATTTTCTCTTGATTTATATTTTTTAGTACATTTAATTTGTCAACCAAAAACTTCTAATTTTATCCATACATCTCTTCCGAGCTCCGTATAGACACACCTCGTTAAATTAATTCACTATATTCCTATGAGAATTAAATTTACCAAGATTCATTAAGTTCTAAGTTCTCAAATGGCCACACATACAATTAGGGTATATTCTTATCCTTCATCATACATGTCATTCTATCTATGAGCAATATACACAAAAATACCTCTTCCAAGTTTATTTATGTACCACGGATCAATTTGATAAAATTCGTAAATAATCAAAAAGCATTAAGCACAGATAGAATAAACAAATCAAACGTCTTATAAATCTATTAAAAATAATTAAAATCAATACTTAACCCATATCAAAAAATAATGGGACTTTAATTTTATGAAGCAATTAGTAATAAATTCTAATCCAATCATGTTTAGGAAGTATTATAATTATTTTTTACGGTAGTCATTTTGTGTTAGGATTGTCACCCCAACACAATAATGAAAAGAGAATAAAAAATTTATTTTTATTATTATATTTTCGTAAGTCTTGTAATTCCTATTTTGTCTTTGTTGGCAATCATGTGTGTAAAATAAGGAGTTGGTATTATTTTTCTTAGTATTTTTTTCCTTTATTTAAGGTCAATTAATGTTAGGACAATATCATATACACTCATATAGTTGAAAAATAATGTATGTTTGCTTGTTACATACACTACTAGGGGTTTTGGAAACATGTAGTTAGCATGTTAGGGTATGTTTGTGCTCTGATTAGTTTTGTATTGATTTGTGGATTTTTATGGAAAAATACTTGACAATACTTTCAAAGAATAAAAAGGTTTTTAAATACTCATAGTGGCCTTCGTTGAGATGGTCATTGTCGTGGTTGGTGAGGTTCTCAACGAGGTGGCCAACAAGGTTATGTGATTTTTATCCTTATTATTCCTTCACTGATATAGTCAATGAGGGCTCATTTACATGTTCATCAAGGTGGTTGGCGAGTAGATCGACAACCCTAGTTTTTTTTAATAAATACTCTCTCATTTTGTATTTTCAAATTTAATTAAAAAACGTATGGAACTTTGGCCATTATAAAACTTATATCTTTAGTTTAGAAATTTCTTTCTAAATTCTATATCAACATACTTTTAGGGTTATTCATTATTGATGATTTGTCAAGTGTTTTGCAAAAAACTATTTTTGAGTTACGTTAAAATTTGAATTAACAATTAAGACGTAGATTGCATATAGTGTGTGTGAAATTTTCATTGCCCTATAAGATTCATAAATACTTACCATCGATGACTGTACCACCTTAGGGTGTCCAAAAATTGGTTCGATCTGTATTAAATAAAATTGATTTTAAAACGGTTCAGTCCAGTTATAAAAATTATAAACCGGTCAGACAGGATTGATTTTAATAAATAATTAATATTTTTTAATTAAGCAATGTACCATTACTATCATATATAAATATTTTCTTTTCGCGTTAACCCTAACCCTATTCATTTTCATTCATCCTATTCCTCATTTCCTTTGTCGCTCTGCGTCTGGGCTCTGGCCATCTACGTCTCTACGAGACTCAAAAAAACCCTAGCCAGCAACCTTCGCCTCCACCACCAACCAGCCACCTCTCGTCACGTCGCCTAACGTCTTATTATCCATAGACGAATTAGGTATGTGGCCTACTGGTAGGAGTTTTTTTTCCCTCAATTAGGATCCAATGCCTGAATAGCTTTTGTGAGAGGACTATAATCAATGCTATTGTCCGCATGGGGAACAATTTTTTGAGTTTTTAATAGGTTTTTTTGAGTTTTTGAAATGCTTCCTCAAATGAGTTTCTAATAGTGTTTTTTTTAGTTTTTTATAGGGTTTTTTTGAGTTTTTGAAATGCCTCCTCAAATGAGTTTCTGATAGAATATTCTTTGAGTTTATGATAGAATTTTTTTTGAGTTTATGATAGGTTTTTTCGATAGCCCTAATTTCTGTTTCTCTTCTTCACTAGCTATGGGAGCCAAAATTATCATTACGTCGTGTTTGTCTGTTTCTAATATTGCTTTGAATTACTAGTTTTAATCATTTTATTAAAAATAATAATAAATATCATTTTCAGTTTCAATATAATTACATATTCTCAACTTTATTAATATTTTATTCATTACTAATATCATTTTCATTTTCAAAGTATTAACATAGGTTCAACAGAAAATAACATGTTCTTATGATTTTAGATTTTGATAACATCTTCATGTCTAATTTTTTTTTATTTTAGATTTTGATAACATCTTATGTATTTATTTATGTATTTATGTATTTATGTATTTAACAATAATATCTATCTATGTACGATGATTAATGAACATCACATTTGATTGTATCCTATTAGACTATATCATATTAAATTGAATCATATTTATGTATTATTAATTGTTCAAAATCGTTCAAAACCGTTGATCAAACTGTTCGATTATAATATTTTGGATAGCCAAATGATCCGATCCAATCTGGTTTGAACTATATAAATGGTCCGGTTTGAACTATATGAACGGTCCAATTTAGTTAAAAAAATTATTTAAAATCGGACCGGATCGGACCATAGACATCCCTAGTATCACCTCAAGTGATGGTGAGGTTTTGGAGGAGAGTAAGATTTAGGATTGGATCATAGTTGATGTGTAGAGGGTCGATTGAAGTAGCTTAGACGTAGTTGAGAGTGGTGCTTCAATTGTGAGAGACATTAGCTAACATTGTATTTTGGATGTGAAGTGTTGATTTGATTAGACAGTGAATTGCTTGCTTGTTGCCATAGGTATCGCACAGATGTTACCACGTAATTTGTGTGTATGTATATGTGTTTACCATATTATATTTTTGTTTTTTATGATCACATCGGGTGCTATATTGATTTATGTATATTGCATTCTTACCTTCTTTGCCTCTTTTATGCTTTGTCATGTCAGCGTAATATTATACTGCTTATTTGAGATGGTTTAATATTTATGGTTGTCTCTTTTCTTCTTAAATATTTATATATCCATTGAAGCTAGTTACTTTTAATTATATATCCCTTGAAGCTAGGATTTACTAGTTACTTTTAATTATTTGATATATCCATTGAAGTTACTAGGTTAGAGTTTTATCTTTTTGAATTGTTTTATGACATATCTTGCTCATGTGATATTGAATTAATCTTGTCAAGTGAAAACCGTTGACATGTTTGGTTATTCGTGAATTGAAGTATATTGAAGAGTTGGTTTTCATCATACAAGCACCTTTGGGAAACTTGAAGGTGTGATGGTAAGATTTTCTGGGCAATGACACTGTAAGGTTAGTAGAACATCTATTTCGTACTTTAAAGTCATTTTTTCATTAGGGATATGTTTGGTTTGTTGAAGGTGATTTTTTTTTTATCATGTTGACTAAGATTTTTTTAATGTAAAAGTGTCATGGGTACATTTTTATGATATAATTATTTTTACACCTAATTGAATTTTTTTTTGTCTAGTTACAATTTTAAATTGTTAATAATCTGAATAAAAATATTTTCACCCGTTTAAGTTATTTAAATACGTAATATATAACTTAATAATGAGAAATTTGTGAACTATGTAAATTGAGATAACATCTTATTGTTCAAAACAAAACTGATATAGACTATTTTTATATTCAAAATTCTAAAAAGAAATTTTGGATCACCACAGAAGTACTCAACGTAATTTGATCAAGCCCATTTACATTTCAAGATAACGTGTCAGCATATCCTTCGAAGGAAAACCCAAACTCAACTTTATTTTAGTATGTTTTTTCATTAAAGTAGTGAAAATTTTATTTTATTTTATTTTTCCAAGATAGTGAAACTTTCTGTTATATTTGTATTAAATATCACACTAAAAACACATATTACTTTACAAAATATGACTAATACTGCTAATTGGACTAAAATAATGTAAAAGTTATAAAAAAAAAAAATTTGAGTGTCTTAATGGAAATGCCCTAGCCACGGGAGTGGATCATTTAATAATTTTCTTTTTTGACGAAGGGTATAAGAAGTATATCAATTATAATAAAAATTTATTAATTTTTTAATGAAACAGTATATGTTCGTTGAAAAGTACGATAAAAATTCAAAAATTTAAAAAATTTAAAAATGTAACGCGTGAATTGTATACGTGTCTTTTTTGAGTTGTTATATATTTTTTAAATTAATTTTAATTCAAAAAATATAAATTTAAATAAATAATAATTGATTTAAGAACACATATATACTGAAATATATATATATATATATATATATATTTATACGTTATATTTTTATTTTTTTTTTAAATTTTTAAATTTTTTCATAATTATTAAATTTATAGTACCTAAGTAAAAAATTAATAAATTTTTATATATTTTTATCATAATTAGTGTATTTTTGATATCTTTTGTTTAACTTTTTTCTCTATTGATTTTTATCAATCAATAATTTTTTATTTTATTTATAGTAAATTTTTTATCCAATAATATAAAATATTGATCATTACATATGTTTTATTTAAATTTAAAAGTTTAGATTTAAAGCAAAACAAAAATTAATAAAGAAAAAAAATTAAAAGATGCACATCTTAAAGTTTTATGCCACAAGCGAAATGATTCTGTTTCAATGAAACCACTTTTAGATCAAAAGGCCGTTGTCTTCAACCAAACAAAACAAGACATAATATATAGATGCTTAACCTATCCATTATACTAGGAAAAAGCAGATATCGGAGTACAATTCCCCGATCATCTTTAGAAAAGCATGCATGAGAAGCATCGTTATAAAAGGTTATTTTAAGGTTCATATTGAAACTTGTCTCAAGGTAAGGCTTAGAAAAAAGTTTGGTGTATATAATCTCAGTTGATAAATTAAAACTTGTTTTTTTTTTTGAAGTTTATGCTTAAAGGTTTTTACTGATTAAGAATTTAAACTCAAATGATTAATTTTTAAAGTTAATTTATAGATTATTTATAAAATCTGACTTTTGCATAAAATTAAAAAAGGTATAAAATCATAAAAAAATAAAAAAAATTATTATTTCATGAACAAAAATTATTAAAATTGACTTTTTAATATTCTTCGATCTTATTTTAATTATCACCTTTTGTTATTTTCTCTAACGACTCCTAATTTTATTATTCATTAAGTTATAACATTACAAGTAACATTATATATAACTTTTCTATTTAATTATTTATATTTTTTTCCTCCATATTGATATGTAACAATAAAGTACTTTGTATATTTTATAATTATCTTAATAATTAATTACTTATATTAATACCTTCAAAGCATAAATCTCACCTTACTTAAAAACAACACCCCATTACTTAAAATAATTTTCTATAACATTGATAGTAAGGCAATGAATTCTTCAGATTCAATCATCATAATTTTCTACCAATATATTTTTTATTATAATTAAATATTTTTTATTTTAAAAATTATTAATTAATTTAAATTTTTATATTTATTAACATCTATATATTTAAAAAAACAAGATCATTATAATTTATCAATATTATTTATAATCAGAACAGTTATCACCATTATATGTAAAATTGAACAAAAGCCTAAATGATATTTGTTTAGGTGCCAAGAACTACTTAATTCAAGATTAAACATATAAAAAACACATTTTGATTAAATACAAATAATTTATGTAATAATATCGTAATGAAAATATAAAAATACATCTATATGTACACCTGTTTTATATATAAAAAAACAAAAATTCAAATACAAGTTAAATTAACTGCTACACTCCACTCAATGACTCAACAGTAACCATATGGCTCCAATTAATTTGTACAGATTCCTCCTAAGCCGCTCTTTAGAACTTAAGCATCAAGATATAAAACATAATTTAAAAATTCCCCCTACTTTAGAGACCAAAACTTTACGGCAAATATAGGGTGGTAAAACGGACTTTCCAATACAATCTAAAGCCATACCCTTACAAACTCCACTCGTTCTTTTGCTCTCCTGAAATTTCAAAATTCCTCCCTTGCCATCAAGATTGTGGTTGATTAAAGTGACTTAGTTTACTATTTCTTTTTTCATATTTACCCTTTCAATGATTCATGCTTTATGCAAGAGCAGGGATGCTGCAATTACCTCGATCCCTGTCATAGCAATCGAAACCCTCGATTCTCACCGCTGGATTGTTACCAAAATTGGACCGAACACAGCCTCCTTTCCTTGCAGATGTTGACGAAGACAAAGACGGACCTGCTGGAGTAGGGATACTTGACAGCGGTAAGACTGGGGTGATCTCATCATCCCCAAACCTAGCATCATGAGTCAATGGATTAGCTACTCTACTCGGCGGTGACCCGCTGAAAAATGGGGGCAACGAGTCTAGTTGAGGGCAATAAGGTGATGGGTCCATACTAGGACAGCCCTGCAATAATGAACCCAGGAGTCAGAAGGAATTCAAATACACCAAAAGCACGTGCCAAAAGATTGATTCCAACTATCTTGAACGCAAACAAAAATAACAGATGGAACTGACAAGATTTTCTGGTTGGCATAAAACTTTGACTTTTCAAAACGGCCCACAAACACCTTTGTTTAGTGTCTATATTAGAATAAAAATCATATTTATAGATCAAGCATATATGGTCTAGGATCATTTCATAGATAACAAGAAATTCAGCCCTTAAAAATATACAGCAGAGAGAGACAAATCGGCGAAGAGATTACCTTTGCGAGGATTATGTCCACAAGTTCGGACCCTGCTTTTGAAGCACATAGCTCCGCTTGGTGACTGTAATTTATTTATTTAAGAATACTTTTAAAGAATGTCCTTTCATGGAAACGAACAAAAATTAACCAAAAAAAAAATAGCTACCTAAGTTGCCATCGGAGAGATCTGATTGGTTGGTCATGAAAAGTGCCGCTCAAGAGGCCCAAACGGCGAGGTTTGGGACAAACCACAGAGTCCCTTCGGTCCATCGAAGAGCCTCTTAGATCTTCACAAGCCGAAAGGCGCCCCTTTGGATCCCACACTGATTCATCGGATCGCACACAGATTCATCATTTCCCCCCGCAATCAACGTATAAAACCTATATACATATAACTAATTAACAAAACGCGGATCGGACATCGTAAAAATTCAAAACTTGGAATTATTTCCAACAGATCAGCAACGAGTTCTTATTCTTTATGTTAATGAAACAGTTCGAGATCAAGATCTGCTCAAAGAAATATTACATAAGAAACAGAAATTATAAAAATTGAAAACAGCTATGAACAGCTGCCCTAACAGATCTGATAAACTCCATATTATTATTTCCACATAAGGAAAAGGAAGAAAAAAAATCTTATCTAGCTGGAAATTCTAATTTTGGTCGGAAATATTAAAGATTAATCAAATTCTATAACAAAATTATATATCATAAAATTATGTCAGAAATTACTCCGCTACTTGTTAGATCTATATAAGAGCGAAAAATTCCATTAAAAACAAATCCAGATCGATGATTATATTTAACGCAAAAGTAATTTGAAAAAGAAGATTACGAATAAGAGAAGAAAATTTCAAGAAAATAGAAGTAAATTTACCTGAGCTAGACTGTTCAGCTCGAAGCTCCTCCTAAACAGAGCTCTCACTCTCTCTTCAAAATTATATGAAACAAAGAAAAATGGTATTTAAAAAAAAAGGAAAAATAAAAATAATATTATATAAGATATAAAGGTTACTAGTGCTTTCAGACATGAATATAAGAAGGATAGCGAAAGACTTGACCCAATTTTATAGTGCTACAGTCCTACTACCCACACTTGACGAAGATTTGAGAGAGAAAATCTTAAATTAAAAATGAGAGAAAAGGAAGGTACAACAAGAAATATTTTCAAAAAATGTTGTGAATTTCTTATTTATTTTAAATACCTACCTAAATTTATTTTAAATAAATTATTTTATTTTAATTATTATTAAAATATATATATAATATTTCAAATTTATCAATATAAAAATATTTATTTTTTTTATGAAAAATTAACGACTCTTAAATATTTTTCAATATTTATAAATTTAATTCTTATTTACGATGATACTTAACTTTTACAATTTAAATTGTAATTAAATTAAAATAATTAATCTAAATTAAATTTATAAATATTTTAAAAATATAAAAATTAAAATATATATTTATGTAAATATATAAAAATTAAATTTAACTCTTAAATATCCTTTGTTTGTGATCCATATATAATATATTTACGTAATAATTTTATTATTTTTATTATTTTTAAAATTTATTATTTTATTTTTTGAATATTCTTGTAAACATTTAGTATGATATTACCGCTCTTAAAAATAATATGATATCAATTATGGATTCTATTTACTTTTAATTATACTTTATAATATTAGATAAAAAATTTAAATAACAATAATTATAATAATAATAAATTAAATTATACAAATACTTATTTATTATATTTTAATTTTGACTAATCAGTCAAATTCTTCAAAAGAAATCTTAACCAGTCGAGAATATTCAAAATTTATTTAATTAAAATTATTCCATTAAATTAAAACCATATCAATCCAATTATGTAAGTTTTCTCTCACTTATTTGGTTAGTTCATTTTCACATATTATAAAATTGATCCAACTAAAAGTTAGATCCTTGAGTGCGTAAAGGTAGATCAAGGTAATGTAAAAAATGTCACGATTTTTATATGTTTAAAATTCTTCTTAGAAAAATGTCATGGGTAACCCATTATAAAAGTAAGTAGCGTAGAGAGAGAGATTAGATAACTAAGGAAAGAAAACACCTTTGGGGGTAGAAAAAAGGGTATTACATGTCAAAATATAGTGTAGAAAACACTTGTTACGCTACTAGCTTCTCTCTCTCTCTCTCTATATATATATATATATATATATATATGGTCAATATGGTACAATATGGTACAATATCATCACATCATATGTTACAAGTAGGACTCATAAAAAGTTAAAAGTATATCTTGACTCTTCTTTTTACATCCACATGGCTGTTTGACACAGAATTTGATTGAATCCTGTTGCGTACTTACATATGATAGTAGGTACCGAGTTAATATCCAAACACTGAATCTCCCTCCTATTTTAGTTTAATAACTCATTAAGGTGAAAGATTATAACCAAGCTCAATGTTTGCACCTTTAATTTAAAGGTTGGGGCAAAATTATCCTCAACTTAACAAGTAAGTTGCATGCTAAATCTACACTTCAAGGTGTAAGTGAAGAATCTCAAGCTTCATGAAGTTATTTGAATAAATTTGATGAAATATTGAAGATTGAGGAAATGTATTTTGAGCAACATAATAGCAAATCCATTGTAAAATGGCAACTTTTGTGGACGAGGAGAATGATTGAACTAATGAATACCAAGATTCTTACAAATAATTTTTTTCGAGACAATGGACATGTGAAGAATTGGTAAAAATTATTATATATAAATGGTTATATTCGAGTAATAGCTTTTTATTTCCTTTAACAAAAGTGATCATGAGTCTATCTTCTCATCTTTAGAAAAAAACTAAGGTTTCTCTTTATTCCCTCCTTGAGTCGAAGGATGAGGATGGTGACTCTTCCTTACAAACGTGGCTCGCTCAAAATTGACCAAGAGCTATTTATCGCATTGCCCTTTTATAATTTTGATTGTTGAATTGGCCTTCACTGACACCATCTCGATAGAATATAACCCTATTGTGTTTTTATTAAACTTACTATCACTATCACTATCACTATCATCATCCCTTTCCATTTTCCAAAAGCTTCACTAGTTGAGACAATTGAAATCCCCTCATTCACCATTCTTCTCCCAAAATTATTGTAGAACTCTTCATATGTATTGCCCAATCTATGGTAATATCTTAGGTAGAGAAGAGAAGATGGGTAATCAAGTTACTTATTTACAAAATAGTTTGTAAACTTTATAGGAGATGATTTTCACCATTTTGAATTTTTGAGTTTGAGTAATGATATGTAAATTATAAATACTTACATTTATACGAATCACTAATAACTTAACGATTAGTTTATCATGAGGTCAATCACTTGTAAAATTATACTGGTTTTAAATTCTATATTTATTTTCTCTAAATTAATAAATTAGTAAAAAAAACTAAACACTCTAAACAAATTATTGAAAAATGAAATATAGTAAAATAACTAATTAAATAATTAAGTTAACGAAAAACGACGAGATAGTTTTAATTAAAAAAGATGAGAACTCTAATTAGAATTTTAGCTAACTAATCAATCATATTTTGGATTATTTAAGTTAACTTAACAAATTTTCTCTAAGTTGATATTATTGATTTTTTTATTAAAACCAGATAATTCTAATAATCATGGTAATTTTCACATATAATTAACTAATCAATCTCTTTGATCCAATTAATTAATTAATTAATTGAAATAAATACAAAAATGATGTTTCTAACAACTTAATTTAAAAATATTTGTTTTAATCATAAATCAAGATTTGATCCATTAATAATTTATAATAAAATATATCAAGAAATAAGAACAATAAATAATCTCAAATTTTAATCTAAAAAATAATTAATCTAACAATCCAAAATAATTATGGTAATATAACTAAAATATCATGTGTATATTTAGCTAAGCAAAACTAAGTTCAAAATTATTAAAGGAATTATCTTTACAGTCCAAATTAAATAAAACCAAAGAATAAAATACTTTTGATGATATAAATACCTTGTAAGTCCTATAGTTCTTTATGTTTTGTTGGCTCTTTATGTGAAAAACATGGATTTTATTTAGTGTATCTATCTTTATCTTTGTAAGGTTGGTAACTAATGATTAGTAATGCATATAAGTATATAGTTAGATATACTTTGTATGCAAGCATGTTTACACACAACACGAGATTGATTTTCATGGTGTGTATGCTAGGTTGAGCAATGTGGACGTTGTAACTCGTATTTTTGTTTTGTTGAGGGTATAAGTATTTATGGAAATTACTCAACAACTTTGGAAACGAAAAATGAGAAATTTTGACACCTCGACTAGACCCTTGTCGGACCCCCGACAAAGTGGTCGGCAAGGACCCTTGGCAAGGTTGACCATTTTGCTTGGATGATTCTTGATCGCTTCAAAACTACAAGTGCACAATATCATAGTTTTATAATAAAGTGATAAGAATTACAGTTTGTTGGGTAGTGTAGGGTTAACGATACTCTTCTACACATTCTTTCCCCAAAATTATGTATTTCTTCTTTCATAGTCAACTTTGATGATGAAGTAAACCTTTTTTCCCTTTGGGCTATATTGGTACCAGAGGTGAGTTAATTGAAATAACCATATCTAATAATTCATTAGGTCAAACTGTAACTTCACCTTTTGAGCGAGGTACCCCTATTTTTTAGATAAAGCAATGACTAATTGGAGGAAAAATAACCCAATCAATGATTGATTATAGATAGCTTGATCTTATGGTGAATTATATTGCCTACATCTATACATATCTTACATGTAATAACATAGAGTAAAATTTCCCTCTTGGTAAGTGCTCAAACACACTTTATATATCTTGGTTTTATGCATATTTAATGATCATATAGATTTATATTTGCTTGTTTTACTATCATTTTAAGCAAATCTATCTTTTCAAAATTACGAATATATTTTGTTTCTTTTAGGTATTTCTTGCATTAAAATAAATCAACTTGAAGAATTATACTTGAAGCACTCCATTATAACTTAGAAAATTAAAATAAAATATTTGTAAAACATTACATATGTTTAAAAATTGGAAGAAAAAAATTACATGAAAATTAGGATTTTAGAGTGATGTAGTTTGAAGTGTGTTGCGGCGTGAAAACATTATATGTCGTGGTACGAAAAGAGTGGATCATGCTCAAACTGTTTATAAGTTGTGTATGCCATAGAGTGAATAAAATGTATGCTATGGTGCTTAGTTAAAATTTTTACTTGTTTCCTCTTTTCCTCACCATATAAATATGACCTTATTTTTATTGTAAAAATATTTTCCTTTTATACCATCAACTTTCTTAGTAGCTGATTTCTTAGCTTTTCTTAGTTTTTCAATTAGTAGTTTAAATTTTCTCTCATTTGAGAGTTGAACAAATTTAATTCATGTAATATCTTTTAATTTCAATTCAATAAAATGTACAAAAAATATATTTGGAGGTTTTCCATAAATAATTCTAAGAATTATGTTGAGGCATATTTAATTATAGTCTTTTCAAAATATTTCTAAGTGTTGTTTCACATGCTATATGGTTAATTTATTGATTATTTATTAAACCATGCATATCTAGCTATAAATAGTATGTGATATTAGTAATGTTGTAATGTTTGTCAACTATTAAAGTAGATTAAATAATTTTATAAAATGAATTAAGTTTTATTTCATCACAAAGATTTAAACCAAAGTTTGTAAATGAAAAATATATTAACAAATTGTTTTTCATAATAAGAACGATAATTAGATTTAGAATTCAAATTATCTTAATCAAATTTAGAGTTGCATTCTTAAATCTTTTGGTCTGTATCAACTATATAGTTAGAGTAATCTCCACTTCAAAGATTTGTATAATAATTATTAATGATGATATATTGGCTATATATCCTTTATAATAGCTTTAAAATCTAAAATTTAGTTCAAGATACTTAAATTATAAACCTAACTTAAACATCTTGATGAATTATAAATTATCAGCCAATGTGTCAAGTTAAATGGTTTTAATAATTTCTTAGAAAAGAAGCATGATTTATAAGGTTTAAATTGTTGACCCATCAAATGTGGTAATTTAAAGTTTAATTAACATAGAAAATGATCCCTTCAATAAAATATTTTCATACCTATAAGAAATAATTAATAATCTTAGTTCATATATTTCATATCCTACTTAATATCGAACAAGTATGATTAATTAACTAATATATCGCATAAATTCTTCATTACATGATAAATTTTTAATTAAATAAATATTTATTGAATCTATCCTATTTTTATGTTATTGATTTAGAAACTCAACCAAAAATAATCGTAACATGATGTTTAGGTTATGTAATTTTGTTTTTAAAATAATTTGTTAATGATTTCAAAATCACATTATTTCTCTTTAGATCGATTTTGAAAGTATATTATTTATTTTTCTATAAATAATTCGTGCACTTGCGAGCTATTTTATAAATTATATAAAATTTGTACACCTAATTTTGAAATATAAAGTTTTTGGTGAAATTGTTAGGTAGGCCAGTAATAGCACTGAAAACTAGTTAACATTTGCAAGTATTAAGCTTTTGGTGCTATTATTTAAGAAGAATAGCATTTTTAAATTGTTATTATCAAAATCATAAAAACTTTTCGTGTTGTAAATATTATGATTTTAATTTAAAATTTTAAAATATTTAGGTTATTAATTAATTTTTGATATTTAGGTTATTAATTAATTTTTGATATTTAAATATTTTAAATTTTCTCTTATTTATAAAAATAAAAAATCTAAAAATAAATTTTCTTTTTATTTCTTTTTAAAACTTTATTTTCTTTTTATTTTTGAACGAAATTTCCATTCCTTTTAAACAATTCTTTATTGTGTATTTTTAATTTTAATTTAACTTATTTTATTAATTATTTTATTCTTTTATTTCTTCTTAATCATTGTTTAAATTTTGTGTAGTAAATTATTTTATGTATCATTTATTCTACTAACATGTGTATAATTTTTATTATTCTATAATTTTTTGTTATGTGTTTAGTATTTTTGTATACAAACTAGTATTGTTTTATAATTTTGTAATTTTATTTTATTTTTTTTACTTTTCATCTTGATAGGTGAAATTAAATTCTATTTTTATTAGTATATATGAGATATAAGGTCCTTATAGCACACTCTCACACCTTTAAATAATAATATTCATAGATTTTCTAGAATGTCAAGAAGGTCGGACTTTAACATCCTTCGGTCTTTTATTGAATAAATTTTTGAACCCCACTTTGACCTTTCACCTGAACCACGAACCATGGGGGAAAACCCGCCACCTAGAGAGACCATTATGAAGGAGTTTTAAGGTTAGTAATTGGCACTGCAACTACCTTATCCACTTGGTAGAGGTTGCTAGGAATTATGAACTATGAAACATTCATTTTTCCTTGCTTCATTCTTTTTGCGGACTACTTAATAAAGAATAAATGCCCTTTATTAAGGACTTTTATTCTATAGTTTAGACTTTTCCCCTTGGGATACTCATTGAGAATCAACTAAAAATAATGTATTTCCCTTACACCCTTGAAGATAGGACCAAGGTATAGTTAGTGCTTCCTCTAGGTTCTCTTATATAGAGGGAGAATATTTTCACGAATTGTGGGATAGGTTCAAACTTTTTCTTACTCAATGCCCCCATCACAACTATCTATTACAACTTCAAAACAAATTTTTCTACGATGGATTGACATAACAGTGTCAGTCCATCATTAATAATGCTGCTGGTGGAATGATTGGGGAAATGGTGCTAATTCCCAATAAAAGAACTCCAGAGTGAGGAGAGTCAAAATCCATGAAATTGACTACAGTATTGAAGTCTAAATGCAGCTTTCTTAGTTAGCCAAGCAAGTTGCATTTCTAACTACATATGCCATAATATATAATGAACAATGTGGTGTATATAGTACTTTGGGACATGGTGCTGAAACTTGTCCCTATCAATGACAAGCTATACCTAGACTCGAGCATGTCAATGTATTGGGGGATAACAACCGAGACCTAGGTATGAACCTAATGCTAATACCTACAATTTTGGGTGGAGGAATCATCCCAATTTCTCTTAAAGGTAGAACAACCCTCCATTTTCCCAAAGTTCAAATCCAGTGGGTGAGTAATTCTATCAACAACTGTAAAGGAATCCTCCTTACAAGCCAAATTTAAAGAATAACTTGAATTTATTTATTCAAGTGAGCAGAGACAACTAGTCAAGGAAAAGTTAAAGGTTAGACTATGTAGAAATTTCCATTAAGAAAATGAAAATACTGGTAGAGTAGTTAACCGAGCACTTAGAGAAGCAATGCGAGGAATAGTTACAATGTCAGAAAATAGATGAACTCAATAACAAGACTATATTAAGTTTACATAAATGTTGAAATCCCCCAAAATAACATCTCATTAAAGACTATAAAAAATAATTTTGGATGGAAGGTAACCCATTAATTATTTATTTTTTATATTTTATTTATTTATTATGCTTTTAATTTATGTGTTCTTAATTTAATGTTTTATTCTTTTTATTTATAAAAAGGGGAAAATTTAAATAAAAAGAAACGAAGTGAAACAAAGAAGGGTGCGTCGGAACATGGAGTATCAAATGTGTAATGAGCAGAAGTCAAAAGGACCATGCCGCATCATGTGTGTAAATTTATACCTTTAAACCTTTTTTCTACTCAAAAAATTCATATTTTCTCCCTTTCAAACCATAATTTTTCTCTCCCCCTAAGGCACTTAATCTCTCAAAAATTCCACCTTTCTTCAAATTTCTTTCAATTCCTTTCTAAAAACCAATTTCCACCATTCTATCAAGAAATTTCAAGTTCCTTCAAGATTCATCTACAAAGTGGTGTTCTTCATTTTTTCTTCAAATCTCCAATAACAAAAATTAAGTATTCATAAATTTTGGAATTAAGTTCTTCAATTTAAATTTTCTAATTTTTTTGAAGTATTTATATAATAATAAAGAGTCCAAAACCCTATTTAGGATAAAGAGAGGGTTAAGAATTATTTGGAAGAAAATTGTACTGTTGAAACTTTTGGTGAACACCTGTTTAGATTTTGTGGTAAAAAAATGAAAAATGTTACCTAAAAGGTCTAAGAAAGAAAAGAAATTTTCAACTTTTAGATATTTTGATAGTTCAAAATTTTAAAGTTTTGATGCTAAAGTTCGTTTTGAAAAAGCTTGGAAGTTAACAAAGATTTTATTCCAAAAAAGGGGATGAAATCTAACGAGGGACCAAAAGGGATTACTAATGTAATAGCAATCCTAGGTTGGACAAAGTTTATTAAGAAACCAAATGCTGCTATTGAATGTTTAGTTTGTGAATTTTACGCAAATTTCCTAAACACTATTAACAATAAAGTTTTTGTTAGGAATGTGTTACTTCCATGTGGACCAAGTGATATAAATGCTTACTTTTATTTAATACATTTTAGTGAAGATGAGTATGAGTAGTATCTAAGTAATGTGGATTATGCTACCGCATTAGAAGCGTTGACTATACAAGGTGTTGAATGGATTATAGACGATGGTAAACATAAAGGTTTCGAAACAAAGTATTTGGAAAAGTTTTCAAGAATTTAGAAATACTTTGTATGTTCTACGATGATGCCTACCAAGCATTACATCATTGTTGATAAAGAGAGAGCAAATTTTGCTATATGCAGTTGTAGATGCCCATGTATGTTAGAGAAATAATTCACCAATGAATTAAGTTGTTTATAAATAGTTACTGTATGGGTTTCTTTTCCCCCAATTAATAACTGCTTTATGTAAGAAAGCGAGGGTATCTCGTTCAAAATGTGAGGTTGTTATACAACTCGGTGAATTATTGAATATGACTTACTTTTATTAGCTTACTTTTGGGAGAGTCGTTTCTCTATAAAGAATGTCTATGAAAGATCAATTTCAACTTTGGTGAGAAAATGAGCTATATTGAAAAATACCAACAAGTTTATTTTACCCAACAAATAACATTCTTAAATCAACAACATCATGATCAAGTGGAACATAATTAGTTAATGTATGAATGAACTGATTATAATTAAGTCATCTCAAGATATATATATATAAGTCATTTAACAACACCTCGATATCCTTATTATGACTTAAATTGTGTACGACCAGAAAGATCATGACAATAAGGGCCAAAAATCAAGTTATGAATAATATGGAGGAGGAGCTCTAAAATGATTCGACATTTTATTTATTTTATGTATTTTTGTGTGGTTTTATTTTATTTTTAAAACCTTAATTATTTATTTTGGCTAATTTATTTTTTTTAGTTTTATTATGTTATAGGTAATTTTATTTTTTTATTTTGTGAACATTATTTGAAAATGTTAATTTTATAATTGTTTTAATTTGTAAGAAGTATAATTATAATATATTTGGATTGATGCATGTACATGCAATTCCATTCCAACTCTTGAACAAGTTCAAACAATTATTAATTTTCTTCTCTCTACTCTTTATCTTTGATTTATACTTGTTACATTAATGTCAATGTAAATTCTAAGTTGGGGTAGGAAAAGTTACATTTATAAAATTATATTTTAAAATTGAAATTTTATATTCACAAGTTTACATTTTTACATTTGTTTTTATTTACATTTTGTGTCCTTTTATTTATTTTTAGTTTTATTTAGAAACTTTTGGTTTATTTTTAAATTTTCTTAACAAATTATCATGTCTTATAAAGCTAATTTTAAGAAATGATAAAGTCTTTGTATATCAGATTAATTCCAAAAATATTTCATGGAATAATGTGATAATTCGTTATTTTTTTGTCATAATCACTATTTCATGTTTAAATATTGAAATTACGATGAACCCAAAATCAATATTTAGGAATCAAATAGTGGAGATTATCCTTGTAAAAATATATTTTAAGGTATTATCTTTCCATTATGAGTGAAAATATGTTTCTACCCTTTAAACACCTTATTATCAATTCTAATTGTTAGATAATCTCTAAAGGCATTTGTATTGAATGTTAGGATTTATATATCTAATAAAGTATCATAAATTGTTTCATTGCTTTAATTGAATAAATTAAGTAAAAATTGAAAGAATATGTCTTTCTATATGACTTCTAAAAAAAGAGACATATATGAGATTACCTAAATCAATAAAATAAAAAATCACAAATTAGTTATTCACCTATCATACAATACATGTACAATTTGTACATGGGTCATTTTTTTAAAAAAATGTATCTCTAAAAAAGGAGAGATAAAAGAAAAATAAAAAAGAGAAAAATGAATAATATAAACTACATAGTGTTGGGACAAGTATGTTAAAAACATGTAAGAACGATGTTACCAATATATTGAAATATACTGTTTGGATTGATGGCGGATTAGATCGTTCTCTTTAAGACGTTTCTCTACTCTTCTCAAATTTGTGCAAGCAATAACTTTGATAATTGAAAGATTACTTTGATCTTAATGCTTAAATTGAAAGATTTTTTCTATTGATAATTGAATTAATAACTTTGATCTTCATGCTTAAATGATTTGGTCAATAATGATATGATTTGATATTCAAGCTCAAGCTTGACAAAATAAGTTTTTAAATTAATTATAGAATTAATTATACATAGTATAATTGATTAATGTGTGATTTGTTACATGTGATCATAATTAATATGTAGATGAAATAAAATAACAATGTAATTGTTTGTATATAATCCAAAAGAATGCTCTACAAAGATTCTTATATATATAAGAACATGTCACTAATGAATTAAATAGAGAAATTAATTAAAGGTATTTGATATTATATGTAGAGTATTTAGGGGATTCATAGATCCCAGGTCTTCAAATATTGTTTACATGTATTTATATATGTCTTTGAATTAATTTTAGGTTTAATAATTTGTTTATTTAATTTTACCTTATTGCTCTCTTAAATAGCATTGCAAATTATATATATATATATATATATATATATATATATATATATATATATATATATATATATATATATATATATATATATATATATTTTATTATTCGAACTACCGGTATTTTATTATTCGAACTACCGGTATTTTATTATTCGAACTACCGGTATACTTGTATAATCGTTACTACTTATAGCGCTAGCTTAGTCATCACGTACATCAGTAAACCTATAAAAAGTCGGAATGTTGTGAAGTGGGTACTAAAATACTTAAAAGGGTCTGTCACTACTGGCGTAAAGTATGTAAGGACAGAGAGCATAGCACAGGTGGTAGGTTACGTAGTTTGTAGGTGATTTGGACTAGCGACGTTCTATATATAACTAGGTATTTGTTTCTATTTGCTGGTGGACTGGTAAAGTAGAAAGCTAATTTGTAGTGGCACTATCTTCAACTGGCGCTGAATATTGAGGTACCACTGAAGCTGTAAAAGAAGCACTCTGGCTGAGGGGGTTTAGTGGAGGAGCTGGGATACATGCAGGGTAATAGAAGTGTATCGTGACAATCAAGGAGCAATACACTTGTCTAGGAACCCTCAGTATCCATGAGAGGACAAAACATGTGGATGTGAGACTTCGTTTTATCAGGGTTGTGAATGAAGATAAACTGGTGGAGTTGAAGAAGATCCACACAAGTGAAAATCAAGCTGACATGCTCACAAAGGCAGTCCCATCACACAAGTTCTCACTGTGTAAGAACTTGGTGAATATATCAGAGGGTACCAGCATAGAACCGATGGGGACGTAGAAATGCAGAGTTGAAGTTCTTCTTGGCACCGAAAAGAGCTGCGCTACACCTATTCACGTGGACCAATAGCTACTCTAGTTTTGTACATCAAGGATTAATTATGTATGTAGTTTAATGTTGTAATTAACTAATGTACAACCGTATAAATAGTGCCTAGGGATCTCATTAGAGTAACCAATTCAATTGATAAATAAACACAGGGAGCAAGAAAGATGGAGATATTCATCTTGTATCTAGTGTAGAGTGCCAAACTTGTGGTGTAGAAAGGCTCTAATCGCTGGTGTGTTAACAGAGAGTACAAAGGACGCTTGTATGAACATTAAGGTGTAATATTGATGCATGAATATACAAAGAATTTTGTGCGGAAAGACTACATTGGTGTGCGATTATCATTGAATTGTTTTGCTTGGAGTCAAAGTGATTTCTGTCGAGTTCTTTTGGAATCTAGTCAATTTCATTACAATTTATAACTAGGTATTTCTGAAAATGAAAAGCTTGTTATGACAATAATCCTAAAGGGGGATTGAAAACTATAAGAGTAATTCTACTTACATCTACCGCCCAAAATTAAATACATATCCATATCTTTTGTAAGCCCTTACAAAAAACAAAAAAAAGCAAGAATTTATAAACTTTACAAATAAATTATTTTTCACATTATCCTTAAAATAACATAAATAATAGAAAATCAAGAAATAATGTAAATACAAACACAATACATCACATTATGTTTTTCACAATAAATGATAATTAACAAAAAGAAATTTAAAAAATATATAAAAAGTAAAATTAAATCTTAAATAGTGAGCTAGGTGGATTCAAAGATTCATCATTCTCAAGATTCATCATTCTCAAGAATAAGTAAAATATTTCTAATAAAATGTATATTTTATTATGAAATAAGTAATAAAACAAAAGAAATATTCCATTAATTAACAAATAAACCACCCTGAATAAACTATTAAAAATCCCCCATAAGGATAAAAAAAATTGATACATCCATTTACGTGGAATTCAAATAGTAATAAAACTACATTTTAAAGAAATAATTGATACACTCATAAAACCAGCACGGTTATATAATAGAATAATTAATAGGAAAAGTGTTTCATTAAGGATGATCTATGAAAATTAAGGATACCAAAAATTAAAATTCATAAAATAACTGATTTTTCATTTATATTAATGATAAAAACTTAAAACAAGAATTAAGTTTAGTCTATGAGTTTTACAGATGAGATTTAATGAAATAAGAAAATCATCTAGTTTAATTTATACAATATATAGTAGGATATTCATTAACAAACACTAATAATAGTTCAATATATGGATAAAATAAATTCATAAAAATAGATAAAATTTTCCAAAAATTTGGACAAATAATAAAACCAAAAATAATTAATAGACGTTAAAGTACCTAAAAAATAGAAATTAAATATTAAAGAAAAACCTCTGACACTAGGAAAAAAAGTAATATATCAAGGTTTAATTTTATAAATTATCAAGAAGAAACCTCTAAAAAATAAAGGTAACATAATGAGAACAAGAAGTTAAAAAAATAAAGGATTTAGTCCATGAAGTAATATTAAGAAAGAATAATATCACTATTATCCAAATAATGTACAAAAACAAACTACATGATATAGAATTAGATTATAATTAATGAAAGCCTATCAAAAAAACCAAATAGTTATAATAAAAGCTTTAATTATTTTAATAGAAGGAATAGATATAGCACAAGGGTAAAACATTAAGTCCTTACAAGACATAAATAAAACCCAAAAAGAACTTATTAAAGAAATGAAATAATATGGTTATAATAAAAAATTTCAACAAGACATGCATAAGGAATTTATAGAATTAAGAAGAGATGTAAATAACATACCTAGAGACAATGAAATTATAGCTTATAAGTTAGATCCATTTATACAATTAAAAGAAGAACCATCTAGTAGATTAGATACATTGATACCTAAGAATGAGGAAAAACCCAAAAGAATAAGCTATAATCCTAATTTAATGGAATATAGAAAAGAATTTGAAGAACAATTTATGGACATGAAAATAGGAACAAAGAAAAATAAGTTAGTCTTTTAACCCTAACAAATGAAGAACTAAAAAAACTATAAGGAGAAACTTTATACATACAAAGAGAAAGATGATATCACAATAGTCAATTAAACTAGTTAAACCAGAAAATATAATCCCAAAAAACTATACGAAAACTATTACATTAACAATCCCTCATCAAGAAAGAATATCTGACCCATATAGAGAAGAAATAAATAGACAAAAATCATATGAACCTGCCATTTCTTATAGAAAAAAGTAGCAACCAAAAGTGAAAAAAAAGATTACATTGGAGAACTAGAAGCAATATTCTACCATATTTCAAACTTCATGAAAATTATAAATCTAATCTTTTAAATTTAGATTGTATAAGATGAATGGTCTAGTTGAATGAGTGTAATCATAAAAACCTCTCTAACTACACAATCAAATCCTTCAACATGTAAAGTATTACTAGCTCACAAAAAAAATGGTAAAATTTGGTTTACATATTTAACAAAACAAAAATATTTACAGATGTAAGGAATACTCCCATATGTAGACAATACATGGATATTATAGTAAATGAAATATACATGAAATTTATTGAAGAATTCAAAGGTAGACATATCACTAAATCTAATGAATATGACATTGATAAAGCTAAATGGCATTTAACAAGTATGAAGATATGTGACATAGATTATATAGATTCCTTTATTTGTGAATATGAAATATATTATCACAAGATACGACCCTATATGCAATAAACTTATAAGGAAATGTTTTTCAAGAAATTACCTAGAACATGACCTAAAATTACAATAGAATGATGGAATAAAAGAAATAGATAAACTATACTAGACATCTAAAGAGGAAGAATAAGAACCCATAAGAACTAGATAATCATTAAATATGAAGAAAAAAAATACTATAAAAAAATAAGAGGAAATGATAAAATCTGTTGGTATACAAGAGATTTTAGGATGGTAGAAAAATATAGAAGTAACATAAAATCTTACAAATAAAAATATAAAAAATTCAAAAGATATAAATTTAGATAAAAAAACTTACAAAAATATAAGAAAAGATATAACAATAAACTCATAGAAAAATGTATTTTAGGAGAAAAAAAGTATATGTCACCAAAAAAGAAAAATTATTGCCCATCAGGGAAAGAGAAATATAGATGCTGGATTTGCAACGAGGAATGATATTATGTTAATGAATACCCTAACAGTCTTCTAATAAGTGTTTAAAAAGTACTAAAATCACCATGATTTAATGTATTTTAATTGATTAAATAAATTTATATTTTTATATAAATTTGTTTTTTCGAAATTACAAGTATTTTTGTTTAAAAATAATTTAAAAACTCAAAAATAATACTAGAGGCAATATATCACAAATATATTGAAAAAAAAATAAAAAAATGAAAAATTAGATAAAATGGGTCAAAACTGTTAAAAAGGTCGAAAATGCCCCAAGCCGCCAGTGCCCGTACGGGCCACGCTCACGCCATGCCAAGTCTAGTCTACCCATTGCACTGAGTCGCACGCATCAACTGATTCTCGCACTTACCCATACAAATGTCACACCGAGATCCAACCTTTGTCTATGCCCATCTACCAACGCTAGTGACAAGTCACATGCACCTCTACCCACAAGCATGCCAACCTGCTCGAAATGCATCTAACACCTATTTTTAAGATATTTTCCACTTTTTTAGCCCTTTCCTCACCTATAAAAGGACCCTCTCCCCCATTATAAAAATCGTCCTTCAAGATCCTAGAAAATCCTTTTGAAAATCTCTCTAGAAATATTAGTTTTTTTTTAGTTTTAGAGTTCTTTTCTTTTTAAGAAGAACTAGTTATGCTTTTGTAAATTTTTAATTTTTGATTCAATAAACAGAAATGCAAATTCGTTTGGAGGTTTTCCTGAAACATAATTAACATCAAAGTTTTGTAAGAATTCTTTTGAGTTATAATTTTAAAATGAATTTTTTTTAATTATTTTTATGTTTTGTTCTTATATGTTTTATTTAATTTTTTTGTGATTAAATTTAACATAGTTGGCTATTTATAAATATTATATAATAATAATGTTGTTATGCTTACAAAATATTAAATATGTAAAACATTTTTATAAAATAAATTGATTTTATTTTTATTCAAGATTTTATATGATGGATGTTAGAGAGAAATATATCATTTTTTATTACAAACTTAAATCAGAAAATTAGATTTTAAGATTTAATTATCTAGTCTAATTTAGAGTACTGCCATTTTATTTGTTGGTACAATCGCCCAGTAGTTAGAGTGAAGTTCTATTTGAAAATTTTTTATAAGAAATATTATTTAAAAATGTATTGATAACAAATTTTCAACAAATGTTTTAAAACTTGAAAGTTAGTACTCGGATAATTAAGTCTTTAGATTTAATTTGGACGCGTTAAATAAAGTTTAAAATGTCTAACCCCACCAAAGATACCATTTAAATGATTCATTTTCAATCTCTTAGAAAAAAATAAATTAATTTAATTAACCAAATTAATTAACGACCCCACCCATAGGTGTTAATTGATTTGTTTAATTAATAAAGATATCTAACCCCACTAAAAATGGTATTTATATAAAAAAAGAGAATACATAAATATCAATTTATATCTTTAATAACCTAAATAATATAAGCAATCATAATTAACTTAATTATTATATCCATAAATACTTTTAAAAATTATGAGATATTTTTGTGTTATGTTGTTTTCTTTTATTCTTAAAAGTTAATTTTTGATTTTGTTGTAATTTTAGTTTTTAAGTTGATTGTTGTTATTATTTCTTTTAATTTTTTTACATTTAGTTTAATCTTTGTGGGTATCATTACTGAAAACCCTCACGAGACTCAAACTCGTCCACTAGGGCAACCTAGGGGTTTAAAGGCTTGTTGCATAGGCTAAATGCAACCGTGTCAATCCACAGAAGTGATTTAGGATAGTTTAATTTTTAGTTTTTATCGCTTTTCTTGCTAAGGGACTAGCAAGAAGTTGGTTGGGGGTTGTGATAAGTGCTCAAAAAACACTAAAGTTACCATGATTTTATGCACATTAATTGATTAAAAATATATATATTTATATAAATTTATCTTTTTCGGAATTATGGGTATTTTTATTGTTTTTCAGGTATTTTTGCTTAAAAAACGTAACTTAAAGACTCAAAGAGGAATACTGGAAGCAATACATCACAAATATATTAATAAATAACTGGGGAAAGGTCAACAAATATCGAAAAATTGGACAAAATGGGTCAAAAAGGTCAAAAAGGTCAAAAATGAGGAAATCACGCCGCCCAGCTGCCCAGCCGCGCGCGCCCATGCCCACTCCCGTGCCCACGCGCGCGCCCCCTGCATACCACTGATGCTTGCCGCGCGCCCCAGTTTCCCTCCGCGCGCACCGCTGCCATTTCGCCCCATTTTTGCGCGCAACCGCCCTTCCACGTCATGTCGACGTTAGCAATCACCACTCCGCGTTTTCATCATTTTTTCACCCATTTTTTCTCTCCATCCTCACCTATAAATACCCCCCTTCTCTTCACTTCAAACACACCTCAAAATCATTCTTCTCTTCTCATTCTTTCTCTCATTTCTTAGTTTTTAGTTAGTTTTTCTTAGTTTTAGAGTTCTTCTCTTTTTGAGAAGAACTAGCTATGTTTTTGTAATTTATTTGCTTTTCGATTCAATAAATGGGAATGCAAATTCCGCTTGGAGGTTTTCCAGCAACGGGAATAACATCGAAGTTCTGTAAGGATTTTATTTTCTTTGTAGTTATTTTTTATGCTTTATTCTTACATGTTATATTTAATTTGTCTGTGATTAAATTTAACTTTGCTGGCTGTTTGTAAACATGATATAATAATAACGTTGTTATGCATGCGAAATATTAAATAGGGAAAAATCTCTAAAATGAATTGATTTTATTTTTATTCAAGATTTTATATTAAGAATGTTAGAGAGAAATATATTATTTTTCATTACAAACTTAAATCTAAAAATTAGATTTTTAGGTTTAGTTATCCGGTCTGATTTAGAGTAGTGTTCTTTTATTTGTTGGTACAATCGCCCAGTAGTTAGAGTGAAGCTCTATTTCAAAAGTTTTTATAAGAATTATTATCTGAAAATGTATTGACAACATGTTTTCAGTAGTGGTTTTAAAACTTGAAAGTTAGTACTCAAATAACTAAATTCTTAGGTTTAATTTGGACACCTTGAATAAAATTTAAAAAGTCTAACCCCACCAAAGGTGGCATTTAAATGGTTCATTTTCAATCTCTTAGAAAAAAGAATTAATTTAATTAACCAAATTAGTTATCAACCCCACCCATAGGTGTTAATTGATTTGTTTAGTTAACAAAGAATATCTAACCCCACCAAAGGTGGTATTCATATAAAAAAGAGAGAATCAATAAATATCAATTCATATATTTAATAACCTAAATAATATGAGCAAGCATAATTAACTTAGTTATTATATCCATAAATACTCCATTGTTTTAACAGATAAAATTTGCATAAATGTTTATTGAATTTATGTTTATTTTTATGTTAGTAGATTAAAAACACAAAACCCAAAATATCGTGACATGATGTTTAGGATTTAATTTCGTTTTAAAAATTTTGAATAATAAATTAAAAACCACATACATTCCTTCCTTAGATCGACCTTGGGAGTATACTTATCATTTTCTACGAAATGATTCGTGCACTTGCGAGAGTTTTATAAATAGATAAAACCAAATGAACGGTAGGATCGACGATGTCGGTTCTGCCCTATCAAGTTTTTGGCGCCGTTGCCGGGGATGGTATCAAGTTTTTGGCACCGTTTCCTGGGATGGTATCAATCTCATCCATAGAATCTTTGAAAACTATAAGAGAGTCCTCAATGAAGAATAAATGTGTTATAGATGGGCCTCCCCTACTCAATTTAAGACCTTGGAAAAACCCTATGTGCATAAAAGGAAAAGGTACTATAAGAAGGATTGCCTAATACCCTTTTGAGGTTTAAAGTTTATAGAGATATTGTTACCCAAAATATAAGAGAAGGAGATAGATGATATACGGTCCATAATCCAACCAACAAATTTGGAGTGAAAACCTAATATTCTCACGATAGCCTTCAAAACTTTCCATTCAACTCGGTCATAAGCTTTACTCGTGTCCAACTTAGGAGCTAGGTGATAATTGTTCCCTTTAATCCTAGATCTCAAATGATGTAATAGTTCATAAGAATTTAGAATATTTTTAGTAGGGAGTCTATTTGAGAGAAATGCACTTTGAAAGGGACTAATAATTTCCTATAGTATAGGTCTAAGCCTACTAGTCAATATCTTAGAAATAATTTTGTAAACTATATTACACAAACTAATTGGCCTCAAGTGAGTCATATCTTATGAACTTTTGGAATAAGAACAATATGAGAGTAATTAGAGGCTGAAGAAAGTTTACCACGTCGAAAGAGCTTTAACCACCAACGTAACATCTTTGCCCAAAATTTGCCAAAACGTATGAAAAACTGTTGTAGAAAAGCCATTAGGACTAGGAACCTTAAAGGGATTGATTTTTTGAAGTGTCTAATAAACTTCATAATCAAAAACTTCCCTAAATAATCTTTTGTTAAGATCATCGTTAACTTTTGGAGTCATAGAAGCAAATACTTCGTCAAAAGATCTTGAATTAGAAGTTTTAAAGAGTTTATTAAAAATGCAAGTATAACCAAATTAACCTTGTCTCAATTAGTTATCCAACACCCATCCTCATACTCTAAGCCTTCCACTCTATTTCTTCTTTTATGATTAGAAACTGAAGCATGAAAAATATTTGTATTACAATCATCATTTTTCACCCATTGTATTCTAGACCTTTCATGCCAAATTCTTTCCTCTTATCTATAAGCTCGTTCCAATTGCTCAAAAAAATTCAAATAAGCTCCACGATCAAAAGGATAAGATTTTTCAATATGAGAGTTTTTTACATAACTCTTCCATTTTTATCAAAAAGTTTCCAAACACATCTCGTTTCCATTTTGTTAACTGCAACTGAAAAGCATTGAGCCTTTGTCCAGTCTAAACCAACACGAGCCATGCATTAGGGTTTCCTAAGCCTCTTTTACTATCTCTTCACACTTAGGATGATGCAACCATCTTTATTTGAAAAAGAATCAAAATTGAAGTGTATCAAGTACATGATTATGGAAGAGAACTATAGGTTTGTGATCAAATGCTAAAAGCTTCTCCATGAACAACTCTAGAAGAAAGATAGAGAAGCATCCACGATGTGTTAGCTACCACTCTATCAAGTCTCTTGAATGTAACCATTGTCATCCCATTTGTTATGTCAAGTGAAAATGTCTCCAAAAAATCCAAAGATCATAAAGCTAGTTCGAGGACAAAACAATAGTAAAATTATCTATATTGGATTGAGCCTTACTTGATCTCACATGTGGTAAAGATATTGATTTGTGGGATTTAATTGTTAAAATATAAGACTCATTTAAAATATAAACATAATAAACATGTGATAAATTAGTTGATTTTTATATCAAATTATGATATCAAACATTTTTTCATTCAAAAATTGGTTTAATTTATTAACACATTTTTTTTTTACCAATCTATATTATTCACATTGGATATACAACATATTCACTAATTAATTGTTTTAAAAGTAATGAAATCATGTAAATTTATACACATTTTTATACTCAAATAATTTATATCATGATATATGGTATAATTATTTAGAAAAATTAATAACTTTTTAAATTTTTTTAAAAATTATATCATATATCACTATATAAATAATTGAAGTTAAAAATTGGTGTGATTGTTTTAAAATATAGAGAAATTCAAATCTATATCCAAGAATATAAGCCATCAACTTTATCACCTATCTACAATTCGGGGTGATGTGTAACATATGTTCGGATCTTGCTGGTAAGTATAATAAATCCAGTTTTTATGAGATTTTATCTAGCCTTGTTATTTATATAGTTATTTTAAGTACGATGTTATGTTCAAATATTTAATAGACTAGTTGCGCGTGTTATATACTTATATATATATGAACTAAATTATGAATAAAAGTTACTAAAAAGTGATACCAAATGATAAAATATAAATTTTTATTTTTTATGTTATTTTTAAAACTATTTTAATAATTGTTCATGTTAAATTTTTTTATCAAATATAGTTTAATTTTTTTAAATATATATATGTTTTTAGAAAAATATTAATAAACTTAAATGACTACTTTATTTTTATATTATTATTTTTTAAAAATAATTGGATTGAATAACTCATAAAAATAACTAATATATCTATTATATTTTTTTCTATAATAAATTTTAATATCTACATGTTTAAGTCTCATAAAAACATATATTATTTTATTATAAAGCCATTGACATACTCGGTTTTAACTAAATGAGTCAGTAATTCGGTTCTATACCAAAAATAACAATAACAATAACAATAACAATAATAATTAGGTTGTACAAATCTGTGGATATTTGCGGCCATCACCTTATAGTTGGGGTAGACTCATTAACTAGCTTCGTTTGAAGTTTACAAGTGGTCATCTAAAAATATAAACTGAAATATAACATTTTTAATTAATAAAATAACATTAAATTTTTCAATAAATAAATTAATTAAATGTTAAAAATATTTAATAATAAAAATAACATATATTATATTCATTTTATATATTCTTATTATTAAAAAAATTTAATACATTATTTCAAGTTAGATAAAATATCATTTTATTATTTATTTTTGTAAAACAATAAGTAGGATAAAAAATATTTTGTATTAATATTTTAAATAAAATAATATTATTTTTTAATACTTTATTTTATTAGTAAATAAGTAAAGAATAAAAATAACTTTTTACTATAATATTTTATCATAAAATTTTTAAATATTGAATAAATAGTTAATTTTTATCATAAAATTATTAAAACATTTAGTAAATAGTAAAATTTATCTCACTTTGATACTTTTATCAAAATATAGTGATTAAATAACACATTTAATAATATAAATATCTAATGAATACAAATTTAACCATACTTTTAATTATGATTTAAACTTTGTATATAAATTGAATAAGAAGCCAAATAAATAAACAGTAACTCATCTAATTATACTATAATTATATATATATATATGATAAAAAAAAATTTAAAAAGTGTAAGCTTTTACACAATGATGTGGGACTTATCCCTGAGTCGCACGAGGCCAACATGCCGTAGCCACATGTTTGTGTTACCTACTTTCACTGCACTAGAAAGATTTCTCCAGGATATACAGATTTGAAGATTGTGAATGTGTTTAGATTAGAAAGTTTCGTTATCCGTAAACAAATGTAAATTTGGGAATTTTTTTTTACTATGGCTATGAAACGGGTGTGCCGACATGAGTTTGGGTCGACCTATTTTTAGCCCTAACTTAATTCACTTCATAAATAAGTCAAATGGGTCAACTTGTTTAACATTAATCTAAACTCATTTAAAAGCACTGCAAGTTTTCAACTTTTTGTTTTGTGGATAGAGTTGTTAAATGGGTTATTTCAATTTCATATCATGTCTCATTCAATTTTTTAAATAAGTTTATGGGTTAAAGTTGTCTCATCTTATTCAAATCTCATATTCTATTCCTGTAATTGTTACCTCCACTCCCCACTCTTAATTTTTTTTACTTTATATATTAATTATTTTTCTTAAATTCAATTTTTTTGGGTTAAATATATTATGGACTATTTTTTGTATATGTAAGAATATATGTAGATTAAAGAACTTAATTATTATGAAAATATGAGATATTGCTTATATTTATGGAATCTGGATATTGGTATGCTCATAATAGATGCTCATATTCATAGATATTGTCACACGGTATCATTTATTATAGACAGTTTTATGACACTATAATCATGATGTAGCTATATATTAGGAATAAATGAGCAGAGATGACTCTTGTACAAGGGCGCCTTATATTACAGATAGATTGAAATTGAGTTACTGTTTTATTGATATTCTTTTACTTTCTTTTAATTATTTTTCCTGACACTACTGTTTTCTTTTGAAGCTTCTTATACTAATGATAATAATGTTGTTGCTGTTATTGATATAAGTAGTACTAATTTTTTTGATTTGTCTCTCAAGTTTTCGTATTAGATGGAGTACCATAAATTTACTTAGAGACTAGATATGTATTTCACCTTTCACTCTTGAACAGGTTCAAGAACTTACTATGGGCTATTTGTTGTATATGTAGGATTATATTCATGGAATCTAGATGTTGGTATGCTCATAGTAGATGTTATCAAGGAAGAAGATTTTGAAGAAAAGCAATACAATGGGACATGTAAAATATTTTCAGATTGATTTAGATTGTAGAGAATTTGATTAGTTATATTAGTAAAATTTTTTCATGCATATTTTTATATTTTTGGAAAATTTAATTCGCTAGTTATATTAAGGTTTTATTATGTTTAATGTATCTATTAAACTCTTAATTAAGGTAATATCCCTCTTAAGTTTAATATAATGAATCTTAATTTTCTCAATTTATTTTAATTTATATTTAAAAATTAGGTTAATTGAGATGTATATGGTCACGGTTAAAGTGTAAACCAGATAATAGATATCATTTTGATTACAAGTATATAACCTCGATTATTAGAAAACCAAGGCCATAGATACACCCTTCTCACTTAGGCCTTGGTTCTTATAACCGTGACCATAGACCTACGGTTACGGTTAAAAACCGAGGCTATAGGTATGTTTTGTAGTAGTGGTTTAAGCCAATTTTTGCTCCTTGTGTTCTTCGCTTTCATTATAGTTCAGATCCTAAAAAATAAGGGATAGAGACACCAAGTGCTGTCTAAATCATAGTAAATCAGGTCTATTTATGCTCTGTTATAATGGATTGGTTTAGACTAGATTGATTTCATTGACCATAAAAGTAGATTTTTTCTATAGCTCTCCCTCGTAGTGTGTAGGGGCACATGCGACCTCTGTAAATTTCCAATGAAGCCCAAATTTTGTTGGCAAGTAGATCAGACAATGAGCCTTCTAGTAGTGGTCTTGATTTTTTCATGTGTGGATCTTGTTGAGTCTGACTTTTAATATCTCTTGAAAAAATATTTCTAATATTCTCTAAGTGCTGTGTGGTTTACTCTATAGGGTGATGCTCATTGGAGCCTCTTGATCCCCAATTCCCCTTCATTGGTAAACTTGTGCAAGCTATAATATATTTCGTAGATGAAAATCTAGTTACAATCATGTATATATTCTAGGTTGACATTGATAACTCTATGAAAGTAGAGTTATTTTAAAATTCCAAACTAGTTATTTGTTATTGAATATTAGTAAAGGACTTATCTTATGTGCATGTATCCTAACGTAGGTACATCAATAATCAGAGCTCAAATGGATGAGTTATAGCAATTTCAAAAAATTACAAAAAATGCTACTCGGTCAATTGATCAAGCTTTGCTCGACTTCGATAGAGGGTTCTTGTTTAGAATTTTGCATCGCATCTCAATTAATCCATGTAAGTCTCATTATACTCTATATATTGTGGACAAAACACAATGTTTTTTATTTTACTTAGTGTATATGCCTTTTTTTTATGTAAGGTTGGTTAATGTAGATTAGTAATACACACATATATAGTTAAGTACACTTTTTATGCGAGCATGTTTACATATACCACATGGGTTGGTTGTTGTGGTGTGCATACAAGGTTGAGAGTTATGGATATTGGCGAGCGAATGTGCAAATGAATTGACGTTGTTGCTCATGTTTTTGGTTCATTTTAGGTGTGGGTATTTGTGAAATTTACTTGGCATTTTGGAAACAAAAAAATATATATTTTAGCACCTTATGCTCAATCGCTGGACAACACCTGGAAATAAATTGCTACCGCTACCCTTCGGACATGCCTTCTACACTAGTGTAGCATGCCCACTTTGCTTAAGCTCTCTACTAGGGAGATAGCTGGCATGGTGGCCATCCAAAATTCCATAAATACCCCCATATTTCTCAAATTTTTGCCAAAATTTATAATGAGATTTATATCTATTTTTAAAATCATTTTAAAAAGCTTACATTTGAGTGTGAGTCATTTGGTGAGTTTAGTTATTAAATCGTTAGTTGTGTGCATACTTAGTTTGAATATGTGTCTTCCATACATGATTTGAATTTAGTAATTTAGTAATGGACTATGTGTCCCTCAAGGTTGTTAGTAGCACTTCTTGTTACTAATTGGTAGTTATTGATGAGTGCTCAAAAAGCACTAAAATTACCATGATTTTATGCACATTAATTGATTAAAAATATATATATTTATATGTTTTATCATATATTTATATAAATTTGTCTTTTTTGGAATCACGGGTGTTCTTATTGTTTTTTAGGTATTTTCACTTAAAAACGTAACTTAAAGACTCAAAGAGGAATACTGGAAGCAATACATCACAAATATATTAATAAATAAATGGGGAAAGGTCAAAAAATATGGAAAAATTGGTGTTGGCTATGGAGTCTTTAAGTTACGTTTTTAAGTGAAAATACTTGAAAAACAATAAGAACACCCGTGATTCCGAAAAAGACAAATTTATATAAATATATATATTTTTAATCAATTAATGTGCATAAAATCATGGTAATTTTAGTGCTTTTTGAGCACTCATCAGTTACCAATCTCATCATATTGAGTGGTGTTGGCTATGGAGTATAGCTAGGTTTGAGTGTTGAACCAAGTAGTTGTAATAGAAACAAGTAGAAGCAACATTAGGTAGTTCGACAGAGGTACCAACTGGTAGAGGTAATAGTAGTTTTATTGTCTATCAGAGTTGTAAATGTTTTATTGTTTAGTGAATTAATTGTTGTTAAGTGGTTGTCTTAAGCAACTCGAGGATGTTACCATATAGATACAATCTCTATATGGGTTTATCTTATTATATCTCTTGTTATACATGTTATGTGTGTATTCTTCTTAGAGTTGTGCGAAAAATATAATCATCCAATTAATCCGGCCAATCTATTCTGATTCATTAATTTTTTGACAGTTTCGATCCGACCATCAGATCATATTGGTTGTAAATGTTTTCAATCCATTAAATTCGGATCAGATGGTAGATTTCACTATGTATCATCCGATCTCATCCGATCCGACCAAAATTTAATTAAATTCTATATTAATTAATAAATAATAATTAGGGTTTGGTTCCTAAGCAAAAGTATATAAATGAAAGTATGAAACACAAATTGGTTATCACCAAGGTTTACATATTGTAGGATGTGGATGAGAAACTTCTTTATGACACTTTCAGTTCCTTTGGATTCATCGTCACAAATTCGAAGGTATTTTCTCTGACCTTTCTGTTGCTATAGATGTCTTGAACTTTTCATTAAGTTTCTTAATTAGTAAAATGAATAGGATGTAGGATAATTCATTTGAATTATCAGCTATGATTGTAATTGTGGTTCAGATACTCAAGTTCAACCTATTCAGTTAGCTTGCATTGGAACATGATACCTTTTAGAGAAGGTTTTGCATTTGCATAGTTAAGCAATGTGAATACAAGTCATATCAAGTTAATGATCATTTTTCTGTCATTCTTATTGTCCATTTTTTGGTATGAAATTTCAAGCCATACTTGACCACATAAGGTTTATAGATTAGGTAGTTTGTGATTTTACACATCTGAAGTCAAGAATATACGTCTCTTTTTGTTTGGAGAATATTAGTGGATTTGTTGCATGTTTTTTACTCCCTACCTCCTTGTGCTAATGCTTCTCCAATAAGATACAAGTCAATGAGTAAATAACCTAGGACTTTTAATTTTTTTGTTTATAGGAAATGAATGGTCAGTATCTGTGCAATCGTCAAATAATAGTGTCATATGCATATAAGAAAGACACGAAAGGGGAACACCAAGATACTCCAGCAGGTAAGGCTTCATGTTTTGAAAGATGCTGAATTTTTGGGTTACTGCATGATAGAGAATGGCTATAGATAAGAGCAATCTAATGATATTGATGGTCCTAATTTTTTAGTTGATAGCCCTTATTTAATGCATGTGGTTATTCTTTATTTTCTTTCATTATTGGGTTGCAAAAAGAGTATTGGCTACTAGAAATCCTACTATAAAGAGCCAACCACATGCTATTTTTGCCAGTGGGCCTCCAACACTCACCAATGGTCCTTGAGCCAATGTTGCTATCATACCTCCTCGGCCTTTTGAAAATTGTGTTGTTCCTCCTGCTCATGTTCCTACATTTCGTCCATCACCACCTCAAGATATGGCATTCCTACCCATGTAAGTGATATTGAAGCAATTGAAGTAGGTAATATTATTTTCATTTTCATTATTAATTGATATCATTCTCTTATGATTGATGTTTTAATATTTTCATCACTTTCTTTTGTCTTCTATTTTGTAGATATGTTGGGAGGCATTAAGGATATTACTCTTGATTGAGTATGATATAAAATTATTTTATATCATATGTATTTCGTATATTATTTTATATATATTTAGTTATCAATTTACTAACATTTTTAAAATTATGGCTAATAGGTAATGAAACAAGAAACTTTTTACTATTGCTCTCAAGATTATTTTTAAGATCCTCAATGGATGTTAAAGAGTGAAATGATCAACTTAATTTAGCTTTAAATTATTGTGAACTATCTTTTTGTTTATTGTTTAAATGAATTGTTAATTTTATTAAAATGACTTCTAATTGGTACTTATTATTTTTGTTTTATATAGGTTTGACCATTTTAGTCATATTTTAACCTCAATATTTGATATTTAAGGTTTCTTTTAGCTCAAATATGTTTATGTTATGTGAAAATTTAATTTTTTTATTCAAAAATACAAAAAATAAAGTTAATTAAGTTTATTAGTTGGATTGATCGGATTCAACTGATCCAATCCAAATGTATTACGGATTGGATTGCATCGAATTTGAAAGGTGATTGGACGATTGTGCATTAGGATGCTTCAATTTGATTAAAAGATTGGATTGGATTGGATGGGTATAAAATCAATGGTTTCGATTCGATGCATACCCCTAATGCTCCTACATACTAAAACTTAAACTCTAATTAGAAATCATTTGTTGTTTACATGCTTTCTATTTTGTTATATGATATATGTTATTATAAGTTTTATGCTCTTCTGATATTATATTATTTATGCTTTTAATGTGTATAATGTGTAAATATTTACTATTCTGTATTTTGTGAGTTAGGACCGAGTTCTTTAGGATTCTTATCTCCTTATCCTATTTGTGTAATAGGTCGTGGTCTCTTTCATTTAGTATCATAATGGGTGCCCCTTTTTGAGCTTAACTGCTTCTATGATGGTGGGACTGATATGCATCTCTATTTAACGTAGAGGGGTTAACCACCTCTGTATGATATGGGACATATGAAGAACTCATAGACAGTCATTCTAAATGCATGGAAGTGTATCTGAAATATGTTAATTCCAGATGTGTGGATGCACATCCCAATAACAATTATTTTTCTTGATGTAAGTTGGGTTCTTGATGTATTGTGACAAGATGAAAAAATAAAAAAAATCCATTCTATATATGAAGGTCTCAAAATGATCTAGTGGATATCCATTCCCATTATAATTAGCAATGGTGAGCATCCTAAACTTCCTACTAATTTACACAGACATCACTTCAAGAATGAATAAGGTCATCGTTGACTCCCCCAAATCATTTATCGTGCTTCCTTTATTCATCTTCATTTTCATCTACTTGATTCGTAGCTTGAGTTTGTCTAATGGATCTTGGGCTCTTATTTCATCACCTTTATGGTGGACATTATTATTAATGCCCACAATAGAGTTTGCAATATCACTAGCGTGGCTGTCACGACATGATTACGCTAATGTTTAAGCTCGAGGTGATCTTTTAAGTCTAGATGATTATTGCTAGGGAAAATATGGGTGTAATGGCTGGATAAGCGCCAAGTCCTAGGTGAACATCATCACCAAGGTTGGTGGCACTTGGATGAATCACCTATAGGCACATGAAAACAAATGGCTGACCAGTCAACTATGTGTTGGTCAGGGCATGGATGTTCGGTCAACAAGGTGGCTTGTGATGTGGTCGACATGTGGAACATAATGTTGTTATGAATAAAAGCAAGGGCATTGGGAATTTGAAAATGTTGCATGTGAAATTTCGATGAGTAGTGATTGCTTTTGGATTGGAAGAAATCTCTAGAGTATTTTCTAGAACATTTCTTCTAGTTGAGCCACTCTAGTACCTACATTGGGCCTATTTGCTTTATACTTCCTATTTTTGGTCTTCCTTCCCACTCGAGGTGGGACTTGTATTTCCTCAGGTTTTTCCTTACTATAATAACTTATAGCTAGATTTTGATTAACACCTTTCAGATCATATTGTTTTTGAATGGAAGAACTTCTTGCAGAAGAAAGTGATGAAGAACGTGATGAACATTTCAAAGAACATAAAGAACACAAATTTTCTTGAGTTGTTCATTAGTTCAAATCGGTTAGTACATCAAATTTATTTCACATAGACGGCACCAAATATTGAACTTGATTTCTACTTATCAAGTTCTTCACTTTCACCAAAGTTCAAGTCCTGCAAAACATCTGCTCTAATGCTTAAGTTTTCTTGTAATTGATAGAAAAAACTAAAGTTTAGTAAAAAAAATAGATAACTTATGTGAAGTGGTGGACCATCAAGACTATTTATAGGTTAATATTTATGCAAATATTGTAAAATATATTACTTTCTTTTGCAATATTATTCAAATTAGGGGTGTGCAAAAAATCCGATCATCCGATCAATCCGATCCGATCCGTTGATTTTTCATCCGATCCGATCCAATCCGATGGTCGGATCGGATGAAGATTTTTTCCATCCGTTAAGTGCGGATCGGATGGCGGATTTCACTACGATTCATCCGATCCGATCTGACCGAAATTAATTATATATATATTTAATTAATATATATTTATTTAATTTTTTAATGTTTTTTTAAGTTAAATAATTTTATGTTATGATTTATGTAAAAATTTAAAAAATTTATTTAAAAATACAAAAAAATAGAGTTAATTAAATTTATTGGTCGGATCGATCGAATTGATTGGATGTCATCCGACTAATTTACGGATCGGATTGAGCGGATGTAAGAAGTGATCGGATCGGATAAGGATTAGGATGTTTCAATCCGAGCGAATGGTCGGATCGGATGACAGTAAAATCAGCAGTTTCGATCCGATGAACAGCCCTAATTCAAATGTTGAATGATGTTTCATATTTGATAATATATCTTCGTAATATGAAATAAATAATATATTTACCAATATTCTTTGAAAATGATGTCTAATTTAGTTTAAACTATGTTGATTACGCATTGATTGTAGGCTGATTAATGATTATTGATCGATCAAATTGTTACTTTAGCAAATGACACTTTTCCCCGCATACATCATAAAAATATCCCAACAACATAGATCAATTTAACCAACTTTAAAGGTTCAGTGACCCTTGATTTGGTCATGGTGATCGATTATATATACAATTAGCGATTTCACTTCTAGTTGAGTGATTATATATAGCTATATCTTAACCGTAACGCTTTTGTAAGGTTGGTTATATCTTAATTGTAAGGCATTCACTACTACAAAATGTGACATTTAAGTCGATATGTAAGGTTGGTTTTTGGAGAAAACCTATTTATAATTAATTTAAAGTCGGTTTGATGAAAAACTTACGCTACATGTACCATCTGTTGACATGTTGAATTGATGCTCTGTCCTACGTGTAGCGTCAGTTCTACGAGTTAACCGATGCTACGTAAAATTACTCATTAATTTTTTTATTTTAACAGTTTTTAAAATTGAAATTACACAATACAATTTTTTTTAGTCAATTATTATTTTATTTGAACTGTTTATTTTTTCTTCTTTTTTTAGTCAATTGGTTTTTAAAATTATATAATTTATAGAATTTCGTGTATTTTTTTGGATACTTTTATATACATGTTTTTCATACATACGTAATTATCGAATTTGGATTACATGAAAAACACAATACAGAAAATGTTTCAAAAAAATATAAAAGGTCTATAGTTAAAATATTAAAATATTAATTGACCAAAAAAATAAAAAAATGTATTGTTTAATTTCAATTTTAAAAATTGTTAAAATAAAAAAATTAACGAGTAATTTTACCTAGCGTCGGTTCAACACATCAACCGACGCTATCCACGTGGATTTTTCCTTTTCTCTTCTTTCTTCTCCATCAAAAACATCATTTTTAATTTTCAGCACCCAAAAACTCAAAATCAAGCTTCACCTGCTATACTTTTTCACATTTTTTGGCCACCTACGACCCCCATTTTCAACGTCGTTTAGTGGTTTTATTCCTCTCCAAATTATCTTCTAGATCCCCTATTTTTTGAGTGAAATACTCAAAAACTTTATACCCATTTTCTCACCTACATAACACCTTTTCATTTCCTTCATTTTGTCACTTCATTATTTACTCTTGTAAGTATTTCTATTAATCCTACGCACTTATTATTCACTTTGCGTTATTTTTTGTATAAATTTTTATATTATGTATGTTTTGTATTATGTATGTTATTATTTGTTTGGCTGATTTTTTAGGTGGGTCAGGAGAAATTAAATAATATCTGGATGTTGTTGGTTTGACGGACTAGAATATTTACCGAGGATAAATTTATTTACATATAAATAATTATATTTTATTTAGTAAAAGTAATACAATTTTAAAATGATTAATTTTTTTTATTATGTATGTTTTGGTATATATTCTAATAATTAGGGAATTCATATATAATAATACCTGAAATATATTGATTGGATACATATTTAATATGCTTATTGTCATTAATAGAAAATGGACAAATCTTGGATGTCAAAGTGTATAATTGAGCATAACTACATTTCTAGAGTTGAAAGTTTCTTGGAATTTGCTTGTAGAAATAGTAATAATGAAATTAATATGATTCGATGTCCATGTATTAAATGTAAAAATGAACAATTTTATGAAGTTGACGAGGTTAAGTATCACCTTATCTGTAGTGGTCACTACTATAAAAAGAGGTATTTAAGTCGATATGTAAAGTCATTTTTTGGAAAAAAAAAACCTACTTACAATGAATTTAAAGTCGGTTCGGTATAGAACTGATGCTATCCACGTAGAACATAGCGTCGATTGATGTGTCGAACCGATGCTACGTCCTACGTGTATTTTTAAATTAAAAATTACAGTTTATAATTAAAAAAAATTAGGTACAATGTTTTTTTAGTTCAATTATTATTTTATTTGACTCTTTAAAATTTAAGTTGGATATATATATAGTATAATGTTTTTTGAGACAATTGGTTTTTAAAATTATATAATTTTGTGTATTTGTTTGGATATTTAAATTTATTTACATACGTACAATATATCTTTTATTTAATTTTGTGTATTTGTTTGGATATTATTTTAAAAACAATTTCTTTTTTATACTACACACACACACACACACACACATATATATATATATATATAGAGTTCAAATAAAATAATAATTGACAAAAAAAATCAATTTTAAACTATGTGGATAACGTCGGTTGACGGGGTGAACCAACGTTATCCACGCGTTTATTACCGTTTCTTCTCTCTTCTTCACCAGCAGAATTCCAAAACACTAATTTCTCTTCCCCCTTCGCCCAAAACAGAGCTCACCCTCCACTCTTTCTCAATTTTCGACCACCTCTGACCACCATTTCCAACGTCGTTTGTAGGTTATATTCCTCTTCTCATTATCTTTCAGATCTCCTATTTTTTTTAGCAGAATACTCAAATTTTTTATACCCATTTTGTCACTTATTCTCACTTACAAAACACTCATTTCTTCTTCATATCCTTCATTTAGTCATTTTATTTACTCTTGTAAGTATATCTATTAATTGTTTTTACTTATTATTCAGTTTGCTTTACTTTTTGTATAAATTTTGATCTGTGCAATTTGAACACTTTTAATGTTGATATCTATTTAATTTAATCACGTCCAATATTGATATTTATTCAATTTAATCCTTTAAATATTATTAACTATTATTTTTATATATTATTATATAATTTGGAATGTTATTTTATAAAATTTTCTATTTTTTAAGGCTTGACCTATGCTTGTTTTGTCTTCACGCTGGATTTAATGTGGTAGATGTACACGTATTTTAATTGTCAAGAGATTGTTATTTCTTTTTTTTTCAATAAATCACACTTTTAAACTCAAAAATAGCACCAAAAAATATAATATTTTTAAAATTTATAATTATAAAAATAATATTATTTATGTTTAAATTATATATTTTTATTATTTTTATATTAAATATCTGATTAATTCAAGTAAAAAAACAGCTTCAATATTTTGTTATTTGTTTTGATAAATTTTTAGATAAAAATATTTATTTTCTTTCCAAATGATTGCATGCTTTAATTATTTGATGTCTCGCTTTGTAGGGCATGTTACTCCTTTTTTTTATTTAAAGGATGTTACTTGTTTATATAGATTTGGATTCATTGTCTGTCGTATAATTTTGATCTATATGTTTATTGTGTCTTGACGACAACTTCGCAAATTTTGTATTATGTTTGTTATTATATGTTTGGCTTATTTTCTGTGGAAATAATATGTGCATGTTGTGGGTTTGAGGGACTATAATATTTACCGTATGTGGATAAATTTATTTACATATAAATAATTATATTTTATTAAGTAAAATTAATAATATTGTAAAATGAATAAAATGATAAATGTTTTGTATTATGTATGTTTTGGTATATATTCTAATAATTATGGAATTTATATATAATAATAGTTGAAATATATTCATTGGATACATAATTAATTAATATGCTTAATTAATGTCATTAATAAAAAATAGACAAATCTTGGATGTCAAAGTATAAAATTGAACACGACTACATTTATGGAGTTGAAAGTTTCATGGAATTTGCTTGTAGAAATAATAATACTGGACCTAGTATGATTCGATGCCCATGTGTTAAATGTAAAAATGGCCGATTTCATGAATTTGACAAGGTTAAATATCACCTTATCTGTAGTGGTATTCTTTTGAGCTATAAATGTTGGTATTATCATGGAGAAAATATTGATAATACTCATGGGGAAGAGATAAATAAGAATGTGAGTGGATTACATACATCTTATCATAATGTACAGACAGAAAATATGTTTCATGGTGTTGAAGATGAACTACATGAGGATGATTCCAAAACCTTTAAAAAACTTCTAAAAGATGTCGAAAACCATTGTATCCAAAATGCAAAAAATACACTAAAATGTCAGGTGTGAAAGTTCTTGATGGTTACTCGTCCAACTTAAGAAATTTTGTGTCTATCACCGATAAGAAACTTTATGGATTGAAATCATATGACTGTCATATCTTAATGCAACAGTTATTACCAGTTGCTATCAGATCAATTCTTCCAAAACATGTTCAATTATCAATAATTTTTCTTTGTTCATTCTTCAATACAATATGCAAGAAATCTATATCAATTGGCGAGTTAAGCACTTTACAGAAAGATGTTGTAGAGACTTTGTGTCTAATTGAAAAATATTTTCCTCCTTCTTTCTTCGATATAATGATTCACTTGTGTGTTCATTTAGTTCGAGAGGTTCAATTGTGTGGTCCTACTTACTTAAGGTGGATGTATCCTTTTGAGAAATATATGCATGTCCTTAAATGATATGTAAATAATAGAAATAGACCTGAAGGATACATGGTGAAACGTTACATTACTGAAAAAGCCATTAACTTTTGTTCTGAATACTTTAGTGGTTGCAATGAAATTGGGAATCCTATACACATGTTTTTCTTAGAATGTCACATGATCCAAGTAGGTAACCCTATGCTTGGTGGAAGTAAGAAATTTTTTATTGATCACACTCGATGGAAAAAAGCACATTGAATCATTTTGGTAAATAATAATGAGGCACAACCATACATAGAGTAAGTGATGTTTAACCTTTCCATTTATGCACAAATTATTTTTATTTAATTATTAATGATGATATCTATTTGATATATCTTTAATAACATTACAGAATGCATTTAAACTTACTGAAGATCGATCATCGTTATAAAAAGAAGAAGGAGAAAAATGGTTGTATGATGAACATAAGCGAGAGCTTATTAATTGGTTTTGCAACCATGTAAGTGTCACATACAAGGATTCATTGTTACATCTATGCAATTTTTTAAAACTTTGCTTTAAACACATTTCATGGTTTTGCATGCATAGATTCGAGTTCAACTTAACAAGCCCAATCATAAAATAACAGAAATTTTAGAATGGTTGCATATGGTCCAAAATTCAATGTCAAATCATTTTCTAGTTTCACAATTATTGGATTTAGGTTTACGACTCAAGCAAGGGACAAATTCCGAGTAAATTAGAATAGTGGTGTGAATATGGTTGCACAAACTATGCAATTTTCTAGTTCAAAAGATGGTAATCTTGTACTTTCTGATAGAACATATTATAGTATAATTCAAGAGATTTGGGAACTCGATTATGAGGCCTTCAATGAAACAATATTCTTATGTGATTGGGTCGAAGATGTTATCATTGTTGGATATAAAATAGATGATTTTCGATTTACCCTTGTAAATTTATCCAAGATGAGTCACACTGATGATCCTTTCACGTTAGCACTTCATGCAAAACAAGTATTTTACATGAGCAATCAAATTGACACAAGATGGTCTGTTGTGTTAATGCTTCCAAAAAAAGAGTTCTACCATTGTGATGCTTTAGAAGATGATGAGCCTATGCTTGATACATTATCCAATATTAGTCATTTCTCAAACAAATTTCCTAATGTATGTGATGATCTAGTTGATGACGATGATTCTTCGTCATGGACTCAAAGTGATTGTAAAGGAATATAAGTAAACAATTGATCAATAACCTATATAAACATAATGTATATTCTATATTGTTCTAATAACTCTTGGATGTTTATATATATGTATGGACTTAAAATTGTCAATTAATTTATATTTCATCATTGTTTGCAGATATTTCATAGATCCTAGGGTACCATAGCTTGTAGATCCAAATGATCCATTGAGGCATTTGAAAAGAAAGGGTTGGGTGAATATACCTAATGCTCCACTTAACCCATATGATAGAGTACCCGTTCTATTTGATGCTACTGGTAATCCAATAGGGGAAAATGGCCAACAATTGAAATTCTCTATTGGTAGACTTGTGAAGTCAAGTATACCAATCAATATAAATGATTGGACTTAGGTTGACGAAGCTAAAAAGTTGAAAATATGGAAAACCATTTGTGCAAGTCTCTTACATTTTATAACTAATTAAATATATTATATCTTTTTGTATTATATCTAATCTTTTGTAGTGTGTTTTTACAGAATCGTTATAAAGTCCATGACACTTGGAAGAGCAAGTGTTATAAGATTGCAAATAAGGCGTGGGAGTAATACAAAACTTCCAGATTGGCCAAAAATTATGTGTTTCCATATTTGGAACCACTTGATGAAGTAGAGCTCTAAAAATTCCCTGAAGGACACCCCTGGATTACACCTCAAGTTTGGAAAGACTTCGTGGATTATAGATGTATAGATAAATTTTAAATTATTAGGGAAGAATATCAGAATATACAAATGCATAATATTTTTCCTAACCGTACTAGGAGCTCTTTAAATCATGAAGTTAGATATAGAATGGTATTATTAATTTGTGTTAATTTATAAATATTTTTATATTTATTTTCCCCAAATTTAAGTTGATGTCATGGTTAATAAATTTATTTAATTAATGTAGGAAGCTAAATTAGGTAGACCGATTACCCGATCTAAATTGTACATAGAAACAAAGACTCCCAAATGAAGAAGTTAAGACCAATGACTAAGCGAGGAAGCTGAATTAATATATGATATGTTTGTTTGCTTTATTATTTGTATAGATTTGTTCAAGAACAAATATCCAGGGGTGAAATAATCGAACTGCTAGGGAAATATGCTATATATCATGCATTCAGACATGAGCATCCTAGTCGTGTTAAGGGAGGTAGCCAATATGATGGTTATATGGAGTATTTTAACATTCCAAACCAAAAGCCTCAAATGGTCAGTAAGGAGAAGTATAGTAAAATTGAAGAAGAAATCAACTTCTTTAAGGCCTCAATGTTAAGTGAGATTTCCTCTTTAAAAGAATATCAATCACAACACATATCAAGTATGACATCATACTACAATCAGGGCATGTAATATTGGCCAGTCAAGCAACCATCCATACCAGACATGCCACCCATGCAATCTCATAGTGCTCAACCTATATCAAGTATGAGATAGAATCATCCTATTGGTCCTCCCTTTATGCCAGGATTACAGATGCAAGTAGTGGTTCATTTTCTCCAATGTAATCTATGCATTCTTACCATCAATCACATCATGATGAACGTTTTGATGAGAATGTACTTCCAATAGCTACCCCACATAGGAGTCCTCCTCTATTTGATGAATCATTTGTGGTAAGATTTTAAGTTTATGTAGATAATCTATTATTTTTATTTTTTATTATATATAACGCTTAAATATTTTATAGAATATGAAATGTTTGTTGAAACATCTTTCATCAATGGACTTTGTTGCTATTGGAACGGTACAACAATTAAGTGATGATCAGATGATTCATAATCAATATTTGCCAAATCATTGGTGAATAGTAATTGATCAATCATTGCTCCATGATTGTCCACTACCTGTGCCTTCTGATGCTACCACGGTCCAAGAGGCAGTTGGACTATATGTGGCTTGGCCGTTGATTCAAGTTGTGATAAATTTTGACATGGTACTATTTTTTTACTTAAAAGATAACACTCTTTTACTACTATTATTTTATTATTCTTTTATTGTTACAAACACACATAACACTTCTTCTTTAGTCTATTAGACTAGAACTAGTAAATGTGGCACATTTAAGATATACGATGCAAGTATCGTGTGCTAAATCTATGTCTAGTGGCCAATCATCCCGCACTAAGTCATACAAAAAGATGCCTTGGAAAAAGTATAGTTATGATTATGCTTTAAACTTCAGCAGAAATCTTGGTGCTTTGATGATTATTATTGCGAGGGCATCTAGCATAAATGATGGATGGACTGTGTCACTTCCTATAGAAATTTCTGGTGTAGACATTGGCCAAACATATACATTGATCGAGTGCATATTGCAACTATTTGAATATCAAATGATTGATTTAAGTATAATTTAAGTGTGGATAAGTTGAGTCCTCAATCCGTAAATAACTTTCATTTATGTAGAACATATATAATTATATTTATATTATCTAATTATTTATATATATTTCTTTTATATAAGGCATGTTATTATCAACTTCAACATAATCATTCATCACATTTAGCAATGTTCTATGATTCTTCATTTGTCAATCAATATCAAGAGAAGGATGTTAGCATCAGAGCTAATTAAACAATTATGTGATAGGGCATTAACGCTTAACAAAAATTAGAAGTTGATAATCCCTTGGCCACTAAAGTTTGAACAAGGCCATGATTATTGGATGTTGGTAATCCTTGATTTGTTCAATAATCATGTTTGGTACTATGACTCAGCTTCCATAGAACTGAGTAAAGATACAAAAGCAGTTGTTGAAATGTAAGAGTTATTATAGCTAGCTATTTTTCTTCTATTATTCTTTGTAATATTTAATAAAAAAACTAATCGTTATAAACTTTGATAGGGAATGAAAGCTGTGGAACAAGTTTAGGGGCATTCCCTTTAAAAAATCTCATAAACTTATATGGCACAAAGTTATGGTTTGTACAAGCGAATATTAATAATTTTATTAATTTTACTATTGAATAATAAATATGTTTGAATATGGAAAACATGTACATTTGTTTTTGTAGGTTCCACAACAAAATGATGGAGTTATGTGTGGTTATTATGTCATGAAGTTTATGAGCAAAATCATCACAAATATCAAAATTCTAATTGAAGATGTGGTAATCTCTTTTACCAATATACATTTTTAACATATATGAGTTATTTTTTGTGAATTCATGAAATTATATTCTTATTTTGAATTTAAATACATGTAGTTTTTTTATTGGAACAAGACGCGCTATGACCTGCATATTTTTGATGATTTACGAGAAGAATGGGAAGAACACATGGTTCAAATTATATCATCACAAGAAGATCGAGGAGGAGATTTTGATGATCTTGAATAGCATATGCCAACATAATGGTAATTTTTATAATGCTTTAATATCTTTATTCCTGTGTCTGAAATCCCTTGTTTGATGGATGTTTATGTGCTCAAGTATTTAGGGGAATGAATTGTTTTACGGACCTGTTTTTTGCCCAAACTTCATCTCATCTCTCTTGCCTAGTTCCCTTATGACAACATCATGGTAGTCACTGGCTAGCCAAGTACAGGAAAACCACCAAGAATCAAAATTCTAGTGTAATATCATGAATTCACAAAAAAATAACTTCTATATGTTAATAGATTAGTAGAAGAGATTACCACATTGACACTCGAGTGATATAATAATATCCTTTTTCTTTCCAAATCATATTAGCACTGTATTAATCTTTTGTCTATAAATATGAAGCTATTTGGAATCAAGTTGGTATTTTTAACGTTATAATGAGCTCTAAATATGAAGGTAAGTGTAACTCTAATTTGTTACTTGGGTTGGTTGAGTTTTAGTGCCCATAAACTTATGGAACAACTATTTTTTACCCAACCAACCCAAGTAACAAATTGAAGTTACATTTGACTTCATATTTAGAGCTCATTATAGCATTAAAAATATCAGCTTGATTCTAAATAGCTTCATATGTATAGATAAAATATTAATACATTGCTAATATGATTTCGAAAGGATAAGATTATTAGTATATCACTTGGGTGTCGATGTGGTAATCTCTTCTACTAATCTTTTAACATATATAAGTTATTTTTTGTAAATTCGTGATATTACATTTTATTTTGAATTTAATTAAGTATATTTCTTTGGTTGGAACAAGTGGGGCTATGATATGCAAATTTTTGATGATTTACAAGAAGAATGGACATAACATTTTGTTCAAATTATAACATCAGGAGAAGAATATGATGATCTTGAATTAAATAAGACAACATCATGATAATATTTATAATACTTTAACTTCTCCATTCATATGTCTCTGAAGTTTAGACTGTTTGTTTGATGGATGTTTACATGCTCATGTATTTAGGAGAATATACCTATTATATGGACCGGCTATTTTTTGCCCAATTTCATTGTCATTATGCAGGTGCTTTTAGATCAACCAAGTTTATTCTCCTTAAAATAAAGTGAGAATATCACAAATCCATGACACTTTGATAACATCATTTTATTTGTAATTTAAGTTAAATATATATGTCTTGTATATAAATTATTTTTTTGTAATAAATTTAATTATCAAGTAATTAATTACATTTAATTTTTCAATTATTTGTATTATTATTTAAACTTTGTTAAACAGATTTTGGTTTCTTCCTGCTATATGTGATTGAATACAGGTTATTAATAGAGTAGAAAATGAGTAAAATATGTCATGTATATATATATATTAATGCATAAACCGACTTTAATGCCCGATTTTATACCAGTGATTTGTAAGGTATGTTGCTTTTATTTTTCATGTCATTTCTTTAACTAATTACTTTTTATTTTATTTAATAAAATAAATAGGAGATAGTTTACACTTTACTAAGACTTGATAGTGTGCTCAATTATAAATATATATTATTTGTTAGGGAGAATGGTTACGGGGTCTTTTATTTATGTCTTAAGATTTGTTTGGACTATTTGTTTAGAAAACTATGTTTTTAAGTAAATTTTTTTTTTTTTTTTAGAAAATGTGATAAAATTAACTTTTTATCTACTTAAATATAAGTAAATAAGACATCTGATACATACATGTTTGTATTTTTTATAATTATAAATCTAATAAAGTAATCTTAAATTTAAAAAATTACTCAAACTCTTTAAAAAAACTTTAGCTCAAACTTAAATTAAATCTTCATTGTCCAATGTATGACTTTCAATATTAGACAATAAAAATTTTGTTTATGATTTATTGAAAATTTAGTTAATTTTGAAAGAAATTTTTTTCAAATTTTTTATGTGTGTACGTATATCTATAAAAACTTAAACATATATATAATAAATGTGTTATTACTTTATATTTAAGGAAAAATTAACTTTATCTTATATGCGGTTTGTTTTAAAAAAAAAGAACTTATATTACTTTTTTCCAAACAAAGGTACTTAAAAATATTAAAAAAAAAACAAAAGGATTAAAGAATACATTTGGCCTAAATAAAGTGGTCATTTAAGCACTTTTAATAACTTTAAATTGCCCCTATGAAATGAAATGAAAGAAAAAGTATATGGTTACAAAATTAAGGAGGATGAATAAGTCTTTCATTTATTTTTTAAAAAATATTTAAGTGATCACTACTACAAAAATTAGTATTTAAGTCGATATATAAAGTCAATTTTTTTCAAAAATTGACTTATAATGAATTTAAAGTCGATTCAGTGTAGAACCAATGCTATCTACATAAGACGTAACATCGGTTGACGTGTTGTATAAAGACAAATTAACATTTTTATATTTTTAATAGTAAAAGAAAATGAATAGGGAAAAATAATTAAAGGATCATGATTTAATATATTTATTTATAGTTATTATTTTATTAAAATTAAAATTTAACTTTCAAATTTTAGCTATTATTTTATTATTTTTCTTAATTTTAGTAATAATTTTTTCATTTATCATACTCCCAATAGTCTCATGGTAAATGTGGTGTACCAAATCTTTTTCGAGCCTCCATCCCCATAATTTAGAATGATTATTAAGTAAGTGTGCAAAACACCAAAAATTCATTATAAATTATTAAACATTATAAATATTAAAACATTTTAAAAAGGAATTTTAAGTAATATTTTAAAGTACAAGAATGCATTGAAAATTTTTGTGAGAAAAATTGTATTTAATCAGAAAAATTGAAAATTTTCTATATGCCCCGCCACACCCTCATCGAGGGGTGGTCAACGAAACGAGCAGTAGCTTTGTCTATAAATTTGGCAGAATTCACCCCTATTCTCACACCGCATTTTCTCCCTCTTCTCTCTCTAATTTTTTATTTTTTGGTATATTTTGGAGAGCATTTTGAGAATAAATATCAAGGAGTTTAGGTTCAAAAGTATAGTGATGGAATAACTTTCTAAGTAGGGATTTTCTACGCTAACTTTCTAAATTCATGTATTGTTTTTATAAAATTATCATACATCATATGATATGAATAAAAGAAAAACCAAATGCCATTATTTTTGTAATAAAAGTTATAAATGTTATTTAAACAAAATACTCATTATGATAATTTTTAAATATGCATACATGGAAAAATTAAATAGAATAGGTATTAAATTTTGATATGAAATTTTACACACATGGAATATGAGACTTTTATTCATGTATTATAAGAATGGTTTCATATGTAAGGAATATGCGTTTATTTTGTTTTGCAGAGTATGATACCTATAGGCTATTAGTTGCACACATATATTCTCTGATTTTTTTCATCTAGACTCCCTGTTGTGTCTCGAAGTATATCGTCTAGTGGGTTTTGGAGTGTGATTTTACATAAACCTCATAATTGGACCCATATTGTGTTTCGAGCCTTTATCATATGACTTTTATTTGACCAATACATTTGTCATATGTATTATGATCATACATAGGGTCAGAAGTGGGCCCACATTTGTCTTAGAGTTGGATTGCATATGTGCTCATGTATTTTGGAGACTAATATATATGGGGTTACATATCATGCATTAAATTTATATCGTCTAACATATTTTATATTGTATGCACATGCATTGGGATACTTGGAATGTACACATCCACGACCCCCCCGAAAAGTAAGGAAGTACAAGTATACTCAAGGTTTATGACTAAAATTCCCCCACATTGTATATTAATGATGATTACTTGCATTCATGAAACTTATTAAAATGAGCATGCATCATGAATATTTGTTTATTATGATAATATTTTAGAGTAGGTTCCTACTAAGTTGTTAGCTCACTCCCTACTCTTCCCTTACCTTTCAACTATGTTACTTAAGATAATCATAGTAAAGACAAGAAGGTTTTTGCACATAGGATTAAGACAATTCAAGATTTGACTTGAAATCTTATTTAATTTCTTAGCTATTATAATTTACGTTTAACTAAGTTGAGATTACGCTAATGAATTTTAAATCAACTTTATAAATATCTTGGGTTTAAATTCATAACTTTATATCAAATTTTACCTTTTGAATAGAATTTTTTTAAAATGTACCCGCATTGTTTACAAAATGGATTTTTAAATGATTTTTAAATTGAATTTTTTTATGCTTATTAAAGAAATTTACTTAAACATAATTTTAAATTTATTGCATGTTCTATCTCATGTATTCATTTTTTGAGTAATGACAAAGTGTACCTTAAAGTGTATTTTATAGATTAACAAAAAAAAATTATTTATCAAGAAACCCTTAAAGATAGAGAGCTTTTTACATATAATGAAGTATTGACATGGAAAAATTCTTGCATACAACATTGTATTGATAAGTTATGGAATATATTAATCTCGATCCTTTATTTATATATATATATATATATTAAACATTTGGATGACAACAATGACTATGATTAACAGCAGGTATACAACATGTTGCATGCATTTAATAATATTTATCTTAGTGCTATATTTTAAAAAAAAAAGTAGTAGACAATGATCGAATCAATGATTAATATAAATAAAGTGCATATAACAAATGATACTATGTAAGTTTTTTCAAATGATAATACGGGTTGTTTTAAAACTATTCAAACAATATATGAAGATTTTTTTTTAACTGGTTTGATATTAAATCAACGTTGGGAGAGGTCATCGATAAACCCTTATATACAAAAACAACATATATGAAAATTATTAAATAGGATGTGGTGTTGAATTCATTTCTTAATTTTGATAAGTTGTACATTTTATTTCATTAACTTTAAGGTAATATCATAGAAGTATACTAAATTTACAAAATAAAACATTCTAACGAACTTATGGTTCTAATTTTTCAAATGTAATGAACCTATATTATATCACAAGTATACATCAGAGGACCGTTAAATTTAAAAATGAAACATAAGTGATCTATTAGGTTTGAAAAATAACATATTAGAGATCTTTAATAACTTCTAGTCACATATTTTTTAAACTTAATAGACTTTTAATGTATTATTTAAAAATTAGTAGATTTAAATGTTTAATTTATCTCACCTATTAAATTTGCATGATATTTTTCCCTATTAAATAAGTGCATATTATAACAAATAAAAAATTTAGATATTTTATTAAAATTCATATGGTAAAATAAAAAAAAATTATTTACTCTAATAAAATTTATTAATACATGTTCAAATATCAAATAAAAACAAATCAAGTACAAAAAGAAAGATGACCTTGTTAAGTATATTACAAAATGGTGACGAACTTTCTCATCTTTAAGTATATGTATTACTAATTATACATGAGAATTATAAAAATAAACAAATACTAACCTCTTATAAGCCACCACAAAACTCGAAGAAAAATCTTCAAAGATTCAAAACACATCATATCTGAATGTCATGGAATCAAATATGATGAAATAAACCTTTAGGATTAATGGTAATAGATTATTTAAAAATAAAGATAATGATGAGAGCCAAGAATGATAATTAAGATGTGTATTAATATTTAGATATTGTTAGAAATAAATAAAAAATTTAAAAATAAAGATACATCTTATGTTTAAATATATCAGAATAATCAATTTAAATTTTAAATAATAAATTAAGACTTAATTATTATGATAAAAGTCATATAAATAATACCTAGTTGAATATGAATTAAATATTTTCTCTCTCAATTGTCAGTCTCTTCCCAAATTCCCCCTCATTCCTCCCTAATTTTTCGTATCTTCAATATCTAATTCTAACTTCTTCTCTTTCTCTTTTCCCAATTCTTTTCTTTTTCGATCCACGTCATTTGACATCCTCAATTTTTTTGTGAGACATTGATTTTTTTCTTCCGATCTTATCAAACGACCAACGCCTTTTCAGGTGGAGGTCCTGAGCTACAACAAAGATGGTGGACTATGGTGGTGCAAGTATATGTAGATTGGACGCAAGTAGTGGCAGATGTAGGCAGTGGTGCGACTGGCATGAGTATTTTAGGGATTGGGTGTAGGCGTTGGTGGACGAAGAGACTAGGTCTGTTTAATGCGCGATGGGCGGGCGTGACAACATCAATTGGTGGGCCTGGCTGGGGTTTTGAGATGGGTGGGGAGGAAGTATGGCACGGGCTGGTCGGTGGAGTGGTGGTGACGACTAGTAGTGTAGTAAGGGCGTGCTAGTATGGTGAGTAAATATAACAATTTATAAACAAATAAAAGAAAAAATAAAGTAAAATAAAAATAAAGTTAGTAAAATAAAGAAAATAATAAAATAATTGTAATTTTAGGATATATATAATACAAATAACTTTTGTATAAATTTTGATATATATAATTATACATACTTAAATTATACATATTATAGTACACTCTATCTATCATATAATACATAAACATTTTTTAGAAATAAATATATATGATTAAATTATAGAAAATAAATATTTACAATATATTCTATCTAATAAATAATTTTTATATAAATAAATATACATGATTAAATTATAAAGAATATAATACATTCTATTTAATATATAATACAAACATATATTTATACATATTATATCATATAATAATTATAAGTTAGTATACAGATATACTATATAATAAATAAAAGGAATAAATTAAAATTAATACAATCTAAAGAAATTAATCATTATTAAGTTAAAAATTAAATTAATATTTTATTAAAATTTTTTTATTTAAAAAAATTAAAAATTAAAAATTAAAAGAAAATTAAAAATTAATTTTTTAAAATTTTTAAATTTGTTTAATTTTTTTAGAAAATAAATTATTCAATTAAATTTAATTTCATGTAATTATTTAAGAAAAATTAATTTTTTAAAAGTTGTTTTATTTAATTTTTTATAAAAGAAAATAATTAAAGAAATTAAAGTTTAATTTTTTAACTAAATAAAAAAATCATAATTATTTTAAAAAAAAGTTTTTAAAATTTTGAAATGGATAAAGTGTACTATAAATATGTATAGTTTAATGGATTCTATGATATATTCTTAAATACTGTAGATGTTGGTTTAGTATTTGAGTAGGATAATATTGTTGATCAATGTGCAGTCGAATATTATGATTCTGACTATGCTGAATATTTAGATAAGGATCGGTCAATTACTGGTTATGTGTTTGCTCTTACTAGAGCACCACTTAGTTGAAAATCTATCTTACAGTCCATAGTTGCTTTGTCTACTACAAAGATAGAGTATATGGTAGTTATAGAGGCTATGAAGGAAGCTATTTGGTTACAAGGATTGCTTGAATACTTAGGAGTTGGTTAAAAACATATTAAGATATTTTGTGAGAGTGAGAGTGCTATTTATTTAGCAAAGAACCAAGTCTACCACGCATGTACAAAGCACATTGACGTTTGTTATCATTTAATGAGAGAGATTATTGAAGAAGGTGAAGTACTAATTCAAAAGATTAATACTATAGAGAATCCTGTAGATATGATGACCAATATGATGACCAAAGTGGTGATAATAATCAAGTTCAAACATTGTTTGGACTTGATTAACATCATGTATATTTGAGCTTGCACTAACGTTGTTAATATAGAGATTGAAGAAATCATTTAAGAATCACTAAGTTGCTAAGGTGGAGATTTTTTGTATAGCTCCTTAGTGAGCAATTTTAAAAATTCCCATATGGATTAGGAGTCATGGTGGTTGTATTTTAGGCTATAAATAAAGCCCTTTCATCCACTTTAAAAGCATCACAAAATTTGTATATTTTCTACTCTATTGTAAGGGTAATTGATTAACTCAATTTTTCCCAATTAGTTGTAATTTTGGAGTTCATTGAATTTGAAGACAGTGGAAGTGGTCAACGACACTCGATGACATAGGTAACATTTATAACAAAACTTGTTAAATTTTTGGTTTTTTTATTTTTCTACTTTAATAACTTGTTTAGTTTCTTTTAACATTATTTTTCCAATATTATTATTTTGTCAAGATAGTTTGAGTTCTATTCATTTAAATCATAATATGTCGTCCCTTTTAAACGTCCATATAACTATAAATTGTGAAGATAAGTCTGATAAAATCATTCTTAATGACCTTATCTGATTAACATGACATCATAATCTTTTATGTAAAACCTTGACATTAATATTTAAGGATGGCGGGTTATGGAAGTCACTTTGTTTATGTTAAGTGGACACTTTAGTCATTTTGTTTACACAAGTGAGACTTTAATATCTCTATAATAAAATAGGACACTTTAGTCATTTTTTAAATAGTAAAATATTATTTTATTAATAAAATTTTTGGCAAAATAACAAAGTATTCAATGAAGTAAAATTATCATTTTATTTTAATAATAAAGTATTTTTTTGGTAAACTATTTTATAAATTTTATATTTTATGTAATTTTTTGTATTATTTTGAAAACAAATTCTTTATTGCATTGTCTGTAAGTATCATGTTTTGATCGAAATTATAGACTTTATAATATCAAAAATAAAGGATGCACATATAAAAAAAGTAATAAATCAGTGGCTTTGGATCCACACAAATGATCTCTCTTTAATCCACCATCATTGAAGACTATAAGAATAGTGTAGCCACTATCCCAGCTCCAAGCAACACAATAGAGATGTGCGTTCAACTTTTGGTACTAGTCTCTAAAGATTGTGGATTGGAGTTAGCTCATTCATGTGATTCCAAGCCAATGATCTTGTAAATTTTTGATCTATATAACCTCTATTTCTTATATTGTAAAGTCTATAGTTTTGATCTAAATATGATATCTACAAAAAAAACATGATATAGAAAAGTGCCCAAAAATCAAAATAAAGAAAAAGTTTCATAAAATATAAAATTTACGAAAATAGTTGATCAAATTTTTTTAAAAAATATATTGTATTGTTTAAATTCAGTTTAAAACTATTACATTAAAATGACAATTTTTTTCTCGTTAAATATGTGAGAACTTTCATTAATAAACTTATATTTTTTTGTACAAAAATGATTAAAGTGTTATATTTTTATTGAGAGAATGACCTAAGTGTCCATTATGAAAGCAAAGTAACTAAAGTGTCATAGTGACACAAGAAAAGTGACTCATAAGGTACTTAATCCAATATTCAACCTCAATAGTGCCCTTTCAAGGTTTTTTACCTAGCACCCAATGATATAGTCATCTGAGCACAAGATGTTTTGTCCATATATTTAACCTTTGAATTCCTTTACTAGAAGCACCCTTAATTTGGGAACTCCTCTATTTGTGTTCAAAATCTCTAGCTTGGTGGAGTGGTAGGAAATGATACATCCTTCCTTATTCCAGTCCATTAGTGAACTAAAATAAAAAAAAAACAGGATTCTCACTTACTCTTATCTTCTTCTTGAAGTTCTTGATTTCTTTTTTTGAAATTATCCAAGAAATAATTTAATTTGCTTAAATTAATTCCTACATATATGTTTTTTATTAGTCCTACATGGAAAGCTTTGTAAAATAATATTGGATAAGCTCTTTCCAAAATGTTGAATTTACTCCCTATAGGGAATTCCTTTTCTATAGTATAGAACTTCATATCTTCTATGTGTTTCTTGGTAGATTTTCACCCCAAGTTGTAGAGACTTAACCATTGTGGTTTACTGAGATATTTATAGTGGTCCCTTTTATCTTCAATGACTAATAAAGTGTTGGGATATGTTTCTTAGAATAACATTGGATGCCTTACTATATTTGATGTTTTTGGGAGGGATGCCTCTCTAAATAGTATTGAAGGTCGTACTATTTTTTCTAGAGTTGTCAACCTATTGGGTGCTGATTGTTGTTGTTGTAATGTTGTAGAGTAATTCTTTACTATCTCCTCTGAAGTTATTAGTTTTGATACTTTGTAATTGGCATAACTGCATTTAGCTTCTATTTTGTTGGTGAAGGCTCTATGAGTTACTCCACTAAACGTAATAATAGATTGACTTTCTTTTACCCAGTCACTAGAGATTTCTAATTTTGGGCCATTATAGACCACATAAGTCTTATCTATTTCTCTTTTTCTGCTTCATTATTCCAATTGAAATTTTTTATTTTAGAAACATTACTCTCTTTTGAGTTGTTAGGTTCTTCCTTTTCATCTTGAATTCTTTATTTAGAAGTTTTACCTTTTTAAATTGAATTTTTTATGAAGATTCCTCGTTAGAGTTTTTGGACTCCAAGAGTTATTTTGAACAATCAAATTCTTTGTGTTTATTTCCTATCTCCAAAAGAAACTTCTCAAGGTATAAAAGGTCGAGTTGTTCTTAAAGGATTTTTGTCTCATTTTCCTCTATCTTGATCTTGATATTAAGATGTTCCATTCCTACAAGCATAAAAATAATTAGAGGTGCTAATTCTTTAGTAAGAGCATTTGCTAAACTATTCTTATGTTTTGGGAGATGTTTGACATCAAAATTGTAGTGATTAAACCACTGTTACCATCTGACTAAACTTAATTTTTTATAATCATCTATAATATTAGTTCTTAAAAAATAACCAACATTCTTACTATGAGATCTAACAATGAATTTGGAACTTATGACATATATTACAAATTTCTTAATAGCTTTCTTAAAAGCTAACTATTCTTTTTCATTACTGTGATAATTTAATTTTGGACCATGAAAAGATCCTAAAGTATACCTACAAAGATATTCATCTACTTCATTTATTTTTGCTTTTAATACTGATCCTTAATATTCTTATAAAACATCTGTTTCAATTATCATTTTATCATCTGGACTTAGATAATATAAATTTGGTAAATTTTTTATTTGTGCTTTTACCTTATCTATAGATAGAGTATCTTGTTCTATCTACTTTCAAACATAATCTTTTTTTCAATTTTACTTGTAATTGATTTTTATATTTCAATTCACTAAAAAACCTTGAATGTTATTTAGTATATATGGTTGTAGATTATGTTTTTCATCTTCAATTTTCAACCCTAAATACTTAATTTTCTATTAAGCAATTAATGTTTTCTTTTCAAAAAGTACAATGCTTTATTTCCTGCATTCTTGTAGAACATTAATAATATCCAAATAATGTTTATTTAATTCATTATTGAAAATTAAAATATCATCTATGTAAACACAGTAAATAATTTGTAATTTCTTAAAGATGTTATCTATAAATCTTTGAAAGATACCCGAAGCATTTTTTTAATCCAAATTTGGCTACAAAAATGGGCATTAAAGTCGGTTCGCTAAACCGACTTTAAATTGAGTGACTTAAAATGTAAAGTCGGTTCACGCGGTCAACCGACTTTACAAGTACATTTTATGATTTTTTTATTTTTATTCTTATTTTTTGTATTCAATATTCAATATATATAATATAAAAAAGCTAAAATACAAATAATAATACAAATAATTAAAAATTTAAATATAATTAATTACTTGATAATTAAATTTATTACAAAAACAAATAATGTATATACACTACACCGACATCCGAGTGATATAACCCATTGACGAACTCATATTAACACTTTATTAATCATTTGTTTATAAATATGAAGTTATCTGGAATCTCTGTTAGTATTTTTAATGCTATAATGAGCTCTAAATATGAAATCAAATGTAACTCCGATTTCTTACTTGGTTTGTGTGAGTTTTGGTGTCCTTAAACATATGTAATATGTTTATATTTTTGAGATTAGCATATTTTTCCTATATATCCAAGTTTTTTAAAACATTAAAGATGATGTCACTTTAACGAAAGTTAAAGATATTAACTATTATCAATTTTGTAATATGTTTAAATCAAATGATATTGTTGATTTTAAGTTAAAATTTTAATTTTTCTTATATTTAAATATTAAATAAATAATAAGATTAAACTAATAAAATAAATAAAAATAAAAATATTATATATTTTTTATTCTAAATACGAGTCTTGTTAATAATTAAAGGGTAAATGAAAACAACATTATATGTGACACATGTTGAAAGTTTAGTTTTTTTAATAGGAAAAATAACTAGGTCATTTATTTTTATCATTGACCACCACATTTTAAATTATTGAATATTTATTTTTCTACTATTATACTATGAGATATTTTAGTCAAATTTGTCATATTTTAAATCAAATACTTATTATTTTAATATATTATTTAAGCGTTAAATAACTTTTAATAAAATTTTAAAAGGTAATGACGTTCATTTTAACATTTCTTCACTCCTCGCTTTAGCTTTCTTGCACGTGAAAAATGACCAACATTATCTTTTAAAATTTTAGTACAAGCCATTTAGCAACTAAATATTAAAATGATGTTTTTGATTTAAAATTAGGCAAATAGGAATAAATTATCTCAAAATATAATGATGGGAGATAATTGCCTAAATTTAAGGTAGGGTGACTAATTGTTAGGATGATTTGATTTTAAAGAGATAAATAAAAGAGATGTAATAAATGGCATTGAATATGTGTGGTTCAAAATCATCATCATATGTATATATATATATATATAATATATATAGCATTTATAGAGGTATATGGAATTTGGTAAATAGGTCTAAGCTTCAGCTCTTGTATAAGGACTCATTGACTAGATTGAAAAGTTTATTTTTTTTAGTTGCGGACCTAAATAGTGAGAGGGAGTGAATATATAATAAGCAAAATTATGACATTAATTTTTTTGCAAACAGATAGATATGGAATCACGTGTAAATAAAGTAATTTGTAAATATAAATTAACACATGAGATTTATAGATAGAAAAAACTCATGCCACACCAATGATGTAAGAGGAAAACCATCGGTCTATGAGACTACCGAACTATACTTTATGAAAAATAAGGTCCTATTACAATTTCAGGTCTTATACTACTCACTAAGATAAAACTCCTAAGTAATCTATTTACAAGTTATTGCTTTCGTCATAGCTTTTACAAGAAAGGTGTTCGAATCCAGAAAAATATCCAGATAACTTTAGTTGCACAAGTAATCGAACCCATTCTACCAGTACCTAAAACGTTAGCATAATAACCAAGCACAAATTTTTGTCATAGAGTAGATTCAAAAGCGAATAACTCTAACTAGATGATTTAATAAATATAACTAATAAATCAAAATCAACTAAACACCCTAGAACAATTAGTATAAGCACAAGTTCAATAAAGATAACTTCTTTAAAGATTAATAATCAAACCAAATAATTATGATATGATACACACAATTATTTGATCCAACAACTCAAGAACAAAAATAAAGAAGAAGCTTAAGGACATATGATGAAAATATAATATACCAATTAGGCTTATTAATCAATCAAGCATAACCATCAATGTTTGATAGATTAACTAAATAAAGAATCCTAAAGAATTATAATATTGTATTTGTAAAACGAGAGAGAGAGAGAGAGAGAGATTAAGATGAAGAGAATAATGCTCTTTTGTGGTTAACAAATTGTGAGCTAATGGTATAATTAAATAGCATGACTAGAAACCCTAGTTCAAAGGTCTATTATAAATCTATCCTTGAAAATATTTAAAAGGGAAACATAAGGCTAATATAGTAATAAAACAAATTAATCTAAGTAAAATCTATGTTAAACTTGAAAACCTATCCTCTCAATCGATCAAATATGGCCGCTCGATCGATCTAGTGAAACAATTAATTCATTTTGAAATAAGTGGACCAATCTACTCATTAATCTCAACCGATCTAGTGCTCGATCGATCAAGTATTAATTTCTCAATCAATCTAGTCATGTAAAAATTAATTTAGCTAGGTAATTAAACTCGATTGATCTAGATATGAATTGATTGATCGAGTAGTCTATATGTATAATGTCCCTATATGTTTAGTATGAAATCTAATGTGCATGGGAACTGAGATATACCTGAGATGTGATCGTTAGAGCTTAATAGTTTCTTTAGCTTGAAAACATTCTTGAAAGACACACCTAGAAACTAAAATTACATTTGTATGTTTTTTTTCATGAATATCGCCAACACTCATATAATCCTTACAATCTTCCCCTTAGGCATATTATTTTGACAAAACTTCTCTCTCACTACATAATGCTTATAGGAAAAATAAATTTTTATATAGTGATACTATCCTATGGTACAGTGAATCCATCTTCGCTTGAAGCTTGAAAGCTCATTTGTACATTGAAAGGCAAAAACATAAACAACCAATCAAGTTTTCCCAAAAGACTCATTGTTCATTAGTTCAATTTATATAACAATAAAAAAGTGAATAAATAGATATAAATTATGGGTAACAAAAGACAGAACATTTAAGTATTACTCTCCTATGTGAATAAACTTGAACACTCAATGTGTTCTCCCCCATGTGTAATCTCTATTAAAGAAAATTTTCAATCAATAACTCTCCCCCTTTATATATTTTCAATTAACGCTTAATAACTCTCTCCCACTTTTTTTCATACACGAATAAATAATATAATCATAAAACAATGACAAATAAAGTGAGCAAGTAAGCAATGTATTTAATGACTGAACGCATTCTTAAAAGCTCAAAATAGAGAGCTAAAAATAATATATTTCTCAAAAATGAATAAACTCTCCCCAAGTCCTACAAATCCTCTAAATAAATTAAAATAAAAAATTTATAAAACTGATATATATATAATGTTTTTGAATTGAGGGTAGTAGACTTAGCTTAACATGACTACAATAGTGATGAAATTAATTTTGTTTGAAGTGTGACTATCCATTGGCAACATAAATACATGTTGATAAAACATACAAACATACTAACACATATGGTGACGTATCGAAAATCACTAAAAGAAAATTTTGTATTGGAACAACAATTGGATGTCAATTTGTTTATTTATGACCAATTATGAAAGATTTAAAGAAAAGAGTATCACCTATCATGAAAAAATTACAGTTGAATTCATGCTTGCACATAATAAAATTTTACTTACCATAAGAGAACTTAAGTAACTTTTTTTGTATTCCCCTCTTGTATTTTTTTGTGATTAGTTATTTATTTCTTTTTGTATAACCATTCATGGCTCTCTCTATTTGTGCATGCAAAATCTTTTGTATTTTTTTCCTTTAATATTATTGTTATTATTATTATTATTATTATTATTAAGAAAATATGCACAAGCCAAAAACCTAGTATAATGAGTTTCACACTAGTTGTGAGGTAGCCCTCTCCACTCATTGCGTTAGCTTCACACATCATAGTAAGTAATCCTCTCAAAACTAAGTGTCTCTCTGTAGTAGGATTTTAGAAAGTGAAAGATAGATCTCAAAAATAACTTTACAGTCAAGGTTAGCTCATTCCCTAGAATCTCACAAAATCAATCATAAACTTCAAGCATGATTTACATATATGTCCAACGAGTGTGTGAGTAGGTTTATGTTATAATCGATCATCAGATGTGAAAAATATATAAATGCACAATTTAAAATATCCATCTGTATACTATATAGCCAATCAAAATAATATGAATGGGGTATGTAGTGATCATATCAATGTTACAATATGTCTACTTCCCTCCTTTTTATTATTATATTTTTGTTTTTTTAAACTAAAGAAATATCAATAAAAATAAAAGCAAACAAACAAACTAAAGATTCTCACCTAAGTTCAATTAAGCACTCAAACAAAAATATCTAGGTGAACAACAAATATCTATTAGGTGACTGGAAAGAGACAATCTTTCCTAACCCATACTTTCTTGAATTGTGGTTTCTCAATATTTTTGGGTTAGAAATCAACTATATTAGTTGTCATAGGTATATTCTTAGACTTACCTTTATATTTTCCATTCATCCTAAATGATGATGCACTATGCATGATTGAATAATGGTAATTAGCCATAGAATTAAAAGTGTTGAATTTTACTTGCCTTTTTGAACCAACAACTTCATGCTTTCTAGTAAAATTTTTGAACATGTTATTATAATTTCCACTCATCTTAGAATATAATGCAACATGCATAGATGGATTATGGTTATGAGTCCAAATATGTGAAGTGTGGAAAGTATTATTAAATTTAGGAGCATTCATCAAAAATATACACTTGGGCCTAATATGACCCTTCGTACCATAATGATGATAGATAGGTGCAAACATAATAGATTTTTCAATCCATGGTGCAACTGTTCTTTATAAATAATGAGTAACATTAGGAGTAGGGTTAGAAGTCTATACCAATTTAATTAATGTTGAAGGTGTAGAATGTGAGTAAGATATGTCTGAAGGCTTTATAAATTCAGTTGATTTTGAAGATGATGGCATAGACTCCTTATCTATATAGCCTAGTCCTCTCTTATCCCCAATAAGTTTTTTATAATCTAGAATTTTGTTTTGCCTTTTAGCTCTAATGGTTAGCCTTTTTATAGCTCCCTTGGATTGTTCATGTTCTTGCATTAGATTTTTCTTTTTCTGTCCTAAACCTACGAGACTTGAATGTAAACCATTAGCATGTTCAAAACTAATCAAGATTATCTTTTTCAAGTACCAATGAATTTACTTCATAAGATTTTAGTTTATCATTTAGTTTAGTTATTTCTACAAGCAACCTATCCTTTTCTCTTTTGCATCTTACATAATCTATGAATATTTCTTTAATACTAGTGATATTAAATTTATTAAGTAGAAATTCAGCATCACTTTCCTCATCATATAAATCAATGTCAGACTTACTAGAGTGTCCACCAATAGTTGAAGTAAATGTCAAATAATTGTACAATTTTTTTTTATTCAACTAGATTGTCAATATCACTTTCAAAGTCAGCACATGTAGCAATGAAAGCTCTTCTAATTTGGTTCTTTTTGTTTGGACAATCGAATGCAAAGTGACCAAAACCCATACAGTTAATTCCTTTTGTGATTCAAGTTGTCGAACATTGGTCTACATCCAAACACATTTCTTGTAGAGGCTACGATGAAAGTAGTGACTTGTAAGTAGATTACTTGAGGGCTTTATCTTGGTGGATAGTATAAGATCTCGCCTTGTAATTGTAATATGACACATATAATTATTTGATCGAACAATTTAAGAACAAAAATAAAGAAGAAGCTTAAGCACATATGATGAAAATATCATTGATGAGCAGAACCGACATCATCGATCCTACTAATATTTTGGTTTTATATTTGTAAAACTCCCTCAAGTGCCCGAATCATTTTTTAGAAAATGATAATTATGCTCCTAAGGTCGATCTAAGAAAGAAATATATATGGTTTTTAATGTATTATTCAAACTTTTAAAAACAAAATTAAATACTAAACATCTTGACAAAAAATTTTAGTTTTGTGTGTTTCCTAATCTAATAACATAAAAATAAACACATATATGGATTCAATAAACATTTATGCAAATTTTTATCATTTATAATAGTGAAATATTTATGGATATAATAAATAATTTAATTATGCTTCCTCATATTATTTAGGTTATTAAAGATATAAATTCATATTTATTGATTCTCTCTTTTTTATATGAATACCACATTTGGTAGGGTTAGATATTCTTTGTTAATTAAATAAATCAATTAACACCTATGAGTGTGGTCGATAATTAATTTGATTAATTAAATTAATTCCTTTTTTTTTAATATTGAAAATGAACCATTTAAATGCCAACTTTGATGGGATTAGACATTTTAAACTTTATTCAATGTGTCCAAATTAAACCTAAGAATTTAATTATTCAAGTACTAACTTTCAAGTTTTAAAACGATTACTGAAAATATGTTCTCAATACACTTTCGAATAATAGTTCTTATAAAAACTTTTGAAATAGAGCTTTACTCTAACTACCGGGCAATTGTACCAAAAAATAAAAGAAAACTACTCCAAATTAGACCGGATAATTAAATGTTAAAATCTAATTTTCAAATTTAAGTTTGTAATGAAAAATAATATATTTCTCTCTAACATCCTTAATATAAAATCTTGAATAAAAACAAAATCAATTCATTTTATAGAGATTTTTACCTATTTAATATTTTTCAAGCATAACAACGTTATTATTATATCATGTTTACAAATAGTTAACCATATTAAATTTAATCACAGACAAATTAAATATAACATATAAGAATAAAACATAAAAAATAACTGTAAATAATAAGAATCCTTACAGAACCTTTATGCTAATTTCTTTTCTAGAAAACCTCCAAACGGATTTACATTTCCATTTATTGAATCATTAAGCTAGAAATTTACAAAAACATAACTAGTTCTTCTCTTAAATGGATTTGCATTTCTGTTTATTGAATCAATAAGCTAGAAATTTACAAAAAACATAGCTAGTTTTTCTCAAAAAGAGAAGAACTTTAAAACTAAAAACTAAAAAAAAACTTTCTAGAGAGAGACAGAACTAAGAAACTTATTTCTTGAGGTGTGATTTGTTTAATGGAGAAGATGGGGTATTTATAGGTGTGATTTGTTTAACGAATGCTAACGTAGGTACTGATGCAAGCACTGGTGCGTGCATCATTTTGGCATGATGCATTTGCCCATGGAATGCGGCGTGGTTGGGCTGGTGTGCCTGAAATTTTGGCCATTTGACTTTTTTGATCGTTTTAACCCATTTTGTCTAATTTTTCCATCGTTTTACTTTTCTTCATTTCTTTTCTCAATATATTTTTCTCAATATATTTGTGATGTATTGCCTCTAGTATTTTTTTTAGTCTTTAAATTAGTTTTGAACTAAAATACCTTAAAAATAATAAAAATATTCCTCATTTTGAAAAGATAAATTTTTATAAAAATATGATAAAATCGCATAAATATAAATCTTTTTAATCAATTAAATGACATTAAATTATATTAATTTTAGTACTTTTTAAGCACTCATCACAACCCCCAACCGGCTTCTTGTTAGTCCCTTAGCAAGAGAAGTGATAAAAACTAAAAATTAAACTATCTTAAATCACTCATGTGGATTGACACGATTTCATTTAGTGCATGCAACAAGCCTTTAAACCCCTAGGTTGCCCTAGTAGATGAATTTAAGTCTCGTGAGGGTTTTTAGTAATGATACCCACAAGCATTGAACTAAATGTTAAAAGAAATAACATAAATAAACAAATAAAAAAATGACAACTCAAAAACTAAAATTACAACAAAATCAAAAATAAAATAAAAAATTAACTTAAGAATAAAGAAAACAAAATGAAACAGAACACAAAAATGTTTCATACTTTTTAATCTCCTTTAATATCATAATTAAAATCTAAAGTATAAGTTATTTTCATCTTCTTAAACAATCATGATTTATTATAATAATTAGTTGAAAATCATTTTCATATTTCATATAAGAAATGTATGAATTTAATTTCACCCAAATTCAATGTTAAGAATCTGAATTCGCTTCGACTCTATTCCTTACAAGTCAATACTCTCAAAAATACTGAATCCTATGGGTTCAAACACTCACACTAATTTATATGCGAAATAGTTGTTGTTAGAAATTAACTAATATGTTCGCATATGTATAAAGAAGAAAGGCTCAAAGTGTTATTTTAACATTGATCTCACGAAAGGAATCAAATGTATAAATTATAAAGATATCATATATAAAAATTATTTTCATGCATCAATCAAACTCATTAAACAAAAAATTCAAGTGTAGGAAAAATAAATGCAATGACTTCTAGGGATTTACTTCCTATAACTTTCTTTTGTAATTAACCTTTACTCAAAACTTTGTAGGCTATGTAGGTCATAGTATCTAGATTATACTATATATTCTATCTCCCTATTTTTAAGAGATTTTTCAATATATATTTTTTTAGAGAGTGAACCTATGTACAAATTGTACATTTTTGTAGGATTTTTGTGAGTGGTTAATTTTGTGGCTTTTATGTTTGATTTTGGTTTAGATAACCCCATATATGTCTCTTTTTTTATTTTTGGTGGCAGTCGTGCATGAATGAGATAAAAGCATATACTCTCAATTATACTTAAATCTTTTAATCTAAGCAAAAATAATAAGAAAATATACTAAACTCTATTAAGATGAGAAAAAAATTCATACATTCAATGCTAATAACTATAGAGACCATCTAAAAATTTGAAAAAATAAGAAATGTGTTTGGAGTAGAAAAAATATATTTCACTCAAAATAAAGGAAATTAGGCTCAAATTATATTTCATAATGGTAGTTTCAACTATTTGATTCCTAAACACCAATTTTGGGTTTAATATAATTTCCACGTCTTATCAAGAAATACTAGTTATGACAAAAACTAACTGATAAGAGTCAAATTATTACATTTTTGTTATGATTTAAATGTTGATATTTGTGTAAAAATTGCGTTTATTTGATTATTTAATCCACAAATGTCATTTCATGGGTATTTCGTGTTTAAAGTGCAATTTCAGGTAAAATCATAATTTTGGAGAAGTTTGGGACAAATTTCAATGAACGGGATTGAGTGCAAATAAAAAGAAAACAAAATTTCAAAATTTGGAATTTCGCCACCGGTGAGAATATTCTCACCACCGGCGAAAACCTTACGGAGAAAACGTTGAAAATCATGCAGGGAGCACAAATTTTGGCACAGCAATCTCGCCACCGGCCAAGTAAATATCGCCGTCGGCCAAGTGAATCTCGCCACCGGCCACAATAATCTAGCCGCCGGCGAGATTGAGCGGAACCAAAATCGTAAGTTTTCCAGAAATCTCGCCGCGGCGAGAACAATTTCGCCGCCGGCGAGTTTCGTCTGAAAATAGATTTTTTGGTTGTTTTGTTCCAAAATTGCCCCCCCAAACCCTAGATCTATATATATAATATGATGGAAAAAGAGGGGGACGGCAGAAAGGGGAATTCAAAGACATTTTTGGAGGAGAGAAAGAAATTTTGGAGAAACTTGAAGGATCTTCACCATTGATGCTACCAAGTCTTCATCTTCTAGAGTTTTTCATCTCTTCTCCTTAGTTTTTATATTCTGCAATTTATTCAGTTTTATTATTGATGGATTCAATTTAAATAATGGTTGTTCTTATTTCCGTTATGAACTAATTCGTTTTTGCTAAGGCTATGATGTAGTTAAATCAAGGAAATCTGATTTCTTTTGTTATGGTTATATGAATTCATTGTTTTCAAGTCGAGTATTTATTTCCATGCTTAATGCTTTTAAATTTCTGATCAAGATTTAGATGATTTGTTGCATTATATTGAGACCGAGAGGAGATGTGTAATGAATGCTTCTTGTGATAAATACCATATGTTGAATGCGAGTTTGACACCTAATGCATGATGTATGTGGTTATTCCAGAAATTCCATAAATCGTAATGTGCTTATTTGTGATTAAATCTTCATAGAAATATAGTTGGTTTTCATAGATAAGTAATTCTAATATAACTTGAGAAAGAGTATTAGATAAGTTTGGGTTTTTCAACCATCACTTTTAGCTTTCATTCTCATATAACATGACTTGAAATCGGATTGAATTGATTTAGTGAAATCAAATGCCTTAGCGTTTTTAATCATTAGTGAACAACATTTAATTTTGTTATTTGCGTTTAGTTTTATGTTAATTTTCTTTTTAAACAATTTCAACAATTCAGTTTTCAAATAAAATTAGGGTTAGTCAATTTCGGTACTTAGTAACGTCATTCCTTGTGGGTTCGATATCCGTACTTTTGTACACTTTATTACTTGAACGATTCGTACACTTGCGAAAATAAGCATCACTAACTAATTACCAAAAAAATACTTCATGATATGTTTTCAAAAATTAATCTATCAGTGCAAAAGACTTAACTATTTACTCAAGTTTGATTTAAAGAATGAGAAATTTTTGTGAGAAATTTTTTTAAACTAATTCTAAAATTCTAAAAATTACTAAACCAGACAAAGAAAATAAAATCAAACATAACAAAAATGAAAATGTGAACATGAATTTTTTTATTTTTTTATTTTTTAAATTTTTTGAAATTAAACACGGTAAATTTTTATCACCCCCAACCTAGAACTTACATTTTCTTCAATGTAACAATTAGAAATTAAAGATAAAGAGAAAAGAGAAGAAAAGTTATCTATTTCTTAAGAATGTGCAAGTAGTGATGGAGAAATGAAGGTGCATCCATCATGTTCTTCAATAAAGTCCACACAGATAGATCGTTGTGAACTTCTAACATCTCAATAAATATTTTTAGTTTTAATAATTCTAAAATTATTTATATGCAATTAAAATTAAATAAAAAACATAAATTAAATAAATAAAACAAATAAATAAAAGAAAATTAACTAAAATGATGGGTCGTCTTCCATCCAACACTTAGTTTAACGTTTTAGCAAGACGTAACTTGGGGGATTTTATTTTAAGTAAACTCAATGTCCCAATATCATTAAGTCAATCAAACCTATAGGTAAGACAAGGTTGTCTACCTATACTTTTTCAGTCATGCCCTATGGATTTTCAAAATTTCCATTACTTAAAACTAAGGACATGATTGTGGGTTTTAGATAACCCACGTCTAGGTGCAAGTCAAATAACTGAGGCATCAAAACACAGTTGTATCTAGATCTAACAAAGCAACTATCTTCTTTTATCACAAATTATGATTTAAAATTTTGAAATTTTTGAGATAGCTTTAAAAAAAATTATTTTAATCTCTAAGTTAAATAACATAATCAGTATTAACTAAGAGTGGTCCCAAGAAAGAATGGTGGGACAAAGGCTCCTTAAAAACCATTCTCTTAGATAGAGAAATGTTCCTATGAACGACTAGTGGCACAAAGACTTTCAAGAACTAGTCTTCTAAACATAACTCCCTTATATCTTTACTTTCCATGCTATTAAAATCTAAGTTAATTAAATTAATAAATAAAGTTAAGTTAAAATATAATTTAATTAAGTTAATGAAAATCTAAGTTAATAAAGTTAGTAAATTTATTTATTTTTAAATTAAAATTAAAAGTAAAAGTAAAAGTAAAAGTTAAAAATTAGTTATTTTATTTTGTTAAAAAAAATAAATTAAAAATTAAAATAGAAAATTAAAAATTAAAAACAATTAAAAGAAAATAAAATAAAAATTAAATGAAAATTCTTAAAAATTAAAAGTTAATTTTTTTCGTAATATTTTTTTAAAATTTTATTTTCAATAAACATTTATGCAAAAAAAATTTATTCATAATAGTGAAGTATTTATGGATATAATAACTAAGTTAATTATGCTTGTTTGTATTAATTAGGTTATTAAAGATATAAATTCATATTTATTGATTCTCTCTTTTTTACATGAATACCACCTTTGGTAGGGTTAGATATTCTTCGTTAATTAAATAAATCAATTAGCACCTATGGGTGGGTCGATAATTAATTTAATTAATTAAACTAATTTCTTTTTTTAAGAGATTGAAAATGAACCATTTAAATACCACCTTTGGTGGGGCTAGACATTTTAAACTTTATTCAATATCCCCAAATTAAACCTAAGAATTTAATTATTCAAGTACTAACTTTCAAGTTTTAAAACTATTACTGAAAATATGTTGTCAATACACTTTCGAAAAATAGTTCTTATAAAAGCTTTTGAAATAGAGCTTGACTCTAACTACCGGGCGATTGTACCAACAAATAAAAGAAAATTAATTTAAATTAGACTAGATAATTAAATGTTAAAATCTAATTTTCAGATTTAAGTGTGTAATGAAAAATAATATATTTCTCTCTAACATCCTTAATATAAAATCTTGAATAAAAACAAAATCAATTCATTTTATAGAGATTTTTACCTATTTAATATTTTTCAAGCATAACAACGTTATTATTATATCATGTTTACAAATAGTTAGCCATGTTAAATTTAATCACAAAGAAATTAAATATAACATATAAGAATAAAACATAAAAAATAATAGTAAAGAATAAGAATCCATACAGAACCTTGATGCTAATTTCGTTTCTAGAAAACCTCCAAACAGATTTGCATTTCCATTTATTGAATCAAAAAGCTAGAAATTTACAAAAATATAGCTAGTTCTTCTAAAAAAGAGAAGAACTTTAAAACTAAAAACTAAAAAAAAAACTTTTTAGAGAGAGAAAGAGCTAAGAAACTTATTTCTTGAGGTGTGATTTTTTAAATGGAGAAGAATGGGTATTTATAGGTTAGGAAAAAGGTAAAAAGGTGGAGAGAAATGATAAAATTTGGGTTAAAATGCGTAAAGGATGGATGCTAACGTAGGTGATATCGTAGGCACTAGTGCGTGCATCATTTTGGCATGATATGGCATAGTTGGGTGGAAAGAGGCGTAGATGTGCATGCAAATTTAGTGTGATGCGGCATGGCTGGGTGCATTGTTTGGTATGGTATGCGTGGAATGCGGTGAGGCTGGGAGGCTTCGTGCGAATTTTGACCTTTTTGACCCATTTTGTCCAAATTTTCCATCTTTTTGACTTTTCCTCATTTCTTTTCTCAATATATTTGTGATTTATTGCCTCTAGTATTTTTCTTCAAGTCTTTAAATTATTTTTGAACTAAAATACCTGAAAAACAATAAAAATACCCATGATTTTGAAAAGATAATTTTTTATAAAAATATGATAAAATCGTATAAATATAAATCTTTTTAATCAATTAAAGTACATTAAATCATGGTAATTTTAGTGCTTTTTAAGCACTCATCAATCATATACCAATTAGGCTTATTAATCAATCATGCATAACCACCAATGTTTGATAGATTAACTAAATAAAGAAGCTTAAAGAATTATGATCTTATATTTGCAAAACAAGAGAAAGAGAGAGAGAGATTAAGATGAAGTGAATAACGCTCTTTATGTGGTTAACAAAATTGTGAGCAAATGGTATGATTAAATAACATGAGGTCAAAGGTCTGTTATAAATCTATCCTTAAAAATATTTAAAAGAGCTTTAAAACATAAGGACAATATAGTAATAAAAAAAATTGGCCCAAGTAAAAACTACATTAAGCTTGAAAACCTGTCCACTCAATTGATCTAGAAGTAACTCAATCAATCGAATATGGTCGTTTGATCGATCTAGTCAAGCTTGATCTATCTAGTGAAACAATTAGTGCATTTTGAAAAAAGATATACTCATTAATCTCAATCAATCTAGTGCTTAATTGATCTAGTATTAATTCCTCGATCAATCTAGCCATGTAAAAAGTAATTTAGACAGGTATCAATTGAGTAGTCTAAATACACAATGTTCTTATGTGTCTAATATGAAATATAACATACGCGGGAATAGAGATATAGTTGAGATGTGATTGCTCAAGCTCAATAGTTTCTATCGCTTGAAAACATTCTTGAAAAACACACTTAGAAACTGAAATTATATTTGTATGTATTGTTCATGAATATCGCCAACACTCACATAATCCTTACACATATGGTGGACCATGTGTTCATGGACTACAAGTATCATCATCATATAGCACTATGTACGAGGTCAAACTTTATGCTCAAATATCAAGTTCTCTACTCTTTTAGCTCACATCTTGAGGTGATGTGAGTGTGTAAAAAATGTTTGGCAATTAAAGAGTTAATGAATAACCTTCCTCTTGCAACTGTCCTACTTTCATTTTAAAATTTCAAAAATGTTCTCAATAATGACCTTATTTGTCAAGTGATAAAAGAGTTTTGATGTTAGCCCATATTAGTGGAGTGAACATTGAAATGATCATCCATATTTTTAAGCAGACCTACTCTTCCATCCTCACCTACTTCTTTCTATCATCATAACTCTAGCTCTTTAAATTTTGAGCTAATGGGTAAGGTTTTTAGCTTGCTTATAAATATTCTTTGCTTAGATGTTTAGATATTTTTTCTCGTGTTTAATCAAGTTTATTATTTTTAGGTTGGTTCCTTTACAATCTCATTTCCTTCCTCAACTTGTTTATCCTATAAATTTTTCTAATCTGGTAATTTCTTACTCACCTCTTTCTTGTTTTTTTTTCATTTCTTATGTCCTTATGATCTCATTCTCTTATATCAATTTTGCATGAATGGGGAATTATTAGTAGGGAAACTAGTAAAATTGTTCTTCCTTCTACCCCTCGGATGTATCCTCATCCTATGATTGCCCATTGAATGTCTTATAGTCCTTTGTATCTATGTTGGCTTCCTGTATGCAAAACATAGAGTTTTTTATATTTTTACTTAGTGTTTCTATCTTCTTTTGGGTAAGGTAGGTTTCTATTGATCAGTAATGTACACATGCACATAGCTAGGTACATCGTGATTGAAATTATGTTATACACATACCACGGGGTTAGCTTCTAAGTATGCATGCCAGATTATGAGTGCCAATTTTTGTTTCATTATGGGTGCATGTATTTATGAAAATTACTCGACATTTTTGGAAACAAAAAATTGAAGTGTTTTGACACCTCGACAAGGCTCTTGCCGAATATATCGTGGGACCTCAGTGAGGACCCTTGATAAGGGTGGTCGATGTTTCCTTGTGGTTTTATACCAAAACTCTACCAAATTTTACTCAAATAATTATTTTTGTATCACAAATAATCTTGAGTGAATTTTAATATGTATGCCACATTATTGTGGGTAAAATTGTGTACTTGAGTGATGAGAGCTCTTGACTATTTTACAAATATTGTCAGAATAACATTGTGAGATTGGGTTGGGTAGCATTAGTTGTTATCCCAATTCAATAGTTATTGGTGGTTCGTGGTTAAGTGTAGTTTTCATGATTGGTTATTCACTTTCTATTTACTTTACTGATCTTTGGTTACTGATCGCATTACATCAAGTGGTTTTGGCTTTGGATGAAAGCTGGGTTCGTGAATTGATTTAAGTTGTTATGTAGGTAGTAGGTAAGTGCAATAATAGGTAGTTAGGATAGAGGTTTGGATTGATAAAGGTATTTTCATTTTTATTTATATTAATTTGTATATATTTTATTGCTTAGTGGTTTTTTTTGCTATCGAGTGGTTTCCATAAGCAATTTGAGGGTTTACCACATAGAAGGGGGTTCTATATGGATTTGTCTCATTATATATGGTATTATGCATGCTATTCTGTTTGGCTAGTAAATTTGAGTTTAAGTGGTGTATATTTCAATATGCGTTTAAACTTTGATTAAAAGGCTTTAATAATCTTTACTTGCTTTTTGTTTACTAAATAATATATATGTTGCTTAGAGTTATCTGTCTACCCATGATTACTATTTATTACTACTATTATGATTTATTAAGTTTTTTTCTTTCCATTACTTGCGAGATAGGGAAAACTACTTAAAAAGTTAGTATCTCCTTACCCTGGTTACATATTTGGTCTTAAACTCTTTCAATTGGCATCAATGCTAATACACACTTTTTGGGCTTTACCACTCTGGTGTTGATTCTTTTAACTCACTTTTTACACATTTTTCTCTTTGATGGACTTAGGGAAAGAAGGAAATATAGGTAGACCTCTACTATTTAATAGGCTCAAATATTCCTATTGTAAATCTTAGATGCAGGTCTTCTTATGGTCCCTTGGAGACCGTGTTTGGTTTTTGGTTGATATGGCTAGACATATCCAACCAAAACCTTTCTTGATAATATTGTTATTACTAAACCTATGATTGAATGGGCATAAGAGGAAAGCAAGGAATCTAAATGGAATAGCGAGGGGTTATATGATATCATCAGGGATGTCACACCTGATGAATATAGAAGAATCAAAGTTGTACGACTTCTAAGAAAGAATGAGATATTTTTTAGACTATAAATGAGGGTACTTCCACTATTAAGTGATCTAGACTTCTAAAGCTAAACAGAGACTTTGAACTCTATATTATGCAAGCGGATGAAACATTTGACAATTTATATACTCGATTTTCAAACATTGTTAGTTGTTACAATTTGAGTAGATCGATTATCGAGGAGAAACAAACTGAGAAGATTATCGTTAGTCTTCCTTATAATTTTCATGTAAAAGTAATAATGATCAAGTTTATCTACAAGCCTATAGATCTCATTGTAAACGAGTTAGTTGGTGATTTGTAAGTATTTGAACTTAATCACTTGTTACCTAGACATGATGAAATTATTGTTGAAAAAGGAAAAATTCTAGCGCTCAAGACCACTAAAGGGAGTTTTTCTAGAAAAGAAGGGAATTCCACTAACAAGTGATGATGATTCTAACCCTAATAAGGAAGAAATGGCATTACTTTCCAAAAGGTTCATTAGATTTTTTCAGAAAAAGAAGCCCTCGTCTTGTGGAATTATAAGAGAAATTTTGAGCATTAAAGGCTTAAAATTAGTAAAGATTGATGAAGAATTACAAAATGAGGCTATGAAATCAATCAAAATCCATCTCAATAAAATCAAGTGCTTCGAGTGAGGTAATTTCGATCATATTGCTACAAATTATTTTTTCTAAAAAAAAATGCATGAATGAACATGCTATAAAGGATAAGGTTACTATTTTCGGCAATACTAGTAGTGAAGATGGGGATGACACCACCTTTTTAGCCTCTATGGAATCAAGTACTATCATAGATCCTCCGACTACCACCTTTAGATGCTCATGTGATTCATGCTGAAGATTATGAAGATGAGCCAGATGAGTTACTTGATTCTTACATTGGGCTCTTTTGGAGCATATTAAATCTAATAAAGCAAAGAAAAAGGCTTTGGAGAGCCTAGAGAAAAAATCACAAGATAAGTTCTTTGAAGGTCACTCTTGAGGTGAAGGCATCCTTAATACACAGTGATCAATATGATCTCACTAATAGTTGTGAGGTCATTCAAAAGAGATATTCTGATTTGCAAGAAAAGTTCAATGCAAATCATGAGAAGATGAAGAAACTTGAAGAACAACTAAAGTGTTCCACATCTAGTAATACTACACACTTGTATGTCAATCCTAATCCCTTGTCTAATTGTAATACTGAAATTGATCATTTGAAGAAGCTAATCATTTTCCTTTAAAGTGCCAAGGAGTATTTGGCTTATACTCTCATTGAAAAGTAGCTGATGTGGAACAACTACATGAGAGAGTCATCATCCTCAACAATTCTGCAACTTATGTGGAATCTTTCATTAAAGAAAAGGAAGATTTAATTAAAGCTTTAAATAATAAGCTTAGTGTGAGTGAGAAAAGCTCACTTAATCTTATTTCCTAGTCAATGAACAGATGATGGTTTCTCAGAAGTTAAATGAAATCATTAGTTGGACTAAGTCTTTTGATGATAAACATGGTATTGTGTATGATGATGGAGTTTCTACTTCAAAAATGGTGACACCAAAGTTTGTTAAGGCAACTACTTAAGAACTAAATTTGAAATCATTTGCTACTACCTCTAAAGGCAAGTCGATTGTTATGTCCCAACCTATATCCTTTAATAAGGTAAAAACTTTACCTAAAGCTAGTTCTTCTTGATGCTCTAGTGGTGGTCTGTTTCCCCTATCTAGTATTACTCCTATGTGTCACCACTGTGTTGAACGTGGGCATTCAAGACCCTACTGTATGAAATTAACTTCTCATCCTTATATGAAAGTTAACATGAGAACTTCTTCCTCTTTTTCTTCATGTGCCACTCCTCGAAGTTAGAAACCTAGATTCACTAACTCCTATGCATGTTTGTAGCATCTGCGGAACTACTAGCCACTTTGCTAGGTAGTGTCCTATATCCTTGGGGAGTTCATCTTAGAGATATGAACCTTACTCATCCTCATTTCTTATGTCTAGATGTAGCTATTACGACTCCTTTGAGCATCTTTAGGATATTTTCATTATACATATCATACACAATGCGAAAAGAAACAAGGCTTCATCAAAAAGTTTTTCTGGCCGTGTACATATGAATCACTCAATAGGATTTTCTATAACTTTTTTAAAAAATAAACCACGAGTGTCATATACACCTGATGCTCATATAACTTGGAGAGGTTTATTTGAAAATGAGATGCATATAAGAATGGGAACATTGGAACAACAAATGAATACTATGAATGGACGTTAAGAAGAAATGTTTTCCATGATTATACACATTCATTCAAATTATGAGTTCCCTTCTACAAGCCATTGATTTACTTTTGTTTTATTTTACTATTTTGTCCTATTTTATTATTATGTTTAGAAATCAATATATTTTGTTAAAGTGTAATTGATATTTTCTTGGACTATATTCAGATCATATAAATCAATACACTACATTTTTTGCATCTGATAGTTTGTGTTTTATTTATATGTTGCTTATTTTTTTATGCTTGCTATGAGATTTCACATCCATTTTAATTGAAACTATAATATTTATTTTTTAATTTATTCATATGACAAAAATGGGGATAAAAATTGCAATTTTAAATTTAAGGTGATAATCAATTTTGAAAATTTGTTTTGAAGTATTACGCATAGGGGGAGTTTTGTTTTTAAATTCTATTCAATGATTACTCACACTCACGAATATTCTTCACTTTTTATATTGTTATATATACTGAACTAATGAAGAATAAGTCTTTTGGGACACTTTGTTTGGTTATTTATTTTTTTGACTTTCAGTGTAAACATGAGTTTCAAGATCAAGCAAAGATGGTTTCATTGGATCAAAGGATAGTACCACTATGCAAAAATGTATTTTTCCAATGAGAGTTATGTTATGAGAGAGAGGTTTTGGCACACTAATATGTCAAAGAGGGATATTTTAATGTTTATGTGAGTGTTGGCAATACTTGTAAATACAAATGTAATTTTAGTTTCTAGTTGTGTCATTCAAGAACATTTTCAAGTCGAAGAAACTATCGAGCTCCAGCGATCATAGTCCAAGTATAGCTATATTCTTGTGCACATTAGATTACATGTTAGACATGTTGGAACATTTTGAGATTAGGCTACTCGATTGATCGAGACATATCTAGATTAATCGAGCTATATAGATTCATCAAGGATTGATCTACTCTATTTAAAAAGTCTTGAATTAATTTTTTCATTGATTGGATAGATCGACCTAAGTACTTAATCGATCGAGCATATGTTAGATGGATCGAGTGGCTAGAGATTTGAATTTATAACTTATTTCTAACTCAAATTAAATTGGATTTTTAATATTTTGTTCTTTTTATTTAAAAAATCTTTTAATTGAATTTATGGAAAATATAGTAATTACTTTGACCTAGTGCCTCAAAATATACTATATATACAAGCCTACGCACACAATTTTATTTAACCATATAAGAGCATCATTGAGCATTATTCTCTTCATCTTATTCTCTCTCTCTTATTTTGCTAAAACTATTCAAGTAAGTTTTTTCATTGAGTTAATTGATCAAACATTTTGTGGTTGTGTTTGATGAATTAACAAGCCTACAATATTTTTGATATTTTACTTTAAACTATTTGTTCTAGGGTAGCTAGTTGATTTTGATTTATCTGATATATTTATTAAATCATCTAGTTAGGATTATTTACTATTGAATATGATCTAGTACATATATTTGTAATTATGTTGTTTTGCTAACTTTTTATGTGCCAACTGTATAAGTTTGATTAACTCATTTGACTCAGGTTCAACAAAATGTTGGTTCATATCCAAACACCTTTCTTGTAGAAACTATTATAAAAGTAGTAGCTTGTAAGTAGATTATTTGAGGGCATTACCTTAGTGGGAAATTTGAGCCCTAGCCTTTTAATTAGACCTTATTTTTCATAATGGATAGTTAAGTGGTTTTTCTCCTAGGTCATTGGTGTAATCTAGGTTGTTTCTACCTAAATATCTCATGTGTTGTCTTTATATTTCCGTATTATTTTATTTTCATGTGATTGTATGCTTGGCCATCCATGAAAAATTTAATTTATCATAATTTTGTTGATTATCTATTCACCTCATCTAGCTAATTAGGTCAGTAACTAAAAAGAAACTTTCACACAAAAAGTAGTATTTTTAGGTAACGAGCACTCTAGCTCATTTCTTCCATCATGCCTTGCATATTTTTCAAAATATAAACTACCCCATGTGTTAATTCTACCACTTGATTGAGGCCCTTCCAAATTTCTCCCAAATTTTTGGAAATCCACTCCCTTTCGTTAGGGAAAACCTTTTTCAATACCCAACTTCCAATGGTGAATGATCTAAAATGTAATGCTTTGTTGTAATAGTCTACCACACTTCTCTTTTATTCTCCTATATTTTTAAGAGCTTGATTTTATCTTTCCTTAACTAGCACTAAATCAACCCCTCTTTCTAATATTTTTTTTCTTGCCATCTATATTTGACATCAAGGTTTGGACTCATACCTCAATAGGGATTATGACCTGCATTCCATTGACCAAAAAGAAAGGTGTTTTCTTAGTGACTCCACATAGACTGGTTTGAATTGCCTATAGCACTTTGGGCAACTCCTCCACCCATCTTACTTTAGAGAATTCAAGATTCTTTTTTAAGAGATTTATAATTAGTTTATTTGAAGACTCGGTCTGGCCATTAGAATGGGGGTAATATAAAGTGGAGTGGCAAGGCTTAATGTAATGTTTGGAGGTGAAATCCTTTACCTTATAACTAGTGGAGCTAATTTGCATTATGAGCAATGATCTAATTGGGAGAGCTAAAACAACATATAATTCTCTTCCAAATGAATTTCACGACCACCTCCTTTTTTACCCTTCCCAAGGGTTTTTCCTTAATCAACTTGGTAAAGTAATTAGTAACTGCTAATAAGAACCTTTTTCCAACCAAGGGTCTAGGGTAGAGGTCAAATTATGTCGAGTACCTATTTAAAGAAAGGCCATGGACTAACAAACTTTATCATTTGTGCTAGAGGCATGTACAGGATGAGGGAAAACCTTTGGCATTTAACAAATGCTTGTGTGTATTTGACATAGTCGACCAACATTGTTTGCCAATAATAACCATACCTCATGATTCATTTTAATAGCTTTCTTTTCCCAAAGTATGAACCACACTCTCCCTCATGCACTCTATTGACAACTTTGATTGTAAATTCCCCAGCTATACAAAGAAGCCCAAGCCCTAAATGTGTTTTATTATATAGCTTTTTGCCTTGGATTATGTATAGTCTTGCTTTAACTATAAACTTTTGAGCATATTTTTTCTCAACCAAAACCCTGATCTTAACCAAATCAAATAACGACATGAACCAAGGCATTGGGATTTTGTTCATACTACCATTTCCTCTACTCCATCTATACTCACCTCAAATAGGATGGTGCCAAGATAATTTTCTTGTGGCTAGAGCATCAGTGTGACTATTTTTAGTTTTAATATATGCCTTATCTCAAAGCCTTCCACCTTTAAGCATTCCTTCTTCAACCTGTTCCACGTATCTCCTCTATTTTATCTTTAGCTATAAAAGCTCCTAGTTCACTACTAGCCTAGATTCAATGTGTAGGATGAGTTTCTTTACCTCTAACCTCTTTGAGGTCATTACTCTAAAAATAGAAAATTTGTATTCTACAATGTTTTTTGTTACCTGGAAATCCATCCTTAGCATTACTCAAATAGCTCCTTTCATGGTCAAGTATTACTACTCCTAACCCTACTTTTTTGAAATTATTTGCATCATCAATATATACTTACCATTCTTAAAATCTGCCCAAACCCACATTAAAAACCTTGCTCAAGAATTCACCCTCTATGATCTAAAGAAGATCACTAAACACGGCCATAAAGTGAGCAACCATGTGAGCCTTTATAGAAGAATGGTCCATAAATTTTTTCATATTCTCCTAATTTAATGGAAATCTAGGCTAGTCTTTCTATAGATTTAGGCTTCCTCAAAATGCTATTTAGGGGATTAGAGGTGAGGATCACCATAGTGTATGAACCAAAGTAGTGTCATAACTTTTGTGTTACCATTTTCAATGTGAAAGCAAGCTTATGCAACATTGGGTATTTGCCTTAATTTTGTGACAAGATTTGGCTGATGTAGTACTCGAGATGCTAAACCTTCTCTCTTTCCATGAAGAGCATGACACTTGAGGTTTGATTAGTGATCGTAAAGTATAGGTAGAATGTTCTACCAGAGATCGAGCATAATAAAACGCGAGGGCTATCTAGCTAATGTTTGATCCCTTGGAAATTAGCCTCACATTTTCATTCCAAAACACCAACGAGTTATTTCTTAACAACTTAAAGAACAAGAGACATTTTTTAGGACATTTGGAAATAAATTTGTTGAGAGCTATTATTCTTCTATTGGTATTCCTTTTAAGTCATATGGAGACTTCATACTGACCAATGCTTGTATCTTGTAAGGGTTTTCTTCAACTCTATGGGCTAAAAGAAGATAACCAAGGAATTTCCTTAAGGTAACTCCAAAGATACGTTTTTTTGGGTTAAGCCTCATCACATATATTCTAATGACCCCAAACACCTCCTTTAGATCCGTAACTTGATTTGAAGGTAGTATGGTTTTAGAAATTACATCATTTATGTATGCCTCTGAATTCCTCCCGTGCTACACTTTGAACAACTCATTTGTAAGGTTTATGAGTCATGGCGATATTCTTGAATAAAAATTTCAAATATAATTTTAGTTTCTAGGTGTATCTTTCAAGTATATTTTCAGGCCAAAGAAACCAAAAAGCTTCCATGAAGACATCTCAGATATATCTCTATTCTCATGCATGTAAGATTTCATATTAGATACATAGGAAAATTTTACATATAGGTCACTCGGTCGATGGAGCCATATCTAGATTGATTAAGCTTAATTAAAACTGGGTGAATTAATTTTTATATGACTAGATCGATTGAGGTATTAATACTCAATCGATCGAGCACTAGATAGATAGATATTAATAAGTAGATCGATCTACTTATTTCATAATTAATTATTTTTTCACCAAATTGATCGAGGATTGACTAGATCGATCAAAATTTTCAGGGTCGATCCATCGAGCTTAACTGGATCGATCGAGCAGCTAGGTTTTCAATATTAGCCTAATTTTTACATAAGTAAATTTACTTCATGACCATATTGTCCTTGCTTTTTAAAGCTCTTTTAAATGTTAGTAAGGACAAAACTATAATAGGCCTTTGACCTAGGGCTTCAACTTATTATATTTAAATCGATTTTTGGCTCACAATTCTCTTAACTACATAAGATCATTCTTTTCTTCATCTTAATATCTCTCTTGTTTAGCAAAAACTATTCAAGTAGGCTTTTCCATTGAGTTATTTTATCAAACATTTGTGGTTTTGGTTAATGAATTAACAAGCACTACGCCAAAATCATGCATTAAAGTTAGTTAAGTGAACCGACTTTAAATTTAAAGTCGGTTCAACACGTGAATCGACTTTAAATTCTGTATTTTTTTACACATTTTACTCATTTTCTACTATACAATAGCAGAAAAAAATTTGTTTAACAAAGTTTAAACAATACAAATAATTGACAAATTAAATATTAATTAATTACTTGAGAATTAAATTTATTGAAAAAATAATTTATATACAATACATATATATATATATTTAACTTAAATTATAAATAAAATGATGTCTTCTATTTTGTCATGGATTTTGTGATATTCCCACTTTATTTCAAGAAGAGGAAGTTTGGTTTGCTTAGAATCATCAGCATAGTGACCAAGAAACTAGGGAAGAGAGATGAGATGGAGTTTGGGAAAAAAATAGCTAGTTCATATAACAATTCATTCCCCTAAATATATGAGCACATAAACATCCATCAAACAAGAAGCCCAAACATCAGAGACACAGAATAGAGAAACTAAAGCATTATAAAAATTACTATAGTGTTGTCCTATGTTATTCAAGATCATCATATTCTTCTCCTGATTCTTCTTGTGATGTTATAATTTGAACCATGTGTTTTGTCCATTCTTCTTGTAAATCATCAAAAATTTGCATATCATAGCTCGACTTGTTTAAACCAAAGAACTATATATAATTAAATTCAAAATAAGAATGTAATATCATGAATTCACAAAAAAATAACTTATATATGTTAAAAGATTAATAAAAGATATTACCACATCTACACCAGAGTGATATAATAATAACCCATCCCTTTGAAATAATATTAGCACAATATTAATCTATTGTCTATAAATATGAAGCTATCTGGAATCAAGCTGGTATTTTTAATATTATAATGAACTCTAAATATGAAGTTAAGTGTAACTCCGATTTGTTACTTGGGTTGGTTGAGTTTTGGTGCCTATAAACTAATACTTTTGTATTTCCTTGGGGTGAAACAATAATTACTCTTGAAGATATGATGATTCTTGGTGGTTTTCATGTACTTGGCTGGCCAGTGGCTACCATGATGTTGTCATACCAGGGAACTAGGCCAGAGAGATGTGATAAAGTTTGGGCAAAAAATAGGTCCATATAACAATTCATTGCCCTAAATACATGAGCACATAAACATACATCAAACAAAACATCTATCAAACAAGCTGCCTAAACTTCAAACACAGGAATAGAGAAATTAAAGCATTATAAAAATTACCATGATGTTTTCATATGCTATTCAAGATCATCATAATATTCTCCTGATTCTTCTTGTGATGTATAATTTGAACCATGTGTTCTGCCCATTCCTCTCATAAATCATCAAAAAATTGCATATCATAATGTGACTTGTTCTAACCAAAGAACTATATGTATTTAAATTCAAAATAAGAATGTAATATCATGAATTGGAAAAAAATAACTTATATATGTTAAAAAAGTATATTGATAAAAGAGATTACCACATCTTTAATTGAAATGTTGATATTTGTGATGTTTTCGCTCATAAACTTCATGACAAAGTAACCACACATGACTCCATTTTGTTGTGGAACCTATAAAAAACAAGTGTACATGATTTTCCATATTTGAACATCTTTATTATTCATTAGTAAAATTAATTAAATTATTAACATTCGCTTGTATATACTATAACTTTGTTCCATATAAGCTTATGAGATTTTTTAAGGGTGATGCCCCTACTCTTGTTCCACAGCTTTCATGTCCTATCAAAGTTAAAAATAGTTAGTTTTTTATTAAATATTACAAATAATAATAGAAGAAAATAGATAGCTATAACTCTTACATTTCAACAATTGCTTTTGTATCTTTATTCAATTCTATGGAAGTTGAGTCACAGTACCAAACATAATTGTCATATAGATCAAGGATCATCAACATCCAATGATCTTGCCCTTGTTCAAACTTTAGTGGCCAAGGAATTATAAACTTTTGATTTATGTTAAGTGTTAATGCCCTATCACATAATTGTTTAGCTTTGATTCTAACTTCTTCTCTTGATATTGATTGACAAATGAAGAATCATAAAATATTGCTAAATGTGATGAGTGATTAGCTTGAAGTCAATAATAACATGCCATATATAAAAGAAATGTATATAAATAATTAGATAATATAAATATAATTGAGGACTCACCTTGTCCACATTTGAATTATACTTAAATCGATCATTTGATATCAAATTGCTAGAATATGCACTCAATTGATATATATATGTTTGACCAATGTCTACACCAGAAATTTCTCTAGAAAGTAACACAGTCCATCTATCATTTATGCTAGTCTTGCTTGCAACAATAGTCATCAAATTCTTATTTATCTCTTCCCGATGAGTATTATCAATATTTTCTCCATGATAATACCAACATTTATAACTCAAAAGAATACAACTACGGATAAGGTGATACTTAACCTCATCAATATCATGAAATTACTTATTTTTACATTTAACACATGGGCATTGAATCATACTAATTTCATTATTATTGTTTCTACAAGCAAATTCTAAGAAACTTTCAACTCCAGAAACGTAGTCTTGCTCAATTCTACACTTTGACATCCAAGATTTTTCCATTTTCAATTAATAAAATTAAGCATATTAAATATGTATCCAACCAATATATTTCAGATATTATTATATATGGGTTCCCTAATTATTAGAATATCTATCAAAACATCATATAAAAATAAATACATAAAAGCCAAACATAACAAATATATACACATAAATATAATTATATGAGATTGATTGTAATTACTAATAATAATATGACACATCATTTGAGTTGATTTCAAATTTAAGATATATAAAACAAAATTTATATAATAATTTTGTAATGATTAATATTTTTTTAAATAACTACACTAATTAAAACCTAAATTTTTAATGAGCATCACATTATTGAATAATTTCTTTCCCATTTCATATTAACAAAAATAAATAAATTAAAAACCAATATTAAATCACAACCATTCTCAACAGAATGATATAAAAAATTTAAACGTATAAATATATAAATTTATTACGAATATATCATAGAATTATTTAATTTATTATGAAAATCTATACAAAACCTACATAATAAAAATAATAACATACATAATACAAAAGGTTATACACATAATATACAAAAAATAAATAAATATGAATAATAAGTGCGTAGGATTCATAGAGATACTTACAAGAGTAAATGAAGTAAAAAAATGAAGGAAATGAAAAAAAAATGGTATTTTATAAGTGAGAAAATTGGTATAAAAAATTGAGTATTTCAATAAAAAAATAAGGGATCCAGAAGAGAAATTGGAGAGGAAGAAAACCCACTAAACGGAACTACAATTGGTGGTCCAAGGTGGCTGAAAATGAGAAAGAGTGGAGGAGGGAGTGTCGGTCGGTTTGGTTTTGAGTTTACACAGTGCTAGAAAATATATGTTCTAGATTGGGGAGAAAGAAGAGAAAAGGAAAATAAAAACATATGTAGCATTGGTTGACATGTAGGATTGATGCTACGTCCTACATGTAGCGTCGGTTCTATGTGTCAACCAATGCTACGTCCTAGCGTCGGTTGCCATGTAAAACCAATGCTACACGTAGGACATAGCATCGGTCCTAAGTGTCAACCAATGTTATCCACATGTATCGTCAATTGACACATAGAACCAACGATATGTCTTACATGTAGTGTCAATCCTAGGTGTCAACCGATGCTACAATATACGTGCTTGAAGTCAGTTTTTCAATGAACCGACTTAAATACCACCTTTTGTAGTAGTGAAGCCTATAATATTTGAGATGTTGTGCTTTAAACTGATTGTTCTAAGAATGCTAGTTGATTTCCTTTATCTTGTATATTTATTAAATCACCTAGTTAGGGTTATTCATTATTGAATCTTTTCTAGTATACACGTTTGTAGTTATGTTATTATGCTAACGTTCTAGGTATTGATTGGCGGGTTTGATTGCTTGTGTGAGTCAAGTTGTGGGGATGTTGGTCTAGATCCAAACACCTTTCTTATGGAGACTATGATGAAAGCAAATTTTGTAAGTAGACTACTTGGGTGCATAACCTTGATGGGTAGTTTAAGTCCTAACTTTGTAATTGGACCTTATTTTTCATAGTAGATAGTTAGATGGTCCGGTGGACTAGTGGTTTTCCTCTTATATCATTTTTGTGACCTATGTTTTTTTCACCTAAAACATTGTGTGTCAATCTTCATTTATTTTATTTACATACGATTGCATGTCTTTTCATTTGTGAATATTTTAATTTATCATAATTTAGTTGATGATCTATTTGCCCTTTAGCTAATTATGTCCATAACAAAAAAAAAGAAACTTTAAATTGGTATCAAAGTCTTCATTAGATGCACTTAGTACGTTTAAGACATTGTTATGGATCATTTGAGAGAGGTTTCGTCTATAACTCTTGCACCTTACTTTGATGAGTCTAATTACCCATATTGGAAGGCTCATATGAGAGCCTTTTTATAGTCTATAGATGAGAGTGTTTAAATTTTTTTACTTTATGATGGGAAATGACCTACAATTACCAAAGATAATGTAGTCACTCCTAAAACTCAGAACGAATTGTCCAATCAAGATAAAACCGTTAGCAACTAGAATCAAAAGGGTATTAATGCTATTTTTATTGGTGTGTTTGCTGATGAGTTTTATTGTATTTATAATCTTGATACTGCTAAGCATGCTTGGGATATTTTTAAGGTTTCCCATGAGAGCACCACCCAAGTTAAACGAACTAAACTTTGCAGGCTTGGTAATTAATTTGAAAAACTTAGGATGGAAGAAGATGAAACTTTCTATAAATTTAATATTAGATTATATGATATTACTAACACCTCTGCCAATCTTGAAGAGAAAACTAGTGATTTTATGATAGTTTGAAAGATTCTTTGCTCATTACCAGATAGTTTCCATGCAAAAGTCATTGCCATTGATGTAAGCAAGAATGTGGACACCATTAAAATAGAGAAATTTGTTAGCTCCCTTTAAACCTTTGAGATGAGCTTTTGAAAACCTCGAAAAAAGAAAGACATCTCTTTCAAAACTACTATGATTAAAGGCAATGACAATTATGATGAAGAACTAGTATTCTCAACAAGAAGATTAAACACAATCCTCAACAAAAAGAATACTCAAAACAAAGGATGATAAAGTTGTCAAAATTATCATATTATGAGAGAGCTTAAATCTATGAGTTATGATAGTAAGAATTCTAAATCCACTAGACTTCAATATTTTGAATGTATGGGTTTTGGTCACTTCACATCTATCTGTGCAAACAAGAAGAACTAAACTATAAGAGCTTTCAATGCTACACTTATTGACTCTAAAAGTGAAAATGATAATATAGTTGAATTAGAAAATTATGACAACAACCATTTAGGATTTTCTATAACTATTAGTGGACACTTCAGTAAGCCTGACATTGATTTAAATGATGAGAAAAGTGATGCTAAATTTCTAATCAATAAATTTAATGCAAATAGTCTTGATGAATTTCTTATTGATTTTGTTAGCAGTAACATACAAAAAAATAAGTTACTTGTAGAAGTAAGTAAATTAAATGATAAACTTAAATCCTTTGAAATAAACTCCTCAATTATAGAAAAAGAAAAAAATTGAACTATCTGAACGTACTAATGTTTTGAATTTAAGTCTTGCAGATCTTAAACAGGAAATCAAGAAACTAGTACAAGAACTTGAACAGTCCAAATAAGTTGTAAAAAGTCTAACCATTGGAGCTGAAAGGATGAACAATATTTTCAATTATGGAAAACCTATTGAAGACAAGAGAGGACAAGGTTATCTAAATGAGCATTCTACACCATCATCTTTAAAAATGACTAAGTTTGTCAAACCTTCCTACCATTCTTCTTCCCAGGCTACACATATAACTTCAATATCGAAAATCACATATGTGGCATTTTAAGCCTACTCCTAATGTTACTTATTATACACAAAGAATAGTTGCATCTATGATTGAAAAATCTATTAATTTTATACTTTTTTATCATCATTGTGGTAGGAAACGTTATATTAGGCCCTAGTGTAGATTTTTTCATGAATGCTCCTAAATTTAATAATACTTTCCATTCTTCACATAGTGAAACTCCTAACCATCATCCATCTACCCATGTTGATCATATTCTAAGATGAATGGAAATTATAATAAAATGTTCATGAATTCTATTGGAAAGAATGAGGTCGTTGGTTTAAAGAGGCGTGTAAAATTCAACACTTATAATTCTAAGACTAATTACCATCATCTTATCATGCATATTGCATCTTCATTTAGGGTGAATGGGAAATCTAAAGGTAAGTCCAAGAATATGCCAATGACAACTAAGGTAGTTAATTTCCAACCTAAAGATATAAAGAAACCAAAATTCAAGAAAGTTTGGGTTAGGAAAGATTGTATCTTTTCGATCACTTGACTATCATTTATTGTTCACCTAGATACTTTTGTTTGAATTCTTAATTGACCCTAGTTAAGCATCTTTAGTTTGTTACTTTTGTCTAAGTGCTTAATTGACCTTAGTTGAGCATCTTTAATTTGTTTTTTTTGTTTTTGTTTTTATATTTTGTTTATGTTTCTTAAGTTTTTTAAAAAATAAAAAATAAAAAAAGAAGGAAGTAGGCTTGCTCTATCTTAACATATTACATACTACTTTCAAACTTTTTGACTCTGCATTGTGAAAATGGATATTATGACTTATGTATTTACATATTTTTCACATATGATGATTGATGATGACATGACCTACCCACAGAATCACTGGACACATATGCATGTCATGCTTGAAGTTTATGATTGACATTGGGAGATTCTCAAACTTGAGATAACCTTGACTACTAAATTATGGTTGAACACTGTCTTTCACTTTTTAAAATGTTGCTATAGAGAGACACCTAAATTTAAGATGGCTACCTATTGTGATGTGTGAAGCTACCACAATGAGTGAAAAGGGCTACCTCACATCTAGTGTGAAATCCATTGTACTAGGTTTTTGGCTCATGCATATTTCCTTAGAAAGTATAAAAATATTAAAGGAAAAAGAAAAACACAAAAGCTTTTGTATGCACAAAAAGAAATAGCCAAAAATTATTATACAAAAAGAAAATAAATAACCAATCATTCACACACAAAAAATTAATACAAGAATATAGATTAAATTTCTCTCTTGGTAAGTAAATTTTGTTTTGTAAAAGTATAAATTCAACTATAATTTTTTATGATAGGTGATACCTCTTCTTTTAAATCCTTCATAACTAATCATAAATGGACTTATTGACATACTTTTATAGATTTGATATTTATCTCACTTTTGGTGACCGTTGATAAATCACTATGCATGTCAGTATGTTTGTGTGACTTCTATACATATATTTATGTTGTCAATGGATAGTCACATTTTGAACAAAATTGATTTCATCATTTATGTGCACTTTTGTTGTCATATTAAGCTATGTCTACTACCTTTAATTCAAAATAAAATTATATATATATATATATATATATATATATATATATTATTTTTATAATTTTTTTATTCTAATTTATTTAGAGGAGTTGTAGAACTTAGGGAGAGTTCATTCATTTTTAGAAAACGTGTAGTTTTTAGCTCTCTATTTTGATTTTATAGAGCTCATTAAATACATTACTTACTTACTCAACCTATTTTTCTTTGTTTCATGATTATATTGTTTATTTGTGTGAAAAGAAGAGGGAGAAAAATGAAAACTTTTCATTGAAAATCTATAAAAAAGGAGAACTAATTTAGGGAGAGAATTACTTTGAAAATCTTATTTTGAGATATTACACATAGGGGGAGTTGTGCTTTTAATTCCTATATGATGCTTACTCACACTTATGAATATTCTTCACTTTTTCTATTGTTATATACATATAACTAATGAACAATGAGTCTTTCGAGACAAGTTATTTAGTTATTTATGTTTTTTGTTTTTTAGTGTATGCATGAGCTTTCAAGATTGAAGAAAAGATGGTTTTATTGGATCATAGTATAGTTCAACTACGAAAAACTTTATTTTTTCTATGAGCGTTATGTAGTGAAAGAGAGGTTTTGTCACATAAGTATGCCAAGGGAAAGATTGTAAGGTTTATGAGTGTTGACAATATTCGTGAACAAAATATGCAAATATATTTTTAGTTTCTAGGTGTGTCTTTCAAGTACATTTTCAAGCCGAAGAAACCAACAAGCTTCAATAAGACACATCTCAGGTATATCTCTATTCCCGTACACATTATATTTCATATTAGACACATAGGGATATTTTACATATAGGTCACTAATTGATCGATCGAGTTTAATTAAAACTGGTTGAATTAATTTTTATATGACAAGATTGATCGAGATATCAATACTTAATCGATCAAGCACTAGATCGATAGAGATTAATGAGTAGATCAATCTAATTATTTCAAAATTAATTATTATTTTTACTAGATTGATCAAGGATTGACTAGATCGATCGAGCTTAATTAAAACTGGCTGAATTATTTTTTTATATGACTAGATTGATGAAGGTATTCATACTCGATCGATGGAGCACTAGATTGATATAGATTAACGAGTAGATCGATCTACTTGTTTGAGAATTAATTATTTGTTTCACTAGATCGACCAAGAATTGACTAATAGATCAAACTTTTGAGAGTCAATCGACTGAGCTTGCTCTAGATAAGTCAAGTGGTTAGGTTTTCAATTTTAACATAATTTTTTACTTGAACCAATTTGTTTCATTACCATATTGTCCTTACTGTTTAAAGCTCTTTTAAATGTTTTTAAGGATAAAACTATAATAGGCCTTTGACTTAGAGCTTCAACTCATTCTATTTAAACAAACCTTTGGCTCACAATTTTCTTAATCACACAATAGCATTCTTCTCTTCATTTTATTTTGTAAAAAACTATTCTAGTTAGCTTTTTCATTGAGTTAATTTATCAAACATTTGTGATTTGTGGTTGATGAATTAACAAGCCTATAATATTTTTGATATTGTGCTTTAAACTGATTATTTTAGGGTTACTAGTTGACTTTGATTTATCTGATATATTTCTTAAATCATCTAGTTAGGGTTATTCATTATTGAATTTTCTCTATGACACATATTTATACTTGTGTTATTGTGCTAATATTTCAAGTACTAGTTGAACGGGTTCAATTGCTTATATGACTTAAGTTGGAAAAATGTTGATCAAGATCCGAACACCTTTCTTGTAGAGACTATGATGTAAGTAGTGGCTTGTAAGTAGATTACTTGGGAGCATTACCTTGGTGAGTAGTTTGAGTCCTAGCCTTATAATTGGACCCTATTTTTCATATTGGATAGTTAAGTGATCCGATGGACTAACAATTTTCCTCTTAGGTCATTGGTGTGACCTAGGTGTTTCCACCTAAAAATGTCATATGTCAAAATTTATTTATTTTTACTTTATTTTATTTACACGTGATTGCATGTTTGACCATTTGAAAAAAAATTAATTTGTCTTAATTCTACTGATTATGTATTCATCTCCTCCAGCTAACTAGGTCTGCAACAAAAAAAGAGACTTTAATCATTGACTAGTCACTAATATGTAACACCGTATTCTTCAATCTGAAAGGCATCCTTGTGTAATGAAAGGTTCCCCCCTTTATGATAAAAGAACTTTTTTCTTCGTCCTCTAAGTGCATTCTAATATGATGATATCTTGAATAAGCATCAAGGAAACTCATAGCCTAAACCTAACTAGCATCAACGAGTTGTTCAATACTAGGTAAGGGAAAATACTCATTTGGGAAGGCATTATTGATATTGGTAAAGTCTACACACATTCGAGCTGAACATCAAGGCTTCATTACTATCATTACCTTGGACAACCACTTTGGATACTTCACTTCTATGATAATTGCAGTTTTCTTAAGCATGCTACTTAATATTTGATTATTTCTTCTTCTTTTTTCACTAGGGAATTTTTTTTCTTCTTCAAATGGATAGGCTTATCTTTTAGGCCAACACTCAGCTTGTAGGTTATAAATCTGGGATCAATATCGAGCATATTATGAGTTTTCCATATGAACATATCAATATTTGATCTTAGAAAGTCTATTATCTACTTCCTTACCTAGGTTTCCAAGTTGCTACTTCTTTTCAAGAACTGACTCTTTCTTCCATCTTTACCTCCTACTAATACGTTTTCCACTTCTTTTGAGCTGACCAAGCCAATGTCACATCCTTTGTATGGATGACATCTTAATGGGTTAGTCTTTTGTTTTCTATTTTAGGGTGACCTATTTCTTAGCTGTATTTTAGTAACTTCTCGCTTTCTCATGGTTGGCTTTTATTTCCTTAATTCTCTCCTAGGTTGGATACACGATGACTTGATTATAATTTGAGGAACTCTCCTCATCTTATATATCCATGGCCTACCTATGATGGCATTATAATGAGTAGGGAAGTCAATAACTATGAATTTAGTCATTAAAATAGACCTAGTTGCCATTATTGGTAATATGACTGTGCCAATAACGTAGGTGGTATTACTATTGAATCCCATTAATGAATTTTTTTTATTGATTATGTCTTCCTCTTGGACCCCGAACTCTTAGATAGTTTTCAAGAAAAAAGAGGTTCTCAAAGCTTCCAATATCAACCAAAATTCTAGAAACATTGATAGGGGCAGAACCGACATCGCCGATCCTGCCCATTACTTTGGTTTTATCTATTTATAAAACTCTCGCAAGTGCACGAATCATTTCGTAGAAAATGATAAGTATACTCCCAAGGTCGATCTAAGGAAGGAATGTATGTGGTTTTTAATTTATTATTCAAACTTTTAAAAACGAAATTAAATCCTAAACATCCTGTCACGATATTTTGGGGTTTTGTGTTTTTAATCTACTTACATAAAAATAAACATAGATTCAATAAACATTTATGCAAATTTTATCATTTATAATGGTGGAGTATTTATGGATATAATAATTAAGTTAATTATGCTTGCTCATATTAATTAGGTTATTAAAGATATGATTTGATATTTATTGATTCTCTCTTTTTTATATGAATACCACCTTTGGTGGGGTTAGATATTCTTTGTTAACTAAACAAATCAATTAACACCTATGGGTGGGGTTGATAACTAATTTGGTTAATTAAATTAATTCCTTTTTCTAAGAGATTGAAAATGAACCATTTAAATGCCACCTTTGGTGGGGTTAGACAGTTTAAACTTTATTCAAGGTGTCCAAATTAAACCTAAGAATTTAGTTATCCGAGTACTAACTTTCAAGTTTTAAAACCACTACTGAAAACATGTTGTTAATACATTTTCAGATAATAATTCTTATAAAAACTTTTGAAATAGAGCTTCACTCTAACTACTGGGCGATTGTACCAACAAATAAAAGAGCACTACTCTAAATCAGACCGGATAACTAAACCTTAAAATCTAATTTTCAGATTTAAGTTTGTAATGAAAAATAATATATTTCTCTTTAACATTCTTAATATAAAATCTTGAATAAAAATAAAATCAATTCATTTTAGAGATTTTTACCTATTTAATATTTCGCAAGCATAACAACGTTATTATTACATCATGTTTATAAACAGCCAACAGAGTTAAATTTAATCACAGACAAATTAAATATAACATGTAAGAATAAAGCATAAAAATAACTGTAAAGAAAATAAAATCCTTACAGAACTTCGATGCTATTCCCGTCGTTGGAAAACCTCCAAGTGGAATTTGCACTCCCATTTATTGAATGGAAAAGCTAATAAATTACAAAAACATAACTAGTTCTTCCCAAAAAGGGAAGAACTCTAAAACTAAGAGAAATTAACTAAGAAAAGCTAAAAACTAAGAAAAACTAAAAAAACTTAAAATCTAAGAAAAGAGAGAAAGAAAGAAGAGAGAAGTGTTTTTTGAAGGTGTGTTTAGAAGTGAAGGGAAGGGGGGTATTTATAGGTGAGGATGGAGAGAAAAAATGAGTGAAAAAATGTTAAAAAAATGTGAAAACGCGGAGTGCAAATGTTGAGGTCATTGATGACGTCAGCATGACGTCATGGAGCGGCTGCACGTGAAAAATGGGGCGAAATGGGCGTCGGCGCTCGCGGAGGGGCACTGGCGCGCGCGCTGCGAGCGGGAAGCAGTGAGACGCGCGCGGCTGCGTCTGGAGCTGGGCCAGGCGCACGGGGCCGGGCGCGCCGCGCGGCCGGCGCGATTTTCTCCTTTTTGACCCTTTTGACCCATTTTGTCCAATTTTTCCATATTTGTTGACCTTTTTCCATTTATTTATTAATATATTTGTGATGTATTGCTTCCAGTATTCCTCTTTGAGTCTTTAAGTTACGTTTTTAAGTGAAAATACCTGAAAAACAATAAAAACACCCGTGATTCCGAAAAAGACAAATTTATATAAATATATGATAAAACATATAAATATATATATTTTTAATCAATTAATGTGCATAAAATCATGGTAATTTTAGTGCTTTTTGAGCACTCATCAAACATCACATGGTCCCACTCTCAATGTAACAACCATAGGATCCTCATGCAGTGAGTTCACCTCGCCATTATTAGTGAAAGTAATGGGTTGGGATGGTGCCCTCTCACGGAGGCTATTGATAACTCTAATTTATTAGAATTAATATTATCTTTATTATGTTAATAACTTGTATATTTAGTTGAGAAAATATACATAATGTGCTTAAATAGACTTTAATTATGTCTTTTTAGAATTGAGTGTGCTTTTAAGTATAAAATATAAATTTAGCTTGTATTTCATCAAAATAATTAATATTTTAAAGAATATTCATGGAAAGTATACATGCTTATAGCTTTATTATAGCAAACCTACCCAGAATTATACCAATGAAATAATAAAATTATAAAGCAATGGACAACTAGAGAGAGGTCATTTAAAGGACAAAATTGGATAACTAAACACTCATTTTCAAATGTTGTAAGTTCCATTGTACTCTTATTTGTGTAACAGCTTCTTGTATACAAAACCCATTATTTATTTTATTTTACTTAGTGTATCTAACTTCCTCTATGTAAGGTTGGATAATTCGATTTAGTAATTCACACACGCACATAGTTAGGTATACTTTGTATGCAAGCATGTTTACACTTTGTTCATTCAATGCTATTACTTGTGGTTTTTGGCTTATTTCGGGTGTGGGTATTTATGGATAGTACTCACCATTTTTGGAAATGCAAAAGATGCAACTTTTTAGCACCTGATTGCCATTCTTTCCATACCTTCGCCACCACCATTAGCAAGGTGGTTGGTGAGGTCGCCAATGAGGTGGTAAAATCGAGCCCTATATATATCCCATTCATTTTTTATCTTCTTTACTCCTTGTTTTAAGAACAAAAACTCTACCAAAATTCACTCTAAAATTTATATCTATTGTCAAAATTATTTTGGAGAGACTATATTTGAGTATGGGATGCTTAGTGAGTTTAATAATCAAATCATAGGTTATTTGTGTATGTGGTTTAATTGTGTGTCTCTCATATATGATTTGATTATAGTGGTAGACTGTGTGTGCCTTGAGAGTGTGAGTTGATACACTTTCAGTTACTAATCATTAATTACCAATCATACCATATTGTGTGGTGTTGGCTATAGAAGATAGTACGGTTGTGGAAGTAGCAAGTGAAAAGTAGGAGTAAGTGGTTTGGATGGAGGATCTAACTGATAGAGGTAATAATGGCTTTACTATCCATTAGTATTGTAACTTGTTTTACTATATAGGGAATTATATACTACTAAGTAGTTACCTTAAGCAACCCGAGGATAAATAGTCTCTATATAGGTTTACCTTATTACATCGCTTATTAAGCATGATATGCTATTGTGTTAGTATAATATGAGTTTAAGGTGTGTATATTACAACATACTAAAAGCTTAAATTCTTATTAGAAATCCATTATATTCTTCCTTTCTTTTTATTGAATTTATATAATATATGTTGTTCAAAGTTATCTACTTATCTGATATTATATTACTTGTGCTTCTGTTGTGTATACTATTTCAGTTTTTGATTTCCTTTCTATGTGAGTCAAGGATGGGTCCTTAAGAAGTCTGCATCTCTTTACTTACGTTATGTACAAGGTTATGAACTCTTTCAATTGGTATGAGCACCAATGCACCCTTTTAGGCTTAATCACTCTGGTGTTGGTCTTTACACACATTCTCTCTGATGTGGAGAAGGATATAATGTAAGTGGACCTCCATTTTTTGATGAGTTGTACTATGCCTATTGGAAATCTCAAATAAGGGCCATCTTGCGGTCCCAAGGAGATTGTGTGTGACTCCTTGTTGAGAATGGTTGGACCTGTCCCACTAAAACCTTACCGAATAATACTATAATTCTAAAACCAATGATTGAATAGACTAAAAAAGAATCTAAGGAGTTTGAATGTAATAGTAAGGGTTTGTATGCTATCATCAAGGCTGTGTCACATGATGTATATAGAAAAATTCAGGCAAAGGACACTTGAATACAATCATATTCTTCAAATGTGGGAATCTTGTTCATATTGTTGCAAGGTGCTTTTAGAAACAAAATCTCATAAACAAGAATGCTATAAAAGTTGAGGTCACTGTTTCGGACAATAGTAGTAGTGATTATAAAGATGACACTAATTTTCTATCCTTTTCTACCTTTAGTAGTGTCAATGATCCTCTTACTACTACCTCAAAAGTTCAAGAGATAATTGATAATGATGATGATAAGCAAGATGAGTTGCTTGACTTCTACAATGCTTTCTTATTGGAGCACATCAAGTCTAAAAAAGAAAATTAAAATCCTTGACGAAAAGGAGTGCGAGATAGGAGATTTGAAGAAAAATATTGAGGAAAAGAAGTTCTCTATTGATAACCAACAAATTGATCTGACTAGAAAATGTGAGGCTATACAAAGGAGACAATTGAATTTGCTTGAGAAATTTAATGCAAATCTTAAAAAAATTAAAAAACTTGAGAAACAACTGACGGTTCACATCTATGGTAAAATAACTCAACTATTTATGTGTAATGCTCCCTCTTTTGATCAAGACACCGAGGTAGAAAGATTGAAGAAGAAGATCATAGATCCAGATAGTGCAAAGGAATACATGGCATACTATCTTATTGAGAAGGAAACTGGGATTGAACAATGAAATGAGAAAGTTGGGATTCCGAACAATTCAGTAGATTATCTTGAAGTATTCCTTAAAGAAACATAAGATTTGATTATTTCCTTATAGGACAAACTCAAAGTCATTGAGAAGAAATAAGAGCACTCTACCGCTAGTTTGAATAAAATGATGATTACCTTGAAGAACCTAAATGATATTCTTAGTAATACAAATATGTTTTTGGAAAAGCATGGTATTGGTTAAAATGAGAAGGTTTCAACTTCCACGGTAGGTTCGATTAAGCTTGTGAAAGCTTCTAATGAAAAATTGAAGTCTGCTACCACCAACCTAGGAGGTAAGTCTATTGTGTTCTTTCGGCTAGATCTTTCTAGCAAGGTGAACCTTTCACCTAAGGCTAGCACTTCCTGTCGCTCTAGTAATGGTCTTCTACCTCTACCTATTATCCTTCCTACTTGTCATAATTGTGGTGAAATTAGGCACTTGAGACCACACTGCTTGAAATTGTCTACCTATTCTCATGTGAAAGTTAATATGAGCATTTCATCCTCTTCTCCTCCACGTACTACTTCTTAGAGTCAGCGACCCAAATTCTATAACTCCAATGTTTATATTTGTTATCTATGTGGCACTACTAGATACCTTGCTAGGCATTATCCTATATATATGAGAAGTATTACTCGGAGTTCTCTTCCTCACTCACTCTTATCTCCAATGTCATAATGTAACTATTGTGGCTCATCTAAGCATATTCAAACTTGTTGCATTATACACATGAGACATAGTGCAAAAAGAAACAAATTTACTTCTAAGCAACCATCTGGTTCAGTACGTTTGAGTAACTTGAAAGGATTTTGAAGAAATAATAAACAAAGCAAATCTCGAGTACCTTTATATTCTACATGCTCACATGACACAAAGGTTATTTGCTGAATCAATTGTCCCTCATAAATTTTAAATTGAGGGATGCTGTTTGATCACTATTTTTGGGTGATCTTTTCAGGAGTTTTTCTGTTCTTTTCTCTTATCCCTTTTGGTTCTAGTCATTCTTCTTATGACTTTTATTGTTTGTCTTCATGTTTTATTTCTTTTTTTAAACACAAAATATAACTAAAATATATATATTATATGTTTTTGCTATGTTTGGTGTTGTGACACTCTTTGCTTCCCCTCTCTATCTTTTCCTGAAACTGTTCAGCAAATTATTTTGTCTTGCTTTCCTACATTTTTAAGTTTACCTATTGTTTTGATCTCTGTTACTTTTTGGTTGAGAGACTTTTGACATAAATGGAAGTGTGGATGTTCTAACATGTGTATTCTCTAAGAGTTTATATGACTAATCTCTTATAAAGATTTTATAAAATATAAAAAAAAAGAATTTTTTTCTACACATGTAATGACATTATAAATCTTTATGATTAGGTTTGAGAAGTTTATGTGGATTATTTACTTGAGTGATTTGTATGCCTATAAAAATCTTTAGAATTCACTTGTAGTTTCTCTCGAGGAAACTCCTAGGTGTTGCTTAGATAGAAAATGATTTAGCCTATCTTTGGATCGTCTTATCCTTCTTATCTCCCTTATCTACCTATCTATAATTTCCTCTCTTGAGTCTTTTTGTTATACTTTTGTTTCTTTGCACCTACTAGTTCAATCCTATTTACCTGACACTCCTTTTTTTTAGTTTCAACTTTGTTGTATTGAATGTTTTTGCTTTGGGATCATTTTTCTTCTCTTAAGTTTTATTTTTAAGACAAAGGAGGGAAAAAGAAAGAAAAAGAAGAAAGAAGAAAGAAAGAAAGAAAAGGATAAGGTCAAATGATTAAATGTTATTTTGTAAATGAAAAAGATCTCCTATTTGGGAATTTCTTTTAAGAGTTTCAATATTTAAAAGTTCAAGGGAAACATCCTCAATTCAAAAGATTACCTCTTATGGGTGTAAAGCTCTATGCTTAAAGTGAAAGTTTATTTGTCTTAAGGTGTATCTTTGCTTAAATGTTTCTTCTCTTCTACCAAAACCTCAACCTATCTTTACAAGCTTTTTAAGACCTTTTGAATTCTACTAAGATTGCATTTACATTAGTGCAAATAAAGGCTACATGTGGATTTATGAAGTTTGGATCAATTTAAGTACATACTTCATTTTGCTTGATTCATATAAACATTTCTTGATGACACATATAATTAACATGTTTTGCATTTAACAAACAATACATGTTTCCATAATTTATTAGTCATATTCTCAAATGAATGTATTTTGGATTGATCATCAATGTACGGTCTTTTCAAGCAATTATTATAACGAGTGGCTTCTTGCTCCAACTAAGCTAGTTGCACATCAACCTGAACATTATGTGGTACTACTTAGGCTCTTTCCTCCTCCTCTCTTCATCTTATGTGCTCCTCCATTATGGGATCGACCTCCTCCTCAATCTCGCTACAATCTCCACCATGTTTTCTACCCGTGGGGCAACAACTTTAGTTAATTCATGTTTAGCTTTGTCTCTTCGCATAAGCATCTCTCTATTCCCCCACCTCATCTCCTATAGCTCTATTTTAAGTTCTGTTGTGAAATTTTAAGGTTGACCTTGGCCTCATCTTGGGCATTGTTGTCGTTAGCATCTATTTCATATTTACCTACTTCCTTGAGCTTCGACACTGTTCCCCAACCAACCTTATCCTCTTTGAAGCTCTAGTACCTACCATTTTTAAATGCATGAACTAGCTGATGGGTATGGTATGTAACTTGCTCAAGTTATTCTCCATCATGGGGTGAATCCTGTCAATGAGAAGAGTCGAAATCGAATGTTACAGGCATTTAATCCTAAACCTCGTAGTAGGTGCCAAAATGTTAAGGATGATCTAATTTTAGAGAGATAAACAAGATATGTGTAATAAATGATACTGAGTGTGTGTGATTCAAGACTATCATTATATATATAAAACATCTATAGGGGTACATGTTGATTACATAGGGGTTTCATATCACAATGTGTGAAGGGGTTAAACTAGTAAATACAATAGATACCAAGGGACGAGCTAGTGAATAGGTCCTAGCTTTAGCTTTTGTATATGGACTCTGGTGACTAGGTTCGGACTTCAGCTCGTGTTTATAGACTCATCGACTAAATAATGTATCATTTGGTAGTGGACCAATAGTCTCATCATCATGTAGTATCGGGTTAAAGATCATACTTTATGCTCAAACACTAATGTATCTAAAATGACAAAAATAAATAACCCATGGGGCTGTGACTCTTTTTAATAATCTATTAAATATTTGTCGGAAAAAAAATGCAAATAATCCTTATAATTTGTAATAACAAAGGTGATATTTATTATCTCTAGTTTATATATTTCTACTACAATGATAAAACTTAACCCAAACGTTTTATATTAAACACCAATTGGTTAAATACCGTTTAAATTGAACTCTTATCAGTTAGATCATTTTCAATGTTGAAATGCAGTCATATAGATCTTGTTTGTAGTTAAACATTGTTCACTTAGATCTCGTTCAATATTATTAGATGTTATTTTTGTTATAATTTTTGATGACAAGTTCGGTACACTATATCTTATATGTTAAGTATAATTGTATTATATTAAAATGTATTAAATTATATATAATTAATATGTAAAGTATTCGGTAATATATATATATATTTTATACAATAATTAATTTTATTATAAAAATTATTTAAATTAATATTTATTTTATTTTGTATTTTTTTAGATTTTAAAAATAAAAATATCAGTTTTAATTTGATATAAAAATTAAAAATACATTAATTTAAAATTAAATGTTTATATAAATTAGATTAAATGTTTAATATGATTTATATTATATGACTGAATATTTATATATAATATGTATGCATCACCGTATAAAAGTTATATCATCATAATATTTAATATTGTTATTTTAGAGAAATTTTCATATTTTGTTTTGTTAAATTAATATTTTCAACGTCTCATATCAACTGTCTGAAATATTTAAGACACTTTCAGTTTTAATTATTTTATTAAATTAGTTATTCTCTTTTCAATTTTAATTATCTTGTTGAATTAATTTTTTTAAGATAAAAAAAGAGAAAAAGGATAAAAAAAAACCTCAAAATCTCAAATAGTGAAATTGTATTCCCCCACCCAAAAAAAGAAAAAGAAAAAAAAGGATAAATTCTGTGAACATTGTGTCTGGAAACGACAATAATTCTCGAATGGTTAGGGTTTTGGTCCTTTAGGGAAAACACACTAACCTGGGAAAAAAATAAATAAATAAATAGTCATACTCATTGGTTACACACATCTTATACTGTACAAGTAGCAATAGCTGAGCCTGGAAAACAACGTCCTGGACCCTTGTCTGTCATCTGTGTCTGTCTGGTCTGAAACCCACTGCTTTATTCATATGCTTCTCTCTCTCTCTCTCTCCTCTCTCATGGTATTGTATTACGTATATATTTGTTATATATGACCCTTTGATAGAAAAAAGAAGGAGAGAGAAAGATTGAAAATAAAAGAAGGAAAAGAAAAAAGCCAGTCATATATATATATATATTTATATATATATCTATCCATCAATTGTCATATGGTTCTAAGAGAAATGAACATGAGTAATAGTAGTAGTGGTAGATTGAAACCTGCATGGTTAGAGGGTTTGATGGCTGAGACATTCTTTGGTGGTTGTGGGGTCCACGAAAATCAAAGGAAGAACGAGAAGAACGTCTTTTGCTTGCACTGTTGCCTTAGTATTTGCCCCCACTGCCTTCCTTCTCACCCTTCTCACCCACTGCTTCAGGTACTACTTAGTAATTACTTAATTCTCCATCTATCTTTTTATTTTTTTATAATTAAATTACACACTCTTCAAAACTATCCATCATCACAAATTAACCTTTCGATCTCTGTGTGTTCTTGATTTTATACCCTTTGATTCGTTTTTGGGTTTATGGAACTTCTTTCGATTTTTGAATACAAATTGCTTCCCATTTTCTGTTTGTTTTAACTTAGGGGTACACTAATCAATTAATACTCTTCACTTTCATATCTAAATTCACTTATTTTCTGTCTTCTAATTCTGTTTCACTTAGAATTTTTTTACAATTTGTTTCTCTGATTTCAATTGAGATGTATATCTTGTGGGTGGTGTTGTTTTTTTCTTTCTAATTTCTTTGAAGTTTGCTCGTTTTTGAATGAACATATTACTGTTTTTTAATTCTCTCTCTTTTGGGTCCAAATCGTTGTCTCAAATTCTTTTGGGGATTCTTCTTTCTTGCATCAATTTGAACCCTTTTCCCAATTTTTATTTGTTTGTTTCATGGAATTTGTTTCCTCTGTGAAGAAGATTGGTTAGTTTTATTAAGTTATGATTTCATATTTTCTATTCATCTTAACATTCTTGATTCAGGTCAAGGGTGAAATGGAGAATAAGTGTTTGATGATTCCTTCAGTCTCTCTAAACTTGTCTTATTTAATAATGTTCTTTTACCGTTTTGTGTATTCCTTTCAATAAATTTAGTTGTATTTTTGTATATGAAAGTTGTTGAACTCTACTTTTTGGATTTGGATTGTTTCCTATTAATAGAAGCTCTCTTTTTTATCCTTTCTTCCCTGCAAAGGTGCCTCACCTGTTGCTTTCAAAGAAAGCGAAAGTTTGACCCGAATTTTCAATTACTCTTGCTATATTAAACTTTCAATCTTGGATTTTTTTTTATTTTTTCTTTTCCAATTGAACTCTCAGAAAACCCATGTCCACATTCCACGGTACACTTTTTCTAAATTCATTTTTACCCAAACAAAAGAAGAAGATTAAAAAGTACTCCATTTAGATATAACACTACCCAATTGGTAAATACTTATTTGTGTTACCAAGAATATAATAAATATAAATTAGAACATTAATTAGCTTTATGCTATTTGAAATTATAATAAATTGACTAAGAAGTAAGAAAATTAATTTTAGGTTATTATTAAAAATGCCCTATGTCCGGCAATGGTACGCTATTCAATGGGTTTAGGAAGTTTCAATTTCCATAATTGAAGGGTTCAATGCAACTTACTTTGAGAATTTGTCCCTTTTATTACATTTACTCTACTTTTCGATTCCCTAGCTTACGTGCATCTCATTAGTATGAACAAGGGTTCAATTCCTTTACGGACTTGGCACTTGCTCCGACAACCTTTTCTAACCTTATAGAACACCAATTACAAGACAATTGACTTATAGCCCAATAACATATGCTCTAAGTGAGCATTGCAATGACATGGTTTTGAGTCTTGTCTAGTGTAAGGAGTGTGTGTAAGTCGTTTATTATAAAAACCATTTGAAAATTACAAATGAAGCTACATTTTTAGGCTGTCATCCCATGCACTTAAGCCAAAAAAATTTATTTTAGGTGCAGTGTAGTGTCACAGCTTCCCTTGCTATGCAAGAGGTTTTAGGTTCAACTCTTGTTTGTCCCATTTCCTCTCAAATTGAATCGGTTAAGTGGTAACTTTAGAAGATAGATTAAAAATAAATGGGGAATTAATAAGCACAAGAGGTTATTTAGGTGGCTATTAATAATTCCAATAGTTTTGATCATTTTTATAACTACAGGTTAGACGATATGTTTACCATGATGTGGTTAGATTGGGGGATCTGGACAAACTCATAGATTGTTCCTACATTCAGGTATTACAATTTTGGCTATAGATGAAATGAATGTGTATTTTTTATTGATTATTCTTTTGGGTGACTGTGTACTGTTTATTCTGCAGCCCTATACCATTAACGGTGCCAAAGTAATATTCTTGAATCAGAGGCCCCAAACTAGGAGTTGCAAAGGATCTGCCAACATTTGCTTTACTTGTGACAGAATTCTTCAGGAGCCATTCCACTTCTGTTCTCTCTCATGCAAGGTATCCATTTCAATTTCCACTCCCCCTTCTTGCCAAATTGATTATCATTTTAAGATATTTCATACCAATGTAATGTTGTCTTTATCTTGATTGTAGAGACTTGAGGAAAAAAAGTCTCATCTTTTGTCTGCTTTAGTTTGACATCATTGGAAGAACTCTAATGGGGTTCCACTAGTTTCTTTCATATTGAGTCCAAAATCTCACCTTTTGGTGGTAAAAATGTCCTAAAATAAAAGTTGTATATTACTTATGTAAGGCCTTGAAGGCTATATACATGTTTATTTTAGTTTAAACGATATTGTGGGGTGTGAGTAGGGGTTTGAACCTTTCACATTTTTATAAGGGCAGCACAACTTTACCACCATATTGTAGAATCGTGGGCATATACATGTTATGTGCATAAAGGTTGTACATGAGCTTATACAATGCCTTATATTTGTTAATTGTGCATTGTGATTTTGGGTCATTTTTGACCCATCTTTAAAATTTATCTATTTAGCCCATCACCTTAGTTGTTTGGGGGTAAAGTTGGAATGAAATATCTTGAAGTTATTTGTTGATCTCAATTAAGACGTTTGTGGCGTTGAATATCCCTTCTTTGTTCCCCTTAGGTTAGAGTAGGCTTCACTTTGACGAAAAGATCTATTTAGAGTTCTAACTTAGTTTATATGGTTTTAAAATTGATTTTTGTTCGTCATATTCTTCATATTGATGGAGTTATGATATTACAAAACAAGGGACAAGGACACGATGATGTCTAAGTTAGTTCTTTGTAATTGAGAAAAAAAACTACCATAATAACAATAGGAGATTTTGTGCGTACCTAAAAAGGTTGAATATCATGCTTATTTATAGATTGATATCTCTTTATATCTACATATCTACGTAGATATGAGAATGACAAAAAATGTCATCTCTTTGAAATATTGCTCAAATTATAAATAATATTCCATATCATATTAATAAATAAAGGGATAAATACATTTTTGAGAGAATATTTTCTAAATATGTTGTCTGGATTAAATTCAAACCAAGTGTTAACTACGTGATGACTAAGTACTAATTGTATGCTAAGTAGGACCATTGACTAACCAAATGATCACGTGGACCAATGAGGTCTTGACATACGTACTTCATACAAATCACCATGCACATCACCCTAATGCATGGATGCTCTTTTTGTTGGATGTCTAGAAGTGCATCTGGATGATGTTTGTCTTTCTAAACGGGACATTATTGCTTGTTGGTGATTACAAAGTTAATTATGAATGAACTCAATTGTTTTCTAGAAGCTATTTGTGGACATGGGTGTGAGCACCCTTATTTCATACATTGTGGTTGTAGTGAGGTTGAACGTCAATCAATCAAGCGAGACTCTAGCTTGCATGGATGGATCATGGGTGACTAGGATAAACCCTTGTCTACTAAGTTCGACCTTGGTTGGCTAGGTAAAGGTAATATTCTAGAGGTGCATCCTAGAATCAGTTGATGTGGCTCTCAACTTCCTTAACTTCATTCTTATAAGTGGTTATTGGTGAGGCGTGATTGGACCTGTTTAGTGGCAACACCTATTCTCTGGAATTTTGGTGTTAGAAGACATCTACACACTTCAAAAGTTGGCCTTCTCCTGCTACTTATGGGATTCCCCTTGGAAAACTTGTGTGTTCTTAATTTGTTTCATTCGTTCTCTTAGGAACATGTAAGTATGTCGTTGGTTTTTTCTCAAGAAGATAGTACCACAGGGGTAGAACGATGCATGCTCAACATAAGTAGCCTTTGGTTGGCTGGTCGATAGTTGTTGGTCTAACGGAGACTAATTGGACGAAACTTGGGCAATTTCACCCTAGACGAGCTGTGATCTTTGGTCGGCCAGGGCCTAGGCAGTTGCCCCTTGTATGGCCACAAACTCCAACTATGTCAATTGTTCTCGAGTGGTAGTGTCGTGATTTGGCACGACTTGAATGGCAACGTCCTAGATGTTCTGCCTCTAAACGGTATGACCTTGTTGTAGTGTTTTTATATCGAAACCCCTTTCTTATTGTCCTTTTTCTTGGGTGGTGGAAGCTCAGTATCTATATGGATGTCAATTGGATTCTTGGTAGACTAGGATGGAATCTAAATCCTCACTAGCATTGTCTAGCTCATTGTTTTAGTTTCACAGATTAAAGAAATGTTGAAGGAGACAAAACAATCAAGAATACAATGAACACGATGAAGTACATGAAGAACTTGGTGATTGTTCTTCAAATGTTCAACAGTTCAATGGGTAAAATACCAAAATTTCTTTCAAACAGATGGTGCTAGATGTTGAAAGCCGATCTCTATTTGTTGTTTTCTTTACATTGATGGAATTCTTATTCTATAAAACGAGGGATGTTGACAACGAGTGGTGTCAAATTTACTCTGATGTATTAATTAGGTCTCTTTAAATGAGTGAGAATACTAGTAGAATGACAATAAAATAGTGTACCAAGAAAAGGTGGAATGTAAGGCTATTTGTAGGTTGATATCTCTCTGAATCTATACATATATGACATGAAATATAATCATTATGAAATATTATTCAAATTATGAATAATATTTTATATCAAATTAGTATCTATTTATAATTAACTAGTTAAAAATATTTGCCTTGCACGTGAATTGTTATGCTTTTTAAAATTTTTCTTTTTTGTTAATTAATATAACATAATTGAGATAAATTTTTTTTAAGTTTCCAAATTAATGGTGAAAGTAATTTATTTATGAAATACTTGTTTTTGAGTCAATTTGAGATCTATTATTGTAAAAAATCTTAAAACAAAGTGTACTTGTATATAGAAAATGAATATTATGAGTATTGTTAATTAAACTCTTTGATATTTGAAGCTGTGTTTAACATGTGCATAATTGTTTTAAGCCAATATTAAACTCGTTAAAGTAGTATATCTATTAGGAAAGTACACTTTTTAGTATTATAAAAATCTTTTTTTTTATTTAAGATTATTAGCCTCAATATTATGTATATAAAACTTATAACAAAATAGCACCCTAATATCATTAAACGGGAACAATTGGATGACGTTTTAATATTAAATGGATCTAAATGATGATAATTTAATTTGAATGGTATTTAAAGTGAATTGATGTACTTGGTTTTTATATAATAGAAAATATTTATGAGTTGGACATAAGGAGGAGTTATTTTTATAGTTACAAGTTAAGAGTATTATTTTTGTTGTTTTTCTTAAATATTTTTCGAAATTTAAAATAAAATTAAAGGGCAAGATATGTCATTACTTTAAAGTATAAGACATTTTTGTCCAAAATTATATTAGTTGTAATTTAGACTTTTATATATAGTATAGTTATAAATAAATAAAAAAATATACCTTTATGTGAAAATATTCTTAAATATGTTGTCTGATTTAAATTAATACCAAATGCTGACTTTGACTCTTCCCCGTCAAATGGATAACATATTTGAATTCAAATCATCCCATAAATGGTTTATTCTTTTCTTGTTTAATCATAATTGTTATTTCTTAGACTTTATTGAGTAAAATTTAGAATACAACTCTAAATTTACTAATATTGGATCCAAACAAGTAAACAAATTATTTGTATCATACCTACTATAATACCTTTCAAAGTCAACTCATAAATTAAAGAGAAAGCTCTCAATTCATACTCAAACTAAGAATACAAAGACTTATTTGTTTTTGATGGAATGATTAAACCAAATGCAAGGTAGGCTATTTATAGTCCTCACCATGCAATTTATACCACACAAATATAAAACTAAGAAATAATTCTAGTCATACAAATATTATCTACACACTTTTCTTTTCTACAACTTTCAACTACCCTATTTATTCATCGTTTAATCACCCTATTTATTCATCGTTCAACTACCATATTTATTCATCGTTCAACTACCTTATTTATTCATCGTTCAACCACCTTATTTATTCATCCTTCAATCACTCTATTTATTTTCCTACCACTTTATTTATTATGTTGGTGTTGATTTTCAACATTTTTCCTCAATATAAACTCTCACCATTTTTACTGTGTCAAGCTGACGACGAAACATTTTAAACTTACTAACGCTTAAGCTTTTTGTGAACAAGTTCGCAACTTGATCATTTGTCTTGATTTGCCTCATCTCAATTTCTTCTTGCAGAACATTTTCTCTGATAAAGTGATAGTGCATTTCAACATGTTTATTTCTTACATGAAAGATCGGATTCTCTGCCAAAGGAATTGCTGATTGATTCTTACAGTACAACGGTATTGCATAATCTATTGGTTGATGTAGATTATTCATTAGTTATATCAACCATGTACACTCTTGAGTTGCCATTGTCGCTGCTCGATACTCAGCTTCAGTGGTTGATAATGATACTGTTGGTTCTCTTGTTACACCAAGAAATTGTTCCGGAACTTAGCTTAAACACATACCTAGTTGTTGATCTCCTGGTGTCATGATCTCCTGTATAGTCTGCATCGCAATAACCAACTAACTTGCAGTCTCTATCTTTCTTGTACAAAAGACCATAGTTAATTGTTAGGTTGAGTCAAGGTTAAGTAGATCAAACTGCCTATCAATTGTCGATACATCGTTGCATCTTCCAAATCTTTTCCTTCACGTATACACATTTTGGAATTTGGTTCCATCGACGTCGAAATTGGCTTGCATTCGAGCATTCTGAATCTCTTCAACAAATCTTTGGAATATTTTTGCTGACAAAGAAATATTCCTTCTTGTGCGATCAACCTCTAAACCAAAGAAGTGCTTCAGCTGGCCAAGTTTCTTCATCTGGAAACGGACTGACAAATTCTCATTCGTCCGAAGAATTTCTGCCTTATCATCACCGGTTATGATTAAGTTTATCACATACACTAGCACAATAGCTAGCTTTCCTTCATTGGCTTTGACAAACAAGTTGGAATCTGTAGGTGTTACTGAATAACCACTTTGTGTTAGAAATTCAGCAATCTTACCATACGATGCCCTGGTGCTTGTTTCAATCCGTAGAGTGCTTTCCGTAGCTTACACATATTCAGGATGATCTTGGCTCTGAAAACCCATTGGTTGGATTATGTAGATCTCTCGATCCAGCTCTCTATGAAGAAAAGCATTTTTCACATCCATTTGCCATAACTTCCAATCTTTGTTGGCTGCAAGTGCAAGTAGCACTCGAACAGTTGTTAGTTTCACCACTGGACTAAACGTTTCATCATAGTCTAGTCCATACTGTTGAGAGAAACCACGAGCTATCAATCGTGCCTTGTGCCTCTCAATTGACCCATCTGGACGGCGTTTTCTCTTGTAAACCCACTTGTAGGATATGGGTTTCACATCTCTTGGCTTTGGCACGAGATCCCAAGTTTGATTTTGCTGAAGTACATCGATCTCTTCTTTCATAGCTGTCATCCACTGAGAACTTTGCGATGCTTCTTCGAACGTCTCAGGCTCTGTTGCTTCTTCAATTATGGTTGCATTGGCATATTTAGGATTTGGTTTTCGTGTCCTTGTTGACTTACGGAGTTGAGATTGTGGAGTTGATTCTTCCATTTCATTAGGCCCACCTTCTTCATTTAGTTGTTAATATATGCCAGTTTGCCAAGGATTTTGAGTTATTCTTTGTTTGGCACCATCATCGTCTAGATCTTTGAATTCATCTAAACTTGGTTGGAATTGAATAATATGCTCCCCCATCTTTTGTTGCAGCTTGTCACCAAATTCTCTTGAGTTTGGCAACGCCTTCTTCTCTGAGGACCACCAAGAAGATGCTTCATCGAACACCACATCTCGTGAAGTGTAACATATTCCACTCGTTGGATCACAACATTTCTACCTTTTTCTCTGGCTGTCGTATCCCACAAAGATACGTCTAACAGCTTTCTTGTCAAATTTGTTTCGTAAATGATCAGGAACAAATACATAACATACATAACCAAATACTCGAAAGTAGCTAACTGTAGGTTTCATGTTCTATAGTTTCTCAAAGGGTGAAACAAATTCTAACCTTTGTTGTGAAAATTTGTTGATCACAAAGGCTGCAGTCTTCTTCACTTCAGCCCAAAACCTCCCAGGTATATTCTTTTCATGTAGCATACTCCGACAAATTTTTGCAAGATGTCAGTTCTTTCTCTCTGCTACACCATTTTGTTGTGGTGTGTTGGCACAAGTGTACTGATGACGTATTCGACATTCTCTTAGGTATTGAGAGAACTCGCTTGAGCTATATTCTCCGCCGTTGTCTATGTGCAAGCAACAAATCTTCTTTCCAACTTCTCCTTCAGTTGACTCTCTAAACTCTTTAAACTTTAAGAATACGTCAGATTTTTCTTTCATAAAGAAAACCCACACATACCTTGAGAAGTCGTCAATGAATGTCACCATGTATTGCATACCGCCAATTGATGGTTACTTAACAGGACCGAATACATCAGAGTGAACTAACTCCAATAGTTCTTTTGCTTTAAACTTCGATTCCTCATATGGAAATTGGTGAGCTTTACCATAATGACATCCTGCACAGACTGTGTCTGTTCGCATGTCTAGTTGAGGAAGCCCTTTAAGCATCGACTTCTTTACCATCACACTTAGCTTGGAATAGCTAACGTAACCTAATCGCATATGCCATAGATCTGTTGTCTCATTTCTTCTTATCTTGTCTACATATGCAGATTCTGTTGACATCACGTAGACTGATTCCAATTATTGCCCCTTCATTGTCGGTGTTTTTGAGATTTTGAGATCATGATATACCTTTACGTCTCGGGGACCGAACAAGACATAGTGGCCTGATGATGTTAATTGAGCCATATATAGCAAATTTTTCTTCATTCCTGGGACATGATAAACATCTTGAAGTGGTACTTGGTTAGTATTATATCGAGGCGTAACTATCGTCTTACCAATGTGGGCTATCGGTAACCTTGAGTTATCAATTGTCGCCACTACACTACCTCCCTTGTACTCAGACATGCTTTCCAACTTCTGTTTATCACTTGTCATATGATTTGAGCAGCCCGAATCTACGATCTAGTCATTCTTGTAGTCAATCTGTTTTGATGTTGTCACCATAAGAGCTAATTCTTCTTCCTCTGTAGTGAATAATGCTTCGGCATCCCAACCATCTTTGCTATGCTTCTTAGAACTCGAAGTAGTTGTATTGCTTTCAATAGACTTTTTCTTATTCCAACAATCTTTTTCCATGTGACCTATCTTCCTGTAGTTGTAACATTCATCGTCAAATTTTCTATTGTTATTTCGGTTCTTCCAAGCTCCTCCTGGACGAAAGCCTCCCTTTTCTTGAGGAATTTTTCCTTTGTTACTATCATTTTTATATCCATTTCTATTGTACTGCTTAAAAGTGCCTCTGCTTTTGCTAGTGTAGAGCGTTTCTTCTTCACCCTTCAGCGAGACTTCTCCCATTTGCTTAGTCATAGCTTCTTGACCGGATAGCAAATTCTCAAACTCAACAAGAGATGGTTGTGTCAGTCATCCTTGTATAGTGGTAACAAACCCTCGATATTCGGGTCTCAAATCATGAATAATTATTCTCTTTATCCTTGTTTCCCCAATAAGAGCTTTCAGATCTAACTTTGAAATTTCGCAGCATAATGACTTTATCTTGTGAAAGTATTGGGAAATCGTCATGTTGCGTTGCGTCATCGATAACAACTCGTTCTCTAGAAGTTGCAATCTTGTATCATTCTTCTTTGAAATAAGTGTAATAAGAGTGTTCTATGCTTCCTTTGGTGTTTTTGCATCCCGAATGTGCTCCAACATTTCTTCTTCAACTGTGGTCTTCAAAGCAAACATTACTTTACCTGCTTTAATTTTCCACTTCCATAAGATGCCTTTTGCATCTTCTACTGTTGTTTGTGTAACTTCATTACCACCAACAACCTCCTACAAGTCTTGACCTTGTAGGTAAGACTCCATACATGTTGCTTATGTGTTATAGTTTATGTTGTTGAGCTTCTTGATTCCTTCAACTACTTGAAGATCACCCAATAAGACTTTGACTATACCGAACAAGCTTGACTAATAAACCTGTAGAGTACCAAACTCCTCACGACTCAAGATAGTTTCACTAAGAACGATCCCTGACCGTCCCACTCTAGTACCAGTTGTTGAGTAAAATTTAGAATACACAACTCTAAATTTACTAATATTGGATCCAAATAAGTAAACAAACTACTTGTATTATATCCACTATAATACTTTTCAAAGTTAACTCACAAATTAAAGAGAAAACTCTCAACTCACACTCAAACTAAGAATACAAAGACTTATTTGTTTTTGATGGAATGATTAAACCAAATGTAAGGTAGGTTATTTATAGTTTTCACCATGTAATCTACATCACACAAATATAAAACTAAGAAATAATTCTAGCCACACAAATATAAAACTAATAAATAATTCTAGCCACACAAATATTATCTACACACTTTTCTTTTCTACAACCTTCAACCACCTTATTTATTCATCATTTAACCACGTTATTTATTCATCCTTCAACCATTCTATTTATTTCTCTACATTTTTCAATCATTTCATTTATTTTCTTACTACTTTATTTATTATGTTGGTGTTGATTTTCAATCCTCTATGCTCTGGCAATAAATAAAAAAGTTTGATCATAATTCCATGCTTCGTTCTGTAGGTTTCAGATATGGCTTAGTGCATATTCATGTTGGTGATATATTATTTGAAAATGACTTGCATAATAGCAGTATAGTGACTGAAAAATGCAGGTTGATTACTTGACTTTTCAAGGGGAAGATTTGTCAAGCATTCTCTATCGATTTGATGAATCTAATTTCACTATTTCCCAATTTGAGGGACTACGAATGGATGGTTCGGAGGTAATTGATGATGATGGCCAAGTTACCACAAGCACTGTCATAGAAGAATATAAAGCTTCATCGTACTCCAACGAGGCCACAAGCAGCTCAGTACTGGTTTCTAGGGAAGAAGAATTAGTTAAGAAGAAGAAGAAAGGTAGTGGCTTTCTTCCTGGGATTGTGCTCTCTCTAAGTAGCAGGAGAAAAGGTGCTCCTCAAAGGGCTCCTCTTTCTTAGACAAGCTTGGAATGGGAATAAATAACAAGCATTTATTGCTTACTAGCTCTAAAAATATGAAAACATCCCCAGTAGCTATTGCTGGTTTTTATGTAATTTCATGGTATGGTTAGTATCTGTTTTGTAATTTAAGGTTAATATATCCTCCTTTGTAGTTTTTTATATATTTATTTTAAATATGGATGAAGCATTTCCATTACCGACTTTAGGTGGTTGTAAGGGGGACTAGATTTACTTCACCAATTTTGTAATCTGATGTAATGGAACTTGCGGCATACATGTCATTTTTTAGTCTAATTTGGTAGCTTATTTTGGAACACTGAATTGTGTATTGTAGCTTTGTGGATGTTTAATGCTTATATTGTATCCTTGTGGAATGCTGTTTGCTTGTATGGGAGCTTTTTGGTGTTTTATATTACATTTAAGTGCGTAGTGTTTTTGTTTTTTTTTGGCAAAGAAATATTGATATATTTTGTTTTATAAAAGGTACAAAAAAATACATGTAATAATTTTAAAATTATTTTATAAAGGGTATCATTGTTTAGTTTGTTGTACAATTCATAAAATTACCTTATTAACCCTAGTCTCTGTATACCACCCTAGTCGAGCATATCGAGTCTTAGTCCTAAAAACTTTGATACCTTCTATCATTTTTTAGGATTTTGATTTTTTAGCTTCTCTTTTAAAGGAGTTGATGCCTCTCTTGTATGGTCGAAATGGATTTTGGAAATAACAAACCTCTTTTTTTTTCTCTTCTAACTCCGTCGTTGTCTCTAAAAATGGTATTTTGTTTTAAATTTTTTTCGTTACTTAAAATGAGGTTAAAATGATGATAATATCCTCAACATTCTTCATTATTTATACGTTTTATTTCTTTTAAAAAAATTATCAATAAAATATTTATTAATATTATTAAAAATCTTTTTATAGCTCATAAAAGTATGAATGAGTACTATTTTATAAATAAAAGGACAAAAGGATTAAATAATATTTTTATTCAAAAGAAATGAACTCTATGATGTTTATCTCTATAAAAGTTAAAATTTAAAAACAAGTAAAAAAAAACAAGTTTGAAAAATATCAGATCTTTTAAAATAAAATTAAGAACAAGAACAATAAAATCTTACTAGGAAAACCCAATGGTATAAAACCAAAAGAGGAAAAAAGGCTATTCTTATTATATTAAAAACCTTATCAAGAAAACCCACGAAACATGAACAAGGTAAAAAGAGTGCAGTGTGTATTTGTTTTCCCTAATGCGCATCAGCAAAAGTCTTTGAGTCTTTGAGTCGACGCATACCAATCTCATGTACCAAACTCTTAAATGTTGTAGTGAGCAATGCCTTTGTGAATAAATAAATTAAATAATCTTTGGAATGAATTTGTTAAATATCAATTTCACCATTTTTGTCAAGATCATGAGTGAAGAAGAATTTCGATGAAATGTGTTTCGTCCTCTCTCTTTTGATGTATCCTCCCTTTAACTGAGCTATGCATGCAGCATTCTCTTCATACATTGTCATTGGAGTTTTTCTAATAGAAAATAGATTACATGACTCTCGAATATGTTGTCTTTGATCTTAAGCATACACATCTCTATTTGCCTAATGAATTGTAAGCAATTCAACATGATTTGAGGAAGTGACAACTACAATTTATATTACTGATTATGGATTGGACTTATATGGGGATCAAATAAATATCTTACATCGGTACAGCCAACTAATTATGGATTGGACTTATATGAATATAACAATCATTTATCAATTGGCCATCGGAGATAACAAAATACATGTTTAATCCATTCCAATATCTTCTAATTGGAGAATAATTATATCTTGCTAAGAAATTTACAGAAAATGATACATCAGGCCATATATTATTAGCAAGGTACATTAGTGCTCCTATTGCACTAAGTTAGGGTACTTTAGGACCAAGTAGTTTTACATTCTCTTATCGTGGACGAAAAGGGTCATTTTTCACATCACGTGATCTAACCACTATTGGAGTGCTGCTTAATGGGTGTGCTTTATCCATATAAAATCGTTTTTACCTTTTTTTAGTACGTTGAGTGATGCATAAGAATTCCATTTGATAAATATGTTCCTTAATTTGTTTGTAATGTATATTCAAATATTGGTATCACAAACAAATAATATAATGATAAAAATATATTTTTTTTCACGGAAATTATAATATTAAATTCTAATATAAAAATTAAAAAATAAATATCAATTTTGTATGTTTTGAGTAATAAAAAATAAAAAATTAAAAGTAAAATAACAAGTAATAAATTGTAACAACAAAGTAACAATTAAATTTAACTTAATAAGAGAAATAACAAAAAATTCAAGTGATTTAGATAACTAAGATTGTAAACGAATCATTTAGATACAGTCAACTATAGAAATGCAACAATAAAATTACAGTAAAATTTACCAATAACTATAATTCAAGAATTTACAAGGGATTCTTTCGAATCTATAATGCTTATACCTCTTAAGGTTCGATCTTTTGGGTTATGTGAGACAAGAATATATCTCTATATTAGTTGCAAAATTTAACCTTAATCTTTAGATCTAAGATAAACCCACATTATTCTAACTTAAACCAACTTCAATTGACTTTTTCAAAATTAAATTCAATTTATTATTCTATTAATTAATGATCAAACAATAAATAGTAATTAAATATTAAATAAAGCTTCAATATCTAACATATTTTTTACCATAACAAAGCATAGATTTCATAAAAAAAAGACTACACAGCTTGATCATTCACAATCTTAAGAAAATACTACATATTTTTTGGCGATCCATATTTCCTCCTCAATAATGCTTGAATCTTTGGTCATTCACTTTGAGGTGCTACAAAGTTAGGACTTTTTATCTTCATAGTAGCCACATCCAATCAACGAAGATGGGGGAGAGTGAGGTGTAATACTCTAAGAAGTATTCCTCATATACTGAGGGCAATAACAAGTAGTGTGTCCAGTAATGCCATAACGATAACAAGTAGAATAGTGGAGATGGGAAAACGTACGCAGTGGAAAAGATGAGAAAATGCATATATTAACTTTCACATAAGAATGAGAAGTCAATTTCTCGTAATGCTATCTCAAATTTCCAAGTTCACCACAGTGATGAAACGTAGGAGTAACAGTAGGTATAGGAAATGGATGACCACTAAAGCAACGAGAAGAACTAATCGTAGGTGCAATGCTCACCTTTCTAGAGAAACTACGCTGGAATGTGACAACCGACTTATGTTTAGGGGCAACGGTAACTAATTTCAATTTAGAATCTTAAGTAGTATATTTGAAAAATTTAGGAGCCGTGGTGTGTCCAGTAATGCCATAACGATAACAAGTAGAATAGTGGAGATGGGAAAACGTACGCAGTGGAAAAGATGAGAAAATGCATATATTAACTTTCACATAAGAATGAGAAGTCAATTTCTCGTAATGCTATCTCAAATTTCCAAGTTCACCACAGTGATGAAACGTAGGAGTAACAGTAGGTATAGGAAATGGATGACCACTAAAGCAACGAGAAGAACTAATCGTAGGTGCAATGCTCACCTTTCTAGAGAAACTACGCTGGAATGTGACAACCGACTTATGTTTAGGGGCAACGGTAACTAATTTCAATTTAGAATCTTAAGTAGTATATTTGAAAAATTTAGGAGCCGTGGTAGTTGATCAACATGATACAATGCACAAGTATACAAGTCGTGTATGTAATATAATATGTCTAAGTACGGATATCAATCCTAGGGATCTGTGTAACTTATAACCAAGTACAATACATATATTATAAATACTATTTACACAATAGAAAACTATAAAACTAAAGAATAAATAATAACTAATTTAAAATCAGAAAACTTAACAACTACGAAGATATATGAGAAAACGATGAGGGAATATTTAATCGCCTAATCACCTAACATGTGAATCACTAAAATTTACCCCAATATAATTATCAATCAATTATATGATAAATTAAATCTAACCTAGCATGTATTCCACTCTCAATTATACTACACACCATATACTAATTAATCTTATTACACTATCATGTCAATTAGATTGCATACTACTCATTAAGTTCATCAATTATAGATCACACATATACGAATCATACATCTGTGCGTCGAAATTATGAATATTATTTAATCAAGACAAACAATTAAATAATTGTCTCAAATATATTTAATAGCCTCTATTGATCAATTGTTTCCCAAACAAATGATATCATAAAAATTAGATTAAATAATATAATTAAATTGAAATAACAATTGGAGTAAAATATTAGATCATCACATGTAGAAAATTGGGTTCATAAAACCCCTAGATTAATTAATTATCTAGACATAATTATTTTCTTAAAGCTTAGATTTTTCATAGAGAAAGATAATACAATTGATAATGAAAGGATAAGAAAAGAGATACATTTAATCTCTTGATTTGTAGCACTAATCTTCTCTTGAATCCTTTACAAAGTTGTGCCTTTTTTTAATCTTCAATCGAACTCTTTCTCTTCTATTCTCTTCTATGTAGTTTCTAGGATTTTTAATCTTAATTATATGTTCTTATGAACTCTCTATGGTGCTTAAAATAGGTTGAAATTGATCCTCATTATAATAGGATTTGTATCACTATGATCCAATGGTTAAGATTGAAAGTTGGGATTTAATTCAAGGTTGACGTGTTTTAATCCTCACCGCTCGATCGATGGAGCCTATTCTCAATTGATTGAGTAATGACCCCTTGATCAAACTACTTCTTTTTCAATCAATCCAGTTATAAAAATTTGACCAATCCATTTTCTGGTTGATCGATCGACTCAGCAATTCTGTATTTGTCCTCATTTTTTTCTTTTTTTTATCTGTTTGAAATATTTTCACCTATATTTCCATTTTAAACACAATTAAATTAAGCTTTTTCATGATATTATAACATGTAACAAGGTAAATAAGTGATTTAGAAGTGGATAAATAACTCTACTTGCTCTCAAGTAAAGTCAATTCCATCTAGCTAAAACAATATGAGTATTATATTCATAGATACATATATGTTGATACATTCATGTTTAGCAAAATCTATCTCCTCAAAATTTGTACAATTCCATGACAAGGAAGTTCACATATCCATCAATCAAAATTCCATCAATGCAAGGATATGCAAGGTTTTTGAAAAATTCATTCGTGTGTATATGTTTCCTATGACGTCATCCAATGCACTCATGAAATCAATTTGTATGAGCATACTGATCAACTAAGTCTTAGAACAAGTTTCATAAGTCTATTTTTCTCATCCCTCTCCACTAATATAAATATGCACTTAGCTAAAGATCAATAGGACTTTCATGCCTATAGTGTAAGACTTAGATAGGTGTAGATAAATGGATATATTTAGGTTTTTTCACACCTTAGCTCTCTTTTTATTCATCATGCAATATTTAACTTCAATTGAGCTATCATTTGATAGTTTTGCACACTCTATCTTACCATTCTTTTCATTCTTTCATTCCAAATCTCTTCTTCACTTTCTTTTCTTTCTTTTTTTATTATAATTGTTTTTAGTCTCACAACACCCCCAAACTTATTTTTAATTTTATTCTTTTTTTAGAGGGATAGTTGTGTTGTGAGTTTTTTTGTATAATAGATGTGAAGAAGTAGGTTGTATTACATTTCACCTTACTCTATAACATAACACATGATTTTATTTTTTATACAAGCTAAAGGTGTAAGGGTAAAGGTAATGCTTATTGGTTAGGCTAAAATGTGGTTTAAAGATATGAATAGTTCTTAGTAAGGCTCAAAAGAGTGACTGGGGATATAAAAAATGGTTAGGTTGAAAAGTTCAATCAATCCAATAAAGGCCTAAATCATTTCTCAAGTGAACTAGTATTTAGGATTTCACCTCAAGAGATGATCAAAATATGGTAGACCATATCAACTAGCATAACTCACCCCAAATTTTCTTCCAATATTAACATTAAAATCAATCATTAACATGTGCATAAAAATCTGAATCCATTAAGTCAAAACTAGTAAGCATAACACATGATTAATGTAATTATCTGAGCAAGCATGTTACATTACTTATCCTAGTCATGACAACCAATTCTATCATTGGATTAATATGTTTCATATCAAATATGCATGTATTTGGTTTCCATATAATCATCAATTTCTACCCAAATCATGATAAAAAAATCATAAAAAATGAAAGATATCCTTAAAAAAATGAAAATGCATACTAAACACTAAAGTAGAGAATGAAGTTCCCTCCCCCACCATTAAATTGAAAATGATCCCTAATGTGCACATATGAATATGAAAAAGAGTGAAAGGAAAGAAAACTCCCTTAGCCTTGGCACATCAAGTCTGTCATTGAAACTGCTCAATCTTTGTTATGCCATTTCCATCCTTATTTATTCCCCCATGAAATAAGAAACATGTAAGTAAAATAACATTGAATTGTCTCCCAAAAAGTGCCATGTTTAACATCCTTGGCTAGATAGTCATATCAGCTCCTAAGGTGCATCCACCAAGGTCATCATAACCTTTTCATTTGGAAATTGGTCTCCAAGATAGTACTTTACTCTATGCCTATTAACCACGAATCGCTCTTTATTTTTGTTTTCCAATTCAATGGCTCCATAGTTTGTTACCTAAGTGATGGTGAATGGGCTTGACCATCTACTCTTGAGTTTACCCAAAAACAAGTCAAGTCTTCATTTGTTTGATGAGTGCTTAAAAAAATTAAAGTTACCATGATTTAATATACTTTAATTGATTAAATAGATTTATATGTGTATGATTTTATTATATATTTTTTTCTAAATTTTTCATTTTGGAATCATAGATATTCTTATTGTTTTTCAGGTATTTGCATTCAAAAATAATTTAAAGACTCGAAGAAAATATTAGAGGCAATACACGCCCATTTACGTCTAGTCCCGGACGTGTGCCAAGGTTCTATAAGGATTCTTATTCTTTACAATTATTTTTATGTTTTATTCTTATATGTTATGTTTAATTTGGCTGTGATTGAATTTAACATGGCTGGCTGTTTGTAAATATGATATAATAATAACGTTGTTATTGATAACTATATTTTATATAGTTATTTTCATCTATTTTATTAATTATAATTGCTGGTTTCTTGACATTTTTAGTTAATTTTAGTTGAATAAATTAATATTTAGTGTTTATTTGTTAAGGAATATATTTTTAAGAAAATAAAATAATTTGAATCGAAAATGTACTTAATTGCAAATTTATGTCTGAAAATATAATTTAAAATAAAGGAGTGTTTAATTGCAAGTAATAAAAGTCAAAAATATAATTTTAATTAAAATCGGGCTTAATTGTAATTAACAAAAATATAAAAGTTAATTTAAATTAGAAAAGGGCGTAATTGCAATTAAAGAAAGTTTAAAAGTTAATTTGAATTAAATTGGAGGGCTAAAATGCAATTAAGGAAATTTATTTTCTGCGTAGGAAAAGGAGGACATGCGCACCATCACTTACGCGCGACACGAACTGTTCGATCATAAAATCAACTGATACGATGAGGCACGTGGATTACAAACGCGAAAAAAGAGATTGTACCTAGGAATTGAGGTGCACGTTCTCGGTGCTATGTGGGGCCCACCTGTTGCGCAGGTCGGCGTGTAGGGGTGGGACCCATGTGTCTGTTACGCGGCTACCAAAAGGTGTGTTCCCGTGTGACGCGATCTACATAATCTTCGTGCGCCTATTCATCTCAGGAATGATACAATGCCACGTGTCTCCAATATTTCTACAACGAATCAGAAGCGTACACGTGGCACGTGTTGGGTAAACCAAAAGCACGGAAACGATGCACGTTTCCAGCCGTGCCGTTGTCTACCACTTGTCCTGCGTGCCATGATTTCGTGCATGGACATCACCTGCAATCGTTTCCCTCCCCCAATGAAATTCTGCCATGTGTCTGTATTAATTATTCATCCAATCAAAGCTCGACACGTGGCACTCGGATTGAATAAAAAAACAAACAGTAATAGCGCCCTCTGTTTCATGTCTTCCACGCGTACATTAAAATAAAAAATTCGAATATTCTTTTTCGTACGTGTGGCTGTGGATTTTAAGAAAAATATCTGACAAGTGTGTGTTTGTATTTTCGATGTAAATGTTTCACGCGTGTCTAAAAAATGTATTATTTTGGATGCATTTTTTAGCTATAAATAGGGGATTTATTGCTGAAAAAAAGGGGGTTTTGAGTTTTGGGGATTTTTAGTAGTGTTTGAGGCTAGACTATGGAACACGCAGAAGCCATTTTTGGCTTCTGTTGTGTTCTGCGTGTGCCAAATATTTGTGCTAAGAGATGTTTTAATTTTCCTTTGTTCTTCCTCTAATATTCCTTAACTGTTGTAATTTTTATATACATTATGAACTAATTTATTTTTTTGCTAAGGCTATGATGTAGTTGAATCAAGAAAATCTGATTTCTTTTGTTATTGTTATATGAGTTCATTGTTTTCAAGTTGAGTATTTATTTCCATGCTTAATACTTTTAAATTTCTGATCAAGATTTAGATGATTTGTTGCATTATATTGAGACCGAGAGGAGATTTGTAATGAATGCTTCTTGTGATAAATACCATATGTTGAATGCGAGTTTGACACCTAATGCATGATGTATGTGGTTATTCTAGAAATTTCATAAATCGTAATGTGCTTGTTTATGATTAAATCTTCATAGAAATATAGTTGGTTTTCATAGATAAGTATTTCTAACATAACTCGAGAGAGAGTATTAGATAAATTTGGGTTTTTCAACCATCTCTTTTAGCTTTGATTCTCATATAACATGATTTGAAATCGGATTGAATTGATTTAGTGAAATCAAATGTCTTAGCGTTTTTAATCATTTGTAAACAATTTCACCAATTAACGATTATTTTGGATAAAATCAGAGCAAAATAATTTTAGTACTCAACAAATTATAGTTAGAAATATTCGTGGGAACGATACTCTACTTATCAAATTTTATTACTTGTGACCGTGTATGCTTGCACGTTTTATGTTCTCTAAATGAGACAACAATTATGCTTGCAAAATATTAAATAGATAAAACATTTCTATAAAACAAATTGATTTTATTTTTATTCAAGATTTTATATTAAGGATGTTAGAGAGAAATATATTATTTTTCATTACAAACTTAAATATGAAAATTAGATTCTAAGGTTTAATTATCCGGTCTAATTTAGAATATTACTCTTTTATTTGTTGGTACAATCGCATTGTAATTATAGTGAAACTCTATTTCAAAAGTTTTTTATAAGAACTATTATTCGAAAATGTATTGACAACATATTTTTAGTAATGATTTTAAAACTTGAATGTTATTACTCAGATAATTAAATTTTTAGGTTTAATTTGGACACTTTGAATAAAGTTTAAAATGTTTAACCCCACCAAAGGTGACATTTAAATGGTTTATTTTCAATCTCTTAGAAAAAAAAGAAACTAATTTAATTAACCAAATTAATTATCGACCCCACCTATAGGAGTTAATTGATTTGTTTAATTAACAATGAATATATAACCCCATTATTCATATAAAAAGAGAGAATCAATAAATATCAATTTATATATTTAATAAACTAAATAATATTAGGAAGCATAATTAACTTAACTATTATATCCATAAATACTCCATTGTTATGAATGATAAAAATTTGCATAATTGTATATTGAATCATATCTATGTTTATTTTTTGTTATTAGATTAGGAAACACAAAATCAAAATATCGTGATAGGATGTTTAGGATTTAATTTCATTTTTAAAAGTTTGAATAATAAATTAAAAACCACATATATTCTTTCCTTAGATCGACCTTTGGAGTATACTTGTTATTTTCTATAAAATGATTCGTGCACTTGAGAGAGTTTTAAAAATATAAAATCAAAGTACTTTCAAAATTGGCATTGCCAATTTTGTTCATCATTGTTCAGTAACACTTTCTGTTTTGATTCATTAATATGGTGCACAATTTTCTTATCATATCAATCGTTTTGTATTTTTTTGTACAACTTGATATTCTTATAAGCACTCCATTGTAGTTTATCTAATTTATTTATTTGTAACATTCTTTTTACCTCTCTATTGAACACTTTTGCTTGTCCACTTAATTGGGGATGGTAGGGAAAATGTTTAAGTTCTAACTTTGGTGGCTCATCAATGGATGGTTTGAATTTACAACCTATTTCCATAACTAAAATATATAAATGCATGGGGGGCATGGCCTCCAAATAGTTTGCATAATCAAAAACATCAACTTACATAACAGATTCTACAATTTCATCATTAAAATAAGTTAAATTATTTTCTAATGAATTTATTTCATTGTTTATATCATTATGTGTCAAAGTCTTGAATGTGGGTGGCTCAACAAATTTAGTTAAATTATCATCATGAATGTGTGTGCCTAAGTTATTGTCATGGTGTTCATTAGTATGTGTGTTTATAGAATTAACAAGAACAAAGTCTAAAACATCACTAGGGAACATGTTATGAAATACATCATTGGCTAGTTCATTAGTAAAATCTATCTTAAAGCAATCATGAGTATTATTTGTATCAAAAAAATTAATTGCTCTAAAAACAATAAATGGTACCTATTCAAACTACAATCTCATTATAAGCTCACCTTTTTGGACACCAATGAGTTCTCTCTTGGTTGCTAAGATAGGACTACAAACTATTATAGGAATGCTTAGGTCCCCTTTCATTTCTTGTACAATAAAATCTGCTAGAAAAATGAACTTGTCTACTTTTACTAACACATCTTATATTGTACCTCGAGGTCACTTGATTGACCTATATGCTATTTACAATGTTATTGAAGTGGGTCTGGCTTCATTAACCCCAAATCTCTTGAAGGTTGATACTGGAATAAGGTTAATGCTTACACCTAAGTCATATAATACCTTGCCAAAATGTATATTACTAATTGTGTGAGGGATGTCAAAGCTACCTAGATCTTTAAGTTTTTATGGTAGTTTTCTCTTAAGGATGGCACTACAACCTTCATTTAAGGTTATTGTCTCATTATCTCCAAGACTCATTTTCTTAGATAGGAAGTCCTTTATGAATTTGGAATACGAAGGCATTTTTTCAAAAGCATCTATAAATAGCATGTTTATATGCAACTTCTTGATGACATCCTGAAATTTTGAAAAATGATTGTCTATTTTTTGCTTGTGGAGTCTTCTAAGATTTTACCAATTCTCAAGGCTATTGTTTTACAATGCTCCTTACTTTATCTTTTTGGATTAGCTTTTGTATTTACTAGAAGGTTATTTTTAGGCCTTTGACATATGGTTTGGGCTAGTTTCCCTATTTGAATCTCCAAGTTTTGGATAGAAGCCTCATGATTGGACTCTATGCGATTAAATTTTGTATTTATTGAATGGATGAAATCTTTCATCATTCCCATTAAAGCACTTGTATTTTCCTCACTAGGTAGCTTCTTCTCCTAGGCTTGTGGTTATTGTAGTTGTTGATAACTTAGTGGTGGGAGGGTTAATGGTTGAATTGATTACCGCCTAGATTGTTTTTATTTTTCCATGATAAATTTGGTTGATTTCTCTATCCTATGTGTCATGACATAGTTTAATACTTTAGGAAAGTTCCCACATGCCTCGGTAGAATGAGGTCCATTGCAATAATCACATGCCACAAATGAGTTTTGTATGATATTTATTCCTACACTATCACCATCTAACTTCTTAGTTAAACCTAATTGTATAGCATTTGTTTCAACTTCCATTGTTGCTATTGTGTCTACATTTATTACTTCAGCCACTCTTCTTGGGTTTATCCTCTCCATAGACCATTGGAAATTGTTAGATGCCACCGTATCAAGTAATTAAAAAGCTTCCTCTTTGATTGTAGTCATTAAAACTCCTTCAGTTGTAGCATAAATTATAGTCCTCTATTGATCCCACAAAAAGTTGTGTAATTTATAACCGAGTACCAATATAATTATTACTAATACTATTTGGAAAATATTATAAGTCTCGTTGTATTTGTGTTTGTGTGTTGGCTTCCCCATGTACAAAACAAGATGTTTATTATTTCACTTAGTGTTTTTATCTTCTTCTGTGTAAGGTTGGTTACTGCGGATCAGTAATTTACATATGAATATAATTAGGTACATTTTGTATGCAAGCATGTTTACATACACGACTATGTTGGTTTTCGTAGTGTACATGCTAGGTAGAGTGTTTCTTTTTAGCAAGTGAGCATGTGAGCAACCTGACATTTTTTCTTATGGTGTTTAGCATGTTTTGGGTGCGGGTATTTATGGATAGTATTTGGAGTTTTTGGAAGAAAAAAATGAAATTTTTTAGCCCTTCCTTACAAAGCTCACCACTAAGCTTTCCACTACCTTTACCACCACTTTAGCACTTCTCTTTTCTTTACCCCTCGTTTAAGAATTGAAACTCTACTAAAATTCACTCTGAGATTTATACTTATTATCGAAATTATTTTGGAGAGACTAAATTTGAGTGTGGGTTACCTAATGAGTTTAGTAATCAAATTGTAGGATGTGTGCATACTTGGTTTGACTGTGTATCTCCTGTACCTAATTTGATTCTAGTGGTAGATTGGGTTTCCTTTGAGAGTGTGAGCTGATACACTTTCAGTTATTGATCATTGGTTACCAATCACACCACATTGGGTGGTATTGGCTATGGAGGATAAATGAGTTCAAGTGTTGAACCAAATAGATATGGAAGCATCAAGTGAAGAGAAATAGTAGCCAGTTAGGACGGAGGTCCTAATTGATAGAGGTAATAGTAGTTTTATTGTCTATCAAAGTTGTAACTACTTTATTATTTAGTGAATTATTTGCTACTGATTGCTTCTCATCATTACTACTAATACTATCTAAAATAGTAACCTTAGCCTTTATAGCATACCTATTTGTGCATTTCTATTTATGTTTATAGTTAGCCATAATATGATTGGGCTTCCCACATTTGACGCACCTGATTTTGTTAAGATGGCCTTTGTTGGGTTTCTATACTTCTTTATCTGAGTCTTTAACAATCTTAATTGACTTTTAGCCTTTAGGACTTGAGCTTTCTTTTCCAACACCCTAGAAGAGGTTTTCTTTTTTCTAAAAAATTTGTTAAATCTCTTGGTAAGTAATTCCATTTCTTCCTTATCAAAATCAGAGTCAACACCACTCTCAATAGTGGCATTCACATTTTTGTTAGGATTACTATCCTTGGTCTTAGGAGGCAAGCTCTTTCCCTTCTACAATAATTTGATCTTATCTGGGCAACAAGTGATGAAGTTTGAAGAATATAGATCACAACTAATTCATTAACATTAAGCTCATCAGGTTTACACATGGACTCAAGCATGGTAACTTTGGCATGAACCCTATAGGGTAGGCTAGCGATGATTTTCTCAGTCTACTTTTCCTTGCTAATAGGCCTACCTAAGTTGTAAGAATAGTTGAAATATTAGAAAAATTCCCATAGAATTTGTCAAGAGTTACATCCTCTTATATGATATAGAGTTCAAAATCTCTACTCAACTTTAGATTTCTAAATTATTTAATAGCAAAAGTGCCTTCATGAGTAGTCTCTAGAATGTCCTATGCTTGTTTTGAAGAAGTACATCTTTGAATTCTTGATATTCATTTGGCATAATAGCCTTGATGATTGCATAAATTCCCTTGTTATTCCATTCAAATTCCTTAATTTCATCTTTAGTGTACTCAATCATGGGTTTAGGAATCAAATTATTATCAAAAAGGGTTTCAGTTGGATACATCTAGTCATTTTGAACTAGAAACCAAATAAGATCTCTAAGGGACCCTAATAAAGTCCTCATTTAAGATTTCCAATAGGCATAATTAAGATTTCCTATATTACCTCATTTTCCCGAATCCATCATAGAGAAAAGTGTGTTCACAAAAAAACAAGTTAAATGAATTAGCACTAGAGTAGTTAAGCTCTAAAAGGAAGAGCCCATGACCCGGTTCATAATCAGGGTAAGGAGAAACAGATTCCTAAAGGACTCAGACTTAACTTGCAAGAAACAGAATAGAAAACACTTTAGTCATAAACATAATAGAAGCACAAATAATATAATATTGAAATGAAGATAACTTGTACCAGTAGATATTATACATCAAAATAGAAAGAAAAAAAGTAAATAACAAATGGCTTCTAATCATAGTTTATGCTTCAATATGTTGAAACATATATGCAACAAACTCAGATTATACTATATGAATAACTGATCATGCATAACAAGAGATATAATGAGGTAAACCTACATAGCAATAATATCTATGTGGCAACATCCTCAAGTTACTTAAGATAATCACTCAGCAGCAAATAATTCACTAAACAATGAACAAGTTACAACTCTAATAGACAATAAAACCACTATTACCTTTATCAGTTGTGACCTTTGTATGAATTTCCTACTATTGCTCTTACTTGCCACTTTTGCAATTACTTGGTTCAATATGCAAACCTTGCTTTCCTTCACAGCAAACAACACCCAGTGGGGTGTGATTGGTAAACCCAAATAAGTAACAAAAAGTGTAACCATCAATAAATTTGAGGGATACACAGCCACTATAGAACTCAAATCGTGTATGGGAGATACACAGTCAAACCAAATACCCACACAGAAGTGATTTGACGATTAAGCTCAAAATGGCCCAAATTCAAATACAATCTCTCCAAAATAATTTGTCACATTTTATGTACTAAAACAATGGGTAAAGAGTTTATAGAGGTAGAGGGTATTTATAGAGTCTCGATCGACCACCATACTAACCACCTTTCCAAACGTTGTGGCAAAGGTGGTGGTAAGCTTGTTGGTGAGCTTGTTGGTGAGGTGATAAAAAAGCTATTTTTTTCATTTCCAAAAATGATAAGTAAAACTTAATGTTTTCCAAAACATTAAGTTAATAAAAAAATATAACTTACTCATTCATAATATTTTCAATATCGGAGAACACTTCATCCCATATTAAATCCAAATATAAATGGTATTTTTGAATGGCTCATACATAATTAAAATCCAATGGTACCTACATCAATTTATATTAAGATATATATTGGTAAATTCCTTTGATTACATAACATAATTTTTCATAAAGGTTACAATAATCCACTTACCTTCTATTATATGGAATAATCCACTTATCTCCCTCTTGAGTATTTTCCATCATTTCAAACACGTGTCTTGCAATTTGAGTACATGTCTTCTTCTTCTTAATGACATACAACCAACTTGGTTCAATGAATCTAATCACATTATTCAAATGATTCTTTATCAACTCTTCGTAACATTGCCTATGAAAAAAGTTCACAATTTAATGTCAAAATAACAACCATAAAAAAGCATGTGAGTAACTTATAACTCATAAAATTAAAAATGAATTAAAATCAAATAAACTAATCATATCTATAATTTGAAAACTAAATATACAATTTCCACCTTGATATAAAATTATTCTACACACTCAATTGATAAAAAAATAGGCAGTTTATTGCCTAAGTTATGAACTTCCATTGGAACTTTAACATCAATATCATTAATTGAAGATGTAGATGAGCATACAACTATAATAAATTTAACATGCATAGGAAAACCACTAGTTTAGTCATATGTATATGAGATTGGTTTTCTTGTTGGTACCAAAGCAGGCTTCTTAGAAGCTATTTTGTCTGTTGATTTCTTCTTTGAGCTTCCCTTTTTGTTGCCACTGGTAATATGTAACTTTGATTTCTTCTTGCTCAAATCCTATTTATTCACAATATGAAGAAATCTAATAAAATTATAATATATTATTAAATTAATAATTAATGAAAACAATATATAATAAGTAAGGGACATATCCTTACTAAATCTTTTCCTAATATGATGAGATGTGGGGCCAAGCAACAAATGAATTGACTGCTTCCATAACTGTATCATGTTCCTTTGTTGATATAGGTAAGGGACAATTCTTTTCAACATCATCCACAATTAAAACCTTCCAAATCCTATCCAATGCTTGTCTATGACAAACACGATTAGAGGAATTACCTACCCTCTCACATGCCACAATACGAGATGGTGTCTCATATGTAAGCAAACAATTTCTTCCCTTTATAGTATTAGAACAAACATATATAATATCAATATAACACCACAAAGATCAAAATGAAAATATGAAAATGAATTTGAATATTGAAGATTACTTACAACTAATCCCATATGAAATGAAGGCACATCTGGAGGAGTGGAAATTTTTTGGATGTGTGGTGTAGATATAGGTGTTATTGGTTTATACATGGAATCTCATTGGAAGTATCAATTGGATGATTTTGTTCCGGATAATGGCTTGAATGTTCTACACTCATAGATCCCAGTAACTCAGCTCTTAATGCATCCATCTCTACCTTCATTATATCAAAGCTTGCAATCTTTCCCTTCATTGACATCATCTCATTTAAAACTTTTACCATTTCATTGGAGGGATAATTAGTACACATTCTAGGAATGTCAAAATATTTAGTATATGTTGTATGTTGGGAGCATCCTCTAAGACGACTTGAATGGTCCTTCCCCAATGCACCATTGCATCCACACCCATCTCTTCTTCAATCTCACCACTGTCAATCTTATCTTACATTTTACTCTAAAAAAATTCACACATAAAATAATAAGCAATAATTTAAATTACTACATATAAGAAGGAGAAAACCTTTTTGAAAATTGATTGCCCACAAGTTACTATAAACTACTTATGAGGAAAAAAACCCACTTTATTATCACTTTTTCAACTTTATCTTGAACTTGTTTACTTTTGAACTCTCCTTCTTTAGGAGTATTAGTTATGAAAAATACATGAGATCATCGAATCTGTGTGCCACCATATTTTGACTCCTATAGATATGGAGAATGAGTTACAAAAAACATTGTATACTCAAAAAAATGACTAATTATTTAACAAACTTAATTTTAATAACTTACCAATTTAATTTTTAGGTTGGAAACCCCCATTCTTCTTGTATGATGATTATACTTATTATGCTTCCTCAACTTAGCATGTTCGCAACTTGATTTCTAATAAGAGGACATATATAAAAATTTGTTGGGGCATATAACAAAAAATATTAAATGATAATATTTATACTTTTGTGTTCAATAATACCTTAAATTTCACTGATCGTGTGTAGTTCACAAATGCATGCCAATCTTTGTGTACCCATTCATACTTCTTAGGTGGTTTGTCTAGCTTCTTCTCATCCAATGGGTTCAAATATGGGTTAATGTATTTTTTTCTCAAATATTTTTTGAATGTCTTCCATCCCAAAGTGGCCATCTTAATGCATTTCCATTTGTATGTCTTTAGAAGATTGTATTTTTCCTATAAATTCACATGAAATTAGTATTATAACTAAATAATGAAGGACAAAAAAGTACAAGTGCAATATGTGTTCTTATAGTCAATATTGCCTATATCATTTCTTTTTTTACTTCAGAAATTTTCTTCTGCCAATCATTATAAATAATCTTCATCATTGTTTTTCCTAACACATTCATCCAACTAATATTGTTTAATCCCTCTTCCAATTGGGTTGCATTCATTGTCAAATTCAATTGTAATTTTTTTTGTGTACTTTGATTTACCAATTTTCTTCATCTTTGTTATACCTCTTTTCTTTTTAACTTTTTTATTTTTTTTCCTTCTTTTGGATGGCCTTTCCTTATTCAAAGAAATATCCATATTTGAAGAACTATCATCATTTGTAGAACTCTACTTACCAGAGGAGTTACATTGGTCCCAATTCTTTCATCTTTGTCATGATCGTCAACAATCTCATTAGGATCCATATACCTACAAACAAAAATCTAAATAATAAATGAATATATAATAGAAAATAAATAATAAAATTAATATTATAAATTCAAGTTGTAAATATAAAAAAACTTATAGTATCTTTAAAGATGCATACCTAACAAAAACATTGCAAATTAAAAACAAAATCTACTTCCTCGATCAACCCAAGTTGGCTCACAATCATTGCACATATATATTAAATTATCATCTTCTTCAACATTAGCATCATTTAAGTTAGGTATATTTCTTGCAAAGGATCCATGATCAGACAAATTTCATTTAATTCTTCATCTTTGTGATAAAACTCTCACTTAAGTAGTATCAACACAATTGACCACTTTGTGTCTGTAGAATCTTCTGCAAAGAATACTTGGTTAGCATGGAAGCCATAATGAATGAGTCATCTCCATGACCTATCTTATCAAGGTCAATAAGAGTCAATCCTAAATCGCTATTACAAATTTCATTTTGATTATCCTCAATCCAATCACATAAGAATATTGGAACACGAAACATATGGTATTCTAACTCCCAAAATTCTTGAATAACTCCATAATACATTTTTCAGATAGTACTGGGTTCTTATCCATAGAGCTTACAAATTGAAAAGTTTGAGAATTTAACATAACCTCACTATTATGATTAACAAGAATTTGATCCCTTACCTTTGTTGTAAATCGAAAACCATTTATAACATGTCTAGGATACTTGATAAGATCATACCATGACCCATTTTCTAGCCACCTTATAGTTTCTGTGATAAAATTATTGGGGATACTTAACTCATCCATAACTTTATCTTGAAACCAATAAATAAAATTATGATTGTGTTCATATTGAAACCATTTCTCCCTTTTTCTCTTATTTTGAGGATCTGCCTTTAACATATCCATATACATCTTGTTAATTAAGAGTAACGTGAGTGAACAAATGAAAATATAATTTAAGAAATTATGAAATGTATAATAAATGACACCATTTTTACCCTATGTATGATTCAATCTCATCATTGTTTGCAAGCACCAAATGATGGCTTTGTTCCCATTAAACTTGTATGATGGTTTCAACTGAACTTGAACTTATTGGTTCACATATATCCTCTAAACCACCACCCAATGAAAACCTAGGATGAGGAATTCCAATTTTGGATACACCAAATAAGTACTCCAAACAAAACTCAATAGCTTATTTTGCAATATAACACTCAACTATGTACCCATCTGGTCAATTGAGATTACGAACATAATCTTTAAAAAATACATCAATCACATGTATAAATGACCATATAACTGCACTTCTCTAACAAGGTGAATAGTTAAGTGAACCATGTTATCAAAAAAGGAAGGTGGAAAATATTTTTCAAGTACGCACAATGTTTTAACAAGTTCAACTTGTAGTATATGTAGCTCATCTTCTACAATTGTTTGCTTGCAAATGGAATTGAAGAAAAAGAAAAGACAAGTGATTTCATTATGAACATTCTTTGGAGGAATTGATCTAATTCCCACCGGTAACAATTGTCTCATAAGAGCATGACAATCATGTGATTTTAAACCATATAGTTTTAAGTCTTGCATTGATACTAAGTTTTTGAAATTTGATAAGTAACCTTTGGGAACTTTCAATCCTAAAAAACATTTACAAAATGTTATCTTTTCATCCCTAGAAAGTGTAAAACAAGCAAGAGGCAACTTAACCCGTCATCCCTTGTTAATTGGTGCTAATGCTTTTCTAATTAAACTCTTTTAGATCCAAATGGGCAGCAATGCCATCCTTTATTTTAAAAGGAATATCAAGAAGTGTTCCAATTATACTATCACATACATTATTTTCTATGTGCATCACATCTAACATATGGTGTATAGGAAATGATTTCCAATAAGTGATAGGGTAGAACCGACATCGCCGATCTTGCCGTTCATTTGGTTTTATGTATTTATAAAACTCTCGCAAGTGCACGAATCATTTTGTAGAAAATGATAAGTATACTCCCAAGGTCGATCTAAGGAAGGAATGTATGTGGTTTTTAATTTATTATTCAAACTTTTAAAAATGAAATTAAATCCTAAACATCCTGTCGGGATATTTTGGGGTTTTGTGTTTTTAATCTACTTACATAAAAATAAACATAGATTCAATAAACATTTATGCAAATTTTATCTGTTAAAATAGTGGAGTATTTATTGATATAATAACTAAGTTAATTATGCTTGCTCATATTATTTAGGTTATTAAAGATATGAATTGATATTTATTGATTCTCTCTTTTTTATATGAATACCACCTTTGGTGGGGTTAGATATTCTTTGTTAACTAAACAAATCAATTAACACCTATGGGTGGGGTTGATAACTAATTTGGTTAGTTAAATTAATTCCTTTTTCTAAGAGATTGAAAATGAACCATTTAAATGCCACCTTTGGTGGGGTTAGACAGTTTAAACTTTATTCAAGGTGTCCAAATTAAACCTAAGAATTTAATTATCCGAGTACTAACTTTCAAGTTTTAAAACCACTACTGAAAACATGTTGTCAATACATTTTCAGATAATAATTCTTATAAAAACTTTTGAAATAGAGCTTCACTCTAACTACCGGACGATTGTACCAACAAATAAAAGAGCATTACTCTAAATCAGACCAGATAACTAAACCTTAAAATCTAATTTTCAGATTTAAGTTTGTAATGAAAAATAATATATTTCTCTCTAACATTCTTAATATAAAATCTTGAATAAAAATAAAAATCAATTCATTTTAGAGATTTTTACCTATTTAATATTTCGCAAGCATAACAACGTTATTATTATATCAAGTTTACAAACAACCAGCAAAGTTAAATTTAATCATAGACAAATTAAATATAATATGTAAGAATAAAGCATAAAAAATAGTTGTAAAGAAAATAAAATCCTTACAGTACTTCGATGCTATTCTCGTTGCTGGAAAACCTCCAAGCGAAATTTGCACTCCCATTTATTGAATCAAAAAGCAAATAAATTACAAAAACATAACTAGTTCTTCTCAAAAAGAGAAGAACTTAAAAACTAAGAAGAACTAACTAAGAAAAGCTAAAAACTAAGAAAAACTAAAAAAAACTAAGAAATGAGAGAAAGAAAGAGAAGAGAAGATATGTTTTGAGGTGTGTTTTGAAGTGAAGAGAATGGGGGTATTTATAGGTGAGGATGAAGAGGAAAAGTGGGTGAAAAAATGTTAAAAAATGATGAAAACGTGGAGTGGCGATTGCTAACGTCATTGATGATGTCAGCATGACGTGAGGGGCGGCTGGGCCCGCGGAATGGGTACAGATGGGCAACGGCGCATGTGGACTGGATGCTGATGGGCGCAGGCGCGCGTAGATGGGAGCAGGCTGGGCGCAGGCACGCACGGACTGGAGCTGGGGTGTGCACAGGCGCGCGTGGAACTGGAGCAAGGCACGCGCGGGAGTGAGGAGCTGTGCGCGTGGTTGGGCGCTGGCACGCGTGGGTTGTGCGGCTCCGTGCGCGTTTTCCTCCTTTTTGACATTTTTGACCTTTTTGACCCATTTTGTCCAATTTTTCCATATTTGTTGACCTTTCCTCATTTATTTATTAATATATTTGTGATGTATTGCTTCCAGTATTCCTCTTTGTGTCTTTAAGTTGCGTTTTTAAGCAAAAATACCTGAAAAACAATAAAAATACCCGTGATTCCGAAAAAGACAAATTTATATAAATATATGATAAAATCATATAAATATATATATTTTTAATCAATTAATGTGCATAAAATTATGGTAATTTTAGTGCTTTTTGAGTACTCATCACAACCCCCAACCAGCTTCTTGCTAGTCCCTTAGCAAGAGAAGCGATAAAAACTAAAAATTAAACTATCATATATCACTTCCGTGGATTGACAAGGTTGCATTTAGCCTATGCAACAAGCCTTTAAACCCCTAGGTTGCCCTAGTGGATGAGTTTGAATCTCGTGAGGGTTTTCAGTAATGATACCCACAAACATTGAACTAAATGTAAAAATTAAAAGAAATAATAAAAACAATCAACTTCAAAACTAAAATTACAACAAAATCAAAAATTAACTTTTAAGAATAAAAGAAAACAACATATCACAAAAATGTCTTATACTTTTTAATCTCCTTTAAGATCATAATTAAAATCTCAAGCATAAGTTATTTTAATCTCTTTAAACAATCATGACTTATTATAATAATTAGTTGAAAATCATTTTCATATTTCATATCAAAAATGTATCAATTTAATTTCAACCAATTTCAGTGTCATGAATCCGAATTCGCTTCGACTCTATTCCTCACAAGTCAATACTCTCAAAACACTGAATCCTATGGGTTCAAACACTCATACTAATTTATATGCGAAAGAGTTGATGTATAGAAATGAACTAATATTTTCGCATATGTATAAAGAAGAAAGGCTCAAAGTGTTATTTTGACATTGATCTCATGGAAGGAATCAAATGTATAAATTATAAAGATATCATATATAAAAATTATTTTCATGCATAAATCAAACTTATTAAGAAATTTTTTTAAGATATATGCCTTTTACAAATGAAGAAAGTGCAATGACTTTTTAGGGAATTACTTCCTATATCTTTCTTTTGTAATTAGCCTTTACTCACAACTTTGTAAGCAATGTGGGTCATAGTATGTAGATTATACTATATATTCTTTATCTCTCTATATTTTTTTTGAAGATATTTTTCAATATATATCATTTTTTAGAGAGTCAATCCATGTACAGATTGTACATTTTTTAGGATTTTGGGTAATGCAGATCATAGTATGTAGATTATACTATATATTCTTTATCTCTCTATATTTTTCTGAAGATACTTTTCAATATATATCATTTTTTTAGAGAGTCAACCCATGTATAGATTGTACATTTTTTTAGGATTTTGGTGAGTGGTTAATTTTGTGGCTTTTCTGTTTGATCTTGGTTTAGGTAATCCCAGATATGTCTCTCTCTTTTTTGTAACAGTCATGCACGAATGAGATAAAAGCATATACTATCAATTTATACTCAAATCATTTAATCTAAGCAAAAATAATAATAATAAATATATGACACTCTATTAAGATGAGAAAAAATTCATACATTCAATGCTAATGCCTATAGAGATCATCTAAAAATTTGAAGAAATAAGAAATGTGTTTGGAGTAAAAAATATATATATATTTCACTCTGAATAAGGGAAATTAGGCTCAAATTATATCTCACAAAGGTAGTCTCCACTAAAACAAATTCATAAACACCGATTTTGGGTTTAATATAATTTCTACATCTTATCAAGAAATACTAGTTATGACAAAAATTAACTAATTATCAAAAATAATTACAAAATATTTCATGATATGTTTTCAAAAATTAATCTAACAGCACAAAAGACTTAACTATTTACTTAAATTTGATTTAAAGAAATGATAAATTTTTGTGAGAATTTTTTTTTAAATTCCAAAAATTACTAAATCACACAAAGAAAATAAAACCAAACACAATAAAAATGAAAATGTGAACATAAAAAAGAAAAAAATTATTATTATTATTATTATTTTTTAAATTGTTAATTTTTTTTAAATTAAGCATGATAACTTTTCACCACCCCCAACCTAAAACTTACATTGTCCTCAATGTAACAACTGTAAATTAAAGATAAAGAGAAAAGAGAGGAAATATTACCTATTTCTTGAGAATGTTGCAAGTAGTGATGGAGAAATGCAGGTGCATCCATCATGTTCATTAAAGTGCACACAAACAAATTGTTGTGAACTTCTAACATCTCAACAAATATTTTTAGTTTTAACAATTTTAAAATTATTCACATGTAATTAAACTAAAATAAATAATAGAAATTTAAATAAATAAAAGAAAATTACCTAAAATGATAGGTTGCCTCCCATCCAACGCTTAGTTTAACGTCTTAGCAAGACGTAACTTGGGGATTTCATTTTAAGTAAACTCAATGTCCCCTCATCAATCAGTCAATCAAACCAACAAGTAAGACAAGATTGTATACCTATACTTTTTTGAGTCATGTCCTATGGATTTTCAAAATTTTCTATACTTAAAACTAGAGACATGCTTGTGAGTTTTAGATAATCCATGTCTAGGTACAAATCAAATAATTAAAGGCATCAAAACACATTTGATGTAGGCTTCCAACTTAAAGTACCACACTCTGGACATTGAGTAGCATTTTGATATTGTTCGTATAAAGGATACAATCATTTGGACAAACTTGAATCTTTAAATACTGCATACCAAACTTACTCAATGTTTTTTTCACTTCATACATTGAAGTAAGCAACTCATATATCTTTGGGAGCATTTCATGAGTTAAATTTAATATAACAATAAATATGGCATCATAGAATCCATATTTTGCTTTAAGGTTATATAAATTCACCATTGTAGATAACTTGATGAAATTTGTGCAATTGGGATAAAACAAATTCTCTGTAACTTCTAACAACTTGTTAAATTCATCAATATTTATGTTGGGTTCATTTTCTATTGCATTTATCATATTAATTGGGGAATCCTCCATATTTGTGGATGTGAACCAACAGTTCAATGGTGTGTATGTTTCATCATCCTCTTGAATTAGGGGTTCCCAATGCATATACCAATTTGTATATATTTGAATAATCCTATTACAAATAAGATCATGTATGTCATCAATTTTTTTAAAATTGTATGTTTATGCAATCATTGCAAGGACATCGAATAGACTCATCGTCTGCGGCATTGATCCAAGAAAAATTCAAAAAACTTTATACTCCTTCTAAATATTCTTGTGAAAATCTTGGCTTTAGCATCCAAGACTTACCCATTCTAAATGACACAATATAATACGTATTATAATATTACTTTGACTTACCCATTCTAAATGACACAATATAATACATATTATAATATAAAAAGTAATATTATGTAGGTATTTGGCATGTCAAATTTTTATATAAGAACATAACACTATTATATGCAATAGAAAATAACTAAACATTTCTTGTGGTAGGTATCGAAATGGGACTAGGATTGTTTTCCTTTGATCTAGATTATAAATTAGTGATAGCAGCTAATATTTGAAAAAAGAAACTCTTTAGAGATGGATATTGCAAAAATCACAAAGAGAATGAGTAGCTTTAATGAAAATTTCTTCCATTCGTAAAATGAATTTAATGATAATTTTCACGAGAAAATAAATCCTTAAAAAAACCTTCAAAAATATTTTGTAATATGTAATTCAAATATTCACATAACAAACATCTTTAAATGATAAAGCGATAGCATATAACCTTTAGAAGCAATTTCCTAAGGAAACAAAATCACATTACCTAAGCATTTCAGAAATTCACGATATACAATTTCAAGCATTCGAAAAATCCATTTAAAAAAATTAAATGTAGTGAAGAGTTCATAAAATATTTATTCAAATGATATAAAGTATCATATCATATCACTAAAGTACCTATTATCGGTTAATGTCATGAATTTTATAATTAAAATATTCAAGTAGCAATTTGCATGGCAGGTTTCTAATGGTTGCACATAATTTACAACATGCAAGCAAACATTTGAAGAATTAAATTTCTTTCCATTCAGAATAATAACATGATGAAAATATAATATTTATGGAGAGACCATATTACTTTATCATAATCAACTTCAAAGTTATCAGCCAATTTACCAACAATAATACTATATTATATCCCTAAAATCGAAATCATAACTTACCGTTTTAGTTGTTAGATATCAATGTGATAACATATTTTCCATGTTTGCTCTATGAATATCTATGCAAGCTTCTAGGTATGTAGTATGTTGAGAGATGGTGGCAATCTATATTAGTAGACAAATTATGGATTAAATTATACCAAAACATCATTAGATATTAAAAAAAGACCTTCAAAGTACCAATAGTTTAATTTCAAAATGGACTAAATGATTTATTTTGATGCCATTGTTCTATAACCTTTGTTTGAGTGGATATCTAACTGATTAGTTTAGATTTAATCTCCTCATTAGTGACTTTAATCATTCAACTTTAGAGGAACTCACAAAATTTTATTTTAACCAAACCATGTGTATGCTATAAGAGGACTATCACTAAGTTTACAACAAAATAGTTACTCACTAGTTGAGTTGCAGGAATGGGATCAGCCACAATAGTAGGCCCAAATATTGGTGGTTTAGTTGAGGTTAAGGGACAATCAGGAATAGGTGGAGGCATCGGCTGGGCTGGAAGCACACAAAAAGTAATGGAGCTACTTGATAATGAAAGGCTAGAGTCTACGAGCTCGGTACATAAAACCAGAGCTAGGAAGAAACAAAAAGGGATACGACCAAAGATAGATATGAAAGAACAACACACAAATGATAAAGAAACCCATTAACACAAATGATAAGGAAAAAATAGTACTCATAAACCATATATTTAAACATTGACATCTTCACCACCACTACTACAAGACATAGTTATGACTTCAGTTTTTAACCGTGATTGTAGGTCTATGGTCACAATTATAAGAACCAAGGCCTAAGTGAGAGAAACCATAGACTGTTAATTATGACCTTGATTTTTATTAAAATTGAGGCCATAGGGTATGTCTATGACCATAAATTTAAATAAAATATAATTATTAATTACAATAGTAAAATCAATATAAATTACAATAAATTTATTAGTTACAATATTAAAAATCGTACTATTTTAAAATTAAAAGTTCAAATATATTTGAGAGGTTATACACTAAAACATAATAAAACCTTATTGGTAATTCTAATATTTACAATGAAATTGAAGAATAGCCTTACTTTTACAAACTAACTTTTTACTATTACAAGCATTTATAAGTGTACTTCAAATCAACATAATCAAGTCCACAATGACTTCAACAGAAGTGTAAAGAAAAGGAAAATACCATAGGCACTGGTATGCTACTGAGCTAATGCATAGGCATTAGTGAGCGGTTCACAGGCACTGGTATGCTGATACATAGGCACTAGTGAGTTGATGCCTGATCCTCCTGGTGAGCTAGTGCATAGGCGCTGGTGAGTTGGTGCACAAGAGCTTGTGTACTGATGCATAGGTGCTAGTGTGCTGGTGCATAGGTACTGGTGAGCTTGTGTATAGGTGCTAATGTCATGAAGGTCTGTGTATTCTATTGAGTTTCATTCTTGTTTCTTTCTTGTTCATACATGCTCTATGGAAAACACTCTTGTACTTCCCATCTGTTAGGATCTTCAATGCAAAAAAAAATATAATTAAGTTTTAGAAGTAATTTTATTAGGACTTATTTAAAGATATGGATATATAGAAGTTATAGCTAATATTAATAGTAGGTACTAGGCACCTTACCTATATATGGTCAGATATGTTGACGAAAAAAGAATTAGGAAGGGGGTGAACATTATCCCATTTTTCATTATGGTCAAGTTGAAGACCACTAATGTCGTTATCCATTACAAAAGTCATAAATCCATGATCTGTATGAGGTGGAAGGCCAATGACACTTTGTGGTTGTGGGCAAGATGGGTAGAAGTTTACTCACAAATATTGATACCCATTTTCCAAATTCATTGTCTTATATATGTAATAACCCTCTAGTACTAGGCCCTCTGATATAGCTTCCAGTAGTTGTAATGCCATTTAATATTGTTAGTGCATTAGCAAGAATTAGGCAGCCTTTCAATACCAACACTAGGCACCAGTATCAGGGACCAGTACCAAGCACCAAGCAACAACACCAGGCACCGGCATCAGCACCAAGCACTAGCACTAGGCACCAACACCAAGCACCAGCACTAGGCATCAATACCAAGCACCAGTATAGGCACCAACACTAGGCACCAGTATAAGCCAATGGATCATTCTTCTTTTCACCTATAAAAAAATGAAAATTACGTACTTATTGAAAAGACTGAGTAAATCTACCATGAAATTTGTGAGAGAAAGAGAGCAACATACCAATTTTATAAGTAGTAGATGGAGGCGCAGGTGAAATAAGGAAGTCATATGCATCCTAGGCAGTCTTGAAGCTTTTTTGAATAATAGTCCTCACCTAAAATACTAAAACAATCATTGATATGACTAGGATTGGACAAACCTCTATGACTAGTTGTAGATTTAGAACAAATCATAATGGACATCACCAAGAATCAAGAGACATGAAGTTTAAACTCATCTAATTAGTCCTTCTTAGTAATTCTTTTGAATGGAAGCCAATGGATATACCACTAGTTTCAATTTCTGGTGTTTGAGACTTTTTATTAGAATGGGGTGACTTATGCTACCAAAATTATCCTCATTAGAGTAGAATTATTAATAATAATTCAATTTTACAATTAAGGTACCTAATGGGCACACTTGTAAAGATTAAAACATGTCACTTAATAGAAAACCCTAAATTTGAAACCCAACAAGTCTATCTAAGAAGAGCATTCACACAGCTTCCACTAGTATAACATCTAAAAAGTGGAAACTAAGAAAATAAATAGTAAATGTGTTGCTGACCAGCCACTAAATTTATTTACAATAGATTAATCATAACTACCCCTTATATAAAAATCACAAAACCAAAATTATAACAAAGAAAAAATATATATACATATACATATGCATATGCATATATATATATGTGTGTGTGTGTGTGTGTAATTCCTATTGTACTCATGTTGTATGTTGGCTTCCCATGTGCAATGATGTATGTTTTATTTTACTTAGTGTTTTGTCATCCTCTTTGTAAGGTTGCTTACTGTAATTCCATAATATACACTCACATAGTTAGGAACGTTAACACTTTGTATGTAAGCATGTTTACACATACCATTGGGTTGGTTTTCGTAGTGAGCATACTAGGTGAAACACTAGCTCACCAACATTGTCACTTGTGTTTTGGGTTCGTTTAGAGTGTAGTTATTTATGGAAAGTACTCGAAAAATTTTGAACAAAAAATGTGGATTTTTAGTACCTTGCCACTAAGCTTACCATCACCCTCACCACCATGCTTGGCGAGGTGGTTGGCAAAGTGGAAAATTTGAATTTATAAATACCACTATTTCTTCTTATTTGGTATCCAGAAAACATATTAGAGCTCTATCAAATTGACATCTAATTTTTCTATTTTTAGATCACTAATACCTCGACTATTTTTTGGTATTAGTAGTTCATGATTATATGAGTAAAATTATGCTTGTGATTGTTGAGTATTCGAGATGGTGTTTGCAAGTGGGTTGTATGTGAGACGTGTGTTAGCTGGGAATTGCTTGGATGTAATTGTTTATTTGTAAGAACCTCATTGCAAGAGTGAGCTAAGTTAAATACTTTCAATTATTATATCTCTTATTGTGTGCAATAAGAGAAGTTTTCTGAGTTTGAGGATGGTCCTCAAGAATGGGTGTAGTTACACTTTTGGTTATTGATCCCTGGTTTCTGATCAAATCACATTGGATGGTGTTAGCTTTGAAAGTGAGTTAGGTTCATGTGTCGAACTAGGTCATTATGGAAATGACAAGTAAAAGCAATAATAGAAAGTTAAAATGGAGTTCTTAGTTGATACATGTATTGGTAGTTTTATTTTTTGTCAAAGTTATGATTGTTTTATTTATTAGTGGATTTTTGTGTGCTGGTGGTTGCCTTAGGTAATATGAGGATGTTACCACATAGATAAGGTGTCTATATGAGTTTACCTCATTATATTTTTTATTATGCATGTTGAATGTGTGGCTAGTAAAATTTGAGTTTAAATAATGTATATTTCTACATACTTAAGTTTATACACAGATTAGAAAGCTTTTATTACTTATTATATGCTTTATGTTTATTGATATATGTACTATTGCTACGATTATTAGTTATGTGTTATCTATTGGATGTTATGCATTATCATATTACATGTTAGTCTAATATGAGTGCCATCTTGTATGATACAGTCTAATATGAGTGCGATCTTGTATGATCCAACATGTTAGATATAGACACTTATGAGAAAGTGTATTCGTTATATGTTGTTTTCTTTCCTTTCTATGTAACATGTCTATAGATTTTCAATCATTACTTATGTTGTAACAAATTAATCTATCTATTCCACGATCAATTATATTATTATGTTTTATATATGCATTTGAGTTTGATGTAAGTCTTCAAGGAGTTTATATCTCTTTGCCCTACTTGTATCCCAAGTATTCGACTCTTTAATTGGTTTTTTATTTTTAGATCGATCGCATGCTGTGAGAGTACAATTCTCATTTACCTAATATGTTCCCACGTATGAAGTCTTGAAGTGATTGGAAATCCTTTGTTGTTTAATATGCATTCTTATATCACTTGCTATTAGTGGTTTTCCATTCATATGTTTACTGCTAATTTGGACAGGAGCTTGTAAGGCACATTGTCACTAGTATATTTACCATAGTTAGTTTTTCCTTTCTACTAGTTGTTGTTATTGTGTGTTGAATTGAGCATGTTGTTTTGTACTTCCATTGTGCTCATTTTTTTAATTCACATTGTAACGCCTGCTAGCTTGAATTGATTTAGAGCTCGCAAAAAGATTCCATGAGTTGACATTTCTACCCCTCATCTTGGTCTCAGTTACCTATTTAAGTTGGAAGAACAATTAATCTTTGTGTAATTGTTTCTATGTGTATGTGTATGTGTATATGTGTGTCTCTGTGTATTAAATCCATATAGAAAAATTCATACATCAACAAATGCTTATTTCATTAGTAAACCCATTGATTTAATTTTACTTTTTTAATAATCATAATGAATAGTAAAAAAATAAAAAAAAGTTTCCAAATCTAAATCTGTTTTTAAACATGAACCGTATAAAAAATAATTTTTTTAAGATTTCTTTAATGATAAAAAAATTTACATATCAAATCCAATTTCAAATAATCATAATTGAAAAATATTTTTGGATTGGAATCCATAATTTTGGAAGACAACTATAATTATTTTCAAATCTAATAATATTAAAACCAAAATCATCAAATTTGAAAGCACTAAAAAATATCATAAATTAAAATTAAATTTGATTCTTAATTATTCAATGTGAAGAGGCTTTGATACCACTTGTTAGAATAAAATTAACCATTGGTGAAAACCATCACTTTAAAATAATGTAAGAATATTCATGTTGTATCGCCAGTAATCAAAGAAAGATATGTGGAAGTGTACCTGAATCCATAGGCACTAATCAATTATGTAGCAAATGGTTGAAAATTCTAAATCTACATGTTTTTTTTTTTGAAAACCCTTTAGTTTTCTCTTTGCTTTTCTGACGATGAGATATTAGATAAGAAGAATAATATATGTTATCTAGGGACCATGATGATTATATATAGAGTTAATAACTGTATATTTTTTTAACTTATCATTAAAATAGACATTATCCTTAGGTCTCTACACATTAAAACCCACAGGCTATTAGTTCCATTAAAGATCAAATTATTTAAACCTCAACACATTACTTTTAAATGAGCTTAACATTATATGACAACCATAACACATAATTATTCTTATATAAACCCAAATTTAGATTAAAGATCCAACATTTTTTTTATATATGGCATTTTAGACTTACCACTAAATTTTTTTTCTATTTATATACAAAATATTTATAAACTCAAATTAATACTATGATGAAAAAAATAAAATTTTAAGTACCACTTTATAATAAAAACGCACACGATGATAATATCAATATTGTGACAATACCAGTATTTAAACTTTTTTTACTTTTTGCATAAACCATTTTAGACTTACCACTAGATTATATAGTTATAATTATGTCACTTGTGATCATATGCAAATCAATTATACAAATCAAATTATAGAAATTATGTTTTTTATCTAACTCTTGTATGAATCAACTTACACTTAAATAATGTTTTTATCGTCATCGTCGATGTTCCTTTTTCTAATTTAAATCTATACTATAAGTTTCAAAAATTAGATTTTCATAACACTATTTGTATACAATGATAATATCACGACTCTTAAATCTATAGTATGAATTTAAAAAATTAAATTTTTAAATATAATGCATACAATGACTATACTAAGACTTAAAATTACATTTTATATAGGGCACTCTAAACTAATCAAATTATTATAAATTATGAATATGTTTTTTTCTAACTCATGTGTGAATTAAATTACACTTAAAGTTATTTTTATAATATTATTATTTAAATTAATTGTTATTTGTTATATATTAATGGTTTAAGTTTTTTTATTTCTCTTTGAATAATTAAATATTTACATACATGTATACACTTTATATATATAATTAAAAAAATTATATTATAAGAAAATTTGTAACATTATTTTTTCTTAAGCTATTTATAATGCTATATTAAATTTTATATTTATATGAAATGTATCATTTTTATTAAATAATTATCTAAAAATAAATTATATAAATTAACTTATAAGTTCACTTCTTGTTTATTGGCTTACAACATATATATGCTTAGAATAATATATTTTATTTGCTCTTTGTATTATGTATTTTTGTATGTATACATATATAACATCTTATTACTCCATCAAATATGGGCTTATTATGTTGTTACTCCGTCAAATATAGGTTCAAATTCGTGCCTTGCACGAACCAACCTACTTAGTATTCTTCAAATATTCTAGTTCTTCACTAATCCAAATTATATTAATATCTTTAGATTGTATTGAATTAGATTGGCTTGACTTGGCTTGAGTTCTTCTATTGGTTTAATTTTGGCAAAATGAATTTAAATGGGTTAGATTTGCTTTCATCTTGTAACTCTTTAATAAAGATATTTTAATTTTTAATTTATTTATATTTTAAATTAGGTTTGTAACTCTTAATAAATATATTTAGTCTCATTTCTTGTAAGTTGGGTGGGTTAAGTTTGGCAACTTTTAGAGTGATCTAGTCTAATTTTTTTGAAAGAATTGTTTTAGGATAAAATCCAATTTTTCTTAAAAATAAAAATTTTTGTTTTATAATTTTACTAAAAATAATATTTCAAATTCAAAATATATGTCATTTCATTCTTTTTATTTATTTACCATGAATATTTATTATATTAATCAAATGCCAATTGATCTAATTATATTGTTAATTGTCATTTAAGTTAAAATGGGTATTAGAGCATGTAAGAATATATAATTAATGTAGTAATTGTTTTTAGGAGAGGCCATATAGTAACTTTCATCATTACGCATATGCCATGTGTGGGCCATAAAATGTGTCCTAGTGAGGTCCATTTTGTCTAATCCAGCAGTGGGCCAAGCACGAGGCCTATTTTCTCACGAGTTAATTGAGGCTAACCGATGGACATTAAGTAAATTATGATCTTCTAGGGTATGTATTGAGTTCCTGTGTAGTGGTTTTGAAAAAACTGATTGAGGTAAGCTATTAGAAGCTTCAGAGTCCTTCAATGTCTTTCGGCTCTTCTTCTAATTCTGAAGCGTCTACTTATAATAGTTGTGGTGTAGAACCCAAATACAAATAGTGAAAAATTTGGGAAATACAATTCACTTTGAGAAATATAAAAAACTTCTAATTAAGAAAGTGAATCAAAATTTACGGCTTTCTAGGGTTTAAAAGGTTTTAGCTAGTCCAATGATGGATCTTGAAAAATCATACTTATAATGTTTGATGAATTGGAGCTTAAACTTAATAAATAGACACTAATAGAAAAGAGACTGAGATACACCGAAATGAGAGAGAAAATAATTCTATATATATATATATTTTTTTTTATTTGAAAGGGAGACAATGAATTTTTTGGTTTTTATTTTTATTTTCAAGAGAAATTTAATTTTATCCTTGTTGATAATTTTTTTCAACGTTGAACTTAAATTACTATATATGATCATGGTTTCTGGAAAAAAGCTTTGAAATGCTAAATTACTCGAACGTGGCAAACTTTTCCTACGAAAACTTTTAAAAAACACTTTGTTCACGAAAAAAAACAGTAAATGTACTTAGAAAAGCAATGGACATCTCTGATCTTAATTGTCCACTCTATGACAAGGAGACATAATAAGATGTAAAATTATGGATTATATTGGTTTTATTGGAAATAGATGTTGGAATATTATGGATCAAAACTCAAAAACATTTAAGAATAATTTTTCAAAAATATTTAAAAAAATTTTAAATTTTGTTTTTAATTTTTTTAACTTAATTATTACATTATTACTCAGAAGTATTTATAGAAACAACAAATAAATCTAAGTCATACAATATAAATCTATGAAAATAATCTAAACCATACACTTATCTCCTTACTTAACTCATTGATTTTCTTCTTCCCACCAACCATGAGCTATATCTTTATCAATCCAGATCATCACCATAGAAGCTTCCATGAGCTGGACTTCAAATAGACTAGAATATTTCAAAGAGTTTTATTTTATTTCTTTGGGCTTGTAAACAAGTTTACAAACCAACACTCTCCCTTAAACTTATTTTATGATGCCGAGCAAATTTTTCAATCTGACAAAATCTTCTTGCTTGAGCGATTTAGTGAAGATGTCGGTAATTTGATCTTGTGATTTTATATACTCGAGTTGTACATCCTTTCTTGTGATGCACTCCCTGATGTAATGATATCGAGTATCTATGTGTTTGCTTCGATCATGGAAAACATGATTTTTTGCTAAGGCAATGGTTGACTTGTTGTCGACACATATTTTGGTTGGCTCTTCTTGTGTCATACTTAGCTCCTTTGACAAGTTTCTCAGCCAAATTGCATGGCAAACACATGAGGTAGTTGCTACATATTATGCTTCACAACTAGATAAGGTGACAATCGGTTGCTTTTTTGACATCCATGTAAAAGCAGTATCTCCCATGAAAAACACAAATTTGGAAGTACTTTTTCGATCATCTATATCTCCACCAAAATCTCTATCACTATATCCAACAAGCTTGTAATCATTGGAAGTTGAATAGAACAAGCTAAAATTAATTGTACCTTTTAGATAGCGTAGGATTCTTTTTATAGCTTTGAAATAGGTTATTATCGGTTTCTCCATATAGCGGCTAATCAATCCAACGGCATACAGGATGTCAGACCTTGTGCATGTGAGATAACGCAGACTTCCAACTAAACTTTTGAAAAATGTTGGGTCCATACTTTCACCATCTTTATGCTTGGATAGTTTGATTCCATATTCCACTGGTGTGTTGATAGGCTTGCAATCGTTCATCTTAAACTTCTTTAGTATCTCCCTTGCATAGCTTTCTTGAGAGATGAATATGCCTTCTTCCTTTTTCCTTACTTCAATTCCAAGGTAGTATGCCATTAACCCGATATCTGTCATTTCGAACTCTTGGGTCATTACCTTCTTAAAATCTTCAAATAGCTTTGGATTACTTCCAGTGAAGATGAGATCATCTACGCATAGAAAAACGATTAGAATATTGCCATCTTCAATCTTGACGTAGAGTGAATGTTCATAGGGACACTTGGCGAAGTTGTTCTCTAGAAAGTACTTGTCGATGCGGTTATTCCATGCTCTTGGTGCTTGCTTTAACCCATAAAGAGCTTTCTTCAACTTCAACACCTTGTCTTTGTGACCTTTTTCTTTATAGCCTGATGGTTGCTTAATGTAGACTTCTTCTTCAAGGACTCTGTTTAGAAAAGAAAATTTTACATTTAATTGATGTATCTTCCACTTATTTTGAGCTGCCAAAGAAATGATTAGTCTTATAGTTTCTAATCGAGCAACAGGAGCAAATACCTCATCATAGTCAATTCCAGCCTTTTGACTATATCCTTTTGCTACTAGCCTCACCTTGTGCCTTTCAATCTCTCCCTTAGCATTCCTCTTTGTCTTGTACACCCATTTGACACCTATTGCCTTATGCTCTTTGGAAAAGTGAAACAGGTTCCCATGTGTCATTCTTCTCAATTGCATTGATTTCTTCGTTCATCGCATCTCTCTGCTTCTTCTCTTGTACAGCTTATTGAAAGCTTACTGGTTCATAATCAGCAAAGAGACAGAATAAGGTAAGATTATCTTGTCGTTCTATTACCTCATAAAGATCTTGGAGATTTTATGTACGTGTCACAGTTTTTTCACTTCCACTCAAAGATGATGATGGGTCTTCATGAGTGGTTGGCATTGGTGAAGTAGGTAGAGTCGTTGGCTCTTGTTGAATTTCTATAGATTTCTCCCTCATTGTCTGCTCATCTTCTTTAAACGGAGGAAATAAATTGAAGTTATCTGCATGAGAGTTAAAATCTCATTCTCCTTCTTCGTCGAATACCACATCTCGACTAATCACAATCTTCTTATTGTGTGGGTTGTACAACTTATAGCCCTTTGAATTAGCATCATAACCAATGAAGATAAAACTCTCGCTTTTATCATCAAGCTTCGTTCTTCTCTCATCCGGTACATGAACATGGGCTATACTTCCAAAGACTCTTAGGTGGAAAATACCAAGCTTTCTTCCACTCCATGCCTCTTGCGGTGTCTTTCCCCATACACTTCTTGTTGGAGATCGGTTTGACAAGTAAACTACACATGCTACTACTTCTGCCCAAAACTCTTTAGGTAGTTTTTTGCTTTTGAGCATGCTTCGTGCCATGTTGAGGATTGTTCGGTTCTTTCTTTCAGCTACACCATTCTATTGGGGGGATCTTGGCACTATTAAAGATCTATGAATTCCATTTGCTTCACAGAACTCTTGAAAACTTCTTGGATTTAAATTCTCCACCTTGGTTTGATTTCATGGCTTTGATTTTTCTACCGATTTCTCTCTCCACTGTAGCTTTGAACCTTTTGAATACTTCAAAAACTTCTGATTTCTGTTTCAAGAAATATACCCAAGTTTTTCTTGAAAAATCATCAACAAAAAGAAGAAAATAGTTACTATTACCGAGAGAGCTAGGCTTGATCAGTCCGCACACATCAGTATGGATTAGCTGGCTTCTTGGGTCTTGAGTTTGACTCATTTGCAAAGATTTTTTGAAATTGCTTTCCGAGTAGGCACTCACAAAGTTGATCAGGATGGTTAATGCAAGGTTGTCCCTTCACCATCTCCTTCTTATACAATAGCTCCAATCCTCCAAAATTGAGATGTTTGAATCGAAGATGACATAGCCACGATGCATCTTTATAGCAGGCTTTCAGACATTTTGCAATGTCATTTTGTATGTTGATCAAGAACATTCTATTCTTTGACATCGGCACATTAGCAATGAGGTTATTCTTATCATCTTTTATAGAAAGATTACAATCCTTCATATGAATATCATAACCTTTCTCTAACAGTTGTCCTAAACTTAAGATGTTACTTTTCATATTTAGGGCATAGTAAACATTGGAAATAAATTGATGTTTCCCATCTTTCAATCGAATAAGAATGTTACCTCTTCCTTTCACTGCTACGTTTGAATCATCTCCAAATGAGACATTTCCACTTACTGACTCATCGAGTTCCACGAACATGTCTTTCCTTCCACACATATGGTTGCTTACACCACTATCAAGATACCAGGCATTTGGTTGACTACTATCACCCTCCTCCCGTGCTAGAAAAAGAGTTTCTTTCTCATCGGTCTTCTCCTCTATGTAGTTGATTTTCTCATCATTATATTATTGGAAGATCTACATTCTGAAGCATAATGTCCAAATTTTTGACAATTATAGCATTGAACTTGAGATTTGCCATACCTTGAGTTCATATTACCTTTTCCACGACTTTGTGTTGAGTTTTCTGCTCTCTCGAAGTTATTGGAATTGTTGTTATAATTCCACCTCGTCCACGACTGTGGCTTCCACCTCATCCACGACCTCTACCTCTACCTCGGCCACGTTGGTTTCTGTCAGTACCTTGGCTTTCATGCTTATCCTTGAATTGCATCTTGAAGAGTTGCTCAGTGATCCGTTGCTTCTTCTTATGCTTTTCTTCATATGCTTGTAATGACCCATTGAGTTCATCAATGGTCATTTCTTCCAAATCTTTTGTTTCCTCAATCGTCACAACGATGTGTTCAAATTTGGAATCTAATGAACGAAGTATCTTTTCCATTATTCTAACATCTCCCAACATCTCACCGTTTCTTTTTAGTTGATTAGAAACAACTACGACTCTCGAGAAATAGTCAGAAATAGATTCGGAAGCTTTCATATGTAGAGATTCAAACTCATTTCTTAGTGTTTGGAGAGACGAACCTTTTTCACTTTCTCGGCTCCTTTGAAAAAAATTTGAAGCTTATTCCACGCTGCTTTGGAAGATGTTGCATCTGAAATCTTCCCAAACCCATCATCATTTAAGGCTTGATAGATAAGAAAAAGGGCTTTCTTGTCTCTCTTTCTCAAATCTTTCAAATATTCTTTTTGCACTTGCGTTAGAGTAGCTTCATCATCTAGCTCACTTAAGCCTTTCTCTACAACTTCCCACACATCATGTGCACCCAAAAAAGCCTTCATCTTGATACTCCAATCATCATAGTTGTCGTTGTTGAGTGTCGGGACTTGAAACAATGACATACCTCCACTTGACATAACTCTCAATATAGTGATAATTTGTAAATTCTGATCGGACAGATGAATTCAAAACGTCAAAAAATCTTAGGAGGAACTCCGAAAAAAAAATCTGATTTTTTTTGTCAACGGTCAAAGTCAACTTTTTTGGTCAATTGCCTCGGTAGCTCGGTTAAACGACTTAACGGCTCGGTCAAATGGCTTGGCGGCTCGGTCAGCAGCTCGGTCAACAGGCTTCACGACTCGGTCAACTCGGCTCCAACTCGGTTGACTCGGTGAGTTAACTCACTTTCTAGCAGAACCTTCCGGAGGATCGTGGCGGCGCATCCAAACTCCGATCGGGATGATTCTTGAGGAGTCAGATTTGTCTCGTCGAGAGCTTCAATTTGATATACAATAGTATATATTTATATTTCCAACTACAACTCTGATACCACTTTGTTGGAATATTATGGATCAAAACTCTTAAAACTCAAGAACACTCAAGAACAATTTTCCAAAAACACTCAAAAACTCTCAAATTTTGTTTCTGATTTCTTTAACATAATTATTACATTGGTACTAAGAGGTATTTATAGAAACAACAAATAAATCTAAGCCATACAATATAAACTTACCAAAACAATTTAAACCATACACCTATTTCCTTACTTAACCCATTGATTTTTTTCTTCCTACCAACCATGAGCTGTATCATTATCAATCTAGATCATCACCATAGAAGCTTTCATGAGCTGGACTTCAAATGGACTAGAATATTTCAAAGAATTTTATTTTATTTCTTTGATCTTGTAAACAAATTTACAAACCAACAATAGAATGTTTGGTGGCACATTACATTAAACTTAGGTATTTATACTTATGTCAACCTGCACACACAAACACTTGTATCCCTTGACATACCTAACCATCATTTCATATTATTAGTTGTAATAATGTTTGAACATCTTTAAAATCAAATTATTTTTAACAACGACCCTAATTCCCTATTATTTGTGGTTAATTCATGATTTGAAAAATTCAAAAAAGTTTAAATTGATTATAAGTAGAGGAGTGATATTGGTATTAGTTGAAAAAATAGTCAAAGAGTAATAGAATTTACGATTTCAGATCATATAAATAACATAACTTATCCTTGATGTCATCCTTTATTCATCACATCTGCAATTATTGTGGAAGCTTTAGCTTTCAATGTTAAAATAAATCATACACTCATAAAAAAAAATACAAAGATGTTTACATAGAAGGAGATGCAAAGTTTATTGTGCAAGTAATAATGGAAGATAATTTGCTTTCAGTGTAGGAATTTTTTTTAAAAGGACAAGATAAGTTATAATTTTTCAATATGATATCTATTAGTCAATGTTGGATTTCCTGGGAGTTAAACATTAGAGTACATAATCTTGTTTTACTTTATCAATAGATTTACTCCTATCAAGCAAGTGATGACTCAAAATCTTTATAATTAAAACACCTTCCCAGCCATTAGGCATCTATGCCTACTTTTATGTTAACAATATATATATATATATATATAAAGTGTCATCATTGTAGAATTTCATGATTGAAGTGACCATAATCCTAGTTTCCACTATCGAATTGGCCAGAAATTTTGTAAACCCAATCTAACTCACCCTATGTCCAACCCTGGGTATAATAATGCAAGAAAATCTTATAGAAGTGATTAAGGAATATTAACTCTACAAAATTCTTATACTACAAGAGCTTCAATCATTTAAAAAATATGTGGATTTCGCACCAAAAAAGAATTATAAAATAAAATTTGTTAAATTGTCGAGTAAATGATCCACACTTTTAGAAAATATTAGATTTAAAAAAATAAAGTCCATGGATTGTGAATTTCAAGAATAATTTATATATAACATGAACCATTACATATTAGATAAATCTTTTAAATTAGAAGAAGTCTTGCTAACAGTTACGTATCTTAAACAGAGAATGATTGCTAATTCCAACGCTATTGAAGTTGTTTGGATTTGTCTAGGGACAACATATATGGGGGTTTAAGGTCCATATAATCACATGATTCTTTAAAAATGATGATTAGTCTTGTTTTAAGGTGATAGGTTTACTACAATAACTAGCCCTACTAAAGGAGATTAGTATCTTAGAAATATTCCACTTAATGTATTGTAACCCAAGTTTCATATGTTTTCAAAATATTATGTTTTAGTTCTTAATTTAAATATTAATATATTATTTTATCTTTTTTAAATAGTAACTAATTTGGTCCAAAATATCTTTTTGTCTTGTAACAAAGATCTTTTGTTTTGGAAATTAAATGGAATTGAAAAATGATTTTTTTTAACTAAAAGCTAGTTTCAACATTTCTTATTAAAAATTATAAAAATTAAAAAAAAATAACTTTTCACCTTTAAAAAAACAAATAATATAAATAAGTATTAAATAAACATAACATTCTAATATTTTTATCGGGTCATGAAAATATTTTTCATAACTAACAAAAATAAATAATAATGAAAATATTTTTTATGATTAACTAAAAATATTTGTATTGATAATGCCATTAAAAAAGAGATTCTAAAAATTAATTTTTTTTTTATTTTTTTTTAACTCTAGTTAATTTTTAAAAAGAAAAAAAGATAAACCTTCTAGTAAAAGTTTAAAAAGGATATTTTGGGAAAAAAGAGGTTATTATTTAAAAAGTATAAAAATTATAACAATATTTGAATTGTGATATTAAAATGAATTTTTTTAATAATATGAGATATTTAGATATTAATAAGTTAATTGAGTTAATTGTGGGATATCTGACCCCTAGCACTAAAGCATTCTGATTCATCTCGGCTTTGCTAAATAGTTATTATATTTATAACCTTTATTATATATGTATCTAACACTATTTCAATACTGATGTAAGTCATTGGTTTTTAACAAGGAAAAACGATTTTTTCATCTGTTTCTAAAACTGACGTTTTAGGTGGTAGCAAAAAAAATGTGTCAATTTTTAAACAAGTGAATTTCTTTTTCTAGTTTAAAAACCTGCAATTTTTTTCCTGTTTAAAAACCTCCAAAACTTTTCATTTTTTTCTAGTTTAAAATCAGCCCAAAAATAAAAAATCCTGGTTTTAAAACAGACCTAAAAATAAAAATAAAAAATAGTTGGTTTAAAAACCCGTACAAAAATTTGAAACTCCCTAGTTTAGAAACTGCGAAAAAAATCGCAAGTTTAAAAACAAACACAAAATTTTAAAAATTTCACTAGTTTAAAATCGAACCAAAAAGCAAACAATTTCGTCGGTTTAAAAATAGACTGAAAAATTAAGCTTTTTCGCCGGTTTGAAAGCTGACCTAAAAATTAATTGCATAATTTTTGTGCAAATATTATTTCGCCAATTTTTATTAGATGGATAACTAGCGAATTACATTGATAATTTGAAATTTAAGCATATCCATAAAGTACCAATTACCTACTTTGAATAACACTATATGCATAAAATAATATTAATGCTATTAATTGGACATAAATGTTTAAAATATAGAAAAATATATTAGAAAATATTGAATGTGCATACTAAAAATATTTAACAAAAATAAATAAATAATTTCATATCATTTTTTGAAAAATGGAAAGAAAAAACATTTCTCCTCATATATAATCACTTAGATCATAAATTACATAAATTTCATAACCCATTCATTTTTAAGCTTGTCTAACTCTACCAATGGATACGTAGTATATATAACCATTTAACAATACCACCAAATTGAAAAATGTGAAAAATTATTAAAAATTATATATCATAAAAGTTTATAAACCATAAATCAATTTGCAAGTTACTAATAGCGAACTTACCACTTTATCTAAAGGCAGTTGATGCCAATTTGAGATATTTTTGATGTAATTCATTACTTAGTAGGATGCACATTGTAGACTATTTTTTTTGTTATTTTGGAGGCTATCATTAAAAGTAATAAAAAATTGTTATGCACACAAATAATACATATATACATATACATAAAGGCAATATAAATATGTTATTTTGAATTAAAATGTACTTTAAACACATTTATTTGATTGGATAACATAAGTCCACTCATTTATAAAAATGATGGACAACTAAAAAAAATCATCAAATACGTGCAAGAATGTGCCACATGAAGGATGTCGCGTATTTGATAACTTTTTTTTAAATAGATCTGTGTTACATTTTTTTTTTAAATAATGGACTTGTGTTACCCCATTAAATAAATACAGATCTAAAGTTTGCTTTTGTTAAAGATAATGAATTTAAATTATCCTTTATCTTATATATACATCGACATTAGAAGATATTTTTGTATTTTTTTATATAATTCTTGATATAATTTTGTATTTTTTGATCTTATTGTAGATCTTTGAAATAATTTTTGACTTGTGGAAACCAAATAAAGTAATGACTTTGGGTTGTATCAAGTCTGAAATCAAGTGGATTTATTTTTTGTCCCATAATCCTGTGACTACATGTCATAATACGTTATTTATATGTATTTTTTTATTTATCTATGCTTTTTTAAGCATAACATAATAAGGTATATATATTCCTAACTAAAATAATTAGTCAAAATAATGTAACTTGAGATTATTTATTTATTTGAGTTTTGAATTTGGTTTTTTTCCTTCTCTCACTCCACTTCTCGTAATCCCTTTAATATTTATCATATAGTAGATCAGAAGTTTAGAGCTAGAGAAAAAGTGCATAGAGAACAAGGCAAACAAGGAGATAAGGAAACCAAGGAGATTAGTCATGGATGTGGGAGACCAATTCTACCCCTTTTTCACAAAGAGGATTGAAAATGAGACACATTGGACCATGGAAAGGTCATTATCTCCCTTTTGAGGTATGCCACTTCGTGTGTCCTTGACTGAATTAGTCAGGTAGATGGAAGAAAATGAGAAAGTCCATTGGGCAACCTACGTGTGAGCCCCTAATAGAGACCACATCCTATGTACACTTTCCAAAAAGAAAAGGGATGCTGGACCAGGAATTATAGATACTTAAAGAGGAAAATAGAATTGCTCCTGTATAGAGGTCGGTTGAGAGATCTTGTGAATGAAGATCTCATTAGAGAAAGCAAGAAAAGCCCATTAAGGGACAAAGAGAATCATCCACGTTTACCCCTTTTGAGGGAAGCTTAGGCAAGAGGAAAAGATAGAAATGTTAGGAGTGTCCACACTATACATAGAGGCCAAAATAGGTTTGACCTTGCTTCAAACTCCCTCAAGCGACAAATATACAAGGGAAAGTAAAGGCACTCTTCAGTCCATACACAGTTTGGAGCAAGAACCTGATTACCATACTGCCTTGAACAAGTAAGAAATTCTTCCCCTATATTACGATCCTCTAGTTATAATAGTCCAAGTGCGAGTTATGAGATAAGAAGGGTGATTATTGATAATGGAAGCTTTTTTAAACTAATTTATTTTTCCATGTTGATAGAAATGAGAGTGCGACCGGAAAAGATAACATGGAAGGAGTTGCCTTTAGTTGGTTTCAGCGGAAGCGCGACTATGTCAGTAGATATCCTACTACCTGTGCCTTTACCATGATATTAAAAAACTTTGTGGGGTTAGATATTCCATCACCCTATAATGTCATCAAATACATAACAGTGTCAGGAATAGAAATGTTAAAGAACAACTAGGAAAAGTCACGAAGTACTTACAACTCTGGCTTTAAGGGGATCCAAACCCAATAGTAGTTAAAGGTAGCTAGGGAAAGACAAGGTCCTGATCAGACAAGACAACTAATATTGTAAGGTCGGAGGTTGAATTGGTGTAGTTAGGGGATAGAGAAGAACACTAGGTCCAAAATCAACTTCAAGCTGGAAGAGAGCTTGAAGGTGAAACTCTCAGAATGCTTGAGAAATAATTATGATGTCTTTGCATGGAAGTAAGTTCGCAAGCCTGCCATTAGTCAAAAAATATCAGTCACAAAATCAATGTCAACCTTGAAATGAGACTCAAAAAACAACTTAAGTGAAAATTCACCAGTGAAAAAATTGAGGTCATCAAGAAGTAGGTAAATTCCTTATAGGAAGTAAGATGGGTCGGAGAGGTTGATTATCAATAGGATATCTAAGGTCGTCCTAACCCCAAAGACAGGAAAAGAAGCTTAAATTTGAGTAGATTCCATTGATGTTAATAGGACCAAACCTAAATATTGTTTTTCTCTATAGAGCATAAAACAACTATTTAATGTAACTATTATTAGAATATTATGAATCAAAACTCCTCAAAATTCAAGAACACTCAAGAACAATTTTTCAAAAATTCTTAAAAACTCTCAAACTTTTGTTTCTGATTTCTTTAACTTAATTATTACATTGTTATTGAGAATTATTTATAAAAACAACTAATAAATCTAAGCCATACAACATAAACTTACCAAAATAATCTAAATCATACACATATCTCCTCACCTAACTCATTTCTTTTCTTCTTTTTACCCACCAACCATGAGCTGTATCCTTATCAATTAGAATCATCACCATAAAAACTTTCATAAGCTGAACTTCAAATGGGCTAGAATATTTCAAAGAGTTTGGGCTTGTAAACAAGTTTACAAAATAACACTCTCCTTTAAACTTGTTTTATGATGCCGAGTAAATTTCTCAATTTGACAAAGTCTTCTTACTTGAGAGGTTTAGTGAAGATGTCGGCAACTTGATCTTGTGATTTCACATACTCGAGTTGTACATCCTTTCTTGTGATGCACTCCCTGATGTAATGATATCGAGTATCTAAGTCTTTTCTTCGATCATGGAAGACAAGATTTTTGGCTAAGACAATGGTTGACTTATTTTCGACACAAATTTTGGTTGGCTCTTCTTGTGTCATACTTAGCTCTTATAACAAGTTTCTCAGCCAAATTTCATGGCAAACACATGAGGTAGTTGCTACATATTCTGCTTTATAGCTAGACAAGGTGACAATCGGTTGCTTTTTTGACATCCATGTAAAAGCAGTATCTCACATGAAAAACACAAATCCAGAAGTGCTTTTTCGATCGTCTATATCTCCACCAAAATCGCTATCACTATATCCAACAAGCTTGTAATCATTAGAAGCCAATTAGAAGCCAAATAGAACAAGCTAAAATTAATTGTACCTTTTAGATAACGTATGATTCTTTTTGCAGCTTTGAAATGGGTGATTGTCGGTTTCTCTATATAACGACTAATCAATCTAACGACATACAGGATATCAGGTCTTATGCACGTGAGAAAACATAGACTTCCAACTAAACTTTTGAAAAATGTTGGATCCACACTTTCACCATCTTCATGTTTGGATGGTTTGATTCCACATTCCACTGGTGTGTTGATCGGCTTGCAATCGTTCATCTTGAACTTCTTTAGTATCTCCCTTGCATAGCTTTCTTGAGAGATGAAAATGCCTTCTTCTTTTTGCTTCACTTAAATTCCAAGGTAGTATGCCATTAACCCGATATCTGTCATTTTGAACTCTCAGGTCATCACCTTCTTAAAATCTTCAAATAGCTTCGGATTACTTCCGGTGAAGATGAGATCATCTACGTATAGGAAAACGATTAGAATAACGTCATCTTCAATCTTGACGTAGAGTGAATGTTCATAGGGACACTTGGTGAAGTTGTTCTCCATAAATTACTTGTCGATGCTGTTACTCCACTCTTGGTGCTTGCTTTAACGAATAAAGAGCTTTCTTCAACTTCAACACCTTGTCTTTGTAACCTTTTGCTTCATAGCCCGATGGTTGCTTAATGTAGACTTATTCTTCAAGGACTCCATTTAGAAAGCAAATTTTACATCCAGTTGATGTATCTTTCACTTATTTTGAGCTACCAAAGAAATGATTAGTCTTATAGTCTCTAATCGAGAAACATGAGCAAATACCTCATCATAGTCAATTATAGCCTTTTGACTATATCCTTTTGCTACTAGCCTCGCCTTGTGCCTTTCAATCTCTCCCTTAGCATTCCTTTTTGTCTTGTACACCCATTTAACACTTATTTCCTTGTGTCCTTTGGGAAGTGAGGTGAGTTCCCATGTATTGTTCTTCTCAATGGCCCTGATTTCTTCATCCATTGCATCTCTCCACTTATTTTCTTGTATTACTTCTTCAAAGTTTACTGGTTCATAGTCAACAAAAAGACAAAAAAGTGTGAGATTGTCTAATCTTTCAGTTACCTCATAAAAATCTCGAAGACATCATGTTCGTGGTACTTCTCTTTCATCTTGACTTCCACTTGATGATGACGAAGGTGATGAGTCTCCTTGGGTGGTTGATATTGGTGAAATGGGTAGAGTTGCAAGCTCTTGTTGAGGTTCATTTGGTTTCTCCTTCATTGTCTGCTCATCTTCTTTAAACTGAGGAAAGAAATTACATGAGAGTTAAAATCTCATTCTCCTTCTTCTTCAAATACCACATTTTGACTAATCACAATCTTCTTATTATTTGGATTGTATAACTTGTAGCCCTTTTAATTAGCATCATAGCGGATAAAGATAAAACTCTCACTTTTATCATCAAGCTTCGTTCTTCTCTCATCTTGTACATGAACATGGGCTATACTTCCAAAGAATCTTAGGTGGGAAATTCCAAGTTTTCTTCCACTCCATGCCTCTTGCAATGTCTTTCCCCATACACTTCTTGTTGGAGATCGGTTTGACAAGTAAATTGCACATGCTTCTACTTTTGGCCAAAACTTTTTGGGTAGTTTCTTGCTTTTGAGCATGTTTCATGCCATGTTGAGGATTGTTCTGTTCTTTCTTTCAACTACACCATTCTGTTAGGGGGATCTTGGAACTGTTAAAGATCTATGAATTCTATTTGCTTTATAGAACTCTTGAAACTCCTTGGATGTAAATTCTCTACCTCGGTCGGATCTCACGGCTTTGATCTTTTTATCGCTTTCTCTCTCCATTGTAGCTTTGAACCTTTTGAATATTTCAAAAACTTCTTATTTCTATTTCAAGAAATATACCCAAGTTTTTCTTGAAAAATCATCAATGAAAAGAAGAAAATAATTACTATTACCGAGAGAGCTAGGCTTAATCGGTTCGCACATATCAGTATGGATTAGCTCGAGTGGCTTCTTGGCTCTTGAGTCCGACTCCTTTGGAAAGCTTTTTCGGAATTGCTTCCCGAGTAGACACCCTTCACAAAGTTTATTAGGATGGTTAATGCAAGGTAGTTGCTTCACCATCTCCTTCTTAGACAACAACTCATTTCCTCCAAAATTGAGATGTCTGTATCGAAGATACCATAGCCACGATGCATCTTTGTAGTAAGATTTAGACACTTTGCAATTTCATTTTGTATATTGATCAGGAACATTCTATTCTTTGACATCGGTACGTTTGCAATGAAGTTATTTTTATCATCTTTTATAGAAAGATTACAATCCTTCTTACGAATATCATAACATTTCTCCAATAGTTGTCCTAAATTCAAGATGTTACTTTTCATATTGGGGACATAGTAAACATTGGAAATAAATTGATGTCGCCCATCTTTCAAGCGAATGAGAATATTACCTCTTCCTTTCACTGCTACGTTAGAATCATCTCCAAATTAGAATTTTCTGCTTATTGATTCATCTAGCTCCACAAACAGGTCTTTTTTTCCACATATATGGTTGCTTGCCCCGCTTTCAAGATACTAGGAATTTGGTTGACCACCATCACCCTCATTTTGTGCTAGAAAAAGAGTTTCTTTCTCATCGGTCTTCTCCTCTATGTAGTTGATTTTCTCATCTACTCTATTGTTGGGAGCTTTACATTCTAAAGCATAATGTCCAAATTTCTGACAATTATAACATTGAACTTGAGATTTTCCATACCTTGAGTTCATATTGCCTCTTACACGACCTCGTGTTGAGCTTTTACTTCTCTCGAAGTTGTTGGAATTGTTGTTGTAATTCCAACCTCATCCACGACCGTGGCTTCCACCTAGTCCACGACCTCTACCTCTTCCTCGGCCACATTGGTTTCTGTCATTGCCTTGGCCTTCATGCTTATTCTTGAATTGCATCTTGAAGAGTTGCTCAGTGATCCCTTTCTTCTTCTTATGCTTTTCTTCATATGCTTGTAATGACCCATTGAGTTCATCAATAGTCATTTCTTCCAAATCTTTTGTTTCCTCAATCGTCACGACACTGTGTTCAAATTTGAAATCTAATGAACAAAGTATCTTTTCCATTATTCTGACATCTTCCAACATCTCACCGTTTCTTTTCAATTGATTAGAAACAACTAAGACTCTCGAGAAATAGTGAGAAATAGATTCGGAAGCTTTTATATGTAGAGATTCAAATTCACCTCTTAGTATTTGGAGACGAACCTTCTTAACTTTCTCAGCTCCTTTGAAAGAAATTTGAAGCTTATTTCATGCTACTTTGGAAGGTGTTGCATCTGAACTCTTCTCAAACCCATCATCATTTAAGGCTTTATAGATAAGAAATAGGGCTTTCTTGTCTCTCTTTCTCAAATCCTTCAAAGATTCTTTTTGCACTTGCGTTAGAGTAGCTTCATCATCTGGCTCATTTAAGCCTTTCTCTACAAATTCCCATACATCATGTGCACCCAAAAGAGCCTTCATCTTGATACTCCAATTATCATAGTTGTCGTTGTTGAGTGTCGGGACTTGAAATGATGTCATGCCTCCACTTGACATAATTCTTAATACAGTGAGAATTTGCAAATTCTGATCACACAGATAGATTCAAAACGTCAAAAAACCTTGGGAGGAACTTTGGGAAAAAATATGAAATTTTTTAGTCAACGGTCAACAAGTTTGGCGGCTCGGTCGACTCAACTCCAACTCGGCTAGACTAAGTTCCAACTCGGCTGACTCGGTGAGTTAACTCATTTTCTGGCAGAACCTTCCGACGAAATGTGGCAACGTGTCCGAACTTTAATCGGGATGATTCTCACGGTGTCGGATTCGTCTCATCGAGAACTTCTATTTGGTATATAATAGTGTATATTTAAATTTCCAACTACAACTCTAATACCACTTTGTTGAAATATTATGGATCAAAACTTCTTAAAACTTAAGAACACTCAAAAACAATTTTCCAGAAATTTTTAGAAACTCTCAAACTTTTGATTTTGATTTCTTTAACTTGATTATTACATTGCTACTGACAATATTTATAGAAACAACTAATAAATCTAAGCCATACGACATAAACCTACCAAAACAATCTAAATCAGACACCTATCTTCTTACCTATCCCATTTCTTTTCTTCTTTTTGCCCACCAACTATGAGCTGTATCCTTATCAATCTAGATCATCACCATAGAAGCTTCCATGAGCTGGAGTTTAAATGGGCTAGAATATTTCAAGAGTTTGGGCTTGTAAACAAGTTTACAAAACAACATATTCTTCTTCCAACTATAGTACGAGGTTGCCTTCTAGTGCATTAAAGCATACACATTATTGATAGAGAAAAGAGAAAATGGAAAACAATCAAATTTATTATATAAGTCAAGCACTGACAAAGTCTCGGCAAAGGTACCCAATGTTGCATTGAAAGAATCCATGAACCAGTATTCGACTAGGATAAGGAGATATAGACACCTAAAGGACTCGATCCTAACTCACAAAAATAAGGAAATAAATACCTGTAAAAATTACACAAAAGAATCACAGATAGTATAAGATCAAAAGGTAGATAACTTGAATAATAGATATTATATATCAAAGCAAAAAGCCGATAAACAACAAATGCTTTCTAATAAGAGTTTATGCTTCAATATGTTGGGAGATATACACAACAAACTTAGATTATACTAACTCAATAAGTGATCATGCATAACATTTGATATAATAGGGTAAACCCATATAGAGATCGTATCTATATGGTAACATTCTCGGGTTACTTAAGGTAAACACTCAACAACACAAATTCATTAAACAATAAAAAAGTGACAACATTAATAGACAATAAAATCACTATTACCTCTATCAACTGGGACCATTGTCCAAACTACATATTGATGCTTCTGCAATTGTTTGATTCAACATTCGAACCCAACTGTCCTTCATAGCCAACACCGCCCAATGTGGTAAGATTGATAACTAATGATTAGTAACTGATAGTGTATCAACTCACAATCTCATATGAGACCTATTCCATTATTAATATCAAATTGCATACTGGAGACACACAGTGAAATCACGTACTCACAATGATAACAATTTGCTAAGCAATCAAAAAAATGACCCACTCTCAAATGTATGCTCTCAAAAATAATTTCAAAAATGTATAAAAATCTTAGAGTGAATTTTGATAGAGTTTTAGCTCTTTAAAATAATAGGCAAAGAGAAGAGAAATGAGTGGGATATTTTGGGACTTAAAATGCACACCTCGCTAACCACCTCACCTACCACCTCTCCAGAGGTGGTGGTGAGAGTGTTGGCAACGTCTTTGGAAAACTTGTTGGAAAGGTGCTAAAAATACAATTTTTCATTTTCAAAAATGCCTAGTAATATCCATAAATACCCACACCTAAAACAAGACAAAAACCATAAGAAACATGTGTGCTATGAAAATCAATCCTATGGTGCATGTAAACATGCTTGCATATAGAGTGTACCTAACTATGTAACCAACTTTACATAGAGAAAGATAGAACACTACGTAAAATAAAATAGACACTGTGTTTTGTACACGGGAAGCCAATACATAGACATGAGTACATCGGGACTTACAATCTCCCCTTTTGGCTTTCCTTATTAAAACACTGTATAACTAAATACATAAACTCATCAACCATAAGATGATCACGAAGATTTCCTAAAGTTATTTGTTCCTATGAACAATATAATGACACACACCAAAACCCAAAAGACATAACTACTCTAAGTGCATCCATCTTGAGTGTTCCATCCATCTTCACAAATTGATGCTTTCTCTATCAAATTAAAACACGAGGGTTTTAACACTACATCATGTTAGAAGCATGAATAATACTCTTTCATTTAGTTGAAATGTGATGATCAAATAAAATGACACATCCTATCTATTTATAGAGATAATATGGTTGCAAGTTTGATACAATGAGACATATTACACTTGATTACACCACTTAAAAGCACACATTTCAATATAACAAAATTTATAAAAGTCTTTTGAAAAAGTTCAGTTGTATTGTTGGCCACTACTGTTATTGTGCACATGTTGATTTTTTATAATATTTGCATATATCCACTTGATATTTGAACTACTTGTGAGAACTATGTGTGTATTGAGCCTAGCATATACGTGCATATTTGTGGCAGTTTCAGGCATAGGGTGTGTAGCATATGCACTCATCCCACTGTCATCGTGTGCAATGTATGTGCATGTTCCAACTTCATCATGTGTAGCATCTATGTGCATTCTAGCATCATCATGTGCAACATATATGTGCATTTCAATGTCATCATTGGGCATGGTATGTGTAGCACATTTTCATATTTCTTGAGCATCATCAGGCGCAACATATGACACACGTTACCTATCACTCACTTGATCATTATCACCAACAATCCTAACACCTCCCCAAATTAAATGGCATGAGTATGACACTTACTTTGCTATGTAAAGAGAGAAAGGTGGCCATATGGAGATCCTTGATTAACAAGTTTGCTGGTTGCTCTATAGAAGGAATATGATGCACAGTAAGTGTCTTAGCTAATACATTTTTATGTACAACTAGTAAGGAAATATGGAAATCTGGAAGCAAAGCTGAATCCATATGATTTTAAAGGCTACATTGGTAAAAAAATAGTCAACTTCAATGCTTAATTGAGACACTGAAGCCTACGTCTTGAAATACCAAAAAATGGGATTGACACCTAGATAAATGACGATACTAGATGTGGATCTTTTGTCATTAGAATAAGTATCCCAATTAGCATCAGCAAAGTGCTATAGAAGAAATTGAGAAAATGGATTTAGAGTCAACAATATGGATCTTGAGGGGCTACCATAAACTGGCACACCTTGTTAATCACAAAGGAAATATTTGTATGAGTAATGGTGATATACTGAAGAGCTCCAACTATGCTTCTATATAGTGTGGGATTGTGAAAGACTTCTCCAACATGAGCACTAAGAGTATGGCTAGTAAGTAAAGGAGTGGAGATGGGTTTAGAATGGTTCAAATTGAATTTAGGCAGAAGCTCCCTTACATGCTTTTATTGAGTGAGCAAAAGATCACCATTGTCTACCTTATTCACATCAATACCAATAAAGTAACTCAGGTGTCCCATATACTTTAAGGCAAATTGAGTGTGCAAAGTTGAAATAAGTGACTAAATAATCTCCTCATTGTTTCCTATAATGATTATGTCATCAACATACACCAAGATATAAATGGTAGTGCTAGAAGAGGATTGAAAAATTTGAGAAAAATTACCTTTAGATCGTATAAATCCCATTGCACATAAGGGATTGCTAAGAGTATCAAATGAAGCCTGAAGAGCCTTCTTTAAACCATGAATAACTTTCTGTAACTTACAAACATGATTAGGATACTGTAGGTGCTTAAACCCCTTTGATTATGGCATATACACCTCTTTATGCAGTGTACCATTCAAAAAGCATTATTGTTTTCTAATTGATAGAGCTACCAACCATAAGAAAAAGGCTAGAGTAAGAAAAATATGAATGGTGATCTAATTAACCACAAGAATAAAGGTGTCTAAGAAATCAAAACTAGAAACTTGTTTATGCCCTTGTGCTACTACTCAAGATTTTATTTTATCAAAGAGACCAGATGGAATCCTTTTGACTCAAAAAAATCCACTTACTACCTATAATAGTTATATTATAAGGTGAGGCACCCATACCCAAGTATTACTATGAATAAGAGTATCAAATTCATTTTTCATGGATTCAAACCACTTAGCACTAGCTAAAGCCTGCTTGACTATGGAAGGTTCTATCTCAAACACATCATTAGTAATATTCATGTATGCCTTAGGTTGAAAAAACCTATTTTAGACCATGTGAGCATTGAATGAGTAATAGGACATACTATCTTGGATCATGTGATAATTGGAAGAGTCTTGACAGTAGATGACTAAATAATAGATAGAGGCTGAAAGGAATATGAGGGAGGAATAGATGTTAGCTTTAAAATAAGCATTGATCCTAAAGTTGGAACAAGAGGTATGGACATAGAAGATTAAAAACTAGGTGATGGAGAACCAGAAGAATTTAAAACATGTAATGAAGGAATAGATGACACATGAACATAAGAGGATGGTTATTTAAGAGAGTTATATGTTACTAGCTTATTGACAATAGAAGTAACAATAGTTAAAACAATTTTAATTTTCTTAAAACTAGCTACAGGAGACACAGGTTGAGAACCTATTGACCTTTTGTTAATAGGAAACACAGATTCATGAATGATAACATCACAGCTCAAGTAAGGTTTTCCATCACTTGAAAGACACTTGTACTATATCCAAGAAAAGTAAATGCATGAGTTATGTTATGAAATTCAAGAGATGCATATGGTCCTAAGTAGGGAAAGCAAAGACACCCATATAATTTAAGAAAACTATAAGTAGGTTTGACACCAAAGAGGATCTCTAGAGGAGAAGAGTCATCAAGAACTGAGCTAGGTAGATGATTAATTGGATAAACACATGAGAAGAATGCTTCATTCCAAAAGGTAAGAAGCAAGGAAGCATGGTTTAACATTGCTAGTCCTAAATCTACTATATGTCTATGTTTTCTTTCAACAATTCCATTATGTTCATATGTATAAGGACATAATGTGTGATGCATAATACCATACTGATTAAAGATAGATGTGGGAGATTAATATTCACCACCCAATCACTTTGAAAAACTTTAATTTTGTAGTTTGTTTGTAGTTCTGATTCCTTAAACTACAAAAAGTTTTGATAAGCAGCAAATTTTGTCTTTAGAAAATAAATCCATGTAAAATGTGAATAGGCTTCTATAAAATGAATGTAATATTGATGGCCATTTTTGGAAGTGACAAGTGACATCTAAATAACCAAATGAACAAATTCAAGTGGTTTAGTCTCTTTGTTCAAGGAAAGAGAACAAGGAAATTTGTGAGTTTTGCTATTATGACAAGCAACAGATACAAATTCATAATCATTGAAACTAAAAGAGAAAGGAGTATTTTTTTGACTTAATGCTCTCTTTACAATAGGAAATGTTGCATGTGTTTGGAAATTACAAAAATTCCCGATAAGCTAGATTTATGAGAAAGCAAAATAGACAAAATAACACAAATTTGATAATGGAGTTCAGCCAATCTTGCTTACATCTCTAGACCTACTGTAGATCTTTTTACTGAAAGGGAAGAAATTATACAAGGTGTTTACAACCCTCACAACTCATAACTCACAACTCAATTACGCCCAAGAAAATTACTCTCAATTTTCTCTCACAGAAGCTTTTCTCTCAATTGGAATGAACACTTGGTTGATTAATTCATTACAATTACACATCTATTTATAGGAAAATTCACTCCTTGAATTACTCCTTAAATTAATGGTCCCTTGAATTGCTCCTTGTTTTGCTCCATGTTTCGCTCCTTAAATTAAGGAGCTTTATAACAATCTCTAACAACATGGCCTAATCTTTGATTCCATTGTGAAAGCTTAGTCATATTAGCAAAAAGAGAAACAATTTTATTTACACACCTAGTAGGCCTTTTATTAATAGAAAAATAGGGTCTGATGTTATGACCTTCCTTGTACAATGTGATATCAAGTTTCTATAATCCATAATTGAGTATGACCTAGAGCAGCATTTCCCATGTGTTTCTATCCTTAAAAAACAAGAATTATAATGGAATTTGAAGAAAATAGAATTATCTTTGGTAAATTGTGACACACTAAGTAGATTTTTAGCAATATTAGGGACAAGAAGCATGTTATTCATTTTTAGAGATCCATTAGGAGAAAATGTTGATTGGAACTGATTATGACCTATCTTAGTGATAGGAAAACCATCATAATTTCCTATTATAAGAGATTGATTACCTATGTAGGACTAAGATGAAGATATATTACTTGGATTTGCAGTCATATGATGACTTGCACCAGAATGTGAAAACCAAGCAAGAACTTGATAGAAAGGAGCTGATACTTGTGATTAAAAAGAAGTTTGATACGACACATATCGATAGACTTGTTTGATAGACAAAAAAGGATAAGGAAAATGAGACATAGGAAATGGAAACAATCTAGGTGTATTAATAATAGGAGGATTGATAACTGTATTTTATATAATTATTTTCACCTATTTTATTAATTATAATTGCTATGTTCTTTACATTTTTGGTTAATTTTAGTTTAATAAATTAGTATTTACTGTTTTTTATATATTTTAAGAAAATTAAATAATTTGTATCGAAAACTTACTTAGTTGCAAATTTATGCCCAAAAATATAATTTCAAATAAAAAAGTGTTTAATTGCAATTAATAAAAGTTGAAAATATAATTTAAATTAAAATCGAACTTAATTTCAATTATTAAAAGCTTAAAATTTAATTTAAATTAGAGAAGGGCTTAATTATAATTAAAGAAAGTTTAAAATATAATTGGAATTACATTTGTGGGTCAAAATGCAATTAATAAAAGTTATTTTTTTGCGCAGGAGAGAAGAATCCATGCGTCATCATCCACGGGCACAACGTGGACCGTCCGATCAAAGCATAAACGGTTAGGATGCACGCGTGTTCTTCATACCCGACCAAAGAAAGTGGGTCTAGGGTTTCTTCTATCATGCGGCTCGGTGCCCGAGTGGGGCCCACCTACCACGCAGGCCGGCATGTAGAGTGGGACCCACGTGTCTGACGCTTTGTAGCCACTATCCCCCACATTCGTGTGCCCTTTTTCCCGTGCGGTCGATCCACGTGCGCCCGGTTATTCCACGAACCAGAATATGCCACGTGTCTCACTTTATCTATCAACCAATCATTTTCTGACATGTGGCATGTTACAATGAGCACGAACGCGCAGGATCACGCCCGCGTTGCAGCCTTTGTCTCCCACGTTCGTCGTGCCATTTTCCCGTGCGTCGTGCCTACGTGTAGTTGGTTTGTTCGCCGAATGAAATTCTGCCACCTGTCTCTATTAATTCTTCAGCCAATCAGAGATTGACCCGTGTCACACAGATTGAATTAAAAAAAGTCACGCATGATGCCCTCTATTTCTACCTTCCACGCGTAAAAAAATTTAATTTTCTCTTTCGTACGCGTGGATGCGAAATTTAAGGAAATTGTCGGGGTTTTATTTTCGATACAAATATTTTACGCGTATTTACAAAAATGTATTATTTTGGATGTATTGTTTTAGTTATAAATAGGAGATATTATGAGAGTTTTAAAGCGTTTTTGGAGAGTTTTGGAGAGTTTATAATTTTTGTGTTGTTCTGTTCTGGACTATGGAACACACAGAAGCCATTTTTGGCTTCTGTTGTGTTCTATGTGTGCCAAATATTCACGATACAAAATGTTTTAATTTTCCTTTCTTCTTCCTTTAATTTTTATGTAGCTGTTGTAATTTTATTTTAAATTTATGAAGTAATTTAATTTTTCTAGGGTTGCATTTGATCTAAATTTATGAAGCTTTGATTTTAATTATTTTTGATAGATTTATAAGACGTTCGATTTGTTCATTCTATTTTGTGCTTAATGCTTTTTGATTATTTACGAATCTTATCAAAACGATCAGTGGCACATAAATAAACTTGGAAGAGGCATTTGTTTGTATATTGCTCGTAGATAGAATGACATGTATGATGAAGGATAAGAATATACCCTAATTGTATGTGTGGCCATTTGAAAACTTAGAACGTAATGAATCTTGGTGAATTTAATTCTCATAGAGATATAGTGAATTAATTTAATGAGGTGTGTTTATACGGAGCTCGGAAGAGATGTATGAATAAAATTAGAAGTTTTTGGTTGACAAATTAAATGTACTAAAAAATATAAATCAAAAGAAAATAACACGATTTGAGTGGATTAGTTTGGTGAAAAATTGCAATCCTAGATTTCTTTTATTTTCTTATTAACTCTTTCTTTCTTTTTCTAAATCAACGGTTGTTTTGGATAAAATCAGAGGGAAACAATTTTAGTACTCAACAAACTGTAGTAACAAATCTCCGTGGGAACGATACTTTACTTACAAATTTTATTACTTGTGACCGTGTATACTTGCACGTTTTATGTTCTCCAAAAGAGACAACAAGGATCAACTTGAAGGATAATACTATTAGTAGTAGCAATCATAACATGAAAATATTGTTTTGAAGGTCATGGTGGTTGATGCGAGGCTGAGAATTTAGGATTGTTATATTCACTTGTGTTGTTATTGTTGTTTATCTGTTTTGATTGAAAATTTCTATCATACCTACACTAGCAATTGAAGGCCATATGCTTTAATTTTCCACACACTTGACACTGGCATATATATCTTGTGTGACCTCTTACATATCCACAACTTTTACCACTAAGCTGAAAGTTATTCCTTCCATTATAGTTCTATGAGTTATCAATTCCTTATTGATAAGAATTTCACCTTGTTGATTATGATCTACAATATTGAGTTGCTGTAATTGTGATATTATTCATCACTAGTTGAAGAGATTTTAATCATAGGCTCATTTATTGCTATGACATTTACACTAGGTAGAGGTGAGATCATTTTTGACCTTCTCACCTCATGCCTATCATGACTAAGAAGCAATGATTTTGCGTCGTTAATTCTTGTTTTCTCGGTTAACATTTTTTTCTGTAACTATGGAGAACACATTGTCAAAACTTTCATCCAGACCTCCTAACACATACATGAGCTTTTTCTTATCAGTAATTGTACAACTAAATTCTTGAAATTCATCATAAAGCATTTGATCTTAAGAACATAGTCATTGACTTTTGGATCTCTTTTCTTGAAATTTTGAAGCTCTTTCGTTAATTGAATCGTGTGAGCTTGCGACTTGGAGGTAAAACTCTTTTCCAGTATAAAACAAGCCTCTCTTGATGATTCAAATATAGCTACATGTTTCATAAACTCATCTATCATGCAATTCATTAGCCAACAACTGAGCATATCATCTTGCCTTTTCCAATTTTTGTATTCATTCTTAACAATTCTATTTTCTTGAAATTTATATACTAGATCTTTGAGAACGAAGCTATCTAACTTTAGAATTTTCAGAATCTTTAAGATCTGATTGTAAGCAAAACAAAATGAAAGAACTGATTTCACTCTATTTGACAATTTTTGGTTCCAATTGAGGGTTTGGTAGTTGAACTACTTTAGGCAATTCAACCTAATGCTTTATCTAGGAATCTAGAAGCTAACATTACTTCTAAGCATTTGATACCATGACAAATAACAAGAAAGGTGAATAATACTCTTTTATTTAGCTTAAAATTGATGATCAAATTCAATGGCACATCCTATCTATTTACAAAGAAAAGATTGTTGCAAGTTGATTACACCATTCAAAAGCACACATTTCAATGTAGCAAAATTTATAGCAATATTTTGAAAAGGGTTAGTTATACTATTGACCACTATAGTTATTGTGCATATGCAATTTTGTTTACAAAATCTATATATGTGCACTTGTTGTAAACATTATTTATGTGCATAGTGAGCCTAACATATGCGCTTATATTTGTGGTAGTTTCAAGCATAGGGTGTGTAGCATCTGTGCGCATCCTAGTGTCACCATTTTTAGCATCTATATGCATTCTAGCGTCATTGTGTGCAACATCTACATGTATCCTAGTGTCATCATGTTTAGCATCTATGCATATTCACCCATTTCTTGAGCATCACCAAGCGTAGCATATGACAATTGCTACCTATCACCCGCTTGATCATTATCATAAATACTCCAAATAGACTTCACTCTACACCTACAACCTACACACATATAAAAAATACACACCCTATGAACGTATCATGCAAACACAAAATGTAGTCTAACAGTAAACTATTGGGTTACCCCTACACTAGTACATAACAACAGGCATAGCTTCCCCTTACTTCATACAATACTCCCCTAGATGCATACAAGTCAAATAATAATATGTAGTGTAATCCTGCACTCATAGTCCATGCAACATACAACATGGTAACAAACACATAGTTGTACACATAAACTTCTCCTCCTTTTTTGACACATAAAGTCAAAGGAACACACCTATATAATGAAGAGAAGAATACAAAAATGTATAATCATAATACTAGTGTAGTACAGTAGGTAATATTAAAGCAAAGATAATAAGAAGTACCATATGTTTCAAGAGAAAAGGACATAGAAAAGCACCAATACACTAGTAGTGTAGAAGCATACAACATGCAATAAACTAAATGCATGGGAAACCAAAGATAAGTACAGATAGAAACATATAAATATACTCAATAAAACATATATCATGCATTATAGAAATAGTTACTAGGCAATGACTGACAAGCAAAAAGCATGCAAGAAGGAATTAGAAGTAGGGAAACATATAGGTAGACATGTGAAACTAGAGATTGCATACAACGCATGCAACATGTCATACTAACAATCCTATTTATGCATGGTTCGTGTAGTGATACTTCACAAAGAAGGAAGCACCACATGGATAAGAAGCATAAAAAACTCAAAAATAGAACAAACAATAGGAAGTAAAACAAACACATCACTTCTCTTGACAGCTGATGAGTGCTCAAAAAGCACTAAAATTACCATGATTTTATGCACATTAATTGATTAAAAATATATATATTTATATGTTTTATCATATATTTATATAAATTTGTCTTTTTCGGAATCATGGGTATTTTTATTGTTTTTCAGGTATTTTTGCTTAAAAACGTAACTTAAAGACTCAAAGAGGAATACTGGAAGCAATACATCACAAATATATTAATAAATAAATGAAGAAAGGTCAACAAATATGAAAAAATTGGACAAAATGGGTCAAAATGGTCAAAAATGTCAAAAAGGAGGAAAACACGTCGCCCAGTCGCTCAACCCACGCGCGCGCTGCAAGCAGCACGCCCAGTCTCCCGTACGCACCCGTGTGCGCAGGATGCCCAGTCCGCGCGTGCCAGCTCTCCAATCTGCGCGCGCCCTTGCCCCTTTCCGCACGCACCTCTGCGCGCCCTAACTCCACTCCACGCGTGCTGCTGCCATCTGTGCCCCAAATCCGCGCGCAGTCGCCCCCAAGTCATGATGATGTCATCAGTATGACGTAATCAGTCACTACTCTGCATTTCCATCATTTTTCACCCACTTTTTCTCTCCATCCTCACCTATAAATACCCCCCTTCTCTTCACTTCTAACACACCTCAAAACACACTTCTCTCCTCTTTCTTTCTCTCAATTTCTTAGTTTTTAGTTTTTCTTAGTTTTTAGCTTTTCTTAGTTAATTTCTCTTAGTTTTAGAGTTCTTCCCTTTTTGGGAAGAACTAGTTATGTTTTTGTAATTTATTAGCTTTTCGATTCAATAAATGGGAGTGCAAATTCCGCTTGGAGGTTTTCCAGCAACGGGAATAGCATCGAAGTTCTGTAAGGATTTTATTTTCTTTACAGTTATTTTTTATGCTTTATTCTTAAATGTTATATTTAATTTATCTGTGATTAAATTTAACTCTGTTGGCTGTTTATAAACATGACGTAATAATAACGTTGTTATGCTTGCGAAATATTAAATAGGTAAAAATCTCTAAAATGAATTGATTTTATTTTTATTCAAGATTTTATATTAAGAATGTTAGAGAGAAATATATTATTTTTCATTACAAACTTAAATCTGAAAATTAGATTTTAAGGTTTAGTTATCCGATCTCATTTAGAGTAGTGCTCTTTATTTGTTGGTTCAATCGCCCGGTAGTTAGAGTGAAGCTCTATTTCAAAAGTTTTTATAAGAATTATTATCTGAAAATGTATTGGCAACATGTTTTCAGTAGTGGTTTTAAAACTTGAAAGTTAGTACTCGGATAATTAAATTCTTAGGTTTAATTTGGATACCTTGAATAAAGTTTAGACTGTCTAACCCCACCAAATGTGGCATTTAAATGGGTCATTTTCAATCTCTTAGAAAAAGGAATTAATTTAATTAACCAAATTAGTTATCAACCCCACCCATAGGTGTTAATTGATTTGTTTAGTTAACAAAGAATATCTAATCCCACCAAAGGTGGTATTCATATAAAAAAGAGAGAATCAATAAATATCAATTCATATCTTTAATAACCTAAATAATATGAGCAAGCATAATTAACTTAATTATTATAACCATAAATACTCCATCATTATAAATGATAAAATTTGCATAAATGTTTATTGAATCTATGCTACGCGCGCGGGTGCGCACGGGAGACTGGGCTGGGTGGGTGGGCGGCACGTTTTCCTCCTTTTTGACCAATTTTGTCCAATTTTTCCATATTTGTTGACCTTTCCTCATTTATTTATTAATATATTTGTGATGTATTGCTTCCAATATTCCTCTTTGAGTCTTTATGTTACGTTTTTAAGTGAAAATACATGAAAAACAATAAAAATACCCGTGATTCCGAAAAAGAAAAATTTATATAAATATATGATAAAACATATAAATATATATATTTTTAATCAATTAATGTGCATAAAATCATGATAATTTTAGTGCTTTTTGAGCACTCATCAACAGCGAACACAAGACATACACCTTTTCTCCTAAAAGTATGCATGTGATATAATAAACAAGTTATGTATTATACTTGCAAAACCATAACAAAAAGGAATCTACACCCATTAATTAACACAAAATTTAAAATGAGGGAAGCCAACAAACCATGTTTAATGAATTAGAGGGTCCATAGAGGAAAAATAGTACATTCAACACAAAAATCCCCATGTCCATCAATCCATGATGTATTCATGTAAGCTGTTGGCTAAATTTTTGATGCCATAAATAAAACGTTATATGTAAAAAACATTTGCTCTATATTTCGTCATGATATGCTTATGCAAACAAAGCAAATCAAAATATAGACTCAAGTTGAACCAAACTTCATGTGTATAATTAGTCTCTCTCTCCACTAATATAAGTGCTAGCAAAGAAGAAATCAAGAGGTCTTTCAAAGATTGTAATGAGAAGCTTATGTAAGGGTAAGGGAAATGATTCCAAATCCATGACACTTATATCCTCAAATAGCGGTTCTTTTCTATTTACTTCCCAAACATCAGCCAATGAAGTTGAAAGAATAGTACGGAAATAATATGTTTATGCAACACCTCTTTAGCATACTCATATCTTTTCTTTTCTTTGCTCCTTCCATTATTTTTAGACAAACAAATCTCAATACTTCTTTTCCTTTTTCTTTTCTACATTTTCCCATTTTTGTATATACATATTCGACATTTTTTTATCACCTTTCTTTACTCTTTTTTTAATGAAACCAAGTGGGTAAAGCAGACAAACCCAAAATAGACAAGCTTAACAAAGGATGTAGAAGGTAAGTGGGAATAAAATTTTGGGCTAAGCTAGTATTTAGGAGCAAGAAATGAAATAATAACATAATGGCAAAGAGAAGGTAGACTAAGGATATGAGAACCTTAGTGGTAATAAAGGACTAAACAAATCTAGGATGGCCTAAATCCCATTTCTATCGAAACAATACTTAGGATTTTGCCTCAAGAGATACTAAAAAGGGATTCTAGAGCTTGTTAAATAAATATAAATCATCAAAGAAAGAGATCCATAAAAACTTCTCCATGATAACCATACAAATTCACAAAGATATTGCAAGTGCAAAGAAGAGACACAATTATGAGAAATGAACAAGAAAAGTTTAGCCATACATGTTCTAAAGGAATACGCATGTCAAAACATCCATATTTCAATTCATGGAAAAGTAAAATAAACATGATCCCTTTAGAATTCATTTTACATGCAAAAGGATGGTAAAGAATAGTGACATCAGTCACACAAAACACAATAATAATAATTTAGAAGTGAGAAAGCATGGAAGGTCTCAAAGTAGATCAAGGCCTAAGAAGAAGTGAAAAGTGTCTCAAAAGAGACAAATAGTAAAACTCACATCATTATTAGTCAGCAGAAAAAAAGGAATCGACTAACTAGTGAATGATCGGGGCAGAACCGACATCGCCGATCCTGCCCGTTCATTTGGTTTTATCTATTTATAAAACTCTCGCAAGTGCACGAATCATTTCGTAGAAAATGATAAGTATACTCCCAAGGTCGATCTAAGGAAGGAATGTATGTGGTTTTTAATTTATTATTCAAACTTTTAAAAACGAAATTAAATCCTAAACATCCTGTCACGATATTTTGGGGTTTTGTGTTTTTAATCTACTTACATAAAAATAAACATAGATTCAATAAATATTTATGCAAATTTTATCTGTTAAAACAGTGGAGTATTTATGGATATAATAACTAAGTTAATTATGCTTGCTCATATTATTTAGGTTATTAAAGATATGAATTGATATTTATTGATTCTCTCTTTTTTGTATGAATACCACCTTTGGTGGGGTTAGATATTCTTTGTTAACTAAACAAATCAATTAACACCTATGGGTGGGGTTGATAACTAATTTGGTTAATTAAATTAATTCCTTTTTCTAAGAGATTGAAAATGAACCATTTAAATGCCACCTTTGGTGGGGTTAGACAGTTTAAACTTTATTCAAGGTGTCCAAATTAAACCTAAGAATTTAGTTATCCGAGTACTAACTTTCAAGTTTTAAAACCACTACTGAAAACATGTTGTCAATACATTTTCAGATAATAATTCTTATAAAAACTTTGAAATAGAGCTTCACTCTAACTACCGGGCGATTGTACCAACAAATAAAAGAGCACTACTCTAAATCAGACCGAATAACTAAACCTTAAAATCTAATTTTCAGATTTAAGTTTGTAATGAAAAATAATATATTTCTCTCTAACATTCTTAATATAAAATCTTGAATAAAAATAAAATCAATTCATTTTAGAGATTTTTACCTATTTAATATTTCGCAAGCATAACAACGTTATTATTATATCATGTTTACAAATAGCCAACACAGTTAAATTTAATCACAGACAAATTAAATATAACATGTAAGAATAAAGCATAAAAAATAACTGTAAAGAAAATAAAATCCTTACAAAACTTTGATGCTATTCCCGTTGTTGGAAAACCTCCAAGCGGAATTTGCACTCTCATTTATTGAATCGAAAAGCTAATAAATTACAAAAACATAACTAGTTCTTCCCAAAAAGGGAAGAACTCTAAAACTAAGAGAAATTAACTAAGAACAACTAAAAACTAAGAAAGAAACTAAGAAAAGCTCAAAAACTAAGAAATGAGAGAAAGAAAGGGAAGAGAAGAATGGTTTTGAGGTGTGTTTAGAAGTGAAGAGAATGGGGGTATTTATAGGTGAAGATGGAGAGAAAAAGTGGGGGAAAAATGTTAAAAAATTATGAAAACGTGGAGTGGTAATTGCTGATGTCATACTGATGACGTCAACATGACATGAGGCGGCTGCGCGTGAAAATGGGGCGAAATGGGCGTCAGGCGTGGAGAAGCGGTAGGCGCGATGGCGCGCAATGATAAACGGCTGTTATGAACTAGCGAAGCTGGTAGGCGCGGCCCGATGCGTGCGGACGTGGGGCGTCTTCTTGTATTTGGCGTAGCTTGTATTGTGGCGGCGCGATTTTCTCTTTTTTGACATTTTTGACCTTTTTGACCCATTTTATCCAATTTTTCCATATTTATTGACCTTTCCCCATTTATTTATTAATATATTTGTGATGTATTGCTTCCAGTATTCCTCTTTGAGTCTTTAAGTTACGTTTTTAAGCCAAAATACCTGAAAAACAATAAAAATACCCGTGATTCCGAAAAAAGATAAATATATATTAATCAATTAATGTGCATAAAATCATGGTTATTTTAGTGCTTTTTGAGCACTCATCAGTGAACAATACAACAACATCTCTAAGAGAAATAAGAAACAAGGGATGCTTCTAAAATATCTAAGCAAGTGAAAAAGGTGCAAGTTCCAATACAAAAACACAAGATATGCTGCCTATAAGGACAAGATCTCAATAATTTCCAAAACTACACATAAAACGCAAGAGAAGGAAGATCAAGCAAAATAAGAACAAATACCAATAAGAGATAGATAGAGGACCAACACACTGGGTATAGGAAAGAGAAACCTACTAAAATAGGTGAGATGTAATATATATGACATGGCATATGAAGGATAAGATAGTAGAAAGCATAACCATAGTACTTTGGCTCTACATGATGATCATGTGACTTGATGAGCATACAAAAGGCCATAGTGGAAGAAGCAAGCAGTATGCAAGAAAGACAGACATAAGGAACATGTCAAAGAAACTTACATGTGCGAGAACTAGTAAAGGATCAATTAGCCATGTAAAGTAACAAATATGACATTTAACATACTATGCATGCCAATGAAATAGTAAGAGAGAGAAACAAGACAAAGTGTCAAATAGAAAGGCACAAAAAAGATTCATATACAGGAAAATGACAAATAAAGTGAGAAAAGAAATTAAGGAACTCAACCCTAACAGATCACCCAAAAATAGTGATCGAAATATATTCCTCCATTTAAAGAATTTGTGAGGAGCAATAGAACTCAAAATAGTCCCTAACTCATATGAACATGAGTGACACGTTATCTATTTTGTTTATAATTTTTAGAAAATTTAGTTAAGTCATCCATATAAGCTAAATAAGGCAGACTTTTTATGGTAGATTTGTTTCTTTATGCTTTGTACCTTAGGTGCCTAATGCAACATGTAAAAACATGCCCAAATGAGTGAAAATGCCTACATCTAGAAAAAAGATATGGGGGAGTCAAGTGAAGGAATCCGAGATGTACTCCCTATATATCTAGGACACTACCTAGAAATATAGCCAATGGTTCCATAATGATAACATGTGTGGATAGTGAAGCTAGGAAATCAGGGTCCTTAACTTTGAGGAGTAGTACGAAGATGAGAAGAGGAAGAATCATTCACATTTACATTCACACTAGGATGAAAAGTCAATTTACCATAGTGTGGTCTCAAATTCCCATGTTCACCACAGTGGTGACAAGTGGGAGTGATAGTTGGAACAGACGGTAGACCACCATTAGAGCAATGTGAAGTGTTAGCCTTAGGTAAAGAGTTCACCATGCTAGGAGAAATAGGTTGAAATGACAAAAGTGACTTACTTTTTGGGTCTATAGAAGCATACTTTATCTTTGACTCTTGATTGATTGATTTACAAACTTAATGGTACCCGATATTGAAGTAGAAATCCCTTCATCATAAACAATGCCACATTTATGTTTTTGTACTAATAAGAATTTGATTTAAATTATTTGACCCAATCATCATCTTGTTGATAGTAGAGGTAGAATGAGCTAGTTCCTTCTTACTAACACCTAACTAGTCTTTCAAAACTTTAATAAACTCTTCCCTTTCATTAAGGGAGTTTTCAAGATATGTTGTAGAATTATAAAGAGCCCTAACTTTCTCATTTAGTTATTCAACCTCAACTTCCTTTTATGTAAGAGAATAAGCCAGATATTCTTATGCATTTTCAAAAACTATAATATGCTTATTCAATATTTTAATCTTAGCATGATGATCAACAGAAGGATTAGGACAAACAAACAATTGTGTAGATTTATTCAAAGTAGGAACCTTCAAATATTCCTCAAGATTTTTTTCTTATGATTTACATAAATTTTTTCTATAAATCATCATATTTCTTTTGAATGACCTCACACCTATTTGTGAGATAATGTTATTGTCCATCCGTAGAGGATTTCCTTTCCTCTATAATTTTCTTCAATGCACTGATCTCGCATTCTTTTTAATCACGTCTCTTCGTAGCCTTTCTCTTATCTTTTTTAGACTGAATATGCTACAATAATAAAGCATTATAAGAATCAAGCAATTAATCTTTCTTATCTTGGACTTCATCGTCTTCAGTAGTATCCCTTTGAAAATATGAGGTAGTAGTCAAAGTACAAGTGATACTACTAGAGGAAAATAAGGCCATAGAGTTAGTACCATCCTCATCATTACTACTAGTACTATCCAAATAGTGACCTCTTGTTTCACTGCATGTTTGTTTGTGCATTTTAGGTTTTGAAAGCACTAAACAGAAATGGTTCCTTGCTTTCCACATTCAAAACACCTTATTTTATTCAAGTGATCTTTACTCAATTTCTTAAAACCATTTTTCTAAGCTTTCATCATCTATAGTAGATCTTGAGATTTTGGAACTAGAAGTATCCCTCCCAATAGTCCTAAAAGAAGGCTTTTTGTTCTTGAAGAAACTTGTAAATCTTTGAGTAAGGAATGTAATTTCCTCCTTTTCAAGGTTAGAATAATCATTATCACAACCTATGATACACACATCTTTGATTGGTTCACTTCCATTAGTAGTCTTGAGGGCTAAGCTTTTCCCTTTTCAAAAACAATCTACTCATGTCTTGGTAAAAGGAGATGTAGTTCAAAGACTTCAAAGTCACAAGCTAACATATAACAATAAGTTCACTAGCTTGTACATGGACTCAAGGACAATAACTTTTGAATGAAATTGATAAGGTAGGTTAGCAATGATTTTCTAAAATTGATTTTTCTTGCTAATAGGTCTAGCCAAGTTTAGAAACAATATTGGAAAGTTTGTATAGAAATTTTCAAAGGTTTCATCATCTTGCATGATACAGAGTTCAACATATCTATTCAACTTCAAAATTCTGTATCTTTCACTGTTGAATTACCTTCATAAGTGGTGCCCAAGTTGTCCCATGCTTGCTTTAAATAGGTATAACTCTGAATTCTTTAATAGTCATTTGGAAAAACAACCAAATGATTGCATAAAGACCCTTACTATTCCATTCAGATTCGTTACCCTTATCTTTAGTCTACTCAATCATGGGTTTAGGATGCACAATTTTAGCAAGTCAGGTTTTGGTAGGATACGTCCATCCATTCTCAACAAGGAACCACATTCAGTCTCCTTGGGACCATAAAAATGCCTTCATTTATGATTTCTAATAGACATAGTTTAGCCCATTGAAAAGTGGAGGTCTACCTATATTACCTCATTCTAACTATATAAGAGATAATATGTGTGTGTGACAAAGCGAGTTAATAGAATCAACATCTAAGCAGTTAAGCCCAAAAGTGATGCAATTGATTTATAGTTGTTATGACAATTATATCGAGGATTTTTAGTCATTTACATGTATACAAAATTGGAAGACTAAGATTCCTAGGTCTTTCTAATATTTGTCTACTAACAATTTAATAATTTTAGTTGTTAGTTTAATAATTTTTGTAACTTATTTTTCCACTATCCAAATAGTATTCATAATATTCAATTGGTACTCAATTATAGTGCAATTAAACTCTATAGGATAGACATTCATGCTTAAAAATACACTATACAATTTATATGACCCACACGCTTATAATTAATGTGTTAAGTTTTTGGCACAGCTGTTGAGAATTTGCATTATTTTGTGATTGATGTCATTATTATGCATTATCAATAATAATTTAGACATTAAAAAAATAAAAATCTACAAAGTACAAAAAAATATTTTTTGTATTTTTATTTGCTATTTTTTAATTCTTGTTAGTTGGTTTGTTTCTACTTAATATTTTATTATTTAATTTTTTCTTAATAACTTATTTTTTTATTTAATTTTTTCTTTATTTATGTATTTATATTTAATTTATTAATTTAATTATTTATTTTTCTCATAGTACTATTTTTGTAGGGTGGTGATGGACCATTTTAGTATCAAAAGCATAAGGATGCAATGGTGAAATTTGTTGAGGCAAAGAAGTAATATCTTACATTGAACAAACTAGCATTATAAGGTATCTTTCTATATAAGAACATCCTCATCTTTTCACATTGAGATCTTATATAGCTACTCAATTTGTATAAAGTCCAGAGCATACAAATGGATGGAATAAAGGTGGCCACACCTATAATAACCTCTACATAAATATGGAGTCATCATACTCTTATTACTAAACTTCAAATTGGGGGAGTCAATCTTGCAACTCATAGAGCTACAATCAATATGTAACACCTTTTACATGGCCAATATATTCAACATATTTCTTCCATCCTCCACAACCCCTCACAAGTGGAAGAATAATCACCCCATATGAATGATTTCAACTCTTATATGAAGTTTACCCAAAGCTCTATAGACAAATTGAAACACAAAGGGTCATCTCATATGAATGATTTCAACTCTTTTATGGAATTTATGCAAAACTCCATATGCAAATTGAGACATTAAGTACAATAATTTGAGAGGCTTCATCATAACATGAGGGAACAACCAAATTATTTATCTTACACCCTCACCCCACCCCAAGCTTCCTTGCTTAGTGATGTCAAAATAAATTCAATCATAGAAGAAGAGGAGCTAAACTATGAGGACACAACTTATTTGGGAGAAGTAGAAGAGGGAATTGATTGGATGGAAAAATTTATGCATGTAGTGGAGGATGTTCTCAAGGATACTATTGAAGAAAATATAGTAGCTAAAAAGAGGAAAGAGAAACCCCTGGTAATTTAAAAGGGTAACTTTTAAAATCTTGAAGTCAAAGACCTTCCTAAAGATCCCATTGAAGACTATTGATTAGACTAGGTGAATGAGCTTGATGAATCCAAGTTCATAAAGGAAGATCCAACAAAATTATTTAATGATACCTTTGGGCAAAACATTACTGTTGAAGAATTTCAAATACTTAAGGTGCCTATATGAAGGGGAAGAGAGTTTGGAATGCAATAGGAAATCATGATTAACTTGGTCCAACAAATATGAAAATCATTAAGCAGTTGGTTATGGAACACTATGCATATTATCCACCTTCATGCATAATAATGGTCTAGTCAAGGACCAAAAATGTGATTCTTGTTGGAAGGCAATGCAAACATTTTAAAATTTAAAATTTTTAGTTTGTTTATAAGTCTTTTGTTTGATGTTTTAGGTGAATGAAATCATAGAGAGATGGACACAATGCTGCTTACATGGACAAATCAAGTTGTGAAGACTAAGTATGCATCATTGAGGGAGTTTTCATTTACCTTCTTAATTTATTTATATTGCTTCTCTATTTGGATTGCACATTAGAGAAAAAGTACAAGTCGAGTATAAGGGAGGAAACTATAGTTCTTTTTTTATCATTCTTGTATTTTTATGCTATTTTTAGGTACGATATGGATGGTAATTTTTGAATATTGTGGTAATTTATGCTTATTTATATATGTAAAATAGAGTATATATTAAATGATGAAATTATATTTCCTCTAACATGATGATAAATTAAGCATGATTGTTGAGATATATTTATTCAACTTGTCGTACGCTTTAGATTTTGATGTTGATGTTTCAATCTTATGCATAAAATTCCATGAATGTTTTATTTGAAATGTTTGTTAAAGAAAGCTTGATTGAATACGGTGATGAATACTTAGTGTATCCAAGCTTTATAATTTATTTGATCACATTTTGAGGCAAAATATTATATGATACTAAGCTTGGCAAATGATTTAGACAATCTTTTCCCTGTTTGTGTCTTTTCAAGCTAGCCTATTGTTACGTCCCGCTCAAATTATCCCTCAAAATCCAAAGAAATAATGCTTGCCTAAAGGATCTAGAATTTTCTACAAGTTACTACATGTGAAAGTTCTAGAGTGGCCTAGTGATGTCTAGAAGGAGTTAGAGTTGGATGGACTCAACTCAAGCCTGGAAGACTCTAGAATGTTTCAAAGTACACTAGCATGTGCTGGAATATTCTAAAACATGCTAAATGACTCATGAAGGATGTAGAAATATCTAGAAGCTTTCGAAACATCCTAGAACTTGCATGAAGGAACTAGACAATCCTAGAAGACTCTAGAGTTGGCTAGACTTGACTAGAAGGTCCTAGAACTTTGTGGCATGTTATAGATAAAACTATAACTATGTAGATACTCTTGTACATTCTAGACATGGTAGGATCTAAAACTTGGGGCATAACCTTAGACTTAGTACCACACTATAAATAGACCATTTGGTCTTCATTTGTACCCATCCTTAGGATCCTTAGGAAGTTGTAAGATAACATCTCTAGAGAAATACAAAGCATACTTCACAAACTCTTTTGCTTTGCTCTTGAATTCTCTAAATCTCTAAGTCTCTTTCTAGTCTCATTGGAGTGTTTTGTTTGGGTTGGAACACAGGCTTAGTACAACAGACCGTGCTAAGTACCACACGATTGCTAGTTGAAGTCTAGGGTCGAAAGGCAGAGTTAGCACCCTTAAGTAGACCAAGCAGTCCCTTGTTGGAAAAGATCAAGGAAAAGTTGGAGTATGATGCCCAGGCTCAAAAGTTCTTTGTCCTTATCAAGGAAGGAAAGACAAGGAAATTTTGGCTAAGTGATAGACTATCCTACGCCAAGTAAAATCACATATATGTGGCTAAGTAAGTGAACTTAAGGAAGGAGTTGACCAAGGAGTGCCACGATTCACTATGGGCTGGACACCTAGATTGCACTGTGAATGATATGGCACGGTTATTCCTCAAGCATGTTATGAAGCATTGGGGAATTCCATCCAACATCATGAGTGACTGAGACCCACGATTTATTGGGAAGTTCTGGACAGAGTTTTTCAAGTTGTTGGGATCAAACTTGAACTTTTCCATAATCTTTCATCCACAGAGTGATAGGAAAATAGAATGTGCCAATGCATTGCTGGAGCTCTATCTCAGGCACTTTATTAGTACCAACCAACATGATTGGGCTAAGTTGCTGGATGTAGCCCAATTCTCTTATAACTTGCAGCGGAGTGAATCCACTGGCAAGAGTCCCTTCAAGATTATCATAGGGAAACAACCCATGAATCCTCATGCTTTGGCCACAAGCTAAGAAGGAAATAGTCATAATGCCTTCAAATTTGCTAAGGCATGGCATAAGCAAGTCTAGTTAGCCCGAGCCTATTTGAACAAGGCGTTTAAAAAGATGAAGAAGTGTACTAACAAGAAGAGGAGGATGGTCGAGTTTCAAGAAGAAGATTTGGTCCTTGTCAAGTTATTGTCTCAATAGTTCAAGTCCCTATGGAAGGTTCACAAGGGGTTGGTGTGGAAGTACGAAGAGTCATTTCCAATCCTTAAGTGATAGGTAAGGTGTTCTTCAAACTACAACTCCTTCCTAAGCTTAAAATCTATCGAGTCTTTCATGTAAGCATGTTGAAGCCTTATTATGAAGATGTGGAAGACATAAGTTAGGGAGAATTAAAGAGGGCACCTACTATAGTAGTAACCTTCTTTGATAGAGAAGTGGACTTTATCTTGGCGGATAGTCTAATTCAACGTAGGGGTGTACCAAGCTATCAGGAATACATGGTCAAGTGGAAGAATTCCCCAGACATAGAGGCAAGCAAGGAACCCGAAGATTCTTTGTGGTAGTTCAAAAGATCACATAGAAAGGTTCAAGCTTGAAGGCTCGATGAGGGTGTCATGAACTTAAGTGGGGGAAGGTGTTACGTCCTGCTCAAATTATCCCTCAAAATCCAAAGAAATGGTTCTTGCCTAAAGGATCTAGACTTTTCTACAAGTTTCTACATGAGAAAGTTTTAGAGTGTCCTAGTGATGTCTAGAGGGAGTTAGAGTTGGATGGACTCAACTCAAGCCTAGAAGACTCTAGAATATTCCAGAGTACCTTTCACACCATTAGCATGAAGACTTCAATTTATAACTTTAGTATGTTTTGATGTGAAAGTGTGGTGCACAAAAAAATAAAAATAAATAAATAATGAAATAAAATAAAAAAGGTTCTACACCCATAGAAAAGCAATAAAAATATTAAAAAGGAGAAAAATATAATAGTAAAAAAAATGAGTTTGGGAGTGCACTAGACTAAAATAAGAGGTCATGGTTTCATTAATTACAAAGTGTAAGTTAAGGTGTGAATTTGAGCCTAAATATTTCAAATTTACCACTCATACCCTATTCTTACATTAAAAGCTTAATAAAGACCTATTGATCTCATCATTAGTCATTGTTTACATTATTGGATAAAGATTGAAAAATAGACATATGAAACTTGTTACATGTACTTCAACTTTAAGTTCATTATTTTTTTACATGAGCCTATCTAACAACTTGATGAGATTATATGAAATGGATTACACACACAAACAAAATATTTCATTAAAAACTTAGTTTACACTTGATTGAATGATATGTTGATCAATGGTGATGTGGATGTTATTATTGTGTGAAATACGTGATATTTGAGGGACTAAAATATTTATCTTATATATATATATATATATGCATGATTGCTACTTGTCCATTTATTATTCATCCATATGTTGCTAGATTCTTTGTTTTAGCTTTAGTTTTGCTTGAGGGCATGCAAATTGTTAAGTTTGGGGTCATGATAATTCTATTAAAAAAGATTTATTTTTCTTTTAAGCTTGATATTCATCTTATTTTAGACAATAAAAGGTGAAAATTATGTTCAAAAATATGAAATTTATTTATTTAGGTTTTAGGAAGAAATGGACTTTTTCTAGAATTTGGAATGAATTTTTGGGATTTTTCTATTGTAGATGGATGATCCATGGGTGTAGTTTAAAGGCTTGATTAATCTAGCTTTAATTGAGATGGACCTAAGGCTTTTATTTCAATTTTTAGAGGCATTTTTGGAAACCTCAGTATACTTAAAAGGGTATTGATCAATCAAGGGGTGTATGAAGAAATTAGGGTGGCTACATCTAGATAAAATGGGCCAAAGAAATAAAATATTAGCAAAGATGGATGTACTCAGAATAGGTATGGATGTTCTTAGTAGACCAAGTATCAATGATAAGATCTTTAAACTTAAGCTAGGTGTCATTTAAACAGTATAGGTAATGAATTTGAAGGACTAGCTAGTGATGATCCAAATTTTAATTTGGCTTTATTCTTGAAAATCTGTGACAACTTCAAGATGATTGTGTCTTTGATGATGCAATATGTCTTCATTTGTTCCTGTTTTTCACTAAGGGACAAAGTTAAGGTTTTGGTTACAATCACTACCAATAGGATCCATTACTAATTGAGAGCAACTAGTACAAAATTTTTTGGCTAAGTATTTTCCACAATTTGATGGTAAATACTTTTATGAAGCATGGGAATGTTTTAAAGAGCTGTGAAAGTAATGCTCACTTTATGATCTTCTACTTGGTTACAGGTACAAACATTTTACAATGGATTATTAGGGTAACGAAGGACCATAGTAGGTGCCATAGCTATTCTTGCTGTAATATGTATGACCAAGGAGGAAGCTTTTGGTTTACTTGATGGAATGGTCTCCAACAATTGTTAGTAGTACGTGGATAGGCTTAACCCAAAGAAAGCAACTAGAGTAGTATATGTGGATAATCTTACAACATTGTAAGCTCAAGCAAATGCTTTGTTATTAGGGTTGTCTAAAAAGTTGGATATTATGATGGTTAGAGTAAATATGGTGTAAAACTCGTTATTTTTTGTGAATAATGTAATGGACCCCATTCAAGTGAAGCGTGTGAAAATGTTCTTGAAATTGTGAAATATGTTAATAACCTAAATCAATAAACGAACCTATATTCCAACACTTACAATCTAGGCTGGAGAAACCACTATAATATTTTATGGAACATCAATCAAGGGGGTAATCAATTAATCCCCAACCTTTCCCATTACTAGGTTTCCAATAGCCACAACAAAAGCTTCAACAAAATCATGTCAAGAAACAAACTATTGAGGGTAATACAAATGATTTTGTGGGAATTATGAAATACTTTATTAAGTCCATGAAAACCAGAGTAAAGAGTCTTGAAACTACTTTGAAACTTAGAATTTCAAATGGAGTAACTTGAACAAGCTATCAATGAAAGACCTAAAGGAAACCTCCCAAGTGACACAAAAATATATCAAAAGAAGGAAGGTAAAGAACATCCCTAAGAATTGGTAATGTTTTGGAAGAGAAAAATAGTGGAAGTATCAAAACTGGAGGACATAGAAAATTTTAATGATGAAATGAACTCTTCTAAGAATTTAATGTCTGCACTCTAACTAGACGTTTTCTTCAAGGTTGAAAAAATAAAAGGTAGATAATCAATTTTCAAAATTCTTGGATATCTTCAAAAAGTTAAACATCAACATACCCTTCATAGGTTCACTTGAGCAAATTCCCTCCTGTGCCAAGTTCATGAAAGAAATTCTCTCAAGAAAAAGGAAAACTTGGTGGTTATTAAACCATAACCTTGACAGACGGTTCTATTTCCATTCTTGATAAAAGCTACCACCAAAATTAACAAATTCGAGCAACTTTGACATCCTTTTCCCCATTAGTAATATCAACTTTGAGAAGGCACTCTATGATTTGGGAGCTATCATAAACTGGATGCCACTACTTGTTTTCAAAAGTTTAAGAGTAAGTGAAGCAAAACCCACATCTGTACCATTGAAAATAGCATATAGAATAATCAAGAGACCTCGGGGTGTGGTAGAAGATGTGTTGGTTAAAGTAGAATAGTTCATCTTTCCAACAAACTTCATTGTGTTTGATATGGAGGAATGTAACATTGCAATTATCCTTTGTCGTCCATTCTTATAAATTGGAAGAGCTCTCAATAATGTCCAAAAAGGCAAGCTTATCGTGAGAATGAAAGATGAGAAGGTAACATTTAGTGTTTTAGTATTAATATTATTGATGAATTATCCAACGCATATTGACTCGTGTCCTAATGATCCTTTAGAATTTATGTTAGCTAATTCTATTAATGTAATTGATGATGTTTATGACCCTCAATTTGGCTCACCTAATCATATTGAGGAATCATTAAGTGTCAAAATACATGGCTCGATAAATCAAGACCCTTTAATAGATTGATTGAGCAAAGTTAGAAATTCACAAAAAATCACACTTGTATATCAGTTATCTTAGAATTGAAATAAGAAAATATTATAGGAAAATTAACATAATTGATTGTATGAAATATTTGGAGGCTAGCCTTTCCATTTGTGTTTCTAATGTTTTTATGAGTGTCTTGAGATAGGTTAGAAATCCAAATCATCGATAGATGAACCACCCATAATTGATCTTAAACTACTTCTTAGATATCTTTGCTAGGCATTTTTAGGTGATGGAGAGACACTTCCAATTTTTATCTCATCTAGCATGAATCAAGATTAAGGAAAAGTTACCTAGTATATTGAGGTAATTTTTAAAAGCTACAGGTTGATCCGTGTTAGACATTAAAGGTACAAGCTCATCAATTTTCATGGTCAAAATCTTGTTAACTAAAGATGCGCAATGTAGGTTAAACCCAATCATGAAGGTGGTTACAAAGAAAGAAGTGGTTAAATGGTTGGACATAAGAATAATCTATCCAATCCCTAATAGTGAATGGGTGAGATAAATTCAATGTGTAATAATAAGGGAGGAATGACTCTATTGGAAAATTAATCAAATGAATTAATATATACCAGAATTGTTATATGTTGGAGTGTATGAAAGCAACTCGAAAGGATCATTTTTCTCTATCATTCATGGACCAAATTCTAGATATGTTGGTAGGACATTCTTTCCTTTATCTTCTGGATGGGTACTCTAGCTATAATCAAATAGTTGTAGTACTCAAAGACAATGAGAAAACCACCTTTACATAGCCTTATAGGACATTTGCTTTTAAGAGAATGTATTTTGGGCTTTCCAATGTCCTTACTACCTCCCAATGTTGTATGATGAAAAAATTTCCATATATAATGGAGAAACATCTTGAAATATTCAAGGATGACTTCTCATCCTTTATAGACATCTTTGATGGATGCCTACATCACTTATCCTTAGTATTAATGAGATGTGAAGAATCAACTTAGTGTTAAGATGGGATAAATTTCATTTCATGTTACAAGAAAGTATTATTTTAGGCCACAAAGTATTTTCAAAAGGTATTGAGGTAGCTTGAGCAAAGATTGAAGTAATTGAGAAAATGTCGCCTCTCATTAGAGTGAAAGTAGTTGGTAGTTTTCTTGGGCCTCTGAATTTCTATTAAAGACTCATTATAGATGTATCATTACAATTCAATGACAAGTGTTTAGAGGCATTTGAGGCCTGTTGATAACTGTATTTTATATGGTTATTTTCACCTATTTTATTAATTATAATTGCTATGTTTTTTACATTTTTAGTTAATTTTAGTTAAATTATTTAGTATTTATTGTTTATTTGTTAAGGAGATTGTTTTTAAGAAAATTAAATAATTTTAATCGAAAAAGTACTTAATTGTAAATTTGTTTTCAAAAATATAATTTCAAATAAAAGAGTTCTTAATTGCATTTTACAATAGTCGAAAATATAATTTAAATTAAAATTGGTCTTAATTTTAATTATTAAAAGTTTAAAATTTAATTTAAATTAGAAAAGGGCTTAAGTGCAATTAAAGAAAGATTAAAATGTAATTTGAATTAAATTTGTGGGTCAAAATGCACTTAAGGAAATTTATATTCTGTGCAGGAAAAGGAAGTCACGCGCAACATTAATTTCAGGCGACACCAACCGTTCGATCAGACAATCAACGAATACGATAAGGAGCGTGGATTGCAACGCGACAAAAGAGAGTAAACACGGATTCCAGGGTTTACGTGGCTTGGTGCCCCAGTGGGGCCCACCTGCCGCACAGGTCGGCGTGCAGTATGGGACCCATGTGTCTGTTACGCGTCTGCCAAAGGGCGTGATCCCGTGTGGCGGAACCACCTGTGATCGTTTCCTTCAGCCATATATAGTCTGCCACGTGTCTCCAATATTCCTGCATCTAATGAGAAGAAGATACGTGTCACGTATCGGTTAAACCAAATGCACGGAAATGACGCACGTTTCCAACTGTGCCCTTGTCTTCCATATGTCCCCGCGCGCCATGCTTTCATGCGGTGCATTTACATGTACTTGTTTTTCTCTCACCAATTGAAGGATATCACGTGTCCCACTATATTTTTTAGCAAATCAGATCGCGACACGTGGCAGCGTGTATTGAAAACAAAATCAGAATGCGTAGTTGTTTCCCACTCTGTTTAAAATAATGTTTTCGATGTAACTGTGTGTCCCCCACGCGTTTTATTTCTATTTTCGATGCAAAATGTCTCCCGTGTGTGTAAAAATATTTATTTTTTTAGATGTATTTTTGGTGTTATAAATAGGGGTATGATGATAGAGTTTTGGAGTTTAGAATTTTTGTGTTGTTAGTGGCTGGACTATGGAACACGCAGAGGCCATTTTTGGCTTCTGTTGTGTTCTATGTGTGCCAAATATTTGCGCTACGAGATGTTTTAATTTCCTTTCTTCTTCATCTAATTTTTCTGTATCTGTTGTAATTTTATTTTAAATTTATGAAGTAATTTAATTTTTCTAGGGTTGCATTTGATCTAAATTTATGAAACTTTGATTTTAATTATTTTTGATAGATTTATAAGACGTTTGATTTGTTTATTCTATCTGTGTTTAATGTTTTTTGATTATTTACGAATTTTATCAAATTGATCCGTGGCACTTAAATAAACTTGGAAGAGGCATTTTTGTGTATATTGCTCATAGCAAGAATGACATGTATGATGAAGGATATGAATATACCCTAATTGTATGTGTGGCCATTTGAAAACTTAGAACGTAATGAATCTTGGTGAATTTAATTCTCATAGAGATATAGTGAATTAATTTAACGAGGTGTGTTTATACGGAGCTCGGAAGAGATGTATGAATAAAATTAGAAGTTTTTAGTTGACAACTTAAATGTACTAAAAAATATAAATCAAAAGAAAATAATATTATTAGAGTTGATTAATTTGGTGAAAAACTGCAATCCTAGATTTCTTTTATTGTTAAACTTTTTTCTTTAACTTGTTCCAACCAACGATTGTTTTGGATAAAATTAGAGAGAAATAATTTTAGTACTCAACAAACTATAGTAAAAAATCTCCGTAGGAATGATACTTTACTTATAAATCTTATTATTTGTGACCGTGTATGCTTGCACGTTTTATGTTCTCCAAAAGAGACAACACCTGTGAAGAAAAAATAGTACAAATACTAGTTATTATAGCATCAGATTGGAGCATACCATTCAAATTAATGTGTGATGCTGGTGGTTTTTATATTTGGGATATTTTGGATCATTGAAGGGAAAAATCACTTCATACCATTTATGTGATGAGTGCTCAAAAAGCACTAAAATAACCATGATTTTATGCACATTAATTGATTAATATATATATATATTTATATGTTTTATCATATATTTATATATATTTGTCTTTTTCGGAATCACGGGTATTTTTATTGTTTTTCAGGTATTTTGGCTTAAAAACGCAACTTAAAGACACAAAGAGGAATAGTGGAAGCAATACATCACAAATATATTAATAAATAAATGGGGAAAGGTCAACAAATATGGAAAAATTGGACAAAATGGGTCAAAAGGGTCAAAAATGTCAAAAGGGGAAAATCAAGCCAGCCGCTGGCCGCCTACCGCGAGCCTCCGCGTTGACGCCCAGACGCGCGACATCGCCAGAGCACAGACGGCGCGCGGGCAGATGCCCCACAAGGCGCGCCAGCTCTCTCCACCCTCCGCGCGCCGCGCGCGCGCTGCTCGTTTCTTCGCGCGCGCCTCACAAGGCCACTGCCTCACGCGCGCTTCGCAAGCGCCCAACCGCTCTCCCCGCGCGCCCAACGCCTTTTCGCCCCATTTTTCACGTGCAAATGGCCCGTGACGATCTTGGCGTCATTAATGACATCAGCAATTCCAATACGCACTTTTACATTTTTAAATATTTTTTTAACATTTTTTTACTCATTTTTTCTCTCCATCCTCACCTATAAATACCCCCCTTCCCTTCACTTCAAAACACACCTTCAAAACACACTTCTCTCTTCTTTCTTTCTCTCTTTTCTTAGATTTTTAAGTTTTTTTTAGTTTTTCTTAGTTTTTAGTTAATTTCTCTTAGTTTTAGAGTTCTTCCCTTTTTGGGAAGAACTAGTTATGTTTTTGTAATTTATTAGCTTTTTGATTCAATAAAACGGGAGTGCAAATTCCATTGGAGGTTTTCCAAAGAACTAGAATAGCATCAAGTTCAGAAGGATTTTATTTTCTTTACGCTTATTTTTTATGCTTTATTCTTACATGTTATATTTAATTTGTCGTGATTAAATTTAACTCACAATGTTTATAAACATGATGTAATAATAACGCTGTTATGCTTCACGAAATATTAAATAGGTAAAAATCCCTAAAATGAATTGATTTTATTTTTATTCAAGATTTTATATTAAGAATGTTAGAGAGAAATATATTATTTTTCATTACAAACTTAAATCAAAATTAGATTTTAAGGTTTAGTTATCCCAGGTCGATTTAGAGTAGTGCTCTTTATTTGTTGGTACAATCGCCTTGTGAGCTGAGTGAAGCTCTATTTCAAAAGTTTTTATAAGAATTATTATCCTAAAAATGTATTGACAACATGTTTTCGATGGTTTTAAAACTTGAAAGTTAGTACTCGGATAACTAAATTCTGGTTTAATTTGGACACCTTGAATAAAGTTTAAACGTTTCTAACCCACCAAAGGTGGCATTTAAATGGTTCATTTTCAATCTCTTAGAAAAAGGAATTAATTTAATTAACCAAATTAGTTATCAACCCCACCCATAGGTGTTAATTGATTTGTTTAGCTTAACAAAGAATATCTAACTCCACCAAAGGTGGTATTCATACAAAAAAGAGAATCAATAAATATCAATTCATATCTTTAATAACCTAAATAATATGCAAAGATAATTAACTTAATTATTATATCCATAAATACTCCATGCTTTAACAGATAAAATTGCATAAATGTTTATTGAATCTATGTTTATTTTTATGTTAATAGATTAAAAACACAAAACCCAAAATATCGTGACAGATGTTTAGATTTAATTTCGTTTTTAAAAGTTTGAATAATAAATTAAAAACCACATACATTCCTTCCTTAGATCGACCTTGGGAAAAGTATACTTATCATTTTCTACTAAATGATTCGTGCACTTCATGGTAGTTTTATAAATACATAAAACCAAAGTAACGAAGTGATCTACACGCTTCTGCTCGCTTGATCAAGTTTTCGCCATTGGCCGGAAGGAATAAGTGCTTTTAAATTATTTAACAAAATTTTAAAAACTTTTGTGTTGTAAATAATTGTGATTTTTTATTTTGATAAAAACAAAATATATTAATTTTTTTTGTTGTTTGTGAATAGTAAAATAAAAACAAAAATTAAAAAAAAATTAAAATAAAATTAAAAAAATTTAAAAAAATTTAAAAAAATTGAAAAAAATTAAAAAAATTTAAAAAAATTAAAAAAAAATTTAAAAAAAATTAAAAAAAAAATTGAAAAAAAAATTAAAAATAAATAAATAAAAAAAAACTTAAATAAATTTAAAAAAATAAAAAATAAAATAAAAAATAAAAATAAAAATAAAAATAATAAAAATAATAAAAATAATAAAAAATAATAAAAAATAATAAAAAAATAATAAAAAATAATAAAAAATAAAAAAATAGAAAAATAAAAACTTAATTTTTCATTTTCATTTAATTTTTTTTGAATCTTAATTTTATTTTTTTTTTAAATAAAAAAATTAATTTTTTTTACTTTTTTCAATTTTATTTTATTTTATTTTCCCTTTTTTTTAATTTTATTTTATTTTATGTATTTTACCTTTATTTTTTTCTTTAACCTGCTTTTTTCTCTCTTAATTTTCATTTAACTTGATTAACTTAGGTTTTTACTAACTTAATTAACTTAGCTTTTTAATTAACTTAGATTTTCATTAACTTAATTAACTTAAATTTTTATTAACTTAATTAACTTAGATTTTTACTTAAATTAACTTAATTAACTTAACTTTATTAATTTAGATTTTACTTAACTTAATTAACTTAGATTTTTACTTAACTTAATTAACTTAGTTTTTTTTTCACTTAACTTAATTAACATAGATTTTCATTAACATAATTAACTTACATTTTCATTAACTTAATTAACTTAGATTTTTATTTAAATTAACTTAATTAACTTAGCTTTTTAATTAACTTAGATTTTTACTTCACTTAACTTAATTAACTTAGAGTTTCATTAACTTAATTAACTTAAATTTTTACTTAACTTAACTTAATTAACTTAATTTTAATAGCATGAAAAGTAAAGATCAAAGGGAGTTCTCTAGAGACTAGTTCTCGAAGCCTTTGGCCACTAGTCTTTCCCTGGAACGTTGTTCGCTCTGTGAGGATGGTTTTAAGACCCTTTGCACCACCATTCTTTCCTGGGAGCACTCTTGGTTAATACCGATTATGTTATTTTAACTTAGATATTATACTTAAAAAAAACAAAAAACAAAAAAAAAAAACCAAAAAAAAAAAAAATCTGAAACTATCTCCAAAATTTTAAAAGTTTTAATTACAATCTAAGGAGTTAGTTGTTTTGATTGATCTAGGTACAATTGTGTTTTGATGCCTTTAAATTATTTGATTTGTATTTAGACGTGGATGATCTGAACTCACAAGCATGTCCCTAGTTTTAAGTACGTAAAAATTTGAAAATACATAGGACATGACCGAAACAAGATAGGTAGACAACCTTGTCTTACTTGTAGGTTTGATTGACTCAATGATTTAGGGGACATTGAGTTTACATAAAAGGCAATCCCTCAAGTTACGCCTTGCTAAGACAAGTTAACTAAGCTACTGATCGAGGCAACCCATCATTTTAGGTAATTTTTTGTTATTTGTTTTAATTTTATTGTTTATTTTAGTTTAATTATATGTGAATAATTTTTAAATTGTTAAAACTAAAAATATTTGTTGAGTTGTTAAGTTCACAAAGAATCTCTGTATACACTTTAATGATTAATATGATGAATGTACCGCATTTCTCCATTACTACTTACACATTCTCAAGAAATAGGTAATCTTTCTTTCTTTTCTCTTTATCTTTAATTTACGCTATATTGTTACATTGAGGACAATGTAAGTTCTAGGTGGGGTGGTGAAAAGTTACCATGCTTAATTAGAAAAGAAAAAAAGATTTAACAATTTAAAAATTAAAAAAAATATTATTAATTTTTTTCTTTTTATGTTCACATCTTCATTTTTTGTGTTTGGTTTTATTTTTGTTTTGTGTGATTTAGTAATTTTGGAATTAAAAAAAAAAAAAAAGTTCTCCCAAAAATTTATCATTTCTTTAAATCAAATTTAAGTAAATAGTTAAGTCTTTTGTACTGATAGATTAATTTTGAAAACATATCATGAAATATTATGTAATTATTTTTGATAATTAGTTAATTTTTGTCATAACTAGTATTTCTTGATAAGATGTAGAAATTATATTAAACCCAAAATCGGTATTTATGAATTTGTTTTAGTGGAGACTACCTTTGTGAGATATAATTTGAGCCTAATTTCCTTTATTCAGAGTGAAATATATATTTTTTTCTACTCCAAACACATTTCTTATTTCTTCAAATTCTTAGATGATCTCTATAGGCATTAATATTGAATGTATGAATTTTTTCTCATCTTAATAGAGTGTCGTATATTTTTTTTTATTATTTTTGCTTAGATTAAATGATTTGAGTAGAAATTGATAGTATATGCTTTTATCTCATTCGTACGATCAAGTTACAAAAAAAAGAGACATATCTCGGGTTACCTAAACCAGGATCAAACAAAAAAGCCACAAAATTAACCATTCACCAAAATCCTAAAAAAAATGTACAATCTATACATGGGTTGACTCTCTAAAAAAAATGATATATATTGAAAAGTATCTTCAGAAAAAAATAGAGAGAGAAAGAATATATAGTATAATCTACATACTATGACCCACATTGCCTACAAAATTGTGAGTAAAGGCTAATTACAACGCAAAGATATAGGAAGTAATTCCCTAAAAAGTCATTGCACTTTCTTCATTTGTAAAAGGCATATATCTTGAAATTTTTTCTTAATGAGTTTGATTTATGCATGAAAATAATTTTTATATATGATATCTTTATAATTTATACATTTGATTCCTTCCATGAGATCAACGTCAAAATAACACTTTGAGCCTTTCTTCTTTATACATATGCGAACATATTAGTTCATTTCTATACATCAACTCTTTCGCATATAAATTAGTATGAGTGTTTGAACCCATAGGATTCAGTGTTTTGAGAGTATTGACTTGTGAGGAATAGAGTCGAAGCGAATTCGGATTTATGACACTGAAATTGGGTGAAATTAAATTGATACATTTTTGATATGAAATATGAAAATGATTTCCGACTAATTATTATAATAAATCATGATTGTTTAAAAAGATTAAAATAACTTATGCTTGAGATTTTAATTATGATCTTAAAGGAGATTAAAAATTATGAGACATTTTTGTGATATGTTGTTTTCTTTTATTCTTAAACGTTAATTTTTGATTTTGTTGTAATTTTAGTTTTTAAGTTGATTGTTGTTATTATTTCTTTTAATTTTTACATTTAGTTCAATGTTTGTGGGTATCATTACTTTGAAAACCCTCACGAGACTCAAACTCGTCCACTGTGGCAACCTAGTGGTTTAAAGGCTTGTTGCATAGGCTAAATGCAACCGTGTCAATCTACGGAAGTGATTTAGGATAGTTTAATTTTTAGTTTTTATCGCTTCTCTTGCTAAGGGACTAGCAAGGTTCTGGTTGTGATGAGTGCTCAAAAAGCACTAAAATAACCATGATTTTATGCACATTAATTGATTAATATATATATATATTTATATGTTTTATCATATATTTATATATATTTGTCTTTTTCGAATCACGGGTATTTTTTATTGTTTTTCGTATTTTGGCTTAAAAACGCAACTTAAAGACACAAAGAGGAATACCGGAAGCAATACATCACAAATATATTAATAAATAAATGGGGAAAGGTCAACAAATATGGAAAAATTGGACAAAATGGGTCAAAGGGTCAAAAATGTCAAAGGGGAAAATCACACACAAGGGCCGCCCTTTACTTCACTACAAGTTGAAAGCTCACAGAAGACGCGCGTACATGCACGTCGCGCGCCCTGCTGCTCCTCCCCCTGCGCCCTAACGCCTTTTCGCCCCATTTTTCACGTGCGGCCCGGATGACGTCGACGTCATTAATGACATCAAGAATTCCAATACGCCTTTTACATTTTAAATATTTTTTAACATTGTTTTACTCATTTTTTTCTCTCCATCAGCACCTATAAATGCGCCCCTTCGCTTCACTTCAAACACACCTTCAAAACACACTTCTGTCTTCTTTCTTTCTCTGTTTTCTTAGATTTTTAAGTTTTTTTTACTTTTTGTTACTTTTTAGTTAATTTCTCTTAGTTTTAGAGTTCTTCTCTTTTGGGGAAGAACTAGTTATGTTTTTGTAATTTATTAGCTTTTGATTCAATAAATGGCAGTGCAAATTCCGCTGGAGGTTTTCCAAAGAACGGAATAGCATCGAAGTTCTCAGAAGGATTTTATTTTCTTTTACGCTTATTTTTTATGCTTTATTCTTACATGTTATATTTAATTTGTCCGTGATTAAATTTAACTCTCATTGGCCGCTTATAAACATGATGTAATAATAACGTTGTTATGCATGTAAATATTAAATAGGTAAAAATCCCTAAAATGAATTAATTTTATTTTTATTCAAGATTTTATATTAAGAATGTTAGAGAGAAATATATTATTTTTCATTACAAACTTAAATCCGAAAATTAGATTTTAAGGTTTAGTTATCCTGTCTCGATTTAGAGTAGTGCTCTTTTATTTGTTGGTACAATCGCCTGGTAGTTAGAGTGAAGCTCTATTTCAAAAGTTTTTATAAGAATTATTATCCGAAAATGTATTGACAACATGTTTTCGTAGTGGTTTTAAAACTTGAAAGTTAGTACTGATAACTAAATTCTTAGGTTTAATTTGGACACCTTGAATAAAGTTTAAATCGTTTAACCCCACCAAAGGGGTCATTTAAATGGTTCATTTTCAATCTCTTAGAAAAGGTAATTAATTTAATTAACCAATTTAGTTATCATCCCCACCCATACGTGTTAATTGATTTGTTTAGTTAACAAAGAATATCTAACCCCACCAAAGGTGGTATTCATACAAAAAAGAGAGAATCAATAAATATCAATTCATATCTTTAATAACCTAAATAATATGAGCAAGCATAATTAACTTAATTATTATATCCATAAATACTCCACCTTTGCTTTAACAGATAAAATTTGCATAAATGTTTATTGAATCTATGTTTATTTTTATGTTAATAGATTAAAACACAAAACCCAAAATATCGTGACAGATGTTTAGGATTTAATTCGTTTAAAAGTTTGAATAATAAATTAAAAACCACATACATTCCTTCCTTAGATCGACCTTGGGAGTATACTTATCATTTTCTACGAAATGATTCGTGCACTTGCGAGAGTTTTATAAATACATAAAACCAAAGTAACGGGCAGGATCGGCGACGTCGGTTCTGCCCCGATCATTATACTATCAAGATCTTAGGCGATGCATAAATGAACTATGCTACCATAGAAAAGGAACTTCTAGCAATTGTCTTTTTTTTTCGAAAGGGTCGAATTAGTGAGAACTAAAGCCATCATCCACAAAGATCATTTGGCCATTAAATATCTTATGACAATGAAATAGGCCAAATCTAGGTTCATACAATGGGTATGAATTTTGCAAGAATTTGATTTAGTGATCGAGGATTAAAAGGAAATCGAGAACTTAGTGGCAAATCACCTCTTAAGGTTAGAAAAAAATAGCCAAAATAGAGGATATTGAAGTTCTTGTAGACTCTTTTTTGGATGAACAACTCTTATCTATAGTACAAATAGATATCTCATGGTTTAAAGATAAAGCCAATTACATTGTTGCCAATATCATTCTTGAAGAAGTAACATGGCAACAAAAGAATAAATTCTTTCATAATACAAAATCATAGTTTTATAATGATCCTTATTTGTTCGAAGAAGCAATGATGGTATGTTATGAAGATGTATCCTTTATGAGGAGGTTGAAAGTGTGCTACACCATGGCCATAGTTCATGGTATGGAGGCCATGTTGGGAGAACAAGAACAACATCTAAGGTAATAAAATATGATTTCTTTTGGAATACTATTTTTAGAGATGATTTCTTATATGTTAAACTGTGATAGGTGCCAAAAAATGGTTAACATCTCTTGGTGTTGAATTATTTGATGAATGATGCATTGACTTTATTGGACTATTCTTTGGTAAACAATAAATATTAGTGGCTACAGATTATGTCTTCAAGTGGGTAGAAGCCATTTCTAGGTCTAAATTTGATTCCAAAGTTGTTCTAAAGTTCCTAAAGAAAAATATTTTTACTAGATTTCAAACCCCTAGAATAATTATTAGTGGTGGAGGAAGTCTATTTTCCATCAAAGCTTTCATTTCAATACTAGCTAGGTATGTAGTGAAGCATAAAGTATGTACCCCTATCATCCCCAAAGAAGTGATCAAGTGGAAGTCTCAAATAGAGAAATGAATAGAATCTTGAAAAATATGGTGAGAAACTCTATAAAGGATTGATTAGTAAGGCTAGATGATGTTTTATGGGTATATCGAACTACATTTAAGACATCAACTGGCATAACTCCTTATAGGTTGATATTTGGAAAAGCTTGTATGCTATCAGTAGAGTTGGAGAATAAAGCCTATTGGACTTTGAAAAATTTGAATATGGCATTGAAGGCCACTAGTGGTAATAGAATGCTTCAATTGGACAAACTTGATGATTTACAATTTCTTGCCTATAAAAATGCTAAATTGTACAAGGAAAAGGCAAAATATTGGCATGACAAAAGGATTTCAGACCATCATTTTGAATAGTGACAAAAAATATTTCTATTTAATTTAAGACTCAAGAAGTAGAGAATAATGGCACAATTCTTGAAAAACTTTGTTGATCATGCATGTCACGCTACTCTTAAAAGGAGATTTCTTTATCTTTCACTACTTTAATTTAATATTTTCACAATGTGGAAATGTATATCTCAAGTATGGGATAGGAAACTTCATTCTTTACTTTGGTTATTAGTTTATTATCTTCATTTTAGTTAGTATATTTAGTTTGCTATTTATCTTTAATTTTTAGGATGTTTTATTTTTAGATACGGGTAGAAATTGATGAATATATTGAAACCAAATGCAAGTATACTTGACATGAAATAAACTAACCCAATGATAGAACTAGTTGTCCTGGATATGATAATGAATCTAACATGTAACTATAGAGATGATTACATTAACCATATGGTATGCTTGTTTTTAATTGAATAATACATTATACATTAACAATACAAATGATTGATTGTTTGATATGCTTATTTGAAAAATACTTGGTGTGAGGCAATATGGCCTTTTTTACCGCATTTATAACATTTAAACTCTTTTATAAGGTTTTGTAATAGTTAAACATTTAAACTATTTTTAAAGGGTTTATTATAAGATTTTGATTCCTTATTAAAATTTCTTTTATAAGGTTTTTTTTATAGAAATTCATTCTTCTTTCAAAGAATGGTTTTTTGGGCTTTGAAAATGTCTTGTAAGGTTTTTTAATAGTTTTACTGCAATTTCCACCACATGTTTGATCAATAGAGAAGCTGTTATCAAATTATTTGCAGAATGATCCAATTTCTCTTTTGGAGAGTTTGAGCTCCAATTTCATTTGTTTTTGGATTTTCAAATCTTGACAAATCTGAAGACCCTATTTTTTATCAAGCTAATCAATTCACCATAGGTTAATTGATCATAAGGAATAATATGATTTCCATATAGCTTGCGGATTTTGTTTCTACATTCTAATATAAGAAAGGAGGAAGTCTTGCTAGGAACTTCTCTTTCCAGAATTGTTATGTAGGGTCATCTCTTAACATAACTCTGCTTAGAAATATATTTTTGTAATTTTGAAAATCACTCATCTTCATACATTTTATGTTAGAAAAAAGATCAGTGTTTTTATCTTTTACATAGGATGAATCTCCCATAAAATGATGTGATATTGTGAAGAGTAATGCGGAGACTGCATTTTGAATTGTAGCTCCATATTAATCAAGTATGGGTTCCCTACGCTCACAAGTCAATATCACATTGAAGATATCTAACTATTGTTGTCTTGAAAGATGATGATCCCACCATTCTTTCAGTTGGCCTGAGAAGCCAACTATTAATAATTCAACATTTTTTTATCAATTGTACCAATTTGTGTTTTATAAGAATTTTACACCATTATCATCTTCTTCAAGAAATGTAATATCTCTTGTTCAATCATTCCATCTATGTTCCCAACATAAATAGATGACGCGTTATATTTTCGCTGGCTAACCTGGCTAGGTTGAGTACCTATGGTGTATAGGTACCTATCTGGATTAGGTTCTTGCCATTATACTTTTTGGATTTGAGGAGTTGGCTTAGAAAGGGTTTCCTGGGAACTATCCTCATTAGAAGTAATAGGTTCTAGTTTACTAAGAACACTAAGATCCTGTGTTGGAGTTTTGGTTGGGTTTAGAGTCAGTGGAGACTTAGGTACAATTAAACATGGTTTTGTGTTTGAAGCTTGGTATTCTAATTGGAGCTTAAGGGTATTACTCCATTTTTGAAAATTTTCAAACTTAGATGATATTTCTTTCTAGGCTGGTTGGAGACCTAGAAGGGTTTAAAGATAGGGTTTTGAAATTTACTATCTATGGCTTGGTATGAGGTAAAGGGAAGATCAGTCTTTTGATTCTTCTCTCTCCTAGTAAGTTATTTACCTAAAGTGTTTAGGATAATATTCATAAAGTTGTTTTGGGTAACTATGTTTTTGAGGTTAACTACTTGGTTCTCTTGAGGGTTCTTAAGAGGGAAGACTTGTACCTTATTATTCGCATAAGGAAAGGTAATAGGTCTCAACGGAGGATGTTCAGCCTCTATTGATCCATCTGAGGTTTCCAAAATGGATGTTTTATTTTTGGTGTTGACCATGTTAATTGAATTAATTGGTTCAACTAGTTTTAGGTTCTTATAATCATCATTTAATAACCTATCGAAATCTTCTAGTATGATTTCCTGGGTATTAATTTCTAAAAAAGGAATTGTTTTGTGTTGTGGAACTATAGCTATAGGATCAGGTATTGTGTCTATTGGTTCTATTATAATGTAAATTGGTTGAGGATCAACTATAGGTTCAATGTTTATAGAGTTTCTATGTTAATTAAGTTAGGGTTATCTATAGAGACTGGGAATGTTTTAACTATGCTAACTATTTTAGGGTTAACTATAGTATTTGATAATTTTTCTATAAGTATTGAAGCAATATTTGATTTAATTTTGAGAGGGAAAGGTTGTCCTTTGGTTTCCCAATAGATTTTAAACCATTAAAAAAATAATATTTTTTGTTGGTGTTCTAGAACAAACCTAGCATGTTTTCTAAAGATATTGGCTCTAGCACTCTCTAAGTATGTTTTGAAAAACCATTTTTTAATATTTTTATTACGGGGAGCATCTATATCTAGATGTAGGATTTTTATGTCTAAATATTTTTGCTCTATTGTTAAGACATTTAACTCATTGGTCCTAGCTAGTATGCTTGGAGCTTGGGACTGAGTTGGTGATAAAGGAGGAGATAATTGAGGTGAATCGCTCATCTCAAAAGTTTTTTCAACAGTGTAGACTGGTTTTGGTACTAGTGTACTAAAGTCTACTACTATAAGTTTTGCCCTAGGTATATCTGAGGTAGATGACATAGGTGTGGCTTTGAGTGGTAAATCTATAGATGAAAATTCAAAGATACTAGAAGAGTATCTCAAGCTGGTAGACCTATCAAAACTAAGTTCGACACTATCATCTTTATAAGATATTATTTCCCTAAGCTCTGTATTTTGGACAGGTTCTAAGGTTTGATAAGATTAAGACTCTGGCTGAGTCATACCTTCAAGGAGCCACCTATTTGGAAATGCTAATTGACTCTAAGAAATGGGTTTGGGAATTGTTATATTAGACCTAGATAGATCTGTTTGTAGGAGAATGGTTTCTCCCTTTTTTGATTGTTGGATGTGTCTAGTATACCAAGCATACATTATAGCTTTATAATGAACCCTATAAATTAAGGCTATCGAAATTGCTCCTGGTAATATCCTAGAGTTATGGGTTTGGATTTGTAATGTAAGTGACTTTAATATATGTGGATCATTTAAGGAAACTAAGAAATTAGGAAAACAATCAAAGGATACGGGTCCTAATCCGAGGCTCCTTTTAACTGTTCCTAATAAAGAATCCTTGAAATCTATAAGTCTAGCGTCCTTAAGAACAACTAGAATTGTTGATAAAAACCATCTCTGGTTAAAGGTCTTAGTCCAACTTGAACTAATCCAATATGAACATATTTGAAACCTTTTTCAAATTTTTTTTGTAATGATGCCTTTGAAAATAATTGAATAGTTTCAAAAGGTGAAGAAAGTTGGATGTTCCTTTCATTAGTTTTAATGATGTAATCAGTTTTAAAAAGATTCATCTTTGATTTGTAAATTTGATCTCTATTAAACTTTGGGGTCTTCCAATAATCAATTAATTTTGAAAAAAATTCAATAGTGAATTCGTTACTATTGATGATATTTTGTCCTTCGAAGAGGAAGATGATGATTTTGATAATGCAGGAGAAGATGCAAGAAAGTTTTAATTAGACATATTTAAAACAAAATAAAATGTTTGTAAAATATGACGAGAAACTAATCATCAATATAATATCTTTAAATATTAAACAAGAATCTTAATCTTTAAAATTACTGTCTACTACTAACTATCAAGATACATGTATTACAAACATGTGATTAAGTCATGGAAATATGCTAAGTTATGATATATGAAACATTTAACATGCATTTCTTGTTCTATCTTTTCGTATAATATGTATGACCTTCTTCAACTTATACTAAAATAGGTCGTTTACTAAACCTCCGGTAGGTATAAGGTATTATTGCCCTTCAAGTGCCAACACATGGCTAACAATGGGACTTACAACCCTTTGTCTAGATCGAATGCATAAATGCGAAAACCTTACTCATTATCATATAAGTAAATCACAAAGTCATATATATTATTATCCAAGGTTCAAATAATACTTAAGAATGTTAACTAAAAACATGTATTAAAACAACTTAGAACACCCCCTTGGCTCTAATACCATAAATGCACCAAGGATATGTGGAGTTAATAGCAGAGGTAATACTAAACAAGAAGATTACATATTTAACAAACAAACATACTATATTGATTGACTAGGCGGCTTAGCCAACCATATTAATTTACAAACAATATAAGTTTAAATAAAATAAACAAACTTAAACAAAATAAATCTTAAACTTAATTATAAAACAAGGTTACAAAATTAAACTATTATCAGAGAGGATTGAAGAGTATGGAAGTGATGGGTAAAATGAGTGGTTGGAAAAGAGATCCATCTTTCTGAAAATGAGATCGTCTTTTATAACTGAGTGATGTACTGTGTGGAGATGTTGTTACTATTCAATGAATAGTTCTTTGTCTATCACTTGATACTGTTGGGAGTTGACTACTGTGCTGTGAACAGTAATTTGCATGCCACCAGGTACTATTAGAGATACCTCTCTGTGCTATGAATAGTGATTATTGTGACATTCCAGACATGTTAATACTATTTGATGAATAGTGCTTTGTCGGCACCATTTGGATGAAATGAACAGTGCTTTGTCAGCACTATTTGTAGCTTTTTCTTCTTGTATGAAAACAATAGTAATTACTTCTGAAGACTCTGATGGGCCGTTGCATGGGCTTGTTGGTGATGGACCAGTTGATGGTAGGCCGTTGTATGGGGCTTTACAACCTAAATGAGCTTTTAACCCTCTAATAAATGTAATGGACTCACAGGTCCAAATTAATATGGACTCGTAGGCCCAAGTAGTAAATGAACACGCAGGCCCAAAGTAATAATAAATGAACTCGTAGGCCCAAAGTAATTTGGACACACATACCCAATAAGTAAATGGGCTTATAGGCCCATTGATATTTTATGGATGGGCTTTGCCAGTCTAAAATAGGATATCTTCATTAGTTGTTTCTAAGTTTATTAGATCAATTGATGAAGGTTTGGATGATGGTGACACTATTTCATCAGGTGATTGAGTCTCATCTTAATCTTCTTCTTCTTTTTTCTTTACTCCAGAAGTTTGGCCAGAAGATCATTGTGATAATTTCTTAATAATTTCAAGAAGTTCCTCCCAGGTTTTTTCTTGAGAAATTAAGGCATATATGTGTGCCTTCTATGCTAATAGAAGTGAAGATGCTTGGAGTTCCTTAAATTGGGGTTCTCGATAACCCTTTTGTAGAAGTCATTTTTTAAAAGCTAGTTGTAATAGAGTTTTGGGGATCGTAAATGACGACCACCATTTCATTTGAAATGAATGGGTAATAGTAATTACCTCAGATGTAATAGGTTTTAAGACCCATTGACAGACACAAGGAAGATATAATTTTGAACAAAATATACACTGAGGAAGGAATCTAGCTTCCTTTGATGAAGGTTTGTAATGCTTCTGAAATTATTCATAACTTTCCTTTACATTAGAAATAAGAATAGAATGAAAGTTTATGAATAATTTTCACCATTCCGAAAACCAAGATGGAAATTGGGACGGATTAATGGATTTGTTAACAAAGAAAAATTACCAAGAATGTTGGTTATCTTTGTTTTGGATAAGGAATGCATTGAACCATGCTTGGTAATAATTCCAATAATTGTATGTTGTACAATGTGGGAGGGAAGATGTGCTACTGACCAGAAATGACAGTGGTTTGGAAAGATCATTTCCCCAGTCTATCGGAGATATGATTTTATGAAGTTTTTCTATTAAAAACTACATTTTTGATGATTTTGGATAAAGGATGTGTTTGAATTCAACACTACCAGTAATTTCCAGAATACTTTGATAGTATTGTGGTATTTTTGAATGGAAAAAAGGTGAGTAAAAGAAACCTTTTCCAAATAATTTTTTAGTTGCTAAATAGGGATTCTGATCATAAATCCCTTTACAACAATTGTAACTATCTGAGTTTGTTGTTTTTGAAAATACTCAAAAGTTGGTTTTGAAATAGATTCGGTAATAACTTCCCTTGTTCCCTTTTGGGGAAAATAAGTAGAGGTTGTCATCCTCCTTTCTGGAATAGAAACTATTCCATTGATCCTTTTGAAATTATTTTTAATTTGGAAGGCGTTGCTTCCTTTTATTTACCTTTGGAGGCTGGGGCCTCTATTTTGGAAAGTATGAATGGTGCATCTACACATGGAATGCTAGCATAGGTTGCCTATAATGCCTCTGAATCCTGTGATTATTTGAGGTTTAATATCCATTCTTGGACCCGTTGATACAGAACTTTGTCTAATAGGGATAGTTCTGGTGATGATTCTTCCAATGATGATGGTTCTGCTTCTACAGGTTTGGTTTGGGCCACTTAGAACCAAGTGATAACTGGTTTTGCTGATGAGATGTTGGTAATAGAAGGGTTAAGAGGTGGTTCCCTTTTCTTCTTTTATTTTTTCTTTCTCCTTATTGTTAAACCTTTTTTGGAGAAACTCTCTTATTAGAAAGTCTAGTAATGAATTGTTTTCTCCTCTGATAAACTCAATATCAAATCAAAAACATTTAATAATGCTTGCCATCTAGAAAAAAATTGTTTTGATGCAATATTTTTAACATCTTTTAATAAAATTTCTTTGACAGATTTACGATCAATTCTTAATAAAAATCTTTGATTTGATAAATCTGATTGAAACTTTGAAATACAAAGTACTATTGCTAATACTTCTTTTTTGACTATGGAATACTTCTTTTGACAATCATTCCAATGGCCAAGGACAAACTAAATGATAAGTTCTTTATCTTCTTTGACTTGTTTTAATATCCCACTATAGCCAAGTTCACTGGCATCCATTTCTACTATCTTGGGAAATGTTGGATCTGCAAGATATATACAAGGAATGTTTTGAACTTGTGCTTTTATTCTTTGCACAATTTTGGTATGCTCTTCTATCCATGGCTCAGGTTATATATATAAATATATATATATATATAACCTCAGTCACCCACTTAGCCTAATTGGTGCTATCTATGTATTTAAACCACATTTGAACTAGCCCAAAATGCATTACCCTTATCGTAAAACCTTTAGCTTATGAATATGTGAAATAATGTGTAATGTTAAAAGAATTAGATGAAATATGATGCATTCAAAAATAAAAGAATAAATTAAATATAAAAGTAAACTCTCAACACCACTTTCCCCATGAAAAGATAATAAATAAATTTAAAAATAAGTTTGGGCTATTGATTTGCAATGAAAAAGACAAAGAAATGATATGTGGAAAGAAAGAAAGAAAAAAAAAGAATGTAGTAAGTTATTGAAGAAAAGCTCAATTGTATGATAATGATAAGTAAGCTAAGGTGTGGATTTTAGCCTAATTATTCTTACTTATCTACCATCACCTAAGCCTAAGTATACGAGTTTTAAGTCTATTTGATCTTAAACTACATACATATTCTACATTAGTGGAGAGGTACATGAAAAGTGGACTTGTGAAACATGTTAAGACTGTAATATAGTGGTATGCTCACACTACTACAATACATACATATGACCTCGGTTTTTAACTGTGACTGTAGGTATATGACCACGGTTATAAGAACTGAGGCTTAAGTGAGAGAGACTATAGACTATAACTTATGGCGTCTATTTTAAAATAACCGAGACCTTAGGATATGTCTATGGCGTCGATATTTCAATAACCGAGGCCATAGGTTATGTCTATAGCCTTAGTCTTTCTATAACCGAGACCATAGGATATGTCTATGGCCTCGATCTTTCAATAATTGAGGCCATAGGGTATGTCTTTGGCCTCGGTTTTTATAAGACAGAGGTCATAGATATATTCTATGGCCATAAATAAAAATACAATTATTAATTACAACTTAAAAGTCAATATAAATTACAATAAATTTATTAATTATAATATTAAAAATCATATTATATTAAAATTAAAAGTACAATTATATTTGAGAGTTTATTACACACTAAAACATAATAAAATCTTACTCTTACAAACTAACTTTTACCATTACAAACTAACTTTTTACCATTACAAGCATTTATAAGTGTACTTCAAATCAATATAATCAAGTCCACAACGACTTCAACATAAGTGTAAAGAAAAGGCAAATACTATAGGTGCTGCTACTACATTGACGTGTTGTACTAGTGATGGTGTATTAGGGTGCTCCACTGGTGATGGTGCATTGGGGTGCTACATTGGTGCTGATGCATTGGGGTGCTGCGATGGTGATGGTGTGTTGGGGTGCTATGCTAGTGCTGGTGCGCTAGGGTGATAGAGTGGTGTGCTAGGGTGATGGGGTGGTGCAATAGGGTGATAGGGTGGTGTGATAGGGTGATGGGGTGGTGCGATAGAGTGATAGGGTGGTGTACTAGGGTGATGGGGTGGTGCGCTGGTGTTGGTGCACTAGGGTGCAGCACTGGGATGGTACACTTGGGTGCTATATTGGTGATAGTGTGTTTGGGTGTTGTGCTAGTGTTGGTGTGTTGGGTGCTACATTGGGGTACTTGGGTGTTGTGGTGGGGTATTGCGCTGAGGTAATGCACTATTGCTACTGCACTGGTGTTGGTACACTGATACTGGTGTTGGTATGCTGGTGCAGACATCTGGTGCCTGGTACTAGTTAAAACATAACATAATTAGATATTACCAACCCACAGTATATGCCCTACCATACATGAATACTAAATAATATTATACATACCACTCTATTATCAGTAGCCACACAAGAAATAACAAACATTAATAGGAATGAGATGATGATCTCAAAAACAAAAGACTAAATATTGTGTACCTATTTGAGAGGAAATTTGCAAAAAAATAGCGAAAGTAATAGTGACAAGATGATTAAAGTGAGCATTAGAAATATGACCAACAGAGTAAATCATAAGCATTGCAATTAATCCCCAATTGACCAATTAATCATAAGCACAACTCCTAGAAATGATATGTTTCCATATATCATATTCACTACAATTGACCAATTATCAGAACTAATTAAGTTAAAACCAATTGCAAGAATCATCAACTCACATGCCCATTTAATATTACTAGTGCATTAACAAGTAGGTAGCCCTCCAACACCTACACAGACACAACACTAGGCATACCAGCACCAACAAACTACTGAAAAACCATAATCCCAACTCCATTAATTCCATTTGTTCCTTGATCTTTTAATTTGAACATACCTTTTGAATTATTAGGAACAAGTCCCATAAAATAACAAACCACCTACATATCAAATTACAGTTTTATGATCAGAAAAGACAATATCATTTTTAGAATCTTTCAGACAATATTGAATAGAATGATAAAAGAAAGAATCTTGTATATTACTTAAGTACTCAAGAATTTTCACAAGGTTCCTAAACCTAAAGGGTTTTGATACTTGCACACCTTGTCAAAAAACAGTGTTAGAAAAAAAATACATTTTAAGAACCAACACCAAGCCAAGCACCAGGCCAAGCACCAGGCACCAACACCAAAACCCGATACCAACACCAGGCACCAACACTAGGCATCAGTATAGCACAACACCAGCCCAAGCACCAGGCACCAGGCACCAACACTAACACCAGTAACGGGTACCAACACCAAGCCAAGCATTAGGCGACCCCACGTTTTACAAACAATACCAAACAACCTTCCCAACAAAATTTCATAACCCATCTAAGAAACATCCAGCATCAAAATTTCTCAACATAAGTAAGCCTTCAGGCAACTAGAAATAACCTCTATCGATCGAGATTTGGTACCAAGAGTCATTTATAATAAAAAATATTCATTAGGTTTGCTCATTCGAAATAGCAATAGCAATAGTAATAGAAATAGAAAAGATGAGTTGATGTTACCTGTAATGCTGATGAGGAGCTACTAGAAGCAAGGACAAGGGCTAAGAACCCCGCACGAGGATGGAGAATAGGGTTTGAGTAGAGAAAAGAAGTGGGAAACTCTCAAATGTAATATAATATTATTAATAAATATAGGATTTGAACAGAGGTAAGGAATGTCACGCTGAAATTGAACTCACCGAGTTCGGGTTAAAACTTGGGCATATTTAATGAACACTTTGTTTAGTAGCGTTTATTAGTAAAAAGATTCAAGCACTAGCCAAAAGACTACTATAGAAAGAGTGGAACAGAGGCTAGAACACGGCACGAGAGTGGAACAAAGGTTGGAACATTTGTGGAGATATGTGATAATATATAGGTAGGTTTAATTGAGCAAAGAATAAAACTAAAAAAAAAGATAAAATATTTTGGAAAAAAAGAGAGGAAAAAAGAAAAAAATTGATAAAAAATTTTGGTGTTTGGTGTAAAAGAGAGAAAATTGATAGGGTGTGTCTATGACCTAAGTTTTAAAATAACCGAGGTTATAAGGTATGTCTATGGTCTCGATTTTAAAATAATCGTGGTCATAGGGTATGTCTATGGGCTTAGTTTTTATAAAAACGAGGCCAAAACCCTATAGCCTCTGTTTTTTACAAAAACCAAGGCTAAATTTCCGAGACCATATGTATGTATGGTAGTAGTGTCATCTAAGTCTATCTTTTGATTACATTGAATGACATAATTTATAAGTCACACACAAATGAATTATTCCCTTAAAAACCATGCATACCCTTGTAGTAATGCTATGTTGATTGATAGCCATGTAAGATTCTTCATTATAGGTATGTAGAATCTTTGAGAGGAATAATTGTTTTCAAAATTGCATGTATCATAGGAGACATTTTTATGAATATTATACCCATATCTTGCAATTTAGTTATTTGGTTTAACATTTTTTTTTGTAATATGACAAACAAAAAGTTAAGTTTGAGAGTGTGATATCTCTTCAAAAACAGCATTATTAGCCACTTTAAGCTAATTGGCTTGTTTTGGGTATTTATTGTTAAGAAAACTTATCTTATGCTTAGTTAGGTTAATGTAGGTGAAGTGATAGGAAACGGAGCAAACGGACAATTTAGGATAAAAAAGGGCTTGATAGATCGAGCCATCTATTGATGGATCGAGAAAGGACTCCATCAATTGAGAAAGTATGGCATTATGCCACTAAATAGAATATAATTTTTAGATCAATTAAAAAGTGTATCAATCGATCGAGATGGAATAGATCGATTGAGATTTGATTGAGCATTCTTTATTTGAACGATAACATACCTAGATCGATCGAGCTAATGTCTCAATAGATTGAATGGAGCAAAAATTGATACATTAACCCCCTTTTTAACCTCCAACTTTCAATCTCAACTGTTAGATAGATGCCAATATGATCCTTGAACCAATTAGGCTAGCTAAGCACTATTGAGTGGTCACATACACAAACAATTCATAGAGAAACACAAAGATAGATAAACATAAAGATCTAAAGAAAAGTACTTAAAGCAAGGAAAGGAACTACACATCAGAGCAAGAATAGTAAGGAAATTGGAGAAGATTGAAGACAAAACTAGTATAAGTTAAGAGATTGATTGTATTTCTTTCTTCATCTTTTGCTAATTTCAATGTTCTTTTGCATTGAACTTATTATTTGATCAAGATGTGTAGAGACTAAATTTTATTATCTAGGATTTTTATGAACCCAATTTTCTACAATGTGAATTGATTGTTTTGTACCCATTGTGATTGTTATTTATTTCATATTATTTAATTTGATTTTCATGCTATTAATTGTTTAGCCAACAGTTAACCAATAGAGGGGATTAGATAGATTACATAAAAAAATTTGTTTAATTGTCCTAATTAAATAACATGGATGGTATTTTTATGTTGAGATGTACAATTCATGTGTATGAGATAGATAATTGTGAGCTAATATGTAATTTGATTATTTAATAAATGATACATAGTTTATTCGAGAGAGGAATTGCATGTTAGGCTAGATGCAATTGATTTTATGATTACTGTGACAATTATATGATGGATTCTTAGTGATTCACATGAGTAAGAAATTGGGGGATGAAGGGTCCTTGACCATTCTCTAATATTTGTCTACTAGTAGTTTGATAATTTTCTGTAATTTTATTTTCTAATGTCTAAATAGTATTAGTAATATTCAGCTCATGCTCAATCACAAAGTTATTAAACTCTTTGTGCGATTAACATTTGTACTTAGAAATATATTATATTACTTGCACTATCATACACTTGTTGTTCGCATGTCATTCTACAGCTTGGACATGCCTAGCTCAATGCTTAATTCGACACTGACCACGTACATGCACAATAAGATCATTCCACAAGTTTGATTTAACTAACTAGTGGCTAGCTTTATTGGGTTTAGGAATGTTTATATCAACCAGGTAAAGGGAATCTTAGCCTAACTTCAAAGGCCTCCTCGTGATAGGAAACAAATTGGTCAAGAGGGTCTTGGTAATCAAGGTTTGTATGAGTTGCTAGAATGAAAATTACATCATGAGGAAAGGAATACTTAGCTCATATCCTCTCCACATCCTTAAAATTCAACTAGTTGGGAGTTTGGGCACATTGAAAGTCATTTTCCTTGGTTTGGCATATCATAAGTTGCAATTTTTTGTGGAATTTGGACTGAATCTTCCTTTAAATTATGGGAACCTTGGGTAATCGAATGACATTTAAGTGAGAGGTAAAGGTGAGAAGTACTAATGCGGCTTCATGTACACTTGCTTGAGCTATATGTCACAATCTTAAATTTCAAATAGTGATCATGCGGTACTTAGCACGGTCCGTTGCACTAAGTCTGCCTTTCACCCGAATGAAACTCTCCAAAGAGACAAGAAAGAGAGTTTGTAAAGAATGCCTTGTACTGCTCTAGAGAGATTTTATCTTACAATTTCCTAAGATTTACCAAGATTGTTACAAATGAAGACCAATAGGTCTATTTATAGTATGGCTGCAAGCTTAAGGCTATACCACTTCTTTCTAGATCCTTCTAAGTCTAGAATGTACAAGATTGTTCTAGTTTTATCTACAACATGTCACAAGGTTCTAGGATCTTCTAGCCAACTCTAGAGTCTTCTAAGAGTGTCTAGTTCCTTCATGCTAGTTCTAGGATGTTCCGTAAGCTTCTAGAGACTTCCACATCCTTCATGAACCATCCAACTCTAGCTCTTTCTAGACATCTCTTGACCACTCTAGAACTTTCTCATGTAGAAATATCTAGATCCTTTAGGTAAGCACTATTTCTTTGAATTTTTAGGGACAATTTAAGCGGGACGTAACATTAAGTTAGCTTGTGTCATAGTGCACTTATCCGCTCACTCAGCCACACGAAAAAATTTAGAGCTACGTACAACCAAAAGACAAGAGTCTCTAATAGAAGTAGACTCGTAACTACAACAGGTTGCCAATAAGGAAACAAAATCTACAATAGAGGCACAAAATATTTTGGCTTGGGTTGATAATCCAAAAATACAAGAAGTGAAAGAAAAATGTTACTCAACTAAAGGAATTGTGGGGTAAGTTTCAGTCTATGATACCTATTTTCAAACTCTAATTTTTCCAATAGAAATTACTTACAAATTAATGAGATTTTTGAAATCCATTAGGGAATCCTTGACTAGTAAATGAGAAAGGCAACCCAAACAAAGAAGCTAATAGTGGAAAAAGTTACCTCAAATAGATTGGAAAAATCAAAGGATCAAGCTTGCGGCCTAAAAATCCAACAAGAACGGGCTACACTGCAATGATACGACCTAAAATGACATTATTATGGCCTGATTTTTCCCCACATGAATTGATATTCTCTCTAAGTGGAAGCTCTCTTGAAATTGTTAAAAGAATGGAATTTGGTCTCCCAATGTATATACCATAAATATATATAAAAAATAATAAATAATTACAGTAAAGTTTTCAATTATTAAATCGTATAACCTACATTGAAGAGACACAATGGGAACAGTAAGTGACATAGGAGAAGTTGATAAGTCATAACAGTCTAGGACATTGTGAAAATCGAAAGGATGCTATGGTCATGACTTACATATAAGGTCCTAGGTGAGTTATGTTAGCTATTCTTCCACTTTGGCATACACACTACCCTATGACCAACAGTAGGACTTACCTCACCTATGAGGCCAAGTAACCAAAGGCCCAACAAGTCATTTTGAATCAACCTATATTGTAACCTTTCATCGAGATTCTCTCAAAGAATTATCATTTTAATAAAAACCATATGCAAGACAAAAATACTATTCGCTATAAAAAAAATGGTACATCTGGAAATATTATTATTAAAAAAAAAACACTAGTACAAAACATTGGAGTGCTAAGCATGCTAATGAAAATGTTTTAATTTGTGCACCATCATTTTTTTAATCAAGATATTATGTTTGTCCACAATAATTTCAAGTAGGTAAGTTTTTCTGCACCCAAAAATAACTATACAAATATTCAATATTATTTTAGATATTTATTAATTATTTTGTTGGGCCACATTATTTTAGATAATTATTAGTTTCTCTTTATTTAGATCAAATCACTCTATTTCATAAAACACGAGATCAAGTTAATTACTTTGTTTGAAGTGAACCCGACTAGTAAAAATACATCTGGTGTTGAAAGATGGGGTTATATTTATATACTTATATTGAATATTTGTATGGTTAAATTTAGGTGCAAAAAATAGTTACAGGATCAGAATATGTTGATTAAAAAAATTGAAATTGTATAGGCTTACAAATTAAAACATTTTCATCAGCGTGTTTAGAAATCCAATGTTGTACTAGTGTTTTTTTATTAATAATTTTTTCGGGTCCTGATGTACCATTTTCATAGCAAATAATATTTTCGTCTTGCTATTGGTTTATATCAAAATGATAATTGTTTGAGAGAATCTCAATAAGGCGGTTGCAATGTACGAACTTATACTATATAAGCTCTAATCGAACTCATATTACACCGGAACTTATATTATATAAACAAAGGGTTCATCAAAACACAACAATTAATAAGGAGATTTTCGAGATATTAATAAGCTTTTATTAATCATCTCCTTTATAGTTTTATATGTTATAATGAGGATTCTAATAGAATCAATGTCTAAGAAATTTTAATCATATATATGGGCAATTCCAAACCATAGATTATAATTTAATTAATTTAATATCATAAATAATTTTAATTTTAATTTTAATTCTTAATTCTTTATTCTTTATGTGTTTAATTTTTAATTCTTGATGTGTTTAATTTTATGTTTAAATGTCAAAACTATGTAGGTTATGAATTAGAGTGTACAACTAGTTTGTTGCATGAATATGCTTATATCTAGTCTAATATTTTAGTACGTAAATACTAATATTTATAGTTAAAGTGGTACCTTGTGGTTTCTATCATAAGTAGGGTTGAATAACTATGTTAAATGTTAAACAATTTTTCTAATCTTGCCTAATCTAGTTATCATCTTTTTATATCTTAATGCATTGAATGAATTAAATATAATAAGCATATGTCTAGGTTGTTCAAGATTTAAGTTGGTTAATAAATGGATCTTAAATTAATTACACTGTAACAAAAGATGAAAAGTCTTAAATGGACCTAGAGAATGATTTTAAATTATAAAAGTGATTCAAAACTTAAAAAACTAATTTATATTCATTACATGTTTAATTAAATTGTTGGATAGTGATGATAATTGTCCTATGACATGTTTTGTGGGTATGCCAACCATTGTTCTTAAAATGCATCACTTTGCGTGACCACGTATACTTACATGTTCTCAATTATGTCCAAAAAAATCGCCATTACTAGGGATTGTTTTAACATTTTTTTTAATAATTATTAGCTTTTTTATTTTAGTTTTACTAACTTTCCTCATTCTTGACTCTCAGGTAACCTATGGATGCAACAAAAACACTATTATTACTTGAGATTAAGAGGTCCAATCAACCTAATGCAAGAGAACCCAAAGAAATCCATTATTTAAAGTGATTTTAAAATCCCAAAAAGAAGACACGGTAGTAGTTGTTCGAATTCTTAAAGAGTTAGCTATATCAGATTTATGCAGCAACCACTATGCATCATATATCTTAACCTGAAAGTAGGTTTTCAACATAAATCTGAACTAATACATTTGTTACCTACTTTTAGAGGTTTAGTTGGAGGAGCATCAATAAACACTTGAATGAATTCCATGTACTCTACTCCAGTATGAAACTAGTTGGGATCACAAAGGAACAAATATAACTTATGGCCTTGTCATTCTCACTTGCTAATAGTGCTAAGAGTTGCTATATTACATCTTTTCATGTACCATCACAAAATATGTTGATATGAAAAAATTTTATTTTAGAAAGGTACTTTTCAACCTCCAAGGTCACACTCATCGAAAAAGATATTTATTACATACAACAAATCAATGGGGAAACCTTATATGAATATTGGGAGAGATTCAAGAGGTTATGCCCTAGCTGCCCTTACCATAAAATTAGTGGATATCTTCTTAGCCGATATTTTTTTGAGGGAGTAATGCCTATGGAAAGAAGCATGGTAGATGCTACTAGTAAAAGAGCGTTGGTAAACAAAACCCCAACTGAGACAAGAAACTTAATTGCAACTATGGTTGTTAATTCTCAATAATTTGGAACTTGTAGTAATCCATGGGGAAGCTAAATGAGGTAATCTTTAAATCTTACAATGAGCATCAATTGAATAATCTTACTACTTTAGTGTATTGAGAAAACAAAATCTAGCGAGTTTTTGATACTATTACCAATTCCCCGACAATGGTCCCAAAAGCTTGATACATAAAATTATACGTACAAATTTTTTATGATTAATAAAATAGCTTACAAATGCACGAATTACTTATAGAAAATGATAAGTATACTTCCATGGTAGGTCAAAAGAGAAATCATGTTGTTTTTAAATAATTCAAAAAAAAAATTAAAAACAAAAATAGAACCCAAATATTTTGTCACAAAGTTTTGATTTGAAAATCTAAACTAATTACATAAAAATAAATATATGTTAAATAAACATTTAGGCCATTAAACAGTTATCATGCAGTGGAGAATAAATGAGATATATTATCTAATTAATTGTGTTTGCTTAATATTAAGTATGTTATTAAAAATATGAATTAAGATTATTAATTCTTTTATATATATACAAATAGAAGATTAATTAGGTCTACTATTTGCTATTAATTAAAACTACTCATCGTCTTCGATTTGGTCTAGCGGTTAATTTTAATTAAATTACACTTTTTTTCTAAGAGATTAATAAGCTATTTAATTGTTGCATTCGGTCGAGTCTATCAATTTAAACTCACATCAAGGTGTCTAATTTAGGTTTATAATTTAAGTATCTAAAAACTAACTTTCCAATTTTAAAATTACTATGAAGGATATATCGTCAATATATATTTTAATAATAATTTATTTAGAAATCCTTAATATAAAGCATGCCTCAAAATAGATTTAGACTGTAATTATCTAACATATGTGAGTATTACTCTAAATCAAAGTCAAATAATTAAATCCTAAAATTTAGCTCTCTTATATATTATAAAAATTATTTCATCAATATATTTTTCATTTATAAACTTTGTTTCATTCTCGATGAAGAAATAAAACTTAACTCATTTTATAAAATGCGTAGTTTAGTCCAATATTTTACAAGTATAACATCATTACCAGCATTCCATAGTATTTATTGCCAAATATGTATATTTTAATAAATTATCAATAAATTAAACATATAACTTGTAAAATAACATACATAGATAATCTTAAAAGAATATATTTAAATATACCTCATTGTTTTTGTTATGGAAAACCTCCAAATATAATTGCTAAGAGTATTTATTAAATTGAAAGTAAAACTATTACATAAACTAAATTTTGTTCAACTCTCTAAGAGAAGAACTTTAAACTAAATAAAAGAAGAGCTAAGAAAGCTTTAAAAGACTAAAAATTCAACCTAAGAATAAAGTTGTAGGATATGGATTACAATAGAAATAGGGTCTTATTTATAGATAGAGGAAATGAGAGAAATATGGATTATTTAGATTGGCATTAAGGCATACAAATGTTTCACACTACGACATACATAGGTTATACATGATTTTCGCTCGATCCATTACATTCACTCGGTAGCATATAATATTTTCATGTCACGGCCCGCATAGAATTTGAGATGGATTGATGTCAATCGTTTTACCTAGCATTGTGGTACATGTATTTTTCATGCAGGGATATGCACTGTTCTGATCAACTTTGAACCCACATTTTCCTATATCTCTTTTTATGGTTTGGAAAATATGTAATGTCTTACATAAGTTATCTTTTAGGTTTTAAAATTGTGATAGAGTGCTTTTAGATATATTCTTCAAGTGTTTGATCAATTTAATCCTTTTTTGAAGCTAAGATACTTGAAAAATTACAAAACATACCCATGGTTTCATAACGATAGATTTGTTTAAAATGGTAGTAAATCTAAGCAAATAAAAAATATATTTAATCATTAAAAATGTATAAAATTATGATATATTGAGTGCTTTTGAGCACTCATCAATACCCTCAACCAGCTTCTTACTAGTCTCTTAGCAAGAATGACAAAAAAATTAAAATTAAATTAAACTATCCTAAATAATTCTTGTAGATCACAAGGTTGCATTTAGTGTATGCAACAAGAGTTTTAACTCCTAGGTTGCTATAGTGGATGAGTTTAAGTCTTGTGAGATTTTTCAGATATAATACATATAAACATCAAATTTAAAGTACAAAAATTAAAAATAAATAAACAACTTATAAACAAATAAAATTTAAAACAAAGTAAAAAAGATAATAAATAAAAAGAATAATAAAACTTCTCATGCTTTTTAAAATTTTCTAAGATTACAATTAAAATTCATAGCATAATAATTAGATGAAAATCACTTTTGTATTCAAATCAAAAATATATCAAGATTAAATTTATCTAATCTCAGTGTAAGCAATTCGAATTTGCTTTGACTCTAACCTCACAAGACATACTCTCAATAACAATGATCGAATTGGTTCAAGCACTCATTCAAAGGTATATGTGAATAGAGTTTATGTATATAAATGAAATAATAGGTTTGCATATGTTTAATGAATAAAAGGACCCATGTAAGTTTGTACATATTTTGTAGATATGGTAAATGGCTAATTTTTAGTTTTTTTTTTTGTATTGGTATATGTAACCCTATATGTTCTCTTTTTTAGAAGTTATGCATGAATGAAGAGATGATCATATACTTTAAACTTCTACTTATGTCATTCAATTTAAGCAATAAAAATAAATATGGACACTCTATTAAATGTAAAAATATTAGCATTCAATGCAAAAATCTATACAGATCATCTAACAATTTAGAATTAAAAAGAAGAGTGTTTAAAATAGTGGTAAACTATTATCACTCAAAATAGGAAGACAATGGGTCAAAATATATTCTCACAAAGTAGTCTCTACGATTTGATTCCTAAACATCGATTTTAGATTTATTGTAATTTGAACATTTTATCATGAAATACAAATTATGATAAAAACTAACTAATAATCATATTACTGATGACTCTATGAAAGAAGAGTCATAAGTATTTTTTTTTACTTAATATTTTCTCATTTTATTCAATAAGTAGGATTTTGGGGTTAAAAATATTAAAATATGATCTTTCTAGGGAAAAGAGGTGAAATATAATTTTTAATTTTTTTTGGGATTTCTTATGAAATTTCAATGTAGAATTAATCAGAAGTTGTCATGTAGATGCCACACAAGCACTAGAGTTGAGAAAGTAAACTACGTGGATGCCACGCGTCGCGCGCTGATTCCTCCACTAAACACCATGTGCTATGTGTCATACTCATGTTGGTTGGAATTGTTAATTTTTCTTTTTTTCATCTCAGTCCCTTATCTGAAGCTGAGCTAACGGTCCAAATTCCATCAAAGCTATATTTAACCCCCTAATTGCCTCATAAACCGTAATGAGCCAAAATTAATATAATTTTTATTAGTTTTTAGAGCTAAGAAGACAGAAAAACATAGAAAAATTCAAAAGGAGATACAATTTTGGTGGAGATTCAAGAGAAGATTGGTAATATAATTCAAGAGATTGATTGCATTTCTTCTTCTAATATTTTCTTTATCAATTTTTATGTCTTTCTTTATAAAAATATGAGCTTTGCAGACAAAATTATGTCTAATTATTATTCTAGGGGTCTTATGAACCCAATTTTTACCATATGATGATCTAAAATTTTATCCCAATTTTGTTTTTTAATTTAATTATGTTAATTATTATGATTTGAATACTATTAATTGTTTGGCCAAGAATTAATCTATAGAAGCAATTAAATAGATTTGAGAGAATTATTAATTGTATGTCTTGATTAAATAACATGTATAGTTTTAAGGTAGAGATGTATGAGTATAGCTGAGTCTATTTCATGAGCAGAATCCATAAGAGAGAAATGTTTCCTTTTGTGCTATTAAGAAAGCAATAAGTTGTCACCCAAATGGAAGAAATGGCTGATCCATTAGAAATAAAAAATAATAAGCTAAATTTGACTAAGAAAATTCCTTTAATGAATGATAGAGATAGAGCTATGAATGAATATGCAACATCTACATTGGAAGTTAATCAGTTTAAGCTAAAGCCAGCGATTTTTCAAATGTTACAAAGAGTTGAATAAATCACAGATTATCAATAGAGGATCCTCATTTACATCTTAGATTGGTTATTAAAGTTGGAGATTCATTTAAATTCAGTGAGTTGATTGAAAAAGCATTTAGGCTTAGATTGTTCCTTTACTCTTTGCCAGATCGTGCTGGTACTTGGATAAACTCTTTTCCACCTAGTTCCATTACAACTTTGAATGATTTTGTAGAGAAATTCTGGATGAAATACTTCCCACTAACAAAGAATGCAAAGCTTTGGAATGAAATTACCTCTTATCAATAATATAAAAGAGAATCTTTATATGAAATAGGGGAAAAATTAAAAGAATTGCTAAGGAAGTGTCCTCACCATGCTATCCCTTATTGGATCCAAATGGAGACTTTCTAAAATAGTCTCAATGCTCAAACAATAATCATTTTTGAAGCATCTACTAATGGAGCTTTGCTAGCCAAATCTTACAATCAAGCTTATGATTTACTTAAGAAAATGGCTAGCAATAATTATCAATGGCCAATGGATAGAATAACATCCATAAGAAGAGTTGCTAAAATGCATGAGGTAAATGATATCATGGAACTTACAACTCAAGTGTCATCTTTGGTAAATCTTTTGAAGGTTCAAAACTAGCAAGTGACTATAAAATAGGTTCAAGATTTAAGGGTTTTGTGTGTGTTTTATGGGGGAGCTCATTTTTTGATAATTGTGCAAATAATCCTAAATCAAATTTCTATATGGGTAATGTGAACCAAAACAATAATCCATACTTGAACACATATAAACCAGGATGGAGACAACATCTAAGTTTCTCTTGGAATAACAATAATAATGGTGGTAATAAATTCAATCGACAATCATTTCCATCACCTGGTTTCCAACAACCACAACAATCACAAGCCCAAGATAAAAATCCATCTACTAAGGACAATACAAATGCTTTAATAGAGATGATGAAAGATTTCATCCAGTCAGTAAATACAAAAGTGTCCATTCAAGAGGCTTCAATTTGAAATTTAGAAAACAAAATGGGGTAACTTTCCTAAGCCATAAATAAAAGGCCTCAAGGTAACCTTCCAATTGCCATAATTATTAACCCAAGAAGAGAAGATAAGAAGCATTGCAATTCCATATCCTTGAGGAGTGATAAAACTCTAGAGGAGGAATATGAGACTAAAAAGGATAAGGAGGACTATGAGACTAATAAGGATGATGAGGAACAACAAATTAACAAGAATGAGAAGGAATTAGTGGATAAAGAGTGTAATGGAAAGGAAATAATTCAGCCAAAAAGGAGTAACCTCTACAAACCCACTATTCCTTTCCCTCAAAGACTGTAAAAGAAAAGGTTAGATATGTAGTTTTCAAAATTCCTAGAAGTCTTTAAGAAACTGTACATAACATATCATTTGCTGATGCACTTGAAAATATGCCTTCTTTTGCCAAATTTTTGAAGGACATCCTGTCTAAGAAAAGAAAGATTGGAGATAATGAAACAATAAACTTGATTGAAGGTTGTAGTGCCATCCTTTCTAGAAAACTAGCCTAAAAATTGAAAGATCCAGGTTGCTTTCACATTCCTTAAACAATTGAAAACATCCACTTTAAGAAAGCATTAACCTTATGTCATTATTGGTCTTCAAGAGATTAGGGATTGATAAAGCCAAAATCACATCAATAACATTACAAATGGAAGATAGATCGATTAAGAGACCTCAGGGTATGGTAGAAGATGTGCTAGTAAAATTAGATGAGTTTATCTTTCTAGTGGATTTAATTAAACTAGACATGTCATACTTGGTTGTCCATTCTTGGAAACTGAAAAAGCATTCATTGATGTATAAAAGGGTGAGATTTCAATGAGACTACAAGATGAACAAGTAATGTTTAAAGCATTTGAACCCTTAGACATTGATAATGCTAATGAATGCTTTAAGATAAATATTATTGATTGTGATGATAACTTAAAATAATCTATTGAATCACCCATACTTAAGACTATTACATATGTTGTTGTGGACAATGAAGTAAAATCACCAAGAAATAACTCAATCGGTTTTACTTTTGAAAGTATGAAATCTATGATTGATATTGTTGATTGTGTGAACTATTTGGAAGTTACAGCACCCATATGTATAGCTAATGTTTTGGTGGAGAATTTTGAGATAAGCTCAAGGCTCAAACCATCTATTGAAGGTCCACGAAGGTTATATGTCACACTTTTACCCTTCCATCCCCAATGAAGTGCGCAAGTGGAAGAGTTCAATAGATAGGTGAAAACGATGTTGGAAATACATAAATTAGATGAGCTACAGTGGATAGCAACCCAACATTATTTTACTTACATTTTTATTGTTTTTTTAAAGGAGAATTAATGTGCAGAGCAATAGTGCAATAAGACTAAGCATTTTGATGACATATGTGTATTTCCAAGACTAAGGGCGTTTTCTTTCCATTACTTTTGCATATTTATATGTGCATATTAGGGATAGTGTGCAATTTAAGTTTAGGGGAGGAAACTTCATTCTCTACTCTATTATTTAGTATGCATTTTTAATTTTTAAGGAATTTTTATTTTTAGGATATTTTTAATCATGATTTGTGTAAAAATTGATAAATATACGGAAACTAAATACATGCATGCTTGATATGAAATGTATGAACTCAATGATGAAAATTGGTTTTCATGACTAGGATAAGGAATGTAACATGCTCATTAACATACTTACATTAATCATGTAATATGCTTGCTAATTTTGATTAGATTGATTCAAATTTTTATATACATGTTCATGATTGATTTTGGTGTTCTTTTTTAGATATATTTTTAGTGAGATATTAGTTGATGAGATATATCATGTTTTAGGATCTATTTGATCATTCCTTGAGGCAAAATTATAAATAGAATTTAGCTAGAGAGATGATTTAGGCCTTATTTGAATCGATTGAGTCTTTCAAGTTAACCACTATTAATATTCATAGTCACCTATTTGAGTCTAACAAAGAATTTTTCATATCTTTAAGCCATATTTTATGCCTAACCAATAAGCATTATCTTAACCCTTACACCTTTAGCTTGTAAAACAAATAAAATCATGTGTTATGCTACTAAGTAAGGTGGCATGTAATGCACCCAATAAGAAAAGAAAAAAAAGAAAAACTCACAACACAATTATCCCTATAAAGAAACATATAATAAAATTGAAAATAAGTTTGGGTGTGCTGTGAAGTTACAAAAAAAAAAGATGGGGAATAAAAGAATATGAAAAGAATGATAAGAAATGGTACACTAAAATATCAAGTTAAAGCTCAATTGTAATTAAAAACTGCAAGATGAATAAAAAGAAAATGTAAGGTATGGAAATAGCCTAAATGTCTTCATTTATTGACCCCCATATAAGCCTTACATTACAAGCATGTAAAGTGCTTATTGATCTTTAGCCAAATACATATTTATATTAGTGGAGAGGGATGAGGAAAATAAACTTAGGAGACTTGTTCTAAGATTGAATTGATTAGCATGCTAATATAAGTTGATTTTATGAGTGAATTAAATTATATCATGTGCCACACACACACATGAATCAATTTATCGAAAACTTTGTGTATCCTTGCATTGATGAAACATTGATTGATGAATATGTGAACCTTTTTGTCATAAAATTGTACAACTTTTAAGATGGATAGTTGTCATTAATTATGCATATATATATATATATTTATATGTTTATGAATATACTGTCTATGTCATTTTATTGAGTTAGACTTGGTTTTACTTGAGAACAAACAAAGAGTTAAGTTTGGGAGTGTGATGACTCTATAAAAGTAGAGTTATTAGTACAACTTTTTTACTTAATATTTGCTCATTTTATTCAATAAGTGGGATTTTTAAGGTTAAAAATATTAAAATATGAACTTTCTAGTGAAAAATGTATGAAAAAATAATTTTTGGAAATTTTATAGATTTTTAAGAATTTTTTAAGCAAGACCAATCAGAAGCTACCACACAAGTAGCAGAGCTGATGGAGCAAGTCACATGGATGCTATGCGTTGCACATTGATTCATCCACTAAATATCGTGTACCACGTGTCAAGCTTCTATTGGGTGGTGTTGTGCCATGTTTCACACTCCTATTGGTTGACACTGTTAATTTAATAATATTATTTAATCTTATTTCTATGCTATTATTTGTTTGGTCAACAATTGATCTATAGAGGAAATTAAATAGATTTGAGAGAATTATTTAATTTTTTCTTGATTAAATAACATGAATAGTTTATAGGTAGAGATGTATGATTTTTTTGTAAATGATCCATAATTGATGAACTTAATGAGTAGTATGTAATTTAATTGATATGAGAGTGTCATTAAGTAAATTACTATACTATGTAATTAATTGGTAATTATATTGCTAAAATGTTAGTGATTCACATATTTAGAAAATTTAGGGATTAAGTATTCTTAAATATTTTTTCATATATCTTCTTAGCTGTCACATATGATTTAATTAATTATTGTTATATATTTTTAGTTCTTTTATATTTTTTCTTAAAATATAAACACACATAAAAATTTGATTTTTATCTATTTTTTTAAAAGTAGTTTCTAATAATATAATCTTCATGGAAAAGATCTTTTCATATCATTGTATTACTTGTTGCAATATGTATACTTGTGTATTCATTGTACGCAAATCGTGTCCGATCAATTACTCCAAGAAATATTCAAGAAATTAATCTAATAATGCAAAGACTTTATTATTTACTTAAAATTAATGAAAAGACATGATAATTATGCCAAAAAGAAGGTTTTAAAATTAATCTAAAATATCTAAACCAATAAAAACAAATAACATCAACTAAATAAAAATAATTATAAATGTAAACACATGTTAAAAAAATTTTAAATTGCCTAAAAGTATTGTAACTTTTCCTCCTACTACCAACATATAATTTATATTGCTCTCAATATAACAAATGTAAATTAAATATTAAGATAAAAACCGATACCCATTTTCTTTAACTTGATGTGATGCGTCCCTCATCTAATTCATTTTTACCCGCAAAAATAGAATGTTGTATACTTCTTACATATCTCAACAAACAATTATAATTTTAACAGTTGTTTAAATAACACGGTTAGCATAAAAGGCAAATAAAATGAAACAAATATAATGAAAAATGAAATAAAATACTAAAAATAAAAAAAATAACAAAGATACATAACAAAAAGAAATTAAAACAAAATAAAAATAAAAATAATTAAAGAAAATAATAAGTATAAAAAAATTAGAAAATAAATTTAATAAAAATAAATAAGGAACAAATATAAAGTTAAAATACTAAAAGAAAAAGAAATTAAATTAAAAGGTAAATTAATGAAAAAAATCAAAAAATTAGTATTAACATATGTGTGTTAAGTAATTTTGCAATAAATTTTATAGAAACCTCTGTGTCTTAAAAAGCTTATAATATGCTTAACATACGTGGGTTAAGTAATTTTGCAATTAATTTCATTTTTACTTTTTCAACTTCAATTCCTTTATTAGAAATCACAAGTCCAAAAACAATCCCCTTTTGTACCATAAAATGATTTTTTTCCAATTAAGTGTTAGGTTGTATTCAATGAAATGTTTTAAAATTAAAGTCAATTTATGCAATGCCTCTAATATGCCTCATGTGCCAACCTAAAGCCTTTTTAAAATTTTTAAGCAACTTAACATCTGGATAAGTTTCCCCTTCTCCCAAAAACACATATTTAAGATGTTCAAGCAAATCTTTAAGTTCTAACTTAGGTGAAGTAGCCTCTTCCCCTGATAGGGTCATAGATAAATCTAAGGGTGTACTTGATTCTCCTATTAATTTAGCACTATATAAAAAGATCATGGTACCCCCCAGTCTCCTCATCTATATCCACTTCTTCCTTTTTAACAGTTAAAGAAATTTTCAGTTTGACTTATGTTCTATTATAACATTCATCAATAACAAAAATAGAAGGAAAATATAAATAGTTAAAAACTTTATAATGGATAGTCTCTCTAAAGACTTTCATTATTAAATTTCCATCTTGCACATGGATAATAATCTTGGTAGTGATTATGAATGGTCTACAGATAAGTATGGTATGTTCTTTGTCCAAGCATGGGTTTTTCTCCATATCCAAAACCACAAAATCAATAGGTATTATAAGTTTTTCTAATTGTACCAAGACATCCTCAACCATTCCAGTTAGGTATTTAATAAATCTATCTGTAAGCTGAAGGAACATGGTTATAGGTTTTAGATCTCCTAAGTCTAGCTATAATAAAACAAAATATGGCATCAAATTTATATTAGCACCTAAATCTAGCATTTCTTTAGCCACTTTTCTATCTCTCATAGTGATATAAATGATAAAACTACCAGAATCTTTCAACTTTGGGGATAGTTGGTTCTAAAGCACAATACTAGAAATCTTTAATACCACTACTCTTTCATTAAGCCCATACCTCTTTTCTCTTAGTGTTTAATTCTTTGAAAATATTAGCATAAGAGGGTATATTCTTGATCATTTCTAATAAAAGTAAATTTATATTTACTTTAGAAAGCATATTAAAAAGATCAAAGAATCATTTATCTTGTTTGGATTCTTTTAACCGATATGGAAATAGAATCGTGGGTTAGTGTGGTTCTGCTATCTGTTGATTTTGGGAATGTCAATTAACTCCACAATTATTTTCTTAGAAGTTTGATCATTGTTGGCACTTGTCTCTTCTCTATGGAGGACAATAGTTTCATCTTTTGTATTACATACACTAATTGGTAGATCATTAGAAAATCTCGATAATATTTTATTGACTAACTTACCATTTCAAAGGGTTATGACTTCCTTTGCTTGTTCTTCTTGGCTTGGTAGCTTTCCTTTTCTTGTTATTGCATATGTTCTACTAGTTGTCCAACTTTCATTTCAACCTTTTTTATCAAAGAATCAATGAAGCTCAACCTTTGATTATTCATCAATTGAGTGTCTCTACTTATTAGAATAAAGGTATTCAGATTTTCTTCTAAAGTTGGCTTATCAGGTTGATTTAGTGGATAAGGTTGGTTTTCATATGGCCTATGTGTTTGGGGATGGGCATAAGCTAGGTAATTATTTTAGTAATTAATAGCATTATGTCCAACTAAACTATGAACTCTGTGTACTTTTCGATTAGACATTTGGTGGGTTACAAGGAGTTGCACTTGCTTTGTTAATTCTACAAGATGCAAGGCTATTTCATTCTTAGTACCATTGACTCCAACTCTTCTTCCTCTAATACTCTTTGGTTGGGAATTAGTACCCAACATCTTGTACAGCTCCAAAGTTTGGTTTGTCATCTTTTCTCTCATAGCCTCTCTTATAGCATTATCACTAATGTACTGATATTGTTGTGTTAGTCCATCATAGAAGAACTAGTTTTTTACTTGTAGTGAAAAACTATTGTATATGCAATGGTCTAAGTGGAACTTGAATTTTTCCCAAGCTTCATGGAAGATCTCTTCATCCAGTTGGAAGAATGTTGCTATTTTTACTCTCTACCCAATAGTTTTCTAATGAGAATAGTACATACGAATGAATTTATTATAGTCTACTTCCTAAGTAGTCAACAACTATGGTTGCAGAGTAATGAACTAGCTTTATCTGTGAGTGTGTAAGGAAAAAACCTCACCAAAAGCTTATCTTTGTTAAGTCTCTATAATGGTAATGTTTGTATGACTATATGAAAATATCAAATGAAATTTAAAGGGTCTTTATTTAGGATACTATAAAATAAAGGTAACAAGGAATGATGAAGATTTTTCAATTCATAATTCCTTGTAGCTTCTTCCAATTGGATGCATGAAGTAGTGTTACTTATGAATGTCAATGTATACTCCATTTTCTGCTTGTCTCCCTCGTATACTTGTACTTACAATTGTTCTTCTTCCACGTGATAAATGTTTATCTTTTTCTTTAAAAAATGTTTCAAACCAACAGATGTTAAACAATAAAAAATGCGAGTTCTTTTCTCAAAGATCTCTTTACATTTTGTACATTAAATCACAAATCAAAGAGGCAGAGAAAATAGGTTCGTAAAAAAAAGTTAATAAAATAAATTACATTAGTATATAGAAATAATAAACATAAAAATGATCAAAAGAAATAAGAATTCAAGTAAGATTAAAGAAATTAAATTTAAAAGAAAAACATTGGCCAAACAATTAAATCAACAAAAGAAAGATAAAATTCTTTAAAGAAAATTTAAAAAAATTAAAATAATATATATATATATATATAAAAGAAGAATTAAAATTTTAAAATATTTAAAATTAGTTTATAGCCTAGATATTCTAAGATTTCAAACAAAAATTACAATATTTACAACACAAAAGTTTTCAAGATTTTGATAATAACAATTTAAAAGCACTACTCCATTTCCCAAATGAAAATAAAACCTAAACATTCTGTCACAAAGTTTGGGTTTAACATTCTAATCTAATGAAAATAAAATAAAGATATATTCAATAAATATTTAGCCATTTAGATATTTATTATACTATAGAGAATTTATGGGATACATTAGTTAGTTTGGTATACTTGCTCAATATTAAATAGATTATTAAATATTTGAATTAAAATTATTTATTCTCTCCAATTTGTATGAAATTATCATAGGATAGGGATCATTCTCGTTATCAATAATAAACAAATTGAAGTCACAATGATTGATTTTATTATTGAATTATGATTTTTTTCTAAAAGATTAATGTCTTCCTTAAGTGGGGGGCCTCATAATTTAAACTTCATTCAAGGTGTTAAAATTAGATTCAAGAATTTAACTATCAAATAATTGACTTTAGATTTTAAAACTACTACAAAAGATATATCGTCGATATATCTTCCAATAATAATCTTTATGAATATCTTTGAAATTGAGTTCTTACTCCAACTGTATATGTGAAACAAATCACTAATAAAAGAGTAGTACTTTAAATAAAATTCATATAATTAAATCTTAAATCTAACTTTTATATTTTAGGTTTATAACAAAAATTCTAACATCATTATATTTTCTGAAATAAACTTTATAGAATTATTGAATAGAAAACATTACTTAATTTTGTAAAAATATTTTACCAGTTAATATTTCACAAGCGTAACAACGTTATTAATATCTCATTATAATTTTAGCCAAACATGCTCAATTTAATAATTGAAGAAAAAATTAAACATAGTATATAAAAATAATACATAAATATACTTTAACAAAGTCTTCTTGAATTAAATATGAAAAATCTCCAAAAAAAATGTCAAACTTTTATTGAATTAGATCTATAACTATTAGATAAAATAAAATTTGTTCAACTCTCAATTGAAAGACGAATTTTAAACTAAGAAAAGAAAAGCTTTAAAGCTTTAAAAGACTAAAGAAATGAAAGGAATGAATAGGATAAGGGACAAGGAATGATTGATACAATGGACTAGGTGTCTTATTTATATAGGTTTAGAAAATCTGCTCAGATAGGTTAGCATTGCATCACATTCTTGATCACATCGTGGCATACACATAAATGACACATGTATTATACATGGTCTGAGCATCTTGCATTGTGGCATGCATATTTTTCATGGCACAGCCCACGACGGATTAGGAACAGTTGTACTAAATCCAAAAGCATTATGCAATGGCACACAATAATTCCACGTTATGGCACACACTGATCTACTTGACTTTGTTCCCTTATTCTCTTATATCATTTTTTATTGGTTTGGAGCATTGCAATGGAATTCCCCAAATGTATTTCTTCAAGTATTCATTAATTTCATATTTTTAAACTAAAATACCTGAAAATAACAAAACATACTTGTGATTACGAAAAGATAGATTTGTATAAAATAAAATAAAAAACTTAAGTAAATTCAAATTATTTTAAGCATAAATCGTGCATAAAATCAGGATATATTAAGTGCTTTTGAGCACTCATTAGTAGGATCTTCAAAACCTTTTGGTTGAGTCATGAAAATCACTTCTTGAAAGTTTACCATTGAGAAAAGCATTATTGATATCTAGTTGATGTAATTGCCATTTTGAGATAGAGAAATTGTGAGGATAATTTTAATGGTGACTTGTTTAATAATTAGACTTAAAATTTCTGAAAATCAAGTCTAGCATTTTGATCATACCCTTGGGCCATGACTCGTGATTTCCTCTTTTCCAAAGTGTTGTCTATAAGTTTCTTGATTATGAAAATCCATTTGTTGCCTATTATCTTTCTGTTCTTCGGTAAAGGAACTAAACTCCAAGTGTTATTTATAATTAGAGCATTGAACTCATGTTGTATTGATTCTTTCCAAAGCTTATTAGCTAAAGCTTTCTTGATGAAGTGTTGCTAAGTCATGGTAAGATCAGTAGCCAATATAAAGGCTTTAGGTTGGTAGATTCCAACTTTTGATCTTATAATGATAGGATGAGTATTATCATGTGATACATATTTATAGTGCTCAAATAAGATTTCATTTGGTGAAGGGATAGAGGAAGTTATGTTACTAATTATAGGAATAAAAGGTCTAAAAGATTAGGAGGTAGGAGTTATGGAAATTAGAGAAACTGAATTGGATAGTGATATAGAGATAGGGACAATGCCAATGGTTATGAGTGAATCAGCTTGAGCAGATAATGATTGGTGAAATAGTTATTTTATAGATAGAGCAATGGTGGGAAAGATTATTTTGGTCGGTAAGATTTGTTCATTAACTGGTGTAAAGGAGCTAGAAAATAACAAAAGAGAATTGGCGTTCATCAAAAATAACATCACGAATGACATAGAGTCAATCCTCTTTAGAAAGACACTGATATCCCTTATTTCTTAGACTATAACCAAGAAAGGTTCATGGTATGGATAGCTTATGATCATTATAGGGTCAAAGGCAAGGGTAACATAAACATCCAAACACCTTTAAATGATGATAATCTGGCTTGATATTAAAAGGGTCTCAAGAGGTGACTGGTCAGAAAAGCTAGTGCTATGTAATCTGTTAATGAGATAGACACTTGTAAAACACGCTTCATCTCAAAATTTCATAGATAAAGAAGCATGGTCCATTATTGCTATAGCTAGCTCAACAATGTTTTTATGTTTTCTTTCAACCATGCAATTATGCTGGTGGGCATAAAGGTATGAATTATAATGCACAATGCCATGGGTGTCAAGAAAGGAAATGAGTCCTTGAAACTCACATCCCCTATCACTTTGAAAGACATTGATTTTGTGGTTTAATTGAAGTTTTGACTAAGTTTTGAAATCAATGAATGCATGAAATACATCACTCTTTCTTTTAAGAAAATAAATCCATGAAAATCGAGAAAATTCATCAATAAAATTAATAGCCATTAGATGAAGTAATGGGTACAACCTATACATCAGAGTGATTAACCTAAAAAGGAGAAGTAGCATAACGAACTCTAGATTGATAAGGTAAGCTATGATTTTTACTCATTATTTGAAATGAAACATTTATTAAACTTAGCTAAAGCTTTCTTTACAATTGAAAAAAGATGCATTACCTAATATTTAGTGTCATAAATTAATGCTGCTTAAAGAAGATGACACTAAATTAGTAAAAACAAAATTGATGGATTTGTCTAGAACATGTGAAGAAATAGAGCTTGAACTTGGTAGATCAGTAGATGATTTTGGCAAGTTCAAGTTGAAGACATAGAGACCATTATAAAAGTGACCTTGGAATAGAACAATACCATCCACCTAGTCCTTAATATAACAAGATGTGGAATGAAATTCAAAGAAAACATTGTTGTCGTAGGCAAATTTAGGCATGCTTATTAAATTCTTAGCTATTGATGGAACATGTAAGATGTTATTATGTTTTAAAGTTTTACACAGAGGCATATCAATTGAAAATTTTGAGTGACCAATTGATTGAATAGGTATGTTCTTACCATAACCAATCATTAGATTTTCATTGCTAGTATAAGGATGAGAAGAAGCCAGATTGTTGGGATCATTTGTGATGTGGTGATTGGCACCTGAGTTAGGATACTAGTGAGGTGTTGGAGTAGGAAACTGTAAGTGAGCCTGTGACTATGTCATTGATGGATTGAATTGAGTGAGGTTGAAGCATGGGTAAAATTATGGTTATTGTTGGGTAAGAATACAAATGTAAAAATGGCTATAAAGAGTAAGGTGATTGAGAAGGTTAAGATGTGACATAGTAAGATTGGATGGATGGTTTTTAGGGTGGATAGGATTGAGATGAGTTTGGTGGTCGATATGTTTGAAATTGTGGAGGTATTAGTAGTGGTCATTATGAGTTAGCTTGTGTAGTAGTGTACACACAAAAAATTTCATAACAATGCCAAAAATTAGCTACAAGATATCCAAATTTGCAATAAAGTTGGCACTTAGGTCTTCCTCTTCCTCTACCACTGTTTGGATTGAAAGGCTTGTATAGGTTGTAGGGTTGGTTTTGATTTATATTTGGGTTGATATGTGATGAGTTAAATGATTGGATTTGTTGGTCTAGTATGGATTGATAATTTAAAGATGGGTTAGTGCTTTTTTCAGACACCTTGTGATCTCCTAAACTTTTAACTGTGAGAGTGATAGATGGTATAGGTGATAAAGGTACCATTCTACACCTCTCAAGCCTACTTTTATGACTCAATATAAATTCCTTAGTATTATCAATAGTTATAAATTCAGAGAGAATTCTCTCTATCAAGGTAGAGAAAAAATTATCATAGGACTCATCTAACCAACTAAGATTACTCATAAGCTTTCTTATTCAAACAATGGAAAACTAGCACCTTAAAGATCATCATGGAGTAACTTGATTTTAAGAATGTAATCATTTATTCATAGTAAGTTTACCTTGCTTGCTTGATTGGACTTCTTCCTTTACTTGTATCATCTGAGCTCTTGATCATGAGGCATATGATTTTCCTAGTTTTGCCCAAGCATCATTTGCTATTTCAAAACTATAAACTTGCTTAAGTGCTTCATTGGTCATGCAGTACATCAACTAGCACCCTAACATTTTGGCTTGCTTTTTACAAGTTTTAAACAAACGATTTGTGTAGCCATCAGTGAGAGTTTTATTTAGTGGGTCATGAACACATAGCTATTGAGTTGAAGACTTCTAAGTATCTTTCGAATTTCATGTTTTCAGATAATGTAGTTGTTATAATCTAATTTTATTAAAACTAAAATATTATGGAAAGTAAGATATCTTTATCCAGTGGATGCGAGTTTGAGTTTTTTGGTGCATCTACTAGTACTACTAGAGGATCTTCCATTGGTGTAATTTAAAACAAACTAAGTAAGGTTGCAAGCTCTAATACCATGAAATGATTTTGAGTAGAGATATATTGAAGAAGATGAAGAAGGAAAATGTAGAATAAGAGAGAAGATAATAATAAGGAAATAACTAATTTTTATTAATTAAAAATTTATAATGTAACCTTACATTTATATAAGCAACAATGTAAACAGGAAATTGTAATTTCTAATGAAGATATTTCCAATTCTATTACAAGTAATAGTTATTTAATTCAAATTTAGTTTGACATACCATTTTCACTTCCTAATTTCAAGCCTTTTGATTTATCATTCACACTTTCGTCTCTTAGCCAAATTACCTCTATTCTTGCATGCATTGTAAATTTTTAGCCCTCATTTTAATCTTTTCAAGACATTTTGACTTAAAAGACTCTTGGTTATGGTGTTAGTCAAGGAAAACTCTACTACTTGGAGTTCATAGAAATTGAGGTATCAAAACTTAGTCAAGCAAGCCAAATTAGTAGCAAAAACAAAGCTCCATAAACTATTTGGTTTTGGCACAGGAGACTAGGACATATTTCTCTTGGTTATCTTAAAAAGTTGGAACCATACTTTTTCAAATATAAATTATTTGGATTTTCACTATGACACTTGTAAACTGGAAAAGAACCATCATGTTTCTCATTTACCAAGTTCGAATAAAAGTTGATAACCTTTTGTAGTCATTCATGCTAATATTTAGGTCCTACAAAAATCCTTTCTATTTCTAAAGCTCATTACTTTATTACATTTATTGATGAGTGCATTAGAATGGCTTAGGTCATTCCTTGATAAAAAATGATGTAGGTATAACATTTCAAGTATTTCATCATATGGTGAGCACTCAATACCAATAGTACAGTTGTATTCAGTAATCTGGCAATGGTATGTGGTTTGTACATACATCCTTTGGAATGTTTCTAAGCTACCATGGGAATCATCAACAAAATGGATTTACGAAGAAGAAGAATCAACAACTATTGTAGATAGTTCGTGCCTATCTCTTTGGCAAGAATATGCCTCAATTCTATCGAGGAAAGGTTGTTAAATCCACTACCTGCCTCATTAATCAAACACTATATGGAGTAATTAAATTTCAAACCGTCAACAAAAGATGCAGTCCATACTTTCAATTCCTCATAACCCAAACCTTGAACTATTATTTTTTTGGTTGTATTGTATATGTTCACATCCCTAAAAGCTTGTGACATAAACTTGATATATGTTCAAAAAGGTGCATCTTTGTTGGCTATTCTGAATTTCAAAAGGGATATAGGTGTTATCACACTCAAACCCAAAAATTACATGTCATTATAGATATTTATTTTCTTAAATTAAAGCCATATTACTTAGAAAAAAATCTCTAGACCTTCTCTATAGGGGGAAAGCCCTATGAAAAGAGCATTTTACAAAAAAGTGGGGGCTTTACTTTATAGAGTTGGAAGAATTGAATGAAAGTTTATTGAAAATTTTCAACAAGATAGTATTCTTGAAAGTGAAAGTGAGGTGTTAGTCCTTCAAAAAAAAATAAAACATGTACTTTTGACATGTCATAATCAACAATATCTTAAGAGAAATTTGATATGTTGGAATTTCCAATGTCTTTAGAGTTGCCATATTTACACTATTAACTAAATAACTGGCCCAAAATGTTCCTTCAATGGTAACCTTGAATCCTATATTTGAGGAATCTAATGAAACACATACTCCTATAGAAGCTCATAGGTATCCACAAAAGTCAAATAAGGGGGTTCCAAAGAAAAATTATGAACCTAATCCCAAAACTAAGACCAAGTACCCAATAGCAACCATGTGTGCGTCCAAAGATTGTCTAAATGGTTTACATTTACTATTAATCAATTATCTACTATATCTATTCATAAGAGTATGCATGAAGCATTAAAAGATCCTAAATGGAGAAAGGTAACAAATGAAGAGATTGAGACCTTACAAAAGAATGTCACTTTGGAACTAGTTTCATTACCCAAATTAAAAAAAATACAATCGGATGTAGATGGGTGTTCATTGTGAAACTCAAAGAAGATAGTGATATTGATAGATATAAAACAAGATTAACTACAAAAGGTTATACACATAGGTATGGAGAATATTATCAAGAGACTTTTCCTCTGGTAGCCAAGATTAATAAAATTCACATTCTCATATCTATAGCATCAAATTGAGATTGGCCTCTACAATAGTTTGATGTTAATAATCATTTCATCAATAGAGATTTACAAGAAGAGAGCTACATGGAGTTTCCACCAGGAGTTGAACATGACTATTCGTGTTGAAGTGAAGTTTGTAAATTGAAGAAGTCATTATATGGGTTGAAACAATCACCTAGAACTTGGTTTGGATGTTTTTCTTCTATAATGAAGACATTTTGTTATAAGCAAAGTAATTCAGACTTTACTTTGTTTATAAAACACAAGGAAAGGTAACGACCTTAATAGTGTATATTGATGACCTGATCTTAATAGGTGATGACCCATATGAAATGAAATAATTGCAAGAGTATTTGGCTACCAAATTTGAAATGAAAGATCTCAATCAACTTAAATATTTATAGGGATTGAGGTCACAAGATTGAAGCATGGGATTTATCTTTCACAATGAAAGTATATACTATATATTTTAATTGAAAATGGAATGATTGTTTGCAAACCTATAAAGACATCTATAGAAATGAATCATAATCTTGTAATCTTTCTAGATCAAGCTCCAATAAACAAATGTCACTATTAATAATTGGTTGGAATATCTTTCATATGAAAGGTCAGATATAGCTTATGTAGTAAGTTTAGTAAGTTATTTTGTGCATGCTCCATGTGAAGAGCATATGAAGTAATGTATCAAATCTTAAGATATGTTCTATTCTCAAAAAATGGTGGTCTGAACATTGAAGGGCATACAAATTCTAATTGGGTAGGTGACCAAACCAATAGAAGGTTCATGTCTAGTTATTCTACTTTTGTGGAAGGTAATCTTCTTACTTGGAGAAGCAAGAAGCAAAACATTATGACAAGGTCGAGTATAAAACCCAAATTATGAAGCATGGTTTATGGGTTTTGTGAATTGTTGTAGATTAGAAGTGTAAAAAAGGATTTAGGGATTAAATATGTCACCCTTAGAGTTTTCATTGTGATAATAAGGTAGCCATTGAGATTGCACATAATCCAGTATAACATGATCACGCCAAACATGTGGAAGTTGATCCTCATTTCATCAAGGAGAATATCAAATAAAAAGTTATTCAATTTCCATTTGTTAAGTTTGAAATTGAATTTGCTTATATGCTCACAAAAGCAGTTTCAAGAAAAGTATTACATAGCATAACCAACAAGTTAGAAAATAGATATTTATGCTCCAATTTGAGAGAGAGTGTCGGCTTGAGCTATATATATGTAGTATTTATTGGATCGAGTGTATATAGGTTGTAAATGAGTTGTATGATTTTATAATTATTTCTAGCAATTTATTAGTTGACTAATCTTATGCATAAATATGTAGGGATATTTTTTTTTCTTTTAAAACATATTGTTTCCTAGTGTAATTGTATCTCTATATAGCTTTCACCACAAAGTAGCCTCCTCCTTGGAGAAGATTAAATTATCATTATTATTCACAAAAATTATTGTGTTTACAAAATAACAATCACAAGTTTTGAAATAAGCATGGTTAATATGCTAACAAAATAGTGAGTAAATTATTAAAATAAATTGAGTAAAATATTAAAATAATAAGAATTATAGTACTTGCAAAAGTCTTTTTCCAACAAAATGCATCTAAAGAAGGCGAAAAAATAAGAATATAGCAAAATGTTCAACATATAACATGTTGAAAAACTTTTAGAAGATAATGACATTCTCATAAATATTAGGAAAAAGTGAAGATAAATTTTATTTACTAAAAGAAATAAATATTTATCATAACATTTAAAGTATGTAAATTATTCATGAGTTATTGGGAGTAGAAACTATTTTTTTTAAATAGATGAAGTTTATAGTTTTTATTTCTAAATTTTTTTATGATAATTGTGAAATTAAAAAAATACAATTAGTAAAAAGAATGATTTTCTTTTAATGATAATGATTTATTTTAAAAATGTAACATAAAAGCCTTATTTGAAGAAGTCATGGATAAGATAAAATATACGATTCCTTTTATTCATCTTCTAGAATAATGACCAAAATCATCCAAACTGAAAAATGACACCAAGATTTTTAACTTTCAAACTTAAAAAAAAAAACAATAACTTACTTTTATATATCACACATATCTTTTAAAATAATTAATTATATTTAGATGAATTAGTGGATTATGACCCTTATATAAATTTAAGACCAAGAAATTAAGATGAAATATAATCACATAATTATTCATCAATGATTTATACATAATGGACTTGTAAACACTCATTATCTAATAAATCTATTATTTTTCACATATACGATTTATACACAATAATAAAGTGTAAATGGAGTATATGTGCAGTATTAAGAAAATAAATATTTTTTTTTTCAAAAAATGAGGTTATTGAATAATTTTCATGTTATTTTATTTATGTAAATTAAAATCATAAATTATGACATCTATATGATTAATATACTAACAAAATAGTTACCAAATTATTTTATAAAGTGTTAAAATAAATTGAGTATAACTCTAAAAATAATAAGTATTATGGTGTCTACAAAAGTCTTTTTTCAAATTAACAAAATGCATCTAAAGACAAAAAAAAATAAAAAATAATAATAATAAAACAAAAAATGCAACTTATAAAATATAGAAAAAATTTAAAAGATAATAACATTCTTATAAATATTAAAAACTTTTGAAGAATAAAATATATAAATTTTATTTATCATAATATTTAAAATAATATAAATTGCCCATGAGTTATCGAGAGTAAATTTTTTCTTTTTCAAAAGACGAAGTGTATAGGTTTATTTTTCTAAATTCATTTTATGATATTAGCAACAAAAACAAATTATTTTATCATAATTATGCTTTTAAAAAAATGCAATTGGTTAATAAGAGAGAGAAAGAAAATCTTTCAAAGTATAAGAAAGAGAGATTAGTCCTTATTGATAATAAAGCATGTGATGACGTGATATTTTAAGTTAATTAAACTTAATATTGATGTAATTTAAAAAAAAACAAATAGGAGGTGGAGAAAGAAAGTATACTTTTAGATTAATACATAACACCTTATAAGATAATATCATAAAAGACTTAATTATCGAAGAGCTCATCTATATAGTAAAATATATTATTTGATTTTTTTCCTTATATTTCTAGAATAATAGGTATATGTGTAATTAAGGCAACAAAAATTTGGATAAAATTATTCAAAATAAAAAATAACACGTGGATAAATATATATTGTAATAAGATGTACATGTGTGAGACATTGGAATAAGGTAGGAAAAATAGAAATAATATTTTTTTGGACTTAATTACTAAAAGTACATTTGTTGCCTTAATAAAATAATGTTCCAAGACAATACACACATCTTAAAAACTTACACATTACATATAAGTATTTTTTTCTACGAAATTTCACCCACTTATGTACCTCTCAATCTCCCTTGGTAGTTTTAAATATCAAAAAAATATGTGAAAATATATAAAAAATATATATATCTAATTAATGTATCCAATATTACTTCTATCAGTTAGGACCTCAATCCTAACTGTCTATTACTACTTATGCTTACTTTTTTGAGAACAACTTGATTCGACACACTAACCCTGCTATCTTCCACAACCAAAACAACTTGATGTGATGTAATCAAATACAACATAATAGTAATGTGTAGAATAAACTAACATGACCTTTGAATACTACTCACATGGAGAACTATTCTATGCTAATATAAACGTATCATAATTATAGATATAATTAGTGATTATAAAACTCAAATCAATGAAATGTTTTGCAGAGTTCTGATAGGTTTTTCAAATTAAGAAACAATTAAAGGGGTATTTATAACAAATGATTGACCACCCTGCCAATGACCTCGTCGAACACCTCGCCAACCACTTCGCCATGGGTGGTGGCGAGGGTGGTGATAAGGTGCTAAAAAGTTACATTTTTTCGTTTCCAAAAAATGCTAAGTACTATCCATAAATACCTATACCTAAAATACGCCATAAACCATAAGGAAAAATGTTGGCTCACTTGTTGTATTGCTCACTAGAAACCAAAGCTCTACCTAGCATGTACACTACAAAAAACAACCTTGTGAAGTATGTAAATATACTTGCATACAAAGTGTTCCTAACTATATGCGTGTGTGAATTATTGATCTACAGTAACCAACCATACACAAAGGAAGATAAAAACACTAAGTAACATAAAACATACGCCATATTTTGTACACGGGAAGCCAAAATACAAACACAAGTACAATAGGACTTACAAATTATGTTTTCAAATTTTCATTGCAAAAGTTACTACGAAAATAATATATTCATAGCAATATTGCTATGAAATAATAATCCTCGTAGTAATGTAGCTACAAACTAATAATATTTGTGAAAAATTTGCTACAAAATTGAACTATTCGTAGCAAATTATGTTTTTGAATTTTCATTCAAAAAGTTGCTACGAATTTATAATATTCATAGCAAAATTACTACGAAATTAAGATATTCATGGAAAATTTGCAACAAAATTGTGATATTCGTAGCAAACAATTTTGCTAATAAAATGTTTTATTTGTAACAAATTTTATACGATGTCATGATATTCGTGGCAAAATATTTTACCATTAAATTTTATATTCAAAACAAATTAGATACAAATTTTCTTAGTGAATCTGCTACAAAAATAATAATAAAGGTGAAATTTTAGAGGTCCATGTTAGCTAAATTGTGATGAAATTTTGTACCAAATTTAGCTACGAAAATATCATTTTCATAGCAAAGTTCATTTAGCTACAAGACTATAGTTACAAATTTGCTATGAATGTGTTTCGTAGCTATTATGCAATTTGCTACAAAATTGTCATCTATAGTTATGAAATTGTTTGTAGATACAAAATTGTTTTCTTATAGTGATATCCCATCAAGTAAACACTTATGGAAATCATGCAGTAGAATCACATATAGTATAATATCAAAAAGCATATAACTAAAATAACATATATTATATATCAAAGCAAAAGGCCAGTAAATAACAAATTCTTTCTAATCAGAGTTTATGCTTCAATATGTTAAGACATATACATAACAAACTCAAATTATACTAACTCAATAAAAGATCATGCATAACATTTGATATAATGATGTAAACTCGTATAGAGACCATATATATATGCTAACATCCTCGAGTTGCTTAAGGCAACCACTCGGTAGCAAAGAATTCACTAAAAATCAACAAGTTACAACACTAATGGACAGTAAAACCACTATTAATATATCTATCAGGCAAGACCTCCATCCTAATTATCTTTTGCTACTTTCACTTGTTGCTTCTGTAACTATTTTTTTTCAACACTCAAACTCGACTATCTACTACAGCCAACACTATTGAATATGGTGTGATTGGTAACAAATGATCAGTAACTGGAAGTGTATCAACTCATAACCTCACGAGGCATATAATCTAATTTTAATATCAAATCGTATATAGGAGATACAGAGTGAAACCATATACTCACACAGATAACAATTTGATAACTAACCATAAAATGAACCACTAATAAATGTAAGCTCTCCAAAATAATTTCAAAATTAAATATAAATCTCAATGTGAATTTTGGCATAGTTTCAACTCTAAATAATGTGTTAAGAGAAGAGAAATGAGTGGGGGATTTATAGGGCTTGGAATGCTCACCTCGCTAGCCACCTTGACAAGGGTGGGGGAAAGGGTAATGGTGAGCTTGGTAGTAAGATGGTGAAAAGTTACATTTTTTGTTTCTAAAAATGCCAAGTACTAACCATAAATATCTACACATGAAACATGCCAAAACCAAAAGTAAAAATGTTGGCTCACTCGCTCGCTCGCTAGCCAAAAACCAACACTCTACCTAGCATACAAACTATGAAAACTAGCCCTTTGGTTTGTGTAAATATGCTTTCAGACAAAGTATACCTAACTATGTACGTGTATGAATTACTAATCCGCAGTAACCAACTCTATATAAAGGGAAAAAATACCCTAAGTAAAATAGAACTGACGTCGTGTTTTGTATAGGGATGCCAACACACAAACACAAGTACAACAATAATTGTAGCAAGTTAATGATTTTAAAGTTCATATTAAGAAAGAAATCAAGAAGATACACATTAAAATTTGAGGGCTATAAACAATAGGTCCATCTATATTACTAACTCAAGCATCAAAAATACAGGAAAAGAAATTTTGGTAATATAAGTTAGGCTCAAGTTCAAACTCATTAGCATGAGTCAAATCCTACCATTGAACAATTTTAAGGAATTACTACAATTACAACAAGCATTTCAAGCTTGAAACTTGTATTGGAAAAAACTATTAGACTTGAATTCATATGAATTTATGAAATCCCTTCCTAGTTGAAGTCAATGTGCCTCAATTACCAATCGTGAATAAAAAATGCCATCATTTTAAAGTAAGCCAATAGTCATTTAGAAAGCAAGCCAACTTGACTTGTTATTAACAACGATGTATTGACACATTTTCTCAAACCTATAAATAGAGGACCTTAGCTCTTAGTTTCTACACAAAAATCAGAAACATCTCTTACTAGAAAAAGCTCTTAAAAAGAAAAGAAGAAGATACTAAATTATTTTTCTACACAGTAAAGTTTCGAGATAGAAAACAAAGATTATGTGCTATTTTATCCTTTGGACAATGGGGTTGTGATTGCTTGCACAATTTTAAGCAAAGTCATGAAAAGTCTTAAAGAAAGCGACCTAATCCGCGACTCAACCCAAGCAGCTCATTTCAAGTTATCAGTAATATTATTCTTACACTGCTTTTAACATACTTGTCCCAACAGAAATACCATGACATGAGCTGTAAACAAGGGTGTAACATTGACAAAAATGATTTATTGATGCGATCAACAAAAACAATAATCTATTTATAAACATCACCGAATTGCATAAATGTAAAAGATATCACTCATGTAATAAATAGTTTAATAACTAACACATATTTGAAAGAATATTCAAAGGGGAAATTAATATCAACTAAACACTTGTCTCATTTTATTCATTTAGGCCCAAGATTTCAAAACAAAATTTTGTGGCTAAACTAATTTCCATTTTATAAGTTAAATTACAATATATTTTTTAAAATTGCAAGTGTAAATTAATAAAATTAAATAAAAAATTTCATATTTTTTTTCTAATATAGTTGGAAAGTCTTTTATAAGATTCATATTAAATATAAAGTTTTCTTACAACTATTCGTCCTAAATTGTTACAATATTTTGTAGTCAAATATTTTCAATTTTTTTATAATGTTTAGTGAAAATTTACTACAAAAATATGAATAGTCATAACTAATTTAATACAATATTTCATAGTTAAACATTTTTAAAGTTTTTTGCAATTTTTTTGTATCAAATTTTCTAAGAACATACAAATAGTCATAGCTAAATTGCTTCAATAATTTATAGTTAAATATTTTCAAAGTTTTTCATGATTTTTCGTGGCAGTTTTCTATTAAAATGTAAATAGTTATAGCTAAATTTTGGGCACCAAATAGAAAAAATACCCGCGATAAATTTAGCCATGACCTAAAATTACTACGAAATTTTGTGCATAGTTGCTACAAACATTTGTAGCAATACATTATATTTGAGCCTAAATTTTTGGATATGTGGTTTGGCTTTTTGTCACAAATGTTTGTAGCAAAATTGCTACAAAATCTATTTCGTAGCTATAGATCTATTTTCTTGTAGTGCCAACTCATAAGGTTTAGTTCTTCTTAAATAAGTTGTAACTCAATTTAATTCACTTCATTGAAATTTTATGTGAGATGAGTTTAGCTCATATCACTTTTAAATAAGTTTGGCTTATAAGCTTAGGAGTTTACATATTTACATTATTAAAATATAATGAATAGAATAGTTCTAATCAATTCATTTATAAATAAATCATATTTGTGTCGAAAATATGTCATATCAACTAAAAATAATAATAAACTAATAAACATTAATTTTAAGAAAAAAAATATTTTTAAGTTCGATAAAGTGGTGGCTATTAGATTCATATCAAATTAACTTCTTAAATAATAATAAAATATTAATTAAAAAAATTCATTTGTGTTTCTATATTATATTTGATTTATTTATAATTTTTTCAACATAATGTAAAATGTGTATCTTATATTTGGATTGTAAGTTGTTTTTCAAATTTAATATTTTTTTTAATTTAAAATTTTAATCAAAATTATACTATAGTTGACAAAATTAATGTGTTTATTTTTTTATTATTTAGTTCATTAATTTTTAATTTTAATAGAGTTCGTAAATTATCATTAAATTTTGTTAAATTTGGAAAGATATGTTGTGGAAACAATATTATAAAGAAAAAAAGTTGATGAAATAAAAGTGTAGAATCTAATAATGTTTACATAAATTCGGGTCAACTGTGGTAAAACTGAAAAGATACATAGTGGACATGTAATGCTACAGGGAAAAAAAGAAAAGAAATTGATAGAATCAAAGTGAAGAATCCAACAATATTGTACATGTGGTTAAGCCTTAATCAAAATTTATTAAAAAGTAACTTTTTGCGCGATCAATTTGGTATCTAACTTTCGCGCTCCGACTTATTTATTCATCACAAATTACTTTAACAAATTTGACATTCTATCATTTTTAATAGTACCAGGTTTCAATTTCTCTAATTAAACAAATATGTTACTTTAATTTCTTAAACTTACCCATCTAGATATTTTTTTAGTACCTGTTAGTTAGGCTGAAAATTAATTAAAAATTTACAAAAATTAAATCTTTAAAATTTATAAAAATAAAAATAACACACAATAATATTTAACTAAATTTAATTAAACGGTATTAAATATTTAATAAATTTAAAATGACTATAGTACGATATTTAAAAAAATAATACATTATAGTTTTTTTTAATAATTAAAATGTAAGAATTATAATTAAAATACGTTGTAAATTTTAAGTATATTATTTTTATTATTATTTAAATTAATTTAGATTACCAGTCAAGTAATTTTTATAATAAACTCAATTCAGGTCACCAAAGTTAGTGTACCAAATTAATAATTAAAGTACAAAACCTAAGTAAAAAATATAACACGTGACTTGCGCGTGCACATACCTAGTTTAAAATGGGAAAAGGGAGAATGAGAGAGAGTAGAACATGGTTGGCAAAATTAAATGAATATAATCCATTAAATGGCAAGGTGTATATATATATACTTGTAAAGAATAAACAAGAACATTGTTCAATTTGCTTCCTGGCCCCATTACTTTATGATCAACTAAGTATTGATAGTCACACTTCCAGCATCCATGGCAGTCGGATATGACAATGGTTTTCATGTGTAACATTTGTGACCTATAATTATTGCAATTAATTAATGAGTTAGGATATTTGCAATTAATTAATGCATTAGGATATTAATATGAATGATTTTAACCGATAAACATAAAGAATTATATTTGACCATTTAATTATTCTTATCAAATGTTGAATATGTAGTTTGTATTAGTTGATTTTTTTTCTTAATTTTAAAAATTATTAATTAATTTTAAATTTTAAATTATAATTGCATATGTACTATTTATTTAAGTTATTTTATTATTATAACGATTGGTTAGATTGAAATATAATTTTTTATACCTTTTCCAACGTATATATTATATAATACAAGGACAATAGTTTATTTAGAATGTGAAAAGTTTGTGCTTTTAATATAATTTTTTTTCCATTGTTACTCCATATTATTTATATATCATGTGAATGATACGTGAATTTATAAGGATATTGTAGGAATCTACGTTTTATCACAATTCTTTTTTTTTTTTTGGCTAAACAACCTCCTGTAGCGCACATGGTCTTCTTTTTCTCTCCTCCCTCTTCCTCATCTCGCATAAACCAACAAATAAACCGCGGGTTCTGCACATGAAATAGAATTTTAGGGCTTGAGATTGGTGTTTTTTTTGTATGTATAAGCAAACTGGAGAAGAATGCACGAGGAAGAAAAAAAAGACCTTGTGCTTGCGCTATATCAATTGGTTTTGTAGGATAATTTTAATATATTCTTATATTCACATATTATGTACTTGACAAAAATTTTCTAATAAAGTTTGTAGATTTTTTATCAAAATAATTGATTATAAAACTTTTTTAATAATACAAATAATAATTAATTAAAAAAATATTTAATTTAACATTTGTACAAAATATCATATCTTAAGCAGAACTTTAATGTATCGAAATTAACAATGAGATCTTAATAATTTTTTTCATATATATAACAAAGTCATATTTTTATATGAAATTAAATAGTTTTAAACACGTAACAATTATGTTCACGTATTTGCGTTCGGGTGATTTCTTACAAAAAAAAAAAAAAAATTATTGAACTTTTGTAAACTTCGTTCATAATTAATGAATGATTATTACTATTTTTCTTTTAATTAATGCATAAGTCTTTAAGCTTATCAAATTATAAGTTTATCTATGATTATAGTTAGAACTCTAAATCTTACAGGTCAGGTGAAATAAATTAGACGTGCTGGAAAAATTATATAGGTACCTAGGAGTTATAGACGAGTTTTTTAAGGCTATATGTTTAGCTTAAGTGTATAAGTAAGACATGTTGTACGTACATATTGAGAAAAAGCAATGTCCCTCTCATACCCTCCAATTTCAATCAAACCAAATGACTAAACACTCCTTCCTACAGTTGCAATTTTAAAAGTCGATCACGAGACAAATATTGTCTCTTTGTTCATTTAATTCCATTATAGAAAGAAAGAAAGAAAGAGAGGGAGTGAGACTGTGAGAGAAATCGAGAGAGAGAGAGAGAGAGAGATGAGTCCAGCAGTTTGGCAGAAGAACTGATAGAGAACTTTCAAAGCTCTTTTCCTAGCTTCCACCATCTTTCAAATAACTGAAAGTTTAATTTATAAGGCTTTTCTTATCTTCTCATCTGAAATTAAGACCGTTTTTGCCTCATTTTTCTTTCTGTCTCTCTCTCTCTCTCTCTGTTGGGTACCATGTAGGTTTCTCCACCACAATCTTTTAAGTTCCCTCCCCTTCTTTTCTTTTAACTCTTTTCATTAATTTGCTTCTTTTAATTTCTTTTATTTTATTTTATTATTATTATTTGTTTTTTTATAATTTGCAGGCGATCTGAAGAAAACCCATTAGACCTCAACAACTTGCCTGATGATTACTCTAGAGATAATATTGGAAAACAAGTTCTCGTTGAGGAAAGCAGCTCGCCTGCAGGTATACACATGAATTTCAGATCTTCAACAACACTTAATATGATCTCTAGTGCTTTAGTTAAGGAAAAAGACTTTTCATCTTAAGCTTATATGCTTTAGACCTAATGGTATTTTGATCTTTCATCTCAAGTGCTTGTGGCGTCAGAATGCGATATGATTAAATAATTACATTCCTTTTTCTCATCCAAGTATCTCATATATATTGTGAATTTATCGATAATAGAAATGCTATTTAGTTAATAGAAAATTATTATTAGTCTTTAACTAAGTTAAGTAGGCACCCATACCAATTGATAATATAGATAAATAAAAATCTATTTATCTTAATTTTGAAATTAATTTCAAATCATATAGTGTATTGTTATTGATAGTTAAAATCAAACGTAAGTAATTATATTTAATAATAAATGTATTATGGTATATAACCCTGCTTCATAAAAGAGAAAAATGGTAGTTGTTTTGTGAATAATAAAGATTTAATTAGGTGAAATAATTCATTGAGTTTTGTTTTTAACTATTAAAAAACATTTGTTATATTTTTACCACATAAAAACATGTTTTTTTTAAATAAATAAAAAAACATATGAGATTATTTGTCATAAGTTTTTTTTTTCATCACGTAAATAACATATATTTTTTAAAAAATTAAAAAGTAAAAGAGTTCATCTAGTTAATATTATATGAATTGTTAATATAAGTAATGTTTTGAATTTTGTCGTATAATCTATAACATAACTAGGGAGATTAGGGTTCAGCTTTAGGGGGAAAGAAAGGTCTCATCGAAGTTGCTTTAATTGGGTTTTGATTTGGGCATTTTTGCAGGTTATAGAAAAAATAAAAACGGCGCAAAGGATAGTAAGGACGATGGGAAGGTCTACGAGTGTAGGTTTTGTTCCCTCAAGTTCTGCAAATCTCAGGCTCTTGGTGGACACATGAATCGCCATCGTCAAGGCAAGTTGTCTTTTCTATCTTTTCAATTCGAACAAACTCCTAGAACTTGAATGTGTGTGTTTTTGTGCTGGATTGATTGATCAGAGAGGGAGACAGAAACACTCAACAAAGCTAGACAGCTGGTTTTTGGCAACGATAACCCATCCACCCAACCATCCTCTCACCTCAGGTATCAAATTAATCCACAAATTTGTTTTTCAAATTAACGACAAAATAATTTTTAAAATTTATAATAATAAAAATAACTTTTTTTATTTTAAAATTTTAATTTAAATGGTGTTTATAAGTAGTATATGAGTTGATTATTAATAATAGTATTATTTTTACGGTTGGAATTAAATTTAAGATATTATAAATATCGTTTTCTAATTAATTAAATATTTTGGTTTTCCCTTTTATTATAACAATTTGTTTATATATATGTTACTGGTTTCAGTTGCTATAATCCAATTACACCATCATTAGGAGGAGGAGGAGGAGGAGGAGGAGGAGGATATCATCATTCAACAAGCAACATGGGAGATCCAAATACATTTCCTCTAAGATTTCAAAGTAGATTAATGTTATCTGGTTCTTCATCATCTACTCTAATACCACCAGTACTACCACCAACATCACAATCTTCTTTACAATACCAACCTCAACCTTATTATAATTTGTACCCTTCTCATTCATTACCCATTTCCTTTCACTCTTCACAGTACCACCCAAGTGATTATTATGTGGGTCATGTACTTAGTCGAGGCATAGGTGCACCCGTGGCACATAGAATGGGTAATGCTGTACCGGAAACAAGTACCTACACTTGCATAGGTGCACCCGTGGCACATGGAATATCTCTCCCACTACCTCCTGGTAACGGCCGGGGTGTTTTCGAGTTGGAGAAGTCAAGTGGTGGAAGTGGTGGTGGTGGTGGAGATCAGGAGGGTTTGAGTTGGGGTAAGAGTTATGCAGCAGAAACTGGGACACGTCAGCATTTGGATCTTGGTAGTTCAATCAATCGGTTTCAAGATGGGTTGTAAGGATATTTATGATCATCGATCATAAACTCTAAATGCACACACATATTTTTAGGGCTGACTACTTTTCTTTAAAAAAAATAAATAAATAAATAATTTTTAAAGTTTTAAAGTTATTTTATATAACACGAAAGACAGAATAAGCAGTAAAAATGGTGTTGATATATAATTATGATTATTAGTGATGTTTAATGTTTTATGATTAATATATATATATATATATATCTTCCCTTGAACAAACACGCCAACTAAAATGACTGGAGAAGTAGAGAAAGACATTACAAGATATAAACTGACAGATGGGGTCAAGAACGTTTTTTTGTTTTTTTGGTTAATTTTTTATTTAATGGAAAAACAATTAACTTTTGAGAGCTCAGGATAACTTCAGCTAATTTGGCTTGAAGCTGTGGGATTGGAGGAGTTTGTCTTTTCTGTTGGTAGGAACTACCAACTAACTGTGAAGATGGGAGGAACTAGATTAGTGGGACTATGAAGTCATATATGAACTGAATGTTTCACCACCCCCCTTTTTGCATGCCAAATTTTTATTTATTTTTTAAAGTTATTATCATTTGCATCTTTGACTCTTACTTTCTTACTTTTACTTTTCTAATATTAACGCTACGTGTGAATAAAATATATAATACTAAGAAAATATTTCAAATATTATTTTTATTGACAGCGTTAATAATAATAATAATAATAATTAAGAATACATGATCTTGATCCAAAAAAATATAATATTTATTCCATGTAAAACAAAACATGCATGGACATTAATTAATTTGTTAGTGTAATCTAATTATAGTAATAGTTCTCATTCATTACACAAAATTGGAGTAGTTAATTTGTAGAAGATCTCATCTTCGGCCTTCAGCTTAATTGTACGTATAATATATATATATACCTAAATTTTATTCGTTCTGTCTCTAGCTCTGTGTGTGTATTTACTTACTTAGTACCGTACAAAGCAGAAAATATCTCAACTCATTTGTTGGTCTCTTCTCGCTATCTCATATTATAGAAATGTACCAACAATATTCAAACATACATGATTCTACTCTTTAATTATTTTAATTAATTTGAATCAGTAATAATATTGATTAATTTAAGGTGATAAAATCAACCCCAAAATGGAATGATAAAATAGCACAATTACAGTAGCTAGGTTTCATTTACCATTGCGTATGCATTCTTCAACATTTCCATTAATTAGGACAATTACAGACTTAATAAGCGAGTTTGGGTAGGAGTGTCTCGTATCCTATTGTATGCGCTTGTGTTGTATTTGCCTATTTATGTTTGTGCTTTCAATCTAAATTGAAATACTTTTAATATTTTAAAAAATTAAATTATTTTCAATAGAATGATTTCTTTTAAAATAATAAGAAAACCGAATATGTTACAAGCACAAAATATATACAAGTACTCAATGCAAAAATACTTTTTAATGAACTTTGCTACACGTACATATTTATACATGTTGAAAATCAACATCAACATAATAATTAAAGATGTAGAGAAATAAATGAAGTAGTTGAAGAAGTAGAAAAATAAATGAAGTGGTTGAAGGATGTAGAGAAATAAATGAAGTGGTTGAAGGATATAAAAATAAATGAAGTGGTTGAAGGATGAATAAATAGGGTGGTTAAAGGTTGTAAAAAAAAGTGTGTAGATAATATTTGTGTGATTAGTATTATTTCTTAGTTTTATATTTGTGTAATGTAGATTGCATAGTGAGGACTATAAATAGCCTACTTTACATTTGGTTTAATCATTCTATCAAAAACAAATAAGTCTTTGTATTCTTAGTTTGAGTGTGAGTTGAGAGCTTTCTCTTTGAGTGTTTGTATTTCTCTTCAATTTGTGAGTTGCCTTTGAAAGGTGTTATAGTGGGTATAATACAAGTAGTTTTTTTACTTGTTTGGATCAAATATTAGTAAATTTAGAGTTGTGTATTCTAAATTTTACTCTAACAATTGGTATCAGAGTAGGACGATCATAGATCGTTTTTAGTGGAGTTATCTTGAGTTGTGAGAAGTTTGGTACTCTGCAAGTTTATTAGTCAAGCTTGTTCGGTATAGTCAAAGTCTTGCTGACACGATGAGTGATCTTCAAGTAGTTGGAGGAATCAAGAAGCTCAACAACAAAAACTATAACACATGGGCAACATGTATGGAGTCTTACCTACAAGGTCAAGACTTGTAAGAGGTTTTTGGTGGTGATGAAGTTACACAACCAATAGTGGAAGATGCAAAAGGCATATTGCGGAAGTGGAAAATTAAAGTAGGCAAAACGATGTTTTCTTTGAAGACCACAGTTGAAAAAGAAATGTTGGAGCACATTCGGGATGCAATAACACCAAAGGAAGCATAGGACACTCTTGTTACACTCTTTTCAAAGAAGAATGATACAAGATTGCAACTTCTGGAGAACGAGTTACTATCAATGGTGCAACGCGACATGACGATTTCCCAATACTTTCACAAGGTAAAGTCGTTATGCCACGAAATTTTAGAGTTAGATCCAAAAGCTCCTATTGGGGAAACGAGGATAAAGAGAATAATTATTCATGGTTTGAGACCTGAATATCGCTGAAGGGTGAAGAAGAAGCGCTCTACACTAGCAAAAGCAAAGGCATTTTCAAGCGGTACAATGGAAGTGGATATAAAAATGATGGCGACAAAGGAAAAATTCCTCAAGGAAAGGGAGGCTTTCGTCCAGGGGGAGCTTGGAAGAACTGCAATAACAATAGAAAATTTGATGGTAAATGTTACAACTATGGGAAGATGGGTCATATGGCAAAATATTGTTGGAGTAAGAAAAAGCTTATTGAAAGCAATACAACTACTTCCAGTTCTAAGGAGCATAGCGAAGATGGTTGGGATGCCGGAGCATTATTCGCTACAGATGAAGAAGAATTGGCTCTTACGGTGACAACATCAAAACAGATTGACTACAAGAATGATTGTATCATAGATTCAGGTTGCTCAAATCATATGACAGGTGATAAACAAAAGTTGGAAAACATGTCTGAGTACAAGGGAGGTCGTGTAGTGGTGATAGCTAGCAACTCAAGGTTACCGATAGCCCACATCGGTAAGATGATAGTTACGCCTCGATATAGTACTAACCAAGTACCACTTTAAAATGTTTATCATGTCCCAAGAATGAAGAAAAATTTGCTATCTGTGGCTCAATTAACATCATCAGGCCATTATGTCTTGTTCGTTCCCAGAGACGTGAAGGTGTATCGTGATCTCAAAATCTCAAAAACACCGACAATAGAGGGGCAACGATTGGAATCAGTCTACGTTATGTCAGCAGAATCTGCATATGTAGACAAGACAAGAAGAAATGAGACAACAGATCTATGACATATGTGATTAGGTCACGTTAGCTATTTCAAGCTAAGTGTCATGGTGAAGAAATTGATGCTTAAAAGGCTTCCTTAACTAGATGTGCGAACAGACACGGTGTGTGTAGGATGCCAATATGGTAAAGCTCACCAATTGCCATATGAGAAATCGAAGTTTAAAGTAAAAGAACCATTAGAGTTAGTTCACTCTGATGTATTCGGTCTTTTTAAGCAACCATCAATTGGTGGTATGCCATATATGGTAACATTCATTGATGACTTCTCAAGGTATGTGTGGGTTTTATTTATGAAAGAAAAATCTGACGTATTCTTAAAGTTTAAAGAGTTTAGAGAGTCAACTGAAGGAGAATTTGGAAAGAAGATCTGTTGCTTGCGCATAGACAATGACGGAGAATATAGCTCAAGCGAGTTCTCTCAATACCTAAGGGAATGTCGAATACGTCATCAATACACTTATGCCAACACGCCATAACAAAATGGTGTAGCAAAGAGAAAGAATCGACATCTTGCAAAAAAAATTTGGAGTATGCTACATGAAAAGAATGTACCTGGGAGGTTTTGGGCTGAAGTGATGAAGACTATAGCCTTTGTGATCAACAAACTTCCTCAACCAAGGTTAGAATTTTTTTCACCCTTTGAGAAACTATGGAACATGAAACCTACAGTTAGCTACTTTCGAGTATTTGGCTATGTGTGTTATGTATTTGTTCTTGATCATTTACAGAGCAAATTTGACAAGAAAGCTATTAGATGTATCTTTGTGGGATACGACAACCAGAGAAAAGGGTGGAAATGTTATGATCCAATGAGTGGAAGATGCTACACTTCATGAGATGTGGTATTCAATGAAGCATCTTCTTGGTGGTCCTCAGAGAAGGAAGCATTGCTAGACTCAAAAGAATTTGGAGATAAGCTGTAACAAAAGATGGGGAAACATACTATTCAATTCCAACTAATTTTAGATGAATCTAGAGATCCAGACGATGATGGTACCGAACAAAGAGTAACTCAAAATCCTTGGCAAATTGGCATATATCAACAACTAAATGAAGAAGGTGGGTCTAGTTAAATGGAAGAATCAACTCCACAATCTCAACTCCGTAGGTCAATAAGAACACGAAGGCCAAATCCTAAATATGCCAATGCAACCATAATTGAAGAAGCAATAGAGCCTGAGACGTTCGAAAAAGCATCATAGAATTCTCAATGGATGACAGCTATAAAATAAGAGATCAATGCACTTAAGTAAAATCAGACTTAGGATCTCGTGCCAAAGCCAAGAGATGTGAAACCCATATCCTGCAAGTGAGTCTACAAGATAAAATGCCGTCCAGATGGGTCAATCGAGAGGTACAAGGCATGATTAGTAGCTCATGGTTTCTCTCATTAGTATGGACTAGACTATGATGAAACATTTAGTCCAGTGGTGAAACTTACAACTGTTCGAGTCCTACTTGCACTTGCAGCCAACAAAGATTGGAAGTTGTGGCAGATGGATGTGAAGAATGCTTTTCTTCATGGAGAGTTGGATCGGGAGATCTACATGATCCAACCAATGGGTTTTCAGAGCCAAGATCATCCTGAATATGTGTGTAAGCTACGAAAAGCACTCTATAGATTGAAACAAGCACCTAGGGCATGGTATGGTAAAATTACTGAATTTCTAACACAAAGTGGTTATTCAGTAACACCTGTATATTCTAGCTTGTTTGTTAAAGCCAATGAAGGAAGCTAGCTATTGTGCTAGTGTATGTGGATGACTTAATCATAACCGGTGATGATGAGGCAGAAATTCTTCGAACGAAGGAGAATTTGTCAGTCCATTTCCAGATGAAAGAACTTGGCCAGCTCAAGCACTTCCTTGGTTTATAGGTTGATCGCACACAAGAAGGAATATTTCTTTATCAGCGAAAATATTCCAAAGATTTGTTGAAGAGGTTCGGAATGCTTGAATGCAAGCCGATTTTGACACCGATGGAACCAAATTCCAAATTGTGTACACGTGAAGGAAAAGATTTGGAAGATGCAATGATGTATCGACAATTGATAGGCAGTCTGATCTACTTAACTTTGACTCGACTTGACATTTCTTATGCAATTAGTGTGATGAGTCGGTACATGCAAAATCCAAAGAAGCCTCATTTGGATGCAGTTCGACGAATACTGAGATATGTTAATAGTACAATTGACTATGGTCTTTTGTACAAGAAATGTGGAGACTACAAGTTAGTTGGTTACTGTGATGCAGACTATGTAGGAGATCATAACACCAGGAGATCAACAACTGGGTATGTGTTTAAGCTAGGTTTTGGAACAATTTCTTGGTGTAGCAAGAGACAACCAATAGTATCATTATCAACCACTGAAGCTGAGTATCAAGCAACGGCAATGGCAGCTCAAGAGTGTACATGGTTGATACAGCTAATGAATAATCTACATCAACCAGTAGATTATGTAATACCGTTGTACTATGACAATCAATCGACAATTCGCTTGGTAGAAAATCTGGTCTTTCATGCAAGAACTAAGCATGTTGAAATACACTATCACTTTATCAGAGAAAAAGGTTCTGCAAGAAGAAATTAAGATAAGACAAATCAAGACAGATGATCAAGTTGCGGACTTGTTCACAAAAAACTTAAGTGTTGGTAAGTTAGAAATGTTTCGTCGTCAACTTGATACAGTAAAAATAGTGAGAGTTGGTGTTGAGGGGGAGTGTTGAAAATCAACACCAACATAATAATTAAAGATGTAGAGAAATAAATGAAGTAGTTGAAGAAATAAATGAAGTGGTTGAAGGATGTAGAGAAATAAATGAAATGGTTGAAGGATGTAGAAATAAATGAAGTGGTTAAATGATGAATAAATAGGATGGTTAAAGGTTGTAGAAAAGAAAAGTGTGTAGATAATATTTGTGTGACTAGGATTATTTCTTAGTTTTATATTTGTGTGGTGTAGATTGCATGGTGAGGACTATAAATAACCTACTTTGCATTTGGTTTAATCATTCCATCAAAAATAAATAAGTCTTTGTATTCTTAGTTTGAGTGTGAGTTGAGAGTTTTCTCTTCTTTGAGTATTTGTATTTCTTTTCAATTTTTTCAATTTGTGAGTTGCCTTTAAAAGGTATTATAGTGAGTATAATACAAGTAGCTTGTTTACTTGTTTGGATCTAATATTAATAAATTTAGAATTGTATATTCTAAATTTTACTCAACAACACATTTTAACGGTTTTCTCGAATATGTGCTTGACATGATGTTAAATTGTGCTTGACAACTATTTTTTTGAAAGAGTTTAGATGTTTGAAGATAGAACAACGTTATATATGTTTAAACATATTATATGTTTTATATATGATGGTCAATTGTTTGAGTATTCAATGCATGGAAATTAATATTGTGTCAGTTATACACACACATTATATCCATTTTAAGATGAAAGAGTAAATTACTTTTCATAATTGATAGGACCCAAAGAAAATTTAAGAAATTAAAACTTGTACATATTCTAGGACCACGTACAGTAGGTATTTTATTTTTTATTAGATATGGAGAGATAACAACACATGGATTAAAATGATCTATTTATTTATACTTATTTTTAAATATTAATTATTTATTTTATATTCAATGTGTTAATTTAAACATATTAATAACGTACTATTTTAACTATTAAATTAACAAATCACTTTTTAGGTCTAACGAGTAAAACAATGACAAATATAGTATAGTATTCCTCAACACATATAAATGATTTTGATTGCACATATGATGCAAAGCTTTAATATAGCGAGTGACTATATATAGTAGCCAATGGGTGGTCATTTTGGCTCCAGATACAGATACTTATGAAAAACCTCAAGGAGAGGTTATTTAAGACATGACAGGCGCAACCATATATAATAAGAAAAGGCATGTATTCTGGCTAAATTTTTTATAAATAAAATTTTAAGTTTAATTATAAAATTATATAAAATATAACTATGTTTCACTTATATTTTAAATTTTAGACATTTAATACTCAATAACTCATTATAAATTTAACACTTTGTACATGTTTTATATAAAATACTTTTTATAATTAAAAATAATTGATAAACTAAGAAATAATTAATATTATTTTTTATTATATATATATACATGTCTCTGTGATACCCACGTAAATCCAATTTTCAAATCCGTCACTAATTAGAGAGAGATACGTTCTTGTGAAATCAAGAACTGATGGAGATATTATTGAATGAAATAATCAACTATTATACTTTAATTTATACTATACATACCAGAGTACTTAACAAACTAATAACAGCCCATCCAATACATTAGATACACGTGTAGAATTGTGTAACCAGCAGATATTAAGTGCTAAATTCAACAACTTAAAAGTACAAATATGAAGTGATTGAAGTAGAAACAGCTACCTTTCCATGTATTGAATAAGAAGGAAAAATAGAATATAATAAAACACAAAAAAACAACAAAAGGGAAGAAAAACTAGGAGGAGGAGGAGTGTTTAGACCGTTAGACAATAGACACAGAAACTAGCTACACAAAGAGACAAATTGTTTATATAAAAACCAAAGGAAGCACAGCTTTTACGTTTTGATATTATTGGGATTGAATAAAAATATTATGAGATTTCTTAATCAAAATAAAAGATGTATAATTTAGAAGAAAATTCATGAAATGTGGTTTTTTATATTATCTACTTAATCTTATTTAAACGAAGAATGAGAAAATTATGTAGCCTAATATTGGTTAATGAAGAAATATTTGGCATATGAAATGAAAACTTGAAGATTAAATATGACTTCATTTTTTTATTGTTAATCATCCCAAAAATAGAGAAAAACTTGTATGAGAAGTTTTTGAATGGAAAAATTCTCTTGGGATTGTATTGCTCTTATCATTTAAGTGTATGAGAAAATTACTGAGTATGGTTGTAAAACTTTTCCACATAATGAATTTTTTCTCTGGTTGTCTTTTAACAACAAAAATAGTTTTTCTCCAATTTGCAGTTTTCACTACAATTCTTGTGTTATGTATTTTTTATTTCTATGTTCTTTGATATTTTGCTAAGGAGGATCTTGATAGGGAGAATTTGTGATTATACCATTTGATCCAAATTTCCTAACAATTGGTATCAAAGCCAATTTCAAAGAAAAAAAGCAGAAATATCAAGAGTCAAGATTGACATTAAGAAATTTGATGGGAGAATCAATTTTGACTTGTGGCAAGTACAAGTCAAACATTTATTGATCTAATACGGATTACACAAGGCGTTAAAAGGGAAACCAACCCTTGTTACAGGTATTGAGTCTAGTAAAATCGACATAAGTGATGGAGATTGGGAAGATCTTGATCTAAGAGTTATAAGTGCAATTCGGCTTTGTTTAGCCAAAAATATTTTTGCAAATGTGCATGGAATATCTATGGCCAAAAAACTTTGGGAAAATCTTGAAGAATTGTATCAGGAAAAAGACATCTCAAATCGGATGTATCTGAATGAGCAGTTTCATACTTTGCATATGAATGAAGGAACTATTATGTTTGACCATCTTAGTGTTCTCAATGGTATTGTCTCTAAACTGGAAACCATTGGAGTTAAACTTGATGATGAAGATATAGTTTTTAAGGCTCATCTGGTCTCTTACATCTTCTAATGAACACATGAAACCTATCTTGATTCATGGAAAGGAGAAAATAATTTTTTCAAATTTTACCAACAAGCTATTTTCTAAAGAAAAAAGGCTGAGTGGTGGAAATAATGTTTCGCCTAAAAACGCAACATTGGTAGCTGATAGTTGGAAGAAAAAGAATTTCATGAAAAAAAAAGATAGTGTGCTGGGGGTGTGGACAATCTGGGAACCTCAAAAGAAATTATCTGAAGGGTGGAACTGATTCGACAAGAAGCTCAAATACCGACGGTGACGCTAACATTATGTCTATTCTCGAAGACTATGGTAATGCTCTTTGAAAAGAACATGTACATTCTCATGGCATGCCGCTAGTCTCCAAATATTGCCATGAAAAAGTGTGTGTTACTGTTAGTGAGTCCACAAGTTTTCACACGGACATTGGCTTGGTATAGATGCAAGGTGTGTGGTGGAAAGGATGTCGATGGTTGAAGAACTATCTGGAAAACCAAGTATGAAAGTTGCACCATAAATTTCAACAAGTTTTTCAACATGAGCCGATGTAAAATTCTTATAATTTGTAATTAATTCTAAGTGGGTGTACTCTTTATGGTGGAGTATGATAATTCTTGGTGCAGAGAATTATGACTATTGGAGTAGACAGTGTTGTAGCGGTAACTATGTTTATTTTTAATTAAGGTGGAGACTGTTGTGATTGATTAAAAATAATATTGGGTTTGTTAGTCAAAATAGGAGATGCCTAATTTAGAAGAAAATTTATGAAATGTGGCTTTTCATATTGTCTAATATGGAGGTGCCTAACCTTGTTTGAATGAAGAATGGGAAAATTAGGTAGCTTAATTTTGGTGAATGAAGAAATATTTTGCATATGAAATGGAAACTTGAAAGCTATAAATATGACTCAATTTTCTCATTGTTAATCATCGAAAAAATAGAGAAACTTGTATGAGAAGTTTTTGAGTGAGAAAATTCGCTTGGACTTGTATTGCTCTTGTCTTTTGGGTGTGTTAGAAAATTACTAAGAGTGTGGTTGTAACAATATTGCATATAGTGAATTTTTTCTCTAGTTTTCTTTTGACAACGAAAATGATTTTTTTCCAAATTGAAGTTTTCATTATAATTCTTGTGTTGTTTATTTTTTATTTCTCTATTCTTTAATATTTTACTAAGGGAGATTTTGGAAAGAAAAATTTATGATTATATTATTTGATCTAAATTTTCTAACACATGATATCCCCTGTGCCATAAAATGTACCACTATATACTTGAAAATAGGTAAAGCTGATAAACAATATAAACTGACGACTAATCAAACAAAAAAGTTTCAAATGATACCATGGTACGGTAACTTTCTTTACAAAGCATATTGTTATTTTTAGAGCAATATTTTATTTTTAGAACCTTAGAGAATTAATTTGTGAAATAAAAAATTTATTTATTCTTAGATTAGTTTTTTATGCTTAGAAAATATCAATGCCTTAATTATATTATGTCAATTAGTTCATCTACTCCTTGGGTTTTGACTACTGGTGTTTAATCCTGTTTGGTTCACAAGCACAGCTCAACGGACCGTAGCTATATAAACCTGCCTTCATGGACAACCCTTCAGTCCTATTATTTGTTGTATTATATTCTTTTATAGAGGGACAAAGTCCATTTTTTCTAGTATTATATATATATATATATATAACTTTATCTTGTACTGCCTCTTGAATTAGCTTTTTTTTAAATCATGACTAGTAAATAAAAATTAAACTAGGCTCTCCTCGTTTCTCTCATTAGGTAAATGTCCGGTTGACGATAATTAACTACTTACAATTATTAGTTAGTGTTAAAAATTTAGGTAGAGGTAAAGAGCGTACTAGTTCTCGATTTTTTTATCGTGTAAAAGCTTTTCTAATAGCAATTCAAAGAAAGATTAAGAGAGGGGAAGAGTAGAAAAAATGAATTTCATTTAGTGTATGTAAAGCTTACATGAAATGCACATAGTATACCTCACTATTTATAACAAGAGCCTAATGTTATGTCCCGTTCGAATTGTCCCTAAAAATCCAAAATAAATTATGTTTGCCTAAAGGATCTAGGCTTTTCTACATGAGAAGGTTCTAGAGTGGCCTAGAGATGTCTAGAAAAGGCTAGAGTTGGACGGACTCAACTCAAGCTTTGAAGACCCTAGAATGTTCTAGAGCACGCTGGAGAGTGCTAGAATAGGCTGGAATATTCTAGAGCATGCCGGATGGTTCATGAAAGATGTAGAAGTCACTAGAAGCTTACGGAACATCTCGGAACTTGCATGAAGAAACTAGACAAACCTAGAAGACTCTAGAATTGGCTAGAAAGTCCTAGAACCTTGTGGCACATTGTAGATAAAATAAGAACACTCTTGTATATTCTAGACTTAGAAATATCTAGAATGTGGTGGCATAGCCTTAAGCTTAGAGCCACACTATAAATAGACCCATTGGTCTCCATTTGTAATCATCCTTGGAAAACTTGGGAATTCTTAGCATCTTGTAACATAAACTCTCTCTAGAGCAATACAAAGTATTCTTTACAAACTCTCTTTCTAGTCTCTTTGGAGTTTCATTCGGATTCAAAGGCAGGCTTAGTGCAACAGACCATGCTAAGTGTCGCACGATCGCTACTTGAGAATTTAAGGTTGTGACAGTTCGTATCAGAGCTTTCGGTTGAAGCATTTCTACCTTTGGCAAAATGAAGATCGTTGCTCCATCTACACCAAGTCTTGATGTTCCACCTATGGAACGTGGGCGTGAGGAAACCTGAAAACCATCAAAGGAATCTCGAGCCAAGTCGAAAGACATGCTTTCTAGCTTAGAAGCACATGTTGGGAGTGCGCAGGACAGCTTAGGGGAGCTGTTCGACCGAATGGACAACTTGGAGGAGCGTTGCAATGGCTTGGAGGCCAAGGATGTGGATATCCATGCAGCGGTCAAGATGTCCCTTAACAAGCTAGATGGCGGATTAAGGCAAGAAATTGATGGGTTAAAAGCCGAACTTGCCAAGGTAAGGGATCTTGTCCAAAGAGAACTTGCTAATGTCTTGCTTAGAGTGGAGGACATGGGTGGTGATCTAGCTCTATGTAAGCGGGCGATGGCCGTGGGAACTAGCACAACCACTGTCATTGAGGCTAAGAGGGTGGATGTTCCCAAGCCTAAGACCTTCAATGGTGTTAGGAATGCTAAGGAAGTGGAGAACTTCCTATAGGGGCTGGAACAATATTTTGAGGCTACTGGCATAACGGACCATGCCAGCAAGATCCGAATTGCTGCCATGTACTTGACTGACACTGCTATGTTGTGGTGGAGAAGGAGGCATGGTGATGTGCAACGAGGGGTTTGCACAATCGACACCTTGGAAGATTTCAAAAGGGAGTTCAAAATGCAGTTCTTCCTCGTAAATGCTGAGGAGGAGGCAAGGGGCCGATTGCAACGACTAAAGCAAACAGGCACTATAAGGGATTATGTGAAGGAGTTCACAACCTTATTGCTTGAAGTTCCTGACACATCAGACAAGGATGCCTTATTCTTGTTCATGGATGGTCTCCAATCATGGGATAACTTGGAGCTTAAGCGACGTGGTGTTCAAGACTTATCGTCGGCCATTGCGATTGCGGAAAGATTTATTGATTACTCCACCAACAAAGAGAGCTCAAAAGCCACGGATAAAAAGTTTGGTGGAGGAAAGAGTAGTGGAGGCCATGCTAAAAGCCAGGGACCTAAAAATCATAAAGATGGCTCCTCATTCAAACCAAGAGATAAAGGGAAGGAGAAGGAGGATCGGAGTGCCTCGAAGCCCCTTGTAACGTGCTTCATTTGCGACGGACCACATTGGGCATGTGAATGTACGAAAAGGAAGGCCTTGAGTTCCTTAGTTGCTTCCACTCATGATCAGGATGGAGGCGATGCAGACGAAGGTGCAAAGATGGGTTCTTTGCGCCTACTTGGTGCATTGCAAAGCACCCCAAAGACCCCTAAAGGCTTGATGTATGTAGATGCAGCCATTAACGGGAAGGTCGCCAAGCCTTTGGTCGACACAGGTGTATCTTACAACTTTGTTTCAGTGGAGGAAGCAAAGCGACTCGGCCTTAAGGTAGTCCATGGAGGGGGATCTCTAAAAGTAGTTAACTCAGCAGCATTACCATTGCATGGAGTCGCTTGTGGAGTTAAGGTCAGTCTCGGTGCTTGGACTGGCCAAGTGGACTTATCGGTAGTGCCTATGGATGACTTTTTAGTTGTATTCAGCATGGAGTTCTTGGACCAAGTTAGAGCTTTCTTGGTGCCATGCTCAAACTCTATGTGCATCATGGATGGTTCGAAGGCGTGTGTGGTATCGATGGAGAGGACCACTAGACCTACTATCCAAGCTCTCTCAACACTTCAATTCAAGAAGGGATTGAAGAAGGACGAAGAGAGTTATTTTTCCATCTTAAAAGAATATGACGATGAAGAGGCGTCACCAAAGCCAAGCTTGCCAACGGAAGTGTAAGCTGTCTTAGATAAGTTCTAGGATGTGATGCCTAAGGCATTGCCAAAACGGTTACCTCCAAGGAGGGAGGTGGACCATGAAATAGAGTTGGAACCCGGCACCAGGCCACCAGCAATGAGCCCCTATCGAATAGCCAACTCAAAGTTGGCTGAATTGCGGAAGCAACTCGATGAATTGCTGGATGCTGGCTTCATAAGGCCCTCCAAAGCCCCATTTGGTGCCCCGATGCTTTTTCAAAAGAAGAAGGATGGCTCGCTACGGATGTGCATTGACTATCGGGCTCTAAACAAGATAACGGTATGCATAGCCAAAGGGGATGAGCCCAAGACCACATATGTGACCAGGTACGGTACCTATGAGTTTTTTGTCATGCCAGTTGGTCTCACTAATGCACCAGCCACCTTCTGTACTCTCATGAACCAGATTTTCCATCCCTACCTCGATCGGTTCGTGGTAGTATATCTCGATGACATTGTGATATATAGCCAAACTTTGGAAGAACATCTAGAGCATTTTAAGAAGGTGTTCAAGGTCCTGAGGGAAAATGAGCTATATGTCAAGAAGGAGAAATGTTTCTTTGCCCAAGGTGAGGTAATGTTCTTGGGGCATAGGATAAAGGATGGAAAGCAGATGATGGATGGAGCCAAGGTGAAAGCCATCCAAGAATGGGAACCTTCTGCCAAGGTTCCTGAGTTGAGATCTTTCCTTGGACTGGTGAACTATTACCGAAGGTTTACCAAGTCCTACTCAGCGAGAGCAGCCCCACTCACTAACCTGCTCAAAAAGAACAAGGCTTGCGAATGGACAAGTGAATGCCAAGCCTCGTTCAAAGACTTGAAGAAAGCCGTTAGTGAAGAACCGGTGCTTTGCCTACCAGACCCTTCCAAGATGTACGAGCTACACACGGATGCTTCAGACTTTTCCATTGGTGGAGTATTGATGTAGGAAGGGCGTCTGATAACCTATGAGAGCCACAAGCTTAATGACACCGAACGCTGCTACACGGTGCAAGAAAAAGAAATGACAACTATCATTCATTGCCTAAAGGTGTGGCGACACTACTTATTGGGTCCTCATTTTGTTATCATGACGGACAATGTTGCAACAAGCTACTTCCAGACACAAAAGAAGTTGAGTCCCAAGCAAGCTCGGTGGCAAGATTTCTTGGTAGAGTTTGACTACAGGTTAGAGTACAAGCCCGGTAAGGCCAATGTGGTAGCTGATGCATTGAGCCGAAAGATGGAGCTAGCAGCCTTAAGTAGGCCAAGTAGCACTTTGTTGGTAAGGATCAAAGAAGGGTTGGAACATGATGCCCTTGCTCAAACCTCCTTGCCCTCATCAAGGAAGGAAAGACTAGGCGATTTTGGCTGAGTCACAGACTACTCTACGCCAAGGAAAATTGCATCTTTGTGTCGAAGTGGGGGACCATAAGGAAGGAGCTTATCAAGGAGTGCCATGATTCATTATGGGCTGGACACCCAGGAATGAGGTACACCCTTGCTTTGATCAAGTTGATCTACTATTGGCCTCAACTACGGGACGATGTGGTAGATTGTGTGAAGACTTTTCTTGTATGCCAACAGGACAAGATTGAGCAGCATGCACTCGAAGGATTGCTAGAACCGCTGCCTATTCCAGAGAGACCATGGAAGAGTGTCTCAATGGATTTCATTACTTGCCTGCTAAAATCAAAGGGCTTTGGCAACATCATTGTCATCATCGATCGCTTCAGCAAATACACGACATTCATACCTGCCTCAACGGATTGCACGGCAGATGAGACGACACGCTTGTTCCTCAAACATGTTGTGAAGCATTGGGGAATTCCAGCCAATATCGTGAGTGATCGAGACTCACGATTTATTGGCAAGTTTTGGACAGAATTGTTCAAGATGTTGGGATCAGACTTGAACTTCTCTACTAGCTTTCATCCCCAAAGCGATGGACAAACGAAACGTGCCAACGCATTACTGGAGTTGTATCTTAGGCACTTTGTTAGTGCTAGTCAACGTGATTGGGCAAAGCTGTTGGATGTAGCCCAATTTTCATATAATCTACAAAGGAGTGAGTCCACCACAAAGAGTCCTTTTGAGATCGTCATGGGGCAACAACCCATGACTCCTCATGCCTTGGCCACGAGTTATGAAGGGAAGAGCCCTACTGCCTTCAAATTTGCCAAGGCGTGGCACGAACAAGTGGAGTTGGCCCGAGCTTATTTGAACAAGGCGTCTAAGAAGATGAAGAAATGGGATGACAAGAAAAGGAGGATGGTGGAATTTCAGGAAGGTGATTTGGTCCTTGTCAAACTATTTCCCCAAAAATTCAAGACCTTGCGGAAGGTTCACAAGGGGTTGGTACGGAAGTATGAGGGACCATTTCCAGTCCTCAAGAAATTCGGTAAGGTGTCATATAAACTACAACTCCCTCCAAAGCGTAAGATCTATCCGATCTTTCATGTAAGTATGCTGAAACCTTTTCATAGAGACAAGGTAGACATAAGTCGGGGAGAGTCCAAAAGGGCACCTACCGTAGTGCTAACCTCCTTTGACAGGAAAGTGGATTCAATTTTGGTGGACCGCTTTATCCGACGTAGAGGCGTACCAAGTTATTGGGAATACTTGGTCAAATGGAAGAATGCCCCGGATGTAGAGACAAGCTGGGAACCTGAGGATTCTTTGTGGCAATTCAAAGATGCCATAGAGAGGTTCAAGCTTGAAGGCGCGACGAGGGAGTCTCAAACTTGAGTGGGGAAGGGTGTCACGTCCCACTCGAATTGTCCCTAAAAATCCAAAATAAATGGTGCTTGCCTAAAGGATCTAGGCTTTTCTACATGAGAAGGTTCTAGAGTGGCCTAGAGATGTCTAGAAAGGGCTAAAGTTGGTTAGAAGGTCCTAGAACCTTGTGGCACATTATAGATAAAAGAAGAACACTCTTGTATATTCTAGACTTAGAAATATCTAGAATGTGGTGGCATAGTCTTAAGCTTAGAACCACACTATAAATAGACCCATTAGTCTCCATTTGTAATCATCCTTGGAAAACTTGGGAATTCTTAGCATCTTGTAACATAAACTCTCTCTAGAGCAATACAAAGCATTCTTTACAAACTCTATTTCTAGTCTCTTTGGAGTTTCATTCGGATTCAAAGGCAGGTTTAGTGCAACAAACCGTGCTAAGTGTCGCACGATCGCTACTTAAGAATTTAAGGTCATGACACTAAACACATGTATAACTTGTATTAGTTGCACTAGTAACCAACATCCAAAAATCTAAACAAGTCTAATTCATACAATCTCAACAACTCCCCCTCAATTCATTAGCATTTGGTGAAGAAACAGAAAAATTGCAGCTAGTAGTGGCTTGGTTAGAGCATCTGCAATCTGATATGAATAAGACACATAGCAATAGCAGGTGAACCTTGAACCGTTTGATCCCTTAAAAAATAATAATCAATTTCTATATGTTTAGTATACACATCAAAGATATTAACCAAATAATTTCAGATGCATCAAGTTCCATGGATATGTATTCATTTTAAGTACTACTTCTTGATACAACATTTTGTTTAGAAGAATACTAAGATACCAAGGAATCTCAGAAACAAACACAGTATGCACTAGTACTTCTTCGATCATCTGGGTAGCTAGATCAGTTTGCATCACAATATACAATAATGTCAAGCTTGTTTGATTTTGAGAAACATAAACCAAATTGAGAAGTACCCTTGGGGTACCTCAATAGCTTGTTTGACGTTGGATGCACCATGTTAGAACTTGAAATATTATTCCTTTTGATCCAAAGGTTGAAAGAATCTTTAGAAGAAAGTATTAGCCATGGGTAAGGCCAATTATGGATGACAATTACTCGAGTGTAAGATGGTAGAACATTAATACCAATAATTTTGAGCTCAAACTTGCGTTGATTAGCATGGTGCAACAAGCCCAATTTAGCGGATCGCTACTTGATGATCCCAATATTCATTTGGTGATGTTTTTGGAGATTTGTGACATTGTAAAGATGAATGGTGTTACTAAAGACACTATTAGACCAAGATTGTTTCCTTTTTCATTGAGGGACAAGGCCAAAGGTTGGCTACAATCTCTACAACCAGGAAGCATCATTAGTTGGCAAGACATGGCAGAAAAGTTTCTTACTAAATTATTTTCACCTGTAAAAACAACCCAACTCAGGAGTGAGATTGGTCAATTCAAATAAAAGGATTTGGAGACACTCTATGAAGCATGAGAAAGATATAAAGATATGATTTGGCGTTGTCCTCAACATGGATTGCTAGATTGGTTGCAAGTTCAGATATTCTATAATGGGTTAAGTGAAAAAACTATAACTATAGTTAATGCTGCTTCTAGTGGAACTTTGATGTCAAAGACAGTTGAATGTGCTACTTTTCTTCTGGAAGAATGATGACTCTATGAAAATAGAGTCATTAGCTCACTTTTTTACTTAATATTTACTTTTTTTATTCAATACATAATATTTTTTTGTCATAAATATTAAAATATAAACTTGTTAATGAAAAGGGGTGAAAATATAATTTTTGAAATGTTTTGTGATTTTTATGAATTTTTAACGCAGGACCAGTCAGGAGCTACCATGTGACATGCCACGTAAGCAGAGGAGCTAACTGGGCAAGCCACGTAAATGCCATGAAAACACGAAGAGTGAATCATGTTATGCAGCGTATAATGGGATGAAATGCGTGCCATGTGTCAGCACGACGTGCAATCCGAGCTTAGAAATCAGTCAACATGCCATGCCACGTGCCGCTAAATCCATCTCTGTGAATCACGTCGCATTGTGTGTCACTGACTTAGTAAGGGTTGACTATGACGGGTCTCCCCTACCACGTGTTGTTCCCTGATTCGCCCAATGAATTTCATGCCATGTGTCGCGTTATGATTGGCTAGAACTGTCAATTTTGCTTGTTTTGATCATAGCCCTTGATCTGAAGCTGATCTGACGATCCAGATCACACCTGAGCTTTATTTAAGCCCCTAATCACTCCATAAACCATAAGTGGCCTCCATTAGCATAATTTTGGTCAAATTTTGGAGCTAAAAAGAGAGAAAAATATAGAAAAATTCAAGAAATGACACAATTTTGGTGGAGATTCAAGAGGAGATTAATTATACAATTCAAGAGATTGATTGTATTTCTTCTTCTAATCTTTTCTTTATCAATTTTTATGTCTTCCTTTATGAAAAATATGAGCTTTATGAACAAAATTATGTGTAGTTAATTTATTAATCTAGGGATCTTATGAACCCAATTTTCACCATGTGATGATTTAATATTTTAACCCAATTATAATTATAATTTAATTATATTATTTAATCTAATTTATATGCTATTAATTATTTGGTTAAAAATTTATATATAGAGTCAATTAAATAGATTTGAGAGAATTATTTAATTGTTTGTCTTGATTAAATAACATGCATAGTTTCTAAGGAGAGATGTTTGAGTTTTATGTATGTGATCCAAATTGATGAGCTTAATGAGTAGTATGCAATTTAATTGGCATGAGAATGTGATTAAATTAATTATTATATAGAATTTAGTTTACTTGAGAGAGGAATACATGCTAGGTTAGATTCAATTGATCATGTAATTAATTGATAATTATATTAGGGGCATTTTAGCGATTCGCATGTTTAGAAAATTGGGAGATTAAGTATTCCTAGATATTTTCTCATATATATTTTTAGTTACCAAATTTGATTTAATTAATTATTACTATTTACATTTAGTTATTTTAATTTTGCTTCCTTAAAATATAAAAACACAAAAAAAAATTGTTTTTTTTTTAGTTTTAAAAATTAGTTTCTAATAAAATAATTCTGTGTGTGACGATTAAAGAAATGACCTCAAATAATTATCAATGACTAATTGAAAGATCTATGGCTAAAATATTTATCAGGATTCATGAATTAGAGCCGTTTGTTGCCCTTTCAACTCAAGTAGCTTCTCTTTCTCATCAAATTTTAGCCTTGGCAACCCAAAGAATTGCATAATGTGTGGAATATGTTGCAGACCTAAGTAAGACAGTTCCGATGAATGAAGCAAGTCAATAAAATGTTCAATACATCAACAATCGGAACTACAACTATCGTGGTAATCCTATGCAAAATTTCAACAATCCAGGGCTTCGAAATCATGAGAATTTTCTTGTGGAAACATAAAGAATGTGATGCAACCTCCTTCCGGGTTTGATAGTCAACCAAATGAAAAGAATATGTCACTTGAAGATTCCATAGTTTCCTTTGTTAAGGAGATCAGAGCAAGATTTAAAAAGAGTGATTCACGAATGGATAACATTCAGACTCATTTTAGCAATATAGGAGCCACTATGAAAAATCTTGAAGTGCAAATTAGGAAACTAGCCACAACCATCAATGCTCAACAAAGAGCAACTTTTTGTAGAAATACATAAATGAATCCAAAGGAACCATGCAAGGCCATTACACTTAGGATTGGGAGAGAAATTTAGAGATCACCATCAAAAGAAACCGAGTCCACCCCTATAGCTCCAAACAATGGCCAAAGCAATGATAAAGTAGAAGAAGAGAAGATTGTTGATGATACACTAAGAGAGACTAACATTCCTCCATCAATTTAATTTCCTAACAATCCTCCTATTCTCCTTACTTCACTTCATTATCCTCAACACTTTCAAAAACAAAAATTAGATCAACAATTTTCTAAGTTTTTGGATATTTTTAAGAAAATTCACATAAATATTACTTTTGTTGATGCTTTGGAAAAGATGTCAAATTTCTGAAGGACATCATTTCCAAGAATAGAAGGTTGGAGGAGTTCGAAACAATAAAGCTTTCTGAAGAATGTAGTGTCATTCTTCAAAAGAAATTACCTCAAAAATTAAAAGATCTAGAGAGTTTCACTTTTCCTTGCACTATTGGAAATTCATTTTTTGATAAAGTTTTATGTGATCTTGGTGCTAGCATTAATATTATGCCACTTTCTATTTATAGGAAATAGGGACTTGGAGAGATGAAACAAACAACAATTTCTTTGCAACTAGCAGATCGATCCATCAAGTATCCACCGGGAATCATAAAAAATGTATCGGTAAAGGTGGATGAATTTATTTTTCCTACTAATTTTATGGTGTTAGATATGGATGAAGACCAAGATGTCCCACTATTATTGGTCGACCATTCTTGGCTACGGGAAGAGATTTAATGGATGTTCAAAAGGGTGAGTTAACATTGAGAGTGAACAAGGAAGAGGTTACGTTCAACATCTATGAATCCATGAGATTTCCAGAAGATCCAAGTACTTGCTTTTAGGTAGATATCATTGAACAATGTGAAGTAGAAGCCTTTCAAGAAGATATGCCAGTCGAACACCTAGAACGACGTATCACCACTTCATCTCATGCTTATGATTTCAATAAATTTGCTATTTATGAACATGATTTAACTTTTGTTAGTGAATAATTTCTCCACAATGTATTTGCCTTGAAAGCATTGCAATAGGTTACATCATTTAGCACAAAAGTGGATAGGCAGGAGCCAATGGTAGCAAAGATGGATTCTATAATCTCTATAGAAAAAGTGCATCAAACTACAACTCCAAAGTTAAAGCAATTGCCTAATCATCTTTGCTATGCATTCTTAGGTGAGAGTTACACCTTTCCAGTGATTGTTGCGGATTCACTTACACCTGAAGAAGAGGAAAAGTTACCCTGTGTGTTAAAGGAGCATAGAAAAACATTGGGATGGACTATATTTGACATAAAAGGTATAAGTCCATCCATTTTCATGCACAAGATTCTAATGGAGGAACCTTACAAACCATCAATTAAGCCCCAAAGAAGATTAAATCTGGCAATGAAGGAAGTTATGAGAGTTGAAATTTTGAAGCTTTTCAATGCTAAAATTATTTATGCTATTTCAAATAGCTCATGGGTAAGTCCAGTACATGTTGTACCAAAATAGGGTGGAATGGCGTTGGTAAAAAATGAAAACATAGATCGATTGGTCAAGTATCCTTATTATTGCTTCTTAAATGGTTATTCGGAGTATAACCAGATTTCCATGGCCCCCGAAGATCAGGAGAAAACTACATTCACAAGTCCCTACGAAACATTTTCTTTTAGAAGGATTCCCTTTGGATTGTGCAATGCCTCAGTAACATTTCAACGTTACATAATGGCTATCTTTTCTTATATGGTGGAAGATATAATGGAAATTTTCATAGATGAATTTTCGGTTGAAAAAGTATGTCATTTCCATGTTAAGTTGGAGCATAAAGCTTATTGGGTTGTAAAGAAGTTTAATTTTTATTTGAAAAAAATAGGGGAAAAGTGACTTCTTCAATTTAATGAAATGGAAGAGTTTCGGAATGATGCTTATGAAAATGCAAAGATCTAAAAAGAATGGACAAAGAAGTGGCATGACAAAAATATTCTTAGACACGAGTTTGCTCCAAGACAACAGGTTTTGCTATTCAATTCATGACTAAAAGTCTTCCCAGGTAATTTAAGATTAGGATGGACAGGTTCTTATACAATTGAAAAAGTTTCCACTTTTGGAGCAATAGACTTGAAAGATAACGTAGGAAATATATTCAGAGTTAACAATAAGAGATTGAAGCACTATTATGAAGAACAAGTGGAGAGGAATTGTGCATTTATTCCTCTCAAAATCCTAATGAATGAAGATTGAAAAGTGTGGTTATAGACTATAAAATAAGCGTTTATGGGAGGCATCCCATAAAACTTTCTTTTTATTATTTATTTTATTCTATTTTATTTTATTTTAATAATTTGGATTTTGATGCTGGTTTATTTTGCAAGAATAAAGAGCTAAAAATTACTAACTAATATGGATCCACTATAAAACCAGGGAAGTTCCTTTCATTTCTTTTATCTATCTCGCTTTTAATTTATAATGGCGACATTGTTTAGTTTAAGTTTTGGGGTGTCAACTCTTATAGTCTTTAGTTGTTGATTTCTCTTATCAAGTATGTATTTGAGTATGATTGAATTTGCTATGACTATGAAATTTGTGATTGAGGATAGGTTTGAGAAATTATTTTTTCAAAATCTGCTATTATGTTAGGCAAAATTTTGTGGGTACTTTGATTTAAATCTTTGTCCTTAAAAATAATTGAGGAAATAGTAATATTTTCTCTACTTCATTTGGCCTATAAAGAAATGCAGTTGAATTAACTAGGTTAGGAAAGTTCAATCTTGCTTTGCTCTAGAATCCATTGATGGATCCTTGAGGTAAAATCCTAGTTGATACCAAATATTAGAGAAATGATCGAGGCAATTTTTTCACAACCAAAAAGCTTTCCCAGTTGTCCTAATTATCACGCCATCATTGCATGGTGTATTCTCATAGTTAACCCCTTAGCCTTATTTTACATAAGCCTTATTTTTTTTAACTATATAAATCATTCTCATTCTAATCCTAAAAACCATGAACTTACCTTAAATTTTGAGAAAATACTTTGGTGAAAATTACATTTAAAAAAAAAGTTAGTTCAAATTAAATAACCCACATTATGTTTGCTCTATTTGATCAAAGTGTGAAAAAATAAGTGAAAGGCAAGAATCGAAAAAGGGTTAAATTTGTTGAAATTAGTAAACACTATGAGTATCAGGCAACTACATCTTTAAAAAAAACACTCTACTTATTAAGTATGACAACAATAATGTCATCAATATGAGTATATTGTCAAGAAAGAGCTATGGTGTAAATCCTGTTGATATTCTTTTTATTGCTTCTTTCTACCAAGTATTTTCCCAGTTTGCTTTGATTTTCCATATCCATTCATTTCTTAGCTCTCACCCTATGGCCTATCATTACAACCGTGAATAAAGACCTTTTTGATTTCTGATTTTGGTATTTGATTACATTAGTGGAGAAGATTTCTGAAAATTAGATCTATAAGGTTAAGTTATGAGAGAATTCTTTTGATTTCAGTTGTTATATTTTTATCTAAATTTGTTGGTAATTTGGAATAAATTGACTATTTCACACACACTCAAAGAACTAGTTTTAGGTTGAAGTAAATGCTTAACTCTTGCTTGACAAATTGCTGAATTTTTTATTGATTTTCTTGCTATCTTTGATGTAAAAAGAGTAAGTTATTAGTGATGACATCTAAATTCAAATTATGGCTTGGTAAGTGATGGTAGCTCTATATAGGGTCTTGTTGAAACTGCCTATAGTTGTCTTTTCTTTTTATTTTATTTTTGTTTGAGGACAAACAAAGTTTTAAATTTGGGAGTGTTTGATGATTTGCATAATTTGGCATAATTTATCACTTCTCAACTTTAACTTTAGTCTAATTTTATTTATTTTTTATTGAATTCATACTTAATTATTATTTAAATTTTATTTCAAATTTGAAGATAATTATTGCAGATTTGAAAATCATAAAGATCTTAAATAAGTATTTATATAAATCAAATTTAAATTAAGAAAATATATACCAAAGCAAAAAATGAGGGGAGCAAGGAGAGAATAGCTTAAAAAAAACAAAAGGTAGAGGTGGTGGAAGTGTGTGTGTATATATATATATATATATATATATATATATATATATAAATCAAAGTAACGAAGAGGGAGAGGCACAGAGAGGAGAAAAGAAACATAAAGAGCGTCGTCCGACTAAAAGCAGAAAAACACGCAAGAGAAGACACGAAAGAAAATTCTTTTTGTGATTCAATTTTCTTTTAATTTCTCTTAGAAAATTATGGTGAATTCATCTATGTTAAATTTAATTTTAAGTATAAACTAATTTTGCTTCATTCTAGGAAAAAGATATAATTTAATTATGAACTATGCTCGGTTTTCTATATTAATTTGAATTATTTCTCTTTACGTTTGTCTAATTTATTCTGAAATGATTGCTTTTAATTAACTGACCATTAATTATATGATTTTAGTCTTATGATTACTATTGAAAGAGGGAATTATATGATAGATCTGGAATATTTCGACATAGGTACATATAGAGATCAAAAGACTTGTATGAACATGTGTAGTATTAAAATTATTGGTCATAATGCTTTCTTGCTTTATTAAATTGCATACTCTTGTGTAAATTGATGAACAAGGATGTTTTCAATTGACTATCGAAAGAAGCTTTTGGATATTTTTTTGAGATTTATAACAAACAGAGAGAATTAAATTCAATTAGCTAGATGAATAAAACATGGTGAGGGATTAGGTGAAATTGATTTCCCAAAAGTTTTCTTCCCATTAATTTGATCTTTGAATAACATCTTTATTTTCTTTTGTATATTTTCTTTAAATTGATTTTATTTTAAATTTCAATTACAACAATCTTAGTGAATTCTCTAGATAAAATTGAGATTAGTATAATTTTGGTATTTTTCAAAAGTAAGTTATCAATCCTTGAAGAAAATACTTTTCTTATCACTTTATTATAAAACTACGATACTATGCACTTACAGTTTTATACCGATCACTTGTATATGATGCAATGGTGAAAAGACATCAAGTACATCAGGATTAGTTGTTATCATATAATTGGACTTGGCATAAGGTATAAAGGGAGGTAACAAGATAGATAATTGCTCTATGGGAGATGACAAATCCTTTACCACAAAGGAAGATGAAAAGGGAAAACATTTATCATTGACGACTTTCTTGCTCATTATGATCTTACCATAAACTCTATCAAGACTCAAAAATCCTTTCTATTCCATGCCATAACCCAAAATACACACTCATAGGTTCTAATTTATTCGGATTATAAGCTATCAAGCAAGGGAAAAAATGATACCTAAAGACCTTGAGAAAATTATAATCAACTTGGTTGTTCAACAATAGTTCAAAATGGAGAAAAACCAAAAAGAATTTTTGTAAGCAACCTGTTGCGCGTTTTTCAACACACGAACTTGTGCAAGCATATACGGTCACAAGTAATAAAAATTTGTAAGTAAAGATCGATCCCACGAGGATTTGTTACTATAGTTTGTCGAGTACTAAAATTGTATCTCTCTGATTTTATCCAAAACAATCGTTGGTTAACAAAAAAGTAAAATAAGAAAATAAAAGAAATCTAGGATTCCAATTTTTCACCAAACTAATCCACTCAAATCATATTATTTTCTTTTGATTTATATTTTTTAGTACATTTAATTTGTCAACCGAAAACTTCTTTTTTTATTATTCATACATCTCTTTCGAGCTCCGTATAAACACACCTCGTTAAATTAATTTACTATATCTCTATGAAAATTAAATTTACCGAGATTCATTACGTTCTAAGTTTTCAAATGGCCACACATACAATTAGGGTATATCTCTATCCTTCATCATACATGTCATTCTATTTACGAGCAATACACACACAAATGCCTTTCTCAAGTTTATTCATGTGCCACGGATTGTTTTGATAAGATTCGTAAATAATCAAAAAGCATTAAGAACAAAATAGAACGAACAAATCGAACGTCTTATAAATCTAACAAAAATAATTAAAATTAAAGCTTTATAAATTTAGATTAAATGCAACCCTAGAAAAATTAAATTACTTCATAAAATTAAAATAAAAATTATAACAACTACAGAAAAATTAGAAGAAGCAGAAATAAAATTAAAACATCAATTAAAACAAATATTTGGCACACGCAAAACACAACAAAAGCCAAAAATGGCTTCTGCGTGTTTTTCCGTCCAACACACAAACACAATAAAAATTACAAACTGAAAAAACTAAAACACTCTAAAAACTTTCGAAAATTAAAACTAAATCTCTACTCCAAAAACTACTCCAACCAAACTTTTCTACAACTAAAAACTATCTCCTATTTATAGCAAAAAAAATACATCAATAAAATATTAAATTTAAATCCACGCGGGGGGACAAAAAAGTGTGGCGAAAATAATAAATTAAACGCGTGGGGGACAAAAATTGTATCGAAAATGGGATCGAGGGACGCTGCGCGTTTCTGTTTTAATTTTCTTCCACGCTGCCACGTGTCGCGTTCTGATTCGCGGACACAATTAGTGGGACACGTGGCAGCATCTCATTCGTTGAGGGGAAACGGGCGCACGATAAATGGTCGCACGGGAGCAAACGGCTACAACACGGGCTTGATCCAGCGCGGTCGCGCTCATTGTAACATGCCACGTGTCACAACATGATTAGCTGCAAAATTGAGTGGGACACGTGTCATATCTTTATTGGAGGAAAATCGGGTTGCACGAAGAGATCAACCCACGGGATCAGAGGCGCACGAACGTGGGGGACAGCGTCTACGCGGCGTCAGACGGGTGGGTCCCACTCTGCACGCCGGCCTGCGCGGCAGGTGGGCCCCACTCGGTCGCCGAGCCGCGTGAAGGAATCTTCCCTGCATCCATTCGCTTTGGTCGGGTTTGATCTACACGCGCCAATCCTAACCGTTTATGATTTGATCGGACGGTCCACGTTGTACGCGTGGATGATGACGCGTGTATTCTTCTCTCCTGCACGAATATTAAACTTTATTTAATTATATTTTGACCCACAAATTTAATTCAAATTATATTTTAAACTTTCTTTAATTACAGTTGACCCCTTTTCTAATATTAAATTAAATTTTTCAACTTTTAATAATTACAATTAAGCCCAAATTTAAATTTAATTTATATTTTCAACTTTTATAAATTGTAATTAAGAACTCTAATATTTGAAATTACATTTGTGGACAAAAATTTGAAATTAAGAACGTTTTCGATACAATTTATTTATTTTTCTTATAATATATAAAAAACAGTAAATATTAATTTATTAAACTAAAATTAACTAAAAATAGAGAGAACATAGCAATTATGATTACTAAAATAGGTGAAAATAACTATATAAAATACAATTATCACAACCTATTTAACAAATATGTAGATGTACTCGTAGCATAAAACCAATATTGCATAGGCATGTGAGAGCCCTAAGCAATAGAGATACACCATGTTCTATAATATGACTATGACGACATTCCAAAACCCAATTCTACTCAAAGGTATGTATAATGCATGTTTAGATTAAAAATCAATTTAAACCTTACTTTAAATTACTTAAGATGAAATTATTTAGTATATAGTAAATAAAGATATTTCCTACAAAGGATTTTGGAAACTAATTACTATTTATTAAAATGGGGGTTTTGTATTGTAAATTAAAAATTAAATCTAACAAATAATGATTAATAAAGATAAAAATAAAATATAAATATTATGATAAAGATTCGATTAAAAGAACATTACAAGATCATTCTCTATCACTAGCATTTATTGCAAATCAATAAAAGCATATCCTATTCTCCTATTCTTTAATTGTACCAACTTAGAGAAATTTATAAAAGCAAAAAATCTACATCCTTTTATATATTCGTTGAATTAAACAAGCTCTAAATTCAACTCATTTTAATAGACAACCTAGAATAAGTTCTCTAAATTTCATCTATCAAAAACATTAATTTTTAAAGAAGTAAATTGGATCAAAGGTAAACACAAAGGTCGGTTTAATTATATATCTTAAGTATTAATTCTCATTGCAAATAATTTATGACTAATTATTTAAATTGATTAAGCAATTATATACCCGATCAACTAAATTAGTTAACGATGACTTAATTTGATTATTTAATTATACACTTAAATAATCAAATAAATTCGTACAACAATTAAGAAGAAGAATTAATACATAATAAAAATAATAATTGAATAGAATATTACAAATCTTATTAAATATTTCAATCCATGTCTAGGGCTTTGAAATCGCCCACAATTAATTATAAAACTAGCTATTCATGACAAACAATAAATTTAAAAAATTATTTATGGAAACAATATAAGAAATTAGAAGAAATCTTAAGATTTCTATCTTTAATTTTGATTTTTGACTCTTAATTTTTCTTGAATCTTATTCTTTTCAATTGTTTTATCTAGCTTAATTTTATATTTTTTTGAATTTTTTTCTTAATTTTCTTAAAATTTTGATAATGCTTATATTTTATAAGGCTTTATTTTGTAGTTATATTGAGAAAACTAATTTGGTTTTTAGCTCTATTAGGATTTGCTTACACGAGTTACACATAGAAAGGATACACGGGTGCGAGAGAATCAGGCTTGATGAATAAATATAAGGTGCCATTTGTCGTCAAATGGAATAATAAGATGAATTATGACCAGGGAATGAGTTTTGTTTTTTTCCTGTATCAATATATATTTCTAATTACATTCATAGTTAAATAAAAATCACAAAAAAATCTAAAATAATCAATATTTTTTCAATAAATACAAAATATATATTTTTATGTAGGGATGAGCACGTATACGAATGAGAACGGTTTTTGATATAATTATCCCCGAGTCAAATTATAAAAATTGTATCCAAAATCGTTCGACAAGTAACGATTCAAAACAATTATTAAAAAATACGCAAAAAAACCAATTTTACAAAAAAAAAATTAAAAATGTTTTAGTAAATCCTAATTGTTAATTAATATATAATTTAATTTAATAAATATATAAATTAAATAAATATAATTAATTTTGAGTACGGGCCAATACGATTATCAGTATAATCGTACCCATTGTTTCATGTTCGGTTTTACTTGAAATTGTACCCGTTCCCAAAATTTATCGGATAAAAACAGAACCGACGATGCAGACAATCGAATCCGTAGTTTTTTGCCCATTCCTATTTTTAGGTTATTATTATAATAAAAAATATATATATATAAATGTAAAAGAATTGATATTTAAAAATTTATATAAAATATTATTTATCAAACTTTTTCACACTTATTTTTTGGTAATCCTCGAGCAAAGTCAACACCTATAATTAAAAAAAATTGATATTTTATTTTAAGGACTTAATAACATTACTCTTTTAAATTCTAATAAATATTAGATATTTTATCTAGTCATCCATTTGCTATATCTACTATACAATAATCATGCTCATAGTATGTTTGTATGACGTAATATTAATTAACAATAATTAAATCATCAAACATAAACAAGTTCAAACATTGTTCTTTTTTATACAATATTACTATTCTTTTTAGAGTTGAATTAGATACCATAAAATTTTTCTTTAAAATTGTATCTCCACTAATCAAAAGTATTCTTTATAATCAAAAGGTTTTTCATTTAGTTATATTGTGTGGTTATGTTTGTTAGTTTAATCAAATGAAAGAAAAAATAAAAAAAACAAAAGCTCGTGAATCCATAGAGTAAGAAAAAGAGACCTATAAATAATATTATCATAAATCAATCATGTCAACAAAATAAGAACAAATTTCATTATTTTGAACCCAAACATCATTATTGACTTCTTTTCTTTTATTCTCGCCACTTTTTTTAATAACATAGAGCCATTTTTTTTAAATAACACAAAGCCCTTTCTATAATTCTTTTCAATTTGTCCCCTTATTATTATTATTATTCTTTTTCTTTTTCTTTTTCTTTAGACACAAATTGTAACAAAGGCTATTTCTGTATGTTAGACATTAAATCAATTATAGCACAATTAACACTCTTAAATCTTGTTCTAACATTTTTATCGAATTTATTCTCTTTTTATGCAACTTTACTTATTTTTGAAATATAAGGTATAGCCAATGTATTTGGTTCTGAAAGTTTATAAGATACAAACATCATTAACCTAAAGGGAGTGAATATGTTATTTTTAAATTTTATCAATTTATAATTTGATAACCTAAACAAAGAATCCAAGCATGCAATCGTGTGTAAAAATGAAGTACGGAAATCAAAAAATAGCACACAATATTTTTAGGTGAAAACAATTTAGGCAACAACATTGACCTAGGAGGAAAACAAACGGTTCACTCGACCACCTAACTTTTCACTATATATGAAAATTAAATGTTCAAGTACAAACTCGATCTTATGCTACCCTCCCTAGGGTACTACTCCAATATACTTTACTTACAAGCTCTTCCTATGTTTTTAATATTTCTAAAATTAGTGTAACTGGTTTCAAGACCAACGTTCCAATAAGCTTTTTGTCAATCAGATACGTTCTCGAATTAACTGCAAAATGACTAGCACAAAAAACACAATTTTCTGTGTGTTTTCTAGAACAGATTTAATAAGGAATAATCCTAACTAGATGATTTAAAACATATGTCACTTAAATCAAATCAACTAGTAAATTCTGGAATAAAAAAATTAAGCACAATTTTAATAAAAATAATTTCTTTAAAATTTAATAATTAAATCAAATAATCATAATTGTTCATACAATTATTAGATTTAAATATTTAAGATACTAATAACAAAATAAGCTATATAAAAATGAAAAGTATAAAATAAATAGATTGATAAATATAAAAATTTTGGTTAAAAAAAATCATCAATTCATAATTATATTAATCAATATTTTTTCATATATATATATATATATATATATATAGCATATATGATTTTTTTTTTCTAGTTTGCGTGAATATATATATGGGGATTTGTTTAAAAAGGACATATTTTTTACAATAGTTTGAAAAAAGGTTAAGATTGTTTTTAGTTTAAAAAAGGACATATTTTAACCTTAAACTTGACAATATATATTTTAATTAATTTTATTTAAAAATAAATAAAAATATATATAAACTCTATTTTACAAAACATAATTATTATAAACATAAAAAAATATTAACATTTTATAAATTTATAATTAATTTTAAATACATAAATCTCTTTTATTATATTATATATTAAAGTTTTATTTTAAAAAATAAAAATAAATTATTTTATAATAAAATAAATATAAATTTATATGAAAATGATACGCTAAGTATTTTGATAATTCATAAATAATATAATATATTCTTATTATTATTATTAAATATAATTATAATTATATTTAATAAAAATTATAATTATAATACAAAAATAATATTCATAAAAATAATTAAATTATTTAAAAAATTGAAAACCTCTATATCTAACTTTCTACAAGATATAAATACAAATATAGAACATTTTGATGCAAACTTTGCGTCAAAATATTATCTAATATAATATTATTATAATTATTTTTATTATTAATATAATAAAATATATCTAATTAATTACATTTTAATATTTAAATAAAATTATTATTAATAAATATTTGTTATCTTAATAAAAATAAAAATTATAATAATATTATAAATATATGTTATAATGTAATCTATTTTTTAATCTTAAATAATTTATTTTTAAAAAATATCAATAATTTTTCATAAAAATAGTTGTAACTATTTAGTAAAGTCTTTAATAATTTAAAATTTTATAATTTATTATTATTATTTTAAATTATTTTATTATAAAATTTTGATAAGTTATTTGTTATAAAAATTATATATTTTTTATTATATAAATATAATTTATTTTTATTTATAATAAAAATAAATTATTATTTATTAAAATTTAATAAATAGGGATATTTTATTTTTGGTTTTTTTTAAGAAAAAAAATATATAGTTTGATTTTTTCAAGAAGAGAAAAAAAAATGTCTAAAGAGAGTAAGAATTGAAAAAAAAAAGTTATGGGAATGAGAGGAGGAGAGAGAAAAAAATATAATTATTGACAAATTATTGAATAGGTTTTAATTTGAGCATTTTTAAACTAAAAACAATATATACCCTTTTTTAAACTATTATAAAATATATATCATTTTTAGACAAATACCCCTTTTTCTTCTAGCATCAACCCTAATGTATATATTATAATAATAATAAATATTGTAATAATAATAAATATAATAATAATAATAATATTAGGATTAAATATATTTTGGGTTTAATTTTTAAAAACACATTAAAAACCTT